>OZ010787.1:558221436-559611713 GCA_963932465.1 Maratus speciosus | reverse complement strand
ACATAACTACGTGCGGACTAGGAAACGTATATGTTTCCATGACAAACTCAAACGAGAGGGCGTTAACTACAGTTTTGCATATGTCATGCGCGTGTGGTTGCCATGGTTGCCTGTGCGAGCGTCATATTCAAAAGGGCGACTGGATGGACAGCAGAAATTTTCCACACAGTTGGCTATGGAATAGAAAGTTCGCGGCTAGCGTGATTTTTTAATTTCTTGGGACTACGAATGAAACTCTCTCTAACTCGGTTCACTGTTTCTTCAGTAATGCTTGGCCGGCCGGAACTTTTGCCTTTACATAAACAACCGGTTTCTTTGAACTGTCGATACCAGCGCAGAATGCTTTGTTGGGTTGGTGGTTTGCATTTGTATGCCTTCCGGAATGCTCTTTGAACGGTTATAAGTGATTCATGCTATGAAATTCTAGTACACAAAACGCTTTCTGCTGTCCAGTCGCCATTTTGAATATGACATTTGCGCAGCAACCATGGCAATCACACGCGGATGACACATACGAAGTGTGAAACTGTAGTTAACGCCCTCTCGTTTGAGTTGTCATGGAAACATATGCGTTTCCTAGTTTACACGTAGTAACTTATCAAAACCTGATGATTCGTTTGTAATAACCCTGTATTGTGGAGCTCCAGGGTTGGGAGTGGATTGGGAGTGTTCCCAATCCACGATCAAACTTCATTCAATTTTCGTCATTTCAAAACTTTCTAGTCTCCTTAGTTGAGGACTTTGCAACGTGAAAGAGGTAGCTCCAGGCCTTGATTACCGAATAGGCACGAGAAGCCCATGCTTCCCTTAGAAAATTTTGAAGGGCTCCGAAATTGAGAAAACGGGGGGTCCCAGTTTTCTATTGAATCAATTCCATTTTAAAATTCTATCTAATTTCTTTTCAAATTATATTAACTCATTTGTATAGATATATATATACTTTTCCAAAAGTGTTCCATAAAAATACTTTTCATAGCAAATTAAATCTTACGTAATAAAACAGTTTCAACCACATGATGATAATCCTTCAGTTCGTTCATTATTTTAGATGTATGATTATTTTATATATTGCATTTGAATATTAATAAATTTGGCTTATAGACAACATAAAATTTTAATCATTTAAACTATTGCCAAAATTGAAAGAAATATTTCAAAATATTGATAATTTATGTTGCACATACAAGCTGAATTCAACCTTTTTATCCAACTAACATATTTATGCTAATACCCTGCAAAATCATTTTTGCTTATTTTTCTTGACTGTATCCAATTTTTGTGTATTTAAATAGGGGAACATATAAAAAAAGTTGTTTCATGAAATATACATGAACTGAACTGATCCGTTCTTTGGAATAATATTTGTAGCATTGGCGAATTTCCGGGTATGTCGAATTTAAATTAATGTTTAGATTTTACATTAATGTCTCTTCTCGAATGAAGGGGGCCCCGAAATGACACTTGAGCTTCCCATAGCTTCAGAGGTTAATCGGGCCCTGGGTAGCTCCATTTCTGACATTTTTGAGATGTCCACTCTTGAAAAGTCACTCAGAATAGGTATCGTTGGGATATTGTTGATGGCAAACCATACAGCATATACTGTGCAAAAAAAGACCATTGTCTCTAAGAAAATATAATACAACCAACGAACAAAATTATACAATAACCCCTTCCAAGTTATCCACGGCTCCGAAAAGCGTTCTTTAATTTTAGATACCGCGAATATCAATATATTTTAGAGATTTAAAGTAGCATTTGTAAAAACAAAGTTTCTGTCGTTGCCAATAATTTTCGGAAAGGTCTCGAATGGTTTTATACTCTATTAGTCAGTTTTCTCAACCAAGAATATGGATTTTTCGGAGGCTGTCAATTCTCAATAAAATATTTTTATGTTCAATAAACATATTTTACAAACAAACACAAACGTTTTACAAATTAACATTATTAACATTAACATTAAAATTAATATTATTTTGTTACGCTTGTATAAATAAATTCAGTTACGCAGCTGAAAATGTTTTACTGAGAATTTTGGTAGCATCAGGAAAACAATATTGCGGCTTGAGAAAACTGATTAAAACAATATGAAAACTGATTAAAAAACTACTTGGAAACGTTTCCAAAAATCAGTGGCAGCGAAAGAAATTTTGTTTTTAAAAATTCTTCCTTAAAACTCAAAATAATACTGGTTTCTAAGATTTCTAAACATAAAGCACGCTTTTCGAAATCTTTGGTAACCCGGAGTAGGTCATTCTATGATTTCGTTCGTGGCTAGCTTATATTTTCATAGATTAAGAAACATTTCCCTTTTCTTTTAGACCGGGAGCACAGACAACCACCTTATCGAGTTCACGGATGAAATTCTAGGATTACTTAAATCTTGATTCGCATATTAGAATGCAATCGGTCTGCCAAGTCATATCTTGGTGAAAAACCCGATTTTAGCGGCTGACTCGAAGGTTTACGATTGTGTTTTCCTGCATCAAAAATATGAAAACATGGAGGACTGGGAGCAGTAAAACATAGTAATAAACCTACGAGTCAGCTGTTAAATCGGGTTTTCCGGTGTTTTCCACCAAGATATGACTTGGCAGACCGATTGCGTTTTAATATGCTAATCAAGATTTAACTAATCCTAGAATTTCATCCGTGAACTCGATGAGGTGATTGTCTGTGCTGCCGGCTCCTGGTCTATTTACAATGTAGGTGCATGGTCTAATGCATAAGTGAACAAAATACTTTTGACGAAACTGTAAAATTTAAATTTCAAAAACAAAAATGTGGCCATCTCAAAAATGGAGCTACTTCCTTCTTACTGCAAACACTTCAATTCCACAAAACTAATTTCAGCAGCATCCTTTAGTTCAGTCTAATATGTTGCGTGTTACAAATAATTTATGAAACAAACATCAGGTTTTGCAAACATCATTTACGTAAAATATCTTATACTATAATGCGAGCAAAAAATGTGTGTGTGTGTATGTAAATCTTATCTTGAAAACGGCTCTAACGATTTTGATTAAATTTTGCACCCTACTGTTTTCGGGCACGAAAAGACCATTGGGATGGGTCTCGTGTTCGAGAAAATTCGATTAGTGGGTCATTTTGGGTCATAATGAGTCAGGGTCACATTAATTATATATAAAGAACGGCTCAATCAATTTTAACTAAATTTTGTATCTAACCATTTTCGGGCACGAAAAGACCATTGGGATGGGTCCCGTGTTCGAGAAAATTCGATTAGTGTGTCATTTTTAGGTCACTGTGGGTCAAGCTATTAGGTAGCATTCATTACAAAAAGCTACCTATTGCAGCCGTTCGGAGGTAAGCGATTTCAAAAAATTTTGGTATATTTTCATCGATCACGACCCCCAGACCCCGAAACCACCCTCCGTTCAAAATTGACATATATATATATATATATATATCCATATATATATGTGTCACACTGTAACTCTCGTAGTTATGAACCGATTTAGATGTAATTCGGTGTGTACATAGTACATACCAATGTCTCAACCGAGTTCGTTGGCCAGCTTCATCCGCCATTTTGTTTCAAAATGGCGGCCATTTAAAAATTTTTTAAAAAATTTAAAATTTGAAATGTGGCACCAAAAAATTGAAAATGGAAAAATATTTTTTTCTTATGTATTTGACCTTTATACAAAGGTTCCGGAGCAGTTTTTGTTTCGTCTATATCTTAAAAAGTGGCTGAGTTATGGCATTTTGAATTTTTAGCGTGGCTGACATTTTGAAACGTCCTGAATTTTGTCACGCGATAAAAAGCGTATTTATGAACCGATTTGGATGTAACTTCGTACCTAGTACATACCAATGTCTCAACCGAGTTCGTTGGCCAGCTTCATCCGCCATCTTCTTTAAAAATGGCGGCCATTTAAATTTTTAAGAAAAATTTAAATTTGAAATGTGGTACAAAAAAATTGAAAATTGAAAAAATATTTTTTTCTTATGTGTTTGACCATGATAAAAAGATTCGGGAGCAGTTTTTGTTTCGTCTATATCTTAACAAATGGCTGAGTTATAACATTTTGAATTTCTAGCGTGGCTGACATTTTAAAACGTCCTGATATTTGTCACGTGATAACGGTGGTATTTATGAACCGATATTTACGTACCTTGGTGTGTACATAATACATACAAATATCTCGACCAAGTTCGTTGTCCAGCTTCATCCGCCATCTTGTTTCAAAATGGCGGTCATTTAAAAAAATTTAAAAAATTTAAAATTTAAAATGAGATACCAAAAAATTGGAAAATGAAAAAGATTTTATTTGTATGTGTTTGACCTTAATACAAAGATTCCGGAACAGTTTTTGTTTCGTCTATATCTAAAAAAATGGTTGAGTTATAGCATTTTGAATTTCTATTGTGGCTGACATTTTAAAACGACCTGATTTTTGTCACGCGATATCAGGCGTATTTATGAACCGATTTGGATGTAACTTCGTTTATACCTAGTACATACCAATGTCTCGACCGAGTTCGTTGGCCAGGTTCATTCGCCATCTTGTTTCAAAATGGCGGCCATTTAAAGTTTTTTTAAAAAATTAAAATTTGAAATGTGGTACCAAAAAATTGAAAATGGAAAAATATTTTTTTCTTATGTATTTGACCTTTATACAAAGATTTCGGAGCAGTTTTTGTTTCGTCTGTATCTTAAAAAATGGCTGAGTTGCAGCATTTTGAATTTCTAGCGGGGCTGACATTTTGAAACGTCCTGATTTTTGTCACGTGATAACAGGCGTATTTATGAACCGATTTGGATGTAACTTGGTCTGTGCATAGTACATACCAATGCCTCGACCAAGTTCGTTGGCCAGGTTCATTCGCCATCTTGTTTCAAAAGGGTTGCCATTTAAAAAAATTAAATTTAAAATTTAAAATGAGGTATTAAAAAATTGGAAAATGAAAAAGATTTTTTTTATGTGTTTGGCCTTGATACAAAGATTCCGGAGCAGTTTTTGTTTCTGAAAATTTGTTCTTTTGTTTATATCTTAAAAAATGGTTGAATGGAGGATATTCCAAATATGGGTTCGAGCCTGAAAAAAGTCACGTGATACCGGTAATTTACCCAAGGAACTTCTAATTGATAAGAAGAGAAGATGCTACTGCTTTGCCTGATGAACTGTTTCATTGGCTAGCGGGGATTTACATTACACGTCTACGGAGCCTTCCCTTCTTTACGCTAGACGTTTTTACCTTGATCACGTGATCAAAACGCAGATGGAATATTCTCCATTATAGCACTTTGAATTTCTAGCATGGCTAACATTTTGAAAAGATCTCGTATTTGTCATGCTATAATACACGTATTCGCCTATTTCGATGTAAGAAGGCATGTGAATAGCATACATCAATATCTCGACCATGTTCGCTAGCCAGCTTCATCAGACATCTTGTTTCAAAATGGCGGCCATTAAATTAAAAAAAAATTATATATATTTAAAGTGAGGTGCAAAAAAATTAGAAATTGAAAAAGGTTTCTTTCTTAAGTATTTGACCTTAATATAAGGATTCAGAAGCATTTTTTGTTTGTCTTTATCTTAAAAAATGGCTCAGATATAGCAATTTCAATATCTAATGTGGGTGACATTTTGAAAAATCTGATTTTTTGCCTGCGAAAGCACTCGTATATATCAATCGATTCCGATGTGAGTGAGCATGTGTACAGCAATTACTAAGGTCTCGACTAAGTTCACTGGTTAGCCTCATCCTCCATGTTGCCTTAAAATGGCTGGCACTTTAAGAAATCGCCGAATTTGGCAGCCAAATATAAGTTACTTTAAATAAAAGCAGCTTGGATTAAGCTGACTAATTTCGCGAAATTCTCATTCATAATGATTTAGTACTGATAAAAATTAGTATTGAATCTCCTATATTCGGTTTCCACTAAATTGAGCTTCGTGTGTTTAAATAATATAAGTTGGATTTTTTAAAATAAGGAATATGAAAGCTACCTCTCCCTGCCGGCACTGTCCGGAAGGACTTTTTTTATCTAAAAAACGGCTCTAACGATTTTCACTAAAGTCGATATTCTACAGTTTTGGATTACGAGAAGCCCATTGGGCTAAGTCACATGTTCAAGAAAATTTTATCAGTGGGTCATTTTTGGGTCACCGTGTGTCAAGCTATGTTTATATAGATAACGGCTCTAACGATTTTGACGAAATTTTGCACCCTACTGTTTTCGGGCACGAAAAGACCATTGGGATGGGTCTTGTTTTCGAGAAATTTCGATTAGTGGGTCATTTTGGGTCACAATGGGTCAGGGTCAAGCTAATTATATCTAAAGAACGGCTCAATCAATTTTGACTAAATTTTGTATCTAACCATTTTCGGGCACGAAAAGACCATTGGGATAGGTCAAGTGTTCGAGAAAATTCGATTAGTGGGTCATTTTGGGTCATAATGGGCCAGGATCAAGCTAATTATATCTAAAGAACGGCTCAATCGATTTTGACTAAATTTTGTATTTGACCATTTTCGGGCACAAAAAGACCACTGGGATGGGGCACGTGTTCGAGAAAATTCGATTAGTTGGTCATTTTTGGGTCACTGTGGGTCAAGTTATTTTATCTAAAAAACGGCTCTAATGATTTTGACTAAACTCTATATTCTACAGTTTTGGATTACGAGAAGACCATTGAGCTAAGTCACGTGTGCGAGAAAATTCGATTAGTGGGTCATTTTTGGGTCACCGTGGATCAAGCTAAGTTTATCTAGATAACGGCTCTAACGATTTGGACGAAATTTTGCACCCTACTGTTTTCGGGCACGAAATGACCATTGGGATGGGTCTCGTGTTCAAGAAAATTCGATTAATGGGTCATTTTGGTTCATAATATGTCAGGGTCAAGCTAATTATATCTAGGGAACGGCTCAATCGATTTTGACTAAATTTTGTATATAACCATTTTCAAGCACGAAAAGACCATCGGTATGGGTAACGTGTTCAAGAAAATTCGATTAGCGGGTCATTTTTGGGTCACCGTGGGTCCAGCTAAGTTTATCTAGATAACAGCTTTACGATTTTGACGAAATTCTGTAGTCTATCGTTTTCGGGCACGAAAAGACCATTGGGATGGGTCACGTGTTCGAGAAAATTCAATTAGTGGGTCATTATTGGTTATTATGGGCCAGGGTGAGGCTAATTATATCTTAAAACATGCTCAAAACATTTTGACCAAATTTTATATTATACCGTTTCTTGGTATGAGAAGAGAATTGGGCTAAGTCAGATGTTCGAGAAAATTCGATTAGTGGGTTATTTTGGGTCACAATGGGTCAGGGTCCAGCTAATTGTATCTAAAAAATGGCTTAAACGATTTTGACTAAATTTTGTATTCTATCGTTTTCGGGCTCGATAAGACCATTGGGCTAGGTCGCATGTTCAAGAAAATTCGATTAGTGGGTCATTTTGGGTCACAATGGGTCAGGGTGAAGCTAATTGTATTTAAAAAGCGCTTCAAAACATTTTGACTAAATTTTGTATAATACCGTTTCCGGGCATGATAAGACCATTGGGCAGGGTTGCATGTTCAAGAAAATTCAATCAATGGATCATTTTGGGGTCCTAATGGATCAGGATCAAGCTAGCTGTATCTAAAAAACGGCTCAAAAGATTTTGGCAAAACTTTGTACTACACCGTTTATGGACAAGATAAAACCATTAGGCTGGGTCGCATGCTCAAGAAAATTCTATTAGTGGGTAATTTTGGTGATAATGGGTTGGGGTCAAGCTAACGGCATTTCAAAATGGTTCAAACAATTTTGATAACTTTTTTTGTTACACCATTTCACAGTACAAAAACACCATTGAAATAGCTCACATGTTCGATAAATTTTGGTTAGTGGGTTTTTGAATCAACGTGGATCAAGCTTATTTTATCTAGAAAACGACTAACGATTTTCACTAAATTTTGTATTCCATCGTTTTCAGGCTTGAGAAGAGCATTGTGTTAGATCGCATGTTCGAAAAAATTCGATTAGTGGGTCATTTTGGGTCACTATGTCTCAGGTTCAAGCTAATTGCATCTAAAACAGCAAGCATGATTCAGTGGGAATACTATATCGAGATAAACACAAAGCTAATTTTGACCGAGCTTAGCTCGGTTATTCCTGCTAGTAGTATGTAATATGAAAATAGTGAACTAGTGTAGCTTTAATTCTTTATCAAAATCAGGGTAAATACTGGCACAATATTAAGTAAGTTCAAACCAATATAAAAATACTTTTATACACTAAACTATACATTAATTTTTCAGAAAATTAATATCGGAAATGTACGTTTAGTAGAATAGCCCTTCTGTGCTTTATAATAATAACATAATTTAAAAAAATAATAATAAAGGAAAGCTGGAGTTTGCATTACACTAGTAAAGTGCTGGATCATTTGAAGAAAGTTATATTCACAATTTTTCAAGGGAACAAAATTTCGCTAAAGTTTCAGCTCAGCACTACCTCCTAGTTGGCATTTTCATAATAATTTCCCAAGCAATGCAAAATATTTAGAGTGGAGGATTATTGATTATAACTGCGATAATAGTAGCAGGTGGTATTAATAACAACATAAAAGCACGATTTCTATACAAATGGCTTTGTAAAAAGAATTTCTATTATACATTGCACCGCTTATTAATCATTGATGCTGAGAAACAATCAGAAGCAACAAAGTAAAAAACTCGAAAGCAACAAACCTTTCATTGTAATGAGAATCTAACATTAAATAATGTTGCCAAACAAGCTAAAATCGTACAATCAGAATCGATTTTTTATATAAATAAAAGGCAACAGAAACCACACTTGTTATAGGCTAATGTGAATCATATAGAAATCAGTGTATTGCAGAATGAAAGATATAATCAGTCAAGATTAATTTCAAAATGTTTCATGCCCCCCCCCCCCCCCCACCCTCCTTATTTTGTGAAGAAGACATTTAACATTACACATTTTTTTTTTCATTTATGAACACATTGTGATTTGGTATTTAACAAATAATTTAGATAACACTCATCAATGGTCATTATTATTGAATGCTACATTACCAAGCAAAAAATATTCAGTTTAAATTTATATTACAAATGAATGCATATAGTAATGATGATTCTTCTCATCAATTCCTTTATATGCAAAATACACTAGTCCCATAAATATAAATACCTTGCACACATACATGCAAGTTGGTCACAAATTCTTTCAATAAAAAAAATGAAAGTTGATAGTACCATCAAGATTAATAACATTTGCTGTAGAACCTAGCGTCGAAATTCTCTGCTCTAATAACATTTGCTGTAGAACCTAGCGTCGAAATTCTCTGCTCTAAAAGCATAAGCTAGTTGTTGTGATTGTAACGTCACAATTGTACAAATGATCAGAGAAACAACGGTGACCAAAAGGTAACATCTTTGTTTCGTCATATTATGGCTCTCAGCCGATCTATCGACGTGAGTGTTACTTTGTAACTTCCTGGTGAAGTCACTATGACATGTTTTTGAGTCATTTGCACCTCGTCACAGAATGGGACATATCGAATTCCTAGTGACATGATGCGATTCACGTCACATGATGACAATTTGGACAGTAAAAGTTGCATTTGAGTCACGATGTTTTCACATTTTAGTCACATTCGGGTGATGGTGCAATTAGAGCTATTCATAGAAATGATTATGGTATTTTCGTACATAGCTTATCAATAAGGACGATATTGTAACGTAATTTTCAACAAATTAACGCAACTTTGTGCGAAATATCATAATATTTTAGGTGCTTTAATTGGTCGCTATCCATGTCGCAAAAACTTTGCGATAGATCATTAGATGCTCCATATTTTGGCTCGTATCTGATATTACATACGATGCCGCCCATGGAGTTTTTGTTAATTCCAGCAATGGGTACCAACATGAGACAATATTAATCTGCTAAAATTTTCGTTACAATATCTTCATTATTGTTAAAGTTGTGAAAAAAAAATCGGGTTCTATTTCGAGTGAGACACCCTGTGTATTTTTGGTCTAAGTTAATGAATCGAAAACGTATATCCAAAATCAAATATTATTTGACTTTATGCGTCTTATCACCCATCTTTGTTGAAACTGTTAGCAACACTCTGTATATTATTAAATACAAGAAAATTGAAAATTATGTCTATATGTGAAAAGAACAGACAGCAAAAAGGCAACTCTGCTCTAAATCTATGATTTTAAAATTTTACATTGTATGCCATAGGCATATAATGCTTTAACGTGTTGGATCATAGAATGAAAATAATAATTAATATGATATTAGTAAAGAGCTAAAGCTATTAGATTAAATTTTAATTTATGTCCAATGTAGCGAAAGTTATCAATTTATGTATTTTTACAGATATTAATAAAAAAAATTATTATGTTAATAATGTTTTAATATTTGTTTAACATTTAACATAATAACATATGTTTTAACATTTGCAACATAATGTTTTAATAATAATATTTTAACCTTTTGAGTCATGAAATGAAAATAATTATTAGCATGATTATTAAAAAGCTAAAGCTATTAGATTAAATTTTAATTTCGGTCCAATGTAGCGAAAGTTATCAATTTATGTATTTTTACAGATATATATAAATTTAATTCACTAATATTATATATCACGAGCCTTAATTACAATACAGATATTTTAATATGCGATTTAAAAAGCATCAATAAATAAATAAATTGTTTGCGCTGGAATTCTTAATCACTTGATATGTGCAGATTTATTTCAGTCTATGTAGTCAAAAGCTTAATTCACGTACACCTAACTATTTCAAGTGGAAAACTTGGCCGTTAACATTTTAAGGATTCAAAAAATTTATTTACTAATGCTAAATATTGCCTCGGGCTTCATTAGAAATAAGCACTCATTGAAATGATTTGTTTGTTGAAGAAAACATTATCAAACACCACGCTTATTTTAAATATAATTTTGAAACAAAAGTATGAAAATATTTATTTAGTAAACGGTTAATGGGAGTATTTCTCTCAAAAAATGCCTTACAGAAACTTTTCCACTTCTGCGAAGATTTTTCTATTTCATGAAATTTTATAACATTCTGGGATTTAACAAGTTTGTTTTATGGTACATATATTCCAGCATTCACTGAGAACGTTTGCGAAATATTTTTTGATATTTGTAAATTAAATTTGACTTTTTGATGTCATTTCTACGTGAAAAGAGATAAATTAATCCAATTATCGAGATATTGAAGTAAATAAATAAATCTGTTCATGTGAACTGCAGATGCATTTACACAAAGATTATGTTGAAATTAGATTTCACTAAATTTCTTTTTAAGTTTGCAAGGCTACCAAATGATCCGTATTTTGAATACCATTATGTCCTTAGAAATATTTCGTAGTACGTTTCTATAATATTTGGAATTGAAATAACCTTCGGGGTAGATTTCTACAACATTTGAAAGAAAAATCTAAACAGAAGAATTTTGATTTTAAAAGAAGTGATATTAAAAAACGGACCATTCAGGACACTTGCGTTTCAATAAATGTAAACCAATGAATTGATTTCAATTATTCGATTTTTTTTTAATCTCTACAAAAAAAAAAAACATTATGAGGTTTCTGATGTCGTATGTTTAATGTAAATTACAGTTTAATTAACTTTATTTCGTTTATACATTATATTTATCAGTATTATTATCTGCGTACTCATTTTCTTATTTGCTAGAGTAAAATGGGTGATATGAAAGGAAATTACAGAAAAGGGTTATTGTCTACTGGAAAGTGGGTGGTACAACAGGAATGTATGTAGCAGTAGAAGGGAGGGTTTAAGTGTAGAAGATATCTGGCTTAATGACCTCTCACGGTACAAGAGTTCAACGTGACAAGTGGGGTTTTCCGTCAAAGTAGAGAAAAACATCCCACAGATTGGAAGAGAAAAACGGAGTAAGGAATGTAAAAGGGGAGAACAGAAGAATTGTATTAGAGGTGGAATGTGGTAGTCGCGCTGTAAGCACGAAATGTTTTCTTGGGAAGCGTGTTGTAGGAGAAGCCTAAATATGTGCTGAGATTTCGGATAGACCTACGCGGCTGTAATATTGGATAAGCCCTGATGTGTACGTCCAAGAGAGACGGGGATAGTGTATCATAGTGTAGTAACCTAGTGCGTAGATAGTAACCCATAGTCTTCTCAAACAACAGTATCTTCTATATCCTTGCCTGGAAAGGGAAATAGTTTCACATAACTGCTGTAAATACTGAGGTGTGTCGTCAATAAATGTTCAACTTAATATTTATATGAAGTAGCTAAGTGAAGTGAATTTCAAAGTTACAACAGGTCCGGTATCACGCATCTATACCGGTGATGGTAGCATATCAATCAACAATACAATATATATATATATATATATATATATATATATATATATATATATATATATATATATATTTATATATATATATATATTTATATATATATATATATATATATATATATATATATATATATATATATATATATATATATATATATATATATAGCACATTATGTTTTAAATGCGTTTGTCGGACCCAGAATCCTGCACCATAAATAAACTAAGTATAACCATAAAACATCCAAGAAATTTAAACAGATATAACCTGAACAAGAAAAAAACAACAAAAGGCTGTGGCCTCTTCAGCGGTGGGCATTTTAGAAAGCACAGCAATGTTTCAGATTAATTACAATTTACAACAAACTATTATTCAGTAGTGGCAGTGGGTTTCGGCCAGAGTGTCGCAAAGCATAAATCAAATGCATAAAAACAATTGAAAGCATATAGCGAACACTCCCCCACCGGACCCGACGCCACAATAAACAGTGCATCTCGAAGATACAACTGATTCAGAACGTATGTGTAATGTATACTGAAACAATAAAATTATTTTACCCAAATCCGAGCAACACAGCCACAAAAAACAATAACTAAATTCCAGTGATCCATAATCTGTCCATAAACGTTCCATGTCTGTTGCCACACAATTGCAGACATCCTTGTAAAACCGTCCAAAAAGGCTTTAGGTTATACAAATCATTAACTGTCAATCGCATAGCAACTCCTCAAAAATGAAGACTGTCTGTAAAACTAGTATATTTATTAATGAAATTCAAAGGTATATTGTTTTTATAATACAAAATGCTGGTTAAATTAAAAAGTTCTTTAAAAAATAATTTTTTATTCGAACAGAGTTTATAGTAGCGAAAAATCTGACCTATTATGATATTGACGTAAACGCGTTTATGGATATTTGAACTCCAATTAACTAAATGGTTAACTTCAAAATTAAAGTTATCCCGTTTATTATAAATTGATATGTGTATACCGTTTGAAATGTTTATTTTCAAATCAAGATAATCAGCAGCACTATTATTTTCATTTGTTTTTTTCAAAACCAGCATATCAGGATAAATGTTACATGATATCCCCAAAAAATCGCGATCACAGTTCAAAATTATCAAATCATCGATATATCTAAAAGCCAGAAAATTAACATCTTTATTGACACTACAAAATTGAAATTCATAATAAAATAAAAATAAGTTAGCTGCCGTTGAAGAATAACTTGTTCCCATTCCTATTCCATTATTCTGTAAATATATATTTGAACCTGTATAAACATAGTTGTTATATAAACAAAAATTACATAATAATTTAAATAAATTAAAATCTAAATCTGTGTCAGCTATAATTAAATCGACAACCTTTAAAAGGACATCATTTAACCCTGCAATAGGAATGTTTGTGAAAAGATTCTCAAAATCATATGTCTGGACACTTTGTATATCATCTTTAATTAGTTCATTCCTGATCTCATAACTGTTCAAAATAATCCAATACATATTACTATCTTTATACTTAAATTTTAGTATATTTAAAATCTTTTTTAACATTTCCTCAAATTTGCGATTAAATCCGTTTCCAATGCTGTTTACATTACTACAAATAAATCTGTACTTAATTGGTATCTTATGAAATTTAGGTGTTACGAAAAGAAAAGGAAATGACAATTTTTTTACTTTAGGCAGAGGAATATTAACCTTTTTTGAAAAGGCCAGATGTTTCTTAATCAGTGTCTGAGTAGTAGATTTATACAAACTGTAGGTGACATTATTGTTAAGCTCAGTAAATATCATATTAGCATAATAGCTTTTTCAAATAACTGCAAAATTGTTAGATGCTTTATCGACTGAACAAAAAACAAAGGTATTTTTTAATTTCGATATTTCCTTCTCTAAATTTGCATTTATTCTATGGTAAGTGTAATTAGAAGAATCATTCATATATTTTATTTGAAATGATTTAAAATCATCCAATATTTTAAATTTCCATTCATTGAAAAGGGGGATAGGTTTATTGAATTTGTAACTTAAATTGAGTATAAACATATGTAATTCAGATTTGAATAGATTGAAAGATTTTTTTAAATTAATCTGAATCAGTTGTATCTTCGAGATGCACTGTTTATTGTGGCGTCGGGTCCGGTGGGGGAGTGTTCGCTATATGCTTTCAATTGTTTTTATGCATTTGATTTATGCTTTGCGACACTCTGGCCGAAACCCACTGCCACTACTGAATAATAGTTTGTTGTAAATTGTAATTAATCTGAAACATTGCTGTGCTTTCTAAAATGCCCACCGCTGAAGAGGCCACAGCCTTTTGTTGTCTTTTTCTTGTTCAGGTTATATCTGTTTAAATTTCTTGGATGTTTTATGGTTATACTTAGTTTATTTATGGTGCAGGATTCTGGGTCCGACAAACGCATTTAAAACATAATGTGCTATATATAATCTGTGTGGTTATATGCAGCTGTAGCGCTTATCGCATGGATTTTATTTTTATTTTTATATTTTACTTTTAGTTTTACTTTTGATTTTTCTGAGCTTATATATATATATATATATATATATATATATATATATATATATTCACGTATGGTGAACTGAAATTAGAGGAGTATATATATCACAAACTATTTGATACCATCTGCGATTTTTAAAAAGGAAAAAATATCTTACTTCAAGTTTTCAGTCGTAGTTTTTATTTCAATCGTTCATGACATTTACATACAAAATACAGATTAACTATTTGATGCAGCATGACAGATATGATAAGAGCGCACTCTTAACTAATTTCAGACCATGTATATGCACTGAGGACGGTATGCTATATGTTACCGAAACCGGTATGCTTAAAATTTAAAATTTTTGGTGCTTTTAACGGTGGTATTTTTACATTTATATCATGTATATGTGCCTGATAACAATTTGGTTTGTACAACTGAGTATTTATTAATAATTTTATAAAAAGAAAGCTTACCATTAACGTCCGATTCACACTTCTATATTTTTGTAAAATAAAATTTAGATTAACAACAGAAAGTTTTCTATATAAAAAAAAAAATGATTTTTTTCAATAAAATGTAGTTGGAACTCGAAAAGTGTTTTCTTACGATTTTTTTTCTAACCCCCCCCCCCCCCCGGTGGAGAAATATAAGACTGTTCTGTTCGATATTAAGGTATTGCAATCTGAAATTATTCTTATCTATTAAGTATTTCGTGAACTTTAACTTTTTAACAATTCATTAGATAATTATAAATTTTTTATTCATTATAATTTTTTTTTAAAAATCGATCACAAAGACATTTTACGATAATATAGAATCGGAAATCGAATGAGGAGTTTTTCGACTTTCATAGATGCTAAACTTTGCCCAATGACGTCATTCCATTCAAGGTTACCACCCCCTGAATACTAGGCCTGAGCGCTGACACAAAAATGGCGGCGGCCGAAGACGGATTATTTTTAACTTAGGTACGGTCCCTTAAATGTAGACACCAGTATTTTACTAAAGATTTCTCTGACTCGTTAAATCTCAGAAAAATAAAGCGGACAAAACTTAAAAAAATTATTGGTACGAATATTTAAGGGATCGTACACACGCTGAAAAAAATCCGTCTTCAGCAGCCGCCATTTTTTGTGTCAGCGCTCAGGCCTAGTATTCAGGGGGCGGTGTCAAGGCCATCAAGTTTTCTTTGCGGTGAGTTCTTAAAAAATCCTAAAAAATAAATCTAGAATATTTCTTGAAAATTCTTTTTTCCTTTTTTTATTTGGCAAAGGAATCGCTCCGTATATGATTCAGAAAGGATTTTTTAAAAAATCATGAATTATTGAAAAAAAAATCGCTTTACGACTTTCAAATAACGTTTATTGAGTTTTCGAAGTTTTTTTAAATTGTAATTATTTTTTAATAACTTCTATGGAATAACATTGCTGCTAGAATGTTGTCGTTTAAATTATAATATCTTTATGCAGAGCTATCTTTAAATCAACAGTAGATTTATATAAAGAACGCTGTTTAAAAAATATATGAACCTACTTGTTTTCTTTTGAGTATAATCATATGTTAGTTATATCATAAAGCGACGGCGAAGACAGAATCTTCACATGGGAAGGATTTTGAATCATTATTACTTATAAAAATGTTCATAAAGAAGCTTTTGTTAAATAAGTACCGTGTAAACACACACAACCAAAATAAAGTTAGCACTCCGCAAATTCAGGGCGTTATAAAATGAGCCCCCTCTTCAATTCTTCAAACAAAAATAAAAGGTTGAGTGAAAAACAGCTGTAGCAGTATACCCATAAACCCCATATTTTGCTGCTACTTCTTTACTGTCCTTCATTCATTTAGCACTGAAAAAGGATCTTTGAAATCATTGGATCATTTGGATTATTGCATTAGCATTGTATTATTTTTGAAAAACTTGTAATGTTTGTGTCGTTTTATGCTTCATTTTCGTTTGTTAAAAAGCACAAAATAGTAAATAAAAGCAATAAAGAAGAAATGAAAGCAATAAAATGGATCATTCTGACTGTCACACAGTTGTGACACATGTCTTATTGCCATGTCCATTACGTCTGACATTATTATTGACTGGCCTAAATAAATATACTACATTTTAAAAGCCAGTCTCAAATAATTCAAACAGGTGCTGTCATTTGTAACCCTATGCACTGCACTTAAAGGTCACTTTTT
Organism: Maratus speciosus; assembly: GCA_963932465.1. Lineage (NCBI taxonomy): Eukaryota > Metazoa > Arthropoda > Arachnida > Araneae > Salticidae > Maratus > Maratus speciosus. Next base: position 559,594,640 of record OZ010787.1, on the reverse strand, counting down.
CATCACCAGCGCTGTATATATGACGTATGACTGTATATTCCTAGCATATTATTGAACCTTTAAAACAGTTACAATCGTTGCAAAAATACCTTAAATTAGCAATTTGCGAACTTCCCTTGAATAAATATTTTGAAGGAAGGTAATTTATTTCTGTTCATTGAAATCAAAGGAAAAAGATCACTAATATAAGACAAAACATTCTTTCTAGTAAACGACTTTACTGCAAATGGTTTTTCCGTACAAAACGTTCCTTACTTCAGTATTATAGGAATCTTACTAAAATAAAATATATAATCAAGTATTCTGTCATCTATCTAGTCATCTAGGGTAAACGCACTTGTTACTGACCAATGAGACAAGAATCTTTATAAAACAAAAATTAATGCACGAATAAAATAATTTTGGCTGGTATACCAACCAAAAATAACATATCCGTGCAGATTAATCAAAATTAATTTAGCCAAGAATTAATTTTTGTTTTATACAGCTCTGTGTCTCACTAGCTAATTACTGGTGCATTCACTCCATCTACAATAAATGTTAAAATTGCAGAGATTAGTACTCTAAACAAAGCAAATTATGTTTGAGGGATTTTACGAGCAGACAATTTGAATTTCCTAATACAGTGTTTAACAAAAAATGTGCTTGAAAATAAGGACATGAACCTGCTTATTTCTTTCCTGTTAATTTTGGCTCGCTGCTTTCAATTCTAAGTACTGATACGCAGTTTAACACATTCACACCGGCGCGGTGGGTCACACTCAACTGTCTCAGAGTTGTCAAGTCTCCGGGTTTTTGCACACCACTGTTATTTTAGAGAAAATGTTGTTCCTTTAAATCACCCAATTTTTCTAATTAAATAAAACAACATTTTCTGTATTAAAATACTGGTATCCAACAAGTCGGAGACTTGGCAGCTCTGAGACAGTCGAGTGTGAGCCACCGCGCCGGCGTGAACGTGTTAAATTTGACCAGTTACAGAAATGGAAAATATTAAAAGATAATTTACAAACAGTGTTGCTTATTTACAATAAAAAGTATTAACCCATTTTAGGCTGAGCATAGAAATTTTATAAAATGTGGTATTATTTTCATTGAAATATGCTTAAATCACATTCATTAAAACAAAAAAAAAAGTTTCGTGCATGAAAAATAATATTTTATTTGAGAAATAAAATGCATTCGATCAATGGTGCGCTAACGCACCATTAAATTTAAAATTAATATATATATATTTTTAATTTTTTATGACATTTGATTTATTATTATTTATTTACAGAACTTGCAACTTTAATCCATTATGAAATCATATGGTTAATCTCAAGTGGAATAATTGTGCATTTTTGAAAAGTTGAATTAGTCAATAACCGTTTCAAATTTAAAAAACTAGCGTATTTTGAAAATTTCTCAACAGAAAGTGTTTACTCCAATTGAATTACTTATATTTTATAGATGTCCCTAGAGCCCTTAAAAACAGCATAAAAATAAAATTAGTGAAAAATATTCGTCACAGTGTAAATAAAAAAATATTTATTGAAATGGTGGATTTACGCACTTTGGCCGAAAATAGGTTAAAATACTATTAAAAGTACCGCGAATTTGTAACGTTTTCGCTCACATATGCAAGTATCTTCAAAATAGTCAAGTCATTTGAAATTCGGAGATTTTTTCCGGTTCGTTCCTTCTTTTATTATGTGCTAGTAGCAAGTAAGTTGCCCTATCTTTTATCCATAGTTACGTTGTTCGTGGTTGTAAATTACAAGCATCTTCGTTTGTAGGAATTTCATTTACTTCGCAATATAAACATGGTCCTTGTTAACATAGTTCGCAAGTTTGTTTTTTTTTTTTTTTTTCAGATTGTTAAAGTCTATGTCTAGGTTTTCACAGAATTCCTGCCAAACTTTTAATGCAAAGAAAATAAATAATGACCCCATGTTGAATCACTTTTGAGAAGAGGATGAATCTAAAAAATAATAACGTATGTTCTCAAATTTTAATAATTATGTCTGAAACTATTCCGAGCACATGAGGGATTTGAAAATAAGTATTTATATCTCAGTTGCAAGAACCTAGTTTTAACTGTGTCTGAAACCCTATTTCGCGGATTGTGTATTAAAGTATTATTATTTTCAATATCTAGGTGATGCGAGCTAAGTAAAAGAAAAACAATTCTCTGATTTTATTTAAACTAAAGAGTATTGCTTTTCTTATCTCGATCAGCGTTAAATATATATAATCAGGAAACACGGAACTCTTGACCAGAACTTATAATTGAAAATTTCGTGCAAAAAAAATCTAATCGCACCTCATAATTTAATAAGTGCTCTTTTCATTTTTTCTCTATCCAAATAATCCTTAATTAAAGGTCGACCGAAAATTCGTTTTCTGCATTACATCTGAGTTTCGCCGAAAATTCGGTTTTGGCGAAAACGCTGCCGAAAATTTGGCCGGACCGAAACTATATGTATTCCAAAAATCTTGTTTCTTCCTTCAGAGATTTCAAAATTTCTCAGTGATTTGAGAAGCATCGGCTCAAATGAGACACACTTTATTTATTGCTATGAACCTCACTGTTTATAATTATCAGTTCATGACCGACTCAAGACGTGAAGGCAAATTATAAACCAAGCAATGCATATATGACTCAACTTTGAAGACGCTTTTCAGATGCTCATTAAAAGCTGCAGACTTAACAGTAATAGAAAATTTTTAGTTCGAAAGGTTTAGAAGTGTTTCGAATACCCTTTGAGAAAGTTCTAGTATAACAGATGATTATTTACAAAAATCATTATAAAAGATAAATCGAGATATATACACCTAAAACATTTTTTAATTAGATGAAATTCGTATAAACAGAAAATCATTCTGTGTCGTTGATGATTTAATTACATTTTATTCTAAATAGAAATAAAAAGTGTTGGTCAGAGGCACAGAGATCCAACTTGGGCCACACGTATAATTATATATATCATTAATAATTATATATATTTAATAAAAACGTACAATTAATTAGTAACTATGTCCATTTATCTGTGTATTAATTACTTTAAAAACATTTTTGACATTTTAGTTTTCGTTTTCATTTTTGGTTTTCGGACGAAAATAGGAAGACTGCCGAAATTCGGTTTCGGTCTTAAAAACCTGTTTCGGTCGATCCTTATCCATAATTGATATATTGCTACTGGCAATTTTCCGATAAGACTGCTGATATGTATGCATTAGTTGGGTTGTTTTCCTTATAGGTAACGTAAATATAGTTCATGTAATACAGAGAAAGTAATACAAAGCCTTTACCCTGGTAGATCTCAAGGAATACTCGGTATTCATCTTGGTTATGTAAACAATAGAGCGGAGTTGTCATACCAAATATTCTTTTATTATTTTGTCTACCAACTTTTCAAAACGATAATATTCTTCGTGAATTTCTGGAAATCTGTGAAGGATATTATAATTGTTTAGAAACAGTGGTAGGAAAAATAATTTTAAAAATACATTCGCCAGTGGAAGTCTTGTGCAATAGAGTTAACTGAAACTCGAGTTTATTTTTTCCCAAAGTAGAGAATAAAATATGTAAGTGCGTACGACTTCCTGGACTCAGCTCTTAACTGAAAATTCTTTCTGTGTGTTACATTCTTCTGTTTCTCACGATGTTAACTTAAAAGAAATGGGAGTGGTTTGAGTTACCACTTTTACCCTAAATAGATTTAGTCGTTCATGCATATTTCTGTTACATTACTACTGCTCTACTGTATCTGTGCCCTACATCTCTACTGCAAACATTAGTTAATCCTCCTAGCTTTCCAAGGTCGTCGTATAAATCTGCATATTTTCGAAATACTTATAATCCTTAATGTTTTATGCCAATTCTTTGAACCTGTTGAAAGCTTTATTACTCCTCCATCAAATATTTCTGCCCATCCGGAAATTTTTTTTATTTTCCAAATCCCGAACTACGATTGTGGTATATTTTTGAGGCACGAGCTTATTGCAGACCGTGATTTTTTTTATAATTAGAAAAACAGTAAAACATATCGAGATACAGTCGTGCCAAAAATTGTGGACATTTTTTGAAATTTTTATGTTTTATAACTTTGTGTGCTTATAGAATATATTAATTTTCCCTTAAATACAAATGTTTACATATCAAATTCAAGGAAATTTGATGTAGAAAAAAAAACAGAATTAAAATATCTGCTTAAAAAAAAAGTTACGCTTACTTTAGTTTAAAATACAAACACAATTAGTCACGAATGCTGAAGTGTATTGTAATAAAAGCTTCATAGCCAATCACAATGACCGTTCTGAAAACCAATCAAATGTCAGTAACTAAACTGTAGTATATTTTGATTTGTATATTTTGATTTATATATTTTGATTTGTAAATTGGTATTTTGCTGAAGTGAATTTTGCAGAAGTGTGAATACTTGTGTAACGAAATAGAATGTTTATTTTTTTTTTCATATTGCTATTTTTTAATGCAAATAATTTAAAACAATGTCATCAACAACAAGAACTGATTGGACACCTACAAAAAGAAGCAGAGTTGTCATATAGAGTGAAAATGGTCTCTCTTATGCTGAAATTGCAAGACAGGTTGGTGGATTAGTCATTTTATCTGGCGTACGAAAGTTGTGCCCACGTTATGAAGAAACTAAATCAGTGATAAATAAGGCAAGATCGGGCCGAAAAAAATGCACAAGTGCTTCTGAGGATAGAAAGATAAAAAGGATACGCTTCAAAGATAGAAGAATTTCATCATATGCTGTTAGATGTGAAATGAATGCAATGGGTGTTGCAGTTAGTTCAAGAACAATAAGGAGAAGATTAGCAGGTTTTAGACTGAAAGGTAGAATTCCGAGGGAAAAAAAATAATTTTTTAATCTTCAGCAACGCAAGAAACGATTTCAGTGGGCAAAAGAACGCATTAATTTGTCAGAAAATCAGTGGAAGCAAATAATCTGGAGGAATGAGAGTAAAATATCGCTCTTTGGTAGTGATGGGCGAAAATATGTGAGACGTAGAGTAGGGGAAGAGCTGCATCCTGACTGCATTGTAGTACTACAAAGAACCCAACAAATGTCATGATTTGGGCCTGTATGTGAGCAGATGGTGTGGGCCGCATTCAAGTGATTGATAGCATTCTGAATATAAAAAAAAATACCTGGAAACTGTCCTGGAACCAAAATTGATACCTTCCATCAGGGATCTCTTCCCCAATAAAGCACCATTTATCTTTCAGCAGGATTCAGCTCCATGCCATAAGGCAAAAATATGCAAAGAATAGCTTAAAAATAAAAGTGGACAATTATTACCCTGGCCAGGAAACAGCCCTGATTAAATTCTATAGAAGATTTGTGGCGACGTTTGAAAATCCTTGTATAAAAAAAGCGTCCATCTAATAAAACGCAACTTAATGAAGCTATAATTGATTCTTGGCATTATGTGATTAAAAAGGAGGAACTCCAAACACTAGTTCTCTCAATGAAAAGACGCTGTGAAGCTGTAATATAAAACAAGGGTTATCTTATTAAATATTGAATGTGTAACTTTAAAATACAATGATATCTAATATAGATCTTATTTTTTGTAAGCGTAACTTTTTTTGTAATGCAGATAGTTTAATTATGTTTTTTATTAAATTCTAAATTAAATTCCCATGAATTTGAGATATAAATATTTGTATTTAAGTGAAATTTATTATATCCTTCAAGCACACAAAGTTATAAAACATGAAAATTTCAAAAAATGTCCACAATTTTGGCTATCACTGTATGTATAGAAAACATTAGAGAAACCTACGGATTCAATAAACAAATAATAAATTATTACTGGATTTTTTATTATTATAATTTCGCTGTAGCTATATGAAACAAAATGCAAATTAGAAAAACCTATAAATCATTTTTCCCCCTTGCCAGGCTTAAATCTACAAAACGAAAGATATATACAGCAGTTATTCTGTCGAATAAAACATAGATTTTTACAAGTTCTAAGCTAGTCTGATGTAAGACAATATAAATTAAAAAGAATATTTTATAAAGTCTTGCAATTCTAGAAGAAAATAATTTTATTGTCCTTATAAGCAAAGAAAATCATAAAACAGTGAGCAGTTTAGTTAAGTAACGAAAGAAGTTATTGACCTAACAATGCTTTGTTAAAACTTAATATTTTTGCTCAGGGATATCAGCTTTTGATGATAAATGACAGTGAATGTCTAATGTATTGTATTACTCAATTGAAAAACAGTTTAAAAGGGAAAAGGGAAAAAATATCTTGTCGGATGTAATTACATAACTGTAACTTATATTACATACATAAATTCGGAGAATGTTTCTCAAAGATTGTTAAAAAAAAAGGCAATGGGAAAAAACTGGATTTCTTTTGTTTAACTCTTCCCATGCATGCTGCTACAAAGTAAGCTGTACTACCTTACAATCAGTTCAAGTGAATTAAACCAAGTCGACACAAATGAGAAAAAAAATGGCCCCTGTTCTTAACGCCTGGCTCCCCTCTACGCATCAGATAATTCTTTATAACAGTTTTCTTTCTCTAACGCTTGAGGAAGTCGCTAAAAGAAATAGAAGAAAAAAATGGCCAAAAGATTGATTTGCTCAATGTTTGATGAGCTGAAAAATGCTTTTACTGGCAAGCAGCTGATTGGTGACAAGTAGTTCTATTAGTTGTACAAAATAGAATATGTCTGGTCGTGTTTTAGTTTTTTTTTCTTTTTTAATTAAATTACGCCCTATCATCTTAAGTTTATTTTTGTTTTGTAATTATAAAAAAAGAGGGGTTTGTTTTAGGTTTCTCCGATTACAAAATTTAGAAGTACTTTGAAGTTTAAAAAATAGAAGGTTTCGTAATAGATTTTTCGTTGTGTTCTAATCGGTTTTGTCAGAATTGTGTCATAAAATTTATGGATGCTCAGAGTGGCATCTCAACTGTCAAAACAACGCTACCAAAGTGGGTCATAAGAGCAATTACGATAACATTCTTCTAAATAAATGAGGATCAAATACTTTATTTTTTTCAACAGAATTATAGTGAGTTAATTAATATGATTTAAAATATTGCTTTAATCCCTATAAAAGAGATTAGGCCTGAAAAAAAATGTTTCCCAACCATTTCTGCATGCTGGTATCTACACATCTCGTTCGAAAATGGTTTCTCGAATAAAAACTACAGCTGTTGTTTCTTTTTTTCATCTTAAATAATATATGGTGAAGAAATAATAGTACAAAATTCTATTTTACACAATCCTAACATAGGAAATATGTTGGTGTTTGAGTTTTTCTTCTATTCCAGTATTTATTTGTTTTTTCTTCAAAAAACCTATAACTTTTATAATTATTAGACAGTTCATGAACAATGCTTCACATATGTTAACAAATAGATTATTTCTATAGGAAATTTCTCTTTTTTTTCTTTTTTTTAGTAACTGATGATGGACATTATAAGAATAGCAAAAAACTGGCCAAAACTGTTATAATGTTTTCGTTGAGCTAAATAGTACAGAACATATATAAAACATTATAAATGATACTTTTCACTAGCGTTGCTAGGTGTCCCGCGGAAATGAGATCTCCAAATGCTCTGGACACCAATGTTTTAAAGTAATTTTCTTTGCCTTATCTAATGGTAGAATTTCTGCGATTAAATTGGCAAAATAAATAGTAAAAAATTACTGGCGTCCAGACCATTAGGAGCCCTGGTTTACGCGGTACACCTATCAACACTACTTTTTCACGGAAGTAAGCAACCACTTCAATGTCTCAGTAAGAAACTAGGCCTTATAATTTTCCATCCATAAATAATATTTACACATTTCTTGCCTCCTTTCAACAAAATACTGAAAAGTAAAAATGACTTTCAATTATTTTTTATAACGGAATTTCATTTATGTAATCGCGTAAGAAGACATACAAAAGAAAATCGTCTAATATTACTTGTTGAAACTTCAAGATAATCTGCACATTCCGTGCCCATTTTCAACCAAAAGACTATAAAGATATGAAAGGCTGGGTGTAAAACAGTGTTACTAACCAAATGCAAGTTTCGAGATATTCAGGATTCAAGTTTCCTAAAGTATCTGCAACCAAAACCATTCCCAAGCAGCACATATTGTTGGCCCATCATTGGCAATTTGTAGAAACCGTTGAGATATGGTAAGGTTGGGAATGGCATGGTTGGGAAATGGCAGGTGCCCTCCTAGATTGTATCGTATCTGAACAGCTAACGATGGGAAATAGGACCACTGTTGGGCTTTGTTGGCAAATGGTTCGTTGGCCAATTGTACGGCAAAGTGCACATTTCTTACTGTGGGCCAACGTGAGACAGAAGTTAAATAACTATTAACCAACGTTGGGCCGATCATTTTGTGCTACGTGAGTTATGATTGCTTTTTCTAAAACAACTGGTATGTTAAAACTGAAACTTCAGTTAACTGTGAGAAGCATTTTTTATAGATTTTTATATATTGGACATTGAATTTTAAAAACAAAAACTCGTTGCACATGTACAATTTATCTTTGATTATGATGGCCCCTATTGAGTAATAAATAAATTTTGTACTTTTAAAAGAATGTCAGGGTGCAGTTAAAAAATTTTACAAGAAAATCAGAGAAAATTACAAAATGTCAGTTACCATGTTTTAAACCCGAGCATCTCAAATAACAACTTTTATTCCATTCTTATTTGAAAAAAACTATTTATACATTCACGTAAACAAATAGAATGTTATATCGATCACTTCATTTTCTTTTTTAGATACTTTTTTATTTTAACCTCATCCCTTTTAAGATCTTTCAATTAAGATATAAATAATAATTTTGATTAATAGATTATATCATAGATCAAACTTTTGAAAGTTATCTTTAATTATTAAGAAAATTGCCTTTACATTCTCGTAATTTAACCGATTATCATGAATGTGTTTCTAAAAACTGTTTTACACAGATTAATATATCAGTTTGTATCATCAAAAATGTATCACAACTATACAAACTTAAAAAATTGTCTTAATTTTTAGGATGCTTATTAGTTTTAACTTATTTCACTTTAAGAGTTGATGGTTAAAGATGGTTTAATTTAGTCATAATTTTACTATAATTGCATTATAGTTTAAGTCAAACTTTTGACAGTTATTTTTAATTTTTAAGAAAATCATTTATTTATTAAAGTGGATTTTCTTTATTTCCTTCTAATCACGGAAATATGTAATTAAATATGGCGAAGATTACTATTCAAAAATACTGGCGAGCTTTAGAACTTGAACACGTTTTCTTCTTTTAGAATATATATCCTTTTTTAACATTTTCTTCTTTAAAATCGTTAAATTACACCAAATAGCACAATTTCACTATAATAACATTATATCATAAATCATTATGTCTAAATATTTGGAAAATTCTGTTTGTTTCCTATAATTCAATCTCTAATTTAACATCTTTACACAAAGGGATTTCAAAAACTTTGCGTAAATTAATAACAATTTAAAACATCAAGAATATGTTACGGCTATTCGAAATTTGAGTTAATTTCAGCTAAATCTGAAACGAACGTAAGAAAGAAAAGGTAATTTTGTGTCTTTTATCTTTTCCAAATGTGTGGATGGTTAAACTTACTCGAACTAATTATGTGTTGCTACTGTTATTCAATTTGTTAGAGTCTATGCTTGAGATACAAAGACTAAAAAAAGATAATAAAATGAAAAGTCTCTTTTGCTTTTTTTCCGTGCCACGTAGCATTAAAAATGAAAAGAGAATCATGTAAGAGACGTCTGAATTATTTGATGTAATTATATATTACGATGTCATAAGAAGAGTATTTTTTAGACTCCACTTTTGGAAAGACTATTTTCATGTTATTTGGGAACAAAAACTTCTTCCATTACGCAAAAAATAAATAAGTAACCTAAAAGCTACAAAATTTTTAATGGGACATGCCGTGAAGCACAACAATATTATGCACTGTTACTGTAGGAAAACTCATTTGAACAGTTCCAAAACTTTAATAGAAGGATATGCAGCAATCTGTGCTAGTGAACTTATAGAATTACTTTTATTTTAATGTTGTCCAAAATATAGAGGAAGATGGGGCATAGTGGACCACTTTTGATTTTTTTAATTTTTTTTCTTCTGAAATTTATAAATAGATCCATATGAAAAATAAATCCTGATATACCTTAGTACCTTATCTTCATTTGTTAATTTTCTCAAAGCGTAAGTCTTAATAGTTTATTAAAGAAAAAAATAATTTAAAGCTTAAAAATTCGTCCAACTATACAGTGATCCATGCAATGTAAAGGGTAAATTACAATATAAATACATATTTAAAAGGCAAAATTCTATGTTAGAAACATTTATCCATATTTTTTAGTGAACATGAACAACGAATGTGATTGATTTCACATGTGCAAAAATTTTTTAAAGAATTGTTTTGCATTTTAACATTATATACATACATATATTTATCAAGATTTTACTTAGATATTTAACTTTAAATGTTCATACTTAGCATATACTTTAAATAATATGTAAGTAAGATAGTTTTAAGTACGATTTTGAAACATCCTGGTAACTACATTTATAACACAATTAGGCTAAACTATGTATGAATTAAATGAAATAATAGTTATGTCCTAAAAAAAAGACAAAAGAAAAAAAGAAAATAACCAACTTAATTTTTTCTCAGTTTAATACGAATTAGTAGCCATATGCTTCGAGATATTAAAATTATGCAGAAAAAAACGCAATTGGATTACTTTTCTTTTAAATATTTACCAAAAAAGAGCAAAATGTGTACTAGAACATTTTCTTAACTTCACTTTTAATTTTTAATTTAAATTTTTAAATTTTTAATAGAAAAAAGGAAACATTGCTGTTATTATTTAACTTTTGCATTTGAAACTTGCACTGTTTAAATCTATTTAAGGGGTCTCAGGACTCTTAAAATTGGAAAAAATAAATAAAACAGGCCGTTTTCAACATTTAACATCTTAAACTGTATATGATTTAAAAACACAATTTTTTGAGAGATGAAATATATAAGTAATGTTCTTTCATTTCAAATATTTAAAAAATTACAAAATGCGTAACAAATATTTATAGGGGGTTTCAAACTGTAAGACATATATAAAGCAGAAAATTGGAATGACAGCTTAAGCGCACGATTACAAATTAAATTTTGCAACTAGAATGAAAAATTTGATGCCTAATTTTACGTCAACTTGTAATTATGAATATTTTTTTGAACAATAAAAAGGAAATTTTAGGTTCAGTTGATACAGACTAACATAAAACATCTATTTCGAAAATTTCATGAAAAAAATGTTGAGACGTTTTTGACATATCCTGCGCATTATGCGCAAAAGTGTCATTTTCAGTAAAATGACTTCAAAGTTTCGGAAAAGCCGCTTCGGCTGTTCAGCGGGTACAACTCTAAAAGCCATATCTTCTGATCTAATGGAAATTTCAAGGAAACAATTATATCAAAATGTTCAGAAAAGATAGCAGTTTAACGTCTAAAAGAATTTCAATTTCGAAAATTTTGAAGCTTTAAGAGTCCTGAGACCACTTAATAGAGTTGCGACTGTTCCCTTTTTTGAGGTAGCCCAATGTGTAGGCATTATATAAAAATAGCGCTAAGTGTATAACACTTCCGGAGTGAACTCATCCGGATCCCGATAATATTTCGTTAAAATCAGCCATTTTATTTTAATTTTCAGAGATTTAATTTTTTCAATAAAGCTGCATAAGATTAACCTTTTTAGAAAGATTGTGAAAAACAAAAACAACTTGAATGATGAACTACATCGAAATATGCATGTTTTTCATATATCTTCCGCTGACAATCGTATCACCCAGCAGTCACCGATGGTAAACAATATGCGATTCATTCCTTTAAAATTCCTTAAAATTAGACCATGAATGCAATAATTTTGCTCAATGACAATATAAAACATACAAAATGAAAAACAATTTACTGCTTTTTGCAATCATTTCACGATTTCAAAAACAAGGTTTAATTGTGAATGTTTCAGATTAAAATACAGTAAACTCTATCTAAGGCGGAATCGATCAGGACTGAGAAAATTTTCCGCGGTAGACAATATTCCGGCTTATGCAAAAAAAAAAACTCCCCCCCCCCCCAAAAAAAAAAAAAAAACTCTCGAATTTGATGATTTTTTATAGATTTTCCTGACTCGAAAATCGGTTGAAAACTGAAATTCGGAAAGATCTTTTGTCTTTATAGATAAATGAGAAACGCTATTCAGTTTCTTAGTACTGCTGTAATACATGCGAATTGGAAGTTTACACACACAAAAAAAAAAACTAACAACCCCCCCTCCCCCGCCAATAAACTTCGAGAATGAGACAGAACGCTATAACTTTAAATTTGAGTACATCCTTAAAGTATAATATATTGCACTTTCGAAAACATATATTTTGATAAATCTTCATTCTACTAGAAATATTAACTTTTAAATATAATTTTGCACATGAAAAAATGGCACAAGCATAAATTCCATAAAATTTAAACAGTTTCTGTCCTTTTGAATTAACTTTGTTAAAGTGTTACGGAATTTAACTAACATGCACGACATTGTGTATGTGACTTATCAGTTTTAAAGTTTAATAAACAAAATGCCTTTCATTTTTTAATATTTTTTTTTCCGCCTTATGCAAAATTTTGGTTTTGGTGGGACCTTAAAATGCTTTCCGTTTCCGCGTTAGACAGATTCCGCCTTATGCAGCATGAATTAATGTAATTTTCTATGGGTTCGCCGGGACTTAAAAAAATTTCCGCGGTAGACAGATTTCCGGCTTATACAGAGTCCGCGTTAGACAGAATTTACTGTATAGACCATGGAGCTCATTGGCAATATAGCGATCTGAACGAACTCCATACATTAAAACTTTCTTTTAAAATGCCAATTTTGTATTAAATGCAATATTGTTAGGATTTTTATATTCAGGCTCCTTCAATTTAATGTTGTAATAATTAGTTCCAAATTTTGATCATAGTAATAGATGGCGCAACTTGTCCGTATGTTTGCTTTCAAACATGCTTTTTTTCTCATATTCAGATTAATTTTGACGCTGTGATGCAGAAAATATGACTTCCAGCTCTAGGAGTCGTCATTTCTGTGTCACAGCGTCAAAATTAATCTGAAAATAGTAAAAAAAAACGCATGTTTGAAAGCAAACATACGGACAAGCAGAGCCATCTACGATCGAAATTTGGAATTAATTATTTTTATTCGCTTGAAGAAACTTTTCATCCTGAGAAGCATTTTAGTCCAAACTGCACTCCTGTACGACAGTTACTTGATTTTTTTATTTTTTGAATTTAACCCTTTGTTGCATACTGTCCTCTACAGTGCACAAAAATGATACTTTTTTTCATATCCAAACTATTTCATTTACAGTTTATATTGAAAGTTTATGCTACTCAGTGACTTCTATGCTTTCAGTAGAAAAATCAAGTTAGCACCAAAAGTCGGATATCTTAGTAATTAGAAAACAGCAAATTTAATGTTAGATATTTACCAATTTTAATGCATGCAACAAAGGGTTAAAAATGTGTTCAGGAATTTTCGAACACCTGTATATTAAAACATGTGTCAGAAAGTACGCAGTTTTGGATTTGAGAACAGCTATAAATAGTCTTTCCAGGTGTGCCACTTAAATCGGGGCTCCAAATGCTCTGGGCACCAGTATTTTAACGTAATTTACTGATTAAAGATGGCAAAATAAACTGTAAGAAATCAGTGGTGTGCAGAGAATTTGTAGCCCTGGATTACGCGGGGCACCTGGCAACACTAGCTATAAATTAATTAAATTTTTCAAACTACATTATATTAAAAAGTATCTCTTACTTTCTCTTTTTGTACTTCAAGAAATATCATATCACAGAAAATTAAACACTCTCTCATAAATTTCAGATTCCTTATCAAGTCTAAATTTCAAAAACTGAAATATAATATTTTAGCTGTTATCAAAAACAGAGATCAGACTATTCTTATAGTTTGCATTCTATTTCTAATGTTATTTTCGACGGAATAATATGCAGACATCGAAAAAATATTGAATAAATAATGTATCTTAGACGTTCCAATATTCATAATCCAACGCTACATCCCTAAGGAGAAAGGAAATGTTTCTGAAGATAATTCCTAATATAATGGATAGGATGAAAGAGATTAAGTCTATATTACTCTAGCGATAACTTGAGCAGTTTTTGTGCCATAAAATTTGTTCAGAAGCATAAGTTATTCGCCAATCAAATCGTTTATTTCAAACAAGAATTATTTCCGAATAATTTGATTCACTGAAGTACTTCCTAATGTTCATGCTTGGGGGAAAATTCAGCGAGTAAATATGAGTTTTTTCAAACATTTTTAAACTAAAAAGAAAGGGGGGGGGGATATAACGTAGGAGTATTAAATCACATATTTAAGGGGGCTGGTCACTCAGCTTTCGATTTCCCCTCACTAATGTAAAGTCTATGGGCATTGGATGAATTCGTATATTTAAAATATCTACTCGGGAAATTAATATTTTTAACTTCTATTTTTCGTGTACACTTCCTAAAAGATGTCTTTTAGTTCTCAAAATATTTCTAAAGTATAGACTTAATTTTATATGAAGTGTTAAAATCTTACTCACAGTTCGCCCGCTTTTAGCGCATAAATTATTAAATTCAGCGTAGACTTTAGAAATATTTTGAAAACTAAGAAAAAAAGAGACAGAAGAGTACACAGAAGAGTACACTTTAAGAAGAGTACACAGAAAAAAGATGTTAAAGATATGAATTTCCCGAAAAGTATTTTAAATATACAAACACATCAAAAGTCCATAGACTTAACATTACGGAGGAGAATTCCGAAACTGAGTGACCAGCCCCCTTAAGGATGTACTCAAAAAAATATTTTCCCACCCTCAACAGCTCGAAATTTTCTGAGACATTTTCAGACTCATTTTTAAATGCAAAAACATGAAACTTGCTGACGGGATTTTTGAAGGAGATAGAGGTGATAAGAGGCCGTGTGCTTTCATTTTTCGCTCAATTAATTAGAACTTGATTTATAAACAATTATTTTCGCAGTATGACCATTTTTCTCTTTTCCAGCTCTCTCACTTCGAAAAATTCGGTTCGAAACGTCAACTTTGACAGCATTTTTTGCAGTATATACTGTCTTTATCAAAAAATTGACAAGGCACATTATAAAGTTTCTGAATAAGAGAATCTACCAATTGGATGCGTTTCAGAACAGAAATGAATTTAAAAATGAATCGCAAAATAAGCAGTTTGGATTTGAATACACCCTTAATCCTTTGATTCACAGGTCTGCAACCAAAAAACTGCATAAGATTTACTGGCTGTTTCTTATAGGATTTTATTTGCTGAAACTGGAAAAAATATTTTAAAAATTCCATCACGTCAGGCTTTCTCGCAAAACTCATGTTTTTAGTTCAATTAACGTAAAATTTCTCTTTTTAATTTGAAATCTTGTATCCTATTCTTGAGAAAAAACTACATCCAATAATGATTCCATATATTAATTTCATATTTCTAAGAGTGACACTCAAGAAAAATACAAATAAAAAAACACGAGGTATTTGAGGAATGAACAAAAACAGTTACACGCAGATATAAGCTTCTATCACAATTCACACATAACATCTACTGAAATGTAAAGTGTAAGCAGGGGGAAAGTATAATTTGGAACTTGTAGTATAATGGTTAACATTGTTACTTGCAATAAATTATCGATTTTTTTTCATCGCAGTTGTGCTTTTCCAATGTAAACTCCCCATGTTTTTCGACAATACGTGATGGAAGAAAATTGAGGCCATTTTGGATTCAGCACCCTAAAAAACACACAATTAACCAAAAATATCCCATGCAACTGAAAAAAATTATTTTTTTTTACAGATCTGTATTACGGAACAGAATTGGCTACTTTTTTATATTCAGCCGTACCAAAATTTACAAAAATTCTCTTTCTCATAGATTTCTCTTGAAGATATCCTAGTATAAGTATGCGCAGAGATTACTTCTCAAAAAGTGGTAAATATGGAATAAAAAATAGTCCAATGGGACGTATAAAACCCAATCAATAGTTTCGTTGTAAGGAATAAGCACAAGGGTGTCCTAACATTGACTAAACATTTTTAAATTCAATAACAAGTAAATGATGATAGATATTGAAATTACTCTTGCAGGAGATTATGCATAAAGTCGGAGTTTTCTTTACAATTGTTCTTTTATTAGATCCAAATATCACCGTTAAAGGGCTCTATGGTGTCTCAAATTGTTAGAGCGCTCAAATTAATGTATAAATATGGATCAAAATGGACTCAGCTTTTTACCTAAGTTTAGCTGTTGTAACACAAAAAATGATCTGCGTTTTGAAATTCCGAGGTTATTTTGTACACTGCTACAGTTTGTTGATAATCAGCGCTACCTATCGGCTATATTTAACAGTAAAACAATGAATCGGAACAAAAATTCATGACTTTACACATTAATCTCCTGCAATAATAAGTTCAATACACTGCAAAAAAATCTGTAAAGTTACTAAAGTTTTTTTAGGAAACTGGGATTCCTAGAACTTTTTATGTAACGGCAACAACAAAAATGCATGTAACAGATACACTTCCAGGGTTACATATAAAATTTTAGTAAGATTACTGTAATTTTAGCAGATTCATTTGTAAAGCTACAGATTTCTGTAGCTTTACAAAAACTAGTTTTGCAGATTTACAGCTTTTTTTGTACAGTTACAGATGAAAGTTTAGTAACCATGTAACTTTACATCTGTAAAACTACAGATTTTTTTTTTTTTTTTTTTTTTTTTTTTTTTTTTTTTTTTACAGTGTAGCTGCCACAGTTTGCTTCTTATTGAATTTTTAAAACGCTCAGTTCATTTTAGGGCCCACTGTATGTTTAATTCTAAATGAAAAATTCTCGGCTTGCATCACATTTACGTAATTACTTAAAATTGTAAACAACTCAGATAATTTGGCATCCGAGTTTGGTAGGATTCACTACGATACGTGGAAAGAAGATTACTAATTCGTAGCGAAGAAAACCACAGACTTCTAAGTAATAATAGCGATGCAGTATGCCGTAAAAATGGTTTGCAATATCCAGGCAGTTATCGCTCAAATTTAAATGCCCTAATTCGGGCCAGCCGCACACAGACTCTGCGGAACCGCAGGTATTTGGACTTAATTTTGACCGGTTTTAACCGGTTTTAGTGTTGTATTTTTAACATCACGCCAAATCAAACACTTCATCTCCATCTATCTCTTACCTCCGTGGAAGAAAACTCAAACAATGAAAAACAAAGTACTATGTTGCACCTTATTCAACAAATGGACTCGTCCGAAGTCACGTAGCTCGAAAGCCAATTAATCACAAATGAATAGTAGATAATGTTTCAGAATCATGAATAGAGACCAAGTGTTGAACAAATGTATGTATAATAAAATATTCATGAAATCACTTTTATATCAGACCAACCAAAAGGAGTAGTTATGTAAGTTTTACAAGGTTTTAATTCCAGCCTCTATATCTTAAAAAATCTTGTTAAAAATAATATATCTCGAATTAGCTGATATCTTGTTTTGCATTTTACCCTTTATGTATAAAATGATAATAATGACCCTATTACCCTTTATGTATAAAATGATAAAAAATCTTTATGGTTGATCTTCTCATGTAAACTCTAAAGAGAATTTACAAATTAAAGAGACAAGAGAGGTTTGAAATGACGAAAAATTGTATTATTATTTTTTATGATTTTTGAATATTTAACATTAATGTTGCACAGTTGATCGGATATAAAAATTCGTAAAACTACTGTCGAAGAGCAGTAAACATTCGTCTGCACGGGCATCGTCTGCGCAGGCAGACGATACCTGCGATGGAAAATATAAACTTAATTATCTCGAAGTCAAAATAAACTATTGAAGATTTTAACGGATTTACAGGTTTCTTTTTAAATAATATAGGAAATTAAATTTTCTATAAACTATACCCGAAAAAGAAAAAAATTTGTATTGTTATTGTTTCAACTTATAACGAAAAAAATAGGATTCATTTTTATGGATTTTGAATTTTGAATTTTAATTTTTAAAAAAATTTTAAAAATTTAATTTGTTTTCAGGTATAATTGAGTGGCAACGTTAAGAAAGAAATGGCGGCTTAATATTATGGAACCTAGACTTCAAAATCACTGTATAACTAGTTATTCAAGAACAATTTTGTTGTGCAATATTAAAACTTTTGTTATTGTTTTTTTATATATATAGTATATTTTAAGTGACATGTTTATCAGGTAATTTATAAATATTGTATCCAATAGTTTAAAAAATAGTTCAAGATTTGTCAAAGAATGGCGCTTTTTCCTCGGAAATAGTAATAATACTTAAATTAATTTTAAAATCTCAAATGAAAAATTTTCTTTCGTTTTCAATAGTTGAAAGCAATAAAGAGTAAAAGTAAGCAGTTTGAGGAAACGGAGCTCCATCTATTGGCAAAATTTGAAACATTTTTTAATAACTGCATACAAAATTTATGAGCTACCTAATAAGCGTAGTGAGACCTTCCCGCTAAATTATCATAACCACCAAAAGGTAAATTTTTCAAGAGAAGGGGCTTTCTCATTTAAATTTTGTCTACCATTTTTAACGGGCCGTCATCGTGCACAAAGCAGTTATTTACCGCATGGTACGCAATAAAAATGTTTGCCGCCGAAACATTCTCTAGAGCCATAGTTTGCGATTACAATACTTTTCTTTTAAATGTAACATCGTAATTGGCGTTTACGATAAAGTTGAAACACAAATTCAGTAAAAAAAGTAAGAAAAGTGATAAGTTAAGTTAATTTTATTACTAAATTAAAATGATCTATTTCAAATATGTTTTTTAAGTACTTTCTGTGTGTGTGGCGGGGGGGGGGGGGGGGAGGGGAGTTAGATATTCTGTCAAAACTGTAACAATAACTTACAGTTTTTAGCAAAAAAAAAATTGTAGTTTTTAGAGTAAATAATTTATCCTTAAGCAAGCGTTTGGATATATATATATATATATATATACATACATAATAAAGATGAAATCACAAATATATGAACAAATAGTAAAATTCTAAAGATGAACAAGATATGAACATAGGAGACCAGTATGTAAAATAAGAAACTATGGATAACCCACAGAATCGTTAGAGGAGCTTGCAGGTTTAATTCATAGTGAAGATGCGTTATTTCATCCAATTTTGTCGGCATTAATTCTAAAATGACAAAATTTAGCTCCTAATAGCGCATCATAAAAGAGAATAAATGATAAGAAAAATTAAGAGATTTAAAGAAATATAACCCTCACACAAGATATTAAAAATTGAAAAATGATTAGAGCACAATACATCAATTATAGACAAGAATACAAGACTTAAGAAAGTTGACCCACAATATTGTAACATGTGATGATGCAATCACATTTAAGACTATTAAATCATGTGGCCAGTAATTAGTTACTGAAAACCAAAACATTGCTGCCATCTGGCGGGAAAAGGAAAAAATATATAGTAACTATATTTTTTAAAAAAATGTTTGGTGCTGCCATCTGTACCCATAAAAAGTGAAATCAATTGAAGAAATCAAGAATTGACTTAAATTAACATTTATTTAAAGTAGAATGAAAAAATAGGAATAAACTTAATAAGTAATGTGTAAATATAAGGAAAATAAATAAATAAATAAATAAAAGGGCATTGATTAAATAAACCATTTTAAAAACAAATATCATAAAATAAAAAAATGAGTATATAAATAACATTTAAAAAACAATATATATATAATTGAAATGAAGTCAAATGGTATAAAAATCAAAGGAAAAGATAATACACAAATTAAATTCAGTAAATTGAAAATGCAAATATATATTAAATCAATATATTTAGGAAACAGGACTGCAACATGTTTTCTAGAATTTTAGATTAATTAGTGTTCAGATAAACTATTTATTCTTCTTTGGACTCATTTTCAGCTTATGTATACACAATTTTTTCATCCTAATTTAAATTGAAATATTCTTAACGGTATCGCTTTGGAATAATATTTTTTCACTCAAGTTTTAAAGATGCTTAATTTCGCTGACGATATTTTGAAAAGATCATCATACAAGTTCCCTGAACCATTAATTAAAATTCTTGTCTGCTATAAGTTATCCACAAAATATCCATGCTTCAGCTTTAATACAATATGTATTTATTTATTTATGTTCAAATATGCAGATCGTAATGTTTTAAACACGATTTTTAATTTGGCAGACGAGATAATTATTAAAAAAATTTCCCAGTATGATAAGCGAGATCGCAATGCCGCTTACGATAAATGTTTTCATTGCATTTAATGGTGGTTACCAATGTAAACAAAAAGTGAGATAAATTTAATTTTTGTTATAAATATTTAAATACGTAACAGAAGTGCTTCAGAACTTTTATAATGTTTCTAAGTTCACATTGTCACCATATGCAATAATATATCCATTTTGTTAAAAATTGCCGATTACGATAATTTAGCGGAAAGAGTTCAAGATGTAATAAATATATAAAAACTGTTAATTTTAGGAAGAGCTACGTAATTCTGCTTCATTAATACTTTATTTTTCTTTTTATAAGTTTCAATAATTCATAACGTAATTATTATATAGTTTAACCTTCTCGCTCACTTAGACCTGATATGAAGCCCCTAACATAAACGACCAAAAAAAAAAAAATTAATTTGTTTTCGATGAAGTCTTATTTTGCACGACATCTCTTAAGCATCTTGGCCGGATATGAGGGCATTCACCCATAATTTTGGCTTTTAAGTCACTGAATAATATATTTTTTATTCTAGTACATATTCTTGGTTTTTGTTATTATTTCTTATGGTTTTATGGTATATTTCTTTGTTATGGAAAATATGCCATTGCACGATTGTATGACAAAACATTAACGAGATAAGTTTTGGACGATGTTGGAGGGTCAAAGTGTACCATGAAATTCCTTACCGTCCCATGTGCCTGATGCTGATTTTTAAGTTTGGAGCGTTCTGTATAAAATTGTTTCAATAAAAAGAATTCGATGTAATTTTTTTCCGAAACTGGGACTATTGTTTTATCCCTCTTGCTAAAATTACACAGAAAATCACTCCAGATGCAGTCACAGAATTTTTTTCAACTTTTTTCCCATTCAGAAGTATGCTAGAGAAAAAAATGGCTGTAATACTTTGACAGGAAAATTTACTGCAGAATTTAAATCACCATTTAAATATCACTTTCAAAATCGTGGCTTTATTGGTAGTCTTACCGTCCACAAGATATATCCCCGCACTTTTAGAGGTAAAATAAAAATGTTTTTTATTATTATTATTTAGTTCAATGCAAATAACTGTTTCTAATGTGTTCAATAAACATTGTGGCTATCACTTAGGCTTAAGGGTGTATTCAAATCCAAACTGCTTATTTTTCGATTCATTTTTAAATTCATTTTTGTTCTGAAACGCATCCCGTTGGCAAATTCTCTTATTCAGAAACTATATAATGTGCCGTGCTTGTCGATGCTTTGATAAAGACAGAATATATTGCAAAAATGCTTTCAAAGTTGACGTTTTGAACCAAATTTTTCGAATCGAAAGATCTGGGAACGAAAAAAAATGGTTATACTGATAAAATAATTATTTATAAATCAAGTTCTAATTAATTGAGCGAAAAATGAAAGTACGCGGCCTTTTATACATCTCTTCAAAAATCACGTCAGCAGGTTTCATGTTTTTATTTTTAAAAATGAGTCTGAAAATGTCTCAGAAAATTTCGAGCTGTTGAGGGTGGGAAAATATTTTTTTGAGTACACCCTTAACATGACTAGCCTAAAAATAGGTGGTAATTTTCCTTAGCGTCCCATCCTTACCGTCCCTTCTTTACTATTCCTGTTCTATTTCACTATTAAATGTATAGCAAGGGTCTCGCTGGGATAGTACAATATTAAACATTAATGCTGAATAAAAATATTTTATAATTATAGTAACAAGAACATGAAAGTTTAATGCCATTTATTTTTAAGTTAAATTTCACATGTTTTTTTTTTTCATTTAAATTAAAATTATCAGAGAATGGTTCACATGTATTTGTTATAAATCATCGTTTTTTAAACTTTTAAGTATTGAGACCCTCTAAACATTCATAAAAATGTAAATAGCCTGTTTTATTATACTGTTTTAATGAAATTTTAGAAACGTATTCTTTCAAAACAATGATCCTATATATTTTTATTTCTTACCTGTGTGAAAAGCATTTTCTTCAATAATTGCATCAAAAAATAAATTAGTTGCAAATAATTAACTTATGTGTGCTTCAAATGTAAATCCACATGTAGTAAAGATTTCAAGCAATAAATAAATGCTGCCTTGTATTAATACATGTTTACGTTTACTTATCAGACTACATTGGCATCAATACCAATTATGTAATATTTGGTTATTATTATTTAATAATAGTATTTCTTGTACATAAATAATTTATTTTTTCTGATTGACTGCAGCCTCTCGTTATCTATTCGCGACCAAAAGTTGGAGAAACAATCATCTAAATATTTAATTGTATTGTAATTACTTTTTCAGCCCTTACCGTCCCTGCGATATTCTTACCGTCCTTACTCTTATATTTCTGATTGCAACCATGAAATTCGTACTACAAGATTTTAAATAACAAAATGTATTTATTTTCTTGAAACCCTGGTGGGTATATATAATAAATTAGCATGTCTGGAACATATGTGTTAAAGGTAAATAATAATAAAATAAAATAATTCAGCGTAAAATAACATAATCTGCTAAATTTCAGCCTTTAAGACAAAGTTATACCAAAATTTTGTACTAAAAATAATACATTGTTATTAATTCTTATTTAAATGATCTATGAGTACTATGTAGATTCATTATAAATAAAAGTTTAGAAGAAAATAAAAAGTTAGAGAGATAAAATGTCATGGGGACGGTCAGGAAAATTAAACTCGCAAGTTTAACTTTGTTCTTCAGTTAAATAAAATATTATTAAAAAATCCTCGCTGTTGACTATTTTTTCTTTATTTTGAATCATTAAGGCATTCTTCTATAATTTTAAAATGTTATTTTATTAAGGTTAATTTCAACAGATATTTATTCCTGAAAGATAAAATTATGTGAGAATGCATCATACATGACATGGATCATCTTTTTTTCTTTTCTTTTTTCCTTTCGCAATCTAGAAGAATCTTTTAGCCCAGCCAGCACAAAGAATATTTTTTTTTGTTTATTTTTTTTTTTTAATTCTTGATCGAATAGGTTAAGCAATATCTGACCATATACAATAAGATATTCACATGTTTTATGTGAATTGGCAATGCTGTATTCACCATAGAAAGTTGTAAATATACTATAATCCACCTCATGAAGATAGTAATAAATACTAATCAATGGCACTAATTTATGTAGGCCGGTACAATAAATTGTATTGCAGGATTTATGAACAAAGTTATATATTTTTAGGGAAGAATACTGTTAATGTAATATGTTTCCTCGCCCCACTTAAAAGACAAAAAATACACCGTGCATTTTACCCAAAATGTTTTGAACCCAACCATTACTTTTCAAAACGTGGCACCACTGGTACTAAGTATTTTTTAGAATAATTAGGCGGACAAGAAAATAATCACAAAATCTTTTCAATTATTACACCATAGAAAGTGTTAAAAACACTGATATCACTGGAAAAAACTTTATCCAACAGCAAGGATCTTCATCTGAGAGGGATTTTGAATCATTATTAATCACAATTTGAACAATGCAGTTGTTGTTTTATTTGTTTATAAGGTAATTTTTAGTGATTGTGCAGCATGTAAAACCGATGTACTGAAAGTACAAATAAACAAAATCAACTTGGCATGCAAATGTTCCAAAGCTTCTGGAAAAAAGAAAAAAAAATTCTCTCACTCACTCATTTTGCATTGAAGGAGTTCGTGTTAACCTCTTAACTCCCTGGGTCCCTAAGTGGGACCTCCGTTTTGTCCCATTTTATTAATGGTACTCGAACATAATTACAATTTCGATATCAAAATGATATGTTTCGAAGTCTAAGATTCAAACTAATGCAAATAAAATAAAAATCTGGCTCTGAAGTCAAATGGGAGAAGAAATAATTCAGTAATAATTAATAATACTGCATTAATACTCAGTAGCGAAGAGGTTATGAAGCCTTGAAACAACTGCATGCTATTTATTTATTTATTTATTTTACTGCTTATGTTTTTCCTTTCATTTCGTTTCAATTATCATGAATTCACTTTAACGCAATGGCTTTATATGCATCTTTTAAGTTTTGAAGTGTTTTAGAGGGGATCATCTGGCATTTTCCCCTTTTGTTGTGCCAGGAATAAGTAAGGGACCAACTAAACTTATATTGAACTCAAGAGCAAGGATTCAGTTATAGGATCCCCAAGCCTGTAACAATTTTAAGAAAAAAATTCCGATTTCTTTCTTTGGGGGGGGGGGGGGGGGGATATTAAAAATTGAATTCGGAATTGATTCGTTTGGCTTTGCGATAGTCAAACGTTGGAACAAGTATTTCAGCCTTTTATCTCTATCTCTCTATCTCTGCCTTTCTCTCACTGGTTTAGCAATGGTAAAAGAAAGAAATTATACAAACAAATTTTACCATTTAAAAGCAATTTTACTGCATCCTCTCATTAACATTTCTTTCTTTTTTTTCTGGTCAACACAAAGAAAATTGTTCAAGCTAAAACATCATTTTAGGAACAACATACTATTTTATTTGCTCCTTCAGGTGCTGTAGGATTCTCTGAAATGAGTGGGAGGCCCTTGGAATAGTTATAGAGCAGGTGTAAGAGATCCCGCCCTCGGCGTCACCATGCATTCATCGCGGCAACAAAAAAAAAGGGAATTCTCGCATGAAAGAGAGGATAATTACAAGTTGCGACTGAGAATGCGGGTTAGTTAAAAATATACTTGGGAGTTTGTGGAAAAAATTAAATTACTCAAGTTTACTCAACCAATACAATCGGGCTGATAAAGTCATAGAGATGTAAGCCATTAATTTGTAAAAGTAGGCTAAGTACATGGAAGGTACACAGACATAACAAAGTTTAACGAAACTGTCAGATAGCAAGCACTGGTAGATATTTTACCGCTTTGGAACTCATTATAACGCTTCTAGTAATCCTTTGTTTTTTCCATTTATAGAGAGGTCATTTGTTGTACAATCACGGTTTCTAACTAGGGATGTTTTCAGTAAAAAGACCTTTAATTTTCTGCAAATTGCTGTCATAGCGTAACCATAATTTTATTTCGGGGAAGGGGAAGGCTTAGGTGTGTGTCGTGTTGTTTTTATGACGGCCAATTATCAACACGACGGATATAGGCCCTAAGGGGGGGAGTGCCCTCCGTAGGGGTCCTTCTAAGGAAACCTAACCCATATTTACGCAAGGAAATCAAAGGCTTCGAACGATTAGTCTAATGCCAGACGATTATCTTTTTGCAAGCTTTTTTCTCTATTCCACCATCCTTACACATGCTAGCAAAGGTGTAGGGATGGTGGAAGGGAGAAAAATGCGTGCAAAAGACGTTCGTCTGACATTAGCCTTACGCCGACGGGCGCGATTGGGCTCGAACCCAGCACCACTCGTCTACCAGCTTCGAGAGCAGAATCTCTCGGCCACTGGTGGGGCGGGAAGGCTTAGGAGGGACAATTTTACTTAGGTTAATCGAAATGAGTAGCATGTGCTATGATTACCAGAAAAAGCACTGATTTTGGAGCAACCCGTAAGGCATGGTGACGTCACGGCGACGTCGTTGTGAAGTCACACTGGGATTTTGTGACCGTCGATGTGACGTCACGTGACGTCGATGTGACGTCATAGTGACTAGAATGCGAGGTCGTTATGGCCGTTTTAGAGGTCGTTTGTGACGTCACATTGTGACCACTCTGTGAAGTCACGGTGTGACCAATTTGTGAAAAGTGTGTCATTTGTGACTATTTTGGCATTAACTTTGTGACGAACCTGTGACGAAAGTGACAATGCTTTGAAGTCACACTGTGACCAATTTGTGAAACATGTGTCATTTGTGACGAACTTGTCATAAACACTGTGATGATTTCAAATGAAAATCAAATTTCAAATTAATTGCTTAAAAGGCGCAAAGGCGAACATAGTGAAAAAGATTCCATGCTGGGACTCGAACCCGGACCATCAGTATAGCGCATTGACATTCTACCGACTAAACCACATGGAACGATACCCAGTCTGGAAAATTTCTCTCTATTACATGTTGGCAATGCAACAAACGCAGCACAAGATGGAAAATTTATCGTAAGCCACCGACATGGGGCAAACACGAAGCTTAATTAAATCCAGCATCGATTGAAACTATATTAATACTTGGAAATTTTTCCAGAGAGAACCATTCGCCTTGCATACAATATTTCAAATGAAAATCAAATTTCAAATTAATTGCTTAAAAGGCTATTTTAATTTGAAATGTTGTATGCAAGGCAAATGTTTCTCCCTGGAAAAGTTTCCAATTATTAATATAGTTTCAATCGATGCTGGATTTCATTAAGTTTCGAGTTTACCCCATGTCGGTGGCTCACGATAAATATTCCATCTTGTGCTGCGTTTGTAGCCTTGCTAACCTGTAATAGTGAGAAATTTTATAGACTGGGCGTCTTTCCATGTGGTTTAGTCGGTAGAATGTCAGTGTGCTATACTGATGGCCCGGGTTCGAGTCCCGGCATGGAATCTTTTTCACTATGTTGGCCTTTGCGCCTTTTAAGCAATTAATTTGATATTTGATTTTCAATTGAAATATTGTATATAAGGCGAAGGATTCTCTCTGGAAAAATTTCTAAGTATTAATACAGCGATGAATTTTGAAATAACCTTTTGCTGTAAATATAAAATCTTATCTTTTCACCGTACTTTTTAGCAAAATATCGCTATTTTGGAGTCCTATTCTTCTAAAACATTTTAAATTTTTCCACTTAAAAAACAATGCTTATCAACTGACATATTTTTTTATTCAGTTCTATGCTTGATATTAAGTTCTATGCTTGATATTAAGTTCTATGCTTGATATTGAGTTCAAGCTTGATATTTAGAATGTGTAAATTTTTTAATTTGTTGTGATTTGTCATTGCTTTATTAAATACGAACATGGAGACTAACGGATATTAATACAACTATTATTTATAGAGCGGCATGATAAGCGATATTTATTTAAATTTTTTATTCCCGTGTATATTGTATTTTGTGAATATGAGCTAAATAGATTTGGTATGTTTTATAGGAAAAGACTGATCTGGGAAATAGAAAAAAAACGAGTAAGAAAAATCATGCGTTAATCATAGATTATAAAATACTTTCCAACACTTTCTGAATGCTTTAACAAGACATCGTAATTTAGGGAAATGACTTAAATAAGATAACTAAGTAAACATTTTAGAAAATTCATAAAACATTTGAAAAATTGATTTCAGCAGTTACCTTCCATAGCCAAATATGTTTTCCAATTCTTTTGAACAGCCCTGTATTTGATCTGTAGGTTGATACACTGAGAAAAATGAAGTACTCAAAAATAAGTAAACCGACGTACTCATATCGAATTGAATATTTTTGGATCAAAAATGAACCCATGCTTTCTCTATTTTGAAACATCACATGTTATCAAACCCAAATAAACGAATAGTTTTGTACCCTGTAATGGTTCATTTCATTTATGGCGGCATAAATGATGTTTATTAATGTAAATATTAAATTATGCACAGCATTTTAAAAATAATTTAAAAGTGCTTGGAAATAATGCTCTTGTCATAAAAATATTCGATTTGAGTATCTTGTTAAGAATTTTGCTATTTTTCTTAATAAACAATCAATTAAACATTTCTTGTTAAGAACTTTGAACGGGAAATAAATGTCAGTACATTTTTACTTTAAATTTTAGGTTTTTCTTTTTTTTTGGGGGGGGGGGGGGGCAGTACATAACGATTCATATTTGATCACAACCAATGAATAAAAAATGAGTACATGTGTTTCTCAACTTTGAGTACATTTGAATCGGAGCTATTTTGAGTATGTGACGCATTTAAAATTGAGTACTTTTTACTCAGTTTTGACTTCCCATTTTTTTAAGTGTATATATACTATATAATGGGAAAATCTATTTTAGCAAGAAAACGCCAAACAGGTTGAAATTCTTTTTCAGCAATTTATACTAATGTATGGAAACATACTTGAATACTTTTGTACAACCCTGTAGTTTACCTAGAATCTTTATTACACGCCACTATTTAGTTAAAATTTAATTCAAACTAAGACACTCTTAAAACTGCTGAAATCACATTTCCAGAAATTATAATTTATAGACGGCCATGTATCCAATTCTTTACGTGACCCTGTATATCATTTTATCTATATTCTACAAACATTTCTTGGTAAATTAAATGCAGGTCAGCAAAAAAAAAAGCATAACTCATTTAAAAACCACCTTTAAGCAATTTGCGCCCATACCCAGTAATCCTTACGAATACTTTTGTGTAGCCTTGTATAGGAATTATAGCATTTATATACACCATATACTATGCATAAATATAGTGAATCATAAAAGCGCATATCATAATTAAAAATACATTTCCAGCAATCATCGCTAATGAACAGTACTTCAGATACAATATAGTATCTGAAATATTTTGTGTGTCCCTGTAAATGCTATATACGTATTATTCGTATTATACATGAAATAATTTATAGTATGTAAACCTCAGCGACATATATCAATTTCATTATATATGAAATAGATTAACATAATTAAAATATGCCGCAAAGAATTCCCTCCACCCCTATATCATAATGTATTTGAATTCATTTTTTAGCCCTGTAAATGAACAATAACTATTCTTTGCATCGCATAATCAACAGAATGCATATTTTAGTGCACTTCATAAATGCATATAAATTTTATTCTGTTTGAAAGCGTGCGTAAAATCATAAAAAAATCATTTGAAACTATTTTTTCCCCATAGGCTGTAATGTAACGGAAAACTTTTGGCTGTCCCTGTAAATGAACAAAGCATGCTACAAACTTCATTACAAATAGGTACCGTGCTATGGTAAACGTCAATAACATCCGAAAATTTCAGGGCAATCCGAGTATATTTTCGAGAGTTAGAGTGCGGACAGACTGCTAGACGGACAGACGGAGAGACAAACCGAAGTCATAAGCACTTTTCAACTTGTGTCCTATATTATGTATCCTGTATTATATGAACTTTTAAAAAATATATACTAAAGCAGTTTAATCTATAACTTCCCATCAGGCATGAAAAACACTTTGTTTCAATGCTTAAATATCATATTTTACTTTTTAGTGCCAATAATTACGCGTATCATAAACGTAGAAAATGAATTTACAATAGAAGAAAATTTAATAACCGATTCAGAATGTCTATAATTAAATGTTTGATTAAAATCACAAACAGAAAAAATGCTTACATACAATTAAAAAAATATATATATACCAATTTGAAAAATACTAAAAATAATAATTAGTATTTATAATTGTACTATTAAACAACAGCAAACTCAACAGTTTCGTAATTTCATGATAGTCGAACATCATATTTAACCCCAAAATAATAATAACTATAAGTGTTAGTAATAAAAAAAATAGTAAGAATCCGATAAAATAATTCCAAATCATTGTCGTTCCATACATTTTCAATCTCAAGTAAGAGTAAATTAATGTTTATATTAATTCCAGTATGAATGTAGGCATGCACAGTCTCTGCGCAGTTTTTTTTTTTTTTTTTTTTTTTTTGAAGCGATGGCAGATTAAGATATTTTTCTTTACAGTTATAGAATTTGAAAATATCGCTTCTGACAGTTAAAGATCAGTCTCTTACAAATATAACAAAAAACTATTTAACTCATATGTACAAATCAGGAATAAAATATTTAAATTAAATAAAACTTACATATACGTTCTATTAATATCCGTGTATCCTAAAATGGTCATTTCCTTATCTTAAAGTGTTGTAGACGTGGTGAAGGTGATGTTCTAAAAACAGTGAACTATTTATTTCCCGCGTCTTCTCATGTTTATTTTTTTGTGGGCAGACGATTTTCAAGCAGATGGTCTGGTACAGATTATTTGTTTTTTCATGCAAGAGATATGAAACTTGAATGCGCAGTAATTTTCTGAAAGTATGGTTAATTAAAATTTTGTATTTGAAGAAATGTCCAATGTATTTAACCGTTTCTTTTTATCCGTACCAAATAATTGAAGTTAAAATGTATTGTAAAGTTCCTTTTTTCTAAATAATTATAATAATAATATTCATAATTAGAGTTTATTAGATATACCATTGTTTAAATTTTCAAAAGGTGTAAAAATAAATTTAATGGTAATAACGAGTCCCCCCCCCCTTTTTTTTCTTTTTTTTTTTAAGTAAAGTTTGTTTTGGACAAATTTTGTATATTTCTTTTATTTTCGGAAAATGCTAATTTTATTTAAAAAGTCTGAAAGAAGTAGAATTTATGACTTGAATACAAATTATAAAAATATTCTAAAGCAAGAAATGCATAGATGACTAAACTCTGAAAACTCTTTCTACGTACTCATTAAAAGGTGCAGATTTAACTGTAATAGAAATTTTTTATTTTGAAACCACAGAAGTGTTTCGAATAATCCTGGTCGGTAAAAAAAAAAAATAAATAAATAAATTTCCTCTTAGCAAACTAAATATGTAAAGTGTATAATTTTAATATTCCTAATTCTAAATATATTATCCAAATGCTAGATAAAATTGAAATCATGAAAAAGTATACATTCACTATCTTAGATATCAAATTGATAAAATATAGCCTGAAAATTTAGTTTATTAATGCTTGTATCGTGCACTTTATTTATTATGCCCCCCCCCCCCTTCTCCTCTTTAGTGACAGAATTTACCATTTGCTATCCACTAATATATTTTATTCCTTATGCCATGTAACTCGTGACTGTTTAAAATATTTCTCTTCATTTTCAAAGATTTTTGAAGTTCATATTTTTGTCACACTGTGACTTACAATATGGTGGTTTTTTTGTCACATATGTGACGTGACGTACGTTACATAGCAGTGACATAACAGTGACCTCACAATTTTTTTTTAATTGCCAGAAAAACATAATTTTACAGTAAATAACATGTTTTAAAGAATTTTCGTAATTTTTTTAAGTTTTCTAAGAAGTTCACATCTCATTCACAATGTGACATCACTGAGTGGTGGCATTTTGGTCACAGATGTGACGTGACCACAGTGACTTACAGTGACGTCACAACGACGTCACCGTGACCATGCATGCTATGAGGGAAGGTCCAGTCCTCTAAGCCGACACCCCTCTCTCTGGCTGTGGCTACGCTCTTGATTTTCAGTAATCAATCGCTGTTATGATTATACGAACCAAAAGCGATTTCCTGTCAGAAAGACTTTTAAGTTATACTAAATATTTTTGTGATGTAAAAATGTTTGACCGTAAAAAGTCGTTAACGGCGAACTTTTTTTTTGTTACTGTCCCTTTGTGCTCTGTATTTATGCATTAAACTATACATAGTGTGAATATATACAGAGTGTAGGACTCTCATCATTTTCAAGTAGCCCCAAACCGTTAATGTAAAAGATTTAGTTCTGCTAAACACAGAAAAGCGCATTATTAGTGCCTGAAAATGCTGAAAATTCATAAAATTCAAAGTATCATAACTCGTTAAGTTTTGTCATACAAAACGGAATTTTTTATCGTTTTACTTTAGCACAGTAAATGTTTTTTACATCAACTTATAACACCCAGAAATCGTATACAAATTTAAATTTTGAATTTTTGTTTTTTTGTTTGTTTTTTTTGTTTGTTTTTTTTTTTTTTTTTAAATAACTATTTTGATGTAAATGTCATTTGGTATGATAACAATATTTGAAGCATTTTTTGCAATTCGAATTATACCTCTACAGTTAACAGTTCAGGAATTAGCTATTGGACAACGATGTACAGGGTGACTCAAAACTTGTGAAAATAGCTTTAAAAAGTGGTAGAGCGCAGTACAACGAGCATTTTTGCATATGAAAACAGGGTCCACAATACTCTTATTCAGGCAAATATGTGTGTTTCATTCGAAGCCGAACCCGGAATATATTCATTCATAACTTCAGAATGAAGACGAATATTTTCAACATATTTTCTTTGCTTTGTGTGAAATACGGTATGATGATCCCACGATGAAATCATGGGAAATACTGGGAATAGCTACCATTTACGTCCAAACAACATTGGGCATGCAGTATTCTGATCATAAAAGGGGCCTTGCTGAATATTTTTACTTACATATTTGAAATCAGCACCTCTTATTTAGTTAAATGCATCACTTTCTAGTAGCATTAGGCATAAAAAAATAAAAGTGCTTCGGCTAGGGTTATTGATTAATTGAATGATTAAAGAGACTCCATAACCATTGAACTGTTTTTATCTGACTGCCAAGAAGGGTTATGTGTTTCACGCGTATCTGGTGAGCGAGCGAGCACTAACAGCGAGAGTGTTAGCTCCGGAGATGACATCCCCCTCAATAGTGCCAGTCACCACCGGTAAAGAGTGAAAAGTTCTTATAAGAACTACGTATGCCAGTAACTCATGCCGGTGGGTGAAATGATTAAGCCTACTGACTCTGACATGGAGACGCAGCAAGATCGACCTGACTCAGCATTGTCAACATCCTCAGCTTGGAGTGGAATCTCTGAATGGAGTAGAGATGGTGAGCAAATGCCTTTTTTCTTTGTCGATCAGAACCCCCCCACCTTAAAAGATAACCATCTGGTTAGGTATTGTAAGAGAACTAATCGTAAATTCGCGGGCCTTAGCAAGGATGAACTTAAAATGTTCACAAGTCATGGTAGATGGCGTTACAGGAATGATTACAATCAGTTGTATAAACCCCTAACTAATACGGACGTTATACCCGAGAGTGATTTAAGCTCTCTTTTAGAACTTAAGTATGCAATTTTCGAAGACCTCCCTGAAGAGATTTTGCATTATTATAATCATAAACATAACTTAACCGCCAAAGGGCTACAAATTGATATGGTAAATTTAATTGATGACCTTATGTCGCAAAAACCACTAAATAATCCTAAAAACCCTGCTAATTTCAATATTGAAATGTTAGACTTTTCTTTTATCTCTACTTCCCAGAAGGAAAAACCGGAAAATTCCCCTATAAGTAATGAAAAGATCCCCATTAAACAGGTAAATCCCCCAACTCCTAGTGAGCATGCTCAACAATCGGAGAACTTGTCTTTGATAGATGCACCCAAAGAGGGAGCCACAAGGACACCGAATCCGATTGTTGTTAAAATGCCACAAAATCTCACGGAAACAATTAAGAAAATCGCAGATAATTGTGATAAAAACTTCTATGTAAAAACTAACCAAAATTGGATGAAGCTCTACGCTGATTCCTTCGAAATTAAAGAAAAATTGATAGTTTACCTTCAAACAGAAAATTATAAATTCTACGTAACAACTGATAAAATTCCCCCACTTAAAATAGTAATCAGAGGTCTCCCCGTTAACATTGACCCAAAAAATATCGAAAACACCCTCACTGCCAAAGGGCTAGAGATTATAAAAACTGTCCAAATGGTTAGCCGTAAAGACAAGCGCATCTTGCCTCTTTTTCTTTTGCACCTCCCTAAGACGGAAAACTCAGATAAAATATTCAAACTAAAAGCCCTCTTCCATTTTCGTGTAACTATTGAAGCATACAGGGCGCCAAAGAAAGCGACCCAATGCTTCAAATGTCAAAAATTCTTCCATCACGCCGCCCTATGTTTTCTTGACCCGAAATGCGTCAGATGCGACCAAAATCATGACTCCGCATCGTGCCCCTCTAAAGTTTCCCCAGAAATTCCCACGGAAAACGCCCCAAAACCAAAATGCACAAATTGTTCTGAGGAACACCCAGCTTCCTTCAGAGGCTGTAAAAGTTTTCCCCTCAAAAACGATAAAAATTCTTACGCAAACGCGCTGCAAGGTAAAAATAAAAATGAGACTTCAAAAACTAGAAAGCCCCAAACTTGTAACCCAAACCCCACCCACCACGTGGCGCCGGTTTACCATGACTTCGAGATGGGAAATGACATTCCCAAGTTTTTTGCAATATTAGATAAAATTAAAAAAGAACTAAAAATTGAATCTTTTGATGAACTAACAATCTTTCTTGAGAAACTCCACGAACAAATCGCAGCAGAAGCTGATGATACCAGGAAAACTCTTAAATTTATGGACGGAATGTCCAGATTCTCTAAAAGAGCGAGAAAAGAATAATTTTTCTTCTTTGTATATATTGTAAATTTTCTAATGTAATTGTAAATACCCTTTTCTTTTTCTTTTTTTTAATGTTAAGTATACCTTCTATTGTGTAGGCAAATTTGTTTAGTATTATGTAAAAATGTATGGTCCCTGAAAAGGGTCTTTTTTTTTTAGTGGAGTTACAGCTTTACCCCCCCCCCCCCTTCGTTCTGATCGTCCTGGCATGTTTGGATGGGCGGGGCTTGCCCCAACCACTCCGAATTCACCATCTCACACGTCGCTGCTGACTGTTTTTCCTCTTACCTATCCAGTTGTTATGGCACGGGGATGTGGGGCTGATGTCCCGGGCTCCTCGTCAAACCGTCAGAAGTAGCGCGTATCTGGTTATGTGGATTTATTTATACCCTCGAAACATCCCAACGGCTGAATGGATTTTAATGAATGAGGTCTCTATCGATTCGTCTTAACCGTCCGATGGTTACAGGCCAGGTTTTGTTTTTACAAATTCAAAATGGCGGCCGTAAAATACAAAATGGCGGTAGACACGAAAAAAAATTTTTGCGCACCATATTGAGTGGCATATGATTGAATAGATCTTTCAAAATTAAGACGATGTTTCACTGACTATTTTACAGTCAGAAGCTCCGTTTAAATATTACTCAACCTGGAAGTTGTGTAGGTAGGATATCTAGCTTTAATGCAACTCTAACCGTCATAGACCTCTATAGGCCTCATCAAAACATTGTTTATAGATAGGAACTAACAATTAAACACAACTTCAAAGTCATCAATACAAGTAAATAGGTGAGTAATATAAAAAACAGTTTAATATTGATGAGAAATAATTAATTAGTTCGCTTTTTACGCAGTCGGGTTTTTTTTTTTTTTTTAATTGAAATTTTACTTGTTTAGGATTTCGTTCATCTGACGAAACCCTATTCGTCTCACTCCTCTGTCTGTGTGTCACAGCGTTCGTTCTCAGAAAATGTATAAGTTAGAGATTTGAAATTTTGCATTCTTACAGCTGAATACTTGCGATCACATGACAGATCATAAAATTTTAAAAAAGTTTTATATTATTTTAATTAAATGAACTAATTTAATTAATCCGACCATTTTTGCGATTTAAATTTTAAACCAGAATCTTAATTTCGATCTTTATTGCGCTGGATAGATATCTCCGTAGTTGCGCATTTGCCTACTAATCAAAAGGTTCCTAATTCGAAGTTCGGCGTCGGAGTTTGAATTCTTTTTCCCAGGAATAGATTTCATTATCTATTAGATTCAATTTTACAGAATTTTTTTTCCTTGTCATTTTAAGGATAAAAGTTGCTCTAAAATATTTTATCAATTATTTTTTTAATTCAAAAATTCTTTTTCTGAGAAATTGCGAAATTTTAAATTGGCTGCATTTCATTGTCCAATTAATTTAATTAAAAGAACTTTCGTTTTTTTTTTTTTTTTTTTTTTTTTTTTTTTTTTTTTTTTTTTGCCATTTTAAGAGTTTTTTCTCTTTTTTTAGCTAAAATTAAATTATTTAATTAAACATGCTTTTCAGATATGCAAACATATGCTGTTACGATTGTCTGAAAGCAGTTCTAGAATATTTTTAATTTGGCTAAAAAAATCTTCCAATTGTAATTATTTTAAAATTAAATTTATTGGTGTTGTCATCTACGTCCTTATTGAAAGAGACTAAGGATTTAATAATTATAAATTAGCGATTTGAATTTATTAATAAAACGATAAAGTGTTTTGTAAGGAATATTAAACGAAACCTTCTCGATCTTCAGCGATCTTCAATCACACTTGCCCAATTTTTTAAAATATATTATTAAAGTGTTTTATAATATGTATTAGACATATTATTAAATAGTTTTTGAGCGAAAAATATTAAATCAAAGAAAAATGCTTGTGGTAAAGTTTGAAAAATTTAATTAAGAAAATTTTAATACTACCCTTCTTCTACAATTTTGAACGTTTTTGTAACATTTTATGTATATACTAGGGGACTCAGCCCCCTGCCCGCTAACGCTCACCAACCCCCACGAAATGCTATGCTATTCGTATTGGGATCGCTACGCTCGCTCGCCACTGTTTATGTCAACTCTAGCCAGAATGAGGGCTATCATAAATCATTACAACGTATTAAATTTACAAATATTTTTAATGTATAAAAAAGTAATGGAAAACTGTTGAAAATGTAAATAAAAACGTACCTTGGAAACAGAATTAATTAAAATCCTTAGTGAAAACAAAATAAAAAATATTTTTAGTTGGGTCGCTATGAGATCCGAGCAAGCAACATATGAAATTTAAAAATATTTTAATTCATAAAAAAGTAATTGAGAATTTTGTTGAAAATATAAATAAAAATGCATTTAACAAAAGTTTGACGCTATGACTTGTTGATCATCATTGAGAAAGCTAAGCGAACAGGAAATTGACGCCGTTTAAATTTAAATGGCATGTTAGTGTCAGATGGGGTCCTTCTCCTTTCATTTTGCCTATAGTATTGAAAAACACGCCTTAAATTAATTTAAAACTATAATAAGACGCTATAAAACATGCTACGTATCACACTATTGAAATGTAAACAAAAGGTTTCGCCTGTGTCTAAATACAACCTTGGATCAAAAAGCTACGTCACCGTAAAACGGACCAATAGCAATTGTCATTCATGTATTGCTCAAACGGTTTGCGTTAAAAAAGAGATCCTGTCTGGATTTTGATTTGCTGAGTGTTTTGGGACATGCGACCGTAACTACCACTGAGAGACGTCGTTTTGGCTGTTGCCAAATAGCAAGCTACAAATACAGCCCTTTTTTCTAAATGAAAAAAAAATCGCGAAAAAATATTGATTCTTAGTGGGAAAAGCGCCCGTAAGAAGACATTTTCTTGTTTTTTCACATTTGTTCATTTCAATAAAAAATAAAAAATCTTGTTGTCCGAACTTTCTTAAATTTTTATCTCTTATAAATATAGCGTTTTACCAGCCCGTGTAAAAATTTCGTGAAAGTACAGGGTCATCGAAAAATAATGCCTAGATTTTAAAAAATCATAACATCGAAACCTTTTATGTTAAATGAGTAATTCTTTCACTACACGATAACTGGTGAACGGAAGTTTGGTTTTAGTTCACCAGAATTCGTTTGCGTGTCTGTGTTATGCGCAGATTAGTTGCGCAGTCTTCATGGTCAGCCGTCGTGCCAGACTGCCGCTGCTCAGTACGATGTTGGCCGTGCAACAAAAAACACAGTGCGTGATTTGGTATGTGGAGTCAAAGTCAATAGTCAGTGTAGAGCGACTTTTTCGGAGAACTTATCCAGGTCAAACTGTTCCTAGTGCTCACATTGCACACATTTGCTCCTAGTGCACATCGAATGGTGCTCACATTGAAACATACTAAGGTAGGAAAAAAAATTATTTTTTGCCGCACATTATAAGACTAAAATAAATAAATTACCTTTCATAGTTTTTTTGTGACAGTTATTTAAAATCTAGGCATTATTTTTCGATGACACTGTATATGCTATTTAATATTTTATTTTTTGCGAAATTAAATTTTTGGAGTCTATGCGTACCGAAAGCGAGCGAAACCGCGATGAAACACTCAGGTTTTTAGTGATTTCGTCGAAATTTTAACGCATTTTATTTAGTGCAAAATATTTCTACCCATCCGAAGGTTTCGACAATTTTGTAAGTGGTGTAAATCTGGTCTATTAAGACGCTCTAAAAAGTTCGCTTGTGTATTTGAAAGGGTAAAATTAATATTTTTTAAAAACGATTACACCATCGATTAGAAAAAAGTTTCAGCTATAAGAGCGTATTTTTGGTTTTCGGTACCACTAAAACTGCGCCTTGGAGGTGTGTTGCCGTGGGGGTGGGGAACTTTTTCGGAAAAAATGACACTTTTTGATTTTTTTTTTTTTTTCACAGGTTTAATTGTGATATTTTTTCGAATTGATTGCAGCATATGAGACGTAAGAATACGATCTTTCGGAATATGTCTTCCAATTGTAACTGTACCGAGCAGTTTGGTCGATTGCGTTAAAACAAAACTAATTAAATAGCACAAATAAAATCGAAAAGTCAGTTCTTCCTTTTCTTCTGTAAATGGGGTTCTGGGAATACGCGAGCGCTTTCGGAAATGAAATAGATGGCTTTTTGAGGAGAGGAAGTTGAGATTTTTTAATTAGTCACTCAGCTAAATATCAGAAATTTAAAATTGTGAGTCTAAGGTGCATTAGGAGAGATCTTGGGCTACCCTCATACAAATTTTCAGCCTTTTACATGCGGTAGATTTTCATAGCGATCGCACACACACACAGAGCGAATCTTTCTTTTATTTGTGTAAATATATCTACTTTTCTTACAAATGAACTCTATAACTGCAAAAAAAAAAGCTGAGTATTTTTAATTTTTTTTAAATAAACTATTTATCTTACTGAAAATCCTATCTCTAATTTTACGAAATACACCTTAAAGATCGTCCATAAAAAATAGCCAGTCAATTGAAAGTATATGTTGACATTTTGGGATTTTGATTATATACGTATACTGATAGGTTGGGGGAAAAAAAGAAACTGAAAAAAAATGAATTTAAAGAATGCAAGTAGGGAAATAGATGCAGTAAAAAGCATTTTCAAATACTTTTAATTATTGGATCTTTGAATATAGCGTGAATGTCCAAATTCCCTTATGAGCCTACTCTAGTCACGCGAAAGCACTCAGAAGCTAATTTTAAAGCAATGAAAGCGTTCTTTTTAAACTTCTCGTTTGCATTTCAATATTTGTAAATGATTTTTTTTTTCATAGTATATCTAAGGTAGATTTTTAACAGGGTACTTGATTTACTCTTTCTGATTTATGAGGATACTGTCACTTTCGGAATCGGTTCTGAAATAAAAAAGTGTCCTCATAAGAAAAAGTCGAAAAGCAAAAACGTACCCGGTTAGAAATCGACCTCACATATCCTATTCAAAAGAAATCATTTTAAAACACTGAAATGCAAACGTGAAATTTGAAAAGAACGCTACCATTGGTTTAACATTAGCTTGCGAGTGTCTTCGCATAGCTACTAGTATCTCTACACTAGTCACGTAAAGAAACGCTCAAGTTAATGCTAATCCTTCTGAGCATTGTTTACAGATTTCTCGCTAGTATTTTAATACTTTTAAATGACTTTTCTTTGCATAGGGTACCGGGTGTTGATAACTTTGATTGTGCGTTTGTACTTCTTAAATTTTAATTATTGTTTTTTGTATATGCGGATACTTTCACCTTTATAACAGGTTAGAACTGGTTCTGAAAGTGAAACTGTATGCATGAGATAGAGTTTTGAAACAAATCGCACTTGAAAGCATGTTTTTGCTTTACATAGATTATATAATAGAGTCATAATATAATAGAGTCAGTTATACCATTATGCCCTTAACGTTCCAATGTATACATTATTAATATTTCCTGCTTACACAAATATAAGCCTACTCTAAGTTTCATTAAAATTGTAAATTAGGAAACGGTCTAAATTTAAGTATAATTATTTATTCGTCTTCTACGAACTTAATCTTTTAAAGGGGCGCCGGTATATTATTTATGCCCGTTACTTTTAATAATCAATTGCCAAAATTCGTCTCAGAAATTTGTTAATAAAGTTTTTCTTTTCTAATTTACGTGAAAAAAGCATTTATTTATTTTCAGTTGAATTTGTTCGTGAATCCTGGGGAGTTTTCAACATTAAAGCAACAGAATTACTTTGGCCGGGAAAAATACACTATTCCGATGAGGAAAAAGTATTTAGTGATCCTAAAAATAGGATGGGAATTTCTTCAAAATTGTAAGTTCACTCATACTAATATTTAGAAAGAACATTTTTTTATTATTATTCTTTAAAGGGACTATTTATTTTCAGATGAATTTGCTCGTGAATTCTAGTAAGTTTTCAACATTGCAGCAACAGAATTATTTTTCCCGTGAAAGGGTTAAAATGTGGGCGATAAAAATATTCCTATGAGAAAAAATTAATTTTCTCATAAAAATAGGATGGGAATTTCTTCAAAATTGTAAATTCACTCATACTAATGTTTAGAAAGAACATTTTGTTTTAATTATAATTCTTTAAAGAGACTATTTATTTTCAGTTGCTGCAACATTGCAGCAACAGAATTACTTTTCCCGTGAAAGGGTTAAAATGTGTACGATAAAAATATTCCTATGAGAAAAAATTCATTTACTCATAAAAATAGGATGTGAATATCTTCAAAATTATAAGTTCACTGACACTAATATTTCAAAAGAACAACCTTTTTTTTATTATTACTCTAAATTAAAAAGTCGAAAATTTCCTCACTATTCCGATGAGGAAAAAATTATTTAGTGCTCGTAAAAATAGGATGGGATTTTCTTCAAAATTGTAAGTTCACTCATACTAATATTTAGAAAGAACATTTTTTTTTATTATTATTCTTTGAGACTATTTATTTTCAGTTGAATTTGCACGTGAATTCTAGTGTGTTTTCAACATTGCAGCAACGGAAATACTTTTTCCGTGAAAGGGTTAAAATATGTGCGATAAAAATATTCCTATGAGAAAAATTCATTTACTCATAAAAATAGGATGTGAATATCTTCAAAATTATAAGTTCACTGATACTAATATTTCAAAAGCACATCGTTCTTTTTTAATTATTATTCTTTAAAGCGATTATTTATTTCCGGATGAATTTCTTCTGAATCCTGGTAAGTTTCAAACGTTAAAACAACAGAATTACTTTGGCCGTGAAAAGGTTAAAAACTGTGCATTGAAAATTTTCCGATGAGAAATAATTCATTTACTTATAAAAATGAGATGTGCATTTTTTTTTTCAAAATTATAAGTTCACTCATACTATAATTTACAAAGAACGCTCTTTTTCATTATTACTCTTTAAGGGCAGTTGGAACCCCTATACCTACCATGTTAAATTAATGTACCTTTTCTCAAAAACTACCAAAGATATTCACTTAAAATTTTTTATATACATAATATGAATAATACCTAATAAAGTGAAGTCAACTTAACAAAAAACTTCCATTTTTCCAAAGAATTTTTTTTTTGTAAAAATTTTGTAGAAATGTTTGTAACTAAATTTCACTTCAGATTGATGAGGGATATGTTTGAAATATTCTGGGACGATTGCAAACAATAATATGTAGTAGTTTCTATAAAAAGGTACATCGAAGTTCACAAAGCAACATTTTGAGAAACTTGTGTATAAAGTTTACGTATGTAATGTTCATGTATGATGTAAACAAACTGAATTAAATTATTTTTTTTAACTTCTTGTAGCCGTAGAAACAAAAGTAATAAACCTTTCTAAAGAGGAAAAATAAAGGATTCAAAATGTTAAAAAATAAAAATAAAGACTTTTTTCTCGAATTTGACTTCCAACTGCCCTTAAAGAGACTCATTATTTTCATCTGAATTTGCTCGTGAATTCTGGTGAGTTTTTAACATTGCAGCAACAGAATTACTTTGCCCGTGAAAGGGTTAAAATGTGCGTGATAAAAATATTCCGACGAGAAAATATTCGTTTATGTTCTTAAAAATAGGAAGTGAATTTCTACAAAACTATAAGTTCACTGATACTAATATTTTAAAAGAACACCTTTCCTTTTTAATTATTATTCTTTAAACAGACTGTTTATTTTCAGATGAATTTGTTCACGATTTCTGGTGAATTTTCAACATTGCAGCAACAGAATTAT
This sequence comes from Maratus speciosus, assembly GCA_963932465.1. Taxonomy (NCBI): domain Eukaryota; kingdom Metazoa; phylum Arthropoda; class Arachnida; order Araneae; family Salticidae; genus Maratus; species Maratus speciosus. The sequence continues at coordinate 559,552,455 of OZ010787.1, read as the reverse complement.
TTTGCCTCTGAAAGGGTTAAAAGGTGCGCGATAAAAATATTCCGATGCGAAAAAATTCCTTTACTCATAAAAATAGGAAGGGAGTTTCTTCAAAATTATTACAATCATACTGATATTTAGAAAGAACGTATTTTTTTTTATCATTCTTCTTTTAAGAGACTGTTTATTTTCAGATATTCTTGAATTTTCAACATTCTTGTGAATTTTCAACATTGCAGCAACAGACCATTTTGCCCGTGAAAGGGTTAAAATGTGCGCGATAAAAATGTTTCGATGAGAAAAAATTAATTTACTCATAAAAATGAGATGTGAATTTCTTCAAAATTATAGATTCCCTCACACTAATGTTTAGAAAGAACACACTTTTTTATTATTATTCTTTACAGAGACTAAATATTTTCAGATGAATTTGTTCGTGAATTCTGGTAACTTTTTAACATTACACTAACAGAATTACTTTGCCCGACAGAGGATTAAAATGTGCGCGATAAAAATATTCCTACGAGAAAAAAATCCTTTACACTTAAAAACAGGATGTGAATTTCTTCAAAATTATAAGTTCACTGATTCTAATATTTCAAAAGAACACCTTTCTTTTTTAATTATTATTCTTTAAACAGACTATTTATTTTCAGATGAGTTTGCTCACGATTTCTGGGGAGTTTTCAACATTGCAGCAACAGAATTATTTTGCCTCTGAAAGGGTTAAAATGTGCGCGATAAAAATATTCCGATGAGAAAAAATTCCTTTACTCATAAAAATAGAATGTGAATTTCTTCAAAATTATTAAACTCTTACTAATATTTAGAACGAACATATTTTTTTATCATTCTTCTATATAGAGACTGTTTATTTTCAGATGAATTTGTTCATGATTTCTTGTGAATTTTCAACATTGCAGCAACAGAATTATTTTGCCCCTGAAAGGGTTAAAATATGCGCGATAAAAATATTCCGATGATACAAAATTCCTTTACTCATAAAAATACGTTGTGAATTTCTTCAAAATTCAATCATACTAATATTTAGAAAGAACATATTTTTTTTTTATCATTCTTCTTTTAAGAGACTGTTTATTTTCAGATGTTTGCTCATAATTTCTTGTGAATTTTCAACATTGCAGCAACAGAACTATTTTGCCCGTGAAAGGGTTAAAATGTGTGTGATAAAAATGTTTCGATGAGAAAAAAATAATTTAATCATAAAAAGGGGATGTGAATTTCTTCAAAATTATAAGTTCATTCACACTAATGTTTAGAAAGAACACACTTTTTTATTATTATTCTTTAAAGAGACTAAAGATTTTCGTATGCATTTGTTCGTGAATTCTGATAAGATTTTAACATTACACCAACAGAATTGCTTTGCCCGTGAAAGGGTTAAAATGTGCACAATAAAAATATAACTACGAGAAAAAATTCATTTACTCTTAAATATAGGATGTGAATTTCTTCAAAATTATAAGTTCACTGATACTAATACTTCGAAATAACACCTTTTTTAAAATTATTACTCTTTAAAGAGACTATTTATTTTCAGATGAATTTGTTCATGATTTCTGGTTAGTTTTTAACATTACAGCAACAGAATTACATTGTCCGTGAAAGTGTTAAAATGTGCGTAGTAAAAATATTCCGATGAGAAAAAAATCATTTAATCTTAAAATTAAGAAGTGAATTTCTCCAAAATTATAAGTTTACCCATACTAACATCTAGAAAGAACATACTTCTTTATTGTTATTCTTTTGAGAGACTAATTATTTTCAGATGAATTTGTTTGTGAATTCTGGTAAGTTTCATGTAAAGTAAGGTTGGTAAGTTTGGTAAGTCTGGTAAGTTTTAACGTTACAGAAACAGAATTTACTTTTCCCGTGAAAGGATTAAATCTGCGCGACAAAAATATTCCAATGAGATAAAATTCATTTACTCATAAAATTAAGAAGTTAATTCCTCCAAAATATACGTTCACTCATACTAATATTTAGAAAGAGCACACTTTTTTATTCTTCTTCTTTAAAGAAACTAATTATTTCAGGTGAATTTGCTTGAGAATTCTAGTAAGTTCAATGTAAAGTAAGGTTGGTAAATTTGGTAAGTCTATGTTAAGTTTTAACATTACACAACCAGAATTAATTTGCCCGTGAAATTATTAAATCTGCGCGATAAAAATATTCCGATGAGAGAAAATTCATTTGCTCATAAAAATAGGAAGTGAATTTCTCCAAAAGTATAAGTTCTTTCATACTAATATTTAGAAAGAACACCTTTCTTTTTATTATCTTTAAAGAGACAGGAAATTCTTCGCTTCTGTGGGATATTAGTTTATACAGGAAAAGTGTATTGCGTAAACAATCTGAGGTAAGAAAACTCACAATATGAAATCAGACAACCGAAAAAGAGAGAAAAAGTTGACAGAATGACGGGAAACGAAGGAAAAGAAGAAAGTTTTAATTGAGATGTTTCCAAACCTGAGATGGCTGACTTCAAAACGGAAGACCAATTTTCAAATTTTAAAGACTTGGGATGTATTTGGAATTTCGTAAAGAATATTTAAGTATAGCCTTCGTAATTAAGTTCTCGTTCGATTTTGGAGAGAGTAAGAAAAAGAAAGAAAAACGGGAATAAGAGTGCAATTTGAGTAAAAAGTTTTATACGAACCGCCAATTTTTCCTCCCTATTTTTCCAGAATTGTTATTATTCACTCTTGTTTTGATTCCTCCTTTGAAATTACAGTTTGTATAGGAATTGCGACAGGTCAGCTAGAGTTTCGAATAATTAATATGTATGCATGTCTGTCTGAAGTTTGAATGAAATATTTTCATGTGCCCGTTTCAATTTTTTTATTTATTACTACTTAACTTTTATTCTTATTTTGCAATGTAACTTTCGCACATAAAGTTACAGTTGTTACGATATTTTATACTTTTCTTGAACTTGTAAATTAAATTATTTCGAAGGTATTTAATGTATATTTGTGATTAACTTGAAAGATTATATTATCAGGTATTTTTTAAGTTGTTGTTGTTTCATTTATTTATTTTTTTTTTTGTATGCTTATTTCCAAAAATTATAATACATATAAGGTAAATGTACTAGTAAGAGGCCATGTAATACCTAAAATGGACCAACTATTTTGGAAAATGAAAAACAAGCTTATATATCACAGTCACAAGCAACTACGGTTACAAGTATAATAAAGTAGAAGTTTCAACCAATCACCTGTGCTTGTGAGTGAAATACATAAGCTTGTTTTCATTTGTCTAAGTGGCTCATTATAGGCACATGGCATTTTACTGGTACTCATACATTATGTATTTATATAGAGATAATAAATCTTTTGTTAATTAATATGTTGTCAAATAAGAATAAAAATCTTATATATTGAAGTTGAAGTAAGTGAAAATTGTAATTCTGCTATTGATTCTTGAAATTTAATATGTCAATTATTTTGCACATATAGGTTTATACTTATCACATCCATCAACTCTATAAGTTAATTTAATCAACTGTTGATAACAGAATATAACCGGACTTTGAGCTCTAAAATGAAAAGTCATACTGATTAAAGACGGTATAGTAATATTACATAATTCAATATACACCTGACAACTCAGAATAATTAGTTGAATCGTCGGCGATTCAACTTCATTGTCGTAAAGATAAAACAACAATGGCGTAAAATAGAACATGCCAAGAATTCGAAACTAAAAAAGATGTATATTGTGAAAGTACTTTCTAAAAGTACTTGCTAAAAATATAGACGATAAAATTAGAACTTTTTTAAAAATAACAGATGTTTTTTTTTAAATATTAAGTCATTTTATCTTTGTCATTTTGCATTGGATTATGCTTCATATATTTTTTATGAAATAATCTGATTGTTTCATCATTAATAAATGGTACATACCATATTTAAACGTATATTTTTTGATTTATTTTTCTATTTCCATATATTATTAAAATTTAATTAACTCTAATTATATGCACAGGGCTATTACAAATGATGGACCCTATTTAAAAAAAATCATATTTTCAAAACTACTGCACATATTACAATAAGTGATGCATGAATTTAAAGAGAAAGATACCAAGTTTTTTCAGTTACAAATGTTCGATGTGTGACCCTCTTGTTACATGGCTTACGTTCAATCTGTAATCCAGTTCGTCCCAAACATTTTGTAGCATCACTCTGTCAATGGATCTGATTTCTGCACAAATGCGTTCTTTAAGTTCTGACAGTGTCAAAGACATTGTTTATGTACCACCAATGCCGAAAACAAAGTGTTCAGAATTTAAAGAACGCATCTGTGAAGCTTTCAGAACCATTGACAGAGTGATGCTACAAAATGTTTGGAACGAATTCGATTACAGATTGGACGTATGCCGTGTAACAAAAAGATCACAATATCGAACATTTGTAACTGAAAAAAACTTGGTATATTTCTCTTTAAATTCATGTATCACTTATTGTAATATGTGCAGTAGTTTCGAAAATATGATTTTTTTTTTAAACGGGTCCATCATTTGTAATAGCCCTGTATATTTACTTTTCTAACTCAATTTTTTGTTACTATTATGAGCAATCTTGCATTTGTAATAATGCAATTGGACGAAACACTTATAGACCGGGAGCCGGCAGCACAGATAATCACCTCATCGAGTTCACGGATGAAATTCTAAGATTTGTTAAATCTTGATTCGCATATTAAAACGCAATCGGTCTGTCAAGTCATATCTTGGTGGAAAACACCGGAAAACCCGATTTTAGCGGCTGACTCGTATAGGTTTACCATTGTGTTTTCCTGCACCCAAAGATATGAAAACATGGAGAGCTGGAAGCAGGAAAACACAATGGTATAAACCTAGGAGTCAGCCACTAAAATCGGGTTTTCAGGTGTTTTCCACCAAGATATGACTTGGCAGATCGATTGCGTTTTAATATCCGAATCAAGATTTAACTAATCCTAGAATTTCATCCGTGAACTCGATGAGGTGATTGTCTGTGCTGCCGGGTCCTGGTCTATTATGTCGTAAAAAGTGCAACGTACGCATGCTCGTGCGAAAAATTACAGCGCCCCTGCTGGAGGGTTAAATTAATTATATTTTAGTTTATATATAACACAAAAAAAGCATACTTTTATTTAGGCGTGATTATAGCAAGGGCAAACGGGATAATTGCCATGGGGATCTCTTTTTAGGGGGGAGTCCATAAAGTATCAGAATTTACGCTTTTTACTTTCTTCTATCTATAATAGAAGAAAGTATTGTAATAAAAAAAAAAAATTCGAGTCCCGGTTTTCGACGGATTTGCACATTTTAGGGGTCAGATATCTCAAAAAATATGCTTATACAAAATGTCTGTCTGTCCGCGTGTCCGTTGTACCATCGAAAAGTGTATGAAGTTATGCATAGAATTTAACCAAATTTCATATATATGTTTTTGGCTATGGCAAGCAGATCCTCCTGAAATTTGGAAGTATTCCGAGGGAAGAGGGCTCTGTAATAGCGAATTGTGTGCCATTTTAATTATTGTACTATCGAAAAGTATATGAAGTTATGCATAGAATTGAACCAAATTTCATATATATGTTTCTGGCTATGGCAAGCAGATCCTCCATGAATTTGGAAATATTTCGACGGAAGAGGGCCCTGTAATAGCGAATTTTGTGCCATTTTAATTATTGTACCATCGAAAAGTATATGAAGTTATGCATAGAATTGAACCAAATTCCATATATATGTTTTTAGCTATGGCAAGCAGATCCTCCTTGAATTTGGAAATATTCTGACGGAAGAGGGCCCTGTAATAGCGAATTTTGTGTAATTTTCCCGATATTTTTTAGTTTTGTTGTACATCGGCGGCTCGTGCAGCGACGGGATCTTGGTATCCTGCTAAGCCGGCTATTCGCAAACAGCTGACGTACAACAGAATAACGAAAAATATCGATTTTATTAAATATCATGATCGAACTCGTTTTTACTCTGATTAATTGACTGAAGCAGAAATTTAAGATAAAAGTCAAAATATGTATAGTATTGAACTAATAATATTGAAGTATTAACATTTATAAATACTTTTTGAAATATTAAGATGTATGGGATAGAAGAAAGTTTTTGGATTGACACATCCAAATTAGTTTGAGGTATTTTACCATCAAATGAGTAAAAATTACCGTGTTTACTCGCGTAATAGTCGCCCTCGCATAATAGTCGCACCCCCGTTTTGAAGCAGAAAAAATCGTCAAAATATTTTCTTCTCATAAAAGTCGCAGTCACGTATTTGACTTTTATTTAGAAAATAGAAAATCATCAGCTGTTCTCTTCCCAGAACTAGTACTTATAATGGATTCATTTGTTCTGTTACTCCCATTGACGTACACTGTTAAAAATTTGCAGCATTCTGGCATGTCATTTGACCGTTTTTTTTCCGAAAATGGTTATACAACCGTAATTTTAACACTATTCTGACCATATTATTGGCCATTTTATGGTCAGAATATAGTTAAATTATGGTTATGAAACCGTTTTTTCAAAAAACGTCGAATGACCTGCCAGAATGCTGCAAAATTTTTAACAGTGTACTCGATGGTCACTCCATTCTTCAGATACCGATTCTCATTATATTAGTGATACTGATACCTTCAGTGAAAGTGATTTATTATGAGAGTTTTTTGTCAAAATTTTCACAAAGATTATTTGTAAATTTTATGTCTATAAAAATATTACCGTAAAAAGGAAAATGGTATTTAATAAACAGCACATAATCTGGAAACATTTAGTAAGTAAAATTTTATTATGTGTTTTTTTTTTCTTTTTATACCAGTAATGTTTTAGTATTAGAGTGTACAATATTGTGTAGTAGATTTCCTCGCGTAATAGTCGCACCTAGACTTTCACAATGAAAAATTGTCAAAAAAAGTGCGACTATTACGCGAGTAAACACGGTAATTTTGCTGAAATACCGTTGGGGGCTTCGCAAATAAAACTTTGCTTAAGAACCCCAAGTGGGGACAGTCGGGCCCTGACTGTGAATTTTCAATTTTCACTTACCTATTTAGGACTATAAGTAAGTTAGGTGAACTTTTCTGAAAAGGTGTAGCGGATAATTTCTTTAAATTTTACAAGAAAATTAAGAACATGCCATTTAATAACAATAAGCATTTTTCATTTTCCTCAGAAACAAATTAATTTTGAAAAATAATTAGTGAAACATTCGAAAACCACAGAATAAAAATTATATTTTCCTGTATATTTTCTGAAATATAGTTATATTCGTAATTTTAGATAATTTTAAAGAAACAAATTAGCTAAACAAGTATGAAACTTTCAACTCTCTAGCTTTTGTAGATATGATTTAAATATTTACACATATATGCGAAGTATTGTTTGTTTACGAACTCTACTCTTACTCTTTTGGTGGATTTCTATATTGTGAAACTAAATAAATTAGTTATTTTGAGGGAAACTAAATTTAAAATTCAAAAATTTGAAGCACGTTGTATCATTTGTGCACTTATGCCATTGTATTCCATTGTTGAAATTATGCAGGTTTTATAGAGTCTTTTAATTTGAATACCACTATTTCTGTATCTTTGACTTTTTTAACACGTTGGCCGCCGCAGACTGTGACGAAGTGGCTTTTTGGCAAACATTGACAAAGCAGTTTTCATTGTTCATTGAGTATGTTCACAATTCCCATTCGCGAAAAGGATTGTTAATTTTATTCAAAGTGTTAATTTTCTGCAAATTTAATTGAAAAAATATAAAATGTTAGTGTTAAATTTTTTATACATTGAACGCCAAAATGAAATCATTAAACATACCCGGGGAGGGCACGCGGCGTTCTTTCTATAAATACAAGGTAATAAACTATGAATAGTCTAGTCAGCGTAGGTGCTTAACCCATTAACGGCGAGCTTTCATTACACTTCTTTTAATTCTTCGACACCAGTTTTTGCCACTTTGTAATTTGGACTTATTTAATCGCTCAAAATCTGAGATTAAATAATATGAAAATTTCCAAACTAAAATACTGGTATTCAAATTAAAAAAATTGTACGCTTTACATGGCAAATTTTCTTGTCAACCGGCTTTAATGAGTTGAGGCTTGTTATTAGTCAGAACGCAAATTCCTTTTTCTAATGCTAAACCTATAGGCTTGAAATGCATCTGTATTTTTCAAATTTCTCCTTGGAAAATTAAAATTTTTACCTTATGTTTTCTTTATGCTCTTGTTGAAGAATGTTTCTTTCTTTTTTATTTGCCATAATGTTTCTAAAATATATAAAGTTGTAAGTAAGATTTTAACACTTTAAATAAAACTAACAATGCATTTTAAAAGTATTTTATCCAATAAAAAAGAAAAAACATTTTTCAAGAAGAGCATACAGAAAACAGATGAAAAAAAAATTAATTTTCCGAGGAGACATTTCAAAGATACGGATGAATTCCAATGCCATAGGTTTAACATTAGAGAGGGGTATTTCCAACCTCATTGGTGAGGAGCCTTAACCCGTAACCGCTGTTAGCGGTCTCATAGACCGCTGCATTTTTCAATTTTCACAAATTTTCAGTTTAACTATAGACTAAATTTTGTTTTATTTGGAGTATTTTTACTTTCACTAGAGACTTTTGAATAGCTGGATTTTAAATATAATAGTCCTGTATATGAAGTTTTGTACAGAAATAGCATTTTGAGAGTTAATGTAGCATTTTATTCATCTTCAGATTAAGTGGTCTGACAGACTGCTCACGGTTGTTATGAGAGAATATTTGTCACTCCGGTTACGGATTAAGGAGTACTTAGAGTGAGTCGCAACCTCGTAACCCCTGTTAAATCTCCATCGAAAGCGAAAAAAAAAACACAATGTTAAATTTAATTAAACAATACACGACCCAAAAAATATAAGAATTTGGAAACTGGTGGAGCGTAAGGCATTCCAGAGTTGGGGAGCACCGGGGTTAAATATAACCCCAAGTGGCGCAATGACTATCTAATCATAATTAGTTAATCGTCACTTCGTTGATACACTAAAATGGCCGATTGAAGACGGGAAAGATAAGCATCATGGGGTACCATGAGGCCCAGAGAGAGTTCACTGGAAAAAGTCCCTGAAACCTTTTTTTTTTCTTTTAAGAGTCAATTTCAAAACCTTAGAGCCAAATAAGAGGAAAAGAGAGTAAAGTCTAGATTTGATATTTTTTCTCCTGGCGAATCAATTAAATCCAGACTTTACTCTCTTTAGTCCCGTTTCATAACAATAAATGTCTTTAATGAAAATATTGATAGCACACTCATTTTTGTGGTATAGCACCCCGGGAAATATTGCGTATTCCTGTGCCATGGAAGTCATTGCATTAATAAGGGAAATTCTGCGATTAAATAACACGAAAAATGGAAATACTGATGTTAAACGTAAAAACTGAACGAAGCCTGCTACATGTGTTTCGACGGCGACGTAACCAAGAGGTTAATTAACCAAACGCTAGAAGTATGCTTTTTTCTTCTTTCTGTCTATTATTTTTGTCTACAGATGACTAGCCTTCCCTCCCTAGGTTATGCTCTATATTTTTAGCTCAACAAATTGAGAGGAAAACAAAGCAAATTATTTCCCAACATCTCTAAATCATCCCCCTAAAACCTGTTTTCGTCGCCAAGAAAGGCAGCAGTGTTTTCTGGAAAGCAAACAGTATCATTACTTTTCTCCACCCCTCTCAATTCTTTCGCACTTTTCAGCCTTCATTTATGAGTAGGAAATTGATTTTTAATGTGTTTTTTTTCCCTTCGTTTACAGCCGCTTTCTTCGCCGCCCTTAGTTAATTCATTGACGCTTCGATGCGCGAAAAATAATGACCACTAGTGAACCCGCAATGTACTTTATGCTAATAAAAACAGCCCTCCGGATTTGAGATTGCGGGTGTGCTGTGTACTAAGAGAAAATATCTAGTTTGCAAAACCAGGGCTGTAACGAAATGTGGACTGAGCCCCCACCCCTAGTAACATCTGAAGCCCCTTCTAGATTCCACAATCTTTTAATAATAATATCATCGATATTACATTTCAAATGTCTAAAATTTTGCAATCAAAAGTTTTATAATAGGGAGAATTTATCCTCTACTTCTATTTATATTTATTAATTATAAAAGTAAAGGAAAACTATTAAGCTGCGAATTAGCCCCACTAAAAATTTTCAACGTCCCTTCTGGCGTTGCCGTCTGGTTACGGCCCTGGGCTACACTCTTAAATTTCAAACCCCGTTTTAAGGCTGCTATATGAGTTACATGTAATAGTCGTACATGTTACACCGTAAGTAAACAAATCAACTAATGTTGGTCTCAAGCTCACAAGTCCAAAATCGCTGATTTATAACTTCAGTATAACTTCAAAAATCTGGCATCATCGGGATCAAGACTATGCCGGATTTTTGAAGGAATATCAAAAGTAGAAACTAGGAATATCAACAGTAGTGCTGTAATCTTTATGGTGCTTTTAGCCATAATTTAATTCATTATTAAGTGATAATTATGTAAGAAAAAGAGAAAATTAAATATAAAAAAACTTATTTTAATTGATATTTTCTATGTTACAGAAAAAAAAATCTAATAAAGATTGAAATTATTTCTTCACTTGTAATTTCGGAAACATCGATATCAACTTTGTTTCCTTCAATTGTTTTGACCGTTCGTTAACTTTTTTTTTTTTTTTTTTTTTTTTTTTTTTTACACAAATGAAGAATGTCTATTTCGGAAATACAGTCCTATTTCTCTAAAGCATATATTAATTCTCCAGTCAGATTTATGCATTTTTCTAGTGACACCTTTTTTTTTCTGCCGGTTGTTCATCCTCATCTTCTGAGCTCCTACTAGCATTATTGGCGGCTCTATTTAGCACAACGTCAGTGAAAAATGTCTGAATGCAACACTGGGAAACACAGTATCATTTTGGGAATCCCTTTCACTTAGAAAAAGTGTTCGGGATTCTTCATTTATGGAAACGCATCTCAATTCAACAAATATTTTTCACTTGAACGGAGTTTCAAACAGCTTTTTTTTTATGTTCCCTGCTGTGTATAATGTAGCTAGATTATAGTATTTATGGTACATATATGTTTGTTGTATGTTGAGTCAACCGGGAAATTTCTAACTAGCACATCAGGACGCAATGTGCTTGGTTAACAACCATTTGATCCCATTCGAACTACCCAGTTAGATTAGATTTCCTGAAATTGTATGAATTTTCTCTTGCATTAAGGCTATTAGTCAGTCAATTTCCGAATTTCCCTCGCTAATGTTAAGTCTATGGGCGTAGAATGTACTTGTATATTTAAAATATCTCCTCGGGAAATCAATATTTTTAACTTCTTTTACTGTGTACTTTTCTTAACCCTTTAGCGGGTGGTGTCCAAAAAAAAGGACACCTAATTTTAATTCAAAAACTGACAAACAGCACCAAGAATATTTAATTAAAATTTTCCTTTTATAAAGTACGGGAAAATAAGCAAGCTTTTATTTTCTAATAAATTCGTCTGTAAATTCCCGGTATCAGTCCATCATTTCAACATTTTACAAACACAATTAGGTACTCCGCGACGGAAAGTGTTAAAGGATCTCTCCTCAAAAGATTTTCTTCTCAATTGTCAAAATATTTCTAAAATATATACTTATTTTTATATGAAGTATTAAAATCGTATTCACAGTTCGTCACTTTTAACATACAGGGTGTCCACTCTCAAATATATCCAATGGCTAATTCCTAAACCGTTAGGCATAGACATATATAGTTACAATTACAAAATTGCTTTAAATAATGTAAAACAATATTTTAAAAGCGAATTGAGTCAATAAAAACATATCTTGAAAAAATTACGAAATTTAAATTTTTATACGGTCCTATAAGTTATGTTTAGTAAAAATATTCTAGTACACTAAGAAGTAAAACAAGAAAAGTCCCATTCTTCTACGATTAAAACTGACCGAGTAATAGCTGTTTAAAGTTGAAGCAAATTTTTTGCTGCGAAATAGGAGTTATTCATAAGTTTACTAGGAATATAAATTACCGTCAGATATTTAAAAATAACAGCTGGGAGTAAAATTAACATTACAGTATAAATTTGAAATATATTTTTCGTTCTGACATATTAAAGAAAAATATACTACTTGTACTAAAAATATAAGTTAAAAAATAACAGAATTTTTGTTAAGGCTGTTCTCAACTGCTTTCGTCAAGTAGCGCAAAATGTTTTTACACATTCACTAACTCATTTATAAATGTAAAGGTGCAAAATTGGCAGTGCTGACTAGGGAAGCGATTTGGAATCGAACTGTTTTTTCCATTTTTTGATCAATAGATTACCTACCGAGTTATAAGTGAAATGGCTCATGTGAGTGAGGCGTTTTTTCTCCCTTCCTGACTCTTCTCTCGTCTAGAAATTCTGTTCAAAACGTCAAGTTTGACAGAATTTTCGAAAAGATCTATTACGTTTACAATAAAACGAAAAGAACGGTTCGATGACACAGTTTCTGAATAACAACACCTGCTAGTTTTATGCGTTTCCGAACAAAAATCAATTTAAACTTATGTCAGAAAGTTGCCCCTTTGGATTTGAGAACAGCCTTAAATGAAATGGTGAAAAACAATAGTCGCAATTCTTTACAAAATGATACATATCTTTAAACGCCATTATATTACCTATCTAAAACTTAATTAACAAAAATTAAAGTTATCTTAAAACTTGCTTGAAGTTTTAACGTTTAAAGTTTGCTTGTTTAAACCCTTTTGGTTGCAATGCAGAACTGTGCACGCGAAATAAGCGCTTTAAGCAATATGTGTACGATCCCTCGAAGCATGACCCAACTCACCTGAGTTCAGATGCAGAAAATTGGCATAAATCATGCAATTCAAAGTTCCATAATTCGTTCAATTTTAGCGTTAGATGAATAAGATTTTTATTGCCTTACTTATTAGTGTAATAGGAAATTTTTACTGAATATCACTTATAGGACCGGGGGAGACCGTATAAAAATTTAAATTTCGTAACTTTTTAAAATATGTTTTTGTTCATCAAAACTACTTTCAAAGTAATTTTGTACCTCATTTAAAACATTTTTGTAATTGGAACTATATATGTCTATGACTAACGGTTTAGAAATTGGCCATTGGACACTGTTGAGAGCGGACACGCTGTATAAAATTTTAAATTCGGAAATTGACTGACTAACAGCCTTAAAGGGACCGGGAAAGCAAAATTCAACCAAAAAATCGATTTTTACTTTTTTATACATATCATTAAATAGTTTAAACTTTTATCTTTCCAACGATGTGTCACACATGTTTATATATATATATAAAAAAGTGTTGAAATTATTCATTCTTTCTAAGAGTACTTCTCAGCTTAATGGCCATTTAAATCTTTAATTGACTTTTTCTCAAAACTTGGATTTTTCATGTTTATGTTCCTTTTTTTCAATATCTATTAAACTTAAGAACTCAGATTTTTTTTTAATACTTATATTATGTTATATTCAGTGGCGTGGCGTGAAAATTTTCGGTGGTCATCGCAATTATTTAAGTTTGTGGTGAAAAATTATTAACTCTAAAATTCAATGGTTGAATGTTCAAAAAAGAAACTTTAAATCTTACCTTCACTTATACATGAACTCCAAATGTTCTGCTAAAACTGGATCGTATAGTTTTAAAAGCTTATTAAGAGTTTTAAAATACTGCTTGGTCATCGCCGCATCCAGCGATGACCGGACGCCACGCCACTGGTTATATTGTATACTTTAACACACGGGTTTAATGATTTGTTGAGAATTATTTATTTTAGGCAGTGAAATCCTAACAAAAATGCTAATTTAAAAATAACTTTCAATAAATAATTAAAAATTAATTTTAGTTTCACTTAGACAGAAAATGGTCTGTTAAAATACGTAAATCATGTTATTCCAACTACTCTAAAAAATCTAGACCTCTATCTTTCACCATTTCTGAGAAACGGTACATAAAGTTCGTGAATTTAATATGGCAGAGATAGGGCTTTCCCGGTTCCCTTAAGAAAACTTTTCCCTCTGAAAAAAATAAAAAGCGTACCGTAAAAAATATATAAAGGGAATTAGTGGCTCCATTTTGCACTCATTTTGGGCCACCTTTTAAATTTTTGGAGAGAAGTTCGCGCATAATCAAATCAGACCCTGTGTGACATGATCTAATATAAATTATTATAAACTATAAAATAAAAATTGAATTAATATTATTTTAAAAATCACCATAAAAAATTACACTACAGAATACCATTATGATTTCAACCAAAATTAAAAGAATATGCCACCTATTTTTGACAGCTCAAAATGTTAATATATTTGAGAAACAATTAAGATAAAATTCCACAGCGAGTGTAGCAGAACCCCATTTCTTATCCTCCTGTGGATCCAATATGTGTTGCGTAAACACAAAAAAATATTTAGTTGACAGCCAAAGAATAATTTGTAAATCTAAATAAAGTGAAGGATTGTGGAGTACAAAAAGTAATATGATAAACATGAATTTAAAAAATATGTTAAACAGGTTTAACCTGGCAAGGTGACCTAATAAAGCTTAAATTCGAATTCCCTAACCAAGTTTGTTTAAAAGCGCCTCTGTAAAGGTTGTGCTGGTAGTGTCCCCCCCCCCCCCCCTAACCAGGCTCCAAGCCCGATCAAGCGCTTCAACGGCGGCATGAGTTATCACTGCCGATGCACCGGAAATTGGTAGAAAAACAAAATACATTTTTTGAACCACGTGCTAAATAGATTTACTTCGATTCTGATGTTTTAACATCTCAATTTTAAAAGTTGGAGAAATATAACAGTTTCTATCATTTGCTGTAAAATAAAACAAAACAAAATCTTTTATAATTTAAAGGCTACGTAAGTTGTACAGAAAATATCGTGACGAGGAAACATTCCAGGGTTTTTAATGTAACCAATCTCAACAGCAGGAACATGTTCCATAAATTTTCTAGTCAAAAAAGTTCATTGTTGTCCTACAGAAAAATATAATTCTTGTTGGTTACCGAATTTCGAAAAGGCTTTAGGCAGGTAGCGCCATCTATTGTCTACGTTGGAAAAATAAAGTAAAAACTATATTAAAATTCATTACACAGTGCTAAAAACTGTTCGAGTAGTTTCTTTACTTAATATCTAACAGAATATAAATATGAACTATATTTATACTATTATAAATAAACTTGCAATTTTACGTTGTGCTTTATTAATTGTTTCGACTAAATAAAATGATGTTTTTTAAAGTTCTTAAAATATGTATAAAGTTAATCTGTATTATAAAATACAATTTATTTTTTGTCAATTTATCATTTAAAATTAAACAATAACAATTATGTAATACATATAATAATAATTTTAATGTAATTTAGTTCTCGTTGGGGATATTTAAAATTTTTATAATGCAAATCTTTGACGATGGTGATTTTTAGTTTAGCCAGGGTCAAGGACGGTGCTAGTGGGGGAGAGAGGTGGGGACGGTACGTGGGGCATACTTTCCCACAGTGGTAATAAAAATAGAGTGTAAACATTTTTAAACTGGTAAACATTTTTTCCATGCTACAGGTGATTTTTAATTCTCGTGCTTTTTCGGAATTTTCATTTTAACTGAATATTTTCCGATGCCTTTGACGACAGCCAGTTGCCTTATACTATGCTTACTCATTTGAAAAGCTACAGTACAGTTTATCAGTTCTGAAAAGTAACTACAGGTACCTGATTATACCAGATTAACCCTTTATCTACTGACGCTACTTATAAATACCATTAAAATAACTTGTTATAAAATTCATTTAATACATCTATTAGTTGTAATACAGTTTAGAATGTGTTATAGATACATTACTTTATCTTGTTCCAAAAGCATTATTGGTTACACAAAATAAAAATATTTTTAAAAGGACGATTTCTTTTGCCTTTGCATCTTTTCAACTTTCATTTGTGCGGGGTGGGGGGGGGGGGGATTTTTCAATTCGGAAATATTCCTACACTTCTGTTGTAAGAACATTATATTTGTACATTTCCTAATTCTACAAAATACTTAGAAAAATATTTAAAATAAAAGATTTGAGTGGGGTTCTAAATATTGCACAAAATCCCTATAAATTGAAATTTAATTAATCCTTCTAATCCTTCAATCCTTCTAAAATCCTTCTAAAATTTATTAAAGGATTATGTAAATCTTCTAATATAGTTTCAACAATTCACGAAAAAGTCTTTAGAAGATAAAATTTTCATGAATTCATAATTCAGTACATAAAGGGTTAAAGTCCTGCACGAACCCGAAAATTCTATTTGAAGTCAACCCGAGCGCAACTCGAACCTTGCCCCGTTGACCCACCAAAAAGAAATGTTTTCGACGTCCCACAATCCGACCACACACGAAAACTAAACGGGAAAAAGTTAAATCCCTTTTTTAACTTAACCTTTAACTGATGTCACGCGGTCTCCCAGACCCCGCGACTCCCAGCTGTAAGCACTTTTACAGCTTTTTACTTTTCTGTACTGAAATTAAATAATATGAATAAAATACTTTTTTCATGCAATTTAATTCGCATGCTCTTAAGAGAAGTACAACGATATTGTTAGGACAAAATTTAAGTAAATTCAACCATTTGAGTTATTTTTTTCATTCATTTTATTCGAGGGGTCTGAGAGACCGGATCACATCAGTTGTGTGACAAATTTTAGTCACATCAGTTAAAGGTTAAATATGCAAAAAAATTCTATAATTTCAGCTCTAATATCAATTTTATCTTTTAGGTTGAACAATAAGTGTAATATACTCATTCAAATTCAAATACATGTGTTTATTCAAATGAAAAAATATTGTGGAATTTCTTTTGAAAAGTCGGGTTAACCTAAACCCGACCCGCAAGAGTCAAATACAGCACGAAACCGACACGAACCCGAAACAAGTAGAATCAAGCCGACCCGCAATGAAAACAATTAGCGCCAACCTGACGCGACCCGATCCATTTGTCAAGTCGCTAATAGGAATTCAATTTTATCTATCGCCTATGTTTCCGGCGATATAATGTTACTGTCTGTTTACCAATATTGCCTTCAAGAAAGTGCTCCGTGAAAAATAATTATGGGATCAAGCAAAAAAATGGAAGAAACCATGTAACATCAATTCACCTTCCCTCTACTATGATCTTGCATTATTTCGAGGATCTCTTTTTATTCATTGCAAATCACGATGGTTGTCATGGTAACTCTTGACTGAATTACCAGATTAAATAAGATAATTATTAACATTAGGATTGAATAACACATTGCGTTCAATCTTAATATTCAACAGTCTTTCTTTTGGTCGGATGGTGTGTTTTGAGAACAAAGGAAAATCTCACCAAGGCCTGATTATCACAGGAGCACATGGGACATGTGCCCCGGGCCCACATATTCAAGGGGCCCCAAAATAAATTTTTTCCACTTTCACTAAATACAGATTAATGCAAATTTCCATTTATAGTTCACAGAAAAAATTATTT
This sequence comes from Maratus speciosus, assembly GCA_963932465.1. NCBI lineage: Eukaryota > Metazoa > Arthropoda > Arachnida > Araneae > Salticidae > Maratus > Maratus speciosus. Next base: position 559,534,923 of record OZ010787.1, on the reverse strand, counting down.
TTTACCACTCATGCAAACTAAACTATCACCGTGTTCTTCAGCAACGACATTAAAATGCAATATAAATTTTGAACTCCAGAGTAGAACGGGTATTACATCAAACATGTTTCATCTCATCCCTTATAGATCGACAGTTTTACCCAAAGCGATATAAGTAAGCGTCCTATCTTAAATGGGAGAGGTAACCGCAAGATTAAAGGCGAGGTCACATCAATCAAGGTCGCACGCCACGTAGCGACGGGGTTAAACTACACGGGGAATATGCCTAACTGTTTTCTTACTTCACACCACTAAAATTGTAAAGTTTATTTCACCTTGATTAATAGCTGAAATGTCTCTGACAAGGCGAAGAAAACTCAAGTGTATCTGGAGGCCCCTCACGCTACGCCATTATTTTGCAATAAGTGTGGTAAACTAAATTCAGTTCCATGAGTGACTAAAGATTTAGAAAATATGCGCAGATGGTAGATATCATGTCATATATGACGTCACACTAAAAGCCCGCGTATGTGGATTATCACCCCGTCCACAAGATGGAGCAACTGTGTTAATTTACGCCCGATTCCAGTATTAAGTTTGTACGCTTACTTATATCGCTTTGGTTTTACTCACTCTAAGCTGCTATCAGATTCACCAACTTTTCGAGCAACCAACTTTTCAGCCGATTTTAACACCAACTTTTTCCCGTTCAAAGTGAGAAAAAGGTTACAATTGTCGTTGTTAAAGTTGGAGGAAAACCAGTAATGCTAGTACCAGCCGCTAATATTTATCGCCTATTCGTAGCAATCGCTTATCTCTGATTGGCTGAAATGTTGAAAGTTGGGGGGAAAGTCGCGGCTAGCGAAGCCATTTTTAGAGCTGTGGATGAAAAGTTAGGGATATTGTTGTTTGCTATCACACTGGTGTTGAGACAATATTTCGTGAAAAGTTGGAGGAAATCAAAAGTTGGCTCGAAAATTGCTCGAAAAGTTGGTGAATCTAATAGCAGCTTACATGCATTAATTGGTTTGCGATGCTTGAGGAAGCAGGTGCAACCCAAGTACTCTTATTTCGTGGAATTCGTGATCTTGCTGCAGCAAAATACCAAACAAAAATAGTGGAGAAGATTTAACTTTCCCATAATTTTTAATGCGTTTTTACATGTGTCTATAATGCTTTTATATATATATATATAAAGCTATGGTTTAAATTTTGAACTGCAAATAAAGCTGCTAGTCATGTTTATAATGCAATTTTCTTGAGAAATAGGGGGTCCCGACACAGTCTATGTGCTCCGGGTTCCAGTTAGAGTTGATCAGGCCCTGAATCTCACCATTGATATATATGTAATGAAGCCACTTGATGACATACTTGCCAACTTCCGACTTAATTTCTGTAAAATGTGATAATTTAAACCAGGTTAACCAATAGTTTCTAACCGGAAAATATTTTAGATATATCATTAGCTATTTAATTTTCCGTTTCCACGTGGAACTTGTTTGATACCATTTCTTTAAAAAAATTCTGGTTCGAAACAGGTTTAACCTAGTTTAAATTAACTTACATTTTACGGAAGTTAAGTCGGAAGTTGGCAAGTATGAGATGGTCGTCTGCAAGTTGGTTTTAAAATAGTTTACCCGTTCATAAGTTCCACTTTTCATAATTTTTTGCTAACATATATTTTTGAGTTCGTACCACTAATTTCCAAAAGTAATTTTATGCGTATATAAGGACAGAAATTTGCAATTTTAATATAAGTCGTATTCAGAAGTTAAAACAATGCGAATCCTGTTTTCTACAATTTCTTATGCCAAATATACATAAACTGTACAAGGAACAGCACTTTTATTTTGCTTTTTATTTGTAACTCTCCATAATTACATTTAGTCTTTGTTTCATGAAAAAAATCTAATCTATAATTACTAGACCGCTGCCATCGAAATACTCAAGGCCAGAGGACACAAGTGTGACGTCATCACTAATTGGCCGACTTTCACTAGTGTTGGAATTCACACCCGAAAATTTTTGAATAGCGATTTTCTTTTACATAAAAGAAAATTCTATTCAAAATTTTGTGGAATTTTGTTTTATTTGTGGAATATCTAGCATCTTATAAAACAATAATAACTACTTAAACTTAATGGTGAGAATTCGGAAATAAAAATTCAGCCAGATGACGAATGCCACAGTGTTGCCGCATCTGGCTCATTTTTTATTGGGGGATTCCAAATTCTAACCAGTAAGTTTAAATAGTTATTATTGTTTTATAAGATGATAGATATTCCACAAATAAAATAAAAGAAAATTGCTATTCAAAATTTTTCTGGTGTGAATTCCAACACTAGTGAGAAGTCGGTCGATTAGTGATGACGTCACACTCGTATCCTCTGGCCTTGAGTATTTCGATGGCATCGACTAGACTCGATGTTACCCAATAAACTGTCAAGTCATTTGTTATTATTTAAAGCAGTTAATTTTAAAATAGTTTTCCTGTTCTTGACCATTTGTTCCTCTTGGCAGAATTTCCTGCTAACATATATTTTCAGAGTTCGTATCACTAATTTATAAAAGTAATTTTATGCTTGTTTAATGACAGAAATTCGCGATTAAATAAGAAGAATGCTACTTTAACATAGTCGAATTCGAAAGTTAAAACAATGTGAATCCTGTTTTTTGCAACTACGCCAGATACATAGACTTGGAAGCAACAGCACTTTATTTTGCTACTTATTTGTAACTCTCCGTTATTACATTTAGTCTTTGCTTTGGGCAAAATGTCTAATTTTTAATTACTATATTCGGTGTTGTCCCATGAACTGTCACGCCATTTGACTGTGTTGTTTTCCACTGACAAGTTTCCTTGCCGGGTAAGGAAAAAAAACAATAATTCAACAATAAATGCCAAATATGCCCTCCAGCATTAATAATAGATGACAAATAAAAGAGAGGTATGTTTAAAATGCAAAATTTATCAAAAAATAATACTTGGAGACAACGGTTTAAGTATATCTGTTTCATCTGTAAGAATGATAATACAGTCGAGCCCCTGTTAACGAATTTCTCGATGTACCGAATTTTTTTATGGTTCCCACGAAAATGGAATAAAAATACTTCGAATTAACGAACTTATGATCCCAATTTAAGGAATTTATAATCCCGATTTAACGAATAACTTTGGATGCCAAAAAAATGAAAAATTGAAGAAATTGTCTAATATTTATTTAAAAAAAAAAAAAAAAAAAAAAAAATCAATGTCCCTGATTTTCAATTTTCCGAATATGTGTCTTCTGACGCAGAAATATTTACAGCGAAAATATACATTACAGAGAGTTATTAATAGCAGTAGTACAGTCCTCCCCACTTAATAGGGTCACGGATAATCGAAAACCCCGCTTATTCGAATAGAATCCTTTGGAATCGAATTTATTCCTATTGGTTCTATGTTATTTTTTCCGCTTAAACCAAATACCTTTTACAAACGTCCCCGCTTAATCGAATAACAACTGTGTGACCGATGTTTGAAAATAGGCGCAGAAAGCACGTTTCAGCTGGAATTTCCTTTCACCTTTTGTCATTTTTAGTTCCTTTACGCTGAAAACAAATTTTCAGTTCTTCCTACAATGATTTCGGCCGGCAGGCGTATAATGGACAGGTCAAATGATTTCCCCACCTTGATCCCTTACATCACGTCTTGCTGTTAACCAGGCAGTGAGATGGTAATTGTGATATTTTTCACTCATTCGAAAAATAACTCGATATTTACTCCTTAAAGATTCCATTTAAACAAACCACTTTAAAGGATTTTTTTAAGGCAGTATAAGTAACGTAAATTAGAAGTATCAAAGTTTTGACCTAATTCAAACGAGCTGCATTGTGGTGTAAACCATATAAATGTACGTACTAACTGACATTAAATTAATACGTATTTACTTTATATTAACATTTGTATATATTTTAGTTTAAGTTATTCTATTAACGATTTATTATGCTGTTAATGAAATATACCGTAGATGGTTCTTTTACCTTTTTATTACGCATTAAATATTACAGTTATGATTCCCCGTTTAATCAAATACCCCGCTTAATCGAACATTATTTCTGGAACCGTCAATATTCGTTTAAACGGGGACGACTGTAGCGGATAGGATGAAGAAGATGAAGCATACAACATTCAAAGAAGCAGTTAGCAATTTGGATACTTTGAACATGGAACTATTAAGAAAGAGGAACTGACATATCCTTAAAATAGTGACGCTTCAACTGTAACCGCTTTCACAGGGATTCATTTTCGCCGGGGAAAACTTCCACCAGTAAATTTAAGTAGAAATTTTCTCCTTAGTCAAACGCCTTATTAACGTAAAATTTAGTCACAAATAATGGCAAAAACTGATATTCATTTTTACTGGTAGCAGTTTACTTCAGCGGTAGTAATTGTGGCATATTGTGCCAACCAAGACGACCTCCTATCAGTGGCAGTGAAAAGATTATAATACCTGGCAAACTGACACCAGTAAAAACAAATAGAAATCTTTTGACATGTTTGTGATAAAAAATATCCATGAATAAGGCGCTTAAATAAGACGAACTTTTCTATACAAGTTTACTGGTAGAAGTTTTCACTGGCGGTAATCAAAAACTGTGGATCTGATTTAAAAAAAACAGCAGCCATCTTGTGACAACCTCCTCAGTTACTTCACTCGCAACTACTAGACAACACACTATATGTCTCTTCCTCTTTTTTCATAACTCCATTTCTTTGAAATGAAATTTGATGGCTCATGATTTTGATGACATTATTTTCATGGCTCATGATTTTGATGACATTGTTTTCACAGCTTCAAGAAAAAAATCTATACAGAAGTTTGGTATACGAAATCGAAACAAAGCAAACAATCATCTATAAAAGATAGCTTAAAATTTATCCATAAAATTTGAATAAATGAGATTTATCTTAAAACATGAAAGACTGGCGTTGCGTTTTCGCAACATTATATTTGTGATTTTTTTTTTTAACTTATACCAGTAAAAGATAAACTTTGCCTTATTTAATTAACACATTTCAATGATTCATCAAATAAAAGTAAGTGTTTAACAAAAAGTGGTGATAACTGAATAAAATTCCTGTAAAACATGCTGGTCCTTAAAATGTTAATTACAATGCTTGTGATTTATATTAGTACATAAAAAAAAGAAAAAAAAATTACACAGTGATATTTTCTTAAAGCATCAAATATTTAACATCATTATTTGTGTAAGTGAGCATTGTTCTTTTTATTTATAGGCATTTTTATTAACTTGTTCTGTTGTAAAAAAAAAATGTTTGGAGAAATTTCTGGTTCGAATTGAAATATTTTCGTTTGGTACATTTAGTGTTAACACTAGAATGCCCAGCAGGAATCAATTCGACTCCGACCGAATAACTGAATGTCGATTCGAAACTGAAATTTCTCCAAAAAATAAGTTCAATATATTCCACATAGAATTAAGTTAAGTTAAATAATTTTAAATAAAAAATTCTGGTGTAAAATATTTTTATAAACGGGGAGTAAAATTTCCAGGTGTTCCAGTGTTAAAAGCACAAGCTAACGAGGACTTTGCAAAATGCCAATGGGAACTTATTGTCATATATTTCATAATTCTTAACTGTTAATTTTCTATATTGCTTTTTTATATTGATTTAGTGTCTTACAAGAGGGCTTCTGCCAAAGAATCTTATTTCATGTTTGTATTCACTATTTTGAAAAACATAGCCTAGATTGTGAAACGCAAGCTAGAAAAAACTTGCTCCTCATTGGATTCCGTTCGGTCGGCACCCTTAAATTTTTTCCCTCCACGATTTTTTTAAATATTCGTCAGTGATTCTTTCATCGAAAAAATACTTCCAGTTCAACTGTCCTTATCACTTTTTGGATAACAATGCTTCCAAAAACGAAACACTTTGATGGTTTCTTTAAACTGTCATAAATGCGGGTCGGGGAGATGTAAAAAATTTAAATTCCGTCTTCAGAGTCGATTAGAGTTTTCTCCCTAACGTGAAGCGATAAAAGAGGGCCGAACTACAAGCAGTCCTTGTCTTATCCCTAGAAGATGCGAGGGAGGGATGGGAGTCGTGAAAAATGGCTTTTTCCGACTCCAAGACTATAGATAGGGAAGTCATCCCTCGACGTTTGTGGGCCAGAAGATAACAGAACCCCCGCTCTTGTTTATCAACTGTCATTAACATGCTCAGGTTCCGGCTCTTGCGGACCGATAACATGTTGCCTGTTACCAAACTTACGAATTCGAGTAGCTAGGGAAAAAGTGTTTAAGAAATAAACATGGGCATCTTGGGCTTTATCGTTAAACAAAAAACAAAAGGATAACTGGCCACCATAATTTTGCAAATTAAACTCCTTTTATTTTACTTTTTTAATCGTTTATCTGTTTATTTTTATTAAGGTTATTTTCAAAAACATATCTCCCTGAAACTTTCCGATACATTTACGAACTCATTTTTAACGTAAAGGCATGCCTTTTACAGGCATGACTATTGAAATGGTTTGGATTCAAATAGTTTTTTTTTTTTTTTTCGATAAAGTTATTACATCGTGAGTTATAAAAGACTGTTGTCTAACAACGCTTCTCGGGACGTCGGTTCGAAGCATCGACATTGACAGCATTTTCTGAAATTCAATTTGTGTTAAAATAATAGTTCATCTACGTATCCATCGTTTATATGGAGTTCCATTACCTGCGGTTTATTCTGTTGAGCTGTCTACATGACAGACCAGATGTTCTACCAATAAGGTTTTCTGAGCGAAATATGCTGGCTGGTTGTCGGCCCAGTTAGCTTAAACGGAAAAGCATTGGCCTTGTAAGCCAAGGATCTGGGTTCGATTCCCGGCCTGGGCATTTTTTCGCTCAGTTGGAAATATTCAAATTCGTATATCCTCTGCCTTTATTGAAAAATGTAAAAATATATTCGAATTCACAGTTTCTGAAGAAGAGTGCCTGCTTCTCTCATGCGTTTACGAATAAAAATCAGGAATGTACCAGAAAGTAGTAGGTTTGTATCACAGAGCAGTCTTAACTCGATGAGTACATGTAATAGTCACATGCTATGATTTTTGGCTACCAGTATTTTAGAACGGAAAAATGTGACTTATTTTATCGAAGATATCTCATTAACCCTAGAACTACCGGAAATTTTACTCAAGTTTTATAAAAACATTCTACACCAGAATTTTTACTTAAAACTATTTAATTTGTTTATTTAACTTATTATTGTCTGATTTATACATTTAGTTTGTTTTGAAGAAATTTCTGGTTTGAATAAATATTTTGAATGTACATGTCGGGTCCATTGGACCCTTCTGGTAGACAGAGGGTTAATTGAATAAGACGAAGCAAATTTTTCGAAAATAGCGGTGACCAACAAGCATAGCAGTTATCAGCTATGTGACTTACACTACGAAAACCCATGGAACAAGCCATCAGTGGTACATTTTACTACAAACATGATATTTCTAGCACTTTATTCGCACATACAGGGGTGTCTATAATTAAACGACCCTAATTTAAAGTTGTCTACAGACAAAACTATTGTTCATTAAGTTGTGAAATTTTGAGAAATACGTAATAAAGGGATGGGGATTTGTTTAAGCTAAAAAATATATAAATAAAAATAGTTCAAAATTTCGTCACCAGAGGGCGATTTTTAATAAATTACACATTTAGCATTACGATAGTTTAGAAATTTTATTTACAGGATGTTCATAGTTTATTGACCCTATTTTAAAGTTATCTACCGACGAAACTATTGTTCAGAATGTTGTGAAATTTTTTGGAGGACATAATAAAAGTATGGGAATTTGTTTCAGCGAAAAAAAAAATTAGGAGGCCGTTTTTTAACGAATTACACATTTTACATACATTTAAGATAGTTTAACAAATTTTGTTATAACCAAACATGTTCTGCATGACTTTCATCATTTTCAGGGTTCAAATGAGACACTCTTTACTTAATACTTTAACATACTTTTTACTTAATACTTCCACAGCTGACCGCAGTGTGTTCTGGGAAATGCTAGGAACATGTCGTGAAATGCTGTATTTAGAATAAGATTAAGTTAATAAATAAAATTTCTAAACTATCGTAATGGTAAATGTGTAATTTATTAAAAATCGCCCTCTGGTGGCGAAATTTTGAACTATTTTTATTTATACATTTTTTAGCTAAAACAAATTCCCATCACTTTATAATGTCTTTCACAAAATTTCACAACATTTTGAATTATAGTTTTGTCTGTAGACAGCTTTAAAGTACAGGGAATTATGGAACCCTGTATCAGTGGCGTGGCGTCCGGTCATCGCTGGATTCGGCGATGACCAAGTAATATTTTAAAACTCTTAATAAGCTTTTAAAACTCTACGATCCAGTTTTAGCAGAACATTTGGAGTTCATGTATAAGTGAAGGTAAGATTTAAAGTTTATTTTTTGAACATTCAACCATTGAATTTTAGAGTTAATAATTTTTCACCACAAACTTAAATAATTACGATGACCACCGAAAATTTTCACGCCACGCCACTGCCCTGTATATCGCCAAAAATGAAATTTAATTTTACTATAATTACTTTTCAAACCTTTTCTTATAACTATTGGGAAATATCGTGCATTTTTAATAACGTAGCCATTGTTAGTAAAAAATACCACTGCAATTAACAGGCTCGGGTTCCGGCTCTTGCGGACGATAACACGTTGCCTGTTACCATGTTAACAAATTCAAGTAACTAGTAAAACATTGTTAAAAATATAAACATGGTCATATTAGACTTTATCGTTAAACAATAACAAAAGAAAAAGTGGTCGATTTTGCAAATTAAACATTTTTTTTTATTATTATTTTATTCTATTATTATTTTCTTGTTTGTTTTCAATTCCTTAAGCCATCATATTTGCAGTAAATATTGCGACAAACGAGATTTCTTGTACTTTATTCTCACATATGTCGCCGAAATTAAAATTTAGTTTTTACTACAGCTATATATAATTACTTTTCTAACCTGTTTCCTTTTACTATTACGAAATGTCTCGCATTTGTAATAGCGTAACTACTGTAAGTATAAAAGCATAACTGTCATTAACAGGTTCAGGTTCCGGCTCTTGCGGACCGATAGTATTTGCCTGTTACCAAACATACAAATTCGAGTAACTAAGAAAAACTCTTTAAGATTTAAACATGAGCACCTTAGACATTGTTAAACAATAACAAAAGCATACCTGGTCAATTTTACAAATTAAATCTTTTTTATTTTATTCGATTTATTTTTGCTGTTGTAGTTTCTTTGAAATGTGATATTTCTCGCATTTTATCACATGGGTTGCCGAAATAAAAATTTAATGTTTACAACTGCTATATATAATTGTTTCTCTAACCTGTCTCTAATTACTATTGGGAAATATTTTGCATTTGTATAGCAGTGTTACAGTCAATCAGGGTAACTTTGAACCACGGGGTGTAACTTTGCACCACCTCCTATTTTTTCAATATTTTTGACTCTAAAAGACTAAATAAACTCCAGAACTGTGCTCTGTTGGCAAGGTTCTAAACTGGGATGTCTACTCTTTATTTTAGAAAATAAATTAGCAACATTATACACAATTAAATGCATCATCTAACTATTTTTGTGGAGTACTGTTTTCAAGGTAATTTTGAATGCTGTTTTGAAGCTGTTGTAATCCAATTAAATTTTCATAGTAAGTAACAATATACTCATTTATCAGATATATTATTATCTAAATGTTGTAAATGTGTCAATATTTTGTGATTATTTATTTATTAATAGTTACTAAAATGTAAAATAAGAAGGCACTAGCATTTTACCGCATTTTCAGGGTAAGTTTGAGCCGGCTCAAAGTTACACTGATGCTTATAATTTACTGATTATAGGTGCTACTGTCGAAAATTTCCCCTATTTGCACGGATATTTTATATAAATGCCGAAAGTGTGCATTAGATATTACATGTAAATATTTTCACAAATATGTGTAAAATACATAAAATTCATTTAGAGGCGTGATTAGGGGCGGAGCTACTCAAATTTGACATTTCATACGTTCGACGTTTTTTATTCTTGTTTGAATAATATTAGTACTTGTATGTATTACTGTAACTATGGATATATTATTTAGTTAAAACATCGAAAATTGTTTTTCACTGCATTTTTATGTTTTATATGAACAATAAACAGTTTTTTTTTTTCCAAATGTTTAGGTTCTCTTCTTCCACTTTTCTTATACCTGATATTTGTTGTAATATCATAAATTATACAAATCTTGTGATGTTGGGAAATGTAAATTCGGAGTCTTTATATTTCTGAAAGCATTTTTGGGGGTTTAAAGTTGTCCTGACTACAATACTTTTTTTATAATGAATTATTTTATATAAAAATTTATCATACGGTGCAAAGATACCCTAAATGGCTGAGTAACTTTGAACCAGGCTAAAAATCCATTTTTTATTGCTTTTATCCTTGTTATTCCTTAATTTTTTATAGTCAAAGAATAATTTAGGATCATTTCTTCTCTTTTATGCCCCTAGTTGCGACAATATTCTTCAAATAAGAGTGTGGCATATGAAAATAGAGAAAATGCAGATTAAAGTTACCCTGATTGACTGTACTACTGTGAGTATATCCGGATTTTAAGGACCGATAACGCGTTGCCTGTTTCCAAATTTACGAATTGGAGTAGCAAGGGGGAAAATGTTTAAGAAATAACATGAGCATCTTAGGGTTTATCTTTAAGGGGGCTCAGGGCTTGATCGATACCGAAAAAACATGTAAACAAAGCTCTCGCTTCGAGTCCGTATAAAAACAGAAGTATTCAGTGTAACTAATTTAAACTTTTTGTTATCTTTAAGGTATCTGGGATGAGAGCGCTCCGACCCAAATGACCGATTACTACCACTAAATTTTAATAGTATACTTTGCTTTCTTAAATCTCAAAAATTTGGTCATTAAACGATATGAGAAATACTATTAACATTTAATGGTACTAATCGCTCATTTCGGTCGGAGCGCTCTCATCCCTGGGTATGTTTGTAGTCTTATAAAATTATAAACTGAAGTACTTCAATGTAATAAAATAAAAAAAATATAGCAAAATTTATATAACACAATTTTCGAAAAAAAAAATTAGGCGACATTTCACCAACCGTAAGATATCTTAACGTTGAATTGATATAAGAACCTAATTTTTGCTTTAAAATGATCAGGAAACTGTACTCTGTACAATGAATTAAGGATATAACTGTCACTCAAAGGAAAAACTGACACTCAACTTATTAAAAGACTCTCAAATTTTAAAATTTTAAAAACCCTAAAAAATAAAAAAAAATTTCATTAAAAATATTCAAAATATTAAACTATCTAAAATATATTAATTCATTCAACAGATGATGATATTATTTGCATGCAAACAAAAAATTAAACCATTCCATCAAATAGTTTTTTTTAATCTTACGGATAGTCGTCAAAAATCAAGTTTTTACAAAACGCGACTTAAAGTTTAATGGGTGCCGGTTTAAAAGTGATTATTACATAAATGTTTATAACTACGTTAAAAGTGCAAATATTTTTAAGCGGTTTTTTGCACTGTGTTCAGAATTAATTGAATAATCAAAATAGATTTGAAAATTTTTAAGCCCTGAACCCCCTTAAACAATAACAAAATTATAACTGGTCAGTTTTGTAAATTAAACCCTTTTTATTTTTTATTTATGTGTTTATTTATTTATTTATATTTTCGTTTCATTAACCATTCACAGGGCGCATCGTCGTACATTTTACGACAAAGGGATACTTCTTGCACATCATTACCACGTATGTCGCCAAAATTCAAATTTATTCTTTTTACTACAGATATGTGCAGACGTGTAAAAAAAAACAAGTTGGAAATTGCTCGTCAAACGTGGCAAATGAGGTGCGTTCGTACTATAACTAGTTTTATAATTATTTTTTGCACCCCATATTGTACTGAATGTATACTTTTTTGCACTTCATAAAGCGCATAGCCTGATACATCATTAAAATGCACTTCCAATAATTTTTTCCCATTCCCCGTAATGTAACGGAACACTTTTGACTGTCCCTGTAATTAAACTATAGATCCGATTTTCCTAAAATTTGAAATAGCTCAACAAAACTTTGCAACAATTATATCTTTAAAATTTCAGACCATTCGGAAGGCTGTAATATCATTAAAATGCACTTGCAATAATTTTTCCCATTGGCCGTAATGTAAAGAAAAACTTTTGACTGTCCCTGTAATTAAACTATGCATCCGATTTTCCTAAAATTTGAAATGGCTCGACAAAATTTTGCAACAGTTATATCTTTAAAATTTCAGATCATTCGGAAGGCTCTAATATCATTAAAATGCACTTGCAATAATTTTTCCCATTGGCCGTAATGTAAAAAAAAACTTTTGACTGTCCCTGTAATTAAACTATACATCCGATTTTCATAAAATTTGAAATGGCTCGACAAAATTTTGCAACAATCATATATTTGAAATTTCAGACCATTCGGTTGGGTAGTTTTTGCTCTGTTACATGCGGACAGACGGACGGACGGACAGACGGACGGACAGACGGACGGACGGACGGACTGAACGACGACTATAGGTGCTACGTATTTATATAATTACGAACGCACCTAAAAAAAAACAAGTTGGAAATTGCTCGTCAAACGTGGCAAATGAGGTGCGTTCGTACTATAACTAGTTTTATAATTATTTTTTGCACCCCATATTGTACTGAATGTATAATTTTTTGCACTTTATAAAGTGCATAGTCTGATACATCATTAAAATGCACTTCCAATAATTTTTTCCCATTCCCGTAATGTAACGGAACACTTTTGACTGTCCCTGTAATTAAACTATACATCCGATTTTCCTAAAATTTGAAATAGCTCAACAAAATTTTGCAACAATTATATCTTTAAAATTTCAGATCATTCGGAAGGCTCTAATATCATTAAAATGCACTTGCAATAATTTTTCCCATTGACCGTAATGTAAAGAAAAACTTTTGACTGTCCCTGTAATTAAACTATACATCCGATTTTCCTAAAATTTGAAATGGCTCGACAAAATTTTGCAACAATTATATCTTTAAAATTTCAGATCATTCGGAAGGCTCTAATATCATTAAAATGCACTTGCAATAATTTTTCCCATTGGCCGTAATGTAAAGAAAAACTTTTGACTGTCCCTGTAATTAAACTATACATCCGATTTTCCTAAAATTTGAAATGGCTCGACAAAATTTTGCAACAATCATATATTTGAAATTTCAGACCATTCGGTTGGGTAGTTTTTGCTCTGTTACATGCGGACAGACGGACGGACGGACTGAACGACGACTATAGGTGCTACGTATTTATATAATTACGAACGCACCTAAAAACTATACATCCGTCTTTATTCGCAGATTGCTCACAGTAAAATCACAACAAAGTGTCATTAGCCTGGTAATAACGTTTTTCTTTAGAATATGAATGCAATTTTTTAAATAGGGGTCAGCAGAACTTCTACCAACTTTGTTTTTTCATATGATAACACCCACTTTTGACAGCACGTTTCAGTTCCCTGGATCAAAGCAGTCCGGAAAACGCATAGTTTATATATTTTTTCTTACATCTTATATAGTTAAGAGAGATCAAAAGTTTGAGGATGCCAATGTTATACACGGGATAAACTTTAAATTATATCTTCCCAAAACAATCATCCGGTTAAAATATTAATTTTTCATTGAGATACAACGAACAAACCCAAACATATTCGATGCATTTTTTCGACTGAAAACATATTTTTAATTATGAAAATGATGTATACAACTGATCAAGATCTCTGGATTAAGATCCTCAAGATACAACTGGATTAAGATCTCTCTTAACTTATATAGTTAAGAGAGATCAAAAGTTTGAGGATGCCAATGTTATACACGGGACACGGGATAAACTTTAATTTATATCTTCCCAACGGGACACGGGATAAACTTTAATTTATATCTTCCCAAAACAATCATCTGGTTAAAATATTAATTTTTTCATAGAGATACAACGAACAGACCCAACCTTATTCGAGGCATTTTTCCGACTGAAAACATATTTTTAATTATGAAAATGGACATATTAAAAGTGTTTTCAATTATGGCCTATATTAAACCTTTGGGCTCTTCTTGCACAAATTTTATTCGGTCGGCATCACTTTTTTAAAAGACGTTTCCGTCAAGTCGGCAATTTCAAAAACGCTCTGATTAAATAAAACAAATTTTATTTTATTTTATTACTGGTGCCAAAAACAAATTTTGCAAAGAAAGTTGATGTCGCCGCCACGGCGACAACGGAGTGCAAAGGGTTAATTTTTACATAAACAGAAGGAACGTCCTCAAAAACACGAAGTGATTTAACTTTACAGTTCAACCCAATCACTATTTTTCAAGATATAGAATTTTTTTTCTTTTTGGCTGTCTAAAGCAGGGACATTAAATTATAATTAACATTTTAGTTTTATGTCGAGGGCATAGCACCAGATGCCGAATGTTGCTGTGGTACTGGTGATTACAGTACAGTCTGACTGCAGGACCTACACAGTGGTGGACAAAACTCTGGTGACTTTTTTTAATTTGCTCGTTTCTCAAATTTGTTTACCTACAAAGAATCACATGTTTTATATAATGGGGTTATTTTTCATTTGAAAGAAAATTTAATGCTAAATTGAAAGAAAAATCACAATTCAAGTTAACGACAAAATACCTTTAATGCGAAACATTTTATTTTAATCTCAAAAAGATATTTCAAAAAGAGACCACAATTTTAGCCGCCATTATCAGCAGTAAGAAACCACTAATAACAAAGCTGGAAGGGAGGGCAAAATTATCCTTTATACACAGACTTCGCTACAACCAGTTTCCTTGCAACATAGTGCAATTTGCGGGGAATTTTATTAAATTCAATTTATCCTTCGATTTAAGAGGGTTCGTATTATTTGGGTTCCACTGTATATAGACTATACGCATCTTTAAACATTGTGAGAAATTTCCTTCCCTCCATTTTTGACATTTTTGAGATGGCCGCTTCTTGTTAAAAACAGTCGTTCAGAAGTGTTATTTTTAGATAGTATTGATGGCAAACTATGCATAAGTGTATTGACTAATACATAAGGGAAAAATACTTTTTAAGAACGTTAAAGCTTAAAATTTAAAAAGGTTTTTTTATTTTATTTATTAAATTTTGCAAAATGGAGTTAACTCCTTGATACCCCTCCCAACTTGAATGTATTAAAAAAAAAAAAATGAAAGCCGATAAAGATTAAAACTGTATTTGTTTTAAAAATCGTTTTGAGGAATAAACAAGTTTTCTGAAAAAAAATCGTTAAAACGTATATTTGTCTTAAAAATCGTTTTGAGGAGTAAAGAAGTTATTGAACCAAAGAAAACTCGACTTCGCTAAGAGCGGAATACCCTATATATTTATTTGACTGAATAAATGGATTTTGACCTTATATTTCTACATTATTCTTGCTTAGTTTTGTGCCTCTGACTTTCCTACAAATTACTGAACTGTTATTCTGAACTACTCTATTATAAATTTTAGATAGCTTAGCTTGCTGGTGAATGTATACCGATTTAAAGGTTCTAGGCACCTTTTTTTCGATGAACACCAATAAAATAGAGAAGACGTACATCCTAAAAAATAACTATGCTTCATTTAAAATATAGCGATTGAGAAGCAGTCGATTGGTTCTTTTATCTTCCTATCTCGAAAAATGGGTCCATTCCAATTCACAAAATGTTAGTTTTAACCTTTTTTATTATTGCCCTTCAAAGGTTTCGAAGCAAAGCGCGCAAAATTAACAACAGAAATTCTTCCCAGTGGAGATGATAAACATGTCAGGTACCCTCCTCCACTAAGGTCCAGATAGACGTATGATTGAACTACTTTCAGTATAGGCGTCTTCCATATTTAATGGCTTTACAAGGAAACTGATGGACATCCTGTAGGAGGTAGAATTTTACTTCAAGTTCGATCTAATCTTCTTATCTCCTTCTCATTGTTGAATCTGCCGTCATTTTGTTAAGAACCACATTTTATAGCTTTAGAATGAGAGGGGGCACTTTTCCTTTCTAAATGTAGCCTTACTGTTACGTATTGTCGAAAGAATGACCGCATCAAACAAGCATAAAGGTCCGACAGGCTGCCGCATTGGTCTGGGCCGAAAAAGAGTTTTTTCTGGCTTAGCTCAAACTCCCTGAGGATGAAAGTGTCCGGTAATGAATTACGTTATGAATAAATGGCTACACAGTGAAGGAGTATTAAAAAAAAATAAAGGAGTTTCACTATATTATATCTTATATTTTCTCTATAAAAAATTTACCTTTCTAACGAAATTTTATAATTAATCCTATTCGAGACGGTAAAGTTTCAGACAATTATTTTCTAAATAAATATTTAATGATCTAAAGACAAATAATCATTTCAATAATGAAACCTGTTGAAATTTATGCATGTATGTAATGATCTTTATCATCTTTCTTTCTTTTTTTCTTTTCTTTTCTTTTTTTTTTTTTTTTTTTTACTTTATATAACGTTAAAAAATATTTAAATTGGAATGTATTTAAACTTTTTTTAAACTTTTATTACGTTATTATATTTCATTTATCAGGAATACCATACATTGGGTAGGGGTTTTTTCTATTTTTTTCCTTTTAATTTTTAGAAATTAATGGATTTTATTTCTTGTTTTATTTCCCATAAAAATCTCCAAAACCGTGAATTTATCGCAGCCCGCATCGATTATTAAAAAATAATTAAATTGGAAACTATTTAAACTTTTTAAAAGATTTTATTACGTTATTATATCTCATTGTTTCAGAAATACCATAGATTGTTTTAATTTGTCCTTTTAATTTTTACAAATTAATGGATTAAAAAAATTAACAATTGTAATTACAAATTAAAAAATTCAAGGTCTATAATATTTTTTTAATATATTTTAAATATCTTTTTAATATTTTGCCATATTACAGAATCTTTTCTTCGTAATTTCTTTCTCTAATTTTCTCCGTTCATGATTGACAATTTAAACCTAATTTACTCCGTCTAACATTTCTGCACCATTTACTCAGTGATAGATTAAATAGTATTTGTTTATTTCAGTATTCTTTCAGATATATAATGCGTCAAGATTTATAAGCATATAAAATATATTTCTTTTTCCTAATTTTTATGCTACCGAATTCTTACTTATTATTTGAAAGATTTTTTAAGTATATTTTTTGCTGAAAGTTAACATTGAAAGTGTTATAAACTACTCGTTTCATGCTTTGAAACGATTATATATACAGTGTGTCTGTAAAGTCGTGGTGCACTTTTGACCGGTCACAGGAAATCAGCAAAACAAGATGGAAATGCGATATCTTCACCAAATAAAAGGAAAACTCTTCAAGTTTCATACCTGTTCCATGCAGTTCGATGTGACCACCATTTTAAACAGAGAATCACAGACGTTATTCACTCTGTTACACCAGACTTCCTTAACTGTGTGTGGGAAGAACTTGAATATCTTTAGATGTGTGTAGGGAAACAAATGGAGGCCACATCGAACTGCACTGAATAGGTATGAAACTTGGAGAGTTTTTCTTTTATTTGGGGGAAGATTTCACATTTCCATCTTGTTTAGTTGATTTCCTGTGACCGGTCAAAACTGCACCTGACTTTACCAACACACTGTATATACAGTGTTATTCAAAATTAATATGGCGATTAAAAACGGCTATAACTATTTAATCGAAAAGAATTTATCGATAAGATTTACACAAAATGTAAAAGGAAGTTCCAAATTTTATTTGCATACTTTATAAATGTCCTATGTGACTCCCCTTGGTCAAACGGACAATATCTAAACATCCTTTTCGTTCAAACGTCTGATATCATCTGCATATGTTGTTCGCAATTTGGAGCATTCTGTATGTTAGAATTTCAGAATTGTTGTTTTGTCATCATAGTGCACAGTGGCGTAGCTAGAGCATTTCGTTTGGGGGGGGGGGGGGTGTAGAGATCGAATTTACCGAATGTTCATAGTAATTTTTTTTTTTTTTTTTTTTTTGTATTTACAGTATAGGACCTATTATCCAGAATCCTCGGAACCGAAGGCTTTCTGTATTTTGGAATTTTCCAGATTTCGGATCCTCTCAAATTTCACGTTTTTTTCGCGACCCTTTGACGAAATTTGCGTTATTTTTTCATGATGCTTTGACGAAATTTGTGGTGGTTTTTTCGCGATCATTTGACAAAATTTGAGATTTTCGCGATTCTTTGACAAAATTTGCGTATTTTTTCTATGATCCTTTTACGAAATTAGCGTTTTTTCGCGATCATGTGACGAAATTCGCGTTTTTTCCGCGATTCCTTGACAAAATTTGCGTATTTTTTTATGATCATTTGACGAAATTAGCGTTTTTCCGCAATTCTTTGACAAAATTCGCATATTTTTTCTAAGATGATTTGACGAATTTACCGTTTTTTCGCGATCATTTGACGAAATTAGAGTTTTTTCGCTATCATTTGACAAAATTAGCGATTTTTCCGTGATTCTTTGACAAAATTTGCGTTTTTTTTTTTCAGAATCCTTTGACAAAATTCGCGTTCTTTCCACGATTCTTTGACAAAATTTGAGTATTTTTTCTACGATCATTTGACGAAGTTAGCGTTTTTTCGCGATCATTTGACGAAATTCTTGTTTTTTTCGCGATTCTTTGACAAAATTTGTGTTTTTTCGCGATCCTTTGACGATATTCGCGATTCTTTGAAAGAAGTTCGCATTTTTTTATGAAATTCGCGTTTTTTCTGTGATTCTTTGACGAAATTCACGTTTCTCTGCAATTCTTTGACGAAATTAGCGTTTTTAACGATCCTTTGACGAAATTATCGCTTTTTTCGCGATCCTTTGTCGAAATTCGCATTTTTTCCGCGACTCTTTGACGAAATTTGCATTTTTTCAGAATCCTGTGATGAAATTTGCGGGTTTTTTGCGATTCTTTAACGGAATTTGTGGTTTTTCGCGATTCCTTGACAAAATTCGCGTTTTTTCTGCAATTCTTTGGAGAAATTGGCGATTTTTTCTGCGAACGATTGACGTAATTGATTTTTTTTCGGCGCCCATTTGTCGAAAATCGCGATATTTTTTATGTCCGAATTTTCGGACTGAAGACCATTTTTTTTTTTTTTTTTTTCAGAAAATTCAGAACAGAATCAATCACCCCCGGTGAAATATCTGACGATTTTCTTTTTTTAACGAATCTTAATATAAATTAATTTTATACTAAAATTGGAGAGAAAAAATGATTTTTTTCCTAATGTTGGGGGGAGGGGAGGGCGGCTTCGTGTTATCTGGCGGCTGAAATAACATATTTTAGTGGTTACACGTCGAAACACAATGGATTGAAAAAAATTAGGAATCGGTAAAATTTTCAAAAAATTTCAAAATTTTAGTACAAATTTACAAATTTAGAAAATTTTCAAATAATTATTTTTTTTGGATTTCGGGTCCTTCGGATTTTGGAATTCCGGATAATGGGTCCTATACTGTATTTGTATTTTGTATTTATTTGTATTTTGTATTTTTTCACATTGTTTTCTTTTGGGCGAGGGGGGGGGGGGGGATTAGACATTTATTTATTATTTCAGTAATATATAAATAAACAGACCAAAAAATTTTAACAAAAAACTAAAAAATTTCAACCATTTAAAATTTTACAAACTGGGGAAGCGACGGTAGTACAAATTATGAATGGAGGGAGTGAAATAGATAACTGCTGATTTATTTATCATATTGCACAATTACAAATAAGGCAGAGGAAAAAAGTAATTTTAAAGACTTTAACCCTTAACTGATCAGTCGAGGTGTTTTCCACCCCAGAGAAATTTCATTTATGAAGAAATTTTTTTTGTGGTATTTAGATACGTGTATTTATATGTATATGTATGTACACTTACAGTACTTTTTCAGTTGTTTTTATTCAAGTAAATAATGCAAAATTCACAGGAGATTTTCTTACTTTAATTCATAAATTTTTTTGAGTGCACAAGACAAGAAATCAAATTTTGGGGTTGTATACACACCACCTCACCACGTTATATACAAATGTGTATATATATGTATATATAAAAAAATCCCCTCATCACTTAAGGTTTAAGCTTTTCGTGCTCGATACTTCAGTGAGGGGGGAGGGGGCAAAGGTAAAAGGAGTAATTTGGGGTGAGGTGTAAAAAGACAGATTTTGATTGATTATTTATTATTACAATAAAAATAAGTTCAAGAGAAAATATTTTAAAAATAATTATTTTTTTCTTTTATTTATAACTCAAAGTTTGAAATTTGCAATACTTTTTAAATTTTAAGTTAGTAGTCTGTACGGGTAGAAATTTTTAGGCCCGGGCCAGGCCGACCCATAGAAAAAAAATCAACCCGGCCCATTATAAAAGGTAGGCCTGAACTCGGCCAGACCTGTCAAAAAAAATATTGACCTGGCCCGACGTTATAGCAGCTAGAAGTTCAGCCTGAGACCATTCTGGCTCGAAAAAAAAAATTAAAATCTCGACCCGAGCCTGGCACGGCCCGAGTGAATTTTTACAAAACATTGATTTTTACGTCGATTTGGTTAAAAATTTATCTGTACGAGGAATCTTGATCAAAAATACTTAATCTTAGCTTTTTTTTTTTTTTTTAAATCTTTATTTTTATAGAAATACCGTAGGCTGCGATATTTATTTATTTTTTAAATAAATCTCTATTTGTTATATGCAAATGTTTCGATTATCATTATTTTTGTTAAGGGTGTATTCCGATCCAAACTGCTTATTTTCTGATTCATTTTAAAAAAATTCATTTTTGCTCTCAAACGCATCAAACTGGGAAATTCTCTTATTTAGAAACTATATAATGTGCCGTGCTTCTTAATTTTTTGATAAATGCAGAAAATACTGTAAAAAACGCTGTCAAAGTTGGCGTTTTGAACCGAATTTTCCGAAGCGGGCGATCTGGGAATGAAAAAAAATGGTCATACTGAGAAAATAATTGTTTAAAAATCAAATTCTAATTAATTGAGCTGAAAATGAAATCACACGGCATGTTAAACATGTCTTCAGAAATCACCCCAGCAAGTTTCATGTTTTTACTTTTAAAAATGAGTCTGAAAATGTCTCAGAAAATTTCGAGCTGTTGAGGGTGAAAAAATATTTTTTCGAATACACCCTTAATCCATATTGCATGTATTGGAGACTTAAAAATCTAAAAAATGCTATACAGTGAAATCTTCTAAGACGGAATCGCACGGTAAAGTAAAAAAAAAAAAGCATTATAGACAAGTTCCCTTCTTAATAGGTGTAAATGTATTATATATTATCCTTTTCTCACATATTATTATATTAATTTTACATGGATCAACACATTTTTCAGTTTAAAACAGGATTAAGCATAGGCAGGTTCTTTTTCACACGTGTTGCTATATATTAATTTAGCTTTATTTTGCTACCAGGTCACGCTGAGACAATGATTTTCATACGAGTTGGGTGAAAACCGGAACTGAAAATTTGGTCCTTGAAGACTTGGAAGAATGAAACCAGTCCCGGCTCTTTACAGAAAACATTAATTAGGCCTAGTCAGGCCTTATTTATGTTTTGCCAAAATGGTGCCAAAGCTGACGTTTGTAACAGATTTTTTTTAAGCGTGGCAAAAGATCATTATGAGGTAGCAATTGATTATAATTTTATATGTAATACATTTATCAGAAAATTAATAAAGTCTATTGGATTTCAAAGCACTTCATTCCTTATGCCTGCTGATTTCATGCTTCTGGATTAAAAAAATGTCTACTTAAATGTGTCAGAAAATTTACCATTCCTAAGAGGAGTAAAAATATTTTTTAAGAACAAGTGTTTTTTTGTTGTTGTTTTTTTTTTTTTTTTTTTTTTTTTTTTCATAAACGTGGCATTTAATTCGAAATTAGAAAATTATTTAGTTATTTCAAATCTTAATCCGTGTATGGTATATTTGATAATTTTGATGATATGTGACAGAAAAATGCACAATATAAGAATAGGGGGATTTGGATTTTATTTTTTCTTTTCTTTTATTTATTTCTCTTTTTTCATAAATATTTATCCAAGTAAAAACGTAAGATAAAATAAGAAAATTAATAAAAATTAAATAAAAATATATGAGAGAATTGGTTGATTAGCAGTTTTTATTTTCTCTGGTAATTAGAATAAGGATAATTGTTGCAGATTACTTCAATGAGAAAATTTCAACTGTCTGTCCCCCAAAGCGCCAAAGCAGATCAAAGGACCAAAACAAACTACAGAGAACGACGAAAACATTTAGTAGACAATGTTGCATAAAGCCGGACAGAAGAATTTTTTTACTTGGAACTTTTTTACAGAACGTTTTTACTTGGATTTATAGAAAAAAAAGAAAGAAATAAAAGAAAAAAAATCCAAACCCTCCTATTCTTATATTGTGCATTTTTCTTTCACATATGATCAAAATTATCAAATACACCATACACGGATTCCGATTTGAAATAACTAAACAGTTTTCTAACTTCGTATTAAAAGTCACGTTTATGAAAAAAGAAAACACTCGTTCTTAAAAAATAGTTTTACTTTAGACACATTTAAGTAGACATTTTTTTATCCAGAAGTATGTAATCAGCAGGCATGACCGCATGAGGTATGAAGTGCTTTGAAATCAAATACCACTTTTAAATTTTCTAATAAATGTATTACATATTAAGTTATAATCAATCGCTATTTCATAATGATCTTTTGCCTATTGTCATGTTTAAAAAAAATCTGTTCCAAACGTCAACTTTGGCACCATTTTCTGAAAGACCAGTTACCTTTATAGGAAAAAAGAGAAACGCTATTCGTTTACGAATAAGAAAGAATATCTGCAAATTTCGTGCATTTAAAAATGAAAATTTCTTCACGAAAGTGTAAAAAAAGATACAAGTTACGATTTCAGATCAGCTTTAAATAGTTTTTAAAAACCACAAAATGTGGCTAATCAAACATGCACTTTATTTGTAGAATATTTTTTCTGTTGAATTTTTAAGCTGGAACTCGTAATATAGAAAGTTATCAGAATTGAAATAGTCAAATATCATGTTGAGCAATTGAGCATAAGTATAAAAAAATTTAAATATTATTTTAATTTGCAATAATAAAAAAAAAAGAGTCTTGAACACAAAAAGATTTTTTTTTCGATAGAGAAGGGGAAGGAGAGAGGGAGTAGACAGTGTGGAAAATTACTTTGTGTTCTGCAAAATTACTTTGCTTGCATTTTTTTTTTTGTGAGTTGTAGCGTTGATTCTGTTACATGAATTAGCCTGATTGAAGTCAAAGGACTTTTTTAAATCAATTTAAATTAACTTTGAGATCCCTTCATTTCAGAAAACAAAGAAAAAAATGGCTTTCAGTTTTTGCAGCAGGATGTAAATGTATGTCTCAATACGCCAATTAGAAGAAAGATTAATGTTTTATCATCAATGCACTTGCTTTATATATCAATACAATTGATGATTTTAAAACAAGTTCAAAAACATAAATAAAAAATATATTTTCGAACTGAATGACAAGAACCAGTGTTGCAGTCATAAAAAAACAAAGGGTATAGGCTAAAGTCATGAACATTCATGGATACAGTATACGCCAATGCTTTGTTTGAGAAGCAGAGGGTATGCGGAGCTTCTTAAAAAAATCCAGAGAGAGGGTATACGGCGTATATCTCCGTATACCCTCCACTACTACGTGACAAAAACAGATCCAGATCTTAAAACATATCGTCGGTTTATATTAAGTTACAAAGGAAAAAATCCAATATTTTATAGTTCTCTATCTTATATTATTTTTCTTTAAAGCGGTTCTCGAGCTTCCTACTAAACAACGCAAAATTTTCTGACACATTTTCTGTCTCATTTTAAGCATATTGGCAGGCTTGACTGTTGAAGCGGAATACAATGGAAACTAGTTTTAATTTTTTTTTTTATAAAATTACTTATCACGTTATAAGCAAATGTTGTCACATGACGACAAGTTTTTTGCCATCCTCGAGCTGCCGTGTCTGAAATTAGGTTCAAAACGCCAACTTTGACAATATTTTCTGAAAAATCTTTTGCGTTTACCAAAAAATGGAAAACGTCTTTCGACTACATAGTTTCTGAATAACAACACCCGCCAATTTCCGAACAAAAATGAATTCAGAAATGTCTCAGAAAGTAGCTCTTCTCACTTGAGAACACCCTTAAGGATTTTTTTCCCGCGTTTTTTTCCCGAGTTTTTCAAGAAACTTTTAGTTTTTCGAAGATACAATATATACCATTATATATAGTAACTAATAGAGATGTACCGAATATTCGGTATCTATTCTGTATTCGGCCTTTTCGGCCATGTTACCGAATATTCCATTAGGCCGAATATGAAGATATTCGGCCAAACCGAATACTTAAAAAAAACTTTTAAAACATTTTTAAAAATCTTACACAATTTCTACTTTTAGCTGTCAACTTATAAAGATGTTCATAAAAATCAGAAACAGAATCATATTTAAGTAAAAGAGAATGTTTTTACATTATTTGCTTTTTGTAAAGTATTACTTTAGAAAATTAACCATAATGGAGATTTTCATAGGAATTAACAATGCAAAAATGCAAGTTCCTGAACCTTTTCTAGTAAATAATCGGTTTCTTGCTTTTTCACACAAAAGTGCGCTTCTAATCGAAACAAAACTTTCAGGGTTGATAATACACATCAAGAAAGACAAATTTTGCTCAGAAAACCACAATCGCAATCCACTTATTCAGTTATAAATAAAGTGTATCTCATCTCATTCGAGGTCAAACTTGGATTTTCATTTGTTAACCCTAACGAAGATATCATAGCTATATTTTTAACAAACTTGCTTTGATTTCTGCGAAATATAATATTATGATGAGAAGTGCTGGAAATTGCCGCTTTTCATATTCAAACAACTATGAGGTAGACATTCCTTAATTCAGAATGCAATTTATAGTATTTATACTGTGTCACTGGCCAAAATTCAATCATTTTCAATGATATCATCACATTTAATACAAACTAAATTAATATGAAACAAATCTTGCTAAAATATCTTCATTTACTGATAAAGTTGCGAACGAAAATTCAGTTTCGGCTTGTAGTTGCACACCCAGAATTTTTGACTGAATATATTGTAATTTTAATGAAATAAATGGAGTGAGGTGTTGTGTTTTGTTTAAAATTTTTTTGTCTTGACGATATTATCTCTGTTTTTTACAATTTTTTAGGAACAATGTGTATGTTTACAATCTCTGAAAATAATCGCCCATTCGAAACACTGATCTAAGATGCATTTAAAAACTTCCTTGCTAAATCAAAGACAGTAGAAAAGTTATTTTTGCTGAGTTGTTTGTTTTAGAATTTAAAAATATATATATTCACTTGGTTTAATTCACCAGAAGAAGCTATGAAATATCAAACTTTTTTAATTAATAAAATTTTAAAATTCTCTTCTTAAATAACACAAAGAAGATTTTTTTTCATGTATAAAGTTTACTTGTAAAAAGTTCTTCTTTATCAATATGTAAATTTCTGCATTAAATATTGGGTAAAATTATTTTAAAATTTAACATTTTAATGCCTTTAATCTTTGAAATATAAAAGTATTCGACAAGCCGAGTACTTGGTATTTGGCCGAATAGTTACTACTCGGCTGGCCGAATATTCGGTATTCGGCCTAACAGTTAATTCGGCTAGCCGAATATTCGGTATACGGTTCGCTTGTAGGCCGAATATTCGGTAGAAAAGCTATTTTTGCTGAATAGAATTAAAATATATATATTCCCTTGGTGGTTTAATTCACCATAAGAAGCCATGAAATATGAAACTTTTTAATTAATAAAATTTTTAAATATTCGACCAGCCGAATATTTGGTATTTGGCCGAATAGTTACTACTCGGCTAGCTGAATATTCGATATCCGGTTCGCCTGTAGACCGAGTATTCGGTATTCGGTCAAAATCACTATTCGGTACATTCTTAGTAGCTGATGTAATTTTATTACACCGTTTTAATTTTCTTTGATAAGAAAAGATTCCCTGTTCTCTCTTATTTTTTGCTTTGAAAAACAGACAATACAACAGAAAAAATCTGACGACATCCTGTCCACCGAAAAAACCGCGAAATATCAACCCCCGATAGCTTTCAGAGTCAAGCAAAACGAATTTTAACGAACAAGAAGTCTGGCCTTCTAATTTCATTTGCATTGGTCAAGGAGTGTACGCATTTACCCTCAAGGCACTTTTCTCCAGATTCCTTTCTTGAATGAAGCGAAGATATTTTCTACCCTTATCTTCTAGCTTACAGGGATACTGCATAGAAATAGGAAGCAGCTATACTTAGTCTTCTAAGGGATACTGTAACCTGGACCCCTCTCCCTCCCCTTCTTACACCCATGGAATAGTTAAAAGGTGAAATTGCAATCGACTCCCAGCGAAAAAAAAAAATTACATAGTGCAAAGAGAAAGGAAGTTTCTAATTAGAAAATCTATATATTTAAAATATTTAATAATTTCAAATATGGTTTGACACTGTTTTCTGTTTTGCAATACATTTTGTAATATGTTTTTAAAAATTCTTTAAAAAAAAGAAAAAAAATCAGAGCCAAACGATGCAATTTTTGAACGAAAGTGAAATTACCGAATGTATATGAGTTTACCGAAGTGGGGGGGGGGGGGTGTCGCACCCCCCCCCCCTGTAGCTACGTCCCTGAGTGCAGAGAAGATTTCGTCAGCGGTTCAGTCAAGCACCTCCAAATGTTAACAACATACGCAGATGGTATCGGACGTTTGAACAAAAAGGATGATTAGATGTTGTCCGTGTAACAAAGGGAGTCACATAGAACATTTATAAAGTATTTAAACAAAATTTTGAACTTCATTTTACATTCTGTGTAATTCTTAGCGATAAATTATTTTCGATTGAATAAGTATAGCCGTTTGTAATCGCCATATTTCATTTTGCTATCATCGTTTTGAATCACCCTGTATATATAAAGATCAGTGGCGTGGCGTGAAAATTTTCGGTGGTCATCGCAATTATTTAAGTTTGTGGTGAAAAATTATTAACTCTAAATTTCAATGGTTGAATGTTCAAAAAAGAAACTTTAAATCTTACCTTCACTTAAACATGAACTCCAAATGTTCTGCTAAAACTGGATCGTAGAGTTTTAAAAGCTTATTAAGAGTTTTAAAATATTGCTTGGTCATCGCCGCATCCAGCGATGACCGGACGCCACGCCACTGATAAAGATAGATCTCTCTCTCTCTCACTCTGTGTGTGTGTGTTGGCGATGGCTAGGGAAATCTATCGCACATAGAGGTCTGCAAATCTGGTTTCGGATAAACGAAGACAGATCCGAGTTCATCTATTCATTTCGGATTTATTTTTCTGAATTTTTTACTAAATGAAAAAATCTGTGCATTTCTCTGATTTTCCAAGTTCGCTGGAGATTTTGATCCACATATAAAAGCAATCCAATTTTGATATTTTAGCTCAATATAGTAAATTTCGTCCTCTTTTTAATACAGTTTATTCGGAAGTCATACAGAGACGTTTTTTAATTTTTCGCATTTTTAAGTCCCCATTTTGCGAAAATTAGAATTTTGTGTTTTATTATCTGATATCTATGTAATACCCTAGCCATCTATTGTTATATTTTATATCCCTATATAGAGAAAACCCTCTGGAATCGTTTTACAAAATTAAAGAAATATTAATAATTTGAATCTATACGATTTTTCAAAGGCAATGAGAAAATGAGAAATTTATATTAATGGAGACGAAAATCCACGAAGGGATTGTTGTTGTTGTTATTGTTGCGTTTGGTTTCTATGACGACCCTTTTATCGCCATAAAGCCTGTTGTTATAATAACGGTAACTCGATACTTTCTTAAGTCTGTTCACAGGTTTTCTACTCAATAACGCGAAACTTTCTGACACGTTCTCGGACTCATTTGTAAACGTAAAGGCATACAATTGGCAGGACTGACTATTGAAGCTTCTATTTTTTTTATATATACATAAATAAATTAGTTATTGAATTATAAGCTAATTTGGTCACGTGACAGTGCGTTTTTCTCCATTCTCTGGCTATTGCATTCAGTAATTCGGTTCAAAACGCCAACTTTGACAGTATTTTCTGAAAGATCTTTTGCGTTTACCAAAAAATAGAAAACGTCTTTCGATTACATAGTTTCTGGCTAACAACCCCTGCTAATTTAATGTGTTTCCGAACAAAAAGGAATTAAAAGTGTGTCAGAAAGTAGCCCCTTTGGATTTGTGAACAGCCTTAAGTGAGATATATGTGATTTCTTAGTTAACCCTACGGCAGCCTTTTTATTTTATTCTATTTTATTTTATTTTATTTTATTTTACTTATTTGTTTGTGTCGTTTGAAATAAAAAATATGATAGAAAAGATTTTCGTTCCGTCTTTTTTTTTTTTTTTAATTAAATAAGTGGAGGAATTTTGTTATTGCGGTCAGCGGTCCTGTCGCGGGCGATTTTTTTTCGATATATTTGGTCCGGGTCCTGGTTTAATTTTCCTTGGCAGACTCGGACCAGATCGGGGCCGGGTACATAAAATTTTATCTTTATGTTTATCGAACCAATAAAAAATGCACCTCTTCATTTTTCTTTTCTTTCTTTTTTTTTTTTTTTTCGAAATGAAAAGTTAATGGGAAGATCATATTTACGCCCTCATGCTTGTGATGTATCTTGGTTGATCTGAGATGAGCATTGCTTAAAGTACGTAGTAAAGCGCAAAAAATTAGCCTATTTGTAAAAGTTATGTTAGCTTCGCCACTGTGTAAGGCTTTCAGGGCTTTCTTTGTATAAGACCAATAATTCAAAAGTCCTCCCTTGAAGGCATACCTCATATAGCAATATGGCCAAAACTGGTCGATGCTTAACTGAACCTCTTCCTTCTATCACGCAATCTTTGTTCTTCGCTATTCTTTATTTTCCTATATATGCCCAGAAACTCTTATAAAACTTCCTAAAATTGCAGATGGTGTACATGAAGATCAACCCTAGACTATTTGCCTTATTCGTGCAATTAAGGCTATTTTTCGCTAATACTGTCGAAGAGCCGAGCTCAGTTTTCTCTCTAGGGTTCAAAATATACATGATAAGGAGTTTTTGAAAGAGAGGAAAAGAAAAAGGAATAATAGTTACAAAAGTATTAGTGAATAGTAGGCATACACTCCTTGAAATTCCACGCTTTCAGAAATGTACAACGCAACACCTGCATGCATTAGAGAAATCGCAGGAAAGTCACGGAAAGAGATGCATTTCTATAAGATATAAGTAACGAACGGGCGTTATAGTAGTCCAGATTTATAGGAATAAGATAAAAGGGAGAGAATGTGAAAGCAGAATACGGACGCAATAAATTGCAACCATTCTGACCGCCACATAGTGGTCAACAGGGATGTTAACGTTTTTTGGAGAAAGAAAATGGGCATGATGTATTATGGATATGCCCAGATGTGTATGGGTTATTCGTCAGGAATTTAGGCGGGAAAAGAAAATTCACAGGTGCGTAAATGTATGCGCCCCTCACAGGGCGGAGAAAATAATCAAATGAAGAAATTTAGGAATACAAAGGAAAGGGGGGCTCAGGCGAATGTATATTGTACGAGAACATCCAATAAAATCCAGAGCTACACAGGATTGGATTACAAAGGGGAAACAGTTTAAAATTAAGAGGGGGGCGAAAGAAAAAAAAGAGGTGAGCAGGAGAGAAGGGGGCATTCAAAAAAAGATGTTTTTCGGAGTAGCAGCAGGAATTTCAATTCTTAAAAGTTTTTAGGCAGAGCGCGAATTTTGGTTTTAGTGTTGACAATATTCTGTGGATGATGTACCTGTCCCCAACGATGAGCATGGATTTATGTGGGCTATAAGTGTTCCATTACAGTATTCTATAACGAGGCATTCCTTTTAAAAGAGTTAATACTTAATGTAATATTTTACGTGATAGGTTATAAATTATGTCTTATTTATTGAGTGATAAATAATTTAATGTAGACCAAATTTATAATGTCACAAGTACTTAATGTTGATCAAAGTAAAGTATTTAATAAATGTTTTAATTCACAATATAGTGATTCTTTCACATTCTTTGCACTAACTTAGATTCAGTGAGTTCCGACTCACCTGGGGCCATAATCGCAATGTGTTCTCAAAAGGGGAAACTAATACTTTCACGCCAAGCATCAATTAATAACAGTTAATAACAAACAGTTGTCACATAGTTGTCAAGAGTTTTCGGAGAATACAACATGAATATGAAAGTCATTTAAACAAACCAGGAGAAAATCTTAAAAATCTAAAATAAGTTATAGCAAATGGAATTATTTTTACTTTTTCAAAGAATTATTGAATTCGTGTAATTTTTTTAACATGGACGCTAAAGAGATTTTTATCCGGTTTCCAATAAATTGGTTATATGGATCGGTCGGGTGTTTTTTGTTTGTTTGTTTTTTGGGAGGGGGGGGGGGGGTCATACTTATTTTTTGAAGATGTCTCAGTCTGCAGATAGTCCCGTTACAAAATCATTAGAATCTTACAGGAACAGCTCAAAATTTTTAATGTATCATCGTCTAATACGCGACAAAAATGAGAGATATTGGCAACAATCAGATGTAAAAATGTGGATTAAAGTCCTGCATCGGGTAGGGCAACTCAATTTTACATGACTCAAACCACGAAACACGATTCGGGTTGGATCAGACTGGTAATAATTTTTAAGAGTATTGCTTGGGGTTACAATCGGGTTGGGGGGGGGGGGATTTATTGTTTCGGATTCAGGTCGGTTTCGAGTTGTGTTTTAACTCTTGTGGGTCGATAAAGAGAGCAAATATAAAAAAATCGAATGGCGATCGGCGCCTACAACAAACTGCTGAATTTTAATTAGATTGCACGCCAAGAGAGAAAAGTCCAAAGTGGATGATACTGATATCAAATGTTGTTTAAAATTACTGCAGTTTTCATCAAGTGGCTTCCAAAAAGTTCTGTGTTTCGAAAAACCAGGGATATAGCGGAGGGTATACGGAGGTATACGCCATACACCTTCTGGATTTTTTAAGAAGCTCCGTTTACCCTCTGTTTTTCAAATAAAGCTATAGCGTATATTCTAGCCATGAACGCTCATGACTCTAATGTATACCGTCTTCCTATAGCGTATACCCCTGGTATTTGTACGACTACAACACTGCGAAAAACCATATTTGCTAAAACACGTTGTTCATTCACAATTATAGAAGATCAAACTGAAAGCTTATTTAAGAACAAAAACATATTCTCTAATTTTCCGTAGTCGGGTCATCAGCCGAGGTTGGCTTGAAATAAAAAAGATGCTAGCAACAATGTGATTTAATGTGAATGTGGATACCATTAAAGGGCTGTCACAAAAACCACTCTATTGCCCCAAATCATATTCGCTAAATTTCGCCAATTGGAAGTGGATCCAATTTTCGTTTTTATTGGACAAAATACTTTTAAAATGCATTATTAGTTTTATTTAAAGTATTAAAATCTTACAACTTATCTTCTTAACTTCGATTTTAACACTTAAAATGTAAAATTAAATATATATTTTAGAAACATTTTGACAAATAAAAAAGAAAGAAACATTCTTCAACAAGTGCATACAAAAAACAGAAGAAAAAAAATTAATCTTCCCAGAAGAAATTTGAAAAATATTCATGCATTCCAAGATTATAGGCTTAGCATTAAAGAGGGGAATTTCCAGCCTACGTTGAAATAAGCACTTTCGCGAAAATTATTGATTTTGTTTTTATTGTTTCATTTGAAAGTACATATTTTTACGATTCTACACTGTTAAAAATTTGCAGCATTCTGGCAGGTCATTTGACCGTTTTTTCCGAAAACGGTTACACAACCGTAATTTAACACTATTCTGACCATATTAATGGCCATTTTATGGTCAGAATATAGTTAAATTATGGTTATGAAACCGTTTTTTCAAAAAACGGTCGAATGACCTGCCAGAATGCTGCAAAATTTTTAACAGTGTAAAACTGTTTTGTATTTGTTCCTACCATGTTTAGAACATAAGGCAATCAATTTTTTATAATAAAAATATACTAATTTAACGTTTAAATACATTTTTCACAAAATTGAATTTTACACAAAAAAACTCACTTCAAAAATGAAAACTAAAATATGATTATCATTCTTTCAATAAAACTTTGTGAGCTTTGTCTATATATTGTTGTCTATAGTGCATCTACTAAAAGAATTTTAATTGCATGAATATTTTCAAAATTATGGCCTGTTATTTGAACATAAACATGGTAAAACTCTTGAAAATCTTATAATTGACTCTTCGATCTTCTCTAAAATTTTTATTTACAAAAATATCATTTAACTTCTAGTAGGTGCACTAGATAAAGGCTTATAGTTTAGTAGTAATTTTTTTCTAATAAGTTTATTTGTTTTTCATGTAGCATTTTTCAAGTTTTTTTAAAAATTTCTTCAAATTCCCATACATATTTAACATTTTTGTAAATTCATAGGGATTATATTAATTTAAAGATAAATTAATAATTTTTATTAAAACTAAATCAAAAAATGTGAAAACAATGTTTCTTTGCAAAATTTTTCAAAAAAAGTGCTTCGAACGTAAGAAGATACCTTAAGCATTTATGAAAACGCCTGAACAGTAATAATAAATGTTTGCATAGATAAAACGGTAGGTACTTCTCGATTATAGGGCCTTAGCTTTAAAAAAAAAAAAAGAAAAAAGAAAAAAAAGTCCTACCAGTTTTTCAAGTGCATTAATTCAAGTTTGCATTCGGGCTTAAGAAAGTAACAATATTTGCAAATGGTATAAATATATATGAAAGCAAAACTGATAAACTATTTTATTTTTCATGCATGCATTTAAAAATTTCCTTCGTATATTACTTCTGTTTGTATATAATAACAAACAAATAACTTCTGTATCTTAATGTATATACCCTGTATCGTATAGGAAATGGAATCAACGAGGAAGCCGGATAATTTTTATCAGATCACATGACAAGGGAAAAGTGTATAAAAGCTGGCGATACTGACAGCAAATGTGGTTTAAAAGAAATGTGGTTATCATAAAATGTCTTCCAAAAAATCCCCTTTTTCGCGAAACATACATCAACTAGTCTATAACCCGATTATGGAAAATTAGACAGAATGAGTAGGTGTTAACAAAAGTAATTTTCTAGTCTTCCATAATTAAGCCCGCAGTCAAGGTTGGCGTCAAATATAATAAATGCTAGTGTAACAATATAGTTTAATGTAAATGTGGATATCAACTGTCATAAAAAAAACATTAAATTGTGTAAAATCATAAAATGTGCTAATTGGCGGCGAATTCAATTAAAGAAGATTAGTTAATAGGTTTAAAATTTCAACATAAGTGGATGTATTGATTACCTGATATTTTAAATCCGAACACGGCCCAATCCGTGATTCGGGACAGATCTAATTTTTTTCGTCGCCGGTCGGATTCGAGTCTTGTTGACTCTAACTGTTTCGGGTTGGATTTTGACTTTGTAGGGTCATGTTTGGTAACCCGTTTTTCAAAACATATCCCACAATACTCTTTTGAAAGGTATTATATATATTTCATTTGTTTTAATGGTTAATATTTACAAAAAGTTTTATTATATATGTGTGTGTGTGTGTTCATTTTCCTACATAAAGTTTGATACAGATGATATTAGAAATATAATGATAGTTTATTTTTACCTAATTAATTTTAATTTAAATAAAATATAGATTTTTTTTTTCATTTCGGGTTGATTGTCTGTTAAAGTGTTCAGGTTTGGGATTTGGTTAACTTCAAATGCAATTTTGCCCCACCAGGGGCTGAGAGGTTCTGCTCTCGAAGCTGGTAGACGGGAGGTGCTGGGTTCGAACCCAATCGCGCCCGTCGGCCTAATCGTTCGGAGTTTTCGTGGTTTTCTTCGAACCGTGGATTTCCATGCGTTAATACGGATTAGGTTCCCTTAGAAAGACCTCCACGGAAGGCACTCCCCCTAGGGCCTATATCCCTCGTGTAGATAATTGGCCGTCAACAATCAACCCAACCCAACTCAAATGCAATTTTTGGGTTTCGGTCGAATATGCCCCGACCCATGCAGGATTCCAATGTTGATAGCAATTTGCAAATACAAAGATAAGAATCCATTGAAGTCGATTTAATTTTTTTAGCTTAAAAATTATTTATTAGAATACCAATTAACGTTTTTAGGGAGTAGTGTGATCAACTAAAGAAAGAAGAGATCAAGCCTCTATTCGGAATAGTTTTGAATTCAGAGAGTGGTCTTGGTGCCCCCCCCCCCCCCCCCTCCACCACCACCTAGAGCATCACAATGCCCCCTCCGGAATGTTTCGAATTCTGCTCTTATTATGATGTAGAAGTGCAATCCTCGCATCCTCAGAAACTCCATACTGTCTCCCCCAAGAGATTTCAAAAATCCGTCATAAATAAAAATGCCTGAATTCAACATTAATCCTCGGAATATAACTAGCTTGTTAAACAATGGTATCGAAATGTCAGCAACTATTTCACGAACGATGAAAGAAATCCAGCAAAACACTTACGATAATAAAATATTAAAGCAAAGTTACTCTAACTTTACTGACAAAATACCATAACATGGAATAATTAGGATTTACTAAAGGGTGGATTTTCTAAATAGCCATATGAAAAATTAATCTGTCAAAGTAAAAAATAGTGCTGCCATCTATTGTAAGTTATAGATAAAAAAATGTCAAAGTGAAATTTACTCTCTGTAAAATTTCTAAATAAAATTTTAAACAAGGCCATGTTTTCGCCGTTAAATTAAAGTTTGCTTTCTAGTTTAATTTATAGGTGGTGGGGATTTTTCTCAGCTGACTGAATTTTTCTCTTCCTTTTGTAAGATAAATTACCGAATCTAAAAAAAAAAAAATTATAATGACTCTTTTCAAGAAATAATAAAGGTTTTTCTTTAATGTTCCATCTCTTTAACTTCTTTCAGACATTTTTAATGAATTACGCTTATAGATTTCTGAAGTTGAACGTGTTAAAGACATAGTAGTATATTTCTCTATTTTCTGGTAGCTTCATATTTTTTCATGTCGCATTTTTCAAGCTTTTTAAAAATGTCATCAAATCTCGATACATATTTAATATTTTTGTAAATTCATAGATATATATATATATAATGTTAAAAGTAAATTATTAATTTTTATTAAAACTAAATCAAAACATGTAAATACAATATTTCTTTGCGAAGTTTTTCAAAAAATGTTCTTCGAACGTAAGCAGATACCATTTATGAAAACCTCTGAACAGTAATAATAAATGTTTGCACAGATAAAATGGTAGGCACTTCTCGATTATAGAGCCTTAAATTTAAGAAAGAAAAACTTCTGTGCATTTGGGCTTAAGAAAGTAAGATTTTTTGCAAATGGTAAAATAAGTATGAAAACAAAACTGGTGAATTATTTTATTTTTATGTATGCATTTAAAAATTTCTTTCATATATTACTTCTGTTTGTGCATAATAATAGACAAATAACGTCGGTATAGTAAATAAATTGTATACCTATTGCAAAATGTGCATGAAACAGTTAACAGGTTGCCAGAAAATATACATTAAAATTTTCCTTCTCTTGTTAAGGTCATTTTCTCTATCTTGCTACGGCGCTCCTAACAGGGAAGTACTGTTAAAACAATCGTATAGTTATCAGCATCTAAGAGGAAGCCCGAGAATTTAAATCAGATCACATGACAAGGGAAAAATGGTTAAAAGTTGGCGGTACTGACATCAAATGTGGTTTAAAAGGAATGCGTTATTATAAAATGGCTTCCAAAAAATCCCCTTTTTCGCCAAACATACATCAATTAGTGTGTAACCCGAGTATGGAAAATTAGCCAGAATGATTGGGTGTTAACAATTTATTTTTTCTAATCTTCCGTAATCAAGCCCACAGCCAAGTTTGATCCTAGAAAAGTAACTAAAATCCTAGAAAAGTAACAATATTGTTTAATGTAAATGTAGATACCAACTGTCACAAAAAACATGAAATTGCGTGAAATCAAGATACATATATATATACATATATATATATATATATATATAATTACAAATCATCATCTATTTCCAATTACTATAATTAAATTAATAAATTAAGCTACAATTCATAACTCTGACATTATACAAAATAAAGATGGAACCTTTAACTAGTAATACAAAATCCAGCACAATACCACTAATTCACTAGCACATTGTGGACGATTAATCCATATAAAACATATGAAAAATCACCAGATTTTGATAAAATAACATATTAAAGACAAAAGAAATAATATATATATCTATATATATATGCATCTTCATTATGAATTAACCTGCAAGCTCCTCTCATGATTCTGTGGATTATTCATAGTTTCTTATTTTACATACTGGTTTCCTATGCTCATATCTTGTTCATCTTTAGAATTTTACCATTTGTTCATATATTTGTGATTCCATCTTTATTATATATATATATATATATATAATATATATATATATATAACCATTATAGAATATTACAATTCATCAACTTTTTTAATAAAAATTAATAAATTGAGTATCAATACATGACATAGACATTATACATATTAAATCTGGATCAACAATTATTAAATTAACTAATCACTAATGAATTTTTTTAAACCTAGATCCCAATCACTTATATATGAAGTATTAAAAAATTATAGCATTCAAAATTGGCGAAAGGAAAATATCAACAATAAGGTGAATGCATAAAAAGAACAAATAAATAAAGATATATATGTAGGAATTCATAAATATTTGAAATATTTTGTAAAGCTATTTGTAACTAAAACAATTTAACCAATGAGAAAAGACCAGAAATAAGGAATCATTGTCAGCATCAACAAACCCATTGCACGAAATGTATGATCTCAAAATTGAAAATTCATTAATTCAATAAGAAAAACTACAAAATGAATTAAAAAAGGGAGAACAATTATGAATAAAATAGTAGCTAATGATTTGTAACTCGTTTTCAAGGGCAATAGAAGTAAAAATGAAAGATGTGAGTTAAAAACTTACTCATCAATAGAAACAAACAATTTTTTAAATATCATATTTGAAACAAAATCATGCATCCCCACAAACACAGTAAATACCCCCACACGTGCAATATTAATGAGTTACATTTAACAGCGAATTCTAACAGTTCAAAATCAGCCCACCAAGGGAAAAAAATTATTCATAATAATATAAATATAATAATTATTAAGTATTATCTTAATTAAACTAAACATAATAAATTATTTTATATGCTAATTAAAAGATCCCAGAGGAAATCCATTACAAAATAGGACTGAAGAAATACAGTTACACAGGTTGGTTGGTTGGTTGATTTTGTGACGGCCGATTATCTACACTAGGGATATGGGCCCGAGGGGGAGTGCCCTTCGTGGGGGTCTTTCTAAGGGAACCTAACCCGTATTAACGCATGGAAATCCATGGTTCGAAGAAAACCACGAAAACTCCGAACGATTAGGCCGACGGGCGCGATTGGGATCGAACCCAGCACTTCCCGTCTACCAGTTTCGAGAGCAGAACCTCTCAGCCACGTTACACAGGTAGGAATGACGATTATTGTACAATCTGGCAACACCAGATTTTAATAAAAAAAGGAATGTGAATAATTTTATAGTGCTGCCATCTACTGATGATCTTCAAGGTGTTCATTTTCCTACATAAATTTGGATAAAGATGATATTAGAAATATATGATAGTTCATTTCTACATAATTGCAATAAAATATGGATTTTATTTTTTTCATTTCGTGTCGATTTTCTGTTGAAGTGTCCAGGTTTGGGTCAAGTTTCGTTTTGGGTTAACTTCAAATAGAATTTTTGGGTTTTGGTCGGGTATACCCCAACCCCCAACCCACGCAGGACTCCAACGTTGATAGCAATAAAGGGTTACAAACACAAAGATAAGAATCCATTGAAGTCGGTTAAATTTTTTCAGCTTAAAAATTACTTGTTAGAATATCCATTAATGTGTTTAGGAGGTAGAGGGATCAACTAAAGAAAGAAGAGATCAAGCCTCTATTCGGAATAGTTATGAATTTAGGGGGTGGCTCTGGTGGTATTTCCTCCCCCCACCTAGAGCACCACAATGTCCCGCCCGGAAGGTTTCGAATTCTGTTCTTATTATAATGCAAAAATTCAAATCCTCTCACCCCCAAAAACTCCATACTGTCTACCCCAAAAGTTTCAAAAATCCGTCCTGAATAAAAATGCCTGAATTCAACATTGATTCTCGAAATAAAAATAGCTAGAACAATAACAATGGTATACTAAAGCAATGAAGTTACTTTAATTTTACCGACAAAATACTAGAACACAGAATAATTTGGATTTGCAGTGGATTCTCTAAATAGCAATACGAAAATCTAATCTGACAATGTAAAAAATAGTGCTGCCATCTATTGTAAGTTATACATAACAAAAGTCAAAGTGAAACTTATTTTCTGTGAAATTTCTAAATTTAATTTTAAACAAAGCCACGTTTTCACTGTTAAGTTAAATTTTGCTTTCGAATTTAATTTATAGAACATGGGGGTTTTTTCTGATTTGATTGAATTTTTCTCTTCGTTTTTTACGATAAATTACCGAATCTAAAAAAAATAATAATAATGACACTTTTCTAGAAACAATACAGGTTTTTCTTTAATGTTCCATCTCTTTAATTACTTTCAGATATTTTTAATGAATTCCTGCGTATATATTTTTGAAGTTGAACGCGTTAAATGGATAGTAGTATATTTCTATATTTTCTGGCAGCTTCATAGTTCTATTATTTCATGTAATTCGGACAGATTTTGGTTGTGAAGTAAATATATTCTGAAGGAATCCAATATGTATGTTAGGAATATAATTTGATATACATATATATTTTTAAATTTTACGCTTGGTTCCGGGGAAAAAATTTCAAATGATCCAAAGATGAGGTCGAGATTTTTTTTTTTTTTTAACTGTTTTTCAACAAATAGTATCAACCAATTCAGGCTTAAGGGGGCTAGTCACTCATTTCGGAATTCTCTGTAATGTTAAGTCTATGGACTTTTGATGCATTCGTCTATTTAAAATATCTTCTCGGGAAATTCATATTTTTAACATCTTTTTTCTGTGTACTCTTCTTAAAGGATGTCTCTTTTTTTCTTAGTTTCCAAAATACAGGGTGGTCATAAAAAAAAACTTTGCCGATATATGGAACTCTAGCGGCCAACCGATCGAGATAAGATTTCAGATATAGTTATTCAGAGGTATGAGCTCGGGATTCTGTGAACGGCAACAAATTGGCGCTCACGGTTACGGTTATAGGTACAGAAACTCAAAATTTACGAGTGGCAACGCCCATTTTTTTTTCATCGCAAAATGCTCAGCGCATGCGAAAACCCTAAATAGCTCTGGAACGGTACGTTTATCGCAATAAACGGAAGCGTTATGCACGCACAAAAAACAGCTCAGCGAACGGCCAAAAACAACACGATCGGGGCTCACGGAGGAAATTTGCATATGACAGAGGCAAGAATCCGTTTTCTACGCTGATTATCTGTCGAACTGCATTCTATGATTGTTGTCTTGCCTCTGTTATATGCAAATTTCCTCCGTACGCACCGATCGTGTTGTTTTTGGCCGTTTGCTTAGCTGTTTTTTGTGCTTGCATACCGCGTCCGTTTATTGCGATACACGTACCGTTCCAGCGCTATTTAGGGTTTTCGCATACGCTGAGCATTTTGCGACGAAAAAAAAATGTGCGTTGCATTCGAAAATTTAGAGCTTCTGTACCTATAACCGTAACCGTGAGCGCTAATTTGTTGCCGTTCACAGAATCCTGAACTCATACCTCTGAATAACTATATCTGAAATCTCATCTCGATCGGTTAAACGGAACGGCCACTAGAGTTCCATATATCGGCAAAGTTTTTTATGACCACCTTGTATTTCTAAAATCTATGCTGAATTTAATATTTTATGTGTTAAAAGTGGGCAAACTGTGAGTAAGATTTTAACACTTCATATAAAATTAAGTCTATACTTTGGAAATATTTTGAGAACTAAGAAAAAAAGAGTCATCTATTAGAAAGTGTACACAAAAGGTAGAAGTTAAAAATATTAATTTCCCAAGGAGATATTTTAAATACACGAATGCATCAAATGCCCATAGACTTTACATTAGTGAGGAGAAATTGGAAGCTGGGGGACCAGTCCCCATAAGTGAAGTTTAACCCAGAAAAAACATCGGAAGTGGATATGTCTCTACATTTCTTATCTAGATAAATAAGAGAATTTCAGTGTTGCATCACATAAAGATGTAAAAAAGGGCATAATTCAGAGACTACACTAGTCAGCATAAGAATTTACAAAACTAGTGTTAAAACAATGGAGTCATTTTTTGAGAATTTCTTGTTTCAGTTTCAGTATTTTTAAATGTTTCGTTTTGCATAGTATATTTAATGTCGAAGTCTTGATTCAAAGGTATGTGTGTGTGTTTGGCTATGTTGTACATTGTTGCTCCTTAGTCCATGGTCCAACATCATTTTAAAAACTTTATTTGGCAACATGTGCTGGTGATCTCCAATGCTAGTCTTTTGTGCTGACTAATGCTTAGACAAGAATGGCTTTCAATTTGGTAATTTGTTTCTGTTTTTTCGTCTGTCTTTTTAAATCTTGTTTTATTTTGTACTTATTTGTTTTTCTATAGTATATTTATCTATTTAATGAGTGTGGTTGTCCCAAATTCATATTATTCAGCTATTTTATTGCTAATATGAAGATGAAACCACACATTTTATTTGTGGAACTCTGGGCATTTGGGACCTGGTAATTCAGGTTCTACAAATTTACATTTTAAAATTTCTTCTCTTTTTTACCATGATTTTGGAATCTCTGTTGAGTGTGTTGGGGGAACTGCTTTCTTGTCAATTAATTAATTTCACTTTATCCATAATTTCACAGTTTTTGTTGGTGGTTAGAAATGTTTTTTTAATAGTTCCATAATTTCCCGCGTATCCGCCGCGGCTTAGATAAGTCTTTTTCAAACCGGAAATATTATTGACAAAAAGAAGTCAAATAAGTTCTAAGCCAGTGGTTCCCAACCTTTTAGTGCCACGCCCCATCGAAGAATCTATAAAATCGCGATTGCCCCCTTCTTTTTCCCACACACAAATTCT
The DNA here is from genome assembly GCA_963932465.1 of Maratus speciosus. Classification (NCBI taxonomy): domain Eukaryota; kingdom Metazoa; phylum Arthropoda; class Arachnida; order Araneae; family Salticidae; genus Maratus; species Maratus speciosus. The sequence goes on along the minus strand of OZ010787.1, from coordinate 559,493,514 downwards.
TAACAGATATCTCTTATCATCTTAAAATGAAGTCTATTAACATGAAGGAAGCCTAACAGAGACTTAACAATAACTATTCATTTCACATTTTTTTAACTTATCAAATGAAGATTTTTTTTTGTCATAAATGTGTTTTTAACATAATTCTATAAATGAGGTGATGTAGCTTCACTTTTATGCTCAAATGAGTTTTCTTGTGCCTTTCCAACTTACCTAAATATTTAAATTAACAAAAGTGTTATATGGCCCACATTTTATCCTCACAAAATGCTGGAGAGACTCGCATTTAGCATTAAAATTGATAAAAAAGAAAGTACATTTTTTCTATCAATAACAAGATACACAAAAAGCGTTAATATTTATAAAGTTTATAGTGCCACGTTTAGATATTTCAAATATTTTTTACGTTTAAATAGGTTGAAGACAGTAAAATTTATATATACTTTTAAGTAGTTTCACGTATAAAAGTTTCTTTATATTGCATACAGCAGAGCAAATAGATATAAAAAGCTCATTTCATAAATAATCGAAAAAATGGAAAAAAATATAAATTAGACAAGTAACCAGAAAAATTATGGGAAATTTTAAATATTAAAAAGGATTTAAAAATATTTTTAAAATTTGCTCATGTAATTGTTCTGGTGTTAATTTAATTTTAAGCTTTTGATTCGGAACTTAAGAAAAACTATTATTATTATATATATATATATATTTAATTTTGAATATATAACTTTTATTTTTAGTCTAAAAGATTACTTTTCCAAAAAACCTCACAGTGGATGAGTGGGTTGCAAATTTGAAATTGCCCCCCCAGTGGGGCGAACGCCCCACGTTGGGTACCACTGCTCTAAGCAGAAGTAAGTCACATTTCATTTAAAATAAATTCCGGTAGGAAATCAAGTTATCTGGGGTGCGGCAGGTACACGCGAAATTACGGTATATAAATTAGTTCCAAAAATGAAAGTGCGACCAAAATCAAACAAGAAAGAAAAATAATGTGTCAAGAATAAATTGTGAAACACGTTCCAACACTTCCAGAATTCTTTAACAAAACTTCGCCGCTTAATAACGTAAATAAAAAGCAACGAAATAAAAGCAAACATTTTGTAAAACGCAAAACACCTTTGAAAGCCAGATTTTAGCAATTAACGTTCATAGCCAGAAAAGCGCTCCTATTCTTTTGTGCAGCACTGTATTTTATCAATAGATTGGTACATATTCTACATAGTAAGCTAAATTTAGTTTAGTAAGTAAACGCATAATAAGCTGAAAATTCATCTTCAGTATTTTTTATCAATGAACGGAAGCATACTTTTGTTCTTTTGTACAATCCTGTATATTACTTACAGATTTTTATACACGCCACATATTAAACTAAAATTTAACTCAAAGCAATTCACGCTCACACTCAATAATGCTTATGAACTCTTTTGTGTAATCCTATATATGATCTGTAGCATTTATACACACAACGTAGCATGTAAAGATTTAGTTTAATTTAAAAACGAGTACCAAACCTAAAAATACACTTCTAGAAATTATCGTTAACTAGCTGCGTGGCAACCCAATGTGTTGCTTTTGAATTGCATGAGATCATTCTATTCTTTTGGGGAAAATGAAATTTAACTTTATTGTAAATTTAGAAGCCAATTATAGCAATATTTACAATTTAAGTCAAAAGCTTTCACAATAAAAATGCACATATTCTATAACTTTATTTGCCAAAAGCCTTTCGATCTCCCAAGATTTGGCTTCTAATTTCTGAGCCGGTAGAAATGACGTCATTTGGATGAAGCTTGTTTTGGCGAATTTATTCAAAAGCATTTTATATTTATGAATTAAAATAAATTCTTAGACCTCAGAAAAATATAATTTTTCTCGCAAAAACATTTTGTTTTTAACGTCCCTGTGAAAAGTTTTAATCGCCATCTTAAAGAAATAGTTGAAAATCTCAATGTTCCAGTCGACAGACGGTTTTTTACGTTCTAAAATAAACTGATTCCTGCAGCTTGAATATGTGATTATAAATTTGTATTTCTTGAAATTTTCTTGAAAAATACAATTCAATCACAATATTATTTTTAGCATGTATTGAAATAAAAGTTAATTTCAATTTGAAAATTATGTCAAATAAAGAAATCTAGTAATCCCTATCGTTTTCCCTTTTCTCCACAAAAGTGGATCAATTTAGTTGCCATCATTACATAATTGTCATTAAAAGATACGAAAAATTCAATATCTCGAAAACTAATTCGAATTTTTAGATTCTAAGACCACTTTTGACGTCCTTGGATCCATGCGGCTAACTGGCGATAATTTGATCGCCCAACGTTCTATATTCTAGGAGGAGTAGCTGTGAAATACAAAGAGACAGTCACTTTTTAATATAATACATTTATGAAGCTTTAATTTCGTCATGAAAAATTAGCCAGATACAAATGCTGAGCTATTTATACTGTTTAAAATGCAAATGGATTTTTTCGTAATGGATCTTGTACGAGATAGAAATAGATTTTAAAAAATTATGCTTCAGAATTATTTTAAAAGCCACAATAAATAAGACAATTAAGATACAGTTTTCAAAAATTGCATTTGAAAGTAGATTTTTTCCCCTATATGACGGTGTAAAATTTGAAAATGTACGATGTTTAGAAATTAAAAAAATTGCAGTAACAAAAATTAAAAGACCAAAATTTCATCGTCAAGTGTTGCCATGCGGAAAATGACGTCATCGTTATGCAAGGTCATCGTTATGCAAGGACACGTTTGTCCTTTATAATATAGACAGGCAGTACTTCGGATACAGAACAGTATCCGACATTTTGTGCTTCGCTGTAAATGAACTATAAATGCTATGCACATCATATTCTACAGCAAGCATCTTGTACTAAGCCTCAGTAATGTATGAGGGTAGGCTGATAAGTAATGCACACATACTTGTAGAGCGTGAACGAAATGACCTTCAAAGGCGAGCCTGGTGGCATATGAAAGTAACACTCCTCCTCTATACACATGTGCAGATTTGAAGTCGTTGAATTCATCCAGTGTGTTTGGAGAAGCGGAAGTATGGAGACATGTTCTAGTGCTATGTTAACGCGAGTTAAACAGCGCGCTGTTATCGAATTTTTAACTGCGAGAAAAGCGACTGATGCTGAGATTCATCATTATTTAAAGATGACGATGCTATTGATAAGTCTAATGTAAATCGATCGGCAGTAAAATTTTGTGATTACAAGCCTAGAAAAGCCATAATTGTTAATGAAAAATGCAGCAGACGTCCGATCACTGCCCAAACGATAAACATCGAAAAATCGTCGCAATTTGATTCAAAATGAGCGGAGGATCACTCAAAAGTGTACCGCAAATCATATTGGAATATCCAAGGAATATGTCTTCTTCATTATTGAACAATTGGGATACCGTGAAATCCGCAACTACAAAGGCCCTGCGAAACCTGAAGTTTGAACCGATTCCACACCCCCCTTACTTCCTTGATCTTGCGCCTTGCTATTTTTGTTGTTTTCCTCTACTCAAAGAAAGACCTCAGTAGTAATCATCACATCTCGGATGATGAGGTGAAGGCAGCTGTAAAGTCCTGGATTCGAGAAAAGTTGGAAGAAATTTTCAGTGACGGAAGGAAAACACTTGTTACACGTTGGGAGAAATTTGTTAGCCTTAACGGTGACAATGTTGAAAAGTAAATATATGATTTTGAAGCTTAAGAATTGTACTTTAATGTACCTTTTTCCAGATCTTGTTATTTTCTTTTATTCGTGTTCTACAAGCCTGTGTGCATTACTTTTCAGCCTACCCTCATATATGAATTTTATTAATGCATTTGAAATAGCGTAACATAATTTAAGTACGCTCCATAAAGTTTTTCCCCCGTATCTATTATGTAATAGAAATCTTCTGTGTGGCCCTGTAAGGGAATAATAAATGCTTTGCCCCCAGTAGCCTACAGATTGCATGTTTTTGGCACTTCATAAATGTGTATCATTTCCATTGTTTTTTATACAAAGAGTCAAAACTATAACTTTATTTCAATATAAAAAATTGCGATGATAACCAAATATGTTTATGTTACTTCACTCGTGCGAAAACACTTGTTCCCTAAAGTTAATTCTATGGGAGATTTTTTTTAATACCTCTTTTGCATTTCAATATTTTTAAATGATTTTTGATTGGATACCTGCGGTCGATCTCTACAAAGGCTGTTTTTTACTTTTTCGATTTTGTTTGCAGGTTTTTCTTTTTTTTTTTTAATGCGAATACTTTCACTTTCGAAACAGGTTCCGAAAGTGAAAGTATCTTAATTTTAGAAAACTGTAAACGAAATTGAAAATGCAAAAACGTCTTTAGTAGAGATCGATTTCAGCTATCCAATGCAAAAAAGAAAAAAAATCATTTAAAAATATTGAAATGCTAACGAGATATTTAAAAAAAATTCTCTCATAGGATTAACTTTGGCGAGCGGGTGTTTTTGCGTGAGTGAAGTAGGCTCTTAAGCAAACGTTATAGTTTTAAGCAAAAGTACTTTCATTGTATTCGAAAGAGAAAAGAAATTTTTAAGAAAAGGGTTCCTTTTCGCGCCATCATCAGAGAATCGGTTAATGAGATACTAAAATCCATTGTAAGATCCAGAGTCCGATCAAGCTGAAGTTGGGCCGAAGGCCTTTTAAAAAGTTGGGCACCCCCTACCTCCCCATTCCCGGCGACACTTTCACAAAAAAAGTAGGTTTATTTGATGAGTTGGCAAAGTTGTTTGGGTGAAAATTTCAAGTTTACAAAAAAAAAAAAAAAGTAACTTACAAGAAAATGAATTACCGTCCACTTTCTAAGTAAGCATTTGTATAATTCACGAACATCTATGATCCACAGTTTATGTTGCAGAATAAATGAGGACGTCTTTTTCGAAACTCGCCTTATCCAAAATCATAAAAATTGTGTTTTCCCTAACAGTCTAGTAATCATTTTAAACTATAATTCTGACATTGTAAAATCCTCGTTTATATTGAAACCAATAGACACAGTATGCAGTTTTTGGCATTTTCTCCAAATTTGATTTTCTGGATACGGCAAGTTTTGAAAATTATAGGTACTCTCAAATTGAAAAGGACTTTTACAGAAAAATTAAATATGGAGGTATTTTATTACAGTAAAACTTTGTTTTTACGTCAGGGACCAAAATATAAATTGCAAACAGTAGAAAAACTTAAATTATGAGAAAACACACACAAATTTGTGGCTCCCTGAAATTGGTGGGCCCAGGGCCGAAGCCCCAGAGGCCCGTACATTAATCAGGCCCTGGTAAGATCTGCCATGCTTTTGGGAAACTTGTTCAGAACATTCGCACTACTGAAAGTTGTTGATCAGTGAGATTTCAAATTTTTCTCGCTAATGTTAAACCTACGGACGCACGGTGGAATATTTGAAGCAAACTCCTGGCTAAAATTACTTTTCATGTGTTTTACACTTAAAATCATTGTTGTTGACTTACTATTAGTACATACGCTTAATTAATGTTAAATATATGTAAAAGCATGCATTTACTCAGAAAAATAAATATAAAATACAAATTTTACTTAACTTTTTACTGTTTATAAGAGGAAAGTAATATTTGATAGAGTTGTTTTACTTACAAGCAATGTTTAAATAAATGTGGTTGATTACACTATATGTAAACTTTTAATTATTTATATAAACCAATGTATTAATATATATATTATTTGCATTTCGTATTTATGAAAGTTGAGTCTCTAAAGTTGAGTTGTAGTATAGAGATTCTGATTTATGGGTGTTATTAATAGATTACAAAAAAATTATATTTAAAAATGGCAACAATATATATATTTTTAAGATATTTCTTTTTAGTTGAACTTCAAAACTATAAGCAGTACGACTATACTTCAAAAATGATCCGGCAAACCACGGCACATCTTTAAAAAGCTATATATTTAAATCATTATACCTAATTAGAGCTAAACAAGAAAGAAAATTCATGCGTTAAGCATAGATTATGAAACACTTCCTGAATGCTTTAACAAAATTTCTTTATTTAGGGAAATAAGGTAAATAAGATGACAAAATAAACATGTTAGAAAACGCATAAAGCGTTTGAAAAACTGATTTCAGCAGTTACCGTCCATAGCCAAATGTGTATCCCAATTCTGTATTTGATCTGTAGGGTGATATATCCTTCTACATATAAAAAAAGTAACGATTTGGAAATGAGACAAACGATTTGGAAATGAACCAATGAAAATCTGCGTAGTTACCGTCTCTGGTCAGAGCTTTCTGACATGTCTTAGCGGGAATTGTGTGTGGCGAAAACCATGAAAGTAGAGAATTTAGATAGGATGGACGGGGAATCTTCTGCATTTCGACAGAGGGTTTTTTGGGGGGGGGGTTTTTTCAGTGGTCGATGGCAAAAGTCATTTTTACGGAAAGAATATAATTTCCATTAACTAATAAGAAAGAGGGGGGGGGGGGTCATCTGTGTTTCGATAGCCTTCTGCTATTTTTTATGAGGGAGGGTATGTGTATTATTTAATTATTATCACTATTAAAAAAAGAAAGAAGAAAAAATTTAATATATATATATATATATATATATATATATATAATTTTACACATGTATGTTGGCGGAGAAAAGGCGGCGAAGTGAAAATTTCAGAGGAGAGGAGATTTATAAGATAAGATCATTTACTGTAACTACAAATTAACGACTTCATTAAAAAGATAAGAGAAAAAAATTCCAAATAATTTTAATAAATTTGTCACTTTTTAAATTTAACATATTTTTTAAATTTACAGTATTTTTAATTTTAAATTATCTATTAATTTAAAATTTTCTTTAATTATAAGTTTATTTAATTTATAATTATTCAAATAAATTATAAATTTTACCTTTTTAACTCACAGGCTGTCAAATCCTGAGAGCTAATGTGCCCGCAGGTTCTGTATGTACGTATCTACGTAACGCGATAACTCTTGATAGAAATATTCGATTTGCTTCAAATTATTTTTCTAGGTTCATTCTGATAAGGCGCTTCCCTGATTAGATTTGAAGGTTCATTGGTTAAGTATAAAGGGTGGAACAGGGGGCTAATAACCCTTAATTTAGATAAATGGGTTTTTTTTATATCCGATTTGCTTCAAATTTGGTATACCGGTTTATTCTGATAAGTCGCTTCATTGATAAGATTTGGATATTCTTTACTTAAGTATAAAAATGTGAAAAAGGGGGCTAATCACCCACCTTAATTTATTTTTCGAGGGGAATTATTCTTTGAAATAAGAGTATAATATACAATTAGTGTAGATAGCCTGTGAGCTCAATGCCATAAGTTTAACTGGACACTTTTCTTTTTCTTTTAATGATTTTATATTTAATAATTCTTATAATTATGAAACTCTGTCATTTCTAATGATTATGTGCTTGGAGATAAGGAAATAAAATTGTCAGGAGTTAAGGAGGAGAGCGTTTTTACCAAGTAGTTTCTAAAAATTTAATGCATAGGAAATAAGGGATCGCGAAACGATCCAGAATAGAAACGTAAAACAATTACGTCTGGGGTTGGCTAGAAAACAGTGATTACTTCGTGATACCGAACGGAATCGCGAAGCGATTACGCGGTTGGTTGGTGATCGTAGCAAACGGTTCGAGCCCCCGTGGCACGGTTCAAATCACACAATAAGAAAGCCATTCATCATTCCCCGACCTCGCATGGGGAGAAAAACTAATCCTTTCTTTGAAATGGTGGATTTCCTTAGCGATGATCCGTATACGCATCCATTTTGTTGCCTCGATGGAGTGGAAGTGGGTGTTTTAATTTATATATCAGGTACACTTATGCGCACATGTACAATAAATACGCTTCAATTCAACTGTTAGTACTACGTAGGCTTATCCAATAAAAGGGACTTATTCTGTAATCTTTCTGAGAATTTTTTTTTTCTTATATACTTTTTTCTTTGTAAATAACTATGTATGCACTAACCCTTTATGCACTGAATTATGAATTCATGAAAATTTTATCTTCTAAAGCATTTTTCGTGAATTGTTTATACTACATTAGAAGATTTACATAATCATTTAATACATTTTAGAAGGATTTTAGAAACATTAAAGGATTTAGAAGGATTCATTAAATTTGAATTTAAGGGATTTTGTGCAATATTGATAACTCCTCTCAAATCTTTTATTTTAAATATTTTTCTTAGTATTTCGTAGAATTAGGAACTATACAAATATAATGTTCTTACAATAGAAATATTTCCGAATTGAAAATCCCCCCATCCTCCCAACGCCAAAAAAGCTGAAAAGATGCAAAGTCAAAAGAAATCATCCTTTTAAAAATATTTTTGTTTTGTGTAACACATAATGCTTTTGGAAAAAGATAAAGTAATATATCTATAACTCATTCTAAACTGTATTGCAACTAATCGATGTATCAAATGAATTTTATAACAAGTTATTTTAATGATACTTATAAGTACTGTCAGTAGATAAAGGGTTAGCTAACTGCTATCTATTTTCGTATGGTAACAAATTTCATAAATAAATGGTACACTATCCAGTAAATCTGAAGATATTAAGGTGCAGTCGAACAAAAGAAAGAAAGAAGGAAAGAGATACATTTTAATCACCCCATTGTACAATTAAAAAAAAAAAAAAAAAAAAAAAAAAAAAAAAAAAAAAAAAGACGAAATAGACAGCTATGTCTCTTTTGAAATAGACAATTATGTCCAGAAATTACGTCTTTCTTCAATGTATGTTGTCTTAAAAAAATAGTTTTCTCGTTAAATTTCAACTTAGAGTAGCAAACTTGGAAGTCATTCGTGCCAGTAGTGTATAATTTATAGAGATTTAAAATTTTGAACTCTCCGTTACAAAGCAGATTGCAATGCGGTTAGTTCTTTAAGCATAAATCCAGAACTATTTTTCAGAATAAGCTGTGATTTTATAATTCACATACTTCAAGCATTTATAAATCGATTTATATATATATATATATATATATATATATATATATATATATATATATATATATATAAAAGAACTTAGATTATAAGTCCTAATTTCTTCCGAAAAAAATATTTGTAAAAATAAATAAATATACACACACTCATATATATTATATATATATATATATATATATATATATATATAAACTTTTTCTAAAATTAAACCATTATACATTAAAAGAAAAAAACCCTAAACCATTACAAATTATCAACAAAAATTGTGAATGTATACATAATAAAGGAATTTATTGAAATTAAAAATGATGTATAAACCATCATATACGAGTAAGTCTGTGAAACAGATCCCCATAACAAGTGCAGCATGGATTTGACATCACAGTAAACATATGAAAAGTGGAAATTTGTGGAACAAAGGGATTTATATATGAATTGCTATTTATGAATTTTTTAACGGAAATAGCTTTCTATAAGATTGCTAATATAAAGCACAGGAGTTATGATTATATAATAACTAGCAAACCCCGCGGTTTTGCTCGCGTAATATTTGAAATATGCCAAGCGATATTTATATGTCTAATTTTTATTAAAAGAAATTATACTTTTAGGAATAATTCAAAAATTACTATTTAAAACATAGTTTGACTAAACTTCATTGTTACACTGCTTTAGGCAGAAATTAGATTTAAATTAATAAAAAGAAATAAAACTAAATAAATGCTAATTTAGAAAATATTTTGAAACTTTTATGCTAAATTAATACGCTTATTTCAGTATTCATTTGAAGTTTTGAATTTTTTAGAAACCATCTTCTTACGTCTTAAAATTAACCATCATGTCAAATTCCAAGTCCTGCCACCTCTCTCAACATAAAGGGCTATGTTGAAATAGAAACTGTCACCATTAATTTGCGAACATTAATTTTGAAATCGGTTTATTATTTCATATTATTCCACAAAAACGTAATATAGAAACTTTTAAAGGCCTTTTTTAGAACGTTTGTTGTTCCTGAGAACCCCAGGTGATAGAATCATCCGCATAAAATATAGCCTGTGTAAGATCAGAGAGTCTTACCATTGATTAACAACTATTACTATTATAATCGGTTTATATTCCCTGAAGTTGCATAGAAATCGTAATTTAGGACTTTTTTAGAACGCTTTTCGCACCTCCCCTTCGCTTCACCTCTTTTTAATTTCAATTTGTTTTCTACAGTCCTCCGAGGGCATTTATATTTTATAAGTAACTACCATGCCAAATTTAAAGTTTCTAGCCTCTTCAGTACCACAGAAATTGTAATTTAGAAAGTTTTTTGCTATTGCAACACTCTGGTGGTAGTGGCACAGACATAAATTATAGTTTATGTTTGAGCAGGTTCTATCACCAACAATTTGACACCATTATTTTTTAAATCGGTATGGTATTTGATAAGATTGCATAAATATTGTAATTTAGAACGTTTTTAGAACGCTTTTTGCTCACTTCATCCTTTTAAATTTGGAATTTTCTTTCGACTGTTCATAGAAAGCAGCTGCATCTTGTAATTAAATACCATGCCATATTTAAAAATGTTACACCCCCCCAGTTTTGCAAAAAACGTAAATTAGAACATATTTTGCACTTGCACCCCCCAGATGATAGTGACAGCAGCATAAAATATAGCTTATGTTGGAGCAGAGACTGTCACCATCAATTTGCAACCATTACTTTTGAAATAAGTTTGCATTTCCTGAGATTGAGTAGAAATCGCAGTTTAGAACGTTTTTACAACGCTTTACGCGCATTTTCACCCCTTCTAAATTTTAATTTTTTTGAAACAGTTCTTAAAGATGATTTACATCTTATAAATATGTACCTTGCCTAATATCCAGTTGCTAGCCCCAACCGATCACAAAAATCGAAATTTAGAACGTTTTTTGCTCCTGCAACCTCCAGGTGTTAGTGACACCGACATGAAATAGCGTCTCTGTTAGAGCAGGGGATGTCAGCATCAATTTGCCTACCATGAAATCAGTTTGATTCTTCCTGAGATTACTCACAAATCGGTATTTAGAACGTTTTTAGAACGCTTTTTATACAATATATCATTTATATCTAATAAATATATACCATGCAAAATTTCATGAATCTAGGTCCTTCCATAATTCAAAAGTTGCATTTTTAGAATGATTTTAGCTCCTGCATCTCCTCTGGGGTAGTGGAAACAGACATAAAATATAGCCTATCTTGGAGTAAGAGCTGTCACCATCATTATACACTGTTATATTTGAAATCGGTTCAGTACTTCCTGAGGTTGCATAGAAATCGCAATTTATAATGTTTTTTACAAAGCTTTTCGCGCATTTTCACCCTTTTTAAGTTTCAATTTTTTTTAGGAAATGTTCTTAGTTGATATCTTATAAGTAACTACCATTCCAAATTTTATGATTCTAGGCCTTTCCATAACACAAAATCGCAATTTAGAACGTTTTTTTTTTCTCCTTCAACCCCAAGGTGGTAGTGATACAAACACAAGACAAAGCCATGTTAGAGCAAGGTCTGTCACCATCAATTTACAACCATTACTTTTGAAATCGATTTGATACTTCCAAAAATTGAGTAGAAATGACCATTTAGAATGTTTTTTAGGACCCTCTTCACGCATTATCATCCCTTTTAAATTTAGAATTTTTTAAGAACTGTTCTTGAAAATCCTTTATATCTAATAAGTAACTAATTCAAATTTCATATTTCTAGGCCCTTCAGTAACGAAAAAATTGCACTTTTAGAAAGTTTTTTGCTCCTGCACCACCTTTGGGGTAGTGACACCGACGTAAAACATAGCCTACCTTGAAGCAAGGGTTGTCCCCATCATTTTGACACCATTATTTTTTAAATCGGTTTGGTATTTCCTGAGATTGGTAGAAACCACCATTTAGAACGTTTTTTATAACGCTTTTTGTGCATTTTCACCCCTTTTAAATTTCTATTTTTTTAAGAACTGTTCTTAGAAATCCTTTATATCTAATAAGTAACTAATATTTCAAATTTCATATTTTTACGCCTTTCAGTAACGCAAAAACAGTAATTTAGAACGTTTTTTGCTCCTGCACCCCCTTTTGGGTAGTGGCAACGACATAAAACATAGCCTATGTTAGATCAAGTGTTGTCACCATCATTTTGACACCATTATTTTTTAAATCGGTTTGGTATCTCCTGAGATTGTGTAGAAACCCCCAGTTAGAACGCTTTTTAGAACGCTTTTCGTGCATTTTCACTCCTTTCAAATTTCGAATTTTTTAAGAACTATTCTTAGAAATCCTTTATAGCTAATAACTAACTAATATTTCAAATTTCATATTTCTAGGCCCTTCAGTAACGTAAAAATTGCATTTTTAGAACGTTTTTTGCTTTTGCACATCCTTTGGGGTAGTGGCACCGACATAAAATATAGCCTATCTTGGAGCAAGGGTTGTCACCATCATTTTGACACCTTTATTTTAAAAATCGGTTTGGTATTTCCTGAGATTGTGTAGGAACCAGCATTTCGAACGTTTTTTAGAACGCTTTTTGTGCATTTTCACTCCTTTTAAATTTCGATTTTTTTAAGAACTGCCCTTAGAAATCCTTTATATTTAATAAGCAACTAATATTTCAAATTTTATATTTCTAGGCCCTTCAGTAACGCAAAATCCGTCATTTAGAACGATTTTTACTCCTGCACCCCCGTTTGGGGTAGTGGCACCAACATAAAATGTAGCCTATCTTGGAGCAAGGGTTATCACCGTCACTTTGACACCATTATTTTTTAAATCGGTTTAATATTTCCTGAGATTAAGTAGAAACCACCATTTCGAACGTTTTTTAGAACGCTTTTGTGCATTTTCACCCCTTTTAAATTTCGAATTGTTTAGAAAATGTTCTTAGATATCATTTATATCGGCTTAGATGCCGTATGTTCCCTCCGCCGTTGTTGTTTTGAAATGTTTGGCGATTTTTTGTTGGCGTGTTGACGGTGGTTATGGATATGGCAACCTCGATATGTTGAATGTCGTGTGACGTGTTATTCTAGCAACCGAGAAGTTAATGTTGGAATATTGTGAATGTATTTTGATATCGTATTGTATAGTTCTGCCTTTTTATTTTTATGTGAAATTTATTGAATGTATTTGATTAACTATGTTTTCTGTAGTCCGTTTAAACGCTGTTGTTGAAATAATTAGGAAATATGAGGAAATTTTGACAAGAAAAGAAGGTTTGTTTATAGTTTGTGAATACGTATTGATAAGCCTATTTAGGAAAATGTCGGCGATAATATTTCGAGCTGGATCTTTCAAGAAAGCAGATGTTTGTTAAGGTATGTTGATAATTTTATGTATTTTACTGCTTTTGAGTTTTTTACATTTTGTGATTGCTAGAAAGCGAGAATTGCTGAATTTTGAGAATTCTATATCGCGAGAAATGCTGAATTCGGCGATGTTTTTTTTTCGGAAATGTGCGCGAAGCGCACATTCAACGATTGCTGGTTGCCATTTTAGCGAATTTTGTTTTTTATGTGTATTTTTGCTTTAAAAGTTTTTTATATTTTGAGATTGCTAGAAAGCGAAAACTGCTGAATTTTGAGAATGCTATATCGCGAGAAATGCTGAATTCGGCGATGTTTTTTTTCGGAAAATGTGCGCGAAGCGCACATACAACGATTACTGGTTGCCATTTTAGCGAATTTTGTTTTTTATGTGTATTTTTGCTTTAAAAGTTTTTATATTATGAGATTGCTAGAAAGCGAAAACTGCTGAATTTTGAGAATGCTACACCTCGAGAAGTGTTGAATGCAGTGATGTTTTTTTTTTCGGAAAATGTGCGCGAAGCGCACATACAAGGATTACTGGTTGCCATTTTAGCGAATTTTGTTTATTATTTACATTTTATTTTCGTTAAGCCAAACATGCGTATAAACCGGTGCTTGGCGACATTTACTACTTGGCGGAAAAAAGGGTTTTCACGCCAAGAAAATTCCAAGATGGCGGCCGGGGGGAACTTATGACATCTGTTCCTTTATATCTTATAAGTAACTACCATTCCAAATTTCATGATTCTAGGACCTTCCATAATACAAAAATCGCATTTTTAGAACGTTTTTTGCTCCTGCACACCCTTTTGGCCAGTGGCACGGACATAAGATATAGCCTATGTTCTAAGTAGGACTAATACCGTCATTTTGATACCATAACTTTTAGAATCGGTTCGGTAGTTCCAGAGCTTACCTCCTACAAATAAACAATTTTTACCTCTTTATAATAGTAGTATAGATATAGATTACAGATCATTCCACCAAGTAGTTCTTGAGTTATGCGTAAAACAAATTACCAGCAATGCAATCTCTTTTGTAATGATTACAAATGAATGAATTGAAAAAATGAAAACCTTCATATTTTCTAAACTACTAAACCGAATGACTTCCCACTTGATATTCTTAGGGGCTATGCATATATAACGTTATCATTTTATGGGGGAGGGGGGGGGGTCTGGCACATGATATCGTAAGATATCTCTAGGGGGAGGGGGGTTTTGTCTTTTGATATCGTTATCATTTTTTATCTATTTTTATTTGTAACTTGGTATTTACATCAAAGTAGTGTGTTATCTATTTTTATGAAAGTATAAAGTTATTATTAAAATCATTAAATGATTATAAAATTATTCAATTCCAAAATATGGAACATCCCAACGTTTGGCATTCCTATTCTTTTTCCATACGTGTATGCATATATAATCCGCTGTTTGACAAACCATATGCGAAGTATGTTTGAAATGATACTTGTGTTTAATAGTAAATAAAAGAGAAAGAATATTGTCCACCTGTTTTCTTGAAAAGAAGTTCTGTCTGCCCCACACCGTGTAGGAAGAAAGTTCAAAAAGATATTATTACTGTTGAATGCATTATGTAACAAAAATCTATTATTAAATACTTTTAAATAGTAATTATTTCTTTTAAATGACATTTAATATATAAACTGATATTTTATTGACTTCTCTTTATCTGATTTAATAAAAGTATGCAAAAAACAAATGTAACCGTATTTGTATATCATTCCAAACAAAAGGAAAAAATTCCTAAAATTTAAAGAATTTTTATACATTGATAACGATATCATTACCGGGGGGGGGGGGGGTTCAAGGGATGATAACGTATGATATCGTAAGGGGGGGGAGGGGGTACAAAATTTCCAAAAATTTGATAACGTTATATATGCACAGCCCCTTAGGTAAAATCTACAAAAAAATGTGAAATATGATGCCCGGTGCTAAGATTTTAACTTTTTCCAGGCCGGGCCGAATTTTTTTCTATCGGTCGGTCCGGACCCGGACCTGTATTTTTCGGGTATACAGACCTCCAGAATATTTTGAAAGTAAGTTTAATATAAAATCTATACACTGCTATTTTATGTCAAAAGAGAGGCACTGTCAAAAATCGATTTTTAATAGCATGCAGTTTGTAGATAATCCCTATCTTGCATTCAAAATAAGTTAATAACTCGTCGCTCAGAGACATGGGTAAATAGTGCAAGTCACGAATTTTGAATTTTAATATCTCTGCGAGTTTTGAAGATATCGAGATGAATTTGTGTTTAATTTATGAACGGATAAGGGGAAATTTCCTAATTGGAAATTTTACTCTACGGCCGTATGAAAATTTAATTTTTGTACCTTCTGAAATAGATCCCTCATAGAGTTGCAACTTATGTAATTAAATTTTACAACTTTTTTTTATGAAACTTGGCAATGAAACTTTTATGCAATTGGAGCATTTTATGAAACTTTTATGCAATTGGAGCAATATGTAAGGAAATAAGCTATTGTTTGGAACATTATGAATCACACTCTCTCTCTATATATATGTGTGTGTGTGTGTGTGTGTGTGTGTGTATATATATATATATATATATATACTATATATATGCATCTATATATTATCCTATGAACAACGCGGAAGTTTCTAACACATCTGCGTACTCATTTTTAAATGAAAAAACATTACACCTGCAAACCCGACTATTGAAACCATTTTGAATCGACTAGTGTTTACCTTTTTTTTTTTTTTTTTTGTATATAAATGAATTATTTATATACTTTTAGGCGATTGTTTTCATCTGACGACAGGTATTCATCCTTACCGCGTTATCCGAAATTTTGTTCAAAACGCCAACTTTGATACTATTTTCTGATACATCTTTACCTTTATCAAAAAATGGAAAGCATCTTTCGATCACATAGTATCAGCATCTGCCAATTTTACATGTTACAAAATTTCTCTAAATATAATGCCATTTTGATTTGTGGAAGAACGATTGTGTTAGGTGAATTATGATCAGTAAATTTTATTTTCTTGTTATTGATACTTAAAGTAAACACTTTAACAACTTATTTAGTAGCAGCAGTTTACTAGTATATTTAAAATAAGCTTAATTTTATAATTTCTAACATTCCTAAGCCTAGATAATCTTATATAAAATCAGAATTGAATCTTGGAAATTTAACTCGTGGAATTTTGATAGTTATAAAAGTAATAAATTAACAAATACAAAATAAAAACTATAACAGATAAGTATATTAATATAATTTCCTTTTCATAAAATTAATGGTTATTTATTTATATGCAAATTGTTTAAAAAAGAAGAAATATGAATTTTTAAAGTATATTTCAGTTCAAATCATAATATAACATATTACTTTTCATAATAGCATCCTTAGTTTTGAGATTAATCTTCAACTTTTGAGAAAGAAAGTGAGTTTAACCCCTTGAGGGGCGGTGAGACATATTATATCTCACCTAATTTTAATCAAGATTAGCACCAAAAACATTTAACTAAATTTTACTTTCATAACTTTTGTGCAAAAAAGTTGTAAAATTGCTTCTCCCTATTTTGAAGTATTTTTTTTTTCGGAATCGGCAGAAAAATACATTAAGGCTGTTCTTAACTGATCTGCTCAACAAGCGCAAAACGTTTTGACACATTTACAAATTCATTTTTTAACGGGAAGATATAAAATTGGAAAGCCTGGCCATGGAAGCGATTTCGAATTGAACTGTTTTTTCCATTTTTTGATCCATCAATTACCTATTGAGTTATAAGCAAATTTGATCACCTGACAAACACGTTTTTCGCCCGCTCTTGAGGCTTTTTATTCTTTCGCGCGGACATTCGGTTCAAAACGCCCACTTTAACACTATTTTCTGAAAGATCTATTGCGTTTGCAAAAAAAATGGAAAAAACAGCTCGATGATATAGTTTCTGAACAACAACACCAGTCCGTTTCGTGCATTTTCGAACAAAAATAAATTAAAACTTATGTTAGAAAGTTGCCCGTTTGGATTTGAGAACACCCTTAAACCACAGCAAAGGATTGGAAGAATTTAAACGAAAACGACTTTTAGTTCCGGTTCTTTAAACAACACCGACTTCATTGGTGTCAGATCTTTAATCACACAATTGTGATTATTTGTTACTATTTAAGCTTTTAATAGCATAAAGGCTGTTTGCTCTTTTCCAAAATACATTTCAGTTGAAAGTGGAATAATCTGGAAGAACTTTTCAGTGGATGTCAACATCATGTCATTCATCGGATTGTTCAAACAACCTCTCAATGTGTCAGATATTGTTTTCAATAGTTTACTGACACGCGATTAATAAATAGCGACTTATATGCTCACAAAGGGTTTCAAATGCTTTTCTTGGAGAATATAGCAAAAAATTTCACTTTCGGCTGTAAATTCTTAAATCTATAACCCAAATACCTCAAGAAGAAAAAAAAAGACTAATTAAAAAAGCAATACATTTCTTTAAAATGTTCTTCAAAACAGTAATGTGGCATGAATTGCCAAATATAATAATGAAGTGTGAAACGAAGTTAATTTTCTCTCTATATACATGAAATATTTTTTAAATGAAAAAAAATTGATTCAGTTGATTTTTGATTCAGTTATCTGTACATAAATTTACGCACGTACAAATCTGTATAAATAATGTATTGTTCTACATTAACAATATACATTTGTCACGTATTTTTTATTCCCCGTAAGTACGTCTTTAAAAAACTAAAAATATGCGAATTTTTTTTTTGCAATGCAGATACAATCTTCTGTTAAGCATGCGATAATAAAACATATATATTGATTAAGCACGTTTTAGTCGAATATAGTTCAATTGAAAATTCTGTATCATATAAATATATCATAAACTGTAATGCTAAAATATTCTGTATCATATAAATATAACATAAACTATAATACTAAAGTTTTATTATTTTCATAATAATACAGTGCTTAGCATTATATGCTAAATAATTATTATGAAAATAATTAAGAGTACACGCGAAAACTGATAAAAGTGAAAACGAAGCATTTTTTTTTTCAAACTCAATTTAGAACTTATAATTTTGAAAAGAAAAAACGCATAGATCAAACCAACAATTCAGTGTGTAAACCAAACATTTCAACAAGAGATCGACCGAAAATTCAGTTTCGTTCTCGTTTTTGGCTCAAAATCGGAGTTTCATTTTCGGCGAAAATGTTGCCAAAAATTCGGCCTCGCCGAAACTCGTCAGAAATTATTTTTATTCCAAAAAGTCTCGTTTCTTCCTTTGGAATTTTTCAATATAACTCATTGATTTGAGCTGTATCGGCTCAAATCAGACACTCTTTGTTTATTGCTGTGTATTTCACTGTTTATAATTATCAGTCATGACTGACTCAAAATGTGAAATAAATTATAAAGCAAGTAATAAATGCATGACTAAACTTTGAAGACGCTTTTCACAAGCTCATTAAAAGCTGCAGACTTAACAGTAATAGATTTGAAACCGCAGAAGTGTTTCGAAAACCCGTTGAATATAGTATAACGGAATAATATTACTATATTACAGTATAACAGATTACCATTTACAAAAATCTTTATAAAAGGTAAATCGAGGTATGTATACATAAAACATTTTTAATTAGATGAAATTCATATAATTAGACACTGATTTAATTATATTTTATTTTATATGAAAATAAAAAGTTTTCGCCAGAGGCACAGAGAGCCAACTACGGCCACACGTTTAATACACTTAAAAGTTAACACTTTCAAAACATTAAATAAAATTCTAAAAGTCTAAAACTTACAAGTTTCAGCCACCCTGTGGCTATCATCAGGGTCTTACTTCAGTTAAAAAGAGAAAAATACTTATTAGTTTATAAAATTCAAAAGTTTACTTTTAAAACTTGTGAAACTTGTAGGTTTTAGACTTTTAGAATTGTATCCTCCTACACCTGTAACTCGATTAAGTATATTTTTTGAAAAATGAAAAATAAAATTCGATTCAAAATCACTTGCATTCCTGCCCAGTTTCACGTTTTTACGTTAAAAGAAAGTCTGTGAATGTGCCGGAAAACCAATAGTTTAAAAACACCTTGATTCTTAAAAGTAAAAGCAAAATGTAGATATTGCTTGCCTGCGCATTTTAAAACGTCCTTTATAAACCGACTAGAGGTCTGCCCGGGTTGCGAGATTACAATCCAACAAAACTTGAGGGGTTTGGCGAGATAAAACGCTATGAGCCAAGAGCGCTAAAATCTTCACTTTCTACCCTTTCTCCAGTAACCCATTTGTTTACACCGGGGAAGATCAGTTTCAATCCATCTTATTGTTCGTGGAAGAGGGTGATGTGAAGAAAGAAACGCGGTTAACTTTCGGATAAAAAAAAAAATAATAAATAAATAAATAAATAAAATGCTAAAACAATTAAGTTCCACGAGTAACATATGATCGCTAATGTCTTAATTAAATATTAAAACACTTGTGAAATAGGTTATTTTAATGTATAAAAGTTATTTTCAAAGTTTATGAAAATCGTCTACACTATCTAAGAGCTAGAAGCCTGTTAGCCTAGAAGGCTGTTATATGCCCTATATTATACCTATATATTTCACGTTAAAAAAAAAAAGACAAGATAAAGATAATTACCCAGTAAAATTTCATGCTATGCTGCCATTTGTCTTTATGTTCATTAATGATTTGTTAAAAAATTACGAGAAAATGTTTTGCTAATTTAGTTTAAATAGAAAACACATTTGTTCTTTTATTAAGTAAAGTGGAAATAAAGAAAAACAACCACAATATGTATGTTAACATTGGTGAATTTTCAAAGTTGTTTTTAAAAAGAAATAACATTTAGAGGGCATCTAAAAGTAATACTAAACATTTTTTATAAATGTTGTTATTATTATTCTTAACTCCATTTATCAGCTAAACTCTATGATACATGAGACAATATTTAAATTATTGCTAAATGCTCAATTGCTGAATATTCAAAGCTTATTTTTTAATTCTTAATTAATTAAAAGACATTTTTTAAAAATTCCTTTTATTTATAGATCCATACGTGAAGCGAGTTTAAAAAGAGTAAGGTAAGCTGGGGTAACTGGAGCCACGAGGTAACTGGGCCATAGACTATTTTTTTTTAAACCGTTTGTGTTTTTTAAGTTTTGGTTTTTTTCAACATTGCACCCCTATCTCTACTTCATAAAACAACGTGTGTTAACTCAGTTATAACTCTGCCTTTGTTGTGATAGGCTGCCGAAAATTTAGGTTTCTTTTTTAAAAAACAGCGTCCATTTGGTTGAACTTCCTCGGCTTTTTATTAAAATACGGTAAGTACTTTTATTAAACAATATTTTTATTTAAAGATTAGACACATGAATACATTAATATTATTAGGAATCTATACTTATTTACTTCATGTTTCAAGTGTAAGGCCGGAATTTCAGTTACCCCATACATTTTTCAAAAGTGGGGTAACTGGGACATGTCACATGTATCAGGGGTAACTGGACCATATGGGATCCAGTTTCCCCGACAGTTATAAATATCTTTTTGAGTTTCTCTTTCTATGGGAAATTAATTTCTCCATTGTATTTTTGCTTGCAATAAAGAAAATTACATAATACCGTATTAAAATTACATAATAAAATTTTAAAAAAAGCATGTTGGGGGTATCAAACCAAATTTCTTAAGTGTGATAGCTATAGCTCGAAATTTTACATACAGATGAAGAGGCATATACATAAGGCAAAGTGAGATTATTAGAAAATTATCGAAACGAATAAAAAAATAGTTCTATTCGATATAAAAAATATGGTTACATTGTCCACAGGTTTATTGGACATATCGAACTTCCATTGTGGTAAATAAAAAAGAGAATGAGATACTTAAGTACTTACGTAGCCGTTTGTTCATAGCTTTATCTTGTTATTTTTTTTCTTAAAGTACCCATGCAACTTTTATGCTTATTACCTATACTAAAGTACATAAGTACTTACTTAATATTTATGTTTTTTGTATAAATAAATCTAATATTTTCACTTTTAGTGCTTTTTTTCGGCACATTGACAGTAAAGGTTTGTACATGATCTGCCTGGTTTAAATTTTGTTTAGTTATTTACACTTTTTCAAACAAGACCTGATACCCAATAAAAACAAATACAAGCGCGTCTGGAACATGACCCTCCTGGTCCACTTGCCCCATTTTTATGGGGCAACTGGACCCATGAGGGAAGAAATATGAAATATGTATTTTATTTTTAGATATTAAAATGTAATTTTGAACATTTCTGCCTGATAGAGGGAACCTAACTGAACACATTTACAAAAGTTCAGACTTTAATTCAAATGAATATTAGCCTTTTGAATTTGAATTGCCAGAATCTCCAGAGTCACATTGTAAAATCATGGCCCGGTTGCCTCACGTAACCTTATATGATGAATCATTAGAGCTATTTCATTTTAAGGCTGTTCTTAAATCCAAAAGGGCAACTTTCTGACATAAGTTTTAATTTATTTTTGTTTGAAAATGCATGAAACTAGCAAATGTTGTTGTTCAGAAACTATGTAATCACGCAGTTTTTTTCCGTTTTTTTTTGGAAACGCAATAGATCTTTCAGAAAATAGTGTCAAAGTGGGCGTTTTGAACCGAATTTCTGCGCGAAAGAAGAAACCACTCAAAAAAGCGTGAAAAACGTGTTTATCATGTGATCGATATCGCTTATAACTCAATAGGTAATTTATTGATCAAAAAATGGAAAACACAGTTCGATTCCAAATCGATTCCATGGTCAGGCTTTCCAATTTTATATCTTTTCGTTAAAAAATGAATTTGTAAATGTGTCAAAACGTTTTGCTCTTGTTGAGCAGAGCAGTTAAGAACAGCCTTAAGAAATCGTAATATTTTGAATAAAATGAATTCTGTTATTATAAAAAGTTAATAAAAAAAAACACAAATATTTCAGAAAACGTAATGACGGCAGCGCTGAAAAACATTTTCTTTAAATGTTAAAAGTTCTATGTCATGAAAAAATAAACTCTAAATACAGTGATATTAAATATATTCATCATAAAATTAAAATGTTTTATTTTTCTGTCTCTTAAGTTGTCGATTTTACAAATCTCATTTATAAAGCAAAAAAAAAAAAAAAAAAAGGCTATCCTTTTCTTTTGTGAATGCAAGAATTGTTTTCTAGTTACAAAAAGTTATATTGCACCTACTCTATCAGATTATCTCAAATGTTGATTTTAATTTTGTAGTGATATTTCAATATTAACTTATAATATGTTAATCATTACTGTTTAAATTATTTCACTATAAAATTTATTTTCTCCAAGAAAACCGTCATTCATGGGTCCGAATATAATTTAAAAATTATTAATCTACAATAATCAGAAATTTAATAATGACACAAAATACGGAATTTAGTTATGCATTTTAATTTAGAATAAACCTTAAACAAAAATTTATTATACATACATAATTATTTATGTGTTGATATTGAAATTCAAAAGCAACTTTTTTTTTGGATTTTCCAATACCTCTGACAGTACATTTTTTTTTCCAGCAATTCTTACAACACAATTAATAAATTTCATTTTTTTTTTATATAAGTACTAAATTTATGAGGTCACAATATCTTTCCTGAGAAATTTGACTTTTAACAACAGTTCTAAATAATCAACATTTTTACTGAATAGGCATTTTATTTATTCATTTTTTATTTATTTATTGTATATGTTTTATCACCTAAACCCATTTTAGAACTTCTTTATAAAATTCGGACTTTAAATTTCGGTTTGAAGATTTTTATTATTTTAGAAAATCAAAGAAATGGTGTAAACAAAACAAAATATTAAAACATTTTAGGAAATTTTTAGCAAAATGTGCTACAGGCGTAGTAAAAAATAATAACAATGCGAATAAAAACAATAAAATATGAAAATATTTAAAAAATCTTTATAAATGAAGTAATTTATTTGCATTAAAAAATCAGAATTATAAATTATCTTAAAAATGGTAAAGTTTATCATTTGTTTTAGGAATAGAACAGTAATTTTCTATTTCCAAAGCATTTCACTATACATTTACACAGTATCCTACCATACGATACAAAGAGCTGCAATGCCTTTCCCCTCCCTAAGAACTGGTTTTTCTCCACCAGCGAAAATGCCAAAAGCTGCCAACTCCAAGACGCCAAACACTTCCAAGTTTTGTTGGATTGTAATGTAGCGCCCGGGTTTGGCCCGAGGCCCGTATCCTGCCCGGCGGAATGAAGGCGAATTTTCAAACGGGCCGGGCCTGCAGAATTAGGACAATTTTTTCAACGGGCCGGGCCGACAGACAAAATAAACGGGTCGGGACAGGCCGGCAAAAAAAGTGAACGGGCCTGCAGGGTCGGGCCGGGTCGATAAAAAAAATTAATCGGGCTTATCGGTACGATATAAGAATTCAAGTGAAGCAGATAAAATACGAGCCATTTTCAATGAATATGATTTTCTCGAGAAGTATACATGTGCATCACGAGCCGATGCGAGTTTAACAACATCAATACAGAAATGTAACATGTCCATCGTACAGTTACTAGATGTCTGACTCCGGGTTTAATTTTTCTCTGCAGACTCGTGCCGGGACGAAACTGGTCTTAATCGATCTCAGAATGTGTAGGATAGGCATTATGTTTTGTAAGATTATTAATAGTGATAATGAACTTCTGTTAAGGGTGTTCTTAAATCCAAAAGGGCAACTTTCTGACATAAGTTTTAATTTATTTTTGCTCGAAAATGCATGAAACAAGCTGGTGTTGTTGTTCAGAAACTATGTAATTGAGCTGGTTTTTTCATTTTTTTCATTTTTTTTTTTTTTTTTTTTGCAAACGCAATAGATCTTTCAGAAAAGAGTGTCAAAGTGGGCGTTTTGAACTGAATTTCCGCGCGAAAGGAGAAAGAGCACTCAAGAGCGGGCGAAAAACGTGTTTGTCACGTGATCGAATTCGCTTATAACTCAATAGGTAATTGATTGATCAAAAAATTGAAAAAAACAGTTCAATTCCAAATAGCTTCCATGACCAGGCTTTCCAATTTTATATCTTTCCATTAAAAAATGAAATTGTAAATATGTCAAAACGTTTTGCGCTTGTTGAGCAGAGCAGTTAAGTACAGCCTTAACAGTATCTTTGGAAATATACCTTAAGGTGGTTCTCATAAGGTGGTTTATGCATTTTTACGCTGCACTGTATTTAATTTACTAAGAAATGTTTGTAGCATATAGATAAAATGATATACAGGGTCACGCAAAGAATTGGATACGTTGCCGTCTATAAATTATAATTTCTGGAAATGTGATTTCAGCAGTTTTAAGAGTGTCTTAGTTTGAATTAAATTTTAACTAAATAGTGGCGTGTAATAAAGATTCTAGGTAAACTACAGGGTTGTACAAAAGTATTCAAGTATGTTTCCATACATTAGTACAAATTGCTGAAAAAGAATTTCAACCTGTTAGGCGTTTTCTTGCTAAACTAGATTTTCCCATTATATAGTATATATACACTTAAAAAAATGGGAAGTCAAAATTGAGTAAAAAGTACTCAATTTTAAATGCGTCACATACTCAAAATAGCTCCGATCCAAATGTACTCAAAGTTGAGAAACACATGTACTCATTTTTTATTCATTGGTTGTGATCAAATATGAATCGTTATGTACTGCCCCCCCCCCAAAAAAAAAAAAGAAAAACCTAAAATTTAAAGTAAAAATGTACTGACATTTATTTCCCGTTCAAAGTTCTTAACAAGAAATGTTTAATTGATTATTTATTAAGAAAAATAGCAAAATTCTTAACAAGATACTCAAATCGAATATTTTTATGACAAGAGCATTATTTCCAAGCACTTTTAAATTATTTTTGAAATGCTCTGCATAATTTAATATTTACATTAATAAACATCATTTATGCCGCCATAAATGAAATGATCCATTACAGGGTACAAAACTATTCGTTTGTTTGGGTTTGATAACATGTGATGTTTCAAAATAGAGAAAGCATGGGTTCATTTTTGATCCAAAAATATTCAATTCGATATGAGTACGTCGGTTTACTTATTTTTCAGTACTTCATTTTTCTCAGTGTATCAACCTACAGATCAAATACAGGGCTGTTCAAAAGAATTGGAAAACATATTTGGCTATGGACGGTAACTGCTGAAATCAATTTTTCAAATGTTTTATGAATTTTCTAAAATGTTTACTTAGTTATCTTATTTACGTCATTTCCCTAAATTACGATGTCTTGTTAAAGCATTCAGAAAGTGTTGGAAAGTATTTTATAATCTATGATTAACGCACGATTTTTCTTACTCGTTTTTTTTCTATTTCCCAGATCAGTCTTTTCCTATAAAACATACCAAATCTATTTAGCTCATATTCACAAAATACAATATACACGGGAATAAAAAATTTGAATAAATATCACTTATCATGCCGCTCTATAAATAATAGTTGTATTAATATCCGTTAGTCTCCATGTTCGTATTTAATAAAGCAATGACAAATCACAACAAATTAAAAAATTTACACATTCTAAATATCAAGCTTGAACTCAATATCAAGCATAGAACTTAATATCAAGCATAGAACTGAATAAAAAAATATGTCAGTTGATAAGCATTGTTTTTTAAGTGGAAAAATTTAAAATGTTTTAGAAAAATAGGACTCCAAAATAGCGATATTTTGCTAAAAAGTACGGTAAAAAGATAAGATTTTATATTTACAGCAAAAGGTTATTTCAAAATTCATCGCTGTATTAATACTTAGAAATTTTTCCAGAGAGAATCCTTCGCCTTATATACAATATATCAAATGAAAATAAAATATAAAATTAATTGCTTAAAAGGCGCAAAGGCCAACATAGTGAAAAAGATTCCATGCCGGGACTCGAACCCGGGCCATCAGTATAGCACACTGACATTCTACCGACTAAACCACATGGAACGACGCCCAGTCTGTAAAATTTCTCACTATTACAGGTTGGCAAGGCTACAAACGCAGCACAAGATGGAATATTTATCGTGAGCCACCGACATGGGGTAAACACGAAACTTAATGAAATCCAGCATCGATTGAAACTATATTAATAATTGGAAATTTTTCCAGGGAGAAACATTCGCCTTGCATACAACATTTCAAATTAAAATTGCCTTTTAAGCAATTAATTTGAAATTTGATTTTCATTTGAAATATTGTATGCAAGGCGAATGGTTCTCTCTGGAAAAATTAGTATTAATATAATTTCAATCGATGCTGGATTTAATTAAGTTTCGTGTTTGCATCATGTTGGTGGCTCACGCTAAATATTCCATCTTGTGCTGAGTTTGTAGCCTCGCCATCACGTAATAGTGAGAAATTTTCCAGCCTGGGTATCATTCCATGTGATTTAGTCGGTAGAATGTCAGTGCGCTGTACTAATGGCCCGGGTTCGAGTCCCAGCATGGAATCTTTTTCACTATTTGCGTCTTTTAAGCAATTAATTTGAAATTTGATTTTTATTTGAAATCACAGTGTTTATGACAAGTTCGTCACAAATGACACATATTTCACAAATTGGTCACAGTGTGACTTCAAAGCATTGTCGCTTTCGTCACAGGCTCGTCACAAAGTTAATGCCAAAATAGTCACAAATGACACACTTTTCACAAATTTGTCACACCGTGAGTTCACAGAGTGGTCACAATGTGACGTCACAAACGACCTCTAAAACGGCCATAACGACCTCGCATTCTAGTCACAATGACGTCACATCGACGGTCACAAAATCACAGTGTGACTTCACAACGACGTCACCATGCCTTACGGGCAGGTATGTATAATAAAATTAATTGAATTTGATATCTTGAGAATTAACGAAGTTACGAATTTCTTTTTCTCCAAAACCCTATTTTTTGCGCCCCTTGAGCCCATTTTTAATTTTATCAAAAATCTGTGATGCATAAATTTTTGGCCCTATTTCTAGGAGTAATAAAAACTTTAAACTGATTTGATGTGTACAAATTTTAAGAAGTTATGGGTTTTTTTCTATTTTCACAAAACCCCTCCCTATTCCCAGCCCCTTGTCCCGATACCTGATACCCGATATTTGGCCTTTTTGCTTATTAACGAACTTTACAGCACAACAAGCCCTGCCTGGCTAACTATGTTTACTAAGACTTCCGTTTATTGAAAGATTTGAAAAAGATATCACAATATTAATTTCAGATTGCAACCCAGTTGTCTGAGCGTGCTACTATACGATACGAGGTATGAATTATATAAGAACTAAGAAAAAAATAAAAAATGGAACGCTAGTTATTAGAAAATTGCACATTCTACACATCCATATGAATTTTTACAACATTACCTCTAACAGAAAATATTTACATAATAACTATTGGTTATGAATATTTTAAAGAACATAATACCATTAACAATATCACATACCACACACAAGGGGGAAAAAAGGTATTCAGGTCTTGTTTATTGTTAAAATATGTGAGATAATTTTGATTTAAAGCCTCCTTAAATATGGCGTGCCCTCTCCTCCATTTAATCATTTTGAGGATTCTGTCAGGTACGTAATCATGTAAGGTACAAAATGGGTTTGAGCTACCTATAGAAACATTTAGAGAATTTTTTCTTTCTTCATTTTTCGGTCGTAATAAAATATTTTACAAAAGAATGCATTCAGACATACACAAAGGGAGGGGGAGAATCTTTAATTTTTGTTTATAGTCAAAAAATTTGAGGTAATTTCGGTTTAAAGCTTTCCTAAATTTCGCGCCCCTCAGCAACGGCGCAATTAATTAGTGAAAAGAATTTAGCACTCCATAAGGAAGCGGAAGAGTTGAATAGGTGGCGGTCCTTTTTCAGTTTCAAGGAAGGTAATCTAAGCCTTTAGCTTAAAGGGATTTCTTTAAAGAGCGCATCCTAACATCCTACGTTCCTCTGATATGTTCATCACAAGTTCTTTGTATTTTACTCAAATAACGAAAACAGAAGTCGCTGCATGTGAAAGTTTATCGCCTTAAAGCACAAAGAAAGTCCCCTGCTCAGCAGATCCACCTAGACAGAACAAATGATTCACACCTGGCTATCGAAAATGTTAAGAGAAAAAAAACCGTAGAATTAAAAAAAAAATTATCGCCGCTCTTTACTCCTACCGCCGGTTGGCGCCCCCCGCGACTAGGCGCCCCGTGCGGTGGCACACTTCGCACACCCTTTGGGCCGGCCCTGATACTAATCGATATCATTATTGAGTTAAAATTTGGTGCCAAAACTTTATGACAAGATAAAAGGCGCCGAAAGGACGAATTTGTGCCTCGTCCTACTCATATCGTACAAAACTATCATGATACAGACTGAAATATTTGTAGTAATAGATATTTTAACGTAATTAAATTTCATGCCGAAACTCGATGGAGAAATAGTATCGGTAAAATGAAGAATTGGTGCCGCCTTCTGCTCATATCGTGCCAAGTTTAAGTTATCACAAGAGAGAGTGAAATATTTGTTTTGTACTATTCGAGATAGGCAACATATTAAAATTTCATTGCGAAACACGATGACGTGACTGTAAAGCCAAAATAACGAATTGGTGCACCCTGCTGCTCATACTGTACAACGAAATCAAGAGGCAGACTGAAGTATTTAATGACATCAATTAGTATAATGCAATGTGTTAAAATTTTATTCTAAAATTCGATAACAAGATAGTAGCGCCAAAATGACGAATTGGTGCCTCGTTCTGCTCACATCGTACAAAGATATCACGATGAAGACTAAAATACTTGCATTGTAGTAATCTATATTTTAAACGTGTTTAAATTTCATGATACCAGCTCGTCATATCCTACAAAGAAATCACTAGGAAGACTGAAACACTTGTATTATAGTAATCGACATAATCAATGTGTTAAAATTTCATGCCAAAACTAGATGATGAGATAATAACACCAAAATGATGAATTGGCGTCATTTGCGGCTCTTTCGTACCAAGATAGACCGAGGCAGATCTTTCGTTAATGTCCTGTTAATAATCATTTCTTACATCATAATTTTATCTTGAAACTCGATGACGTAGTACTTTTTGTCGATGCTGCCATGTCTTCGATGGCTGACAGCAAAATCTGAAAGACCAACTACTCGATAATTTGCTATATTTAACTTTCTATAACAACAACAATAAAAAACATAATTTTTAAAAATAATTGCTGAGACATTATAAGAAAAGTAGTACATTAATATATGTCACTGCACTGTAAAAAAAAATCTGTAAAGTTACTAAAGTTTTTATAGGAAACTGGGATTCCTAGAACCTTTTATGTAATGGCAACAACAAAAATTCATGTAACAGACACACTTTTGCGCCAAAAATCAAAAAATCTGTAAGGTTACTAAAAAATTTTTAAGAAACTGGGATGCCTAGAATTTTCATGTAACTGCAACCAGGCTTACAGATAAAATTTTAGTAAGAATACTGTAATTTTAGCAGAGTCATTTGTAAAGCTACAGATTTCTGTATCTTTACAAAAAATAGTTTTGTAGATCTACATCTTTTTATTTAAAGTGAACAGATAAAGCTTTAGTAAGCATGTAACTTTACATCTGTAAAAAATACAGTTTTTTTTTTCTTTTTACAGTGTGTTAAAAGCGTTGTTCTGTTTAAAAAGAAATTCTTCTTTAAGTTCCTTACAATAAAAAAGCAGTTATGTGGCCGACAACTGATTCAGTGATTTCCGTCACTAGATTTGAAAAATCGACTACTAGGGAATTCTCTAATTTTAAATTTAAATTTGCATTTAGAAAATCATTTAAAAAAATAATTGCTGAAAAAATATAATACATTAACATACATCACTGTTGTACTGTTTTTAAAAACTCCGCTTTAAACTATAAACAAAAAAAGCGCTTAGCACGTTGAATGCCATGGTACTGACACTGAAACTGAAAAATTTATAATGTTTTAAGTAATTTTTAAGAAAGTATAGTCCTGTAATAAATAAAAGGTAAGTAAATTTTAAATAAATTTTCAGTAATTATGTAAAACACTATATCTATATATATAAAAGAAAGTCTGAATTTTATATTAATCAACACGCAGCCCAAACTACTGAACCTAAAGTCTTGAAATTTGGTGTAAAAAAACTTCTTATGACGTAGAGTGCCGCTAAGAAAGGATTTTCTAAAATTCCACCCCTAGGGTGGGTAAATAATAGAACGAACTTTAAAAAATTCCTTAAAAATCTGATTTTATAGTTATTTTTCAACTGATAACATATTTTAGTGCATTTTTGTATGCTGAATCGAATGGTACTAACCAAATTCTTTTAAGTCCAATAATTCGTGAGATATTTCCTATTTTTCTAACTTGGCAATGTCTTTGGCGCCAAAACCTCGAAATATCTAACATTGCAAGTGATAATTCATCCATACTCATTCATATTGTACATCCGTTACTGTAGCAACGGAAGAAATTCAAATTAAATCTTTATGTTATTTTTTTTAGTTAAAGAATTGAACCGGCTATATGAGTTTGAAATAAATAAATAAATACAAACGCCTTGAAAAAAAGAAAAATATATATTTATTTTATTTAAAATACAAGGAAGCGATCCACTGAGAAATTAACATTATAAAACTAAAATATTTAAAAATGAAAGTAATGTTTGTGAGACTTAAAAAAATTCTTGGTACTTATATCCGGGTCATGTCAGATACAAGACAATTACACTAATTACAACAACCTTTATTTTTTATACATTTGATAGTTTATTTATTATAGTTTTAAATTTATTTTATTATTATAGTTTTTTTAATTATAGTTTATAGTATGTAGTTTTATGTTATATATTTTATTTATTTATTTACTTTAAGCAATTACTTTTAACAAGGTTATGCATTTAAGAATGTTAAATTATTGTTTTGGACGTAATTGTCAAACGATAAACAAGATTGGCAATTGTCAACCATTTTTGGCGATCTATCTCATGGTCCGGATATTAAGTAAATACCACTTTTTTCAATGGAAGACATTGGGATTAAAATAATACATCGCGATTTATCGTTTGCTCCTGGATAATAAGAAATAATGGGGTTTTTTTTAGGTCAGCCGTGTGTAAATCTCGCCTTTTTAAGTTATGACATTATTGTTGCCAACCCAATCGCGCCCATCGGCCTAATCGTTCGGAGTTTTCGTGGTTTTCTTCGAGCCGTGGATTTCCATGCGTTAATACGGATTAGGTTCCCTTAGAAAGACCTCCACGGAAGGCACTCCCCCTAGGGCCTATATCCCTCGTGTAGATAATTGGCCGTCAACAATCAACCCAACCCATTATTGTTGCCCTATTATTGTTTTACTTTTCAGTTTTTTCAATAGAATTAGTGTAAGGCATGTATTTTAAATGAAATGAGTGGAACGTTTATATTTTGAATGAAAATAATAAAATAAGAATAAGGTACGAAAACAATCTTTGTTGATTTATTACTTTCGCCCGGCTAACATAAAAGTCTCACAAAAGCCATATCCACCTTTCTTTTGGTAGTTGTTCATGGGATTCCAGGTTAATCTTCCGTAATCGGATACTTCGCCAATCGCTGTATTAGCTACGATGTTGAAAGCATCGTTTACGTATGAAGCGAAAACTTCATGATGAATTCTATTACAAAAAATCGTATCACCATCATCTACTAAATATTTAAAAAGGAAATTTGCATTTCAATCCGATTGTTTATAATATTTTAATAGGACATGCCACTATTAGTTAGGTAATGCTTTTGTGTATGCACAGTGTTCTACGTTGCTTAGTTATAGAGGTAAAGGAAAAAGTAAAAAAAATAAGTGAAATGGTTATTAAAGGTCGGCCTTTAAAAAAATTCTATTGAACAGATTTTGATCCAAGTGGTACAGTTACATAACTTTTAGGAAAGGTTTTAGTATATAACATTTCATTATATGCTATTATAGAGCTACTGTGAAAGTTATAGAGAAAGGTGAACGCAATTATGAAAGATGCATCTACTGTAATTATATAAAATGCAATTTTGTCTTTCCTTCCATTCTCTTATAATTTGAGTTTTACTGGATGTATTTTGATGGAATTTAACACTGTTATTTAGATATTTTTTTGTGGATGGTTGGTACTTCTTTCATGGTTGGTACTTCTTGCATGGATGGTACTTCTCTGTAGCGAAGTTTTCTTCTGGGTTATTGTTTTTTCTGAAGCACAAACTTGACAACAAATCAGATTGCAGAAAATCACATTACAAGAGAAAGTTCCAAAACTAGGTGAACCCGATTGTGGAAGATTGCCTTTTATTTAACGTTCTACTGAACGCATTTTGATTGAAGTTGGACAGTTTGGTAATATTTTAGGGATTGTTTCAATAAAAAACATATCATTCTACATGTTTAGTTATGGAGCTACTATGAGAAAGTTCTCAGTGGTGTCGTTGTAATAAAAGCATGATAAAATCTACAGGCAGAGGGTATATACTAGAGAATATATATGTTATATCTATGGAGGATGTGCAGAGTTTCTAAAAAAATCCAGAAGGTCTACGGCGTATAGCCTATGCTACATCCCTGAAAGTTCCACAATCACGTTAACGCGATTATGTAAGATATAATTAACTATCTACTCCACATATAAAATATAAAGAGCAATTTCGATCCAACCACTTATAACTTGAGTTCTTTTGAATGGATATTGAGAAGACTTGCATTGTTAGATAAATTTTCAAGAAAGGATTTCGTATTTAACACATATCATTCTACGTTGCTTAGTTATAGAATTATGTGCGAAAGTTCTTTAATCAGTGAACCCTATTTTGAAAGTTTATCCTTTTTAAAAGATTCTACTGAGTTGAGTTCGATAGAATTAGCACTGGCTGTCAGATAATTTTTCAGGAAAGATTTTAGTATATAACACATTGTTCTACATTGCTTTGGTATAGAATTATAGGTGAATGCTCTATAATCTGGTGAACCCGATTATGAAAAATTAATCTTATTAGAAGGTCCTACTAAACGGATTTTGATGAAACTTCCATTTTAAAATTTTTAGGGATGATTTTAATATGCTACATATTGTTCTTCCGTTCTTTTCCATATTCAACGGCAAATAATCAACTAAAAGATTTGCTTCGTAACAGTCCAAATTTTATCTGGGACATTAGACGATATAAAACCGTAACGGCGATCATATTGTTTTAGACAATGCGTAAGATCATTGGAGATAAATGTATATATTGCTATAGAACACAAGATCAAATACACCGATATATTTCGTTTGATTAAAGGTTCGTTTCGAGAAACGGACCAGCGTAGCGGGCGAAGGCTGCTAGTATATATATATATATATCAGTGGCGTGGCGTGAAAATTTTTGGTGGTCATCGCAATTATTTAAATTTGTGGTGAAAAATTATTAACTCTAAAATTCAATGGTTGAATGTTCAAAAAAGAAACTTTAAATCTTACCTTCACTTATACATGAACTCCAAATGTTCTGCTAAAACTGGATCGTAGAGTTCTAAAAGCTTATTAAGAGTTTTAAAATATTGCTTGGTCATCGCCGCATCCAGCGATGACCGGACGCCACGCCACTGATATATATATATATATATATATATATAGTTTTATATCATATTTTAGACCGCCAGTCATCGATGAATGACGCGTTCTACACTTTAAAAAAAAATCTGTAAAGTTACTAAAGTTTTTCTAGGAAACTGGGATTCCAAGAACAGTTTATGTAACGGCAACAAGAAAAATTCCTGTAACAGACGCTGTTACAGAAATTTTTGTTGTTGCCGTTACATGAAAAGTTCTAGAACCCCAGTTTCCTAGAAAAACTTCAGTAACTTTACAGATTTTTTTTTTTTACAGTGTAAATGGAAAGTTCAGTGTCAGTCACCAGTGACTGATGTGGCACTTAACGCGTTAAGTGGACGACTATTGGTGCTTTTATTCTATAAATAGCTGGAAACATTTTGTTGTACTGTATATAGTTTCAAATTTAAAATAATGCTTTGTATTCTATACATATTGTTTTGTATTCTTCTATAATAAAGACAATTTTCATTCATTTTAACCCTTTCTAAGATATGCTTCCCACTTATTTTTAATCAACAAATTCCACATTTGTATAAGATTTTTTAAAATAAAATTTTGATTTTATAATGTACGTGGTGAAAACCATTTAATTACTTTTAAATCAAAATTTTCTTAATTTCTGGAGTAATTCAATCATTTTTACATACTAGCAACAGATTTAATTTGCCTTAAAATGGGTTAATCCAAAAATAAATTAAAAACCCATTTGATGGATACGCAACAATTAAGTTCTCCTAGACTCTTAAATTCTGCACTGTGCGGTGCTTCGAAAGTAAACAGAATCATTAAGAATGTTTTTTTCATTTTGTGGTAGCTATGGCAAATATAATAAACTGTAAAAAAAATCTGTTAAGTTACTGAATTTTTTCTAGGAAACTGGGATTCCTAGAACTTTTCATGTAACGGCAACAACAAAAATTTCTGTAACAGCGTCTGTTACAGGAATTTTTCTTGTTGCCGTTACATAAAATGTTCTTGGAATCCCAGTTTCCTAGAAAACCTTTAGTAACTGTACAGATTTTTTTTTTACAGTGTGCTAGAATAAATATAAGATACAACTTATTTTTAGGTGGTTTGCAAATAAAGTTTTTTGTCTCTACTATATCTTCTATGTGATTTTCCTTGATTTTCACCCACTGTTTCTAGGAAAATACTAAAATTTTATTTTGTACGCTATTATCTTTGTAGAGAAATAGTCGCCTTTGCAAAAGTTTTGCGTTTAAATCAGGCGAATAATACTATACGCCAATAATGGTTTTCAAAATAAAAATTTAGTAATTCTTGACAACCCTATATTCATCTCACTTTATTGAAAATCTTTACATGATAGAATCCACAATTTCGGTATATCTGAAATCTGCTTATATAAAACACCTAAAAGGTGCAGAAATAAAATAAAGAGTATTATTTCACAGACGTTATGTAATTGAAATGTGATGGCTTACATAATTGTATTATACTGTTGTCGCCTTTGTGTTCCTTTCAGATTAAATGTCAATTTTATGTGTTGATTATTACTTGCACAATGATCTCAAAAAAAAAAATTCTTTTGTAAGCTTTATTCAAAAATTGAAATTAGAAACTGACAGTATTTTTTTATTTTCTTGCAGCCATTGAATAAATTTCAATAAACAATAGTAAATCAATTTAGTCCATAATTCTTCTATTGCATGATATTAGCTATTATTTCCCAATATTGAATGTACAAAAGGAATTTCTGTCATCGGATCTGAATTCAATGTCAAGTGGCAAATATATTTTTTCCGGGTTAATCGTATAAAAGGGCTAGACTCGATCGCTCGAGTTATACTCAAATCACTCCTGCAGTTTTAGTGAAATCATTTTTGGTCACTCTTGCTACGTCTTGCTGTATCCCTTACTATAATGAATTCCTTCATGATCCTTTTTTGGGGCCTCAGTGTTTTCGTCGCTGACTGCGAATTATTTGATGAAAATTCGGTCGTAACATATGAGAAAGTCTGCAGTAAATGTAAGTTTGTTCCTTGCTTTCCATCTTTCGTGTAGATAAGATTCGTTTGTCCTGTTA
Source organism: Maratus speciosus (assembly GCA_963932465.1). Taxonomy (NCBI): domain Eukaryota; kingdom Metazoa; phylum Arthropoda; class Arachnida; order Araneae; family Salticidae; genus Maratus; species Maratus speciosus. The sequence goes on along the minus strand of OZ010787.1, from coordinate 559,457,497 downwards.
CCCCACTTAAATTTTATTAAGATGGCGTCCTACGTTTGGACGACCTTGTTAGGTGCGTTCGTAATCATATAAATACGTAGCACCTATAGTCGTCGTTCAGTCCGTCTGTCCGTCTGTCCGTCTGTCCGTCTGTCCGTCTGTCCGTCCGTCCGCATGTAACAGAGCAAAAACTTCCCAACCAAATGGGCTGAAATTTTAAATATATGATTGTTGCAAAATTTTGTCGAGCCATTTCAAATTTTATGAAAATCGGATGTATAGTTTAATTACAGGGACAGTCAAAAGTTTTTCTTTACATTACGACCAATGGGAAAAATTATTGCAAGTGCATTTTAATGATGTTAAAACTTTCCAAATGGTCTGAAATTTTAAACATATAATTATTGCGATATTTTGTCGAGCCATTTCAAATTTTATGAAAATCGGATGCATAGTTTAATTACAGGGACAGTCAAAAGTTTTTCTTTACATTACGGCCAATGGGAAAAATTATTGCAAGTGCATTTTAATGATGTTACAGCCTCCCGAATGGGCTGAAATTTTAAATATATAATTGCTGCAAAATTTTGTCGAGCTATTTCAAATTTTATGAAAATCGGATGTGTAATTTAATTACAGGGACAGTCAAAAGTTTCCCGTTACATTAAGGGGAATGGGAAAAAATTATTGCAAGTGCATTTTAATGATGTTGCAGACTATGAACTTATGAAGTGCAAACAAATACACATTCAGTACAATATCGGGTGCAAAAAATAATTATAAAACTAGTTATAGTACGAACGCACCTCATTTGCCACGTTTGACGAGCAATTTCCAACTTGTTTTGTAAGAAGCTGTTGTTTAGTTTCCTTTTAGGGTTATTAGAAAAAATCACAAAAGTTAAAAAGTCCTTCCGGCCAGTGCCGGGAGGAAGAGGTAGCTTTCATAATCCTTATTTAAAAAAAGCCGACTTATATCATGCAAACACACGAAGCTCATTTTAGTGGAAACTGAATATAGGAGATTCAATACTAATTTTTATCAATATAATGAATGAGAATTTCGCGAAATTAGTCAGCTTTATCCAAGCTGCATTTCTTTAAAGTAACTTTTTTAAGCCATTTTTTAAGGTAAAGACAAACAAAAAATGCCCCTGAATCCTTATATCAAGATCAAATACTTAAGAAAGAAACCTTTTTCAATTTCTAATTTTTTTTGCACCTCACTTTAAATATATATATATTTTTTAATTTAATGGCCGCCATTTTGAAACAAGATGGCTGATGAATCTGGCCAGCGAACTTGGTCGAGGTGTTGATGTATACTATCCACATGCCTTCTTACATCGAAATAGGCGAATAAGTGTGTTATCGCGTGACAAATACAAGATCGTTTCAAAATGTTAGCCATGTTAGAAATTCAAAGTGCTATAAATCAACCATTTTTTAAGATATCAACAAAAGAACAAATTTTCAGAAACAAAAACTGCTCCGGAATCTTTGTATCAAGGCCAAACACATAAAAAAAAAATCTTTTTCATTTTCCAATTTTTTAATACCTCATTTTGAATTTTAAATTTAATTTTTTTTAAATGGCAACCCTTTTGAAACAAGATGGCGAATGAAGCTGACCAACGAACTCGGTCGAGACATTGGTATGTACTATGTACAGACCAAGTTACATCCAAATAGGTTCATAAATACGCCTGTTATCGCGTGACAAAAATCAGGTCGTTTTAAAATGTCAGCCACAAGAGAAATTCAAAATGCTATTACTCAGCCATTTTTTTTAGATATAGGCGAAAGAAAAACTGTTCCAAAATCTTTGTATTAAGGTCAAACACATACAAAAAAAATCTTTTTCATTTTCCAATTTTTTGGCATCTCATTTAAATTTTTTTATTTTTTTATTTTTTTAAATGGCCGCCATTTTGAAACAAGATGGCGGATGAAGCTGGCCAACGAACTCGGTCGAGATATTTGTATGTACTATGTACACAGCAAGGTACATCCAAGTCGGTTCATAAATACGCCTGTTATTACGTGAGAAAAATCAGGACGTTTCAAAATGTCAGCCACGCTAGAAATTCAGAATGCTATAACTCAGCCATTTCTTAAGATATAGACGAAACAAAAACTGCTCCCGAATCTTTTTATCAAGGTCAAACACATAAGAGGAAAATATTTTTTCAATTTTCAATTTTTGGTACCACATTTTAAATTTAAATTTTTCTTAAAAATTTAAATGGCCGCCATTTTTAAACAAGATGGCGGGTGAAGCTGGCCAACAAACCCGGTCGAGACATTGGTATGTACTATGTATAAACGAAGTTACATCCAAATCGGTTCATAAATACGCCTTTTATCCCGTGACAAAATTCAGGACGTTTCAAAATGTCAGCCACGCTAGAAATTCAAAATGCTATAACTCAGCCATTTTTTAAGATATAGACGAAACAAAAACTGCTCCGAAATCTTTGTATAAAGGTCAAATACATAAGAAAAAAATATTTTTCCATTTTCAATTTTTTGGTACCACATTTCAAATTTTAAATTTTTAAAAATTTTTAAATGGCCGCCATTTTGAAACAAAATGGCCGATGAAGCTGGCCAACGAACTCGGTCGAGAGATTGGTATGTACTATGTACACACCGAATTACATCTAAATCGGTTCATAAATACGCCTTTTATCGCGTGACAAAATTCAGGACGTTTCAAAATGTCAGCCACGCTAGAAATTCAAAATGCTATAACTCAGCCATTTTTTAAGATATAGACGAAACAAAAACTGCTCCGGAATCTTTGTATAAAGGTCAAATACATAAGAAAAAAATATTTTTCCATTTTTAATTTTTTGGTACCACATTTCAAGTTTTAAATTTTTTTAAAAATTTTAAAGGGCCGCCATTTTGAAACAAAACGGCGGATGAAGCTGGCCAACGAACTCGATCGAGACATTGGTATGTACTATGTACACACCGAATTACATCGAAATCGGTTCATAATTACGGGAGTTACAGTGTGACATAGGTCAGATATATATATATATATATATATATATGTCAATTTTGAACGGAGGGTGGTTTCGGGGTCTGGGGGTCATGATCGATGAAAATATACCAAATTTTTTTGAAATCGCTTTCCTCCGAACGGCTGCAATAGGTAGCTTTTTTGTAAAGAAAGCTACCTAAAATGCTATAACTCAGCCATTTTTTAAGATATAGACGAAACAAAAACTGCTCCGGAGTCTTTGTATAAAGGTCAAATACATAAGAAAAAAATATTTTTCCATTTTCAATATTTTGGTACCACATTTCATATTTTAAATTTTTTAAAAAAATTTAAATGGCCGCCATTTTGAAACAAAATGGCGGATGAAGCTGGCCAACGAACTCGATCGAGACATTGGTATGTACTATGTACATACCGAATTAAATCCAAATCGGTTCATAAATACGAGAGTTACAGTATGACAAATGTCAGATATATATATATATATATCAATTTTGAACGGAGGGTGGTTTCGGGATCTGGGGGTCATGATCGATGAAAATATACCAAAATTTTTTGAAATCGCTTTCCTCCGAAAGGCTGCAATAGGTAGCTTTTTGTAATGAAAGCTACCTAAAAAATTCCCTTAAGCAATTCACGCCCATAGTAATGCTTTCATATTCTTTTGTGTAGATCTATAGAATTTATACACAAGAAGTAGTATGCAAAAATTTAACTTAACTAACAAGCGAACCACTTTTGATGCTGCTAGCACCTGGTGCATTTTGTAGCCCTATACATAAAAGTTAGAGAACCGATAAAATTTCTCTGTTAAAATCATATTTTATATACTTTTTTATACTTTTAATTTTTTATTATTACATTTTTAGTTGTTTATTTCATCCCAAAAGTGAGTTAAGTCGCCAAATATGGTGCTGCAATTTTTCCTCCCACTTTATCCGGGGAGTAAATGTACAGTACATATTATAATTATATCAGATTGCGATTTGTTTCATAATTGATAGCATAAAAAACAAAAATTAGGATTTTTCTTTTTTTTCTATGCAGGCGATAAATATAAAAATAGTAAATATATTTCTATATAAGCTTTCAAGATCATTGAAAACTATTTTTTAGTGAAATACAAAATAAGCAAACTATTTTCTTTTGAAATCGATTGGAAGAAAGTTTGGAATGTTTAAAATGTCTTTGGTGAAAGTAATCATAAAGTAAATTAATATTTTTACACAATTTAGAAAAATTACTCTGGCTAATTAGGTCGGACATTGCAATTTCTACTGAAGCCCAAATCACTCCTCACACACGACAAACATGAGGCTAACGAAAAAGACAGGCTATCGCCGTGCTTTACGCGTATCTTTTTTTTAAGAGATCGCTAGAGTCATGCTAGAGATAGCCTCGAGACAAACAGCTATGACATTTGGCTAGGGTTGCCGGAAAGTTCTACTTTTGGAAAAAAAAACCCGCCAACTTTTCGTCCGTCAAAAGTGTGAATATAATGTTACAGTTTTTCAAAATAAAATTCGTGGTTCTTTAAGGAATTTTTAAACATTTTTCTATATTTTATATTTCTTATTAACTAATTTTTATTTTTAAATGCTTTTCTTTAAAAAACTTCTATATTAATAGTCCGATAAGTGGTCTCGAAAATTGCGTTTTCAGAAAGTTATGCTGCTGTAAAATCAAACAATATAAATGCACCGGGTCTCAAAGTTAGATGCGAGCAGCACCAAAAGTGGTTCCCTTGTAAGTTAGCAAATATTTAACTTAAATTTAAATTCAAATTTTTACTTAAACAAGAAAGAAAGATCATGCATCAAGCATAGATTATGAAACACATTCCAACACACATTTAGGATACTATAGCAGAGTTTCACAGTTTAGTAAGGCAATGTCTAAATAAGAAAGTTAGAAAACACATAACATATTTGAAAACGCAATTTCAGCAGTTACCACATAGAGTGAGAAAAGTATTCGAATTCTTTTGTCTAGCCTTGTATATGATTTATAGATACGTATATATCTACATAATATGCACAAATTTAGTTCAGTTAGGAAACGCATGACGCAATAATAATGTTTTATAGCTTAAAACTGCAAGAACAGTTACAAATTTAAAATTGCCTTAAATTAATTAAAAATGCAGCTTTTTATATACATATTTTTATCCATCTCCGGTTACCGCGACACTCCGCTTATGACGACACTTTTTTCTGGTCATTAGAGTGTCAGGATAACGAGGTTTGACTGTATATGGAAATGTAAAAGCGCCCTGTTAAATTAAATGCTCCATAGACGGCTGTTTAACTTATCAGTTTAAATAACACACAAAAAAATAAAAACCGCGAATATTACGCGAGTATACTGACAATTTGTTGTGTTATACTGGCAAATGATTTTTCCACGTAGACCTATAATGGAAATACGGGGTTAGCCTAAATGATTCATCGGGTTTCAAGACATTTTGTATTGAGAGGCATACGACCTATAAAGACGAGTGATACGCGACGAGATACATACTCACCAAGTTTGAAAGCCACCTCGTGGCTCGCGTGCAGGAATGCATCACTGCTGCTGTGGCGGACATTCACAGAAACATGCTGTTGAACGTATGGACGAAACTGGATTACCTTTGGGATGTATGCCGGGTGACTAAGGGCGCACACATTGAACATTTTTAGTATGGACCAGAAACTTGGTGAGTGTAAATATCTTTTCATGTATCACCCGTCTTTGTACGTCATATACTTGTAAATAAACAGGCTTTTGAAACCTGATAAATCCTTTTGGGTAACCCTGTATTTTGTATGTTCCAGTAAGCGAACTATAACACTTCATTTTCACGCATTCCATATAGTAAACCTCAATAACTTTATATGGAAATCCGATGATTTTTACGAGAGCTAGAGGACGGACAGACAGATCGAATTGATAGACACTTTTCAACCATTTTGGAAAGTATTAAAAATTGCCATAGATGCGAGAAGACTAAATAGACACAACAGATACAGAAGTTGCAAGTATTTCCATTTGGAAGAAAATAATCCCTGTGATATAAAAAATCAATAAATATTTTTAATATATACATAAATTCATGCACAGATACAGCTACAACATATCCATGTATTAAATAGTGAGTTAATGAAGTTATGTTTTAATATGCTTAATAAAAGATAATGTAATAGACAATCATGATGAACTCAACACTTGGAGCACCATTATTATGAATAATATATGCGCGTTTACAACAATTAGTTTTAGGATGTATAGATATACAAGCGGAAAAATAAAATTCGGAAGTTTCATGCTCTATTTTCGGAAAATTCCTCTGCTAATTACTACTAATTATTTTAACTAAACTTCTCCATCTATTTTGTCAATATTTTACATCACTTACTATACATGTAGTCTACAAATTAATTTGTTGTTCATAGTTAGAGAGGTTAATATTAATCACAATTTTGTGCTAAAGGCAATTAAGCAAATGTTAATAAATTTATTGTGCAGATAAACTAATCATTGAACACATTATAAGTACCTCATGCCAATATTTTTATTTTAATGATCACATTTAATAAGTTAGCTTTTGTTTAAATTGCATTGTTTCTGCAATAAAAAACTTTTATTTTTTCCGTTAAAGTAGAATAACGTTGTTTGCAATAATTATATGTATGAAAATAAAATTACCGTATACTCGCGTATAAGCCCGTTCACATATAAGTTGATCCCCCTATTTTGAATGGAAAAATATTGGTAAAATTCTTGACCCGCGTATAAGCCGACCCTAAAAAATTCTAATATCTATTCAGACAAAAATCATATATTTAATGAAGTACTAAACAAGCAAAAATAATTATATAAAAAATTAAGAATCATCACCCGAATCCTTCAAATTCGGAATCACTATCTGAATCTCCAAAAAGTTCTACGAAATCCCGCCTCGTTACTTCCCCGTAATAAAAATCGGACTCAGAATCTGATGAATCTTCGTCACCATGTTCGTAAATAAAATAAATACTTAGCGTCATCCATAGAATTACTATAATACCTCGATTTTAAATGATTTCATAATCATCTCCTTTGGAATTGATATCGATGCCTTTTTAACCAAACAGGCGATAACATCGATTACCGCTCTTTTTAAATCTCAGACACAGGAAAGAAGACTACAGCTCATATTCAAAATATTAGAGTAATTGAGAAAAAGTAATAAGGAAAAATTATTTTTCATTTATTTATTTTTGATACTAAGTAAATGCAATTAAATTTCTTATAAATTAAATCTGGAATGTTTAGATAAGATTTAAACATTTACAAAATATAAAATACAGTACAATAAATTAGGTATACAGCTATCTGAAACACACCAAAATATCTGAATAAAATTTGGATTGGTTCAAAATATTAGAATATTTTATTTTACGCAACAATATTACCTTATGAATATGAAGCAAATGGTAGTTAATGTTTTTTAGCATCTCCTTTAGCGTACAATCGATATTGCATATTATATACAAAGTGTTTACAAATATTTCTATCAATATTAGCCCAAATAGACTTTGTACGTACCACTAACTCAGTTTGACTTGAAGGAGGATTTTCTTGGCTTTTTTTCTTCATTATACACCATACGTTTTCGATGGGAGTAAGGTCTGGTGAGATTGGTGGCCAAGGAAGTACCTTAATGTTGCGTTGGCGGTACCAATTCTTAGTTGACACCAAGGTATGCGGTGACGCTAAATATTGTTGAAAGATGAAATCATCTTCAAATAAATCTCCTGATGATGAAATCATGTAATATTCCAAAATTTCTTGATATATCTGAGAGTTAACCTTTTCGTGACGATGCATAACTTTCCAGGTCTTTCTGCACTCATGCAACTCCAAACCATGACACTGATAGCAAATTTTACGGAACGTTTAAGGCATTCTTTATCAAATGCTTCATTCTCCAAACTCGAATACGTTGATTGCCATATGAAACACAAAACATACTTTCATCACTAAGTAATATATTTTTCCAATCTTCTTCGCCCCGTAAACGTCTTGGTTTACATCAATTCAATGTTATACGCTTTTGTTTTGCAGTCATAAGAGGTTTTGTTTTTGGCACACACCCCTTCGGGACGAGCGTCTTTTACAGAAATTTTAATCTTTAATCGCTGGTTTTTGAAACAGAAAATTTTGCCTAATCGAATCGGGAAAATGCTCGGATTAAATAAGGCAAAATTTACAATAAAAATTTACTGGTGAGAATAATCCCCGATTCTGAGCATCTTACGCTGCACGAATACCGGTCGCTCGTCCCCAAGGGGTTAAATCTATGGAGACGTGTTAATGTTGTCGATGTGTAGAAACTTCAACTCTTTCTTCTTTCCATTGTCGGTGCAAGAATCGCACACTTTTAAAACGGTTTTTCTTAACTATACGCTTTAGTTTCCTGTCATCTCTAGCAGGGTTTTTTGGTTTTCGGCCACCATTTCGGCGATTATTTTGAAAATTTCCATTTTTTGAATATTGTGTTAGTATTTTACTAACGCTTGATTGCGAACAACGTAAATAATTAGCTACATAACATTGATTTTTACCATTCCGATACAAATCAACCATACGAAGTTTAATAGATTAAGGGTTATCACTCACACGACCCATTTTAAGACGAAAAAGCAAACAAACTGCAAAAAGAATACTGATTTTAAATAAAATCGTCTAAATTTAATCAATAATACCACATTGGTATTAATTAATGTGAAATATTCTAAAATTTTGAACCACTTGAATAAATATTCTAATATTTTGACTTTTCAAAATATTTTTTTTTCAATTAATCTTTTCAAAAATGATACTAGTTTTAAGATAATAAATAAGTTTAATCAACAATAAGTTCTTAATAAAAATATCGTTTGCATACTTGCATTAAAAGACATTAAATTATCAAACGATATTTTCAATTTGTGAAAAAAAGTAATTATTCTAATATTTTGAATATGAGCAACGTCTTAAAAATTGCCATAGATGCGAGAAGACTAAATAGACACAATAGATACAGAAGTTGCAAGTATTTCCAGTTGGAAGAAAATAATCCCTGTGCTATAAAATATCAATAAATACTTTTAATATATACATAAATTCATGCACAGATACAGCTACATATCCATGTATTATACAGGGTGTCCGGTCTCAACGGTGTCCAATGGCTAATTCCTAAACCGTTAGTCATAGACATATAGTTCCAATTACAAAAATGTTTTAAATCAGGTAAAGAAATATTTTAAAAGCGATTTGGGTCAATAAAAACGTTTCTTAAAAAATTACGAAATTTAAATTTTTATACGGTCCCCCGGTCCTATAAGTTATATTTAGTAAAACTTTCCTTTTACGCTGGCAAGTAATACAAAAAAAGTGCCGTTGTTCTACGATTATAATTGACCGAGTAATATCTGTTTAAAGTTGGAACATAATTTTTGCTGCAAATTGGGGGTCATTCACAAATTTAGTCGAAATATGATTTCGTCAGATATATTAAAAAGTGGTTGAGAGTAAAATTAACATTGGAATATAAATTTGAAATCTTTAGTCATTCTGACATATTAATGAAAAATATACAATTTGTAATAAACATTTAAGATGAAAGAAAAAAACAGAATTTTTGTTAAATAAAATGATGCTAAATTAACAACCTCAATTCTTTACAAAATGGTAAGTATTTTAAATATTATTAGATTACACTAGCCTGCAAAAGTTAAGTTATTTCAGGTTTTTTAGCTTTTGATAATTGATTCTTATGTATTCTGTACCGCTGAATCCGTAAATTGACCTTCATTTTTAGCCATCACATCAGGATTTTTCGCAAATTGTAAATTTTAAAGTTAAACAGTTCAAAGTTAAAATTGAATCTCCTCCCCCATCTCATCACACCACCCAGCTGTAAGAATCCCAAGATAAGGAAAAATGTCGAATAAATTATTGAATAAAATAAAATAAAATAAGTTTTACATATGTTTTACAGTATGAGATTTTCGCTATGATTTAACTTACACATTTGCAAAAAAATTCTAACGTGATGGTTAACAATGAAAGTCATTTTCAGATTTATTGCTAAAAAGTGCGTAAAAATCAATTATCAAAAGTTAAAAAATACAACCATCTCCTCTACTTTATAGTATCCGATTTTTGTTATTCTTTAAATACGACAATTTATGATTTGAGAAATATCGTGACATGATGATTAATAATTAAGGCAATTTTCGGATTCAGTGCTAAAAAATACACCAAAGTTAAAAAACCCAACAATCTCAGTCTTGAATTATCTAATCTAAAACTTTTTCTTAAACTTCTTTCCTTAAACTAATCTATCCGAAATTTTTTGTGTTATCCTGTAAAATAAGTATAAATGGTAACCACCGAAAATTATAATAATATTAGATTGTTATCGGATTTGCGCCAGCATGTAAAATGTAATCTCGATCGGATATTTGAAAGTGGGTTAAAGTTCGAATACAAATTTTGAACTGAAAAAACATACATAAGACCGTTGAAGTAACATAAAAACTTATAAAAATAACATAATTTTATTAAAAGAAATCATAAAAGAAACAGTCTCAAATCCTGACAAAATAAAACATATGTTATTTCAGCCAATCTGAAACTTAATAAATGTTAACTTAATCGTAATACTTGTACGATTTTTTTCAAAGCGCAAATTCACATGAAATGAGATCTTCGAGTACTTTAAGCACTTGGAATATGATCCCTCAAAGCAAAGCCGAACTCATTTGTTTTCAGAGCAGAAAAGTGGCATAAGTCATGCATTTTTAAACTTTCATAACTCGCACAATTTTAGTGTTATATGAATGGGACTTTTTGTGTCTTACTTGTCAGTGTAAAAGGAAAATTTTACTAAATATAACTTATAGAACCGGGGGACCGTATAAAAATTTAAATTTCGTAATTTTTTAAGAAATGTTTTTATTGACCCAAATAGCTTTTAAAATATTTCTTTACCTGATTTAAAGCATTTTTCTAATTGGAACTATATATCTATGACTAACGGTTTAGGAATTAGCCATTGGACACCGTTGAGACCGGACACCCTGTATAGTGAGTTAATGAAGTTATGTTTTAATATGCTTAATAAAAAATAATGTAATAGACAATCATGATGAACTCAACAACCTAGGCAACACCAATTAGGCACTAGGCAACACCAAATCAGCCTATGTTAACGAATGAAGTAACTGAGAGCGTGATCTAGGGACGTTTTCTGACCCTTCCAATATGGCGGCCAGTGCGATAGCAGTTAAATTAAAATTGGCGATTATTAAAAATAAATAAACATGTATGTAATCCAAATAGTTCCCGACTATTCCTGTTTTCAATTATGAGTAATAATAATAATTTCAAGTGATTTCTCAACTCTTATTTAATATTTATTGAGGAATTTCCGACAATCGAAAATCTGAGAAAATAAAAATATCAACTGTCTACATTGCTGCTGCTGTCATCTGTTGAACCAAACACGATGAACTTGAATAAAAAAATCTTTAACAGTAAAAATGTTTTAAAAATCTGCCTGATTAAATGTTATTAAATGATACTGAAGTACTTGAGAAAAAGGTGTATACTGACACTGAAGTAATAAAATGCTTCAGTTTTACTCAATAATAAGCAATATTCCTCCACCATTTACTTTAGTGTTAAAATTCCAGATTTTGATCTAGTTTTTTATTGCATTGGTTTCTATAACGTTAAGTATTCTTATAAAAAAAGGGTAAAATTATTAATAATAAAATTCAAAGACAAAAATTAATTATTATTTCCCCTCCCCTCCTCTCAAAATACCTTTTATGATTATCATTAATTTTATTTCACATTAAATCAAAATTGACATTTCTAAATTCACTAGATTTTGTCTATTAGGAGATTTATTGAAACAAACGTCAAAAGCGGTGTTCTTAGATTTTAAACAGTTTTTATTGCATTAATTTCATTACCTTAAAAAATATTTTTTAGAAATTTCATTATTTTTTTAAGTAAAATTATGAATAAGAAAATGCAAAGACAAAATTATTTACTATCCACCCCCCACTCCCCAACCTCTCATTTTTTTATAATTATTATTCAATGCACGTGAAGCCAAACGCCAGAGCTGGCGGTATGCTGATCTTTTATTCTAGCCACTATACCACCAGAATGCCAGTATGCGCAGGCGTAAACACCGCTAGAAGACGACTTTAGCCTCGACCCATGTTGAATGCATAAATTTTAACCGAAATTTTGTAAATTTAGGGAATTTCCTCTCATACAGAATAACATTTTGAATTTTTAAAACAATATATTACTACGTATATATTGCTACAACAAATAAATTATTGCGGTATTTTTAACAAACAATAATTAATAACTCATTCTCCATAGACTGCTATGCTAATGTTCAACAGTAAATACCGTCAGCAGACGAATTTAGCCTCGACTTCATATCAGGTGCATAAGGTCCATTGCTGCCCTATGTTTTCTGCACATGTTGGGAATACATCCACTCAATACAGATTTGTCGCAGTTTATCTTTAAATGATTTGTTGATAAAACATCAATTTGCCTATGCCAGTCAGAAAGCTCTTTAGCTTATAACCAGGGCTTCCACTTGCGTCAATTTTTATATTTTATGGTCATCAAAATTAATTAATAATACTATTAAAATGTTTTATGAAATCACATTTGCTTAATAAAATATAAAAATTGGCGCAAACTTTTCTTCCAAAATCTGACCCGCGTATAAGCCGACTCCCCCTTTTTTAAAAGACAGTTTTAGGTCAAATTTGTTCGGCTTATACGCGTGTAAATACGGTAGTTATTTATCTTACTTTAATATTTTGAATTACTTGTGATAAAGTTTCAGTTACTTTGAAATCAACTTAAATAAGTGTTTAAAGGCAGAATTGTGTAAGTTACGTTTTCTTTAATGCTCAAAATAAGGATTTTCTGAACACATCAGAACGATTTTCTATGAGGGAAAATATCTTAGAGTGTTAGTTACAGGTAAATTTTATATAACTATCCCCTATAATGAGATTCCTATGTGTAGATTAGTATGTCTAAACGATACTCTGCATGCATTTAATACTAATTTTTTCAAAATTACGGATTTACACAACTTTGCATTTAAATGTCTCAAATATTGTTATAATTTTTATCATTATTTTTTCATTAATTATTTAAATAAACCACTTTTCATTTATTCACTTTCTAAACTAATGTATACTTTAAAAGTAATGGATATATATTGCAAACGTATCTTTAAATTTATTTATCTATCAGTTTACTTACTGCAAAGAATAAAAAAAAGTCCTTCCGGCCAGTGCCGGGAGGAAGAGGTACACTGTTAAAAATTTGCAGCATTCTGGCAGGTCATTTGACCGTTTTTTCCAAAAACGGTTACACAACCGTAATTTAACACTATTCTGACCATATTATTGGCCATTTTATGGTCAGAATACAGTTAAATTATGTTTCTGAAACCATTTTCTCAAAAAACGGTCGAATGACCTGCCAGAATGCTGCAAAATTTTTAACAGTGTAGCTTTCATATTCCTTATTTTAAAAAAGCCAACTTATATTATTCAAACACACGAAGCTCAATTAAGTGGAAACCGAATGTAGGAGATTCAATACTAATTTTTATCAATACTAAATCATTATGAATGAGAATTTCGCAAAATTAGTCAGCTTTATCCAAGCTGCTTTTATTTAAAGTAACTTATATTTCGCTGCCAAATTCGGCGATTTCTTAAAGTGCCTGCCTTTTTAAGACAACATGGTGGATGAGGCTAACCAGTGAACTTGGTCGAGACCTTAGTAATTGCTGTGCACATGCTCACTCACATCGGAATCGGTTGATACATACGAGTGCTGTCGCAGGCAAAAAATCAGATTTTTCAAAATGTCACCCTCGTTAGAAATTGAAACTGCTATATCTGAGCCATTTTTTAAGATAAAGACAAACAAAAAATGCTCCTGAATCCTTATATCAAGGTCAAATACTTAAGAAAGAAACCTTTTTCAATTTCTAATTTTTTTGCACCTCACTTTAAATATATATTTTTTTAATTTAATGGCCGCCATTTTGAAACAAGATGGCTGATGAAGCTGGCCAGCGAACTTGGTCGCGATATTGATGTATACTATCCCCATGCCTTCTTCCATCGAAATAGGCGAATACGTGTGGTATCGCGAGACAAATACAAGATCGTTTCAAAGTGTTAGCCATGATAGAAATTCAAAGTGCTATAATTCAACCACTTTTTAAGATATAAACAAAAGAACAAATTTTCAGAAACAAAAACTGCTCCAGAATCTTTGTATCAAGGCCAAACACATAAAAAAAAATCTTTTTTATTTTCCTATTTTTTAATACCTCATTTTAAATTTTAAATTACATTTTTTTAATGGCAACCCTTTTGAAACAAGATGGCGAATGAAGCTGGCCAACAAACTCGGTCGAAACATTGGTATGTACAATGTACAGACCAAGTTACATTCAAATCGGTTCATAAATACGACTGTTATCGCGTGACAAAAATCAGGGCGTTTCAAAATGTCAGCCACACTAGAAATTCAAAATGCTATAACTCAGCCATTTTTTAAGATATAGACGAAACAAAAACTGCTCCCGAATCTTTTTATTGAGGTCAAACACATAAGAAAAAATATTTTTCCAATTTTCAATTTTTTGGTACCACATTTCAAATTTATATTTTTCTTAAAATTTTAAATGGCCGCCATTTTTAAACAAAATGGCGGATGAAGCTGGCCAACGAACTCGGTCGAGACATTGGTCTGTACTATGTATAAACGAAGTTACATCCAAATCGGTTCGTAAATACGCCTTTTATCGCGTGACAAAATTCAGGACGTTTCAAAATGTCAGCTTCGCTAGAAATTCAAAATGCTATAACTCAGCCATTTTTTAAGATATAGACGAAACAAAAACTGCTACGGAGTCTTTGTATAAAGGTCAAATACATAAGAAAAAATATTTTTTCATTTTCAATTTTTTGGTACCACATTTTAAATTTTTACATCCAAATCGGTTCATAAATACGAGAGTTACAGTGTGACATAGGTCAGATATATATATATATATATATATATATATATAAATCTTGAACGGAGGGTGGTTTTGGGGTCTGGGGGTCATGATCGATGAAAATATACCAAAATTTTTTGAAATCGCTTTCCTCCGAACGGCTGCAATAGGTAGCTTTTTGTAAAGAAAGCTACCTAAAATGCTATTACTCAGCCATTTTTTTAGATATAGACGAAACAAAAACTGTTCCGGAATCTTTGTATCAAGGCCAAACACGTAAAAAAATCTTTTTCATTTTCCAATTTTTTAATGCCTCATTTTAAATTTAAATTTAATTTTTTAAATGGCAACCCTTTTGAAACAAGATGGCGAATGAAGCTGGCCAACGAACTCGGTCGAGACATTGTATGCACTATGTACAGACCAAGTTACATCCAAATCGGTTCATAAATACGCCTGATATCGCGTGACAAAAATCAGGTCGTTTTAAAATGTCATCCACAATAGAAATTCAAAATGCTATAACTAAGCCATTTTTTTTTTTACATATAGACGAAACAAAAACTGTTCCGGAATCTTTATATTAAGGTCAAACACATACCAAAAAAATCTTTTTCATTTTCCAATTTTTTGGTATCTCATTTGAATTTTTTTTTAATGGCCGCCATTTTGAAACAAGATGGCGGATGAAGCTGGCCAACGAACTCGGTCGAGATATTTGTATGTACTATGTACACACCAAGGTACATCCAAATCGGTTCATAAATAGGCCTGTTATTACGTGACTAAAATCAGGACGTTTCAAAATGTCAGCCACGCTAGAAATTCAAAATGCTATAACTCAGCCATTTCTTAAGATATAGACGAAACAAAAACTGCTCCCGAATCTTTTTATCAAAGTCAAACACATAAGAAGAAAATATTTTTTCAATTTTCAATTTTTTGGTACCACATTTCAAATTTAAATACTTCTTAAAAATTTAAATGGCCGCCATTTTTAAACAAGATGGCGGATGAAGCTGCCCAACGAACCCGGTCGAGACTTTGGTATGTACTATGTATAAACGAAGTTACATCCAAATCGGTTCATAAATACGCGTTTTATCGCGTGACAAAATTCAGGACGTTTCAAAATGTCAGCCACGCTAGAAATTCAAAATGCTGCAACTCAGCCATTTTTTAAGATATAGACGAAACAAACACTGCTCCGAACTCTTTGTATAAAGGTCAAATACATAAGTAAAAAATATTTTTCCATTTTCAATTTTTTGGTACCACATTTAAATTTTTAAATTTTTTTAAAACATTTAAATGGCCGCCATTTTGAAGCAAAATGGCGGATGAAGCTGGCCAACGAACTCGGTCGAGACATTTGTATGTACTATGTACACACCGAATTACATCGAAATCGGTTCATAAATACGCCTTTTATCGCGTGACAAAATTCAGGACCTTTCAAAATGTCAGCCACGCTAGAAATTCAAAATGCTATAACTCAGCCATTTTTTAAGATATAGACGAATCAAAAACTGCTCCGGAATTTTTGTATAAATATCAAATACATGAGAAAAAAATATTTTTCCATTTTCAATTTTTTGGTACCACATTTCAAATTTTAAATTTTCTTAAAAATTTTAAATGGCCGCCATTTTGAAACAAAATGGCGGATGAAGCTGGCCAACGAACTCGGTCGAGACATTGGTATGTACTATATTCACACCGAATTACATCGAAATCGGCTCATAATTACGAGAGTTACAGTGTGACATAGGTCAGATATATATATATATATATATATATGGATATATATATATATATATATATATATATATATGGATATATATATATATATATATATATATATATATATATATATCAATTTTGAACGGAGGGTGGTTTCGGGGTCTGGGGGTCATGATCGATGAAAATATACCAAAATTTTTTGAAATCGCTTTCCTCCGAACGGCTGCAATAGGTAGCTTTTTGTAATGAAAGCTACCTAAAAATATATTTATAATCAAGAGCTTACTTTTTAAAAAAATTGAACGATTTCAAAGAAATTTTAGTGACATTTTGCGCAAAGAGCAAACTTCCTACAAAAAAATTCAAATGCAGCTACCCAGTTTCCTTTACACACAAGGTACAATCCGTTTCATAAAAAAATACGCACCCGTCTTTATTTGTAGATCATTTACAATAATATAAAAACAAAGGCGTCATCGGACTCGAAATAATGGTCTCATTTTAAATGACTGCAATTTCTGAAAATGTAGGCGTCTTCCTGCATATAAAATTTATAAGGAATTTAATTTTTGAGGAGATAAAACTCACTTTTGACAAATTATTTTATCATAGTGGTCGCGCAGAGATGCAGTAGGTATAGTTCGAGTGGAAATTGTGCCTACTTTCTGAATATGAATGCATTTTCTGAAATAGGGGTTGTCTACGAATAAAAATTGCATCAACTTTCATATTTTAAATGGTAACAATTACTTTTGGCACATTATTTATTCCTTTGACTCAATTCAGCCCAGAAAGGTATATGAAATTTTTGCACTTTTTCTGAAACCTTTATAGGATTACAAAAAATATGGTACAGTTCTATCCATAGATTCCGAAAAATAAAATTACGATCTCACAAGGAAAATCGCCGGAGTCATTCAATTATCAACTGAAAAAATGCACAAAAAATCTAAATATAAAATAAACGATCTTTAAACAGATAAAATGTAAATATAAAATTCCCGATTACTTTCGAAGATTTTGTACTACGTTCATGTAAACAATAAGACGACACGGTGTTTTTAAACCATCGAAAAGTAAATTTCCTCTATATTGCGAAATATAATGATAGGAACGAACTGTAAGTTACCATAGCCATGTTTTTCACGTTTTATGTAAAAATTAATGAAGTCATACTTCACAAAATTTTTAATATGAATTTATTAATAATTTTCTTAATTTAAAATACATTTTTGAGTACATTTTATATTTCGATTATATTTCGGTCCATTCATAGTATCTCTTTAAAAAAATAAACATTCGAAAGTCAAATCTTGTATGAACTTCATAAGAGCAAAACTTAGTTTTTACTTTCTCAAAAAATACTGATCTTTCACAACTAATAAATGAACGAAAAAATCTGTATATAAGGTGTATCTGAACTGACGAACAGAGACTTATTGTGTTATTCCATGTCCAGACAAACAATTTTTGTGTTATAAATCAGCATCGCATATATCAGGGTCGTTTTAATCCCCTATTCAAGAAAATATACATTTCATGCACCAAGCCGAATCCGGATCAGAGGATTGCTCATAACTCTAAAAATAATGACGATATTTTAACGAAATCATTAACAGAATAATTTTACTTTCTGTGAAATATCATGTCAAGGAAAGTTCTGGAATGGCATAGTGACTGCGTATGCAATGCTAGATATCTTCAAAATTTTGAAACGTCTATTTAATTGCTTTTTAGATGTAGATAATGGTCATTTCTAATATTTTTTCGAAATCCATCCAATCTCTCAGAAAGCGAAAAACATCCGTTGAAGGTTTTGCTAAAATGTCAAAATTATCTTTTGGGAATTTTTTTTTTTACTATTAAGATTTATATATTTTAAATATTTGATATGTTATAGTGAAATAGATCTTTTAAAAAAAGGAAGTTTATCATGATAATGATTGTATTTATTTTATTGTTGTTGTTTTTAGATGTAGATGAAGCGATTCAGAAGATATACGTTACATGCTTTGAGACTACCCTTTCTGAAGAGGTAAGATTTTTACTGTTTTAAAAGTTCAGAGATTTTCCTGGCAGTAATACAATTATAATTCTCCTTAATATATCATTAAATAACGTAAATTATTTAAATTAAATAAACTAAAACTTTTACAAAACTAAATCATAATTAATTTCTTTAAAGTAAATTATTACTTTAAAAATATAATTTTCAAACTGATATTTTAAAAACCTTATAGTGTACTGTAATTTGTGATTGTATAAGAGTATTCTATTCCCCCCAAACTTTTGTTCTGATAATTTTGAAACAGGATGTAGAAAAATATCCGCACTCTTTTTCATTTTTTCACCAGTTACCAAGTAATTTCTCTATGCTATTAAGTTAGTTTTTCATCAAATTGTCAGCACCGTTATTTTGAGCAAATGAAATCCTTTCATTTATTTTTTTATGCATTTTAAAGCTTTCAAAGGTATGGTTTTTATTCAATTTCTTTGAAAGAAAGAAATATAAATGAGTTTACCTAGCAGAAACTTACATTTCAGTGGACTTGCAAGTCATGCGGATAATTAAGATCTTGGCTCATTTTTGTCGAAAAAATACTTTTTTTACGATCTTGGTAAATATAAGCATGATATTAGATTAGTTAAAAGCAATTTAAAACATTTTCATTTTGCTATCTTTAATTTGCAATTTAATTTTCTGTTCGCAGACAAATCTTGCAAGAACATCATTAGTATCATTATGACAATTTATTTCAAGCTGAGATATTTAAGCCATGGAAATCCTCAAAGACATAAATGCAATATTCGTGCAATGAACGGGCTGTAGGTATTCAGATTTATTAATTTTAAAATTTTGAAGAATGGTAACAGCAACATAGATTATGTAATTTATTAAAATTAGACAATTATTAAAGAAAGTGAATTTAAATTACAACAAAAAAAAAATGTTCATTGAAAGAAAATATTGGAGAAGGCCGCTAGCATGCCCACTGTTTGGTGCCCATGATGTTAATGGAAAGGACTTTAGAAATGTACGTTTCTGTGAAAATTTCCCAACTACGAAAACCCAGTCTGTTTCTGTATTATCCTGAAAAGTAAAATCATTTTCTCATTCCAGGCATTAGACTTATTTAAAGACGCAACTAAAACCACATCGATATCAGAAGCAATCAACTATTTGTGTGATGATCAGGTAATGACGATCTTTCTTTATTCTGTATATGTAAAATAATTTTTACTTGAATTTTATATCTATAAAAAATAATAAGAAATTTATTATTGCGACTCTCTCTCAAGAGGTAAGATTTTTACTGTTTTAAAAGTTCAGAGATTTTCCTGGCAGTAATACAATTATAATTCTCCTTAATATATCATTAAATAACGTAAATTATTTAAATTAAATAAACTAAAACTTTTATAAAACTAAATCAGAATTAATTTCTTTAAAGTAAATTATTACTTTAAAAATATAATTTTCAAACTGATATTTTAAAAACCTTATAGTGTACTGTAATTTGTGATTGTATAAGTGTATTCTATCTCCCCCAAACTTTTGTTCTAATAATTTTGAAACACGATGTAGAAAAATATCCGCGCTCTTTTTCATCAGTGCCAAGTAATTTCTCTATGCTATTAAGTTAGTTTTTCATCAAATTGTCAGCACCGTTATTTTGAGCAAATGAAATCCTTTCATTTATTTTTTTTATGCATTTTAAAGCTTTCAAAGGTATGGTTTTTATTCAATTTCTTTGAAAGAAAGAAATATAAATGAGTTTACATAGCAGAAACCTGCAATTCAGTTGACTTACAAGCCATGCGGATAATCAAGATCTTTGCTCAATTTTGTCGAAAAAATACTTTTTTACGATCTTGGTAAATATAAGCATGATATTAGATTAGTTAAAAGCAATTTAAAACATTTTCATTTTGCTATCTTTAATTTGCAATTTAATTTTCTGTTCGCAGACAAATCTTGAAAGAACATCATTAGTATAATTTTGACAATTTATTTTAAAGTGAGAGATTCAAGCCATGGAAATCCTCAAAGACATAAATACAATATTCGTGCAATGAACGGGCTGTAGATATTCAGATTTATTTTAAAATTTTGAAGAATGGTAACAGCAATATAGATTATACATTTATTAAAATTGGACAATTATTAAAGAAAGTAAATTTAAATTACAATAAAAAAAAATGTTCATTGAAAGAAAATATAGGAGAAGGCCGCTAGCATGCCCACTGTTTGGTACCCATGATGTTAATGGAAAGGACTTTAGAAATATACGTTTCTGTGAAAATTTCCCAACTACGAAAACCCAGTCTGTTTCTGTATTATCCTGAAAAGTAAAACCATTTTCTCATTCCAGGCATTAGACTTATTTAAAGACGCAACTAAAACCACATCGATATTAGAAGCAATCAACAATTTGAGTGATGATCAAGTATTGATTGCACAGGTAATGACGATCTTTCTTTTTTCTGTGTATGTAAAATAATTTTTACTTGAATTGTATATCTGTAAAAAATAATAAGAAATTTATAATTTTTATAAACTTTAGTTTAATTATATAATTTTGGGGGTAAATTCAAGCAACTATTTTTTTTTTACTCTTAAAATGGAAGTTTTGAGAAATAGTTATATCCTGACAAATAATGGCCTTGGTAATTCAAGCTCAGCCCGGATTAGAGCGATTGATAGAGTTTTTCTTGGATCGTCATCAGGCTATCCATATTCTTGTCCCTTCCTGTGCTCAGATTCAAAAAGTGTTATTCTACACAAGGCCTAACATGTCTGTTTTCATGCAAGCCACAGTTAAAAATTGTAATAAGCATAATCTGGTACAAAATCGTAAAGCATACAACGTAATTTATGCATTGAAATGCAATTTGTGGAACATTGAATACATAGGAAAAATTTGTAATCATTTACATTTGCGTCTAAACATACATCGATCTCTTATTAATAAATAAAAAAATTCTGTATTTCAGACAACTCATAACACTGAATTTTCTGATTTAAAAAAAAGCGCGACTTTAATAATACTACAACATTAAAAAGTACATAAAAGGACGACTTTTTTAAGAATCTAATATTACTTATCCTTATGAACTAAATTGAATAGTTTATTAAAGAAAACACATGCCATTAATTCAGAATTAGCTCATTCTGATAACTTTAAAAAATTTCAAGTTAAAATTTTTCAAATATAAAAAAATTTCAAGAACCATTGAGTAAAAAAAAATAGAATATCTAATGACAATAATGTAATAATGAAAGAAATCAATGAAAATGTAGCATAATATACAATAAATTATAACTGGTTGATCGTTATTAAAATGTTTTCAGTAATAAAAAGAAATATCTTCATAGTTAAAAATATTTAAAATGAATAAATACTTAGATTTTGTAACCCATATTTTGATGTTCTTCATTATAGAGTTAATATATTTAATGAAAAACTCTTAAAAACAAACTAACAAAACTCAGCTAAAAATTTATTTCTCTAATTGAGCTATGAATAAAATCAATTTATAACATGTTATTAATAATGAAAGTTATACATTTATACTGAGATTTTCTGGATGGTTCCGAATCTTTTAGTTCATGTACATGTTTATACTATAATAAACGGTCAAGTGCGAGCATTACTCGGGCACAGAGGGTTCCGTAGAGTAAATATATAAATTTGTAATTGTAATATATATATATATATATATATATAAAGTTGCTAAAAGAATACTAAGACTTTTTAAAAAACTATATAACGTAGGGTTGGATATAACTGTATATATTAGAAAAGTGTAATCGGGTATACCATGAAAGTTCAAAGAGATATATGGAACAATGTCAAATATAGCTATTCGTATAACTCTTTTTTTAATATTATCCTAAGCTGTTTATGATAAACTTAATTCGGTACTGACAATAAAGGCAGTGCATAGTTAAACTTCATTTGGAATTTCATGAAACTGAATTCAGCGTAGTAATAACCTTTATTTCTACAGTGTATCTAAAACAAAACCTTTGTTCAAAGTTTAAATTTGGCATTGTGCTAAGCGCGCTTCGAATTGAGGTCTCAACGTTACAACGCTCCCTTGGTCAGTGCCGCGTTTTTCCAGATAGGTGTTTAATTAGCTTTTAAAGTCTCTCGAGGCGTATTGAGAGATATAACCAATGCAAACTATCGCGAATCTCACAGTATTTATGCGATTCATTCTAATTAAATATTTAGAGGGCGATGCCTTTAAAAAACGGATACCTAATTTTAATTCCAAAACAGACAAATGGCACCAAGAATATTTAATTAAAATTTTCCTTTTATCATGTACGTGAAAATAAGCAAGTTCGCATTTTCTAATAAATTCGTTTATAAATTCTGGTGTCAGACAATTATTTCATAAGTTTATAAATAGTGCCGGAAAGGATTAACTGGTCGCAGGACTCCTAAAGCTTCAAAATTTAAGAAATTTTAATTTTTGTAGATGTAAAACTCCTATCTTTTCTGAATATTTTGATATAATTGTTTCCTTGAAATTCCCATTAGAACAGAAGTTTTGGCTTTTAGAATTATACCCGCTCAATAGCTGAAGCGGCGCTTCCGAAACTTTAAAGTCATTATTTTCCAAAAGGCGTTTTTGGGTATAACGCGCAGGATACCTCAAAAACTTCTGAATATTTTTTCATGAAATTTTCAAAACACATATTCCATGTTATTCTGTATAAACTGAACCTAAAATTTCCTTTTTATTGTTCAAAAAAATATTTTTTTAGGTGATTTTACTGTTGAAATTTTCAAAATTTTGTACTAGCTAAATGCAGCTTTGCATTAAAAATATAAAAATGCTTTAAATACAAATTTATTTAAGTTCAGGGAAATTATTACAATCTGAAGTATAAGTAAAGCACCAAAATTTTCATTCTAGTTGCAGTATTTATTTTGTAATCCTGCGCGTAAACTGTTATGCTAATTTTTTGTTCGACAAATGTCTAACAGTTTCGAGCCCCCTATAAATACTAATTCTGTATCTTGCAATTTTTTAAATACTTGAAACAAGAGAACATACTTATATCCTTCATTCCAATTAAAATTGTGTTTTAAAATACATTTTAAGACATTAAATGTTCTTTTGGTCTTAATTATGGTCTAAATTAAAATGGTCTTTTTTTCATTTTTTCCACTTTTTAGAGTCCCGAGACCCCTTAAATTAGTATGTTTTTAACAATTTGACGTTTATTGCTTTTATACTGCTACTGGACATTACATTACACATATATATCATTAAAAGTCGTTAACTAGGCATAGAGTACGCCGCCCTGTCCTTGTGCATGTCCAAACTGACCGTACCTTTAAGGGTTAATATCTCAGCTAATTACCGATGATTTTTTTCGAAAATCGTTATCAACAATGCTTTTATTCTTCTGCAACGATAGGTATATTCAGCGATGCTCAACAATTTTTCTGAATGCCCGTAAATCGTAATTTGTGTATAACAGAAAAATGCTAATTACTCAAAAACTATGCGACCTATGGTCATCGCTATAATTTTCTGGCAAGGTTTATATTAACGTCTACTACCTCTAGTTTTTTCATAATTTTAGTTTCAGTAGATTCGGAATTAGATGGGGGGGGGGACATATTTTTGCGCTACATTTTCAACAATATCTTTGAAAATATAATACCTAAAATTAAAAGGAACGTATTTTTGAGTTCAGCGTTACAAAAGCTTTCACAGGATAACCCACATGATATACAAAGAAAAGATTTTTTTTTTTCAAGTAGCATAAATAGCCCCTCTACTTTTTTACTAAATATATTTATGAATATTTATTAATCTGAAAATATGTGGGTCAATGGTCTTTATTACTTCCCCAAATTTGAATTTTCCACGTTCCATAGTTTGCGATTAAAATGGCTGTGACAGACAGACAGACAAACACAGGAGTGATCTTATAATGGTTCCGTTTTTACTTTTTAAGTACGGAACCCTAAAAATTAATATAAAATATTATTATATGCCATATTTAAATGAGAGATTTGGTCATTTTCATTATAAGAATTTGTGAGATTTTTTTTTTTTTTTAAGTACACACACATATATATTTACAGGTTGTTCTAAAAACATAGATATCGGTTTTTATTCCTTAAATATTGATAGTTACGTAAGCAAAGTTACGTAATAAAGGTACAGAATTTTACGAAACAGATTAAAATTTTCAGGGGATTAAATTTGAAGAAATACAAAATTTAAATCTTTATACGTCCCACATACTAAACATTTCCCAACGAGTAAAATGTGCCCCATACATTAATAAGGTCACGTACAAAATTTCAGCATTTTATCATAAAATGTTACAGAGATATGAAAATACATAAATGCTTACTTAACCCTTTCAAGAGCGTCGGTTCATTTTTGGACCACCTAATTGTAATACCTAAACGCCACATTGATACCAGAATATTGAAATGAAAATTTTCCTTTTATTAAGTATGTGAACAAAAGCTTTTGCTAAGTTTTAAATAAATTTGTTTGTAATTTCCGGTGTCGTTCTCTAATTTCGGCATTTTACGAATAGAAGTACCTTGCCCCTGAAAGGGTTAAACCAGTTTTCGATGCCTGGATAAGAATTCAAAAATGTGAAAAATCATGACGGATGATAGAGTCTCAGCAATTCGTATACAAATTACGTTAGACTGCCCGGCTGCGCGTACATAAGAAATGCTATGGACCAATGACAGAGCACAAACAACTTTCTCATGTAATGATGCATCTGTTGCGATTCTATGACGCACCGATCAGAGGCAGATATTTGCATAAGCAAACATTTCTAAGCTGCATTGACTGTACCATTCCAAGGTTTTATTCATCATGTAAAATTTTAAGGTATTTTTCAGGAAGCATAGTTGTGTAAATTTGTAAATGAATTCAAATGTAATTTGAAACTAAAGATAAGAGCCACGAGTTATGTTATTCAATTGTGATGTATTTCTGCCTCGCGTCATCTGCACTCTAGCTGTAAACATTTACATTTTAATTTGTAATTAACCCCTCGCCAAATTGTTTAAACATACCTCTGCGACTTTGTATGATAAATTGCTGTTATTTTGTACATGACATTATAAGTGTATGGGGCACATTTTCTCATTGGGGAAAGTTTTTGTACGGGGGACCAGGGCCGTAACCAATCAGCAAAGTCAGAGGGGGGGGGGGTGTTGAAATTTTTGGTGAAGTAATTCAAGGCTTGTTTTTTTTTTTTTTTTCATTCTTCTTTAACCGCTTCCCTTATAATACAGAGTTATCTTGGGTTCGTATATATGACAATTAATTATTATCCCTAGAAAACTCGGGCGTGGCATAATTTGTCACTGCGGTTTGTTTTATTACGTTTTTACTCGACCTGAAAATTCAAAAGAAAGAAAATATTTTTATACAATATAATAAATTATATATAATTAAATTACATATAATATTTGATTGGCAGTTTCCCAAGCTTTGTGATATGAAGTGCAAATGATGAAATGCAATGATGTGATTGCAAAAAATTGGATGATTTTTTGCAGTTTTTTTTAATTGGTAAGGGAGGCGGTTAATGATATACAGGGCCTGATTATCCGAAAGGCACATGCAGCAATGTAAGACTTCTTAAGGTTGTTCTCAAATTCTAAGGAGCTGCTTTCTGACACATTTTTGAACTAATTTTTCAATTGGCAGGTTTTGTCATTCAGACTAAGTAACCAAAAGACATTGTGCATTTTTGAGTAAACTCAAAAGATCTTTGAGAAAATACTATCAAAGTTGGCGTTTTCAACCGAATTGCTGAATGCAACACCACGAGAAAGGAAAGAAACTGGTTGTCACGTGGCAAAAATTGCTTATAACTCGAAAAGTAATTTATTTATCGAAAAATGGAAAACTCATTTTGATTCCAAATAGCTTCAATAGTCAGCTCCGCCAATTTGGTTCTTTTACGTTTAAAAATGAGTCAGAAAATGTGTTAGAAATTTTCGCATTCTAGAGCAGGGGATTTGAGAACCACCTTAAGAGTACAAGAATGTTTCTTGTATTCTTCCAGATCTGAAGCAGATGGGTTATTATTCATGATGAATTTACAGATAATAGTTTGTGCTTAGTTTGGAATGAGTTAGTTTGGAATGAGTAAAATAATCTCTTAAGGTAGAATAGGCAAAAATATTAGGGAATTAATTACAATTCCCTAATATTTTTGAATTACAATTCATAGCTATTTTTGTTTCAAAAGATTTCGCTTCTATAAAAAACCAAAGGGTGGTCGTTTTGTAAACGAATAGTTTTTCTCTAAATCAACGAACTATACTTGTCTATTTTTAATCACATTCTGAATACTCCGGAAGAATCATTAAGCTTAAACGCCTGTCCAATGTATACTGTGTCACTGTGTATATATTATATACGTATGTGAAATTTATATAAATATTTAAGGTTTAACAGAAGAATTTTCTGAAGAATACTATAAAACTCTATGATAAATAAAATTTCAAGTTCAATTTTATATTTAAGATGTAAAAATAATTTTATTTATTATGAAGAAAAAAAAAGGTGCCTTGAGCGTATAAGAACGTCTCTGTAAGATCCTTCTTTTTGTAATTTCAGTAAACTATGGAAAGAAAATTCTTTAAATAAAGTAACCAAATAGAAAGAGGATGAATAAAAATATAATTTTCTATTTATTTTATTAAAATACTGATATGTGACGGAAGATTTCACAATGTAAATACATAGTCAATTTTTAAAAAAATTTCATGTGTGTGATCTGATTTCCGAGGAAAACGACCAAATGGGAGTAAGTAAATTTTTTAGTTGAATCAATTTCTAAAAATGAATAATCACTGTCAAATAATAAACTGTGTGAAAATATATAATATCTATACTAATAAAAGAATAAATCGCTCTGTGTGTGTGTGTGTGTGTCTGTCTGTCTGTCTGTGTGCGATGGCTAGCGAAAACTACCGCACGTAGAAGTCTGAAAATGTAGATGTGATTAGTCCAAGACAGGCCCTGATATACTTGAGGCTTGGATTTTTAATTTTTTAAGGGCCGGGGCCCCTAGGCCCCTTTCAGTTTTCATGCACAAAAACGTTAATAACATGCCTCTTTTCTATCCGATCTTCTTCGTTTTTGGGGGGAATTCTACTTTTGAGTTTCTGACTCATTTCTACATTTCAGTTAAGACCCTGGCACCCTTGCAAGGGGGCCGGTACAGGGCCCCTTGAAGTTTTAGCGCACTGAATTGTTAATAACATGCCTCTTTTCTATCCGATCTACTTCGTTTTTGGTGCGAATTCTTCTTTCAGTTTCTGTCCCAATTCTACATTTCAGTTAAGTCCCTGACTAAATTTTTAATAACATGCCTCTTTTCTATCAGATCTTCGTCGTTTTTGGTGTGAATTCTCCTTTCAGTTTGTGCCCCATTTCTGCATTTCAGTTAACACCCTAGCACCCTGTCAAGGGGCTCAATACAGGGCCCCTTGAAGTTTTAGTGCACTAAATTTTTAATAACATGCCTCTTTTCTATCCGATCTTCGTCGTTTTTGGTGTGAATTCTCCTTTCAGTTTGTGCCCCATTTCTACTTTTCAGTTGAGACCCTAGCACTCTGTCATGGGGCCCAATACAGGACCCCTTGAAGTTTCAGTGCACTAAATTGTTAATAACATGCCTCTTTTCTATCAGATTTTCTTCGTTTTTGGGATGAATGCTACTTTCCGTTTCTGCCCCATTTCTACATTTCAGTTAAGATCCTGGCACCCTTGCAAGGGGCCCGGTACAGGACCCCTTAAACTTTTAGTACACTAAATTCTTAATAAATTGCATCCTTTTTATCCGATCCTCATTTTGGGGATACTTTCTCCATTTAGTGATACTTCCGTGTCTACATTCCAGTTAAGACCATGGGCCAGTCTAGGGTCCTGTAGGGCCCGGTCCAGGGCCTCTTAAATTTTTGTGTGCCATGCGTTTTTCACACCCTAATTTTATGACCTTCGCAATGCGTAATTTTAAAATTGAGTCTAAAACTCTTCTCCTTAGACCAACAACCACATATTTTTATTGGGGCCCTCGGGCCATTTTTTAAGCCTTTCCCCAATTTTTTGCACATTTCTTTTAAATTATATTCTAATGATTAATTCGTACCCTATGCTTAATCTCAACTAATCGAAGATCTAAAACGCTAAGTATTAAAACGCTGTAACATGATTTCATGTTAGGGCCTTTTCTCAACTATCAATTGGCCCCTTTTGGGCCTCCTATTATAACTCCCTTAAAAATAATCCGATTCACTAGCTTTTTCTTCTAACAACATCTTAGGTTCTCCAGCTATTACATGAACTACAAAAAAAAAATTATTTCAGGTTTCAGCTACCACCAATTTTGAATATAAGTCGTCTTCTTAGGGCCCTTGGTGCATCTTCTTTAAAAATGATCCGAATTCCTTGCAATTTTCTTTACCATAGTTCTAGCGTCCTCAGATTACATTAAAAGCTACTAAAAAGTGTATTTATACCAAACTACATGCCACTTAAGTCTCTTCCCCCTTGGGGCCCGGTACAAGGCCTCTTGAAGCTTTTGAACCATAAATTATTAATAAATTGCCTCTCTTAATCCGATCTTCATTTTTGGAACCATTTTTCCATTTAGTTATTCTCCAGTTTCTATATTCCATTTCCAGTTAAAATCCTGGGGCACCTTAGGGTCCTGTAGGGCCCGATCCGGGACCCCTTGAACTTTTTGTGTGCTATGCATTTTTTACACCCTAATTTTCTCACCTTCTCATTGCATAATTTTAAAATTTAGTCTTGGACTCTTCCCCCTAGATCAACACCCTCATATTTTTATTGGAGCCCTAGGGCCCCTTTTTGAGCATTTACCCGATTTTTGCGCATTTCTTTAAAATATTATTCTAATGATTATTTCATACCCTATGATTAATTTTGGCTAATTGAAGATCTAAAACGCTAAGTACTAAAACATTTAAACATGTTTTCATGTTAGGGCCGTGCTCTCAACTAACAGTTGGGCCTTTATGGGATCACTGTTATAGCTCCCTTAAAAATGGTCCGATTCACGAACTTTTTTTCCCTAACAACTTCTTAGGTTCTTCAGCTACTACATGAACGACAAAAAAATTTGCAGACTTCAGCTACCACCAATTTTGAATATTAATCGTCTTCATGGGGCCTTTGTTGCAGCTTCTTTTAAAACTATCCTATTCTGTTGCAATTCTCTTTAACATAGTTTTAGCGTCTTCCAGCAACTTTAAAACCCCTAAACATTTTTCTTATACCTAACTACATTTCAGTTAAGAGCCTGGCCCCCAGGGCCCGGTCTTTCTTTATACCTCAGCTACCACCTTTTTCGAACATTAATCTCCTTTTTCAGCATTAACTTACGTCTACTCACTACAGCCGTAAATTAAAAATCGCGTTACTTTAAAGGTTACTTTAGAGAAGGGATTTCATCCGTTTATTAAATATTGTTTTAATGCTAACAGTGATTCGTGAAATTTACAAGGTGAGGAGGCTTCTTCCACCGATTGGTGGCGCGTTATTTCCTCGGGTTTAAGGGCCCAATTTCACCGGGATTTGCTTCCTTAAACATAGAATACAATTCAGCTACTTTCTGTATTATGAAATTTTATCTTAGACTTTAGTTACCAACATTTTCTAACATTAATGGTGCATTCTATTTTTTTTTTTTTTTTTTTTTTTTTTTTGTTTCTGTGAGCCTGATTCCTACGAGGTTTTGGCTCACTCAACTTGGTTTTCGATTGTCTCCGGCACGTGCGGGCACTTCCGGTAAATGCTGCCATATGTAGTGGGGATCTAGATTACAGGTTCGTTCCGAAAGAAGTTTGATGGGAACACATTAGACGCCGCGGAAAGCAATGGAGTCTCCGAAATTAGGTTAATTTAAAAGAATTTCCAAAGATATAAAATCATACAAACTTAAGTTTTGTTTAAGGTTATTATTTACAAACCCCGGGCAACGCTGGGCGGGTCTGCTAGTATTATAATAAAGCAATATTATCAAGATCTTTATCTGCTGTTTTCAAAATGTATGGTTGTCCTTAGGAGATACCTTCTTTAAATTTTCATTGGTTTGGTGAACTTGGAATACCGAGAGATCTTTCACTTTTTCCTATTTACTACACTTATTCTTGACTAAGTTTTCTTGCTTGATTCAATCTCATTGTGGTTTTCTGATCGAAGGGAGGGTTTTACTTTCCATAAACCAACTTTAACATGTCTATTAGAATGGGTCGAAAAAACCGAAATATTTATAATCGAAACGTAATAGCGCGGAAAAGTTGCCTTTTGTAAAAAAGATAAAATACGTAAAATATTACACCGATTGGTTAATATCTTTTACCGCCGCAAGGGCTCCAAATTTCGAAAAAATCGCAAAAAACATACTTTCAGCAATTTTTTTTTAAATTATCCAAACATACTTATTCAATTTCTAATAGAACGCAATAGCCACGACAAGATATTAGTAATGTAACAATAACATTTCATTTTTGTGACATCGTTGCTTTTATCGCCACAACAGGGCCAAAATTTCTAAAAAATGTTAAAAATTAAAGTTTTTCATTTTTTCAATTTTCATAACTTTTGTAATGTTTTCAGATTTTTTACATTTCTAATAGGCTGGGAAAGGCATTTTATGTTGTTAGTTTCATGCACATTGTTAACCATGATCACTGTAATTCTATTAAAAAAAATTGCTCAATGATAGAAACACCTGCAGCTGCCTGCACGTAAAATTAATATCTCGCTGCTAGAGGGCCACGTTTCACTTTGTTCGTTTTTTTTTTTTTTTTTTTTTTTTTTGTAATGTACTCCTTTTACTCTATACTTTGATGGCCCTAAAGATAGAAATATCTGCCAGGTTAAAGAGGTGGCAAAGTTTCATCTTTGCGAAGTCAAGGAGGAACATATCTCTTTGTACTAGAACCAGGTCTGAATTATTTTCGTCATTTGACCCCGTCGTCTGGCAAGGCGATTTCTATATGCAATGACATTATAGATTTTTTGAAGAAAAATGAAATCCCGACTGGAATAATAATTGCAGTTGAATTTCGCGGAACTGTCTTCAAAACAGGATGCAAAGGTGGTGTTATAGTAGGATTAGTTGAGAACAACTTTTAAAAAACCACTTTATTGGCTTCCTTGACCTCATTTCAATGAGCTTCCACTGAGACATCTTTTCAAACATCTTGATCATAGGCGTAGCGTGACCAGAAATTTTGAGGGGGCACCAAAGCCGTGAGAAGCGCGCCCTTAACGAATTTTCAATTTCCCCCCCCCCCCAATAAAAAAAATCTTTCTCTTTGTAATGAGTGT
The DNA here is from genome assembly GCA_963932465.1 of Maratus speciosus. Taxonomy (NCBI): domain Eukaryota; kingdom Metazoa; phylum Arthropoda; class Arachnida; order Araneae; family Salticidae; genus Maratus; species Maratus speciosus. The sequence continues at coordinate 559,425,297 of OZ010787.1, read as the reverse complement.
AATAAAATTGATAAAGTGCAGAAACATAAATAAATTCTATAATATTTATAATATGAATAAATATTTCGCGTTTATTTTGGAACTTTAAAATGTTTAATTTTAATTTAGAAATTCAGACCAACTAAATAACATATGAGAAAATTGCAATTATTTGTTAGAGATTTCATGATGTTTTGCGACAGGAAAAAAAAAGGATCAAGAAAGAGAAAAGAAATTCCCCTGAAAATGATCGGCGGACAAAAACTGAATAAATAAACAAATAAAACAGTGGTTCGCAGCATAAATTTTGCGCCTGCGGCGACCGCTCCTTTAGCCCCCTCTTTGCACGGCCCTGGGGGAAACACTAGAGGTCTGCACGGGCCACAGTTTCCAGGCCGGGGTGAAAATTAAAAGTTCCACCCGAGCCCGGCCCGTTTATATTTTCACAGTTTATGGTCAGGCCCGGTTCGTAAAAAAATCAGTGAAAACAAGCTCGGCCCATAAAAAAAAAATCAATTAATTCAGGCCTGGTCCGGCCCGACTCAATTTCTCAAAAATTCCAATTTTTCTTAACATGCAATTGCAGGGCTGCCACATGCTACTAAAATGCTATACCTAGCGACTATTTTCAGCATCCGGCGGATATGGCGACTATTTTAGGACGAAAACTTTTAAAAAGTGACTATTTCAAGAAAGCAGTAGGCGACTTTTTTCGGATTCTGCGACTATTTTTAATGAAAATATTAGGTCTTTTTCTTTAAAGCGCCTGTAAAGTCATCTTCCCAAACGCACTTTTTCAACGGTTGTTTGAGGAGATTCGCGATTTTTTCCGCGACGAATTCCAAAATTCGGGATTCCCCCCCCCTTCCCCTAAACCATTGACGAAAATAACTATTTATTTCCGAGATCTTTTTATACTATCGTTGAAGGAGATTTTGCGATTTTTTCCGCGATCCTTTGCCAAATTTTGCAGCTTTTTCTACTACAGATTGACGAAATTGATTTTTTTTCCGCCACCATTTGTCGAAATTCGCGATATATATTTTTCCGTGATCGATTGATGGTATTCGCTGTTTGTTTCAGATATCATTTGACGAAATTCGCGATTCTTTCCCACGATAGTTTATCGAAATTCGTGATTTTCTTTTCAAAACCAACTTACGAAATCCTTGATTTTTTGTGCAATCATTTGTTTAAATTCTCGATTATTTACGCGAATATTTGATCATATTCGTGTCTTTTCAGGGATGATTCTGTTCTGAATTTTCCGAACATTTAAGGCATCCGGTTCCGAAAATTTTAAAAATTCGGGAAAATAAAATATCGCGAATTTCGGCAAATGATCGCCGTAAAAATCAATTTCGACAAACGTTCACAGAAAAAAATCGCTAATTTCTTTAAAAGATCGCAGAAAAAGCGAATTTTTTCAAGGGATCGCAAAAAAATGCGAATTTCTTCGAGGGATCGCAAAAAACGCAAACTTCGTCTAGGGATCGCGGGAAATACGAATTTCGTCAAAGGATTGCGGAAAAAACACATAATTGGCGCCGGGAGGCGATTTCCACCCCTTTCCCTCCCTCTGCTGTAACTTTTTAGAAAATTTGCTGTGAATTCCAGATTTTTTTTTAAACCCAGAATTACACCTGACGTCTTTTTGTTCGCGACCATTTGACGAAATTTGCAATTTTTTTCTCTTCATCGTTTGACGAAATTCGTAATATTTTGTATATTCTTTTGACGAAATTTGTGATGAAGGACGCGACCGAAGGACGAAAATCGCCATTTGTTTCCACAACCTTTGATAAAATTCAAGATATTTTTCCACGGACGTTTAAGGAGATTCGCGATTTTTTTCCCCGACGAATTACCAAAATTCGCATTTTTTTCCGCCAATTGTTTCGTGGAATTCACGATTTTCTTTACCCTTGCCAAATTTCGTGAATTTTTCTATGACCGGTTGACGAAAATGATATTCGGTATTTGTTTCGGGGATTTTTGACGAAATTCGCGATTCTTTTAAACGATCTTTTCTTTTGTCGACTGACTGAGGAAATTCTTGATTTTTTGCGCGACTATTTGACCAAATTCGCGGGTGTAATTTTTTTTTTTTCTGTTCGCGACAGTTTGACAAAATTTTTGATTTTCTTTCCGTAGTCTTTAGGCGAAATTTACAAGTTTTTTTTTTCGCGACTGATGGAAAACTTCTTTTTTTCTAAGGACAATTGTTGATATCGGCGATTTTTTTTTTTTTTCGTTACCGAATGGCAAAATTCGCGAATGTTTGATGAATTGATTTTGTGGATTTCTCGAAGAAAAAAATCGTGGCTTTCACGAAATTAAAAAAAAAAATCGCATACGAATCATATGTCTGTTCAAGAAATAAATTTGGAAGATTCCATCCAAACAAATATTTTTATTATGCGGGATTTTCCTTTTTTGTGCGGGATTTGCGATATCCCACACGTTATTTCTAACCCTGCCCCTTAAATAAAACTTTTCTTCCTTCTCTCCAAGAAACTCTTGAAATGAAAGGCCTGATGGAAAGTAGTTACCTGGATGATCTGCAAGAAGTTTTTACTGCTATGTTTCCAGGTGCTGTACATATTTTTTATTGTGGAAGAACCAAGTTACTTCGTAACTGAAACATTAGGGCCTTATTTTCTGGATAACTTGCATTCTCATTAGAAGAAATCACTCTATTCTTTATTCACTGATTTGAGCAGAAGCATAAAATGTGGACATATAAAGTCATTTCATTGTTATGGATAGAATTTTTAGAAGCCTAGAAATGGCAAAAGGACGAGAAACGTAATTTGGGAAGGTAAAAGCAGGGGCGGCTGATGGCGCCCTGTGTGAGTTTTTTTTTTTTTTTAATTACGGGCAGCCGCCCAAGCTCGCCTCCTCTCTCTAAGACTGGATTTGGTTGGTTGCAAAATACAATTGCCCCAAAAGTGAAGCAAAAAGCAATGCAAAAAATAATTGCACCAAAAGGAACAGAGCTGCATTTTACAATTTCCGCCTAGGGTGGCAAAACGCCTAGAAATGGCAAAAAGAAGAGAAAAAATCATTTTGGGGGGGGGGGGGATAAAGGCAGGGGCGACTTTATTAGCCATGATGGCGCCCTGTGAAAGATTTTTTTACTGTACCCCTGCTAATGCTATACTCTTTTTTTTTTCTTTTAAAAGGCTTTACTAATACATTTTACTTTGTGCACTCCTTCCAGGGCCGAAACTAGCTATATTTTCACCCGGGGAAAACGTCGATTTTGGCGCCCCCCCCCCCCTGCCTTCCTCTGCAAAGTAAATTTACAAAGAGAAATTTACGAAAGTTTCTAGTAGCGGACTTATTTTAAAATTTAAAATGTGTAACAATAAAATACATAATATTGAAATATATAACCAGCTTTATCAAATATTTATTCATTAAAACCTGGGGGGAAAATTGAAAGGAAGCGGAAATAATTCCGCTTTATACAGGTTTTCGTCTTAGGAGGTATAACTGTTGGTATTCTTTCTGTTGGAACCATGTAGTTTTTTTCATTTAAGACACGATTCCATTATACACGGACTTCATTTTTCGAGATTTTACTGTTGTTGTAGGATTACAAATTATTACAATTGGGGCACTTTAATGTCATAGTAATATGAGTCACATTGTTTTAGGAACTAAAAACCAGGATTTACTGTAGGTATAAAAATGAATTCCAGTTTTGTAAAATATCTTCCTGTACTATCTACATCAGTTTTTCGGAATTATCACTTATACCACTCTTCTTATTTATAGGCTGATATGTCTAGATACTTTCCTGAACTTAATGCTAATTTTCAAATTTATGTCTGACTCAAAACAACAACAACAACAAAATTATTAAGTTTTTACTTCTTATTTTGTGAATTTTCGACCGCTTGGTTTTTATTGTCCCAGTCGGTCACCTTACCTCGCCTACTCTAAGGACAGATATGGTGATATGCATGTAAAAAAGTAATTATAAGAAAAAGAATGGGGTTATTCATTTGCTGTCTTGTACGCGAATCTTTTTATCTATTTGACATTTTTAATGCACTGTACTAAGCTTTTCTTTTTGACTTTTCGGGTAGAAAATATTTTTTACACAAATTTCGCACGCATATATATATATTGTATAAAAAGGCAAACCAAATTTTCATCTGACGTTCCCTGCGCGAGGCGCCCAGAACACATGCCCCATCGCCCCCCACCCCCCCATAGTTTCAAACCCTGACTCCTTCTCCCGTTTGATTTTATTGCACCGGACAATCATTTGACGTCGCGCCCACAGCAAGACTGAAAAAAAGAAAGCTCCAAAAAGAATAGAATAGCCTTCATGGTATCTTTTCAACAGAAAAGTCACATTCAAACAAAATCTTCATTTGGCGCCCTTTTCGCTTTTCGTTCTGATGTCCGGGCACATGACTCTGCACCCCCCCCCCCCCCAAGGAAATCGGTTATCGGCGAGGGACAGTTTTACACAAAAGAGAGGAGTAGGGACTGACCTATTGGCCTTGTAAAATGTTAGTGGTTCTCCTATTTGCAGTCTTCTATTATAGATGAATCTTTTTATATATTTGTAAATTTTAATGAATCTGGTTCAGTTTTCCTTTTGGATTTTCCGGCTGCGAGACATTTTTATGAAAATTCGATATGTATACATATACATTTTTGTATGTAAAGACAAAAAAAAATCTTCATTTGGCGCCCCCTACGCTTTCTGTTCTGGCGCCCGGGGTACAGAAGGTTGGGGGGGGCACGTGCCCCCCCCCATGCCCCCCCGACGCTACGCCTATGATCTTGATGACAAAAAAACAGGTTCTCTATCATATTGTGGCCCAATTGGTTGATCTCTTGCGATTTGCGAATTATTACCAATTGCAAAATTTAAGCCAATTTAATCTGATCACCTAGCTGTTGATAAAAATGATTTGTCAACTGACCAGAAGTATATGTCTGAAATATTGCAATCTCTTTCAACACGCGTGTATACAATTGACTTTTTTTGCTGAGTCGCTGGACAAATATTTCAAACAAGGTGGATCATTACTGCTATTCGAATTTTGAGACTCTACGTTGGAACAAAGAAACCCTCTTCTTAAGTTGTCATACTCTTTGAGTACATCCTGAAAATGCACTGCATCAGTTGGTTCACAATTAAAATGAATCACTCATGTTTTCCAGAATTTGTGCACTATAGTTAGTAACTTACGTTACTTGGCAGATAATCTACGAAAGATTATAGTTCCTGTATTTTCACGAAATGACTATTTCGCAAATCATACAAATAGCCTCTTTGGAATGATAGCATATGAAGAGGAGAACATCAGGGGCCCAGACATGAAGAAAATTGCAAAAGCACGAAGCTCTGTGGACTAGAATAGTGCCATCCGTCACTTTATCATAGCAGACTTCAACACTGAAGCTTAAAATTGTATGGCTTTAGTCTACTGACAAAACTGAAAACTAACGGAACCACCTGTTATGGTTTCTTTATCGACTAAAAACGCTGGTGAGTTTAAAATGTTCGATTAAAGATACCAGCTATTATAAATTTCCTTGTCCCACTCAATCACTAGAAAGATGCGTGAAATTATTCATTGAAGCACTGATAAAATTTGTTTACTAGAACAGAGGGAGGATCACATCTGATCAGTTTTGGCCTCTCGAGAAATAATGGCTTTATCTGAAAGCAAGTTATATTATAAAATTCATTTACATTAAATTCTTCTTCATTTTAAGTTTATTTAACCCGTTTCGATTAAACATGTCTATATTTTAATTAATAAAATACTAAAACATTTTGCTCATTTTATATAATTTCTGTGGCATGAATTGGCTGTTATGAAGTAAAACATCAGTAGATAAAGCGATCGTCAAGAAAAATGAATGATTAACTTTATTTTCAAGTCTATTACAAATAGTTATAAAAAATTATGATATATTAATAGATATAAAGTAAAATTATTTATTTCTAGACATATTATAGAAATTATAAAAATTTAGAAAAAAAAATGAAAAATTGAAATTTTTGAAATTTTTACAAAAAATATGGTCTTTTTGCGGCAAATAAAGATATGATTTCATCATAATAAACATTTACCGGGACATTCTTCATATCTTCATGTAGCTATTGCGTTCTATTAAAAATTGTATTGGTATGTTTGGATAATTTTTAAAAAATGATAAAAAAAAACATGTTTTTTGCGATTTTTTGAAACTTTGGCCCCCTTGCAGCGGTAGAAGATATTAACCGATCAATGTAATATTTTAGAAATTTATTCTGTATTACAAAATGCAACTTTTCCGCGCTATTACATTTCGATTACAAAAATTTCGTTTTTTTCGACCCACCCTAATGTCTATATCAACTTATGGAAAATTAAAAACCACCCACGTGTTTTCCGTGCATGGCGACCTGTATCCCTAGATAGATTAATCCTATTAGTTGAGGGAAATCAGCAAACTACTTTAGCTCTTGCTTCAACTGAAGATTGAAATAGTAGGTAAACCTACGTCATTCATAAACATACGGTTGTATCATTTAGTTGTATTCTATTTTACATTTCTTGAAAATACTTCAACCAGGTTTCTATATCGATTTTTAAGATGCCTTGGTTCTTAAAAGGGCATAAACGTTTATTATCAAAATGTATAGTCTATATTGATTTCCACATTGTTGTAGAAAGGCATTATTCTTATGTTAGATGTAGCCACACAATAAATCCATTACCCAGTACGATTTTATACTTTTTATCAGCTGTGGTAACGCAACCCTTGAACGGCGTGAAAAAAAACAATCACTGGACAGTTGATCCACTCATATGAAATTAATGAGAAACAAAAACTGAGCTGTGTGAAAGCTATTAAGAGACATCTGTCATAAACTGCTACGTTTCAAGTAAGACTATAGTTCAATGGCATTCAATATATTTAAACTTATTTTCTTTGAACCATATTTGAATTCATGTCATTCATAGTCCCCTTTGAAAAAAATCCTATCAATGTTCAAAGTCTTTTACCGAATAGTTTTAGAAAGATCTCGTGTTCCACTAATCTGAAATTGTTATTCTTGAAAATAGTTTTTATTAAGCGCATAATACAATATTTGAGGACGTGAGTTTCAAAACTTCCCTTATCCAGAAAACCAAATTTTGGGAAATCGCGAAAAACTTTTGACTGCGTCCATTGGTTTTCATTATAAACCAAGATTTTAGAATGCAGAAATAAATGATAAAACAATTTTTTTTAGCAGACTGTAGTGTTTTTTTTATGAAGGTTCAATAGAATAGATTGATAGAGAAAACTCGATTTCTTTAATTTTGGATAAGGCGAGTTTTGAAACTCACGCCCTCAGTTTTATTTTCTCCGCTGCAACTTTCATCTAATGAAATTAAAACACACTTTTTGTTGATAAAAAATTGCATTTTATGCTTAACTGCTAATAAACTGAGAATTTCTACTTGATATAGTTTGCAAAAGATGCCTTGTTGAAATTATTATAGAAAGCATTCGGGTGGTTGTAAATTAGGAAGTTGCCCGGAAGAGGACAGTATCTCCAAGAGCATCGCCGTGCCCGCCGTAAGGTTTGGCATTCTGCGCAAAAATATGGTCTAGAAGTGCAAATTATCCCCTCCGGAATTTCATATTGCCCCTTTTTCATTTGCAAAAATCCCTCCTGGGAAAAAATTTTCGATATCAACTGAACTATTTCGGAGGAGATTGTAAAATTTTCAGCTTTAATAACAGGGTTTTTCAGTTTTAATTTCCACTTCATTATAATATATTATTAATAATAGAAATACATTTTTTGTATAAATCACAGATGCACACAATTTATGCAAACATAAGATTATGTCCTTTACGTTTTATTAGAAAAAAAAAAATATTTATCATGTATCCCTTATGTAGTATGAAGCAAAAGCCTGTATCTTTAATAGTTCATCGCAAGCAGTTTCAGAACGTAACCCCATTTTTTAGTATATACGTGGGAAATTCAAGAGTTAAAAATATTTACACACTAATTATTATTTGGGAAAATAATGTCATTCTATGCCACAATCGTTTCATTAAAAGTGAAAATGCTTAAATAAATTATCTTTGGAGTTTATGTTTTGGCGTCCTTCGACTCTTAAAAGATCACATTTTTTTGTAGCAAAACAAATAGACTAATTAATATACACATTTTCGTAGACACAACTTAAAAAAGGAAATTTTTCATCCAAGGTGAAAACCTTTTCAAGCATGATAGTAAATTATATTTTTATAAAACTAGATCAGAAGTTAAATGAAAACTTTTATTTGTAAGGTTAAAATAAATTTATTCACGGTCATGAGTCAAATTAAAAACGATTATTTGATGATTTACGGGCAGTCGGTTTTTAGATGTAAAAAATTATATTAACTCTCTCAATTTGCTTATTTAAAAAGATGTTTAATTATGCTTTTGATGACAAGTTTAGGAGTATTTTTGTAAATTACTCGTATTAAAATATCAAAAATAATTGTTAAGGATAAACCCCTACTTCAAATGATTTGTTCTTAATCTTATTACACACTTTAGTGTCGTATTTTAACGAGAGTGAATTGGCAATAAAGAGTTATTTTGTTGCAACGTCTAATTTTTACCCATGTTTATTTTAAGTCCCAGTGGGAGCAATATTGCTCCTTTTGGTGCGTAATGGAAGATACTGTATTTATTTTAGCGGTGCCTGTAAAAAAAAAAAAAAAAAAAAAAAAAATGTAAACGGCAGGTTGCTTTAAAATATATATATAAACTAGTATTGTGTAGTTTAAAAATATATCCAAATTTTATGACGACTGTGAAAATTTCTACGAAAGTTACAGCTCCAAAAATTTTTAAAATGACAAAAAGAAATAGACAGACAGAAAAATGTTTTATCTTTGGATTCTAATTACATTTGCGGTGAAACATTATTACAACACCCCAACACCACCACTAGAAAAGAAAACAAAATCTATTATGAAAATCGGAGGCATCCTTTGAAAAGTTACGTCGGCTCATACGTTAAAAAATATATAAATAAAAGTTGTTTAACCTCCGTTGTTGGAAATTAGATTTAAAAAAAAAAAAGCACATTTTCTGAGTTTCTATGTTATAAAGAAATCAGCACATATGCAATTAATTTAAAAAGGACGAGAAAGTTTTCAAATGACGAAAATTGATTAAAGTTTGAGGATGGATTACGAAACCTGTAATTTACTTAGACTGTCACTTGCATTTATTTATTTATATTTTATAAGAAAAAGATATGTATTTGTAAAATTAATAGAAAAACAATAACAACAGTTTTAATATTGTACTACAAAATTAATCTTACAAAACTAGTTTTGCCATGATTTTGAAGTTCAGGCTACATATTTTTGAGTGGTTATTTCTTCTTTATATTGATTCTTACTTTGTCTCTCAGTTGTACATAAAACATCAACAACGAAAAATGCCAAAATTAAAAAAGAATATTTTGAAAGTTTCAAAATTCATAAAAATTGATCATATATTGTGTTATAATGTGGAAGAAATTGTTTGTTTGTTTTTATGGGTTACTTTGTAGAGAATTTAATTTCCTTTATTTAAAAAGAAAAAATCCTTGTAAATCCATTAACTTGTTGAAAAGTTATCGTCTCAAAACTGCTGAAGAACAATGTTTCTTGATAATTGAGTTGAAAGTTCCCCTGCGCAAGTACCGCCGGTCAGCGCCACTCAAAGTTCACTGGCTTGTAAGACCGTAATTTTAGAAAATTTCCTATTAGAACGTTTCCTATTACGAAATTCTTAAAAGCTGACACACACAAAATAATAATAATAATAAATTTTTCCATCATTTCAAACCTTTCTGTTCCAGTTAAAGTTGCATAAGGGTCAATATCTAAAAACCGAACAATTTCATTCCAAAATTTTTATTTTTTTAAGTTAATGTACCAACTACCACATACAATTATATACTATGATACATGTTTTGTCATTTAAATGCTGTAAGTGTTTTGAAATCAAGGATGTATATTTTATGCGTATGATACACTTTTATGTAAGAAAGTGACTGTTAATATCATAATCAGTGTCTAAAAATTAGAACTGAGATGATGGGGACTGAGGTGACGTTTTTTTCTTAACAGCTGCACAACCATTTTGATGAATTATTTTTCACACATGTAAATTATTAAATGTGGCATGTGATATTTGTATGTTACATAAATAAAGTTAAAATAAGTTTTTTTTTAATAAATAAAAAGTTAAATATCGGGACATGAATGATGCTACAAAAAAATGCTCAATCCTATTCAGAATACAACTAAATATTTCGAAATATGAAACAAACAGAAGAACAACATACCTTCATCCATGGTGACTAGTTGAACTTTAGTTGCTGTTGGAATGGAAATAATTCTGCCAGCGGCACTAAGTATCTGTTAACCTAAATGTGTGTTTAGAAGGACTGGGATGATGGTCAACCTCAGGGACAAATATATTTACTACAATATTTTACTATACAATCTATACTAACAAAGGAGAATTATATCTTCCCATCCTCTGTATATATAGGTATAAATATATAATAGCAAAAGTGAATAATATTTATAGAAATTTTTACAGCATATATTTAATATTGGATATTTGTACCTTGGGACTGGGACTGTAATGATGATTTTGTTTGTTTAAAGCTTAAAATTAATTATTTATACATCATATGTCCATTTATCATTAGTAATTGTTATAAAAAATGTTACAACGTCCATTTTAAAACGTACAATTGTCCAGTTTTCAGATATTGACCCATAAGCAAATAAAATTTGTTGTTTAAAAGAATTACATTTTTCATATAACAGAAATTTAAGAAACATTAATTCATTTTCTGATTCTTTCAGTTGGACGGAAAGGATGGTATGAAACTGTTGGTAAGTAAATTCTTATGCTTTAAATATATAATTGCAAGAAATAAATATGTGCCTGACTTCAAAATATATTCTTTTAAAATGAAAATATAGGATAAGAGTATTTCAACTTTCTGCGTAGAGCTCTCACGATCTTCGCGCAATATTAAGTTTGTGCGTCACTACGGCTTACGTGAAAGACACAAAAGAAGAGTCCACAAGAGACTATAGCATAGCTGCCAACTTTTATGCTTTCATCATACCATTAAAATTTTACAGAAAATATTATCTTATTTAATCGTCGAAATATCACGATTAAAGAATTCGAAAATGTCTATTAAATTTTAGTGGTAGCAAAAAAGCGTAAAAGTTGGCAGCTATGCTATAGTTGTATTACTTTGTCCACCACTGCTTCAAACAGTAACCACCGTCATTAATTTCGACACACACACACACATATATATATATATATATCATAATAACTAACAATGAAAGAAAACTTTCCTGTTCATTCATTCAACAACAGTGCAAATCACAATTTATAAACAAAAATATATTAATTATACATTAAGATATTATTAAAGTTTTAAAATTATATATGTTTTATTTTTCTTTATGCTTACATTGTCAACCTTTTCAAAATGGAATTTTTAATTGTTTCAGATTTACATTAAAAAAAAACAATATTTTTGTAACCTTTAGTTACTAAACTGGTCATTCTTGAATCAATAAATGGTGTCCCAAAATGAGCTCATATTTCAAAAAAATTGCCACCATTTTTTTTTTTTTTTTGCGGTTAAACTAAAGAAGAAATTTTTATTTGATGCTTTCTGCAACAGTTGAAATTAAATCATAGACAAGTACACAATCAAACAACCCGTAGACATTGTAAAAAAAAATAATTTAAAAATAGTCTAAAAGTGTTTAGTAAAAAACTATAATGACATTTCATTTTAAGGCAGATTTTATAATTTCACCTTCAGGAAATCCCGATAAAGGACAATTTCTATTCCGTTGTTCTGAATAAAACATAAAACGATAAGGAAAAAATAAAGAGCATTTTCTTCGAGTTAATTTATTTCAAATGATGCTCTTTAAAATAGCTGTGCATGCATAAATCACAACACCATTAACATATACATAGAATCTATAAAAAAATATCTATTTCTTTCTTTTTCAGGAATGTCTTTTGGAGAAAGACTGATGAAATGATGAGGTGGCTTCAAGCCGACTGCATCTCTCGTTTAAGATGCAAATTTCTTTATGCTACTAAAGCATAAAAGGAAAATTGTTTCAGTAATGTGTTCTGTGAAACCATTAATGAAAATAAATAAATATTAAATTTGAATTTATTGTTGTTTCTTTTATTACAAGCATTCTTTTTTATTATTTGTTGTTTGTATATTAAATATGTTTGAGAAAGTTTCACTTTATTTGAATATTAAGGGTCCTGTCCCTGCCGGCGAAGACACTCACGAGCTAATGCTAATCCTATGGGGAGGGATTTTTCTAATATCTCGTTTGCATTTCGATATTTTTAAATATTTTTTTTTTCTTTTTTGCATTGGATAGCCGAGGTCCGTCTCTACGGCGCACTTTGGTTACTTTTTCGATTTTGGTCGCAGATATTTTTAATAAAGTTACTTCCATTTTCAAAACCGGTTCTGAAAATGAAAGTGTCATTCTAAAAAATATCTGCAACCAAAATCGAAAAAGTAACCAAGGTGCGCTGCAGAGACGGACCTCGGCTATCCAATGCAAAAAAAAATATTTAAAAATGTTGAAATGCAAACGAGATATTAGAAAAATCCCTCCCCATAGGATTAGCATTAGCTCGTGAGTGTCTTCGCCGGCAGGGACAGGACCCTTAAGTACCATATGTCGTATGCATGTCAGGTTACATTCAGGTCTTTCTTTCGATTAAAGGCGTTCTCATATTTTTTTTCTTTCCCGTTCAATAATGCAAAACTTTCCGAAATAGTCATGAATTAACATTACATTTACAGGAATTCTTCATCTTTACGGTCTCTTTATAATGCATATTTTCGTTTTGTTGATTTTATACTGATACATGCAATTTGAAGGTCACTGGAGAAAATGAGCTAAAGTATATATTTACATCGTAATACTTTCAAATTCTAACGTGTATAAAAAATAATAGCTATATTTTCAAATATTTTTAAGCACAGAGCCCGTTCAAGCCAAAGATGGACACAGTACTTGGCATTCATTTGCTCCTTCCTATCCTATGCTATAATAAAAAATTAAGAAGTTTCTATGCTTTAGAAAATAATATATCATGTTTTATAACACGCTAGTACACTCTAAAAAATAAATGTGTAAATTAGCCAATTTTACAGACATATATGTGTGAATTTCTAAAATTACATACTTGTCATGAAAATTACACATTTTTTGCAACATTTTACACATTTTTATGTGTATTTAGCTTATGAAACTAAGTGTGTAAATTGTTGTCTCGACGGCACTGCGACGGCAGTTATGTAATATACCACGTGTTCATGTTACATCTGTGACCAACATAAGCATTTAGAAGGAAAGAGAATTAAAAATTATCTTCTGCAAGGAATTCGGGGATGTTGGTTGCGAAAAGTGTGAGTTGTTATTACTTTAAAAAAGATTAAAAGGGTACTTTAAGATGGTTTATCCAAAAACGTGCTTTTTTTTTAAAATTGTGTGCAAGATTTCTGTTATAGTACTCAAAATTTTTACAAATACATTTTTGGGATTTACAGATTATATCTTAAAACTGAACCAAATTCGTTTGTAATTCTAGCCGCAAAAATAGTATACAATACTTCCAACAATATTTTTTAAATAGAAAGTTTGCTAAAATATACTGCAAATTTAGGTCTAATCTTAAGTTACAGATATAATCTGTAAATTTGTAAAGATCGCATATAAAAATATTAACTAGTTTAAAATAAATCTTGCGCGGAATTTAAAAAAAGAAAGCTTTTATCATTTTGAGAAAAACAGCTTTAAATGTGTCCTTATAAATCCTCACAGTAAGAACAACTGACAGACAAATTTTTTTAGTCATAACTTGCATAGTAATAGGAATATTTCTATGTATATTGTTTTAAGATGCAATAAAAAATATTGTTCTTTCATATATAATTTTTCGAAAAATCAAATTTTTTATGGTTTAATACTTGTATGCCTCCTTAAAATTTTAAGATAATAAGATTTCAATATTTTTATGGTTAATAAAAAATTGATTTGATTCATTTTATAGTCAGGAATATTTAAATTATATATACAAGTACATTATTAATCTTTTTGAAATATGCATAATACATATTTTAAAATAATATAATCTGTACAATACTTTTTTTTCAGATTGTCTAGGGAATTTTGATGAGAAATAATTATTGTATATGTATTTGCATTCTGTTAATTTGCATGTATGCGCTGAGTTATGGAATTTATTTTGAGTAAAATATTACATTACTTGAAAGATCTAAAGAATTAAAATAATAAAAAGAAATTTAAGTTATATTTTCCATTCTTAAGGGCTTCCAAATGGTCTGCCACTGAATACCAATATTTTTAACAGAAATTCCATGGTAGGTTTCTACAACATTTGCGCTAGAATCAGCCTTCGAAGGTGATTTCTGCAAAATTTTCCAAAAATATCTAAGATAGATTTTTTTCAAAGACAATACTGGTACTCAAAAAGCAAACAATCTGGGAGCACCGATTCTGAAAAAATATATCCTACTGAAAAATGTGTTTATGTAATATACCATTATACAGGGTGTTCGGTCTCAACGGTGTCCAATGGTTAATTCCTAAACCGTTAGTCATAGACATATAATTCCAATTGCAAAAATGTTTTAAATGAGGTAAAGAAGTATTTTTAAAACGATTTGGGTCAAGAAAAACATTTATTAAAAAATTACGAAATTTAAAATTTTTATACGGTCCCCAGGTTCTATAAGTGATATTTAGTAAAAATATCCTATTGCACTGGCAAGTAAGACAAAAAAAGTCCCATTCCTCTGCGATTAAAACTGACCGAGTAATAGATGTTTAAAGTTGGAGTATCTTTTTTGCTGCAAAATAGGGGTCAGTCACAAATTTACTAGAAATAAAAATAATCGTCAGATATAAAATTTAACAATAAACATTGAGAGTAAATTAACATTACAATTATATTTTGAGATTTTTGTTCATTCTCACATATTAAAACAAAATATACAACTTGTACTAAAAATATAAGTAAAAAAAAATAACAGAAATTTTGCTAAATGATTATAAAAGCAACAGTCACAACTCTTTAGAAAATGATGCATAGTTAGATTACCTAATCTAAAACTTAATAAAAATTAAGGTTATCTTAAAACGTACTCGAAGTGACTCCCTTCGGCTGCAATGCAGAAATGTACACGTGAAATAAATTCTTCTTCTACTTTTTTCAACAGTGTAAGTGTTACATAGCTGCACGCCATAGCAATATGATTCCACAAATCTGCTCGACTAGGGGATTCTCTTTCATATACCTTATTTTTCAGAAAACCCCAAAGAAAAAAATCTAAAGGATTCAAATCTGGCGACCTGGGAAGCCACTCAATACGACCTCCATATCCGATAATAGTAAGTGCGTGGCTTTAGCGATTTATGTGCTGGCGCGCCATCATGCTGAAACCACATTTTAGACAAATCTTGTACTAAAACGTACTCTTCTAAAAATCGGATAGTGGTCCAGATAAAATATCCGCGTATTTTTCTGACGTTAAAGTGTCATCGAAGATTAAGGGCCCAATTAAGTACGTCTTCCAGATGCCATACCAAACATTTATGGACCAACGTATTTGATGTTTGTTAGGACGAATAATGTGTGGATTTTCCAGGGACCAATAGTGAAAGTTTTGAGTATTTACGACTCCTTGTCTTGTAAACTGACATTCATCAGTCTAAATAATTTCATTCACAAAAAATGAACTTTCATCTTGTTTGTTTAAAATAAAATTACAAAAATTAAAACGGCGCTCTTTGTCTCCTGGTGCTAATTCTTGTCCTAGTATTGATCGATATGGATAAGCACCATACTTGTTTAAAATTGTCCATACTTGACTTTTTGAATATTCACACACCCGGCTAATATCTCGTACACTACATTCAGGATGAGCAAGTGTATACCCTAGAACATCCTTACATAAATGTTACTGATTTTCATTTTAAAATTTCTGTTTGTAGGCAATAATGTATACGAAATTTTTTGAGTGGTCCTGTAAAATAAATATAAATGGTACGTACCTAAAATAATATTAATATTATATTGTCATTGAATTTACATAATTATGCAAAATTTAATCTTGATCGGATATTTGGAAGTGAGATAAAATTGGAATACAAATTTCGAATTAGGAAGACATACATACGAACGTCGTAAGTTAAAAGCTTATAAAAATAATACAACTTTTTAAAATAAAATCATCAAAAGAAACACTCATTTCCTTACAAAAAAAGAAAAAAATGTCAAAATACAATTGAGGACGTCAGTTTCGAAAGTCGCCTTATCTGAAATTTAAAAAATTGTGTTTCTCTATCAATCTATTCTATTGCTATAACTGTACCATTCAAAACTACAATCTCCAAATTTTCAGTGAATACCAATGGGTACATTTAAAGGTTTTACGCGATTTCCCAAAATTTGATTTTCTCGTAAAGGTGAGTTTTGAAATTTTCTTCAATTACTTTAACCAATCTGAAAGTTAATTACTAAAAATTAACACTACTGTAATATTTATATGGGGGCAGCACCTTAAATCCCTTAAAAAATACTTCTTTACATTATTTGAAAATTTTTTGTAATTGGAAATATATGTCTTTGACTAACGGTTTAGGAGTTAGCCACTGAACATCGTTTGACGTGCACGCCCTTTATAATAATTTAAGCTCTTCGTGTTAGTGATGGGCGATTCTGGAAAATTTGAGAATCGATTAAAATCGACATCGTATAAAACAGAATCGATTTCCAAATTCTAGAATCGGTACTTGAATCGATATTTCGATGTTCACAGATTCACACAGATAAGCTGAAAAATAGTAATTCCAAAACGTAGCGAATCAGCAGGGCCGTACGTAACGACTGTCTCTCACCCCTCACCTCCATTTATGGGGGCCCTAGACAATGTTAGCGGCCCAGAAGTAAGCTACTACAGACCTTTGAATCAAATAATAAGGTTTTTTAACTTTTAAAATTATTATTTTTAAGATATAATATAAATTATTATCAAAGTTACATTTAAATTATCTTTAAAAAAGATCTCGGTCAGATAAAAAAAAAAAAAAAAAAAAAGAAAAAAAAAAAAGAAAGAAATGATTTTTTGTTTCATCCGGAAAAGATGTACTTTCTACTCTAACTCTTATTTCCTTCAACCAAACAGATGGGGAGTTACTTCCTATAAACGTCATTCTTCTTAAAAATGCGCAAATGAGCGAAATTTTGAAGGCTCTAAATTTATTTAAAAAGTTAAATGGTTTTTCAGTCTTTTTAGGGCCCACTATAAGCGTGGGAGAAATGCAAATATTGCAAATCTTCTTTAAAATAGATGTGATGAATGTAATTAACCAATCATCAGATGCTAATTATCCCCCAATTAATAATCAAAATTCTCCTTTTAATAATATATTTAACTAAAATTTCTTTCCCTTTTTAAAATATATATCTCCTTATCTCATTTACAGTTTAAAAATATCTTTCTTTTTAATGCTTACCAAATTTTCAGCTGTTGAGAAAAAAAAAATGTTCTCATCCTACAGCCATTAACAATGAAATAACATACTTTTCTCTGGTTAACAAATAAATAAGAGTGTATTCCTTGGTTATATGTTTTTTTGTTCTTTCCTAGCAGTAATCTAAAAACTATAAACAGTTATTAACTCATTCGCTGACATGCAGAGTGCACTCACTGAAACAATAATAAATAAAAAAGAAAAGTATCGAGTTAAACTGGTGGCATTGAGCTCACAGTCTATTCATACTAATTGTATTTTATACTCTTACTTCAAAGAATGCCTTTCGAAAAATAAAATTAAGGGGGAATCAGCCCCCTTCCCGTCACATCTCTATACTTAAACTAAGCCTCTAAATCTCATCAGGGAAGCGCTTTATCAGAATAAACTGGTTACCAAATTTGAAGCAAATCAGATAGAAAAACCCATCTATCTAAATTAAGGGGGGTTAGCCCCTGTTCCTCCCTTCATACTTAAACAATGAACCTCCAAATTTAATCAGGGAAGCGTCTTATCAGAATTAACCGGTATACCAAAATTGAAGCAAATCTGATAATTCTGCATGAAAAACCCATTTATCTAAGTGTGTGTGTGGGGGGGGGGGTAATAGCCCCCGTACCTCCGTCCTTTGTACTTAACCAATGAACCCCCAAAACTAATCAGGGAAGCGCCTTATGAGAATGAACCTAGATAAAAAATTTGAAGCAAATCGGATATTTCTATCGAGAGCTATCGCCTTACGTATGTACGTACATACATACATACAGAAACTACGGGCACATTAGCTCTCAGGCTTTAATAGCCTGTGAGCTAAAAAGAAAAGTGCCCAGTTAAACTGATGGCATTGAGCTCACAGGCTATTCACACTAACTGTATATTATGCTCTTATTCCAAAGAATAATGCCCCTCGAAAAATAAACTAAGGCGCCGGGGGGAATTGACCCTCCCCGTTTCCCCTCTTTATACTTAACCAATGACCCTCCAAATGTCATCAGGGAAGCGCCTTATCGAAATAAATCGGTATACCAAATTTGAAGCAAATCGGGTAGAAAAACCCATTTATCTAAATTAAGGGGGTATTAGCCCCCTGTTCCGCACTTTATATTTAAGAAATGAACTTCCAAATCTAATTAGGGAAGCGCCTTATCAGAATAAACTGGTATACCATATTTGGAGTAAATCGGATAGCAAAACCCATCTATCTAAATTAGGGAGGGTATTATCCCCTCGTCCCACTCTCCCCCACCCTTTAGAATATAACAATGAACCTTCAAATATAATCAGAGAAACTCGTTATCAAAATTAACCTGTATACCAAAATTTAAAGAAAATCTGATAATTCTGCATGAAAAACCCATTTATCTAAGCTAAGGGGGGGGGGGGGGATTAGCCCTCTTTTCCAATTTATACTTAACCAATGAACCCCCAAAACTAATCAGGAAAGCGCCTTAGCAGAATGAACATAGAAAAAAAACTGAAGCAAATCGGATATTTCTATCAAGAGTTATCGCGTTACGTACGTACATACATACATACAAAACCGACGGGCACATTAGATCTCAGGCTTTGATAGCCTGTGAGCTAAAAAGTGCCAAAAGCGTGTAACTAGTGGGGGGGGGACAGAAAATAAAAGAGGACATTAAAAGCTTTCCAACAATATGTTACACGAGATGGTTTGGAAGAAACATTAAATATGCCCCCCGGGGGACAGGTAAGTCTCAAACGGTGGGAGGGGTGGCCTCAAATGTATCTTTGGTCAAGGTTTCAAAATGTGGATTTATAATAAAATAGAACGAGAATTGGGCATTTTTAAAATAGCATGCATATTTTGAACGGCCCTGTAAATTAAGATTGGCGAGGAAGGGGAGTTGGGGGGGGGGGGGAGCGGAAAGGATTAGAAGGGACGAGCTTGAAAAATACAACATAATAAACTAGTAACCCAAATAACTAGGCCTCTAAACAAAAGTATAACGATTTAACCTAGTACTGAATTCAGGGGGTGACCCGGGGAAACATTGGAATGTCCCTCCCGAAAGTTTTGAGATTTTATGCTTTTTAATGGACAAATGTGCATCTCCCCCCCCCCCTCTTACGGAACTCTAAAATCCCCCCCCCCCCCATCCCGACCGGAGCAGTCAAGAAATCAACCCGCCATTCAACACTGGTTTAACATAGAAAGAATAAAAAAAGCCTCTTATACAAAATTTTACAGCAATTCTGCCTCTAAAACAGTAAAATTGGAAGAATCTATTCAACCCGAATAGTG
This sequence comes from Maratus speciosus, assembly GCA_963932465.1. NCBI lineage: Eukaryota > Metazoa > Arthropoda > Arachnida > Araneae > Salticidae > Maratus > Maratus speciosus. The sequence goes on along the minus strand of OZ010787.1, from coordinate 559,405,391 downwards.
CGCGATGCGATTTGAATTGAAGTCAATTTCACCCGCATCTAAAAATCGGCATCGAATCTGAAATGAATCGATTCGCCCGAATCTAAAGAATTGAAGTAAATCAAAAAATAGCGATTCCCGCCGCGACATCGAATCTAAACTAAATTGATTCACCATTTCTGATCTTAATTTACGGGCAGAATCGGTGCGTTAATTTTTTCTTGCTTTCTTTTGTCTTTAGAAAAGAAAGAGTTGGATTCGTGAAAATTTTCGACTTCCGGTTTTCGAAGAATTTATAGTTTTAGAAGACCTTGTCTGGAATATGATTTGACTATTTTTATACTTTGTCTGTCTGCGGTTCCCCTGTCCCTATAGTTATATTTAGTAAAAGTTTACACATAACAGATATAACACAAAAAGTTTGACATCTGTACTACAAAAATTGACACAGTTATTAAATTTCAAAGTTTAAGATTTTTGCACATGTTTGTCTTAATTTGAGGGATCAGTTAAAAGAGGAATTAAAAGTAATTCGAGATCAAAATCGGGGTGCAATGTCCTTTTTACGGCAAAACCACCTTTAGCTGGTATCGCCAAATCGGGGAATCACGAAAAAGGGTTATTTTATCTAAAAGGGCAATCTTATTTTAGGGGTCGTATACAAAGCGAAGAATAAAATATTGAAATTAAACAGAAAAATAAATATCAATTTATTATAATATCAGAAAACTGTCTACTATAAAAAATGAATACATCAAACGCCGAAATCTACTAGAGATACTGCTCAAAGTGTCCATTGGTGGCAATGCACAATTGAATGCGTGACAGTACCGAGTCCTAGACACGTCAGAGAATAGCAGGTGTGCAAAATGCGCGATAATCAAGGATGATGCGCTGATTCAGATAAACCATAGAAGTAGTCTTAGCCACACAGCCGTGATGCAATCCCAGAGGTAGAAGTCCATGGGAGTCAAGTCCGGTGAACACGGTGCCCAGATACGCCCGGACGTTTGATGTTTTATGCGGAGAGGTCCCCATCATGTTGAAACCATACCCGGCATGCATGTTGGACAGGCAGCTCTTTATACCAGTCACGTACCGTGTTTTGTAGCAGATGCAGGTAACGATGGCCCGTTAAGGTCCCATCGTAGAAGATGGGTCCAACAATCTAGGTTCCCCATATACCGCACCACACGTGTCGTATTGCCAGGGCGATGTGGGGGTTTCCAGGTCGCATCATCCTTTTGATTGTCGCACAGTTTGACACCTGCTATGCTCTAACGTGTCCAGGACTCAGTACTGTCATACATTCAATTGTGCATTGCCACCAATGGAGAACACTTTGAGCAGTATCTCTAGTAGATTGCAGTGTTTTATGGTTGGTTGTGTTTATGACGGCCAATTATCAACACGAGGAATAGAGGCCCTAAGGGGGGGGAGTGCCCTTCGTGGGGGTCTTTCTAAGGGAACCTAACCCGTATGAACGCTTGAAAGTCCAAGGTTCGAAGAAAACCACGAAAACCCCGAACGATTAGGCCGACGGGGGCGATTGGGTTCGAACCCAGCACCTCCCGTCTACCAGCTTTGAGAGCATAACCTCTCGGCCACTGGTGGGGCCCCGGCGTTTTATGCATTCATTTTTATACTAGGCCGTTTTCTGATATTATAGTAAATTAATATTTAGTTTTCTGTTTAATTTCAATATTTCATTCTTCGCTTTCTATACGACCCCTAAAAGTCAGCTCAAATTCTTCGATGAAATAACCCTCTTTGGTGATACTCCGATTTGGCGATACCTACTAAAGGTGGTTTTGCCGGAAAAAGGATATAGCACCCTGATTTTGATCTCGAATTACTTTAATTCGTCTTTTAACTGATCCCTCAATAAAAAACAAAATCATGTGCAAAAAATGCAAACTTTTAAATTTAATATCTATGTCAATTTTTGTAGTACAGATGTCAAACTTTTTGTATTATATGTATTATGATATGTGTAAACTTTTACTAAGTATAACTATAGGGACTGGGGGACGGTATAAAAAGTTAGATTTCGTAATTTTTATAAAATTGATTTTTTACTTTAAATAAGGCCACAACATGATTATTTACCTCATTTGAAACGTTTTTGTAATTGTAACTATATGTCTAAGGCGAACGATTGAGAAATTAAAGGTCGGCGATAGATAACACCCTGTATATGAAATAGAGGTAACACAATTTTAATGGATTTTATATTTGGATATTTAATTGACATTTTCAGCTCAAATTTAATTTACAATTTATATGACAATAAGCTAATACAATATTCGTATCAGAAGTAATTTTAAAAATGATATTATAAATTCTATCATCTATTTTTTTAGCGACTAAACTGATAAAAGTGTTTCCTCCCGTAGAGATAGAAGTTCCTGACGCCGCGACTTTTACTGTACTAATAAAAGCTTATATCAAACGTCGTGTACTTATTATTATTATTATTATTATTATTATTATTATTTTAGCACAAGTTGGAACTTAAGAACATATTGGGGATTGGCGAAACGTTTGATGAATTAATGGTCATTATTTAACCACTTTTTCATATTTTAATTCAAGATTTTATCGAAATGAGGACACCGAAAAATTCGGGTGAAGTCTATGAACTTTATTAAAATATGAAATTCGTCATAACTCAGATCGTAAGGAAAATTTTGGAAAACTCATAACAGAGAAGTTCTCATGTTAATCAGTTTAGAAATAAGGGGGAGGGGGTAGTCGTGATTTACGAGGGGGAGATCACATAAGCGCTGCCTTAACGGAGGCAAACAGATAAAACTGTCACCAATAATTTTAAAATGTTGTTTTTGTTTTAATAAACTTTTTTAAATTATTGGTAGAAGTATGCCTGATTGCCTATTAAGCCGGCGCTTATGGTATATCAAGAGTTTAAAAATAATTATAGAAATGAAGGTAGGACTTATGGTAAAAATTACAGAAGTGACGTTGGAAATTATAGAAATACGGGGTAATGCTAATGCTCACAGAAGTAATGATGGAAATTTCATGCGTAATTGTAGTAAAAGGGAAAGTTTTGGCAAGGGTCGAAGAGATGAGGTTCGTGATAGGAATTCCCTTCCCCCTCCTTCTCGCCCCACCAGTGGCCGAGAGGTTCTGCTCTCGAAGCTGGTAGACGGGAGGTGCTGGGTTCGATCCCAATCGCGCCCGTCGGCCTAATCGTTCGGAGTTTTCGTGGTTTTCTTCGAGCCGTGGATCTTCCATGCGTTAATACGGATTAGGTTCCCTTAGAAAGACCCCCACAAAGGGCACTCCCCCCGGGCCTATATCCCTCGTGTAGATAATTGGCCGTCAAAAATCAACCCAACCCAACCCCCTCCTTCTCGTTTAACTCTCTCGCTGCGCATCGCCCGATTTCCACGGGCAACGTAAAAGTAGCAAAATTTGCTTAACCCAAGATTTCTGCGATCTTATTTTTATGATCTAATTCTATATTAAAAAAAGAACTCTTTTACAAAACAGTTTTACATAGTTTAACTCCAAAATATATGTAAGTAGATTTGAAATATGTAATAGAATAAATACACAATTTTTTAACCTATTTTGATCTTTTTTTTTTAATTATGCAGTGAAAGGGTTCAGGGGCTTCTTCACTCACGCGAAAACACGCGTTCGTTAATGTTAATGGAACGAACATTATGGAAGAAAATTTTCAAGATAGCTTGCTTGAATTTCAATATTTTAGACTGATTTTTTGCATTGAGTAGCTGAGGTCGATCTGTACAAAGGCTGTTTTTTTTCATTTTCTAATTTCTTTGTAGGTTTTTTTAATGAGAATTCTTTTGCTTTTGAAACCAGTTCCGAAAGTAAAAGTATCCTAATAAAAAAAAAAAAAAAAAAAAAAAAAAAAAAAAAAAAACACTGCAAACAAAATCGAAAAAGTGAAAAAACGGCCTTTGTACAAATCGGCCTCAGCTAACCAATGCAAAAAAAAAAAAATGGGTTTAAAATTATTGAAATGCAAACGAGCTATCTTGAGAAGTTTTTTCTATAGGATTAACATTGGGGAATGGGTGTTTTCGCGTGAGGGAAATAGTCGCTTAATGCAGTTAAAAGTGATTGAAAATATTGGTTATAGAGGTAATGTGGAAAGACGATACAGTAGAAGATCGGATCAGTTAAGCTGGTGAGTGGCTGTATGTCATGAGGTGTACAGTCACGGTTATGGACACAGAATTAATGATGTAAGACAAGTTTATGAACAGTACTTTAAAGAATTACTGGTCTACCTAGACATATCTTATTACGATATGAGTAGAAGCGACCGTCATTTCTTCATTTTTACGTTACTATAGCATCATCGAGCTTTTCCATAAAATTTTATTGCATTAAAGTTATATATTATAATACCGGGAACACAGACACATGGTTCGTACGGATACCGTTATTTCTCCAGGAAAACTACCCGTATCTTTTTATAGAAAAAAAATCTAGGTTAAACGCGCAAAATTTCGCCTTCTTTTAAGAAGATATTTTCTATAAGATAATACTGGTGCCAAAAAATTTTCTGGCCTGCAAAATTCAAGAAGACGTACGAACCATGAGACAACCACTTCATCGAGTTTGAGGCTGAAGATATGAAAACCTGAAACCTAAAGGTAAAACATGGCGGATTGGAAGCAAGAAAACACAATGGTAAACCTACGAGTCAACCGGTAAAATCGGGATTTTAGGTGTTTTCCACCAAGATATGACTAGGCAGACCGATTGCGTTTTAATATGGGAATCGAGTTTTAGCTATTTCTGGAATTTCAGCCTTCAACTCGATGAGGTGGTTGTCTGTGCTGCCGGCTCCCGGTCTATTAGTATAGCACAATAGCTGATATTTATAATGTGTTAAAATCTTATCCCAAAGCTCGATGACATGTTAGTATCATCAGAATGACGAATTGGTGCCCAGTTCTATTCGTATTGTACCACGATATAACGAGGTAGAATAAAATATTTTTATTGTACCGATCAAAATATGCAACATATTAAAAATTCATTCTAAATTTCGATCACGAGATAGTATCGCCAAAATGAATAACTGTGCACAGTTTTGATCATATCGTACCACGATATCCCCAGGCAGGCTAAAATATTGGTACTGCACTAGTTGAGACAATGTATTAAAATTTCATTTCGAATCACGATGACTAGATGTTACTGCCAAAATGAAGAATTGGCCGAAAAGACTCCTGCTCATATCGTACAAAGATATCACGATGCAGACAAATATTTGTATTATACTAATCAATATCTTTAATAGTTAAATTTTTACGTCGAAACTCGATGACAAGATAGTATCGCCAAAATCACGATATGGTGTCCCGTTCTGCTGATATCGTACCATGACATCATGATACAGACTGAAATATTTGTATATACAATAGTAGTAATCGGTATATTTTAACGTAATTAAATTTCATGCTAAAACTCGATGGCGAGATAGAACCGTTAAAATGAGGAGTTGGTGCTACATTCAGCTCATATCGTCCGAAGATATCCCGAGGAAGAGTAAAATATTTTTTTTGTACTAGTTGAGATATGCAACAAATTAAAATTTCATTGGGAAGCACGATGACATGAGTGTAAGGCCAAAATAACGAATTGGCGCACCCTGATGCTCGTATCATACAAAGAAATCAGGAGGCAGATTGAAGTATTTGTATTATGTAAAAATCGCAAGCGACAAAAATCGCCTGCGACTCGTCAGATTTCGTGAAACTTACGTATTATCCACCTGAAACTTACGTATTATCCAAGCATTTCATTGGCTGTTCGGGAAAAGGCTTTTCCATCGCCAGATTTCCGAGAAATCTGACGACCCATTTTAAATGAAATTTCATTCTTAAACTTCTAAACATCCCACAATATTACTTTTTACACCGTCGTATAGAAAAAAAAATGTACTTTTAAATGCAATTTGTTTGAAAGCTGTATCTCAATTTGTTTCTGAGTTATTATTATTTTTTTTTTTTTTGTAGTTTTTATTACTTTTTTGTCATAGTGGCAACAGAAGTATCCATCTCTGTTGAAAGTAAAGGCAAATTACAGATTACTGTATAGACCAATCAGAAAACGAATAAAATGCGGATTCAACCAATAAAAAACTTCAGATATGCTTTTGATTTTCTATCCTGACGAGGATAATAACCATTTTTCCAAATGGTTAAAAAAAAAAACTTCGCGGATCGTAATTTTTGCAAAAACTTTGTGGCAAAGTTTAAATGAAACGGAACAAAAAGCTAAAATATCTGTTTTTTTTTTTTTTTTTTTTTTTTTTTTTTAAGAAACACTACAGCAAGGAGTGATATTTAATGTTAAACCTATGGGAGCTTCTTTTCGTAATTTCTGTAAAAACATTGTGGCAGAGTTTTAATGAAACGAAATAAAAGGCTAAAATATATGTTTAAAAAAGAGCGAAACATTAAAAACACAGTTGTTTTACTTCAAGAACTTTTTAAAATTATTGTATTCCATTATAATCTAGTCTTTTTAAAGAAATGTAGTATTTGATAAAAGTTCTCAACAAAAAAGAGAAAAAAAAACCCTTTTTTAAAATTCTATACTTCACCAGGCTACAAAATGGATGCCCTGATATATCCCTGCAGATTAATCGAATGCGTTAATCCAAAGAGGAAAGCTCCCTGTTCCTTCACTTGACAGCCCGACACCACCCATCTTGCCCTTTGAGGGGGGAGAGCGTGCACCGTGGGTTTCCACGGTAGCAAACATGGGGAGAGCCCCATAGTATACTATATAATGGGAAAATTTAATAAATAAAGACACAATATTCTTAATGGTACACAAAACACGAACTTTAATAAGCTAAAAGTCACATACTACGTTTCGAGCTGTTTCTACAGCCGTCTTCCGTGCACCGATGGAATCACCAGTTTCCGGTTTATTTGCAGAGTTTGCTTTAAGAGGATACTTCAGTCAAGTGAAAAGACTCATTCGGTAATGCTAATCCTATGGAAGAAATTTATAAAGATATCTCGGTCGCATTTCAATATTTTTAAATGATTTCTTTTGCATTGAATAGTTGAGATCGATCAGTATGCAGGCCGTTTTTTACTTTTTCGATTTTGATTGCAGATATTTTTTATAAAGATGCTTTTACTTTCGAAACCGGTTCCGAAAATGAAAGTGTCCTCATTAAAAATACCTGTAAACAAAATCGAAAAAGTAAACAACGGCCTTTGTACAGATCGATCTCAACTATTCAATGCAAAAGAAATCATTTAAAAATATTGAAATGCGACCGAGATATCTTTATAAATTTCTTCCATAGGATTAGCATTGGCGAACGGGTCTTTTCGTTTGACTGAAGTAGCCTCTTAAGGCCTCTAGAACATAAGATCTTTGATACGTTTAGTTTTAGACCCGAATGTTGGTTAAGATATGTTGATGATGTTTTTGTCTTACGGAATTATAGTTTATCTGATTTAACTTGTTCTCTTCAAGATATTAATAAATTAAGTAACTGTATAAAATTCTCCCTTCAAATCGAAGAAAATGCTTCACTTCCATTTTTAGATGTTCAGATTAATAGATGCAATTCTGGATTAAACTTTTCAGTTCATAGAAAACACTGTTATCCCTTTTTCAGCAAACGTACCTTTTCAATATAAAATCTCGGCATCTCAGTCATTCATTAAAAGAGCATTTATGATTTGCTCATATGATCAATTAAATGAAGAAATCGAGTTTATACAGAAAATAGCATTTGATCATGGTTTTCCAGCAAAATATATCGATAAGATAATTCAGAAGTACAACGCTCCCCCTCCTTCAGGCCAACGACATTACAATAATCAACTTGTGGTCTACAGAAAATTTCACTACATTCCACTATATTTGAAAAGCTAAAAAAGATCATACAGAAATATGATATAAAGTTGGTCGCTATTTCACCTACTTACCTCATTGATATCGTCAATGATATGATCGATAGGATCCCAATAGATCAAAAACCTGGTATATATGAAATCCCTATCACTTCACCTATAATAATGTTGAAAAAGTCTACATCGGCATGACAAAACGTAAGTTATCAGTAAGGATTATAGAGCATCGCAGAGACATTAAACAACGTAAACAGAATACAGCCCTTTCTAGGTTCTGCTTAATTAATAAAGTCTGCCATATTAACTTTGATGAGGCAAAAATTAAAGTTCCGTGCAATAATCCCTTTGAAAGTAAAATTAGGGAATCAGTTGAAATCACTGCACGTGAGAATAAGCCTTGTAACGATAATTTATCGTATAATATTCCAAAAATCTGGCATAATATCATAAAAACATAATTCTGTATCTAATTGCAATATTTCAATTTAAACTTGAATCATGTTGCCAAAATCTTGAATGAAAACTTTGTTGAATATGGTTCTGGCCCTCATGCGTAGATGACGACACTCGTGGTTCCTTCATTCGAACTTTTGATTTATTTAGACTCATTTCATTAATAAATATTTATCTTCACTGGATGGCACCACCACATTTTTGTTTTCATAGCTTTAGTCAGTGTTCGAAAAATTATCTCTCGTACAGGAAACCTTCATCTCTGAGCTTTTTAGCCATTTACCCATCATATTTTTTCTGAAGACGGCTGTAGAAACAGCTCGAAACGTAGAATTTAACTTTTAGCTTATTAAAGTTCGTGCTTTGTGTAGCATTAAGTAAGATTGTGTCTTTATTTATTATATTTTATGGTGCAATTGTCCAGTATGCGTTATAAGGAAAATATAATTTAGCAAGAAAGCGCATAACAGGCTGAAATTTCTCTTTCAGAAGTTTATACTAATAGATGGACACATACTTGAATAATTTTGTATAACCCTAATTACACTCCACTATTTAGCTAAAATTTAATTCAAACTAAAACACTCTTAAACTACTGAAATCACATTTCCAGAAATTATCACTTATAAACGGCTGTAGCCAATTCTTTGCGTGACCCTGTATATCATTTTATCTATGTTCTACAAACATTTCTTAGTAAACTAAATGCAGTTCAGCATAAAAAAGCATAACTCATTAAAAAAACATCTTTAACAATTTGCGCTCATACCCAGTCATCCAGACAAATTCTTTTGCGTAGTACTGTATATGAATTATAACATTTATACACACCATACATCATGCATAAATATAGTGAAGCATAAAAGCGCATATCATAATTAAAAATGCATTTCCAGCGCAGTCATTGCTAATGTACATACTTCGGATACAGTGGCGTGGCGTGAAAATTTTCGGTGGTCATCGCAATTATTTATGTTTGTGGTGAAAAATTATTAACTCTAAAATTCAATGGTTGAATGTTCAAAAAAGAAACTTTAAATCTTACCTTCACTTATACATGAACTCCAAATGTTCTGCTAAAACTGGATCGTAGAGTTTTAAAAGCTTATTAAGAGTTTTAAAATATTGCTTGGTCATCGCCGCATCCAGCGATGACCGGACGCCACGCCACTGTATCGGATACAATATAATATCTGAAATATTTTGTGTGTCCCTGTAAATGCTATGCTCTTCGTATTGTACATGAAATAAGTTATAGTAAACTTCAGAGACATATATCAATTTTATTATATACTAGAGGGGCTCTGCCCCCCCCCCCCTTGTTCGCTACGCTCACCAATCCGCTTCGCGATTCCCTTCGGTATCGCGAAGCAATCCCTATTTTCTAGCTAACCCCAGGCTTAATTGTTTCGCAATCCCTTATTTTCAATTATTAGAAACTACTTCGTAAAAACGCGCTCCTCTCCAACTCCTGCCAATTTTATTTCCTTATCGCCAAGCACATAGACATTAGAGCTAACAGAGTTTCATAATTATAAGAATTTTTAAATATAAAATCATTAAAATAAAAAGAAAAGTGCCCAGTTAAACTGATGGCATTAAGCTCACAGGCTATCCAGACTTATTGTAAATTATACTCTTATATTTCAAAGAATAATGTCCCTCGAAGATTAGCCCCTCCCCCAATGATCATCTTTATACTTAACCAAAAGCCTCCAAATCTCATCAGAGAAGCGCCTTATCAGAAAAACCGATACACCAAATTGAAGCAAATCGGATATAAAGACCCATTTGTCTAAATTAAGGGGGTGATTTGCACCCCGTTCCACTCTTTATACTTAACCAATGAACCTCCAAAACTAATCAGGAAAACACCTTATCAGAATGAACCTAAAATATAAAAACATTTGAAGCAAATGGATATTTCTATCAAGAGTTATCACGTTACGTACATACATACATAGTACATACATACGTATATACGTTGTAGGGACTTAGATATCACTGGACAAGAGTCTATGGTAGCGTAAGTTATCAAAATCTAAGTCCTTTATTTAGTCTCGATTATATTAGGAATATTTACAAGTTAAACAATATTGGTTTGGGTTCTCGTCAATTTTACAGGATAAAAAGTTCCATCAACGGGCTGCTTCCACAGATATAGTGCTTCAATCGGAGAAAAGACTAGTCGGACGACCATCTATCTCATCTCCTCGCTTCGCTCATTCACCACTAGGTCCAGCAAGACCTCCTCGCCAGCGTCCTCCCTCTCTCACTTCCTAACTGCTTCTCCCCGCGTTGCCACCTCGCTTCTCTCCAAGGCTGAAACTCCCGGTCCTAGGGAAAACTAGCTTTTTCCCTCTTAGCCGATGCCACCGCCTATTTCTCGAAGGCTGAAGCTCGCCGCCCTAGGAGAAATCGTCTTTTCTCCCCCTCAGCCGTTGCCACCGCTCACTTACTGGACGGCTGAAACACCTGCTCTCTGTGCAATTCAATGGAATGTTAAGTTAGCGCCGGAACGAAAATGTACTGCCAGTTCCATTCATATTTGCAGACTCGACGGCACCATACCTTTGTTCAGAGATGAACTATGAGTTTATGAGATTCCTCTTAGCGTGGGAAAGTCCAGAAGACCCTAGGGGGATCTTCTCCCGAATTAATAGTTCGTGAATAAATAGTCTTTAGGGGTAATTAGTAAAGTTCTTACAGCAATCCCCCCTCCAAGAGAGATTTTTCACGTAGCTGGAAAATCTATAGTGAAGTCAGTGTTACACTCAAAATTCGTTCACCACAGAGGTTAACCATTCATTTTTTTGTACTAATCACACATAAATTTACACACTTTTCCAGGAACATTATTATGAGTATTACAACAATATATACAAAATGAAAATTATTTATACCTTATGATGCAAGCAATTTTTTTTTTTGAGAATTATATACAATTTTCCTAAATTTATTCAGCCCTACTTAAGCACTAGTGCACTCTTTCTTTTCCCGGGCGGTGCCTGATTGTATAATGATAAGGTTGCCGCATCAATGACCAGTGGATCAATCTTGGACTATTCACGGCGTTGTTCCGGATCAACCTTATCCAATATTTATTGGTACTCTGCGCTGATTTTCTCTTATATAGTTTCACTTTCATTTTTACTCCTCTGATGCGGTTCAATACAATTCCTCTCTGTCCCATATGATTACTCCAATAATCGGAAACCCTTTTCACGTTGTTTAAATACGACAAACCAAATATCTTAGGAGAATCATAATTCGAATTATCTTGCCTTCTAGCGCCTAAATCTAAGTCGTGCGTACTTGAATAGTTTTCTCCCGGATCAATCTGGAAGACACCCCTCTTCTTCTTAACCTCACGAGTTTTCGTCCCCGTTTCCACTAATAATTCCCGAAATTGCCTGATACGTCTAATTAAATCCAATCTAGGTATGAATTTTAAACCTTTAGAACGTTCATCTCTTTTCCATCTCTCGTATAACTTTTTAATTTCGTTTACGGTTTTTGGCCAACAATAACGATTCAAGAATTTATAACCTGACTTTTTCTTCGTACTTAGAAGTCTACCTGCACTCTCCTTACATAAGGATAACATATCTCCTTTGACTTTCAACGGGATTACCATTGGTTCTTGGTCAGATTCCCTGGGATCTTTTATTTTCCTAATCCCTAACCCCTCGTTCATTTCAAAATGTGATTTCACCTCCTCCGCTCTCTGCTTAACACAATCGAACTTGACATTCTCTTGCGCATCACTCACATTTTCTTTGTTTCCTAGGGTCAAGTTTTCATCCCGCGGTACGGTCTCGCATAAGCGTAGGAAAGTCTCTTGCTTTTTCTCCGTTACTAAACTGGCTCCTATTTCTCCGACTGCGTCCGGGGGGTTGAATTTTAAAGTCTCGACTCTCCCCACCCTTCCAGCTAAATCGCCTCTCTCAGTCAAGTTCAAAACCTGTTCATTAACGGGATTCAAATTCGGTACGGACTGTGCGCTCTCAACTACAGGTAGAAAAATTCCCCTTTTCTCTTCGACAAAGATTCCCTCTTCTGGGTTACTCCCTGACCTCGGGGGGTCGCACTTAAAAATTCCTCTTTCTACCTCGGCGCGGTGAATTGGCTGGTCCATCGGCTTAGGTGAACCGGCTGGTTTTACCTTTTCGCTCTCCGTTACGGTAGGGGGAATGGACGAGCTCTGCGATTTAGTTTCGCTTTTCGTATCCGCGTTTCCGGGGTGCGCTCGTGGCCCAGTGTGAACTGCGATGATTGAACGTGGGTATCGTCTCCGCCTGTCAATTAATTGCTGCGTTTTGTTCCCTAACAAATAATGAACCATGTCCGTTTCTTTATCTACTGCGGCCGCCTTTGTCCTTATAGTATCCCCGGTACCCAGATTAATTTCTATTTCTACAATAGGTAAACACCGAAGTTTATTATCTAATGCTTGTTTAACATATACACTTTCACCCGTAAATCGGTCCTCATTTACATCGTGAGCTGATATTAAGTCCAAATTACTTCCGCTATCGCGTAGAATAGTCATTTCTTTCCCATTAATTAACCCGCGACTGACGTAGGGTTCAAAGGCACTTTCTAAGTCTTGTAGGCCCGCGATATGGTAAACTGCTTCGGTCTTTTCAGCCTTTTTTAGCTCCGGGCAATAATACTTGTAATGGCCGGTTTTCCTACACAAAAAACATGTAATCTCTTTCTTTTTATCGAATATTTCATTTCTGTTTTTCGAGTTGTCTTTATCCCTCCAGTTTGTCCTACTCTCTTCCGTTCTACTATCCGTTTTTGATTGCTCCGCAAATTTATTTCGCTCTAGAGGTTGGGAAAGGTTTTGAAGTTTCGAGGGCCCTAGCCGTTTCATAGTTTTCCTAGCCGAATCCTACGAATCTAATTTCTTTGCCAACTCAAATGGAGTGATTATCGTGCCCCAAACATCAATGAAATGATGCTTCGTTTCCGGATTAACCTTTCTTTTTAACTGATCTGTGATTATTAGCTCTCTCAGTTGGTCGAAATTTCCCACTCCTAAACCACTTAACCATTGATCAAAGTAATTGGAAGCCTCATATACGCAATCTTTCCACGTTTTGTTTTCGGGCTTTTGTGTCGTAACAAATTTTAGTCGAAAGTCTTCTGCCGAAAGTTGGAACCTTTCTAGTAACATCTTTTTTACATGATCAAAATCGTCGGAACATGCGGGTGGTTCTCTCAAGATAAGCTGCCCCAATTCCGTCGGTAACAATCCTAGTAAATGCGTAACCCATTGACTTTTCTCGATTTGGGCTTTCTGCGCTTGTCTTTCGAATAAACTGAGATAGACTGATATTTCGGACTTATCGGAGTCGAATTTGGGCAGGACTGATTTTAAAGATATTTTCGGCTCTCTCTCATTTTGGCTAGAAGCTAAACTAAACTCCTCTGATTCCCGTTCTAACCTAATTCTCGCCAATTCATGCTCCCGCTCCAAAGCCTTAGCCTTTTCTTCCCTCTCAAAGGCCTTATTCCGCTCTCGTTCTAACCTTTCTTCATTTTCTCTCTCAACCCTATCTTTCTCTAAGATTTTTAGCTGGGCTAGTGCTAAAGTTTCGTCATAGTCCTCTGCTTCTTCGAGTTTTTTAATAATTTTGGCTATATTATCCGACTCTTCTATGCTCGCGCCGAATTCAATAGCTAACTCTTTTAGATCGCACTTTTTCTTACCCGCAAACACTGACATGTTTCCTACTAATTAACAGTTATAAAAAATGCTATGCCAATCATGCAATTATCCACTTCGAAGTCTCTAAATATTTGCCTAGTTGTGGATAATCACAAACTCTCGCGACATAAAAATATCACAACAATTTCAATAATATTAATATGATAAACAGCCTTATCATTAACCAACCAAGTTTTCATATATAACTTTATATATTCTTTGGTATCATTTCTTTTAAGTAAATTGCTCAAAAAGTCTCTTAAATTTTGAAAACATACATTCTGAATAAAATTCACATACAAAACAGAATTTAAATTATTTTCATTCAGTGCATCCCAACGATGCGCCACCTCTCATAAGCAATTTAAATTATCCTCACTGAATTATTAACCTTTAGTACAAGTAATACTTATTTAAAACAGTTTTAAGGAAGTTTAAAAAATTAATATTTACTTAAATTTCTTAGAATCCAGTTGGAAATATTTCACAAAATGTTATTATCAAATTCCTTACTTCCTAAACTCTATTAAATATACAATGATTAAAAAACATGTTTGTTATTAACTATACTATTTCGATTAAACCTCTGTAATGAATCAAATAAAGAGTGCTAACCTGAGATATTGTTGACTGCTCTTCTGACATCGTCTTAGACTGGTACAGCTCCGGTCATCTGTAGGCTAAACCATTCGGCGGGCTCGACTTCCCTGCATTCGGGTATCTCTCGTCTCTTGCACGGCGTCGGATTGCCTTGGGTCTGGAATCCTTGCTGGATTCGCCGAAGACTCTGCTCTGGGGATCAAGGTCTTCTTTCTACCCTCCGTCTGTCGATCTCGGATCTCCGGAACGTCTTACGTCTCTTGCACGGCGTCGGAATGCTTTGGCTCTGGAATCCCTGCTGGATTTGCCGAAGACTCTGGTCTGGGGATCAAGGTCTCCTTTCTAATCTCCGTCTGTCGATTTCAGCTCTCCGGAACCTCTTGCACGACATCGGATTGCCTTGGCTCTGGAATCCCTGCTGGATTTGCCGAAGACTCTGGTCTGGTGATCACGAGTCCTTCTATCTTGCGGCCTGGTTGCGGCCCTTCCTGTTTTTTGACGAACTGTGATAATTTATTTTCACCAGTTCTTAATCCTCTTTAGCTGCCACCACTGTAGGGACTTAGATATCACTGGACAAGAGTCTATGGTAGCGTAAGTTATCAAAATCTAAGTCCTTTATTTAGTCTCGATTATATTAGGAATATTTACAAGTTAAACAATATTGGTTTGGGTTCTCGTCAATTTTACAGGATAAAAAGTTCCATCAACGGGCTGCTTCCACAGATATAGTGCTTCAATCGGAGAAAAGACTAGTCGGACGACCATCTATCTCATCTCCTCGCTTCGCTCATTCACCACTAGGTCCAGCAAGACCTCCTCGCCAGCGTCCTCCCTCTCTCACTTCCTAACTGCTTCTCCCCGCGTTGCCACCTCGCTTCTCTCCAAGGCTGAAACTCCCGGTCCTAGGGAAAACTAGCTTTTTCCCTCTTAGCCGATGCCACCGCCTATTTCTCGAAGGCTGAAGCTCGCCGCCCTAGGAGAAATCGTCTTTTCTCCCCCTCAGCCGTTGCCACCGCTCACTTACTGGACGGCTGAAACACCTGCTCTCTGTGCAATTCAATGGAATGTTAAGTTAGCGCCGGAACGAAAATGTACTGCCAGTTCCATTCATATTTGCAGACTCGACGGCACCATACCTTTGTTCAGAGATGAACTATGAGTTTATGAGATTCCTCTTAGCGTGGGAAAGTCCAGAAGACCCTAGGGGGATCTTCTCCCGAATTAATAGTTCGTGAATAAATAGTCTTTAGGGGTAATTAGTAAAGTTCTTACAACGTACATACAGAACATGCGGGCACATTAGCTCTCAGGCTTTGACAGCCTGTGAGCTAAATAGGTAAAATTTATAATTTATTTGAATAATTACAAATTAAGTAAATTTATAATTAAAGAAAATTATAAATTAATAGAAAATTAAAAATGGTGTAAATTTAAAAAATATGTTAAATTTAAAAAGTAACAAATTTATTAAAATAAATCAGAATAAACCGATATACCAAATTTGAAGCAAATCGGATATAAAAACCCATTTTTCTAAATTAAGGGGAGGTTAGTCCCCCGTTCTACCCTTTATACTTAACCAATGAACCTCCAAAAATAATCAGGGAAGCACCTTATCAGAATGAACCTAGAAAAAAATTTGAAGCAAATCGGATATTTCTATCAAGAGTTATCACGTTACGTACATGCATACATACGTATATACGTACATACAGAACCAGCGGACACATTAGCTCTCAGGCTTTGACAGCCTGTGAGCTAAAAAGGTAAAATTTATAATTTTTTTGAATAATTACAAATTAAATAAATTTATAATTAAAGGAAATTATAAATTAATAGAAAATTTAAAATTAAAAATAGTGTAAATTTAAAAAATACCTTAAATTTAAAAGTAGCAAATTTATTAAAATTATTTGGATTTTCTTTCCTTATCTTTGTAATGAAGTCGCTAATTTGTAATTACAGTAAATAATCTCATCATATAAATCTCCTCTCCTCTGAAATTTTTACTTCGCCGCCTTTTCTCCGCCAACATATATGTGTAAAATTATATATATATATATATGGGGCATTCTCACAATCTTTTGAGTTTTGGGGAGGAAAATCTGGCGAAATTAAACTTGCTAAAATAACATTTTAATCTGATAGACGAATGCCTTAATGATTAAAAATGAAGAAAAAATGGTCAGCAGCGAAAATTTTTTTATTTAACTGAGGTTTAAGTTAAACTTGCGAGTTTAATTTTCCTTACCATTTTACCACTAAAACTTTTTATTTTCTTCAAAATTTTTACTTATAATGAATTGGCATAGTACCCACAGGGCATCCAAATAAGAAATGACAATGTAGTATTTTTAATACAGAATTTTGGTATAACATTGTCTTAAAGGGGTGTTAAAGAAGGGGCGGTAATGTAAAAAAAGGGGATGGTATAGGAAAAAAGGAACAAAATGGGAAGAAAAGGGACGGTAAGGATGGAACAGCAAGGAAAATTACCACCTATTTTAGCAGATCATGTTAAGACTAAGTGGTAGCCAAAATGTTCATTGATTTTTAGAAACAGTTATTTACATTGGATTAAATGAAAAAAAAATTAATTTACCTCGAAAAGTGCAGGCTAAACCTTGGGAACGTGAGACTACCAATAAAGCCACGATGCTTGAAATTGATATTTAAATGTTGATTTAAACTCTACAGTAAATTTTCTGCCAAAGAATTTTAAACATTATTTCTCCAGCATACTTCTGCATGAGAAAAAACTTGAAGAAAATTCTGTGGCTGCATCTGAAGTGATTTTCTGTATAATTTTAGAAGAGGGATGGTAAAAAATCTAAAACCTAGGGACAGAGTTTAAAAAATAATAACAACCCTAAAGATGTGTGCAGGCTAATTTTTAGCTACTTATTTATATAAAACAATATTTCCAATTTCAGAAAAAAATTACATCGAATTATTTTTATTGAAGCAATTTTATCCAGACAGCTCCAAACTTAAAAATCAGCATCAGGGACACGGGACGGTATAGGTGTTTTCCAGGTGTTTGGACCCCCAACATCGTCCAAAACTTATTTATCTCGTTAATATTGTTGTGCAATCATGCAATGGGATGTTCCCAAGTATATGAAATAAAAAAAAACACAAAAAAGTGTATTAAAATAAAAATTATTATTCAGGGACATGAAAGTCAAAAGATTGTGAGAATGCCCCATATATATATATATATTAAATATTTTCTTCTTTCTTTTTTTAAAAGAAAAAATCATTAAACAATTCACATACCTTCCCTCATAAAAAATAGCAAATGGCTATCGAAACGCAGATGACCCCCCCCCCCCCCCCTCTTATTAGTTAATGGAAATTATATTCTTTCTGTAAATATCACTTTAGCCATCGGTCACTGAAAAAACCCAAAAAACAGAAGTCTATCGAAATGCAGAATATTCTTCCCTTTAACCGTCCATTCTATCTAAATTCGCTACTTTCATGGTTTTCGCCACGCACAATTCCCGCTATAAAAAGTCAGAAAGCTCTGACCAATGAGACGGTAACTACGCAGATTTTCATTGGTCCATTTTCAAATCGTTTGGCTCATTTCTAAATTGCTACTTTTTTTATATATAGAAGGATTAAATTGTTTAACATAATTAAAATACGCCTCAAACAATTTCCTCCACCCCTATGTCATTATATAACGGAATTCTTTTGTGTGCCTTGTAAATGAATAATAACTATTTTTTGCACCGCATATTCTACAGAATGCATATTTAATGCACTTCTTAACTGCATATCAGTTCTATTATGTTTGAAAGCGTGTAACATCATTAAAAATCATTTGAAACGATTTTTTTCCCATTGGCCTTAATGTAACGGAATACTTTTGACTGTCCCTGTAAATGAACTAAACATGCAACCAGCTTCATTTGAAATAAGGGAACGTGCTATGGTAAACGTCAATAACATCAAAAAATTTTAGGGCAATTCGAGTATATTTACGAGAGGTAAGAGCGCGGACAGATGGACAGACAAACCGAAGTCATAAACACTTTTCAACTTTGTTGAAAATTGCTAAAAAGCTTAAAAGAACACATTTTTATTTTTTTATTATATTAAAAGTAAAGTTATTGAACAGAGAGAAACAACGTTACAAAGGACAAATATAAGTAAGTTTAAAAACGCTTATAGGTATTTCGAAGCCTCTAAGGCTTCATCATCAGTGCTTAAAAATTATAGATAAAATTAAATTAAATCTGTGGATTAAAAGGGGGGGGAGACAGAGAGCCAGAGAGGCATACCTCACATCTCGACCGTCAGCGGCGAAATGAAATTCAATGTTGACAAACAACCGCGGAGTCGATCTCACGCGCCCACAGGGAGACCAATTAAAAATTGCCCAGATGCTCTGGGAGAGTTCAAACAAAGAGGAGAAAGGGGGGGTAGGGAAGAGGACGAGTTAAAGAAATTGAAAGCATGTCTTTGAAAAATTGGGCGTGCTGGACAAATCGTTTACTAAGCTGTTTGAATTTTTTTATACGTGATAGGCTTCCCAAAAGTCAAGATCGTAAATTGATGAGCATTTCTGTATTATTGAGGTACGCCCAATTTTTCAAAAGATATGGTTTCAATTTCTTTAACTCGTCCTCTTCCCTCCCCCCTTTTTTTCTCCTTTTTGTTTAAACTCTCCCAGAGCATCTGGGCAATTTTTAATTGGTCTCCCTGTGTGCGCGTGAGATCGATTCCGCGGTTGTTTGTCAACAGTGAATTTCATTTCGCCGTTGACGGTCGTGATGTGAGGTACGTCTCTCTGGCTCACCCCCTTTTAATCTACAGTTTTAATTTAATTTAATCTATAATTTTTAAGCACTGATGATGAAGCCTTAGAGGCTTCGAAATAGCTATATGCGTTTTTACCTACTTATATTTGTGCTGTGTAACTTTGGTTGTTTTCTCTGTTTAATATATTGGCACAAAGTACAATCCTCCCCCATTTTATATAAAGTTATTGAGTTCAACAATTCACGAAGCCATAAAAAATATACGTTTAAACATAAAGTTGAAACGTTACAATGAAGCACGTCTTCTCGCAAAGAAAACTCTTCTTCAGTTGAGTCTAGGAGCCGCTGGATGTGACTCATGCTCGTGAAATAGACATAGAACAATGCACCAGTTAATCAGCTATTATAAATATCCGTTTTACAGTTGCTGAGCAAATTTTAAATTTTGCATTTTTGGCCACGTTTTTGAGTCAAATGTTCCACTGTGGATCATGTAATACATTCGTATTTTTAAAATATCTCGTCAGGAGAACAATATTTTTAACTTCTTTTTGTGTGTGTGTGTGTGTGTGTGTATACTGTTCTTAAAGGATCTCTCTCTCTCTCTCTCTCTTTTTTAAGCTTACGGGCAATCAAAGCCTGAGTGCTAATGTGCCCGCAGGTTCTGTATGTACGTACGTAACGCGATAACTCTTGACAGAAATATCCGATTTGCTTCGTTTTTTTCTAGGTTCATTCCGATAAGGCGCTTCCCTGATTAGTTTTGGGGGTTCATTGGTTAAGTATAAAAGGGGAACGAGGGCTAATCCCCCCCCCTTAATTTAGATAAATGGGTTTTTCATTCAGAATTATCCAAATTGTTTCAAATTTGGTATACCGGTTTATTCTGATAAGGCGCTTCCCTGATTATGTTTAGAGGTTCATTGGTTAATTATAAAGAAGGGGATTTTTGGAGCTAATCCCCCCCCCCCTTAATTTAGCTAAATGGGCTTTTCATGCAAAGTTATCAGATTTGCTTCAAATTTGGTATACCGGTTTATTCTGATGCGATTCCCTGATTAGATTTGGAAGTTCATTGGTTAAGTATAAAAAGGGAAAGGGGGGTGGTGGCTAACCACCTTAATTTATTTTTCGAGGGGCATTTTTCTTTGAAATTAAAACTATAATATACAATTAGTATGAATACTCTGTGAGCTCAATGCCATCAGTTTAGGGCACTTTTTTTTTTTAAGTTATATCTAATATATGCTTAATTTTATGTGGTGTTAAAATCTTACCATTTTCGCGAATATGTTAATACATAAAACTATAAATTAAACATAAATTTTTAAAATATTTCGACTTTTTAAAAGAAAAGGAGACATCCTTTAAGGCTGTTCTTAACTGCTCTGCTCAACAAGCGAAAAATGTTTTGACATATTTACAAATTCATTTTTTAACGGAAAGATATAAAATTGGAAAGCCTGGCCATGAAAGCGATTTGGAATGGAGCTGTTTTTTCCATTTTTGGATCAATCAATTACCTATTGAGTTAGAAGTGAATTCGGTCACGTGACAAACCCGTTTTTCGCCCGCTCTTGAGTGATCTTTCTCCCTTCGCGCGGATATTCGGTTCAAAATGCCCACTTTGACATTATTTTCTGAAAGATCTATTGTGTTTGCAAAAAAATGGAAAAAACAGCTCCATTACGTAGTTTCTGAAAAACAGCACCAGCTAGTTTCATGCATTTTCGAACAAAAATAAATTAAATCTTATGTCAGAAAGTTGTCGTTTTCGATTTGAGAACACCCTTAAGAACAGTACCAAAAGAAAAAAAAAGGTTAAGAACATTAATTTCCCGAGATGTTTTTTTCAAATACGAATGCATTACACTCCCATAGGTTTAACAGTTGATAGAGGAATATCAAATCCCATTGATCAACAGCCTTAATCTCTTTTTAGTTTTCTTCCATGAGAATAAGGGTTCGCATTTTAAATAAGAATTATATGTAAGAGGCATATGAGAGAAGGCGCAGTATCGATTTTAAGTGTGTTCGTAATTGGGGCATTCTCACAATCTTTTGACTTTTATGTCCCTGAATAATAATTTTTATTTTAATACATTTTTTTTGTGTTTTTTTTTATTATTATTATTTCATGTTCTAGGGAACATTCCATTGCATGATTGCATAACAATATTAACGAGATAAATAAGTTTTGGACGATGTTGGGGGTCCAAATACCAGTAAAACTCCTATACCGTCCCGTGTCCCTGATGCTGATTTTTAAGTTTCGAGCTGTCTGTATAAAATTGTTTCAATAAAAGTAATTCGATGTAATTTTTTTCCGAAATTGGGACAATTGTTTTATATAAATATGTAGCAAAAAATTAACCTGCACACAGTTTTATGGCTGATATTATTTTTTGAACTCTGTCCCTGGATTTTTCATCCTTACCATCCCTCTTGCTAAACTTATACAGAAAATCACTTCAGATGCAGCCACAGAACTTTTTTCAAGTTTTTTCTCATGCGGAAGTATGCTAGAGAAAGAATGACTAA
The DNA here is from genome assembly GCA_963932465.1 of Maratus speciosus. Taxonomy (NCBI): domain Eukaryota; kingdom Metazoa; phylum Arthropoda; class Arachnida; order Araneae; family Salticidae; genus Maratus; species Maratus speciosus. The sequence continues at coordinate 559,383,435 of OZ010787.1, read as the reverse complement.
AATTCTTTGACAGGAAATTTACTGCAGAATTTAAATCAGCATTTAAATATCAATTTCAATATCGTGGCTTTATTGGTAGTCTTACCGTCCCCAAGGTTTATTCCAGCATTTTTCGAGGTAAATTAAAAAAAATTTTAATTTAATCCAATGTTAACAACTGTTTCTAAAAATCAATGAACATTTTGGCTATCACTTAGTTTTACCATGGTTTGCCTAAAAATAGGTGGTAATATTCCTTACCGTCCCTTTTTGCCCCATTTCGTCCCTTTTTTCCTATACTATCAACTTTTTTTACATTACCGTCCCTTTTTTCCTATACCATCCTCTTTTTTTACATTACCGTCCCTTCTTTAACACCCCTTTAAGACAATGTTATACAAAAATTCTGTATTAAAAGTACTATATTTTTATTATTTCTTATTTGAATGCCCTGTGTGTACTATGCAAATTCATTATAAGTAAAAATTTAGAAGAAAATATAAAGTTATAGTGGTAAAATGGTAAAAAAAATTAAAGTCGCAAGCCTCAGTTAAACCTCAGTTAAATAAAAAAAAATTTCGCTGCTGACCATTTTTTCTTTATTTTGAATCATTAAGGCATTCGTCTATCAGATTAAAATGTTATTTTAGCAAGTTTAATTTCACCAGATTTTTATTCCCGAAAGTCAAAAGATTGTGAGAATGCCCCAATTATATTAATACGTAGCACCTAATGTCGTCGTCTGGTCCGTCTGTCTGTCTGTCCGCATATAACAGCGAAAAAACTACCCAACCGAATGGCTTGAAATTTAATACAGATAATTGTTGCAGAATTTTGTCGCGTCATTTCAAATTTTATGAAAATCAAATCAAAACTTAAAAAGATATTAATAAAAGCTTTCTTCTTACTTACTTACTTACACAATGGTGCTACAATCCATGTAGGATAAAAGCTTTCTTCATTCTATTCAATTTTATCATACGTAATTACTTCAATGATATCCCATGATAGGTAATGATTCTAGGTTGCCATGGTGATGACGTCCTATTTAAGATGGAGTCCTATTATTTTCGTATTATTGAATTTAATGTTAACAAATTAAAGTTAATAGTTAAAGTTAAAAGTCAATAGTTAAAACTATAAAGTTCAAGTTAATAATCGTAATAAAATTTGCATTCATGCATTTTTGCATAAGAATTCAACAGCTATTGCACCAAGATCTGAATATTTCTAAAACTATTTATAGTGCGAACGCACCTCATTTGCCACGTTTGACGTACAATATCCAACTTGTTAGTACTATATGCGAAGACAACGTTGAAGCTAAGATAAACAGAGCTAAGAAAGGTAAGGTAAACTGAGCAGTGCTACATACAAAAAAAAAAAAAAAAGAAGAAGAAGGTATGAAAGGAAATCATGATTATAGAAAAGCTTAAAAGCAAATACTTAAAGTTTTCCAATATTTCACTGGAAAACATCTGAAGTTTATTTTTCAATCTCTCCATCCCTTTTATAACACTTTCCTGAAGTTTATTTTTCAATCTCTCCATCCCTTTTATAAACTTTCCAACATAGTTGAAAAGTGTTTATAAATTCGGTTTGTGTGTCTGTCTGTCCGCCAGTGCTCTAACTAACGTAAATATACTCAGATTGCCATGATATTGATATATGTTATTGGTGTTTACTATGGCATTTTCAGTATTGAAAATGAAGTGTGTAGCATTTACGGTTCATTTACAGGAACACTCAAAAGAATTCCGTTACCTTACGGTCTATGGGGGAGGGGAAATCGTTTGCGGTGTATTTTAATGATACGACACTATTTTAAATACATTGAAATTTTCATGTATCACTGATGTGTACTACAAAACGCTTGCTGTAGAATCTAGTGTGCATATAATTTACCGTTCATTTACAGGGACGCACTAAAGTATTTGGCTACAGTACTGCGTAAGAAGAATAATTGTTGGAAATGCGTTTTCAGTTGTGATACGCATTTTAAATTTAACTATTTTTTTGCATATTTCTTGGTATGTATAAATTCTGTAAATCATATACAGAGCTACACAAAAGGTTTCAAATACAAGTCCATTTATTGACGGAAATTGCTGAATGGGAAATTTAAACTGTGTTGTGCGTTTAATTGAACTAACTTTTAGCATACTATGTAATATACATATGAATCTATGGATAATATACAGGTCTGCACAAAACATTTCAGATATTTTTCGTATTATTCATGGTAATTGCAGAAATTGGGTTTTCAAGTGCATTATGCATTCTCCAACTTGTTTATTTAGACATCTTTCACCTTGCAATAATTTCAAGTTCTAATTAAGAAAATTAGTAGCTTGGGACAAGAAATTATCAAATTTATATAATAACCCAATTTATTTTTTTGTTAACTAATTTCAGTGTAATTATACAATGTCGAAATGCTGGGTCCGACGTCGACTATTAATGAAAAGGTCCAATTTCAAATATGTCCAGCGTGCTACTGAGTCCTATACGTAGATCAAGAGACAGGAAGTCTCTTCCAGGGATGGAAATGTACGCACCATCCTTCTAACTATTATCAGTGTCGGCATCGATTATTGTGGCCACGCGGTGTTTTTGATTTTTAATGACTTTAGTAGGAAAGGGACTGATGTCCAGCAAAAGAGGAATCTTTCCTTCAAGTAGAGTCGAGCTCCTTATCCTCTGACCCATTGTTCATTCCCCTCATTCTTTTGTGAATAAACCACAGATGGTTTCAGAAGAAAAGATTTCCACGAAAACAGGAGAAGTCTAGCAAAACACAAGTCTGTGTGCAGCCTTACACAACTCACCGGTTATGGGCCTTTACAGAGTTTTTCCCCGCGGCTCACTGCAGTCAAGCGCACTCCACACTTCTCCGACTCTCTCTGCTTTCTCGTCTCGTCTTCCTTCCTCCGGAGAAAAAAGGGGCGCAGGGGCGCGTCCACTATTACGACACTTCCAATAGCTGCAAAGTGCCTTCATGCTCATTGGAGTTCTTTGTTGTATTCAAAACGCCAGTGATGCCACCGGTTGTCCATCGCGCAGCTGAAACTTTGGCCAGAGAGGGTCAACTAGAGGAGAAAGTCATCTATCAAGTTTGTACCGTGACGAATTATTAGTGTCATAAGGCATAGAAAAAGATACTCTGAGATGCCTGCTCATTGTCCGTGCAAAATACATTGTTCTCTCCCCGTCGGAAACTGTCCTCCGTTTTAAAGTCTAAACTTGGACACTGTTCTGTTAAAGTAATCACTAATTAGTGCTAATTATTTGAAGACTTTACAACTTTAATAAATTGTAAAGTTTTGTTACGGTATTCTCAATGTATTGGAAAGTGCTTCATAATCTATGCTAGACGCATGATTTTTCGTTCTTGTTTTAATATATTATATGTAAAACGCCTGGTTACTAAAGCAACTAAAAATCAGTAAATCTTCTCAGCGCATCTTTTCTATAATAATTTGTACAACAGACATATTTTTAATAGTCATTTGTATTTATTTATAGTCTGTGAGGGGAAAATAAGGGAGAAATCACAGGAGAAATTTCCTGGCACTTTTGACGTCAGTGTATTTTGCTGATTAATTAACAAAAAAAAATGTATTTTAAAAACCTTTTTCCTTTCAATTTTAGCAGCAAAAAATGCTAGTACCTAAATTGTTAGCAGATTTTACTGTGATTTTCTCTATGCTGACATTTGTAATGTTAATCACTAATCAAATTAGTGAAAGAATGAGTTTATTTGTATTTTAGCAAAATTAGTAAAATAAAAATACAAATCAATTTCCTCTGAGCTGTCCTCTCAGTTTAGCATTTTTATTTGAAACTTGAAGGATGCTTTGGGACTTACAGCATCAAAGCCGTTGTTTCGAATAAAGTCACTAAAATTAATGAAATTAAAAAATAAAAAAAAACTGAATTTTTAAAGGGCCACTTCACTGAAATTCCCTGATCGGGAAATCCCATATTAACCTATGGGAAAACTTATAAGCGCTCATTACCAAATATGATTATCAAAATACCGTTTTCACCATCTGAAAGTAGACGTCATATGTCGGCGATGTACGTTTTTAAAAAATGTATAAGTAAATTTTCAGTATTTTTAAGAAGATTATGAAATTTCTTCAAGTGGAAATTTCAAAGTTTATAGGGATTTTTTAAATATTTAAAATTTAAGGAGAAAATTTTTAAAAACGCCTATCGTCGGCATCTGGCGTTTACTTTCTGGGGGTAAAAATCGTATTTTAATAATTATATCAGGTAATGAATAATCGTGCTTCTAAGTCTTTCCATAGGTTAACATGGAATTTCGCGATAATGGAATTTCAGTAAAGTGGCCCCTTAAACTCAGTTTCACCCCAATGGCCACGGCCATTGCCACCTAGAGTTGCAAGAGCAAATTCCAGTGACGGCAAGCTTAGTAGGCGAGAATAAATTCTCAGCAGGTAGGGAACACACGGTGACTCTAGGTGACAATGCCTCTGTGAGTTGTTTATAAGCGCTGTTTTCGACATTTTATACATTTTAAAAAGGATTATTCAACAATTTAAAACAAGGTAAGTGTTTTATTTTTAAAAATCTTTTTTGTGTATGCATTTACTTATTTATATTACTTCTAATAATTTTGCCGGCTTCTGATATACAATAATACTGAACATAAGCAATAACTTACCACGTGCTTGGACGCGAGAGTGCTGTGTAATACCCGTTTTTAATTATTATATATTTTTTTAAAACCTAATTATTGCTTCGGATTTGGAATGCATTTCTGTTCCTTTAAATGATACATTTTACGGCAAATTTTTGATTTTAATTATTATATAGAATACATTTTTTAAATAATATTTTAATTTGATAGATAAATCTAACGTGCATTATATATTTTTTAACAATTAAATTAAATTTTGGTACTATAATAAAGATATGTAACTTTACTATTCTAATTCGTTTATTTTACTACTGTAATTCATTTATTTTACTATTGTAATTCATTTTATTTTACTATTGCAATTCAATTTATTTTACTATTGTAATTCAATTTATTTTACTATTGTAATTTATTTTATTTTACTATTCTAATTCATTTTATTTTTCTATTGTAATTCATTTATATTACTATTGTAATTCATTTATTTTACTATTGTAATTCATTTATTTTACTAAATTTTAAATTATGCAGTTAAAAGTTTAACAATGATTTTAAATATAAATAATAATGGTAGTAAAATCGTAAAATATTTAATGTAAAGTTTAGTCTGACTATGAAAAGATTTTATTGTACTTTTAACAATGATTTGAAGATTAGTCAACGACATTTCATTTTACATATTATTTTTTCAGTTTAAATTTTAGAATAAATATTAATAATAGTCAGATATGAAATTTAGTGAGATTTCTTTAAAATAAAATTAAACATCATTAAATAATGGATATTTTAGTATTACAATTTTTTTATTTTATACTTTTTAATTTTACTAAACGTTTCATTTTTAAATTGTTGGTATTTAAATTCACACATTTTAGTTTTTGACATATTTTACAATTTATCGAATGTAAATAAAATTTATTATTTTAGTATGTACATAAAATTTATTTTGAGCTTATTGTCAATTTATATGGATTAACTTCTACAGATTTCAGTTAAATAAATTATTGAATAAATACTAATAACAGGTTTTTAGTCAGTTAGGCAAATGTATTGTGCATTTTTTTAAATAATTAATGTGAACTTTAAATAATGCATAATATTATTAAAATTTTAATTATTTAATTAGTGCCTTATTTAACATTTTTTAGGCTATAATATACTATTAGAACTTTTCAAAATTAATCAAAATTTAATATTTTAGTTTCGGACTGTAAAAATGGTCTATAGAATTAATAGTAATAACCATAGCAATATTACTATATGCACTTACAAGGAAGGTCTCCATACGGGCATATAGGCTAACATTAAATTACCGGGTCGGGCTGGGCCATTATGTACAGGACCGTGCCGGGCTCAGGCCGAATTTTTAATTTTTGTATCGGGCCGGACCGAATTTTTTTTCTTTGAGTCGGGCCCGAGCCTGGAAATTTCGGCCCATGCGGACCTCTAGGCCACGGCCAGTCACCATTTGTCAGATTCCTTGGGAATTTGTATGATGCTGCCATCTATGATGTTGTATGGAATAAGAATTAAAAAAAAAAGGTAACGAAATAGTGAAAACTGTTATAATATTTATTCAATAATGACAAACAGTATATTACATTGAGGATTCTAATCTGCAAAGGGGAAAATGTTGATTTTCTAGGAAAAACATCTGTGATTTCGTATAAAAATAATAAAATGTTTATTTCAGGGGGGTAGGTCGATTAAGAATTTTCCCTTTTTAATGGCTAAATACTCTGTTTGATAGAAAGGTTTTTTTTCTATGAAATAAATCATTTTATTGGTGGTTCTTTTTTTCGTATTATCAATAGAATCTATTGATAATACGAATAATAAAAATCAATTGATTTTTTTTTTCAACCAATACAGTTTTTAGTACGTTCTCATTAAATAAAATAATCAATTTCGTCTTAATGTGCTTACTACTTAACAGTTTCATTTGAAATTTATATAAAGCCAATCACTAAAGTCAGTAAAAATATATTTATTTACATTTTACTAAAATAAATTGGTCAACTGAAAACAAAAATCCCTTTATTTTTTAAATCTGTTTCATCCCAACGGACCACCACCACTGCAATTCGTATGGTGCTGCCATCTGTGAAATTGTATGTGAAAAAAAGAAAGATAACGAAACAATAAAAACTGTTATAATACTTATTCAAAATTGACAAAACAGTGTATTACATCGAATCGAGGATTCTACCCTGTAGACAGAAAAAATAAATGTCGATTTTATAAACAAAAAAAATGTCAGCTAGAACAACAAGAATAGAATGTTTATTTCACGAGGGGGAAATTACAAATTTCCAATTATTTTAAAAGTCATATACTGTATTCGTATTTGATTGTTTAAAATTTTTTTTTTTTTTTTCGTAAGATAAATGCTTTGTACTGGCTAGTCAAAGTTTAGGTTATTTTTTAGCTGTATGCTCGATATTTTTAAAATTAATTTCACCTCAACTGAACGGTCCTCGCTACATATCAGTTTTATTTGAAATTTATGCGATGCTGCCATCTGTGAAGCCAATTAGTAAAATCAGTGAAATTGGGAGTTTAATTAATTTTGTTTCACTAAAGTGGCCGAGACGTTCTGCTCTCGAAGCTGGTAGACGGGAGGTGCTGGGTTCGAACCCAATCGCGCCCGTCGGCCTAATCGTTCGGAGTTTTCGTGGATTTCTTCGAACCTTGGATTTCCAAGCGTTAATACGGGTTAGGTTCCCTTAGAAAGACCCCCACGAAGGGCACTCCCCCCTTAGGGCCTATATCCCTCGTGTTGATAATTGGCCGTCATAAACACAACCAACCTTGTTTCACTAAATTTAGTGAAATCAAAATGAACTCTGATTTTTTAAAATCAGTTTCAGCCCAACGGCACGTCACCACTTCTCTTTTCCTTTTGGTTGGTTGGTTGATTTTTGACGGCCGATTATCTACTCCAGGGATATAGGCCCGAGGGAGTTTGTCCTCCGTGGGGGTCTTTCTAAGGGAACCTAACCCGTATTTACGCATGGAAATCCATGGCTTGAAGAAAACCACGAAAACTCCGAACGATTAGGCCGACGGGCGCGATTGGATTCCAACTCAGCCCCTCTCGTCTACCAGCTTCGAGAGCACAACCTCTGAACCACTGGTGGGGCCTTTTCCTTTTGGAATTTATATGATGCTGTCGTCTGTGATGTAGTATGGAAGGGGAAAAAAGATAAGGAAACAGTTAAAACTGTTATAACACTTATTCCGGAATTGCAAAAGTGTGTATTGCACTGAGAGATAAGGAAACAGTTAAAACTGTGATAATACTTATTCCGAAATTGCAAAATTGTGTATTACACAGTACAATGAAAAAAACAACATTTTATAAGGAAAAACTGTAAAACAAAAGTAAAATCTTTATTTCATGAGCGAAAAAAGTAAAACAAAAGTAAAATCTTTATTTCATGAGCGAAAAAAATAATACGAATTTTCATTGTTTTTATTTTTGAGTCAAACGCGGTAATTGATTGTTGAAAAACATTTTTCCGAAAAATATTTTTTTTATATTCCACACTTGTATGTAACATTTCTTCCGTAAAATCAACAGATATATTTTTTTTCAGTGTAAGCTTCATTATTTAGTTAATGTGGAGTATAAGACAATTTTACATTCCGTTTTATATTCAAAAATTAAAAAATACACGTCATTAAGCATGATGTATTTCTGCTATTCTTTATTTTTTTTAACTACGATAACAGGAGTAAAATATTTCTTGAGGGGGAATTTGCGACAATTTTCTCTGTCTTAAGAATCAAATTCTGTATTTTATTGTTAAAAACACCTTTTATTTTTTTCGTAAAACAAATGGTATTTTTTGGCTTCCTAACAGGCAGTTATTTGACGTAAAATAAAAAAAATAAAAAAATTCCGTGTATGCTAGAATTAGGTAAGATGGAGTAAGAAAGAATTATAAATTTGGTTTTATATCTTTGCCGGCGAAGGTACTCACGAGCTAATGCTAATCCTATGAGGAGTGATTTTTCTAATATCTCGTTTGCATTTCGACAATTTTAAATGATTTTTTTTTTTGCATTGGATAGTTGAGATCCGTCTCTATATCGCACCTTTTTTACTTTTTCGATTTTGGTTGCAGATATTTTTTAGAATGACAGTTTCATTTTCAGAACCGATTTTGAAAGTGAAAGTAACTTTATAAAAAATATGTCCGACCAAAATCGAAAAAATAAAAAAGGTGCGATGTAGAGACGCACTTCGGCTATCCAATGCAAAAAAAAAAAAAAAAAAAAAAAAAAAAAATATTTAAAAATGTCGAAATGCAAACGAGATATTAGATAAATCCCTCGCCATAGGATTAGCATTAGCTCGTGAGTGTCTTCGCCAGCAGGGACTTAAGTGCAGGATATAACGATATCGTAGGAATTGAAAAATGTGTTTGTAATATAAAGTTATACTGCAAATTCATTTATGATTTTTAAGTTTCAATTAAAGTTACATCTTGGATTTTCTTTTTTTTTTTTTTTGTGCGTGTGTGTGTGATGTACACCACAATCTGTCCACATCATTCATCTTTGTCAATTACTATAAAATCTATTGTTAAAAACCATTATCCATAAAAATACTTTTTCCAGTGTTCTTCTTTAACCAAAAAGTTTTTAAATTTCACTTCTCTAAATAGGCATTATTTTAATCAACATCAGCATAGACCTTCCTCATTAATTGTTGTCAACACCTACAAAGTTTATTCTTGAAAACAAATACCGTAAAGAACATTCTACAAAAATGAGAAATGTGTCTGGATCTAACACAACTTAACGAAAATATAATACATTAAACTCTTCCGTGTTATCCTAGTCACCGCATCATGTATAGTTTTTTTTAGGGCCACACTATAGGGTTTAATCAACGCCACCTAGAGAAAATGCCGACCAGCTCGATTTCGACGTCAGATCGGCCATCATCGGATCATTCATTGGACCGTATTCTTGTGACGTCACAAAAAACATGGTCCAATGGATGATCCTCTGATAGTCTATCTACCATGACATCGAAATCGAGCTCGTCGGCATTGTATCTAGGTGGCGTTGGTTTAATGGGCAGTATTCTACCTCCCGGTGCGAGGCCATAAAAAACCGACTGTATGGAAAAACATTAGAAAATCTCTCCATTGGAAAGAATCTTCAAGAATTCACTTATTTTTTATTTCGCTACTGAAGGGATTGAAATGAATGCAATAGATCAGAGTAATATAACGAATATTCATTTAATTTGAAATTAATTTTGTATAGATTATCGAATTTATTAGAAATATAACGTTAAAATAAATTAAATTACAGGCAATGTCAGTAGACGAAAAATGGGTGTTCTGATCCAACACCAGCCAAGAGCTAGGGAGCAAGGATGATTGACAGGGGCAGATGGTTAAAGATGACTGATAGGTAAGGGAGACAAGAGGGTGATTGACAGGTGAGAGAAGATTCAGACAGAATGGCACCCTCCTTCTACTCCTGCCAGCTTACTCTAACAGTAGGGGTAGTAAGACGGGGTTCATCTCCCGGTCCTGGGCTCGCACATGCCCTTGCGTCCCTGCTCGGAAACGACCCGGAGGCCAATCCCCGCGAAGCGTCCCGAAGGTCGCCGCCAGGAATGCCCAGCCAAGGCCGCCCTCACAAAGACTCCGGTCAGACCGGCGCACGTCACGCCGGTTATTCCCAAAAGAGAGATGAATTGGTCGCATACGACAATCCTCACCACCCAGCTAGAAGAGCCAAATGGTCCCTTCTCTTGGTTCCCGAGCATGTACGCCCCGACAGCCCGCAGGCACCGAACACCTACAAAGGAGTCGTGCCCACGAACCTACACAAGGTTTCCCGAGCCGGAGTTACTTTACGGAGGGCTCACAAGATCAAATACCATTTCCGGCAAAGACATTTATGCGAGCCAACTGATAGGAAGGAGAGGTGCCCCTAGCTAAGAAGCTCCGGAGAGACGGGGGAAATCCCTCCTGACTCCACAGGCAGCGCCTCGCGCAGGGGATCATGAAGGTTCCTTTAGAGGACCCCGAGGAGACAAGGAAACTCCTCCTCTGACGACAAAGACATCGCCTCACTAGGGTTTTTTCGTCCAATCTCTCACTCAACAGGCGGAACCCCTCGCGGCTCAACGCTAGGAGTCAAGAGAGACCAGACTAGGTGCCGTTAGTGACCGCAGGAGGGCACGGAAAGTTCCTCCTAGACGGGAAAGACCCCTTCTTGCCAGGGGGTTGGAGGGTCCGGAGTACCGACGGTCCCCCACAACTCGACTCCATCCGAAGGTGGAGAAGCCGGCAAAATCCCGGCTCCCGCTACCTTACCTCACGGCCGTCGAGGGTACCCAAACACGAATGCTCCTGACCCTGTGCAGTGACCGACCGCTACCTGTTAGTTCCGTTCAAAAGTTAGTTTGAGGCACCGCCAGATCCTCACCACTGGGCGCGGCAACCTCCAATAGCGCACAGACACGCAGGACCTAGGTCGGACCAAGAGTTCGCCCGTGGTTCGAAGCGCCTCCGTCCCGGTTCCCTGCGGGGATAGTGTTCAATGGCGGACTTGCCGGCCGACCCCCTCCCAGGGTTTACGGCACGACATCGGGCAACCAGAGCCATACTGGCCTCCCTCTGCGACCGCTCCCTGGTCGACGAGGGCACCACCAAACCCTACCCACCTTAGGGTCGGCTCACAACTGCTCCAGCTACGGATATCTCGGCGGGATGAGCCTCCTGACGCAAATAGCACATCAGACGCTGACCGAAATTCTCACCCTTCGGTTGCTCCGGAAGACCCTGCATGGCGATTCCACGAGCCCAGTCGTCACTGGTGAGTCACCGAGACCCTGTTCTACAAAACCCGCTTTCTCCTCTTAGGCTCCTTAGTCAGTTGGTGGATGGGACCTTACCACATTAGCTATCCTTTGCCCAGAGTCACCACCCGGTCTATGACCGGTTCTGGGATCGTAGTATGGACCGTCGCTATCCGGCTTGCCCAGAGAACCCGGGTGCCGGGGGTGAAAGCACATCAACATCAAAAACCGTGTTCACCCATGTACGGCGTCCGTTACCCGTGACCGCCGGACTCGAGAACTGTCGACCGCGAGCCACTCTAGGAGGCTGTGGTTCGTCCCCATCCGATCCCCTCGCATTCGTGTACAACGAACACTGCCGGGCTCCAAGTCTCCTCCCCCACTCAAGGAGTCGGTTTCGGACCACCCGGAAGGGCGGCCACTAACAGAAGGGATAGATAAGAACAAGTGTAATCTAAAAGGAGGTTAGAAAAAAGGAAATAATTATGTCTGTTAAGGAAGATTATGTTATAAGAGGACGTTGAAAAAAATAAAATTGGAATAATGAGATGTGATTACGAAAATTATGTTATTAAACAACGGTAAAATAAAGGAAAGTTCGCGTGCAATAGGTTAAAAAAGAGTCTTGCGTGGAGCGTTGTCGGGAGACATCTACCTGCTCAGTGTCCATGAGTCGAATGAGCGAATCCTTCATTGCAAACCGGTTTCATCAAGATAATGAGCTGGCTTCTGATTGGTCGAGAGCTCAACGTAGAGGGCAGCATGATTGTTTCACCTGAGGGATGAAGAGGAGCACACTCTCGGTGAAATTTTTTTTTTCGATAGACGTTTTATTAAAAGTTTTTAAAAGATACGTTAAGTATTTTTTTTTAGTTTTAAATTAATTTTTTTAACTAAGCAATTTTTTTGTAACAAGTTTAAAATTCATTGTTTTTAATTTTGAAAATGATTTTTTTTTAATCTAAAAGAACGCGAATTAGTTTTTTGATAGTTTTTTTTTTCAGTTACTATTAAGGAGCACATTTTTTTTTTCAAGTTTTCAGAAAATTTAGTTGAAAACTAGTGATTTGAAAATATTATATTTTTTAAAATATATTCTTTTAAATCTTGTATGTTCTTCTGCCAAAATAGTATATATTTAAAGAAACATTATTAATTTATTTTAAGCAGTACGTATAAATTTAAATGTAATATATTAAAGCACACATAAATTAACGTCTGAATTTATTTAATTATTAAAGGTTCATATATATTAATCGAATTAAATTAATTGAATTAAAGAAATCGTGTTCACGTCTGTCTTAATATACATGTACCTCTCATAATTAAATGTTCATGATTTTTACAAATTTAATAATGCATTATTTTTTTACATCCTATACTAATTTTTTATGCAAATTTATTATTAGTCCAGGCAATAGAGACCGTATAGGGGCTCTACCTAGCAAAATTCATGGTAGTTCTGGAAAAAGGCTTACTATATGTTTTTGGGGGTCTCTGAATCCGAATTTTTAACTTCCCACCAAAATTTCCACCGGCAACTCCCCCCCCCCCCCCCCCCCCCCCCCAAATTTTGGTAAAATGCCCTGCAAAAAAGGTTTTTATTAAAAAAAATCAATTTTTTTATTGTTATAGGGGAAAAGTATCTAGAAATTCAGAAAGTAGACAAAATTTGCAGCAAATCAGATATATGACATTATGACTTAGGATGAAGAAGAAGGGGGATCTGCCTCGGAACATGCGCGCGGTGCTGCGTGAACTAAGTTGCGCAATTCCACTTAACCACTCACACGTTTACATTCGTCCTCCCATCTCCCCTCCGAACTTTCTCTATAAGGTTTACTTTAAGTATTTTTGGTCGCTGAATCCGAATTTTTAACTTCCCCCCAAAATTCCCCCCCCCCCGGACCCCCCCCCCAAATAGTTGTCTTTATCTTAAATTTCTTATTATTTTAGGAGAAAAGCATTACGAAATTCAGAAACTAGGCAAAATTTGCAACAAATAGGATATATGACATTATGACGTAGGATGAACGTGGAGGGGGAGGGCTGCCTCTGAACATGCACTAAGTTATGAAGTCCAGGCAATAGAGGATTTTACCTGGAAAAATTAATACTAGTTCTGGATTTCGACTTACTTTATGCTTTTTGGATCGCTGAATCCGAATTTGTAACTTCCCACCAAAATTTCACCCGCCAACCCTCCAAAAAATTGATTTTTTGAAAAAATTTGGTTTTTAAGAAAAGCGCGCGGGGAATGTTCCGAGGCAGCCCCCTCTCTCCCCGTTTATCCTACGCCGTAATGTCATACATCCTATTTGTTGCAAATTTTGCCTAGTTTCTCAATTTCGGAATGCTTTTCCCCTAAAACAATAAGAAATTTAAGTTAATAACAACTATTTTGGGGGGTTTTCGGGGGCGGGGAATTTTGGGGGTAAGTTAAAAATTTGGGTTCAGCGACCCAAAAAACTTAAAGTAAACCTTATAAGGAAAGTTCCGAGGGGAGATGGGAGGGCAAATGTAAACGTGTGAGTGGTTAAGTGGAATTGCGTAACTTAGTCCACGCAGCACCGCGCGCATATTCCGAGGCAGATCCCCCCTTCCCCTTCATCCTAAGTCATAATGTCATATATCTAATTTGTTGCAAATTTTGTTTACTTTCTGAATTTCTAGATACTTTTCCCCTAAAAAAATATAAATAAATTATTTTTTTAATAAAAACCTTTTTTGGGGCTTTTTACCAAGATTTGAGGGGGTTGCCGGGGAAAATTTTGGTGGGGGAAGTTGCAAATTCGGATTCAGCGACCCAAAAAACATAAAGTAAGCCGATTTCCAGGACTACCATTAATTTTGCTAGGTAAAATTCCCTATTGCCTGGACTATATTGGGTCGTTCGGAAAGTCGTGTCCGTTTGGGAAAATCAATTCGTACCGGTAAATTCTATCATTTAATTATTAGACATTGATTCCTATATCTAATGTCTAATAATTCTTTTCGGTACGAATTGATTTTCCCAAACGGACATGACATTCCGAACGACCCAATAAATATTAAATACTTTTTTTATTGATTATTATTACTATGGCGTTCCTTTTTAAATACAGCTTCTTGGAACTGTTTTTTTAATTCAGTTATAAGCAATGAAAAGTATAAAAGTTATCTATTCAGGTAATTATAGAATTCTTTTAATAACGAATTTCGTTTAAATCGCTGGACATAGATGGCAGCATAGTAAAATTTTCTTTTCTTTTTTCACTCTTTATGGATGAAAGTTATTCAGTTTTAATTTTATTTACCTTTTTATTGATAAAATATACTTATTTTAACTTTTTAAATCCTTTTCTTATGTTTTTATTTTAATTTTAATTTTCTCTCTTTATTTTCGAACGCCAAAAAATAATCGCCAATTTAGCATGATGGCATATAGGAAACTCATAAACCCTGTACAATTTTTCTAGTAGTAAGAGAATTTCAATCAGTTTCGCAGTTTATTTTAGATATAACGATTGGGATCTGCGAAAATGCGAGTGGAGACAGTGGAGTAGAAGGGGATGAGATTTTAAAAGTATCTATAAAGAATATTGATGTAAATGAAACATCACAATAAAATTATATCTTTCAGTTAGAGCACGGAGCGTAATGTCGAATATAGGTTAAATGTCGATAGGTTATTTCCTCCCAGATGAATATCCATAAGCTGATAATTAATATGATCCTGTGCGTAATAAGGTTACGTGGGGCAACTGGGCCATGATTTTACAATGTGACTCTGGAAATTCTGGCTGTTCAGCTTCAAAAGGCTAATATTCATTTGAATTAAAGTCTGAACTTTTGTAAATGTGTTCGATTAGGTTCCCTCTGTCAGGCAGAAATGTTCAAAATTACATTTTAATATCTAAAAATAATATATATATATATATATATATATATATATATATATATATATATTTCATCTATCTTTTCTCATGGGTCCAGTTGCCCCATAAAAATAAGGCAAGTGGACCAGAAGGGTCTATGTTCCACACGCGTTTTTTTTTTTTAATATCGGGTATCAGGTCCTGTTTGAAAAAGTGTAAACGACAAAAAAAAAATTTAAACCAGGCAGATCATGTAAATTATATATCAACTAAAGAGCGTTGGAAAGGAAACCTTTACTGTCAATGTGTCTAAAAAAGGCTCTAAAAGTGAAAATATTAGATATATTTATACGAAAAACATAAAAATTAAGTAAGTACTTACGTACTTTGGTATAGGTAGGGCTCCTATAACACAGGCTGAATCGTCAATCATTTTGTTTCTCACTTAGACCAATGAGCGATTGTTGCCCACGCGACGTGGCCAATCATTCTTCTCCTACCGGCAATTAAATGGCAGCTTGAGTCAGCCCGAGTTATAGGAGCCTTAGGTATAGGTAATAAGTATAAAAGTTACATGGGTATTTTAAGGGAAAAAATAACAAGATAAATCTATGAACAAACGGCTACGTAAGTACTTAATTATCTCATTCTCTTTTTTATTTACCATAATGGAAGTTCAATATGTCCAATAAGACTGTGGAGAATGTAATCCTATTTTTATATCGAACAGAACTATTTTTTATTCGTTTTGATAATTTTCTAATAATCTAACTTTGCCTTATGTACGCCTCTTGATCTGCATCGTAAAATTTCGAGCTAGGGGAGACCGGGGCTAGTAGGCGCAGTTTTTAGTTATTGATTTTTATAATTTTTTTCTTTAAGTTTTTTAACAAACTTTAACTGCACTTTTAAAGAACAGACATTTGGCTATAAATATCCGGAGTTTTGAGTTTGTAGCTCCTGTAGTTTATGTTCAGCAATAGCCTAAAGTAAAAGGAAAATTGTCTGCCAACCTACCCCGTCACGGGGAGAGTTGCTTATACCTATGGGGTAAGTTGGCACACGCTTTATAAAAATTTAAATGAAACTCAGAAAAGGAACGCAGTTAAGAGAAATCAATTTCATTATTACCAGTAAGTTTAAACAAAGGCGTTATCGCCGTACAATGTAAATTCTAAATTGTACAGATATAAAAATAATGAATAAAACAATAACGCTGATTAACTTCTATCTTACTCGATATCATCATCAGAGTTACAGTTGTCACAAATAAAAAATCGAGTGTCTCCGTTTGGACAAGCCCCATCTGCCCAAAATCTTGCATTACAACTACTTTTCACTGTGTTTGTTGTATTTCAACCTACCAACACACACCAGACGCCGAGCCAACGTACCCCGTATTCAATGCGCCTAATAGCCCCATAATAAATTTCTTCACAAAAGGGAGGCGTAACCTTCTAAACATAAATAATTTAAGTAAATCGCATATGGGGTATGTACAGTGAATCATACACTAAGAAAAACTGCACAGGTTAAATCGCAATTATTAAGATAAGTATTAGAAATTAGAAAAAGAATGAAGCAACAAAAAATTACTTATGAGTACAAAAAACAAAAAAATCGTAATAAATGTCCACTGCACCGCAGGTAACGCTGCAAAACTACATTGGGGATTGTAAAAAGCAAGAAGAAAGGTACTCTGTGACTGGTTGCGCAATCTATCCACAAACAGGCGATTTATGAGGACTGCGCCTATTTACCCCTGTAGCCAACTAGCCCCGGTCTTCCCTATAGCTATCACACTTAAGAAATTTGGTTTGATATCCCCAACAAACTTTTTTTTAATTTTATTATGTAATTTTAATAAGGTATTATGTCATTTTCTTTATTGCAAGCAAAAAACAATGGAGAAATTAATTTCCCGTAGTAAGAGAAACTCAAAAAGATATTTATAACTGTTGGGATAACTGAATCCCACATGATCCAGTTAACCCTGATACATGTCCCCGTTACCCCATTCTTGAAAAATTTATGGGGTAACGGAAATACCGGCCTTACATTTGAAGCATGAAGTAAATATGTAAAGATACCTAATAATATTAATGTATTTATGCGCCTAATCTTAAAAAAAAAAAGATTGTTTAATAAAAGTACTTACCGTATTTTAATAAAAAGCCTAGGAAATTCAACCAAATGGACTTTAAAAAACCCTAAACTTCGGCAACCTATCACAGCAGAGTTACGATTGAATTGATACACATACTTTTAAGAAGTAGAGATGGGGGTGCAATGTTGACAAAAGCTAAAACTTAAAAAAGATCAACGACTTTTTATAAAATAGCCTATGACCCAGTTACCTCGTGGGTCCAGTTACGCCAGCTTACCTTAAAAAAATCAGCTAGCAATATGCCGAGGGAAAACTCGTCAGCTGGTGCATTTAAATAAGTGATAGGTGCTCCTGTCTGGCTCCTGCGTTACACCCTTCAGGGCATCAGCTGACAATTTTTCCATTGAGATATAGTCAGCTGACATATTTATTTATTTAAAATTGCATAGATACTGTCATCTGATAAATTTTCAATTGGGAGGAAATCACTGAATATATATATTTTTTTGTTTCAGGTTCGTGTGACCAGCTGACGTATTAACCACCATTTTATAATCAGCTGACTTTTTTTTCTTCAAGATATTGGGTTAGCTATAATTTGATAAATTTTCAATCAGGAGGAAATGACTAAAATTCATTTTTTACGTGCATGGGAGGCTACCGCTGCTCAACTCACCCACGGAACCGCAGCTGACGTTCACGGAGTTTCATGATACAACTATCTTAAACAAGTAATTGACGAAATTTGTACCCGGCTCGTGGACTACTAGGTTAGACAAAAATTATACATACATTTTGGAAAGATATTTTTCCAAACTTTTGATGATTCAAACTAGCAGTCAATTTAATAATAGTAAGAAGCTGAAAAGTTGCCGGTGAGCAGCAAACACTTGATGCCGAAATGTATTCGAAAGGTATCGGTAAAAAAAAAGATTTCTCGGTTCGCAGAGCTAAAATCAGACGTCCTACCTGCTGGGTGTTCAAAGCTCGAATGACGTGTGCAATTAACCTGTTACTGCTGATCAAGGTCACTGATAACATATCATATGACCGCTGACAGCCAAACAGAGACGAGAAGTATGACGTGATGTCAGAACCAGTTTGATGACTGTTCTGCCCTCTAGGATCACGTGATTTGCTGTGAGCCAATCAGAGACGAGCTTGCAAGTATGACGGCATCAGGTGACAACATTTCTCGTTTTAGTGGCATCCTACTCCTCCGACAAGAGCAAACATGAGGAAACATGTTTCGACAAGTCCCGTCTGTATGGGCCAGTTTCATTGACAGGTATGGAGGAATGCAGACTGGCTGGCGTCCACCTCCTCCTCTCGATTCCTGTCACCAGGCAGGTGATCCTCTCAGCCAATTACAGACAAGTATTACAAGGTAGAACGCTCGTGTCATATTCAAGCATGAGAGCATCACTGTTTTTGTGCTGTGTCATCACCCATTTCCCCTTTAGTTGTTGTCAAGAATGGACTTACGAAATCAGTGCTCCATGGTAAGAATTGTTTTTTATGATTAGTTATGCTAAATTTCCTTGTATAAAAATGACAAAAACTACATTTTGTTTCTATGTGTAGCTTCAAATAACAAGTGTATTTAATCACTTTTTCGAATGACAAGTTTAACTTTCTCAAATAACATACTACTTCAACAATTTTGTGAAGTTTCTTTTTTTTTTTAAACTACATACAGTTTTAATATCGTCAAAACATACCTAAATTTAGAGTTGCAAAAAACCTACAGATTTTGAGAGACGGGAATAAACCCGGGAATTTTGGGGAATATTGAAAACTTTGAAGGAGTTTTGATGATAGGAAAATCAGTCATTTTTAATATTGAAATTTTTATTTTTTATGAAATTTTAGGCACTGTTCTGCGAAGTTTAAGATAGATTTTTCATTATGAATTAAAAAAACCTGCGATTTTGCGCTCTAAGTTTTTATATAATTTATTAACAATCATTAGCTTTACAACAATGGTGGCTGTGAGTTAGTGAGGATTTAAATGTTTCTTTAAAAATTAAAATTGCTTATTTTTTGTGAGTTGGCACATGTACTATTCAGGCATACTCTGTATTGATTTTCTAGTGAATTGCATTATATTTTTGCATTGATTTTTTTTTTACTCGTGTTCTTTTTATTTTATGTTTACATGGGCTGAATCAGACAGCAAGAGTGATTTTACATTCATGTGAGAAGAGATGAGCTTGCGATCTACCTCTTTCACTTTTTACTTATCGACGATTAAAATATCAAATTGTTTAAGATATTTTAATATCTCTTGCTTAATTTTTATTCAACTTAAGTATGTATTTCATTAATTTTCATGTTAATGGGTCTATTTTTCTATATTTATGTTATTGTAATACTCTATGTCTCAAATTATCTCTATTGTCTCTCTTATCTCTATTGTCTCAAATTATGTGCTGGAGGACCAAGAATGGGGTGCAATGCTATCATAAAATTTAGGAGAGGAATAATTTGGAGAATTGATTATTTATGTGCAGTTATACCTCGAAAATTCGGCTTCGTCAGGACCAGGACTTCGCCGGATTTTTGAAAATTCCAGATTTCTGAAAGAATATCAAATGTACTTCTGATATCTTAATGGTGCATTTATTCATAATTAATTCAAAACCAAGTGACATTTATGTGGGAAAAATAAATATAAAAAAAACATTGATTTTTTCTATGGTACTTAAATTCTAATAAACAGTGAAATCAATTCTTGTGTCGATCGATAAAATTTTATTTGCTATAGTTTCTGCCGTTCTTTAACAAGTTTTTCTTGGATTTTATAAGTGAACAATATCGATTTCGGAAATGTAGTATTGTTCCTCTAAACCATTTAGTGATTTTCCAGTGAAACATATACATTTTTCAAGTGACATCTTTTCTTCTGCAAGTTTTTCGTTCTCCTTCCTATGAGCTGCTAATATAGCGTTATCGGCGATTCTATTTAGCACAGCTTGACCGATCTCAGTGCCCGCTAATCCATCTCTTTCGATCTCGAAATTTTTAATTCGTAAACAATTGCTATTTTTCTTTGTCCCATAAGTTGGAAGAAAAAAAAATTGGGAGAGCTGGCCTCCGTTCCCAGATTTTTGAAGTTGCCTTATTTCTGAATGCAAGATTTTCGAGGTCACAATGTATTAGTATTTAAAAGTAAAAAAAGGATAAAATAAAATCGGCAGAATTAAAAAAATGAAACTACAAAATTTTAAAGATTTTTAATTTTGTGTGCTGTGAGAGGGCGGGGGGCAGATTTTTATTTAATAAAAATTTTAATGCGCGTT
Organism: Maratus speciosus; assembly: GCA_963932465.1. Classification (NCBI taxonomy): domain Eukaryota; kingdom Metazoa; phylum Arthropoda; class Arachnida; order Araneae; family Salticidae; genus Maratus; species Maratus speciosus. The sequence goes on along the minus strand of OZ010787.1, from coordinate 559,362,692 downwards.
TCAAATCACACTTAATTTAATTGAAAGTATTTTAACTGTGATTCATTTAATTGTAGTATACAACTAAAATACATTATTTGCAATTGAGCCTAATTGCAACTGAATTCAATTGAATTTTAATTAGTTGCAGCTTGCTTTTAATCTTTAATCGCTATTAAATCAAATACACATATATTTTTTAAAAACAAATTTAATATTTGAATAAAAATATAATTGACTGATGTTCATAACTGCACAATTATGCTGCTTATAAAAAAATCTTAAATCATTAGTAGTAGTAATAATAATATTTGTCGAAGCTCATTTGTATTGTAAATAGAATCACTCAATTAATAGAATAATATTTATTATAAGAAAATTTTTACTACTTTTTTTTTTTTTTTTTTGTGAGTGTGACTGAGTGTGTGTGTGTATGTTAGAAATAATTTATCAAATTTCTTCAAACTTTAACAATTAGTAAAATTAAGGATTATTACCAAACTGGAAAAAATATTATTCAGCAAATAAAATTCTCTTTACAGAATATTACATATACATTTGTACGGATGGGGATACAGTACTCTAAAACCTGTTAGTAGAAACTGCGTATGACGAAATCCTGTTTTAAACGGATTTTTTTTTTTTTTTTTTTTTTTTTTACCGGTACAAATTAGATATAATTCGTTTGAAAAAAACATAATACATTTGCTAAAGACGATGGGCCTGCTAAAAAAGGAACTTAACAAAATTGAAGTTTTTCCTCTCCTTTGTGATTCCGGCTCAGATGGTTTTTCTATATAAAATTTTTCAGATTTTCAAGTCTCCGTGTAAAAGCATTAATGGTATTAGTAGTAATTCGGATATTTACATACAAATAGAGATTCATTAAAAAATTACAAAAGAATCATTAATATCGTCAATCTACATTCTATTGCTTGGAGATTTAAAAATTGTTAAAATTCTATACAATAAAATCTTCTAAGACGGAATTGCATAAGAAAGAAGAAAAATCCATTATAGGCAGATTCCCTTAGTAGCAGGTTCATTGTCTGTTGTAAATGCATTATATTCTTTTCACAAGTACTAGTATCTTCATTTTACATAGATCAACATTTTTTTTTTTTTGAAACACGGGATTTCGTCATAGGCAGGTTATTTTTCTCAGGTTTTAACGTACTTTATTTTATTACCAACTGAAAACTCCTGCTTGATCAGACCTCAAGAAGAATGCAGTCAACTCCCGACAGAAGCCAGAAAAAAAAATTGAGTCACGGTCCATCTCGGTCCGAACCTCTCGAAAAAAGTAATTCTCAAAACAAGACCGGACCGAGTGTCAGGAAGGGAAATTGGGTGGGCCCGTACAGACCCATACATCGAATAACCAAAAGACTAGTTCACAAAATTTTGTAAATTAGGACTCTAAAGTTCTCTTATATTTAAAAAAGAAAAAAAAGAAAAGAAAAAAGAAAAAACGAGTATGAAGTGAACTTTGCTCACTTCCATAGATGAGTTTGAGTTGAGCGGACTCGTGATAAAAATTGTAATTTGAGCCTGAACTCGACTCATTTTTGAAAAATTTAATTTGAGTTTGCATTAGTTCATTTTTTTTGTGTGTCCAACACTGGTTGGCATCAATAAAAGCACGTCAAATTGAATTGGCCTAGGACAAACTAAAAGGTTGGTGCCGAGGATGTCTTTGGGATCAATAAAAGCTCGCCAAATTGAATTGGCCTAGGACAAACTAGATCGGCCTAGGATAAACTAGTTCAGACCAATGAATAGCAGGCTAAACTAGTTTATCCTATGAGCATTAGGCCAAACTAGTTTGGCCTAGGAAAAACTAGTTTGTCCTATGTGCGTCAGGATAAACTAGTTTGGCCTAGGAAAAACTAGTTTATCCTATGGGCATTAGGATAAACTAGTTTGGCCTAGGAAAAACTAGTTTATCCTATGGGTGTTAGGATAAACTTGTTTGGCCTAAAATTGGGTTTGGCCGGTAACATATATAATTTCTTGTTGGGAATTAAAGGTAAGGATATTAATTTGTCTACTGTTTTAATGTCTAATTTCATAGTTTGTTTCAAATTAATTTTTGCAATCTAATTTTTGCTCAGTTTGATTTTTTTTTTTTTTTCAATTGAATAGTTACTTGTACAATACAAAATGACACATAGATCACTCAAAAATAGGCGAATGTGATTATGAGTAGCTAGTGTTCTATTTTGCAGTGAATGCGTTAATGTCAGAGAAATGATTCTTCAAGCTGGCTCCTACGAATTTTTCCTGGCGCATAAGAATTTTCAACTTTTGTCAGTCCCTGCTCATCAGTAAACAAAATGTAAGGTTGGTTAAAAAATTAAAACTTATTTGTGAACTAAGTTTATGTTTTATGTAATTGTCTTCATTGGTATTCGTTAAACTATATTACCATTAATCTTTTTTTGGTTTAAGATTCAAACTATCAAAAGAACTTGTTCATTGTCGTTGAAAAAAATTCACTAGCTCATGCTTTCCAGACTGTTTTCTTCAAGCTAAAGGTTAAGTTTAAACTTCTTAAGGGTGTATTCCAATCCAAACTGCTTATTCTCTGATTTAATTTTAAATTCATTTTTGCTCTCAAATGCATCAAACTGGGAAATTCTCTTATTTAGAAACTACATAATGTGCCGTGCTTGTCAATTTCTTGATAAATGTAGAAAATATTGCAAAAAAGGCTGTCAAAGTGGGCGTTTTGAACTGAATTTTTTGAAACAGGAGATCTGAGAATGAAAAAAATGATCATACTGAGAAAATAATGGTTTAAAAATCAAATTCTAATTAGTTGAGCGAAAAATGAAATCACATGGCCTCTAATACATCTCTTCAAAAATCACCTCAGCAAGTTTCATGACTTTACTGTTAAAAATGAGTCTGAAAATTTCGAGCTGTTGAGGGTGGAAATATATTTTTTCGAATACACCCTTAAGAAACATCACTAGCTTTCAACTAAATTTTCTGTTAATTTGTAAAAAAAAAAAAAAAAAAAAAATATTCCTTCATCAGCAACTGATAATTAAAAATTATTTGAAGAAATTCTAGCAAACTATTTCAATGAAAAATAAAACTAACTTTCCTAAATTACACTTAATTCATCTATAAAAGAAAAAAAAAAGCAATCATTCAAATTTAATTAAATAGTAAAAATCAATTTCTCGATTGCAACAAAAAACCTTTCATTACAAAAAAATCAACCTTTCCTTCATTAAAACATACTAAAAAAACCATTAAAGAGTGACATGTTTTTAAAAAATTATTCAGTTCACACCACTTTTTGTTAAAAACTTTACTTCTGAAATGTCTAAAGTGGTTTTCGGATACAGCAAAAAATCTCAAAATACTTATTCATGCAACATCAGCAAAAGAAAACATGAAATGCAGAGAGCACCATTGAAACACAGGTGAATGGTAACAAACAGCACAAACTTTCACTATATATATATATCTATATAAACCACCTTTCTCGCAGGAGACATGACGGAAAACTAGTGGTTGAAACTAATTTATGTTCTTTTAGATTAGAAAAAAAATCATTTTCAAAATTTAAAACTAAACATAACTTTTTGCAAAATTCTGTTGATCTTATAAAAAATTTAAATCATCAACTATACTAATTGACAAAGGTAAGTAAGTGTTTTTTTTTTTTTTTTTCTAATTCAAAAAATAAAAAATTTAAATGATCTTTCAATTAAAAATATAATATTTTCAAATCACTAGCTATCAACTAAATTTTCTGAAAACTTAAATTTTAACAAAACATCTATCGAAAAAACATTCGCCACCGAGAGAGGGTGCACCTCTTCATCCCTCAGGCAAAATGATCGTGCTGCCCTCTTTGTACAGCTCTCGACCAATCAGAAGCCAGCTTGTTATCTTTATGAAACTGGTTTGCTAGGAAGGATTCGCTCATTCGACACCAAACAGGTCAGAAGTCTCCGGACAATGCTCCAGGTAGAACCCTTTTTAACTTATTGCATGCAAACTTTATTTTAATCTCATCTAATAACATAATTTTCTTAATCACCTCTCATTAGTTCCCTGTCTTTTGTTCTAAACCTCCTCTTTTAACATAATCTTCATTAACAAACCTAATTATTTCCTTTATTCTAACCTCCTTTTAGATTACACTTGTTATTGTCTACCCCTGCTGTTAGAGTATGCCGACAGGAGGAGGGTGATATTCTATCTGGAATCTTATCTCCCCCACATGTCAATCACCCTTGCTCCCAAGCTCTTAGCTAAGAATCCCCATTTTTCTCCTACTAATGTCTGTATAAATGAGTGAAATTGAAAGTGTTTAAATTGAGGTTTCTTTATAAATTATGTAAATTAAACTTAAATATGCTTTTACTTAATGATTTCAGTGTTATTTTTTTCATTTTATTCAACACACCTACTGAATCGGGAAATTATGAGAGACTACAGTGAACAGACTCAACTTATTTCAATGTTATTGATATTATTAGTGTTATCTGCATAAGGAAAGGGCAACTGACATCACTGTGGGTCAGCAAGAAACATCTGTCTGTTCTTTATGACTCCTACTGTACACATGAGCTCGGGAAATTTGATTGATCTGCATTTAACAGGTCTATGATATGACTGGCCTATGTCGCCAAGACGATTCCTGCAATGATCGCTATGACAAACATGTAGTGGTAGATTGATTGACGGAAGTGTTTGTTTGTAAACCTGAATCTTTCCTTATGGGAAAGGATGTAACTTAGTTGTTGTCAAAGCAATCTCATCCATGGATCCACATGCTGTTCGCCTTCCGAACATATTCAGTTCAATTAATATTATTGCGTCCACGTTGAATTAATAGCTGAAAAATCTATGGCCAGCTATGCTGTTTATTGATAGCCAAAATGATGTTTCTGAATTTAGATAATAAATTGCACAAGAAAAAGTAGCTGAATTACTAAAATTTGCAAAAGAGGCATTGGCTTCAGCTTCTCTTCTCAGTTCTGTGTCAGAAGATTTAATTGGCCAGATAGTTTCAAAGGATGAAATCTTGTAGTCACAAAAAGTCACTGATGGAAAAATATTTTCTGCATTGAATTCAGGAGATACAGAATCTGATGCTGAAAAAGACAAAATTGTTTTTGAAGAGCTGTTAAGCTCTAGAGGGTAAATATCTTAGTTTTTTAGAAAAACAAAGTTTTGTTAGTGATCAAGAAATCCTTTCTCATAAAAGGCGTCAAGATTAAATTGCAGAGCATAAATTAAAAGTTTTAAAGAAAAACCACTATCATTGGTAGATTTAAAAATAAGTAGAAATTTTGTGGAAATGTTTTCTATTTTCTATTATTTTATCATTTAAATGTAATCCTAATACTGAACATGGTTTTTTTAAATATAAAAAAGCATTTTCTTTCATTTCTGTGTTATTTATTTACAGTGTGATTGCGGCATTTGTAGATAAATTCCAAATATTAGAATGTAAACAAAGAAATGATCTATAATTTGCAAAACCCCTGGTCCCGACCTGTGCAGATTGTATTGTTGGAGGGAGTGTATTGTTTGCACTAAATAGAATAATATATCTAATTCTCGCATAATGACTCTCTTTAAAAGAAGATTTGGTTTCTTCACAGCATAACATTTCAAAATTCTGTGTAATTATGAAGCTTACTAAAAAAATTTTAGTTTTTATTAAAATTCTTTATTTAAAAAAACTCTAGATGAAACTTTTACAAATGGCATATCTTCTGTACAAATATAAAAGATCAGAGATATAATAATATAAAATTTTCCCTGAATACTGTAACATTTCACAATATCTAGAAAGTATAAATATTATAAATATACAAGAGATATACATTAAAATAATAAAATTTGTTTAATTTTAAACAATTAATAATATGAAAGGACAAAAAATGATTAAAATTCTTCACAGAAACCAACACACAATACAAAAAACATAATATACATATTTTTAATACTTAAAAGTATATTTAAAAAGGGGAGAAAGAAGCAATGCTTCTAAAAAAAAACTCACTTGAAAAAATGAATAAAAACATTGTGAAAATACTCTTACAAATTTATTAATGACTTTCGAACAAGTTTTACCTAGCTCTTTTGCTGTATTTTGTTCGCAAGCTCACATACAGTCAATGTATTTTATTTCTTATAAAAAAAAGATCACAAATGCTTTTTTAAGGTGGTAGTATAAGTTTTAAGCAGTTATGAATGTGAACAATTTCCATTCTGCTATAACATATATCTATATATACACACATAAGATTGTCAAGAATTGAATAAAAACTGTAAAACAATTTTCTGAGTATTGAACAGTATTGCATGCAAATATTCTAAAAATATCATATATATTATTTCTGATATCAACATCCCTATTTCTATGCACAAACAAAACATTCAGAGCTGAATGAGGCATCATACAAAAGGTTTTTGACATAGTACACTTAAATGTCAGTCAAACATGTTTGATTAAAAACAGTGCATCATTGAAACCTGCTCCTGCGTTATTGTCTCAAAATCAAGATAATTTTGTGTGCTGAAGCCCAAAGCACATGAAAATCACGTAACACAGGTAAATATTCTTTGTTCTTATTATGTTCATTAAATTGTGGAGTAATATAACCTTTGTCAAGTGATATTTTTGAGAGATATAACAAGATAATCAAAATATAGACACTTGATGGGGCTACTTTGTGACACAACTGCCTTGTTGAAAAGTAACCCTACCAAGCTTCAATTTAAAAATTAAAGATATATTTTGCATTTTCAGTGCCATGATAGACATGAAACATTCCGAGAACAAATAAATGTAACTTGGGTTCTAGTCCCTATGGAATTACATGGATATTTCTTTAAAAGAAGCAATTATCTATGAGGGAAGCATATCAAAGGTTTGAGAGTTAAAAGTTTTGTGTGCTTGTTTTTACCATGTGCTATGTTTGACTTTAGTAATGATAAACTATTTTTCTAATAAATGTGCCATCTCCTTTGCTTTTAGATTCAATATCCATAGAAATACAATATGGTTGAAGAAAAAGTGGTGTGGGGTTTGACGAGTGTGCCAACAAAAATCCCAGGATGTCAAAGGTATGTTTGTTTCAAAATAGAAATTTTCCTGGAAAAGATTGGGCTGTATCTTTTATGAAACACCACAAAACAATTCTCTCTGAACAAACATCCAAAAATATCAGCAACAGCATGACTAAGACCAATCAAGAAGTAATTGACATGTACTTCACAAAATTGTAAAAAGATTTGGCCATTTAACAAAATCCGGCTGTAACATTAGTCCAAATACAAAGTTTTTGAGGATTGATTTATATAACTTATGCTTCCTATTTTGAAAAGGGAAGGTGGTCCAAAACCAATCATCAGGGAGAATTTAAGCTCTCATATAGGTCTATAAGTGCAAGGTCTTTGTGAGAAAAAAAAAACTCAGTTCATCACACTTTCTCCAAATTCGACCAATCTCCTGAAGCTATTCAAAGTGGTATTTTTCTGTCCTATAAAATACCACAGGTGAGAAGTGTTGACAAGTTGGAAAAACTACTTCAGGTAGTAGATGCACAAATATATCAATGAACAAATTTCCAATCTTCTAAGAGTTCATGTCTTTCCTGCAGCTGAATGCCAAAAAGAATCTGAAGTCAGGATTTCAGGCACTAGTATCTATCCATTAAATAGAAGCAAAGTTTTGAAACAGCTTGCAAAAGCAGACCTCAAAAAAAGCTTAGAATCGGTGATGGAACACATGGAGGGAATTCTTGGAATAATTGAGCAAGAAGAGGACAGACATAACAAAAAGCCAGATCAATAAGAAATGAAAAAATTATAATGTCTTGCTGGGTAGAAACATTAGTGCTACTAATGTCCAAAAAGCCAGAGGAAGCAACATGGCTATGACATCTAGAAGAAGCAAAGAAGCAGCTAACTCTGGCACCAGAAGGAAAAGAACAAAGAGACAGACATATACAGCACATTTTCAGAATTTTTCGCAAATATTTTTTTCATTTTGTATACTACCATTTACTAAAATGTAAAACAGAATTGTATTTCTTGTTGAATGTTTTCTCATTTTATATAATTTCATCATTTGCCTTGTAATCCTAATTTTCTTATTAGTTAATAGTCATTATATTGTACAGTTCTTTTGTTTTCTATGACTGCAAGAAAAATCCCAAAATGTTATGTGATATAAATAATAGGAGGTCTGTCCCTGCATCTCTTTGATTTCAGCAAGTTCCATGATCAGCTGCGCCACTGCCTGTAATTTTAAAAAGTCAGCACCTCTGCCTATTACACAATCCCTTTTGGCCAATATTCTGCAGCTTTTATAATTCTTTGAATTTGAATGGGACCAAAGCATTTTCGGTTAACTGGGGTTCCATAGGAATTTTCGGATAACCGGGGTTCCATAAAAATTTTCGATTAACTGGGAGGCTTTTGGTGAAAACTTGTTTGATGAAAAGCTGTAATCGATATGTTGAAGTACAAGAAGATGCAACAGCATCAGATGTGTTGTTATTTAAAAGGTGGCGTGATACAGCAGCATTGAAACGATGCAAAGTTGAAAAAGAAAAGAAAATCACAACATATTTTGTAAAAAAGATGAAGTGTCATACATGTCTATCTAATAAAGCGCCCGAAATTACGCAATGGACAAAATAAGTAAGTTGACTGTTTATTATTTTCATAAGGAACATGCTTTTTTAACACTATTTCTACCTGTGTCCAATAACTCCTTTCAAAGTTTTGATTTTTATTTATTTTCCTTTTAATTTTTAAAGATAATAAGTATTAAAACAACTCTTCAATGTACTAAAAATGATTTGGAATTGTTTTGATCTAAAACTTACAAATAAAATATTAATCATAAATCAAAATATGTTAAAAGGTGTCATTTGACATCGGTCAAAATAGTGTTGACAATAAAATTTTTCACATTTAAAAAAGACTTTGAGGAATTTTAAGGGCTTTCGGTTAAGCCGATTTTCAGATAATTGGGATTCAGATAACCAAGGTTCTACTGTATTTAGAAATTTTTCTTTAGAAAAATATTTTTAATAAAAAAAATCTGCATGTTGTGCATTATTCATGACACCTTTTCTCGTGTTTTAGTCACTTTTTTGCATATTTTAGTCACTTTTCTGGCCTTTTTGTCACTTTTTAGAAAGTATTATTAGGCTATTTCCATGGTTTTTTGTAGTGTAGGTTACTTAGCTAAAAACTGCTATGCTTGTTGGCCACCATTATTTTTTTAAGTTTTGCTTGGCATTATTCAATTAACAAGATATCTTGCATAGAATAAGTCACATATTCCATTCTAAAATACTGGTAGCCAAAAATCTTAGCAAAGATAGAAATAGCCATCACAGTTGCATGCCTGGAGCCAGGTACCAGTCGGCTGGCAACTAAAGTTCTAATGACTAAACAAGCAGGTAGACCTGAAGAAAATAAGATGGGGTCATATGGGGTGGAATGGGTAACTCTGTTTTGTGTCTGAATTAAAATCATACTATGTACAAAAAATATTTGTAAATCATGTATATAATTTATTAACCATTCAACTTTCATTTCAAGTTAAAAAAAAAATATATTGGCAAGATTTAGTCCATTTAGAATCAATTTTGAAAGCCACATGGTGAATGTCAACATCACTCAGTGTTGCATTAACTTTATTGTCTCTTTTTATTTTATTGCAGAAATATTTTTTTTACTGCATAGTTTGTACATAGCAGTGTCCTTTATTGACTGAAACAAAAATGTAGGAAAAATTCTTTATTTTTTAAAAGTAATAATTAAAAGTGTAAAGTGGGGTGAAATGGGTATATGATTAGGCTTAGGGAAAATTTGGGAAAATAATACTTAGGTAAAAAAAATCTAAAAAATATTTTATTGCCCAAGTGATTGAAACATCAGATCCTCTTACTTACATTGTAAAATTCCTGCATAAAGCATAAGTAGGAAACTTCTATACCTTTCCTAACAAAGATGACAAGGTAGAAATCGACAGTAAACAGCTTTCAGAAAGCTTACCCAACCAACACTTAATAATCTGGGACATTATGTATTTAATGAGAAAGAAATTGGCCAATATAATTGTCAATAAATAATTTTATGTAATAAAATATATAATACACTGAAATTTGGGTTATTGGTTTTTTTTTAAACTTGGTTACCTGTGGGGTGGAATGGGTATAAAAACAGCCATCAGAAAAACTTTTTTTTTAAAGTTAATAAATAATCTTTTGAAAACAGTTATGATGAAAATGTGATGTCTATAACTGCAATGTAAACACTGAATCATTACTTTTTATTAATTCCTTTCCATTTAGGAATGATTCCTTAATCATTTCAAAAACTTGTATTTTTATACCCATTCCACCTCACCTGACCCTATCCAAATAAATAAACAATAAAATGCATATGAAATAATCTGAAAAACAATTAGAAAAAATAAATACTTGCATGCAATACCTTAAAACATTTAAGAAAATACTGATGTATTACTTATGCCTCTTTAGAAGAAAAAAAGACAAAGATTGTTTCCAACTGAAGACAAAATACAGTTATATAATTATCATAAGAAATGAAACACAAATTGAGGTAAAAAAAAAAAAAAAAAAATCCAGAATGTCGTTCAGCAACCAAATATTTCATACTTAACTGCAAATGCTATGAGTAAAATTTCTATTTTAAAAAAAAAAAAAAAAAAAAAAAAAAAGGAACTAGGAGCATTAATAAAGTGACTTAAATAAAAGCTATTTAAAATGTTTCGAAGTGAACTTAGTTTTCAGCTAATTCCTACGCATCAATTAAAATACTTTAAAAAGAGACAATTTCTCTTAGTTTCATAGAAATAGCTTTCATTATTTTCAGTAATTTCTAGCTAATAACTTGATTAGAAAAAAAAAAAACATAGTATTATTGCAGAATGCAACTGATCTGATTTATACAGATTAAAATTAACAGCAAAATGTTTTAACCCATGTGATAATGAATAAATAAAATAGAAGATAGCTTTAAAAACATAGAAGCATAAATGCCCAGTTGATTTTTTAAAGTTATTATTATTATGAAAGAGAATAATAAGATTAGGAAACAAATAAACCCATTTTAGAACATTCAATACATTTTTCCCAGAAACATTTGATGATTCAGGTTTTTAACTGAAACTGCTGAGGATTTCTCAAAATGACAGAAAATCATACCAGAAGTATAGATTGATAACAAGAATGCCTAGTATTGTAGAATACCATAGCCAATGAAAGAGACAGGCCATCCCTCTTGGCTATCATATGGTCATGATAGGCAGTTTCCACCAACTGTCAAACTACCATATGATCAAGGAAGACTGAAAAGCATCCGAGATCAGTAAAATGCCGCAGCCAATCCATTTTGTTGGCTCCAGACCTGCCAACCTTTCAAAATGAGAAATCACAGCACACAAAATTAAAATTAATCTGGAGGTTGATTGGTTGGTTTTTCGTGTTTTGCAGCCATCTTTTGGCATTCGTAAAAGGAATAAAGTTTCAGTCTTTCAACTCGATATAGTAAATTTTTTCCTCTGAAATTTTTTTACGATTTTTAGAGATTCTTCTCGTTTCGCAGTGTTTTTTTTACGTTTGTAAAAGGAGCCTGGTTCCAACTTTTTAGCCCAGTGCAGTAAATAGACAAAATTTGCGATTTTTTTCCTGTGATCATTTCAGGATATTCACAATTTTTTTCCACAATCATAATTCACATTTTTCTATCAAGATTCTTTGTTGAAATCCGCACTTTTTACCATGAACTTTTGATGAAATTCGCATTTTTTACAGCAATCTGTTGACGAATCTTGCATTTTTTTTACCACGATCATTTGACGAAATTTGTGTTTTGTTTCTGCGACCTTTCGGTGAAATTTGCGTTTTCTTACTGATCTTTCAATGAAATTTGCATTTTCTTACTGATCTTTTGACGAAATTCGAGTTTTCTTTCTGCGATATTTTGACAAAATTCATGTTTTTACAACGATCCTTTGATGAAATTTATTTTCTTCTGCGACCAATTGACGAAATTGATTCTTTTTACACGGTCAATTTGTCGAATTTTGCGATAGTTTATCGCAACTGATTGACAAGATTTTCGATATCTTTTCCTGACCAATTAAATTCATTACGCATTTCCACGACCTTTTGACGAAATTTGTAATATTTTTCCCTCGATAGCTTATCAAATTTCATAATACTTTGCACAATCTTTTAACGAAATTCACAACTTTTTTCTGAACTTTTAACGAAATTAGCGATTTTATTCAGTGACCTACTGAAGGTAATCACTATTAGTTTCCGAGATCTTTGAAGAAATATCCGATATTTTTACACGATCGTTTGAAGAAATTCTCAATTTTTTCCCACGATCAATTCACGAATTAATTTGGGGGAAATTCAATAAAAGAAAAGAAATTCATGAACTTCCAAGAAATTTCAAAATATACTCGCACAAGAATGATAGGTCTGTGGAAGAAATTGCAGGAGGAATACTGCACAGCAGTTTTCATTATGTAGGACTTTCTTTTCTGCATGCAAATCATGCAATTTTGCACACTATTTCAAACTTTGTCCTTCAAAGAACCCCCTCCCCCCCCCCCCCCCCCCAGAAATTCTTAAAATGGCACCCCTATTTCTAAGGAAGGGAATACCTGTATAAATATTTACAGAAACATGATTCAATTGTGGTTAATATACATAAAGAGGGTTTTATATTAAGAAGTTTGTTTTGCAACACAGATTTTTTTTCCCCCATGAGCATTTTTTAATGTTCGAATTTTCAGACTATAATGACCAATTTTTAAAACTTTCGGAAGTGAATACCTTGAAATTTTGGAAATTACGGAACAGAATCACTCCTGAAAAATATGCTGCACGGGATAAAAATCACAACTAGAAACAAAACGTGTTAGTGTTTTTTGCAAAAAATCGTAGTTTGAGACCAATTTTCATAGCATCGTAGTTTATAGATCCAAATCGTAGCAACTACAATTTTTTCGTAGCAGTTGGCAGGTCTGTGGCTGTATACAATAAACATTTTTTTCTGATAAACAGAAAAATGAACCAAAACCTTTATTCCCAATCTCTAACTTTTAATGCACTTATGAGCAACTGCTAGTTTCTTAATAAAAAAACAGTCAAAATGAACTTCTTAAAAATGCACACATGTATTTTGATGCTGTTGTCTTTATATTCATTATTATAATTACATTATCAACTTTCTCTTCTAATTTTTGAAATCAGGAAAACCTCTTTTAAAACAGTCATAACCATATGGTTTCATATTAATATAAATCCGTTAAATATTCACAAATTTTATTTTAAACAAGGCTGTGCTCTCTTTCACACATACAAATGCACATGCACACAAATATGGAGACATGAAATGGAATTTCAAAATATAAGCTTCAAAAATATGTTCCTTAAAACTGTTTCTAATTGCAATATCAAACATAAATCTTATATATTATGTTTCAAGTGAGGCAATAAGACTACTATAAACAACTGAATCTAAAACTGTAGAATTTTTGGATTCTGAAAAATCAATATTATTGGCTTCATATATAGTATTTCGATACTGCAAACCACAAGGTTGAGATGAATACATTTGAAGAGAACAAGCCTGTTTTAGAGTTCGACATGAAAATGGTTGATCACACGCACTTTGTTCATCTTGTAAAGTTTTAGAGGAAACTGGAATATGTAAAATTTCACTTGAAAAAGAATTTTCAGAAGAAAACTGTGTTGAAACAGACAGTTGAAAATTATTCTGAGTAATAGTTTCTGCATCAGGGTAAACATCACTCATTGTGGAATCATCATCATCATCATCGTCATCATCAGCAGTAACATGCTTATTATAGTGGAAACCATTTTCATCACAATAATCATGTTTATATGAAACTATTTCATCACATGAATTTTCTAAATCCCATTTATTTGACTCATCTGAATTCTTTTCATGGGGAACAGATGATGGTGGTTGAAATCTGTAACTGACTGCACCATCCTTCTGAAGCCTTTTTACAGTATTATTGATAAGGACGGAACGACGTAAATAAGTTTCAGGATCATCAACACCACGTATTTTTGCCATAGATATGCGCAGTAAATGACGTCTTTCTTCTCTCCAATTAAACTTTGGTATATACATAATAGGTGAAACAGAGCTTATACTTTGAAATGACAAGTCAACATCTTTATCCTTCCACAAATGTAAAGTCATAGCATTACATCCACTTTCAATCCATTCCATCTGTTCATAAATGTCATTTTCATCAAAATCATAATCATCATCATCATCATCATCATCCGCTACAACTAAATCTGCTTTAGCTGCTGTTCGTAACATCTGGCGTTTTCTTTGAATTTTACTAAACCTGTCTTCAAAATCTTCTTTTTCACACTCTAAGATTTTTCTCTTGCAAGACTGAGAAACTGAATCTAAAGCGTATAAAGTAGATGATGTATCTGAACAGGATTTAGCTTCTATTCCTAAAATAAATAAATATAGAAGAAATTAAATACATGGCTAATACAAAATTAAAAAATATTAATGACAAAATTCATAAACAAGCAAAAAAAAGTATTTAAAAAAAATAGTAGCATTTGCTCATTAAAAAGTAGAAGAGATACTGCTCTATTTCTAAACTATTATTTATACTATCTTCAATTTTGAAGTGACAGCTGTATATATACAGCAGGAGATGACTAAAAAAAATTCTACTTTATTCTAACATCATTACAGTTTATAATAACTCCAAAGGAAATAGCCTAGAACATGGTTGTCAAAGGCAGTGCCTATGAGCCTTCAAATGTTTTCCATTATTTGATTTTTAAAAATAAATAAAAATAAATTTAAAAAAGACTGCCTTAAAATTATTAATGTATTATCTTTTTATACTGTAAAAGACATTATGCATTTTGGCTTCTTTTCCTGAAAACTTTTTTGAGATAGCCACCTCACCCCTCTATCAAGAAAATGTAGTAGTCTTATGGCCAATACTTTGAGATGTGTGTATCATGTATGTAGATGCTTGTGCATTAGCGTGGAGCGAAAAAAATGAATTTTTTAAAATTAAAAACGGGTAGGTGCCAAAAGTTGCCTTTATACTAGTACATCATCTGCGTGCAATATTACCACTGAAATAAAATGGCTTGAGTCTGCGCTTTTGGTCCAAAAGTTGAAATTTTGGGTAAAATTTGACATTTTTTCAAAAAAATTTAAAACCTTTATTATTAATGACTTAACATATTTAAACGATAAAACGATATATTTGTTCTGTATAATGGGAGCAAAACTGACAACTTTTGGTAAAAAAAGACGTTTCCACTCTGTTGTGTCATACAACTAACTGTTGTTTGGAATATGCTTTCAAATCTACCCAGGAGGTATCACGTGGAGGTGGCTGCATTTTATGACACAACAGTGCATAGCGCGACCAGCCTTCCATCTGAGCACAATGTTTTATTTATATAATGAAATGTGATTTTTTTTATCAAAGACTGGCATAAGTTTTCTATGTATCAACCTAGTCCATCTCTTCTCTATATCCACAGCCGTTGGATGCTGCTGCTGTGACACTCCTTCATGTATATTTTTATTGCTTGTGTATGATAATGTAAGCAGAATAATGCAGTGAAATTAATGGAATGTATTCAGCCCTCTAGTATCTTCACCAAAATTGCATCCAGTTACTGCATAGTGATTGGGAGTTCTGCTCCAACAACATTTTACATCATTTAGGTATTTCATCTTTGAGTATGCCATCATTTACTCTACCTCTTGCATTTTTTATATGCTGATAAGCTTGTTGTTTAATGTGATGCCGATCGTCATCAAAATTGCAATAAGAATTTGCTCTCAATGTGAAAAGCTATCATTGTCCTAAATAATTTTTTTTAGTATTTGCTATTTGCTGTTTTCTGTGATGTTTAGTAGCCGAGTAATTTCCCATAAGTTTTCAGACCAATTTTTTAGATATGGATTATATTTGGTGTAAACCATCCTGAGGCATAAATTTGGATTACATACTTTGTGAGTGAACCAGACTCTGATGATCAATCAGTGCATATATAATGGCGAATAATTTTATGCGCCTTTGTGAGCGATCTTGCATAGGACAAGTTTCTTGGGTTCCTATTCGCTAGTTCTTCTGAGCCATATCTTGATGAAATAATTTTACAAATGTCTAGCAGGTATGTGCTGAGTACACTTTTCGTGAATTCAGAAAATAATGTTTGAAAATTACTCTCTATGGCTTCAAAAATCGAAATAAGAAAGTAATAAGCACGTGGACAAAGATTTTCCTATTGGTCCGGCGAATCCCTGTGGGTTAGAATATAATTTTTGCCAACGACCTTGTCTAATAATGATGCAGAGGAATTCGCTGGACTTGGAGGTGCATATGATCAATTGTAATGTTTCATTCTAAACATGTCCCTCGCAGACTGGATGACAACGACTAACAGAATTATCCGCCTTTGATGAGCATTCACTGCCCATCAGAGTCTCTACGTTTATTCAAAAAGTACTATGTTATCAAAGTTTGGCCCCAGGATAGTTTACAATCAAATGTAATCCACAGCTAAAGAAGGGATCTAAAAACTCATGGGAAATTACTCGGCTACTAAACAACACACAAAACGGAATAAAACAAATACTAAAAAAGGTTATTTAGGACAATGGTTGCTTTGCATACGCAAAGGAAATTCTTATTTCAAAGCTCTCTGACGATTGCTATCATATTAAACAGCTAGCTGCTCAGCACATAATAGTTGAAAGATGAGAGTAAATGATGGCATACGCAAATCTGAAATATCGACAATCAACCTTTAAGCAGATAATTATATAAATCTAATTCATTGGAAAAGTGTTGTGGTAACAGAGCCTCTAATCAATATGCATTTATCGGGTGCAATCTTGGTGAAGATAATAGATGGCTGAATAGATTACATTAATATCATCCACACTGAATTATACTGTTTGTCTTCTCTTACACAAACAGTAGAAAAATACGTAAAGGAGATCACAGCAGCAGCATCCAAAGTCTGTGGATTCAAAGAAGAAATGTACTAGGTTGATAAATAGAAAACTTGTGCCAGTCTTTGATAAAAAATTACAATTCAATGTATAAATAAAACATTGAGTTCAGATGGTTGGGTGGTCGAGCTATGCACTGTTGTGACATGAAATACAGTCACCTCCACGTTGTACCTCCTGGGTAGTTTTGAAAGCAACTAGGTAAGAGCTGCATTCTAAACAACAATTAGTTGTATGACACAACAGAGTGGCAACGCCTTTTTTTCACCAAAAGTTGTCAGTTTTGTTCCAGTTATACAGAACAAAGATATCGTTTTATCGTTTAAATATGTTAAGTCATTAATAATAAAAGTTTAAATAACACTTTTAACTAATAACCATCTCCACAGAACTTTTTTTAATTTTTTGAAAAAATGTTAAATTTTACCCAAAATTTCGAATTTTGGGCCAAAAGCGCAGACTCAAGCCATTTTTTTTCAGCGGTAATATTGCACGCAGATGATGTACTAGTATAAAGGCAACTTTTGGCACCTACCCGTTTTTGATTTAAAAAAATTAATTTTTTTCGCTCCACCCTATTGTGCATTGCTACTGATACTATATCAAGATAATATTGTTGTATGTTTCCAAACACATGCATAATGGCACACTTCACTGTTTGCTAAAAACAGAGGTCCACTCTTGTTACTGAAAGGTTCAGCAGGCCTGTGAGTGCATTCTTCACAAACACTGCAAATTGGAGGGGGGCGGGACAGTGAAGGACAGTGGGAAAGCACTCGCAAATGCTATACTCATCAAACAACTTTACAGAAAACTGTTGACATCACAGTATTAGAAGAATAAAGTAACCTGAACTTGAAACAATGACAGGCACAACGACCCATAGTGAAAAAGTGTATGTAAACCAAACCCACAACAAAAATATATCACCAATCCAACCCAGGGTTGCTATTTTGTCCACTTTTTTGTAAAAAGTCCAGGACACCGGAAGAAATTGGACAAAATGAACAAAATGAAAATCCGCTGATATTCCGTATGTTTTCACATATAAAATGTAATCTATTTATATAATACGCTAAGGTGATGATTCTGGCTCTTACCCATTCTCGAAATAAGCTTATCATAGCCATGTTAGGCATAAATATTCAACAGGCCATAAGATTGCCGATTGTTCAACTTATCGAAATATACACATAATCTGCTTTGTATCACATCGATATTTTTTTATTTTCTCTAAAAACTTCAAAAACTATCCATTTATAATGTTTTAAATTCTAAATTAAAAGTAGCGGATAAGCAGATACAAACAAACGAGACTGTTGTCATTTAGAACTACGAATTCCTCAATTTTAGATACAAATGAATGACTCTTACATCGTTTCATTGAAAAAAAAAAAAAAAAAAAAAAAAAATACAGGTTAAGGTTTGATTCTGCTATTAAAATATTTATAAAAGTATATTATTAAAGCCTTTAAATATATCATTTTTCACTTTTCAAACCAACTCATGATTTTGCGAAAAATAGAGTTAGTTGTGTCCGGAAGTACAAACTGTATTCACTACATTAGCGCCCTCGGCCAGGACTTTACAGAAAATCCCATCTATTTTTAAACATTATTTTGGCGCCATCTATCGACAATCAATACAAATGAAAGAATTTTTGATTGAAATTAGAGTTTCTTATAAAAAATGCAGGACATAATGATGTAATTCAACAATGTAAATAACGTAACGAGATCATTTTTTAAAAGCTTTTTTATTCAATATAAATAAAATGAACATTATTATTATTAATTTTCAAGAGCTTAGCATTTATCTGCTTAATTTTTTTAATTTTGTTTGTATTATAAGTGAGTTTTTTTCTTTTTTCCTAGATGTACTTGAAATATAAGATGCTATCATGATTGCATTAGTCTGGCTGAAAAATATTTTTTCACTTATTAAATTACAATTTTTTTGTTCACTCCAAAGTTATGTTAAAAATCGAAATTTTACCTGCATTGATAAAATTAATATATGTAGTACATAACATGATATCGTATATTCCTTATATTTTAACTACATTTGATATGAAATATAAATTTTATTTGCAATGTAAGACAATTCCATGTGGAAATAAGGTAAGTTCTTAAAAACTGATAAAATTAAATTAAAAATTTTCGAAAGAAATAATGATAATTGGTAATTTTTGTTTAATTTATACCGAATGAAATTTTAAATTTATATAGAACTGAAGCTTTTAAAAATTTATCATGAATTAAATTCTGCATATTTTTTATAAAAAATAAATAAAAAGTTCCTTTGTTTATATTATTTGACGATAAATGGCATCAAATTCATTTTAGAAATTAAACGCAAAGCTCCATAGACGAGTAAAACCGCTGCTGTGATCCCACAGAGTTCCAATACAATATATCTATCTCTTAATTCTGTGCCTTGATCCACTGCTAATGGAAAGCAGTTGCTTGAGCCATTCATTATTGAGATTCATTCTTTTTATAGAAATAATATATTAAGAAAAAAACTTTAATGCATTGAATATTTAATTTTAATGTTTTGTAAAATCTTCAGAAACTGTGCTTCACTTTGCTAATTATTATTATTGTTGCAATAAATACTGCTGTTTGTTTCGTACAATTGTTGAACTATTCCAGAAATTTAATATTGAGTAAAAAAATATTCTCATCATTCGTATATATAGAAATCATTTGCCATTTTTAAAATGTACTTTTCTACAATATAAACAATAATAAAAATTCAATAATAAAATCTTCATTATGTTTGTTTATGTGAAGTCTTATGAAAATGAAACGCAAATAAACATTGTCATTCTTGACGGGGTTATATACTAGTAGAATTATATTCCTACATTGTTTATTAATAATAAAATATATTTTTTTCAATTAATCATTTAATTAAAATAGAATGACTGCTTATTAATCATAATCTAATAAATCTAACAGTCTAAACAGTCTGTAGAAACCCTGCAGTATTTCACTGTATGTGCTACAGAGAGATTCCGCTACTACTGCAGATGAAACAAATGAATTATTGACACTTTTGAAATCAGAAGAACTTAGAATTTATAATAAATGTTTACAGAAAAGATTTGATGACTGTATCATGCCAGCTCACATTTTATCATACATGCTGCATCCAAAATACAGGGGGGAGGGGGGTTACTAATGACCAAGAAGAAATAGAGAGGAAATAGAGGAATGACATTGATAAAAAAAATTGCCAATGGTTGTTAAATTTTTTATTAAGGCATCTCCATTTCCTGGCACATATTTTTCTGATGCAATCATAAATAATCTATCACCAGCAGAATGATGGGAATCACTAAAAAGATACAAAAAAAAAAAATATTTCAAATTTTGTACGTCATTTCTTTCATTGTTTAGCCTCATCAGCAAGCATTGAACATATTTTTTCCAATTTCAGCTTGATTCAAAATAAACTTAGAAACAGGCTTGGATTACAAATTGATAAAAATTGTTAATGGCTTTTAAAATGTTAAATTCTAAAGACAAATAACTTGCTCCTGATACTGAAGCCTTTGACGACTATTAAATATTTTACAACCTTTATCTTGAATAACAAAATTTCATAGTATGCATTTTTTGTATTTCTGTTAATTTCTTTATTTCCTGGCTATTTTACATTTAATATTTTAACTAAAAGGAAATTTTTATCACTATATTTCACTACCTCTTATTGATGTTCTCCCCATAGTAACCCTTAATATACTATACAGATTTTTAGTGATTCTTCTGGTTTAAAGTGATATTTTAACATTCGTTAAAGAAACCCGGTTTCAGCCCAAGGCAGGAAATTTTGTATTTTGCAATTTTTAAGAGTTTTTTTTTTTTATTTTGCATTTTAAGATGATTTTGACATTTTTCTTGTGAAACCGAAAGAATCCTCTGATAAATTTTTCCTCTCAAAAATATTCAGGATTTCTTTGAAAAATCGGATCTATATAAACTTATTTACAGTGGTGAAAACCAAACGCAAACAATTAAAATTAACCTGGCCCGCAATGAAAAAAAGAAGCTGTAACTGACCCAATCAAATCTACCTCAGACTAAGGGTTTTGTAGATTTCAGAATGGAAGGTATTTTAACCCTTTCAGGGGCAGAAGAATTCTGTTTGTAAACTGATAAAATAATTGACTGACACCGGAATATTCAACTGAATTTCTTAGAAAATAAAAACCCGCTAATTTGCACTTTCAATAGAAAAGCAAAGTTTTATTAAAATATTCTTGGTGCCATTTGTCAGTTTTGGAATTAAAATTAGGTGACTAGACCATCTAGCCACCGCCCTTGAAAGGGTTAAACAAGAGTCTTAAGATCATTTGAAACTTTTTATTGACACAAAACCATTAAAGAAAATTTTCTTATCCCTCTGGAGCAAAACAAAAATTGCAAATTTCGTACCTATTGAGGCTGTTCCTATGCTGCCTGAAATTCATGACCATTTGATGAAATTTGCAATCATTTCATGAAATTAATTATTTTTTTCTATGATCATTTCACAAAATCCATGCTTTTTCTCTGTGATCGTTTCACGAAATTCAAAAATTTTTTTGCACAATCTTTTGATTATTAGTGATTATTTTTATGGAATCTTTTAAAGAAATTTGCATTTTTTTTTTTCATTAGTGATGGACAAATTTGATTTTTTTCAGCGATTGACTGAAGATAATCGTTATTTGTCTCCAAGATCTTTGACAAAATTCACAATATTTTTCAAAGATCATTTGAAGAAATTTGCGATTATTTCCATGACCAATTCATGAGTTAATTTTGCGAAATTCCTCAGAAGAAAAAAAAAAATCACTGACTCCCACCTCAAACATTAAAAAATATTTGCAGAAGAATCGCAGGCCTGTGAAAGAATTCAAGGGAGAGGTAAAATATTGCACAGCCTCTTTTATTAAACAGGATTTTCCTATTTTGTGTGCGATTTATGCAATTTCAAACACTGCCTCATTCCAGAAAACTCTTGAAGTAGCACCCCTGCATCTGAAGAACGGATTTCGTGGCGTAAATATTCAAAGAAATATGATTCAGTCTTGGCTTGGTTAATATCTATTAAAAGAGCTTTAGGTTTTCTAACACAGATTTTTTTCTTGCACTTTTTTATTTTAATGTCCAATTTTTTAGAATTGTCGGAGTTAAATGTTTAAAATCTTTGAAAAAATCAGAACAAATTCACCCTTGATAGCTATAAACAAATCTTTAAAAAAAAAAAAAAACCTGAGAATGAGTGTTTATGGAAACTTTGATCATATTTGTCTAGTGAATTTTGGCATAACCTAAATAACTAGTCATGTGCATACAGGACGCTGCTAATAAAAAAGTTAAAGAAGGAAAGTTAATATGACTATTAAATGTAACAAAACTGAAAATATTGTGTTATTCTTTTAAACATTCTCTTATATTAATTTATTAAATAAGAGGTTAATTTGAGACATTTTATTTTACTTGATCAACTACTAAAATAAACAATTTGGAAAAATACATCTAATACCTAATGTAACATGTCTGTAAACATGTTAACGTTTCTCCCCAAATAAAAAAAAAGACAGGGTGCTCTTTCAAGAAAAGGGAACTTCAGCTGAACGAAAAAGCTTTTTGAAATTTTGTTTTGATTGCTGTTTAACAGTAGAGCAGTTGTGTACTGTCTGATGGACACCATATGATTGGTGTGTTAAAATACGATTTAAAAATTTTGTTTATTTAAAAGACATATTTTGCATCAAAATATGTTGAATTTTCCTTTCTTATTATTCTAATACAACTTAATGAAAAATTTTAAAACAAATTCAACATAGTTCCGTGGGCACCATGTGACTTCGGATGTAAATTTTAGAGTCAAATGTTGCTCAAAGGTTAATGTTTTTCAATATGAGGAGGGGATAATATAATTAAAATCAGCATATTTTAAAGAAAAACATTCTAAGAAGTTGTGTTTAAGAATTCATACCAGGGGGGACTGAGTAAAAAATTTCTGACATTCAGAGCATATTTTCTGAAAACTTGCAGTGGGTAGGGGGAATCTCCTCCCCCCCCCCCCCCCCAAAGCACCAATTGTTTTTGCTGCTGGTTGGCTGAATTCTAATTGTTTTTTGGTTTGACTCAGATTCAGGTTGAGTTTAAATTCCTGCAGATTGAGTTGGGATTAACCAATTTTTCAAAAGTTAGTTCAGTATATTTTTTCAGATTAAAAACAATATCTATAATAAACATAGACGTTTATCCATGTGTGTATGAGCTGTTTCCTAAAGAGAATGCACGCACCTCAAAGCTAATTTTTAAGTTTTTTAGTTACGTTTTCTTAATTTAATTTTTAATGCATTTTTCATGTTTTGTAGCAAATTTTCCATGTTAGCAAAAGGAAACCGGTTTCAAACTTTTAACCCAATACAGTAAATAACAACTATTTTTTTATGCAACTATTTGATGGAGCAAAACAAAAATTGCAAATTTCGTACCTATTGAGGCTGTTCCTATGCTGCCTGAAATTCATGACCATTTGATAAAATTTGCAATCATTTCATGAAATTAATTATTTTTTTCTATGATCATTTCACAAAATCCATGCTTTTTCTCTATGATCGTTTCACGAAATTCAAAAATTTTTTTGCACAATCTTTTGATTATTAGTGATTATTTTTATGGAATCTTTTAAAGAAATTTGCATTTTTTTTTTCATTAGTGATGGACAAATTTGATTTTTTTCAGCGATTGACTGAAGATAATCGTTATTTGTCTCCAAGTTCTTTGACAAAATTCACAATATTTTTCAAAGATCATTTGAAGAAATTTGCGATTATTTCCATGACCAATTCATGAATTAATTTTGCGAAATTCCTCAGAAGAAAAAAAAAATCACCGACTCCCACCTCAAACATTAAAAAATATTTGCAGAAGAATCGCAGGCCTGTGAAAGAATTCAAGGGAGAGGTAAAATATTGCACAGCCTCTTTTATTAAACAGGATTTTCCTGTTTTGTGTGCGATTTACGCAATTTCAAACCCTGCCTCACTCCAGAAAACTCGAAATAGCACCCCTGCATCTGAAGAACCGATTTCGTGGCATAAATATTCAAAGAAATATGATTCAGTCTTGGCTTGGTTAATATCTATTAAAAGACCTTTAGGTTTTCTAACACAGATTTTTTTCTTGCACTTTTCTATTTTAATGTCCAATTTTTCCAACTGATGGCCAATTTTTTAGAATTGTCGGAGTTAAATGTTTAAAATCTTTGAAAAAAAATCAGAACAAATTCACCCTTGATAGCTATAAACAAATCTTTAAAAAAAAAAAACCTGAGAATGAGTGTTTATGGAAACTTTGATCATATTTTTGGTAAGTGAATTTTGGCATAACCTAAATAACTAGTCATGTGCATACAGGACGCTGCTAATAAAAAAGTTAAAGACGGAAAGTTAATATACTATTAAATGTAACAAAACTGAAAATATTGTGCTATTCTTTTAAACATTCTCTTATATTAATTTATTAAATAAGAGGTTAATTTGAGACATTTTATTTTACTTGATCAACTACTAAAATAAACTATTTGAAAAAATACATCTAATACCTAATGTAACATGTCTGTAAACATGTTAACGTTTCTCCCCAAATAAAAAAAAAGACAGGGTGCTCTTTCAAGAAAAGGGAACTTCAGCTGAACGAAAAAGCTTTTTGAAATTTTGTTTTGATTGCTGTTTAACAGTAGAGCAGTTGTGTACTGTCTGATAGACACCATATGATTGGTGTGTTAAAATACGATTTAAAAATTTTGTTTATTTAAAAGACATATTTTGCATCAAAATATGTTGAATTTTCCTTTCTTATTATTCTAATACAACTTAATGAAAAATTTTAAAACAAATTCAACATAGTTCCGTGGGCACCATGTGACTTCGGATGTAAATTTTAGAGTCAAATGCTGCTCAAAGGTTAATGTTTTTCAATATGAGGAGGGGATAATATAATTAAAATCAGCATATTTTAAAGAAAAACATTCTAAGAAGTTGTGTTTAAGAATTCATACCAGGGGGGACTGAGTAAAAAATTTCTGACATTCAGAGCATATTTTCTGAAAACTTGCAGTGGGGTAGGGGGGATCTCCCC
The DNA here is from genome assembly GCA_963932465.1 of Maratus speciosus. NCBI lineage: Eukaryota > Metazoa > Arthropoda > Arachnida > Araneae > Salticidae > Maratus > Maratus speciosus. Next base: position 559,337,472 of record OZ010787.1, on the reverse strand, counting down.
CCCCCCCCCAAAGCACCAATTGTTTTTGTTGCAGGTTGGCTGAATTCTAATTGTTTTTTGGTTTGACTCAGATTCAGGTTGAGTTTAAATTCCTGCAGATTGAGTTGGGATTAACCAATTTTTCAAAAGTTAGTTCAGTATATTTTTTCAGATTAAAAACAATATCTATAATAAACATAGATGTTTATCCATGTGTGTATGAGCTGTTTCCTAAAGAAAATGCATGCACCTCAAAGCTAATTTTTAAGTTTTTTAGTTACGTTTTCTTAATTTATTTTTTAATGCATTTTTCATGTTTTGTAGCAAATTTTCCATGTTAGCAAAAGGAAACCGGTTTCAAACTTTTAACCCAATACAGTAAATAACTACTATTTTTTATGCAACTATTTGATGGAATTCGTGCTTTTTTTCCTTGTGATCATTTGATGAAATGAGCAAATTTTTTTCCATGAACATTTCGCGAAATTCACAATTTTTTTCCACAATCATTTTATGGAGATCACGATTATGATTTTCCATGATCATTTCACGAATTTCTTGATTTTTTTTCCATGATCGTTTCATGAATTTCATGATTTTTTCCCCCTGAAAGTTTTGCAATATTCATGATTCCTTGATTATTTCCCGAATTTGAATTTTTTCCACGATCGTCTCGCAAAATTCATGAGTCTTTTCCACAATCGTTTTGTGAAATTGATGATTTTTTCCACGATTGTTTTATGAAATTCACAATTTTTCTCCTCAATTGTTTTGCGAAATTCATGAGTTTCTCCTGCGGTCGTTTCATGAATTTTTTCTGCAATTCTTTCATGAAATTCACAATTTTTTTCCATGATCGTTTCGTGAAATTCATAATTTTTTATAGCATTACACATTCTCTAAGTTTTAAAATAATGTTTGAGAGCTATTTGAGGATCTACATTGAAAAAGAAAAAATTTTTATTAATTGAAATTTAATTTTTTGAACATGCTTGAAATTTTCCAGCAAGTCATTTGGGATATTGAAATGTGTATAATAATTTTAAATAATCATGCAAATATCTTTTCCCCATTAAACTAAAAGTAAGTAGGTATCCTTATAATTTTGCTATTTTGGTTTTAGAAGATCTTTATAACGCAAACCTAAAAACGCAAGGTTGTGCGTTATATAGAATTTTGCATTATATGGATCACGATCACATCATTAAATTCACCTTGTAAACATAGCCAAATATGTCTGAAACACATCAAAATACATTAGAATATCTTTATACTGCATTGCTTGTTACCAAGAGTTATCCAAATTATAAATTTTTGCATAATATAGGTCAGACATTGTTAAATTTACTCTATAAACATGATCCAAATATAACTGACACAACCATCCCTTATATTTTTTGAAGCTACTTCATTTTACATTAATATATATATTTTATTTTACTTTTAATTAGGGTATCAGCAATTTTAATCAACTGCTTTAAATCGGCGATTAAATCATGATTTTAATGAACTGATTTTTTTTGTTTTGTTTTTTCAATCGATGATTAAAATCATAAATTTTCTAAATGTTTAAAATGACATAGCATTAAATCTACGATTATTAAAATCTACGATTAATATAATTTGAAAAGTTTCTGCAGGTATTTTCGCCTTATGAATAAACGAAAAAAAAAAAGCTTTAAATAATTGTTTCTAAGTTTAATTCCAGAGTCTTGTAAAAAATTAAGTACTGTAAGTTTATAACAGCATAAAGAGCATTTCATTTAAAAATTATATTTAAATCTAATTAATACTAATATATCTTAATATAATTTGTGATGCCATAATTTTCATTAGGCAATCAAATCATTCATTTTTTTTTATTAAAAAAAATAAAATAAAGGCGATTAACAGTAATTTTTCATAGTACAAATGTAAAACAAGCTGGCAATAATATTTGTTATTTGTGCTCTTATTTGCAGTTTTTATTAATTCTGTATGCAATTACTTATTAATATAAATTTTTTATTTTACTTTTAACTAGGGTGTCAACGATTTTAATCAATTGATTTAAATCAGCAATTAAATCATGATTTTAAAAAACTGATTTTTTTTTTTTTTTTTATTGTTGATTAAAATCATAAATTTTCTAAATGTTTAAAATGACAAAGTATTAAAATCTACAATTATTATAATTTGAAAAGTTTCTACAAGTATTTTTGCCTTATGAATAAATGAAAAAAAAAAAAGCTTTAAATAATTGTTTCTAAGCTTAATTCCCGAGTCTTCTAAAAAAAATTAAGTACTGTTAGTTTGTGACAGCATAAAGAGCATTTCATTTAAAAATTATATTTAAATCTAATTAATATTAATACTAGATGGAACCCCCTCAAAACTTGATGGCAAACAACTTGACGGCAACAAACAAAAAAGTCTAACTCTTTAAAATGTTATTTACTGACATAACAACACCAATAAATCTGTGATTATTTGGTACTAATTTCATATAAAATACATTATATCTACTACGACCATAGAATCCTTATCAGAATCGGTAGCATGTAGTGCATACAAATGCATTTTGTGTGCACTCACTAATGTTAGATAATGACAAAAGTGTATTGTACAATATATACCGGTATTATGCTGATCGATGAAAAAGTGCTTTTAAATTATTTGCATTGAAGTACATACAGATTTTTACCACAGAAAACAGCAAATGCTTACATGCATAAATACACAATTTTTTTTAAATTACACAACATATATCAAACGTCTTTATCTTTATTGATTGCAATATATAAATATATATTTTTTAACCCTCCGAGCATCTTGACGCGTTCCAGCATTTTCATAAAAATGCTTATAAAAATAATTTTAATTAAAATTTTCTTTTTCTGTCTGTTTCTAAAATACACTTCATGCCCCTTTACTTGATAGACATCTTGAAATACAATTCTGTTGAAAATATTTTTGTCTACAACAGATTAAAGTTGTTTTTGAGAAACTGAAAAATATGTGTCAAATGAAAAAATGTCACAAACCGCTCAGATGGTTAAAATACTGTACTGTTTATACTGAGGGTTAAAATACTGAGTACTGTTTTGGCCAGGTGTCATGAACTGTGCAAATACAGAATGAAAAATAAAAAAAAACTTGTGCACAAGTAAGTGCATTCACATATTAAAGTATAAATTTTAAAAATATAAACAATCATTAAAGAGATGACCCGTAATATGCAAAATGCTTAAAAACAAACAGTGCAGATTAATTTTCTTCTTTGTACACCACATACAGTGTTTTGTTACTTTTTGATAGTGTCTGAACCTGTAAGTTCTCGAATGAATGCACCCAACACATTGCTACACAGTAAACTGGCCACATAGCTAAAAACACTCGAGAGTAAATAAATCTCTAGTTTGTCAGTGTACTTTGTTGACTATTTACTGAAATAACTTCAGTAAATCTGTGATTATTTGGTACTAATTTCATATAAAATACATTCATATGTACTACAATAATAAAATCCTTATCAGAATCTGTCAGGCCCGTAACCAGATGGGGGCGAGGTGGGCTGAGCCCCCCCCCCCCCCAAGCTACCTCTCGAGCCCCCCCCCCCCCCCCTAACAATTTCACTATTTTTTATGTTTTTCAACAACATATATATTTCAACTAACCTGAAAAAAAAATATTTGCAAGAAAAACATTTTGATCTTTAAACTGCTTTGAGTCGAATATGCCAAAATTTTTTTTATTCAGAAGCATGTTAATTTTGTTATGTTATCTTGCGGTAAAATTCTCGAAATGAAAGCTAATTAGGGAACATTTCTTTCTCCTGAAAAATTCGAGTCCAGATCACCATACCAATTAAACCAGTCACCCAGCACATGGTTTGGTACATAGTAAGTAGTCTTTTGAATCTTGTTAATGATGGTTCTCGTTTGCATGGACGGAAATATAGACGTGTTATTCGAGCTCACCGGTAATTAAGGAAGCGTTAAAATTCGTTTAACCGTTTTCATCTTGACAATATGTGTTAGTTTAGTTAACGATGAGATAGTAGTGATGGGAAAGTAGTATCCTTTTAGAAAGAAATTACGAAGATATGAGATTAGAGATTATCAATTTATACAAATGGAATAAGAAAAAAAATTGTATGGATGCCATGTTTCATGTCATGGGTTTTGGTAGAGCATGTGTGGCTGGGGTATATTAGGAAATTGGAGGAGTCTTATTCCTGTTTGGTGTTTTAACTTAACTATTTTTTTTCTTTTGTTCAGCACTTTGAAAGCTTTTTTTTTTTTTGTCTAATAACAATGAAAGATCAAGCAAAACATTATGATTCAGGTAAAATTTATTATAAGACTTTTGACAAAAATCTTTTCATTTAAGCAGTTGATATTAAATTTAAATCTGTTTTCAAGTTTAAATCTGCTAATTTCTGACACATTTGCATTACTGATTAAGGTAAAAAAAATTACCGATTTGTTTATTCACGCTCAAAGAATTGAACTGTGTTTTACATTTTATAAAGTTTTTTTTTCAAATCTAAACCAGACTAGTTATTTTCTGACATATTCGCAAAAAATATTTATTGCTAAAAGTATAAAATGTGTAGGTAATCAGCCTTTAAGGAATCGAATAGTGTTTTATGCTATCAGAAAGTGATAGCATATTTTGACGCTTTAGGAGGCTGTTTTCATGACATGACAGCGACATAATGGTAGTCTAGTCATCCTGTAGCAATTGGCTGTAACTCAAGATGTATGAAATGTTTAGGAAAATGGAGAACGCTATACGATTCTTAGGCGCATTAATGTGAGAACTTGGTAATTTTTAGACAAGTGGGAAATAAAGTTAGTTCTTGAATGTGTCAAGAACATTCTCGTTGTCACGTGAGAGAAAAATATTTTTTGAGACCCTTTTTAATGAAAATTGTTCACTAGTTTCGAAAAAGAGCGGTTTTCACCGAAAATTATGATAGGTTTCTTTTAAATCAGGAAATACATGAAAGTATTCTCAAACATTTTTTTTCCTTTTCTGTCTTTCTCTACTGGATTCTTTTCCTTAATGTGGAAAAATCGCTAGAAGCTGCAGAAAAAAAGGACAAAATTTACTTTATTGGATTAAAGATAAAAACAGGATTTATTTTTTGAATGTCAAAAAATCGCCGCAAAGCATATTAAAAAACTCCAAAAATCGCGAAAAATTGCTGTAAGGATTCCAAATAAACTTTATTGAAAAGAGGACATAATTTGTGGGAAAATCACTGCAAATAATAATAATTTTTAAAAAATCCACTAAAAATTGTACAAAAATTCAGAAATAGCAAAGGACAAAATTTAGTTCAATGAGATACAACATTGGAACTGGAAATCTTTCCTGAATGTTAAAAAATCAGCGCGAAACGCGAAAAAAAACGTTAAAAATCGCTGAAGACCAAATGTACAAAGGTCATTTTCAAAAAGTTTGCCAAAACAGCATTTAAAAAAAATTAAAATTCAAAATTGTTTAAAATTAAATTTATTGTTAATACACAGGCTTAAAAATAATTAATCTTTTAGAATATAATAATATTCGAGCTTAATTTTTTGTGTCATTAAAGATATTTAACTTTGAAAATGAATCTTTGGGCTCCAATGTCATGAGTGTTACCGGACAAAATGATTGAATTTCTTAGTTAAGTAAAAATGATTATTTCTATAAAATGAAAATTTTCAATTACATATGGGTCCTTTAACAAGGATACATACAAAATGAGCAAATACAATTAATTTTTTTTTAAAAAAATTACTGTGTACAGTGTCATGAGCACTTTTTGTTTTTTTTCCACTGAACATTGTTGTAATGAAATAAAAAAAAGTAAATTTAGAGGATATTTTTGCTGTTAAAATATGTTATTTGAAGTATTCTCTTAATTCCTATAAAAGTTATGATAAAAAATATTTTTAAATGGTAAAAATTTAGAACATTTCATGATGTAACACTCATGACAAATGGTAACACTCTTGATAAAAAGCATTGTGTTTTTTAATACACATGTATTGGAAATGGAAAATCATAATAGATTCTATTGCCTTTCATAACAATTTGTGGACTAGGTAAAGTTATTATAACATGATTATATTCCACATATGAGATATCCTCTTTCATTAGCCCAAACATTTGGCCCTTTTTATCATTTACCCTGAAAAACACAACTTTCAACTCTCCAACATATCGATAAGATGTTTTGTTTATCTATTAAACTAACACTTAAGTACCTGGTTAAAGATTATTTACACTTCCAGGCTCAGGCCTACTAAATTCTGAACTATTCTCAATATCAAAAGAAGAAATCAAAGAATCATTGTGAGATTCACTGCTATAAATAGGTCTTTTTTTCTCTTTAGATCTTGAATGTTTTTAACCTCTTTAATAAGTGAGATTTTTCTTATTGTTTCAAAGCATTTACAAAATTTTCCTTCTGCCCATTTGTTTTCTTCACAAAAGCAGGAAAAATTAGGATAAAAGACTTCCTCATGTTTTACTGTTATGATTTGATGGATAGAATGAGTGTATGGAACAGTTCGAAGACTAGATGATATTTGTTGTAAATAATGAACAATTTTTTCCTGTGGTACGAAAAATAGTTTCACTTTTAAATTATTGCTTTGTAGTGCATCAAATAAAGTTTCAGCATCAGGTATATTGGTACCATGTGCGACAATCTGATCAGCTAATCTATTTAAAGTTGCACAAATGACCCCTTACCATGTTTTTTTTGCCTATACTGCTGACTCAATGTCCCATCTGGGGGCTTGCTGCACCCTTCCTGCCCTTTGATTTACAAAATAGCACCCTCCTTACCCCTCATCCAAAAAATCAGCACCCTTCTTGTCCCTTTCCCAAAAATTAGCTCTCACTCCTTTGTTTTTTTTTTTTTTTTTGTATTAAAAAAATTATTTGCATAGTAAAAACTTCCTCATTGTTGACTTGAAAAGAATCACCTGAATTTAAATATTAAAAGTGGCTTTAAATAAAACAGAAAAAATGCCCCCCCCCCAAAAAAAAGAACACTTTAGAATCTAAAAAGTGTCTTTAGAAAAAAAAGTGCCCTTAAGAATAAAAATGTCCTCTTAAGTATAAAAAAAGTGTCTTTTTTCAACAAGCAGAACCCTGCCTCTTTTTAACACGTTCACACCGGCATGGTAGGTCAAACTCGACTGTTTCAGAGCTGTCAAGTCTCCGACATTTTGCACACCACTGTTATTTTAGAGAAAATGTTGTTCCTTTAAATCGCCCAATTGTTCTAATTAAATAAAACAACATTTTCTATATTAAAATACTGGTATCCAAAAAGCCAGAGACTTGCGGCTTTGAGATAGTCGAGTGTGACCCACCGCGCTGGCATGAACGACGTTAAACCTTGGGTAAACTCTGCTAAAATAATAAAGATTATGCAGATCTTAAATGCTCTGTTCATTTTGTGTGCATTCATGCTAAATTCCACTAAAAAATTCATTAAATACTCATTTTGTCATGAGTGTTACCAGTAGGTCATGAGTGTTACCTTTTATAAAGTAACACTCATGACAAGTAACACTCATGACATTATTATACTTCAATGTCTTTATTCTATAATAATAATTAAAACAAAACAAATTTTTTTTTGGACAAAATAAATAACCATTTTATATCATCAATTCAAAATTTAAAAAATAACATTTTAGCCTTGATTACTTTATTAAAGTAAGGTAACACTCATGATAATGAATAAACAGGGATGCCGTGGACGCACTATAACGCGTAAATTACGCGAAAAATCGGAGACGGACGCAAAAAATAGCTCTTACGCGTCCCATGGGACGCGTAATTTCGTCAAAAAATTGCGGGAAAAAGCCGATTTTCGTCAAAGGATCGCGATAACAGCGGAAATCTCATCAAAATATCGCGCAAAAAATGCGATTTTCGTAAAAGGGCTGCGAAAAAATAGCGTATTTCATCAAAGGATCGCGAAAAAAAAGCGTATTTCGTCAAAAAATCGCCGAAATAAACGCAAATTTCATCAGAATATCGCAGAAATAAGCGCAAATTTCATCAAAATATCGCGAAAAAAGCACGATTTTCGTAAAAGGGGTACGACAAATTAGTGTATTTCGTCAAAAGATTGTGAAAAAATAGAGAATTTCGTCAAAAAATCGCGAAAAAAAGCCGATTTTTGTCAAAGAATCGCGAAAAAAGCTCAAATTTCATCAAAATATCGCAGAAAAAAGCAAATTTTCATCAAAAGATCGCTAAAAATAGCATATTTCGTCAAAAGATCGCCAAAAAAGAGCGAATGTCGTCAAAAAATCGCGTAAAAAAGCCAATTATCATAAAAGGATTGCGAAAAAAGCAGAAATTTCATCAGAATATCGCAGTTAAAACGCGATTTTCATAAAAGGGCTGCTACAAATAGCGTATTTCGTCATAAGATCGCGAAAAAATAGCGAATTTCGTCAAAAAAACGCGGAATAAAGCCGAATTTTGTCAAAGCATCGCGAATAAAACACGATTTTCATGACAGGCTCGCGAAAAAATAGGGAATTTCGACAAAAGGATCGTGGAAAAAACACGAATTTCATCAAAATAACGGGGAAAAACGTGAATTTAGTCAAAGTACCAAAAAAGATGTGCAAAGTAAACTTATAGGTAGAAAATTAATAAAATGGGATTTAATTTCTTTTTAATGAGATTCTTAAAAATACAGCATGATTTCAGTGTACTTTGATAATGTATTCAGGGGGTGGACCAGTGAAAAATCCCTCCCCCTCCTTCTTACTGCATTGAAATGTCTCTCGCCTTCGGAACATTTAGGATTTTATGCTTATTAATGATTTAGATGTAAATTTCCCTTCCAAGGAAAATGTTCGATTCCAACACAGATCTATGCTGACAAATAATTCAATGGGAAGTATAATGAAAGCACCCATTCATTCAACAAAAAGTACACTTTTACATAAGTATTCTTTTTTTTCAGCAAAAATATATTTTTCAATAAACCCGTCTTGCCCCTTTTTTAAAAGAAATGTGAACATTAGTGATACTTGTTAGTGGAACTTGGCGTCTTCTACTTTTAAAAAAATAAAGAAAATTTCTTTAATATTTAAAAAAATATCTTATTTGAGTGCAAATAGTACTGGTTTTAATTCATTATTTAATTATTATTAAAACAATAATTAATGCATTTATTTTATATTTTTCGAAATAACCAAGTTTCATTTATTCCTTTAAAATATGAATTATTATTGATGGGGACCCTCTTTTTTAAAAAAGGGACCCAGGTTTTTTCAAGTTCAGTGACATCACTGAATAAAAATACTCACCTTCCTTAAAGCTTTGTTGTAAAATATCACCCTTATCAATTTTCAAATCTTCACAAAATTACACTAAGTAACATTCTACAAGTCTGGACAAATGAAAACACACTAGATATGTACTAATGAGTAGCTCCACATATATGTAAATAATCAAAATTAAAATAGGTAACACTCATGATGCAGTTCTGGGGACAGACCTTTACTGTTTCATATTGTCATCAAATAGTAAAAACATTTTTAAAAAAATGTAATTACAGGTTTGTTTATTGCATATACAATAGGTTGCATTCATTTTTTCAAACAAATAATGAAGATTTAATTTTAAAAAAATAAGTTTTTGGCTGAGCAAACAAGCTAGGGACAGTCAAAAAACCACTTTTCCAGACAAGATTTGTTATTTTTTTAGCATTGAAATTCATCAGACATTTAAAATAAATGGCACATTGTACAGCAAACAGTACATAAGTTAGGATATTAATGTCTTTTTGTCTAAATAATTAAACAAATATAAAAAAATAAGCACAAAAGTCCAGGGATGGGGTTTTGGCAAATTTTTTGAAAATGACCCATGTGACTTACACTACAAAAACACATGGAACTAGTCTACATTTAATATAATAGGAAAATGATTATTCATTATATGAATAGAACTGAAGTGATGCACGTAATAACCAAACCACAAATTATTTCGGCTGAATCCCAAAACAGCCAAGAAACTTGGCATCGTTCAATTTGGCGAGGCGATAAATGGATCTTTGTTGTTACCAGTTCGTTTCGTAAATTCTTTCCACGCCTACAGTGGTCTGATCTTGAATTTGGATTGGTTGATTTCTTGTGTATTGGATGGCTACACCTACCTTTGATAACTCAACTCCGCATGTTTTGTAATTTGTGTACAACGAGGTGTAGAAGGAAGACGTTTTGTAATTGTAAAATTAAATGATGGTAAGGCAAAAGTTTGTTATTGTTAATATTTTTTGCTGTTTTTAGTTATTACCTGTGTAATTTAGCTTGAAATTGTGAGTATTTGTTCATTTTTTTTTTGCTGGAAAGTTAAATGAAGTTTATCCACGACTGGAAATTTATGAAATTACAGCAATTCAACATTTTATAGTGTTTGTTTTTAAGAAAGGAGATGTTTGTTAAGGTATGTTAATAATTTTATGGATGTTTTATTATAGTCTTTTATATTAGCCGTTTATTGTATAGTTCTCATGTATGCTGGCCTTACGAGTTTTGTACATTTTGATATTGCTACTCAGCGAGAACTGCTGAATTTTGATATTGCTACGCAGTGAGAACTGCTGAATTTTGATATTGCTATGCAGCGAGAATTGCTGAATTTTGATATTGCTACGCAGCAAGAACTGCTGAATTTTGATATTGCTACACAGAGAGAACTGCTGAATTTTAAGATTGCTGCACACCGAGAACTGCTGAATCCAGTGATTTTTTTTTTTTTGGTTAATGAACGCGAAGTGTTCATACAATGTTCACTGATTGCCACTTTAACGAGTTTCCTGCGTTTTTCAGATTGCTGCAGAACTAGGTTGCTGTATTCAGTGATATATATTATTTTTTTATGAATGCGAAGCGAATTTACTTCCGTAAATTGGAAATGAATTGTTCAATGTTTACTCTGATATAGGCACGTACTTTACAATATTAAATGAAGCCATAATTTTTTCTGAAAGTTGTGGAGAAATGAAAATTTTAATCATTAAACCGTTACTTTGATTTGAAAAGGTACTCTAAAAATTTCACATTTTCAATAAACTTATGTTGAAACCGTTTGTTTTATTTTGAATCTCATAAAAATCAGCTTTTCTGTGTTTTCTAATATGTCATTATTTATAAATGTTGTATCTCCCATGATTCCAGGGTGATGACGTAGTAAAAAACAGTCTGGAAGCATTCAGGAAAGTGGACAAATCACGTTAGTTTTCAGGTTGCTGCATTTTAGATTAGCATATGTGGGGTATTTGGCGCTTGTCAGAAAAGTCGCCAAATGGGGTGTCTGGGCTGCTCTGGGAATCTGCCATTATTTCATGCCCCTTTGAATATTAAAGAACTTATAAAGACAATCGTTAGAAATGAAAAGCAAAAATTAAAATACATTCAAGTTACAAATCTCCCCACCCTTCCTTAAACTAGAAAGGAAACGAAATAGTTGAAAAATAAGAAATTTGATCAATTTTCCTCTTTATATATGTGTTACCATTTTTAAAACATAGTAATAATATGAAAAATATACGAGGTAGTGCGAATATAAAGCCATATAAGTATATAATATAAAAAATAATGAGTCTCAAGCTGACCTTTTTTTTTTTTTTTAAGTTATGAGAATGTGTTTAAACAAAAGGGAAAGGAATGTGGTTCAATGCTATTGGTAATACCCAAATACACATACGAATATACAACTATAAATTAAAAACAAGAAAATGATAAGCCATGATTAACCTTTAACATCTCGAAGATGTTCGCTAGTAAAATTTTGTATACTTTTTCTAAAAATTGAAAGTTACGCAAACTAAATATTAAAAGCAAATATAATCATTTTAAAAAATGATTCAACATAAAATGATATTAACAGGATCATTAAAGGAGCGTATAATCAGATCAATTTGAAATAATGGGGAAAGTGGAACAAGAAACTAATACAATGATTAAAAACATTTAAGTCATTATTTAAAATTTTTATATAACACAACTTACCGTTTATACTTTCAACAGATTCTAGAATACTAGGATTTGGCAATGCAGAAGTCCAAATATTAAAGGCATTCGGATCATAAACTGTTTCATCTTTTTCACCAATATGACAACGCATACTTGCTAAACTACTTCAGTGATGTTAGTTAAGACTACAGCTTAAAAAAAAAAATCAATCACAAAAAAATATAAGCAAATCTTATTAATTTGGTGATATTCATTTTATGATCAGAAAACAAGAAATTGTTTTGTTTTTTTTTTTCTTTTTTTCAGAATGTCATAACTGAAAATTTTTATCAACCATACTCCATTATTGCAAAAAAGAAACAAGAAACAAGATGACGCGATTTCCCACTTACTGTTGCCACCTTACTAAACTTCTAACTGGAGGTAACCTTTTCTCTCGCCTTTTGAACGTCATCATGGAGGAGAGAGATCGATGGAGATGCAGTAAGGTGGCTGGAGGTGACACCAAAAAAACCCCTAAAATCCGCTACAGTAGGCCCAAACACATGCACGTTCTTTCACGAAAAAAAAGAAAACTTTTAGTACTACAGTTTTTTATTCATAATACAATGGAATCCTGCTTTAGATGTTTAAAAATAAGCAGATCACTTTCATTTAGAGACAAAAATGCACGGATGATGTCAAAGAATTCGGTCCCTGTTCCAGGTGCTTGTTTTGTTTGGGCCTAGTGAGAGCATTTAAATATGAACGATAATGCGCATCATATTGCAAACTGTTTTTACGGCATACTGAATCTCCATCTATATCTTTCCTTCATGACATATTCTGCTTCCCACCATCACGTGATGGGAAGTCCTATAATCCCTACTACTTTGTTCGCACTAAAGGTGCGTTTTCACTGGTCGTTCTAACGACCTAAAAAACGTAGTGACCCAAAACCTTAACCTAAGAGCGTTTTCACTGGTTACATATAAAATCCTTACGCCAACCAATCAAAGGAAAGTTTTTACTGCGCAAGCGTCTATTTTACGGCTTTACTGCTCGAACAGATGTCAAAAAATGTAAACAAATAATTGTTGTTTGTTGTCAATTTAATTAGTAGTAGCAAATATTTTGTATAGAAATTAATCGAAAGTTTTGACTGTTTTCCCCACTAAAGGGTCTTAAAAAATGCCCCACAAATCATTGTTTATTCAAACTTTAAATTGTGGCAATGGATTTATACTCCTAAATTAAATAAAAACACTAGGTCACCATGATTTATGTATATTTAAAAACATACTGAATAAATTATTTACAACACAAGTACGTGTGAAAAACGTTACGTACGTTAGTGGCACATGTGTAATTGAGATCGACTATAAATTTAATGTTGCTTTTTGAATTTCCTTTTGAAGAAATTGAGTAGAATTATATTTGTTAAATAAATCAACAAATTAAATAAAACATTAAGGCAATGTAAAAATTTGAATGTTCCGACCCGCTTATGAAGTGATATACTCACTGTTTTTTGTGAATCGTTTTTCATATTTCACAAGAAAAGTTAACATTTAAGAATGTTTATTTTTATTTTATTATTTTTTTAAATATGGAATTTTTTTTTCTATTTTAGTTTTTTTTTTATAAAACTTTAAACGCTTAACATTTTATTATATTTTTTAAAAAATGGCACATTTAGAGAAATAGAAATTTCTAATAATGTTTATCTCTGTAACAAAAGAAAAAGAACAAAATTTAAGGGAAAAAAATATGTGTGAAAAAAATCTTTAAAGCTTAAATAAAATCTAAAATAAAACCTTTTTTAGAGTGAAAAAGAATATTTTAGAAATTAATCGTGGAACTTGGGACCCATGAGCACATACAACTGTATCAGTGGTTTAATCATAAAAAAAGCAGAAGGCATACGCTCAAGGCAGAGAGTATACCCTACAGTGTATATACTATAGCTTTTTTGAGAAACAGACGGTATACGGTGTTTCCTAAAAAAATCCAGAAGGTATACGGCGTATACCGCCATGCATCCCTGAACCGTACGCCTATGTGACACTGGCAGATTCTCTTATACATATCATCACTACAGTCAGTATAAAATTATCCAATTTAATTAAATCTACTTTTTGTGGCACCCCCCCCCCCCCTTCCCCCCAAAAAAAAACAAAAAAAAAAAACAGTAAAATGCAAAATAAATGTACTTAAAATTGTAAGTTTTACCTTATAATTTAATCAGGGGTGAAAGTAGTTTTTTTTTTTTTTTTTTTTTTTTTTAGGGGGGTGGGGGGGGGGAAGAGACCCGTCTTTGTTACAGAATTGAGAAAAATAAATTTCTGTAAAGAAAAATCAAATTCAGTTGTTTAAATTCAAAGTAAACATTTAATCATCCTTTTTTTAAATGTCTTCCTGCTATACTTTTCTTCTGAGCTTATTTTGTTTGCAAATTACACATTTTAAATCCCAACAATTTTTTCTTATTGTGTGAAGTCGCTTTTATGGAGAATAATTTTGTGAAGGGGCTTCTTTTATTAAGAAGAATAAAAGGGTATAAATGTTTGCCGGGGCAATCCCTGTTTTTGTCAATAGATCACAAAAAAGGTACTTTTATGTTGGATATTTTTTTTTCTTCCAGCAATAATTCCTTTTAGTGTTCACTTGTATAAATTAGAAACGATGTACTGAGGTTGAAATAACAATTTTGGTTCTTCGTATTATTTTTCCTTATTGTTTTATTTCCCTTTTTTAATGAAATAAGTGAAAGGCACTTATTTTAAATGTATGTAATATATGTATTTTAAATGAAAATTTTGTATTTCAAATAAAATGAATGAGAGGTTTATATTTAAAAAAAAATGAATACAAATGATGACATTATTTAATGGTTTATCTCAGGATCGAAACTAGGGGGGGGGGGGGGGCAGAGGAGGCATGTTCCCTGGTCGCCATAAGGAAAACGAAGGGGGTGTCGAATGAATTTTTATTTCTTAAGAAGCTACACTAGTCACACGAAGAAACTCGCAAGCTAATGTTAAATATGGGAGCATTCTTTTCAAATTTCTCGCTTGCATTTTAATATTTTTTTTTTCTTAAGATAGCTGAGTTTGATCTTTAACATTGTTAGGTTGTACGTTTTCGATTTTGGTTCAAGTTTTTTTATGAGGCTACTTAAACTTTCAGAACCGGTTCAAAAAGTGAAAGTAATTTTATATATATATTAAAAAAAACTGCAAACAAAATGTAAAAAGTAAACATTTACCCGTTAGAAACAACCTCAGCTGTCCCAAACGGAAAAAGTCATTTAAAAATATTAAAGTGCAAGCGAGAAATTTGGAAAGAATGCTCCTATAAGTTTAACATTAGCTTGCGAATCTGCATAGTTTCTTCATGTAACTTCCTTTGGATTTCGTTTTCAAAGTTTTAATGAATCAATATTTGACAAAGTTGATTACATATTTTTTTATTACATATTTTAAATTTGAAATAAGTCAGTGATTAGAATTAAAATTCTCTTTGTAAATTTACTTTGCGGAGGCCGGGGGGGAGGGGGCAAAATCTATGTTTGTGCTGGGTGCAAAAAAGGCTAGTTTCAGCCCTGGTTTATTTCATGTGCCTGGCTGACATAAAGTACCTACCCAAAAATGTTGTGAATTTGATAAATTTCACTGGATCAAATGGCATAGCAATTATTTCACTAATAAATATATCTCCAACCATAACATGCCAATGAAACGCATTATGTTGCCTCTCTGTAAGTTTAAATGTTAAATTATGATAAAAATGATAGAGTTACTACTAAATAAGTATAAAAGTAAAAATAGTTTTTTTTTAACAACTTTTTTATAAACATTGAATGTTTATAAAAATCATCCCTAATTTCAGGACTATAATTCATGTTAGTTCAAAAAACTTCTGTTACAATACATTAATTTGGTATGACTCTAATTATGGAAAATTCACCACTTCGACTTGGTAGAAAGCATGAACTACTGAATTTATTAAAATGATTATTTTTTCTCCCGTTTTTTCATGTATGACAACAGAAAAGGCGAAAAAAACATTTTTGAAACTATGTATTGAGAATTTTTAAATTATTTTTTCAAAGTTTAATTATAATTTACTTAATATTAAATTATCATTTGATAAAAGCAGATTAAAAAAATTATTTCTTTATTATTGTAATTAAAAATTCTCTTTATTTTTTATTTATATTTCCTTTCTTACCTAATATTTCGTTGCTACAGTTTCACTGCCAGTTGGCATGTTTTAATGACATGATTTGATGCAAACCCTGTTATTTTAACCATAGAGAATATTTGGAGATTTATCACCTGTGACTCTAACAGAAAAATGCATTAAAATTCATTTATCACTTTATAATTAAGTTCCTAAAGATACTAAAATTTATTGCCAAAAGAAGCACTCAGGTGTACATCATTTTTTAAATTCTGGAGTATTAGGTAACACGAGTCTACTCTTGGTTAGGGATGCACCGAATATCAAACTATCTGGTTAAGCTGAATATCAAAGTATTCAGCCGAACCGAATACTTAAAAAAACCTTTTGAAACACATTTTAAAAACTTTTCACAATTTCTACCTTTAACTGAAAACTTATAAATATATTTAAAATAATTAGAAACAAGTTCATATTTAAATAAAATAGGATGTTTTTAAATTATTTGTTTGCTGTAACTTAAAAAAAAATAACCATGATGAGGATTAAAATGATGATTAATTTAGATTTTCATAGGAATTAATGATGTACAAATAAAAGTTTCTAAATTTTGTTTAGTAAATAATAGGTTTCTTGCTTTTTTACAAAAAAGAGTTTCTAAAAAAATGGAAAAACTTTTGCAGTTGATGATAGGTACAAAGACAGACAATTTTTGTTCAGAAAACCATAATCCACATATTGAGTCATCATAAATACATTATATCTCATCTCACTCAATCTTGAATTTTCGTTTGTTACTTTAACAATAATGAAGACATCATAACTATAGAAACAGATGTCATAAATTCCCGGAGCCGCCATCTTGGAATTTTTCTTGGAGTGAAAACCCCTTTTCCGCCAAGTAGTAAATGTCACCAAACACCGGTTTATACGCATGTTAGGCTTAACGAAAATAAAATGTAAATAATAAACAAAACTCGTTAAAGTGGCATTCACTAAACGTTGTATGAGCGCTATGCGCTCATTAACTGAAAAAAAAAAAATCACTGGATTCCGCAAACTCCTGCCGTGACCACAAAAATGCACGAAACTCATTAAAGTGCCAATCAGTAATCGCGCTCATTAACTGGAAAAAAACATCACTGGATTCAGCAGTTCTTGCTGTGTAGCATTCTCAAAATTCAGCAGTTCTCGCTGTGTAGCAATCTCAAAATGTAAAAAACTCGAAAGGCAACAAAATATACATAAAATTATTAACATACCTTAACAGACGTCTGCTTTCTTGAAAGCTCAAGCATGAAATACTGTCATAGCATCACCATCATTTTCAAAAATAGGCTTATGAATACGCATTGACACACTATAAACAAACCTCCTTTTTTCGTCAAAATTTCCTCAAATTTATTAATTACTTCAGCAAAAGTGTTTAAACAGACTACAGAAACCATAGTCAATCAAATACATCCAATAAATTTAACAAAAATAAAAAGACAGAATAATACAACACGATATCAAAACACATCCACAAAATCCTAAGCGAAAATGAGCTTCTCAGGGGTTCCCAGAACACGACACGCCAGAACTCACACGCGGTTCCACATATCGATAAAGATTGCCAACATAAAATCACCAAGAAATCTCAAAACATCCAAGATAGCGGCCACCTGGGAATATAAGGCATCTAAGCCTAACTAACTATTAATTAGCTAAGAAATTTAAGTACGCTTATGGACCAAAACAGAAATAGTTATGCTACTGTATTATCTAAATATTTATTACAGAATGCTAATTATGAAAAAACACTTTTAAAATGCTTTAAATATTTATAAATATAAATTTATTATAACTATATAAATTATGAAATAAATTTATTGCATGGTATTTTAAAAAAGATATGATACTGCAAAACAGTTTTTTTTGTTTACATTACATTTTCATCAAATTTTAGGATAAAGTTATAATATAGATTCCCAAAAGGCAAATCTCAACACCTTAGAAATTTTAAATCAAAATATCTTACACATAATTATATTTTAAAAAAAAATAAAAGCACTTTAAACATATTAATATTTAAAAAATGAAAGGCAAAATATAATACAAATATAAATAAATATTTGATTCAAATAGTAAATGTTGATTTTTTATTAAAGTACTACTCAAAATCAAGTATGGGAAACTGAAAATAGCTGACTATATATATATTTATTAAAATAGTATATCACTTTTAACATTAAGAAAAACTTCATAAAAGAATTTTAGCCCTAAGCAATGATTTATAAAATTACACATGCTTCCACTTAGATTAGGGCCTAAATTCTATCAACTGTCAGAAGACTTTAATAAAGCTACGTTTAAATACAAAAACAGTTATATTAATTTTAAAAGTTGAAGAAATTTGTCTTACCTGCATATACTTAAAGTTGTTCTGGTGTACTTTAAAATCTTTCTACAAAAGATTAAGTTTATTATACACATAAAAGTGGTAACCTCTAATTATAAAAATGTTTCTGTCATAACTTTAATTTTTGAAAGATTACCTTACCATTAATTTTTTAAACATTATTTGCAACGGGTAGTTTGTTTATTTAGGTTAATACAATGTGACAATTTATTTAAGTATGCAATGTTGTTGACAGTTTTTTTATTTAGGTTTTTTTTTTCTTTCTTTTGTACGTTGCATGCTTTATAAATCACTGTTTTCAATCTAATTTTTAAAATTTTCCTAACGAAAAATAAAGATTTCTCATTTAAATTTTTCTTTTTTTTCTGCATTCATAATTATTAATAAAACAATAAGACTAAAAAGCAATCGAAGAATCAAAATTTAACAAGTTTCAGTTTCGGTCGATACTTAATTTTAAATCATACCAACCGTATCATGTAATTGCTCTGATGACAATAAATATAATTAACATAAGGAAAAAAGAAGACACTTTGTCGTCTTAAAACAACAAACTCTCTATCTTTTTTATTATTATTATTATTTTACTTTCAAAAACACTTAGTCTCATATGAATATAAACAACAAACGATTTTTGCATCTTTTAAGAACACTTTTTTACTTTAAAAAAGAAAACACTAGAAACTTTTATTATCTAAAAACATATCTCCCCTTTCCCTCGCCTTTTTTTTTTCATCTTTTAAAATAAAACCAAATAGTGCAATTGCCCTGGTAACAAACAAAATGAAGATATACGTAAGGCTGGCCCACACTTTTTTTTTTTACTTAGCAGCAGACTTTATTTATGCCCCAGACTGAAACATATAAATGCTTATTTCACATTATATTTGCAATATGGGCATTTAAAAATATTTTCAGCTAAATAATTTTTGTACTTACTCATTGAGTAATATATTGTGTTCTCATAGTTTGTAGAGCAGCATGCTATTTTTGGAAAATGTAATTTAACGAGTAATGTAATTAAAAAAAGACTAGTTTGTAGGGAGCACAAATATTATTTTTGATGTTACTTCAATAAACTTACTTTACTGTCTCCTCTTTTGACATAGAAGTGGTACTCACAGATTTTTTAAAATCTTCTTTTCTGAAGTCCAAGGGCTTGGTCTGAAGTCCAGTTGCTTGCAGACGATCACTAATGGTAGTCACTTATTATACAATAAAACTACACACCTGTGATTTTCTGAAAGCATTCAAATTTGAAGATCTATCCCGGCACCAGCTGATCTGCCAGACGCTTACCTCCACTGGTATACTTTGTATTGATTGATATATACAATTTCTGGATGTAACATCAAAAATATTGATGCTTCTTACAAACAAGTTTCTTTTTATTACATTACTCGCAAAATTATATTTTCCAAAAAACAGCATATTTACACAACAAACAATGACAAAACTAGGACCTACTATAGTTTCATTACTTCTAATATACTATTTTGACCACTGAATTTATATACATCATGAATTCATGATTCGTCTAAAACTTTAATATACACTCAAACATATAGACTCAAAGAATCTCCCACAGAGAGCATTTTATTTTTTGATAATGAATTCCATTTTCAAAAATAGTAAGAATAATAAGTAATGATTTTTGAAAAAAATAAATAAATGAATATATAGTTCTTTACTTTAATAGATAAATAGGTACATTTAAAACCGATGACCTATGCTGTAAGATAAATCTGTAGCCATACTTGTAAAAGAAATGTACCTAAATAACAATTTAAACAAAATTTTATAAATATGCATTTCAAATGGAGAATCTCCTATTATTTTAGTTGCAATACTTTTTTAATAAATGAAAATAATCGCTAACAAGACATGCAGATTTAACTTAAAATACATTGAATATGCATTTATAACTGCTTATCGAATTGGAATGGTAATGTGTACAAATTCTTCAAAATGGGCACATAGAAAAGCTACACATGGTCTGAATATCTCTCAATTGATTTAAATTTCATACAAAGTTATAAATCTTCATAAAAGTTTCAGCATTAATCTTAACAACAAAATGAAAAATAGCACATCTGCAGGTGAAAAGCATTAAAATTAAAATAAAAAATAGATTAGCAGTGTTTTCCTTACATTACAAAGTTCACAAGTAAATATCTGAAAAGGAGTAAAGAGCAAACTGTTTTGCAATCAGATGTTTCTTGCTTAAAAGAGAACAGGAAAATACAAAATACAACGGCTTGTTTATTTTATAGAAACTTTGTTTACATGCTCGCTTAAACATGCATAATCAAATACCTACTATTAGCAAAACTGGATTAAAGTTTGCCTGTAACTAATTTTCCATTTAAAAATCAATGGGCTACAGTAAACAATATCCTTCTTAACAATTACAATTATTTTAAGTGAGCAAATGGAAATTTAAATCTAAATTGATCAGAAATACCCTATCAAGTAACCAAGTATAATCAATGAAGCAAGTAATTCATCTTAAGAAACAAACATTCTTAAAAAATACTTTTAATCTTTGTATACTATTAACGTTCAATAAAAATAAAATAATTTTGAGAACTGGGCATATCTTCCTCCTTATATCCGCAACAAAATCCTTAAACAAACTATATAACTAGTATTCTAATATTAATAAAATGTATTTGAATGATTATCAAAAATAACAACAATTTAAAGAATCCATATGGATTACCCACAATTTATTAAATTAAAAGACAATAATAAAGGATGATATCTATCCAACATGTCAATAAAACTTACCGTTTTGCTTCAATTACAAAAAATAGATTCCTCTTTGACGTAAAACAAAATAAATAAATAAAACGATATAAAACATAAATATCACTTAGTAAATTGACAACATCGCCATTATTATCAAAAGCTCTATTTTAATTGGCTGCGCTTAGGTAAGCCGTGCTTAGGATTGATCACGAATCAAACCTACAAAATCGCGTTCTAACGACCTAAAATCTTGTGTTTAGGTAAAAAGTTAGGTAAGTTAGACCTTGGGTAGACCAGTGAAAACGCACCTTAATGGTGTTATTACACGAGGACTCAAAGACGCTTGGAATCCCAGGCGTCTAGTGACAACAGCCGCCTCACGGTCCGTCTTTTCCAAGCATTTTATTGGCTGTTCCGGAAAAGGCTTTTCTATTATCAGATTTCCAAGCATTTGATTGGCTCTTACTGGCGACTCGCCTCGTTTCGGGCGTCAAAGATGCTCCAACAGAAAAAAGACGCTTGCGCTCCAAGCGACTCCCCTGGAGCCATAGGAATACATGGAGTCCCCCGGAATCTGAAGCGTCTTTGACCCCTCGTGTGATAACACCATTAGGTATTTGATACCCTGCTCACACTAGAAACTTAAAATATCTTAGAACGCCAGTTTTGAAGTGGTACCCTCCCGGAATTGGATGACTGTTCACATCGAAAAACTCGAAAAAACTTACCTTAAGATATCTCAGTAGCGTCACTGTGTCTGTGATCTGAACAAAAGTAAAGTATGCGCATGCACTTAAAATAACAACGGCCGCAACAGCCAATCAGTAAAAACGAAGCTTCATAGCCAACAAGAGTGGGTGGCCGTTCCTGTATCTAGCCGAAGTAAGTCGAAACCAAGATACATAGACCGGCAAACTGTTAGTTTAACTGAGGATTTTGATCACAGCTGTTGTACGGCAGTGTATATGTTTTATATTTTAATTTACCTAAGAAAATGCTTTTATAGAGCAATTCGTTAGGTGGCAACGAATCACGTGATGTCCATATTTTTCCATGTTTTTGACGTCATCAACGCTAATGGAACGGGAGATTTGGTGATTTTCTTGGCGATTTTCTGGCAACCTCATATACTTTTGTCAACATACTAAGGCGTGGATACAAATGAAACGGTTTCACGCTGTAACAGTTACGCGTCACAAATCTGAAATTTGCAAAAGGCACGAAAAAAGCGATACAAAAGTAACACTTGTGACCGTCAAAAATGAAGATAGTGAGTGTGTTCAGAGGTGCACTTCGCGCCGCGCGCGCGCTCAGAAGTTTATGCCATGGAGTAGGTCTTATCGAAGAAAGGAATTTTAACATAATTCAATTATTTCATTATTTTTATGATTCAAAAAAGGTAAAACCAAGGACTATATTTCTTTATCCTTCCAAAACATGGTTTTCGTAACAGGAATACATGCCTATGTTCACTCAGATAAAATCTAAAATAGTCGCGAAAAACATCACGTGACCTTCTTTATCTGCTTTAGCCCATTTAGCATTTAAAATTAGTTATCCAACCGCACACAAACTCCGCGCGAGCTGCTCAAAAAAATTGTGTGGGCGATTTGATCACGTGATTGTGCGTTTTCTGCTTATGTTTGGTAGGTTCAGTGGCGCACCCAGGGAGGGGGCCCTGGCCCCCTCCAAAAGAAAAGGGAGAAAACACTAGAAACATATCTAAAATATTTACGAGACATAAGTTCGTTTTTCGTGTGTGTGCGTTTGTGTAAAAAGTTAATTGACGCCCTATAAATACCCGGGTCTCCCAGCCAATTTCATAGATACACAACACCACATTTCTATATATCATTGGTAATTCTCATTATACGGCTGGCTACACTGCAATGCTACCATCCAGTTAAAAAAAAAAAAAAAAAAAAAGACTTCAACAGTTTTTTCCCCCTTATTGCATGCAGTTTTAGAAAACTTTTTAAATTGCGAGAATGAAAAGAGAAAGTTACAAAGAAAGCTATCACCACCAAAAAAATGACATCCTTTTGGTGATTGAAGCTGAATCATGTTTGTTTCAAGTTTCTCCCAGTCGAACATTTGAGATCCAGCGTCTAGATTCAGAAGGTCCAGATGTAATATAGTGAACTTCGGTTTGGATCATTATAGTGCAAAACCCTCACCTGGCTCGGTTGCATCCTTACCCATTCCTTTTCCTTTTGCTTGGACTTGGAATACTATACAGAGTTATATGCGAGTACACAAAAGTTACGCAAAAATTTATTTTGCATTTTACATGGCTATTTTGCAGTGACGTTATTGACAATCATATATTTATCTTCAAACAAGTTTTACAGCTGTTAAAAGTAATCTGCATGGAAACTCTTCAGTGACATTTGCAAATTAAATTTGTAAAATATTTTTTTTTTAATTGAATTATTTCAAAATATAAAAAAAAGGATGATTTAAATGCTAGTAGTAATGACGTTATTAACACTATAAATACCGATTTGGATTCCGTTTCCCTAGTCGCAAATCAGCCAAAGTCATCGAACAACCATGAAGAATAGTATTTCCTTAGATGATAGCAATTAGCAAGACATCGTATTGTTGAAAAAACAAACATTCAATACTGACAATAATTTAAATATTATGAAAACGTTGTGGGAACCAGAAACAAATTTTAATTTTCCCGCAACCTGTGCTACAGCTGCAAATCACAAAGTTTTCAATACACATGGTTTAAAAAATATACTTGGCTTGTGTATTCTCAAGTTGAAAATAGTGCACATTGTAAATATTGCGTATTTTTTGCACCTTCTAACGTTGGAAAATCTAAATCGGAAGTAGCTGGGTAGTTTTCACGCAAAGTTATAATAATTGGAAGAAAGCCATTGAGAAATTTAATAATCAACAAAAAACAATATCATTTCAGGGCTCTTGCAACTTACGAAAAGCTATTCAAGAAGGAAATACATTTCAATCGATAGAAAAATTGATGTTGGTCAGGCATCACATATTGCAGTAAATCGGAACCGATTATAAAAATTGTAATTTTATGCGATTGAGCAGGTGGCAATCGCCAAAGAAGCGAAATTTTGAACTTTAGTAAGAACAAGAGTCGATTCGGGGAATGAAAACCTCACTGAACACTTTAAACATTCTGTCAAAAACGCTACCTTTATTAGCTGGAACATACAAAAACAAAGTAGGGGAGACTGGGGCTAGTAGGCGCAGTTTTTAGTTATTGATTTTTATTAATTTTTTGTTTAAGTTTTTTTTATGAAACTTTAACTGTACTTTTAAAGAACAGGTATTGGGCTATAAATACCCGGAGTTTTGAGTTTGTAGCTTTTGTAGTTTATGTTTAGCGGAAGCCTAAAGTAAAAGGAAAATTGTGCGCCAACTTACTCCGTCACGGGGCAAGTTGCCTATACCTATGGGGTAAGTTGGCACAAGCTTTATAAAAATTTAAATTAAATAAGACACGCAGTTAAGAGAAATCAATTTCCCTATTACCAGTAGGTTTAATCAAAGGCGTTATCGCCGTACAATGTAAATTCTAAATTATGCAGACATAAAAATAATGAATAAAATATTAACATTGAGTAACTTCTATCCTACTCGATAACATCATCAGAGTTACAGTTGTCACAAATAAAAAATCGCGTGTCTCCGTTTCGGCAAGCCCCGTGTGCCCAAAATCTTGCATTGCAACTACTTTTTTCGGTGTTTGCTGTTTTTCAAGCTACCAGCATACACCAGACTCCGAGCCAACTTGCCCCGTGTTCAATGCGCCTACTAGCCCCATAATAAATTTCTTCACAAAAGGGACACGTAACCATCTAAGCATTAATAATCCAAGTAAATCACATATGGGGTAGGTACAGTTAATCATACACTAAAATAAATTGCACAAGTTAAATCGCAATTATTAAGATAAGTATTATAAATTAGAAAAAGAATGAAGCAACAAAAAATTACTTATGAGCGCAAAAAACAGAAAAATCGTAATAAATGTCCACTGCACGTAGGTAACACTGCAAACTACAATGAGGAATGTAAAACGCAAGAAGAAATGTACTCTGTGACTGGTTGCACAATCTATCCACAAACAGGCGATTTATGGGGGTTGCGCCTAATTACCCCTGTAGCCAACTTGCCCCGGTCTCCCCTATAAATGCGAGTAACAATATCATCTTGAATCGTTTGGTAGAAAAAATTAATTCGGCAAAATGTTTCTCATGCCTTGATGGTGAAACTTGTGACATTCCTACTACTGAACATCTTTCCTGTTGTGTCTTATTATAGGTGAAGAGAATGGCAACAAAATTTGTAAAGAATAACTTACAATTTATTCCTGTAGCAAGCACTGGTGGAAAAAACTTGCCCGACAAAATATTAGAAGGATTAAAGACATATGATATCGATTTGTCCTATTTACGTAGGTTACTTAGGTCAAGGTTATGATGGTGTCCCATCAATGAGCGGAAAGTTTAATGGATTTAGGTCTCACGTATAAGTATATATCCGTAAGCTTTATATTTTCATTGTGTCTCACATAGTTTAAATTTAGCACGTGAAATGTTGTATCTGGGACAGAAATAAGGAACTGCATTGGCATAATTGAAATGACACACAATTTTTCAATACTCCTAAATAGACAAGATGTCCTCCTCAGCAATATTGACAAACATACACCTGAAATTAATAACCAAAAACTACAAAAAGTTTGTCCAACTAGGCGGGTGGGACGCCATAAAGCCATCATGACCTTGCGAAGACAGAGATTCGTTTTCTAAGCAAAACTAAAAATTCGTTATGTGAATTTGGTTTCTTAATTTCTTTATTTAGCTTACAGAATATATTTGCATACACTTTATCATTGTCTAAATAATTGCAAAAATCTGCCAGTGACCTTTTAATTGACTGAAATTTCGTTAACGATATTGTGGCTCACTTAAATACTATTCGTAAAGCCCCAGACATTTCTTTCAAGGATATTTATCA
The DNA here is from genome assembly GCA_963932465.1 of Maratus speciosus. Taxonomy (NCBI): domain Eukaryota; kingdom Metazoa; phylum Arthropoda; class Arachnida; order Araneae; family Salticidae; genus Maratus; species Maratus speciosus. The sequence continues at coordinate 559,311,174 of OZ010787.1, read as the reverse complement.
TAAGCTTGTATGAAAGCCAATAACTTTCATATTGACATTAAAATGCCAAAAACTGCATCAAAACAAACACAAAGATCCAATGTACCAGCCGATTCTATAGAGAGCATTTCTGGAAAATATTTTTATCCCATTCGCTGATCAAACGTTCACTCAACTTAATGGACGTTTCACTGGGCACCGCAACATTTTGATTTTTTTCTACATAATGAAAAAAGTGCTCCAACAGCTAGTGAAATAAAAGATTTTCGTCAATTGTGTGAATTTTATATGCATGATTTACTTTCTGCAAATTCAGAAATTTTGAATTTCGAATTCAAGTTCAGCTACATAAAATTTGAGAAAAAGCTTTCGCAAGGAAGCTCGATGAGAAAAAGCTCGATGCAAGAATGCCATTGAAGCAGTTTCGAAATGGGACAAAATGTTGTACCCCAACACCTGCAAATAACTAAAGATATTTGCAAAACTTCCCGTTACAACCTGTCTCAGCGGAAGGTAATTTTTGACATTATACATTTAAAAAACTTAAGATCCACAATGACAGAATCAAGATTAAATGGGCTTGGCTTTGTTATATATACACACAGAGAGATTAATGTAACTGCGACTGAATTAAGTCAAGAGCTATGTAAAATAAAATAGATTTTATGTGTAACGATATTTTCAATTGAATTTTTGAAGTAAATTTTTTATCCATTTAACTCGGCCCCATAGTCGTTTAAGCCACGGGGGTTGTAGGGGCATCTACCCTTTCCATGACTAGAGACAATGTCTCTACAAGACTTTTCTGTCCTACCCCACAAGAGATTAAATTCCCTATTAGTTTATTAATTCCCATACAATTCTGAGTGACGAATTAAATTTAAATGAACTAGCCCAAAAATGTGCATCCAATAATTCATCTCGTCAAAGCTATTTTGGATATTTTTCTTAAACTACATGTCTGACAATCAGATAGATATAAATGGGAAATTAATTCTATAAATGTTTATTTATGAGGCCTTTAAATGTTTAACTTCTGCACATTCAAAAATTAGTATTTTTTTAAATTATATTAATAAAATTAAACTTTAAGTATAATAATTTTAATTAAAATAAATAACCAATGAATTGATACTGAATTAATTATGGTAATTTTATGATTAATTAGTGTCTCCTTGTAATTTCCTACTGTAATCAAAACTTGAGAAATTTTGCCCCCACTAATTTTATTTTGTTTCGCTGCCAATGTTCGGCCCCCTCCAAGATAAAATCCTGGGTGCGCCACTGGGTAGGTTGACTGATACAATTTAAAAATTCAACTGGTGATCTAAAAATTTTAACTTTTTAACAATTTTCTTTTTATTTATTTAAAAATGATTTATCAGTTGAACTATATCTCCTGTGATAAATAGAATGCTGTTAGTAAACCAAGATTGTGATATCAACATATGAGATTTGTTTGTAATCTACTATACTGGATGGATTTCAATGGAATTTGCACTGTTAGTTAGACAGTTTTTCAGAGTAGGTTTTAATATATATATTTCTTATTTTATGATTGCATATTTTAATACCGTGTGGATAACAGACCAAAATACATCATAAACCATGAGAAATAAGTGACATTCAAAATTCTGTTAGTATAAGCAAAATACTTACTTATACTTTCAGTAAAACATTTATAAACATTCTAATCATACTTTATTCACTACAAAACTAGACAGCAGACCTATATATTTTATCTCTTTAAAAAATATATGTACAGATAATTTTAGTTAAAATAATTTACAACTATTACATTTTATTTTTATAATGTTCAAAGTAAAATATGATTTCTACCCTAGTCTCGATAAAAATTCACTCGTAAAGTACTCAAAAAAAAAAAAAAAAAAAATCAAGGAATTATCTTACATGCAAAAGGATATTTTCGCACAATATATATTATTTTTTCATTTGGATTTGCTTAATGTTTATATCATTATACATACTACATTAATGATTATACATATATAATCTCTTAGAAACAAAACTTTGAATATTTAAAAGGCGTTCAGATCTAAATTTTGTTGTTAACACATACATCTGACTTGTGTGCTTGACATCTAGGTCCGCTTATAAGTCATCGTCAATATACAGGGACGAGACAGCACAATGAAATTTACAACACAGAGAAATTACATCCGGGAGCTCCACAAGGAGTGTGCAATGGAGCCAGCGAGAGTCGAACTCGCAGACCTCTGCCGCTCTCAATGCTTGGCGGCTGGCAGCGCGGTGTCCTAACCGCTCGGCCACCGAGGCCCCTTTCAGATCTAAAACTTTCATCTCGAAATATCTCATTTTCTCACATTTAAATAAGTTTTTATTATTATAATAAAAATACACGTGCCTCTGTATAATAAAAATAAAATAAATATCTTCATAAAAAATATCTTATTCATTATGAAAAATATAAAACAACCAATAATCAAAACAAAAAAAATTGCGACACAATGTGGAACTGGAAGGATTCGAACCCAGAATCCCTAGTCTCGAGTTCACTGCCTTATCCATTTGGCCATCTAGCACACGTTCCTTTCGCAACAAAATATCTTTATAATTAGCACCTTAATTAATCAAATCCATGATCTGTTCCTGAACACACTACGTATTATTCCATACATGATGTAGACCCACTCCATGTTCCTGCCTCCTGAGCTCGCGCGCGTACTTCTTGAACACACTCAGTGCTGTAACAAAGAGTGTGTTCAAGAAGCACGTGCGCTGCGCGCGCGAGCTCAGGAGTCAGGGACATGGAGTGGGTCTATATCATGGATGTAGTGTGTTCAGGTAGTGTGCAGGTAGACACGTAGTGTGTTCAGGAACAGATCATGGATTTGATTAATTAAGGTGCTAATTAAAGACGGGTTGCACATGACGTCACATGTCTGAAATCGCTTCCTATGGCGCCCAAATATAAGGCGAATTTGGTGCTCTCCATTTGATTTTTTAGACTTATTTGCACTATAATAATTAAAATAAGGAAGCTCTAAATTAAAGAGAAAGATAACACGTGCTTTTAACGGCAAACGGGGAGTTCTGTGCTCCACGTGTGTGCTCCAGAAGCTATAGTATCAGTCGTTGCTAATAGCAACGTGACGTCAATGCAAGGGGTCTATAAAAATATTTTGATGCAGAAGCAGTGTGTGCTAGATGGTCGAATGATTAAGGCAGTGAACTCGAGACTAGGGATTGTGGATTCGAATCCTTCCGATCCCCCAGTGTGTCACAATTTTTTTTTTTTTGTTTATTGGTTGTTTTATATTTTTCATATTGAATAAGTATTTTTGATGAAGATATATTTTTTATTTTTATTATACAAATGCACGTGTATTTTTATTATAATAATAAAACACTTATTTAAATGTGAGAAAATGAGGTATTTCGAGATGAAAGTTTTACATCTGAACACCTTTTAAATATTCAAAGTTTCGTTTCTAAGTATGTCAGGCCCGTAGCTAGACCATACTTCCAGGTAGGGCAAACATTTTTCCAGGGGTGGCAGATTATTTCTTCATTTATTTTCGATCCCTTATTCGTAGTTCTTCAAAACCAAGCATTGCGATTTTAGGGAAATTATTATTATTTTTTTAAATATAAGATATTTCTAAAGACAGTATGAAATTTTTGAAGTTTCTTCAGAGACATAGTAAAAGTAGTCGAACCTCGTTAACGTGAACACTCAAGGGGAAACTTTTTTTGCTCATGTTAAAAGTAGTTCGTGTTATCCGAACTTAAATACATTATATACAACAGAACGGGGCAATCGGAGACAGTTCGTGCTAAACGTAATTCGTGTTAAGCGTGTTCGTGTTAACGAGGTTTGACTGTATATTAAAGTTAAATGATATTTGGCATAACCAGGGCCGTAGGAACAGTCTCCCATTACCCCCATTTGGGTTGGGGGGGGGGGGTGAGCAAAGTCAGGGGCCCAGTAGTAAATTATTGTACCTTTGAGCCGCATAATGTTTTTTAACTTTTATAATTATTTTTAATGTATTTTTAATAACATTTTAATCTGTTTTATCAAAATTCATTTTTTGTCAAAGATCTTGGCCAGATTTAGAAAACAGATATGTGCTTTCCTTCTGTATCCACTATTCTTTATAAAGGTACCCAGATGGAAGAGCTTTTGAAGGCTCAAATTCTATTTTAAAAATATAATGGCATTTTAGTCTTTTGGGGGGCACCCTATAAATGGGAGAAAAAGATGAAACCAAAGGTTCAAAACTTCATTAATACTATTACTTCCTTCAACCAAAACAGATATGCACTTTCTTTCTACAGCCACCGTTCTTTTTAAAGGTGCCCAGATGAAAGAAATTTTGTAGGCTCTAAATTCTTTTTGAATTGTCTTTTTTAAGGCCTTCTATAAAAGTGAGGAAAAGTTGGAACCCAAGATTCAAAACTTTTAGGCCCCATATTTTTTATTCAAATGTTTAAAAAAATATGGTTTTTAATCTCGTTGGGGGCCCCAATGAGCTTCATAACTTACTTAATACAATTAATTCCTTCAACAAAAACAGATAACGTGCTTCCTTTCTGTAGCCACTATTTTTTTTAAAGGTGCCCAGATGAAAAAAATTTTTGCATGCTCTAATTTTTTTTTAATTGTCTTTTTTTTTAGGGGGGGGGGGGCTATGAAAGTGAGGAAATGTTGGAACCCAGGATTCAAAACTTGTAGCTGCCACTTTTTTATTCAAATGTTTAAATGTGCTTTTTAATCTCATTGGGGGCCCCAATCAGGTTCAAAACTTCCTTAATAGCATAGGCGTAGCGTGACCAGAAATTTTGGGGGGGCACCAAGGCCGTGCGAAGTAGAAATGGCGCCCACAGCGAAAATTTCAATTTTGCGACCCCCCCCCCCCCCCTCCAAAAAAAAACTTTCTCTTTGTGATGGGTGTAATAAAATTGATAAAGTGCAGAAACATAAGTAAATTCTATCGAATAAATATTTTGCGTTTATTTTGGAACTAAGGTTTAATTTTAATTTAGGAATTCAGAACAACTAAATAGCATAAAAGAGAATTACACTTGCTTGTTAGAGAGTTCATGATGTTTTGCGAGAGGGGGAAAAATGATCAAGAGAGAAAAAGAAATTCCCCAAAAAAGGATCATCGGCCAAAAAATGAATAAATAAACAAATAAAACCGTAGTTCACAGCATAAATTTCGCGCCAGGGACGACCGCTCTTTTAGTCCTCTCTTTGCACGACCCTAGGGGGCACACTAGAGGTCTGCACGAACCGCAATTGCCAGTCCCGGCGAGAAAATTGAAAGTTCCACCCGGGCCTCGGCCCGTTTATATTTTCACAGTTTACGACCAGGCCCGGCTAGTACAAAAAGCAGTGAAAAGAAGCTCGGCTCATGAAAAAATCAATTGAATCAGGCCCGGTTCGTCTCGACACAATTTCTCAAAAAATTCCGATTTTTCTTAACATACTGCCACATACGGCTGCCACTTGCTACTGAAATGCTACTAAAAGCGACTATTTTCAGCATCTGGCGGCTATGGCGACTATTTTAGGTCGAAAACCATTAAAAAGAGACTATTTCAATAAAACAGGTGACTTTTTGGGGATTTCAGCAACTAGTTTTACTGAAAATATACGATATTTTTCTTCAATGCGCCTGTAAAGTCATCTTCCCAAACGACATTTTTTTCAATGGTTGTTTAAGGAGTTTGCGATTTTTTCCGCGACGAATTCCACCCCAATCGACTGACGAAAATACCTCTTTCTGAGATCTTTTTACACTATCGTTGAAGGGGATTTTGCGATTTTTTCCGCAATCCTTTGCCAAATTTCGCAAATCTGTCTACGACAGATTGACGAAATTGATTTTTTTTCCGCCACCACTTGCCCAAATTCACGATATATATTTTCCGAGACCGATTGATGGTAGTTACTAATTTGTTTCTTTTGACGAAATTTGCGATGATTTTTCCGTGACTGAATGACAAAATCGCCATTTGTTTCTGCGACCTTTGGGAAAATTCAAGATATTTTTTACTGTTGTTTGAGGAGATTCGCAATTTTTTCCGTGACGAATTGAAAAATTTGCGATTTTTTCCCCAATCGATTGACGAAAATAGTTATTTCTTTTCGCTATCATTTGCTACGATCGTTGAAGGAGATTTCGCAATTTTTCCTATGCCTTATTGCAAAATTCTCGTTTTGGGGGAGCGATCATTTCGCGAAACTCATAATTTTTTTCCGTGATCATTTGCCAAAGTTCGCGTTTTTGTTTCCGTCGATCTTTTCAGGGAACTCTCGATTTTTTTTCCCGCGATCCTTTGCCAAAATTCGAGAATTTTTCTGCGACAAACTGTCGAAATTTTTTCTCCGCCACCACTTGTCGAAATTCGCGATATATATTTTTTCCGCGACCGATTAATGGTATTTGCTTTTTGTTTCAGATATCATTCGACGAAATTCGAAATTCTTTTCCACGATAGTCTGTCGAAATTCGGGATTTTCTATTCAAAACCGACTTAAGAAATTCTTGATTATTCGCGCAATCATTTGTTTAAATTCTCGATTTTTTACGCAATTATTTAACCAAATTCGCGTCTTTTCAGGTGTGATTCTGTTCTGAATTTTCCGAAAATTTAAGGCATTCAGTTCCGAAATTTTTAAAAAATCGGTCATCAGTCCGAAAATTCGGGCATAAATATCGCAGATTTCGGCAAATGGTTGCCGAAAAAATCTATTTCGACAATCGTTCACAGAAAAAAGGCGCCAATTTCTTCAAAGGATTGCAGAAAAAAACGCATTTCGCCAAAGAGTCGCGAAAAAAATGCGAATTTCTATAAGGGATCACGAAAAAGCGCAAACTTTATCTAGAGATTGCGAAAAAACACACATTTCGCCAAGGAATCGCAAAAAACGCAAATTTCATCAAAAGATCTCGGAAAAACGCGAATTTCGTTAAAGGATCGCGATAAAGAAACTCAAATTTCGTCAAAAGATCGCGAAAAAACGCGAATTTCGGAAAAAGACCGCTGAAAAAACGCATAATTGGCGCCGGGAGATTTCCCCCCTTTCCCTCCTCTGCTGTAACCTTTCAGAAAATCTGCTGTGAATTTCAGAATTTTTTTTAACTGACAGTCACCACTGCCGTCTTTTTGTCTGCGACAATTTGACGAAATCTGCAATTTTTTTTCTCTTGGTCGTTAGACGAAATTCGTAATATTTTGTGCATTCTTTTGACGAAATTTGCGATGATTTTTCCGTGACCGAATGATGAAAATTGCCATTTGTTTCCGCAACCTTTGATAAAATTCAAGATATTTTTCCTCGGTCCTTTGAGGAGATTCTGACGACGATTTTTTGACGACGAATTACCAAAATTCGCATTTTTTTCCGCCGATCATTTTATGGAGTTCACGGTTTTCTTTACACGATCTTTTCTAAATTTCGTGACTTTGTCTACGACCGATTGACGAAAATGATATTCAGTATTTTTTTCAGAGATTTTTTGACGAAATTCGCGATATTTTTCCACGATCTTTTGTCGAAATTCGTCTTTTCTTTTGTCTGACTAAGGAAGTTCAAGGGCAAGGAGCCAAAAAGTAGAGAAAAAATCATTTAGGTGGATAAAGGCAGAGGCGACTTTATTAGCCATGGCGGCCTGTGGGAGATTTTTTTCTGTACCACTGCAAATGCTATACTCATTTTTTTCTTTTAAAGGGTTTTACTAAACCATTTTACTTTGTGCTCTCCTTCCAGGGCCGAAATTAGCTATATTATCACCCGGGGCCAACATGGATTTTGGGGCCCCACGCCTTCCTCCGCAAAGTAAATTTACAAAGAGAAATTTACGAAAGTTTCTATTAGCAGACTTATTTTAAAATTTAAAATGTGCAACAGTAAAATGCGTAATATTGAAATACATAACCAGCTTTGTCAAGTATTTATTCATTAAAACCTGTGAAAAAAATCGAAAGGGAGGAAATAATTTCGCTTTATACAGGTTTCCGTCTTAGCAGATATAACTATTGGTATTCTTTCTGCTGGAACCATGCAGTTTTTTTTTTTTGTTTTTTTTTATTTAGGACAAGAATCCATTAAAGAGAGATTTCATTTTTCCAGATTTTACTGTTGTTGTAGCATTAAAATTATTACAATTGAGGTACTTTAATGTCTATGAGTCACATTGTTTTAGGAACTAAAAACCAGGATTTACTGTATGCATAAAAATGAATTCCAGCATTGTAAAATATCTTCCTGTACCATCTACACCAGTTTTGTGAAATTATCACTTATATCACACTTCTTATTTATAGATTGATATGTCTACATATTTTCCTCAACCTAATGCTAATTTTCAAATTTATGTGCGACTCAAAACAACAACAACAAAATTATTAAGATTTTACTTTTCATTTTGAGAATTTTCGACCGCTTGGTTTTTAATGTCCCAGTCAGTCACCTGACCTCGCCCCCTCTAGACCAGATATGATGATATACATGTAAAAAAGTAATTATAAGAAAAAGAACGGGGTTATTCATTTACTGTCTTGTATATTGTAGGCGAATCTTTTTATGTATTTGACAATTTTAATGCACTTTACTCTGCTTTTCTTTTTGATTTTTCGTCTAAAAAATATTTTTTTACAAAAATTTCACACGCACATATATATATTGTATAAAACGGCAAACCAAATTTTCATCTGGCACTCCCTTCGCGTGGCGCCCAGGGCACATGCCCCCTCGCAACCCCCCCCCCTTAGTTTCAGCCCTGACTCCTTCTCCCGTTTGTTTTTATTGCCCCGGGCAGCCACCCGATCTCGCTCATATCAAGACGGATAAAATGAAAGCTGAACGCTGCTCAGGGAGAGAGAGAAAAAAGTTGAACCGCCTTCATGGAATCGTTTCATTAGAAAAGTCAGAGTCAAACAAAATCTTCATTTGGCGCCCCTTCGCCTTTCGGTATATTTAGAATTGGAGAAAGAAAATAGCGTAAGAGAACAGCTCTTTTTTCTAATTAATTTGCAGTCTTTTATTGTAGATGAATCTTTTTATATATTGGCCCGGGTAGCCACCCGATCTCGCCCATATGAAGACGGGTAAAATGAAAGCTGAACGCTGCTCAGGGAGAGAGAGAAAAAAGTTGAACCGCCTTCATGGAATCGTTTCATCAGAAAAGTCAGAGTCAAACGAAATCTTTATTTGGCGCCCCCTTCGCCTTTTGGTATATTTAGAATTGGAGAAAGAAAATAGCGTAAGGGAACAGCTCTTTTTTTCTAATTAATTTGCAGTCTTTTATTATAGATGAATCTTTTTATATATTGGCCCGGGTAACCACCCGATCTCGCCCATATGAAGACGGGTAAAACGATAGCTGAGAGAGACAGAAAAAAGTTGAACCGATCGTTTCATCAGAAAAGTCAGAGTCAAACAAAATCTTCATTTGGCGCCCCCTTCGCCTTTCGGTATATTTAGAATTGGAGAAAGAAAGTAGCGTAAGAGAACAGCTCTTTTTCTAATTAATTTGCAGTCTTTTATTGTAGATGAATCTTTTTATATATTAGCCCGGGTAGCCACCCGATCTCGCCCATATGAAGACGGGTAAAACGATAGCTGAACGCTGCTCAGAGAGAGACAGAAAAAAGTTGAACCGCCCTCATGGAATCGTTTCATCAGAAAAGTCAGAGTCAAACAAAATCTTCATTTGGCGCCCCCTTCGCTTTTCGGTATATTTAAGGTGCGTTTTCACTGGTCGTTCTAACGACCTAAAAAATCCTAGTGACCCAAAACCTTAACCTAAGAGCGTTTTCACTGGTTACATATAAAATCTTTACGCCAACCAATCAAAGGCAAGTTTTTACTGCGCAAGCGTCTACTTTACGGCTTTACTGTCTGCAGATCGAACAGATGTCAAAAAATGTAAACAAATAATTGTTGTTTGTTGTTGTCAGTTTAATTAGTAGTAGCAAATATTTTGTATAGAAATTAATCGAAAGTTTCGACTGTTTTCCCCACTAAAGGGTCTTAAAAAATGCCCCACAAATCATTGTTTATTCAAACTTTAAATTGTGGCTATGGATTTATACTCCTAAATTAAATAAAAACACTAGGTCACCATGATTTATGTATATTTAAAAACATACTGAATAAATTATTTTTCACACAAGTACGTGTGAAAAACGTTACGTACGTTAGTGGCACATGTGTAATAGAGATCGACTATAAATTTAATGTTGCTTTTTGAATTTCCTTTTAAAGAAATTGAGTAGAATTAGATTTGTTAAATAAATCAACGAATTAAATAAAACATTAAGGCAATGTAAAAATTTGAATGTTCCGACCCGCTTATAAAGTGATATACTCACTGTTTTTTGTGAATCGTTTTTCATATTTCACAAGAAAAGTTAACATTTAAGAATGTTTATTTTTATTTTATTATTTTTTTAAATATGGAATTTTTTTATATTTTAGTTTTTTTTATAAAACTTTAAACGTTTAGCATTTTATTATATTTTTTAAAAAATGGCACATTTAGAGAAATAGAAATTCCTAATAATGTTTATCTCTGTAACAAAAGAAAAAGAACAAAATTTAAGGGAAAAAAATATGTGTGAAAAAAATCTTTAAAACTTAAATAAAATCTAAAATAAAACCTTTTTTATATTAGAGTGAAAAAGAGTATTTTAGAAATTAATGGTGGAACTTGGGACCCATGAGCACATACAACTGTACCAGTGGTGTAATCGTAAAAAAAGCAGAAGGCATACGCTCAAGGCAGAGAGTATACCCTACAGTGTATATACTATAGCTTTTTTGAGAAACAGACGGTATACGGTGTTTCCTAAAAAAATCCCGAAGTTATACGGCGTATACCACCATATACCCTCCATACATCCCTGAACCGTACGCCTGTGACACTGGCAGATTCTCTTATACATATCATCACTACAGTCAGTATAAAATTATCCAATATAGTTAAATCTACTTTTTGTGACAACCCCCCCCCCCAAAAAAAAAAAAATTAACAGTAAAATGCAAAATAAATGTACTTAAAATTGTAAGTTTTACCTTATGATTTCACATCAGGGGTGAATTTTTTTTTTTTTTTTTTTTTTTGGGGGGGGGGGGGGGACCCGTTTTTGTTACAGAATTGAGAAAAATAAATTTCTGTAAAGAAAAATCAAATTCAGTTGTTTAAATTCAAAGTAAACATTTAATCATCCTTTTTTTAAATGTCTTCCTGCTATACTTTTCTTCTGAGCTTATTTTGTTTGTAAATTACACATTTTAAATCCCAACAATTTTTTGTTATTGTGTGAAGTCGCTTTTATGGAGAATAATTTTGTGAAGGGGCTTCTTTTATTAAGAAGAATAAAGGAGTATAAATATTTGCCGGGGCAATCCCTGTTTTTGTGAATAGATCACAAAAAAGGTACTTTTATCTTGGATATTTTTTTTTCTTCCAGCAATAATTCCTGTTAGTGTTCACTTGTATAAATTAGAAACGATGTACTGAGGTTGAAATAACAATTTTGGTTCATCGTATTATTTCTCCTTATTGTTTTATTCCCTTTTTTTAATGAAATAAGTGAAAGGCACTTATTTTAAATGTATGTAATATATGTATTTTAAATGAAAATTTTGTATTTCAAATAAAATGAATGAGGGGTTTATATTAAAAAAAAAATGAATACAAATGATGACATTATTTAATGGTTTATCTCAGGATCGAAACTAGAGGGGGGGGGGGCAGAGGAGGCATGTTCCCTGGTCGCCATAAGGAAAACGAAGGGGTGTCAAATGAATTTTGGTTTTTGATTTCTTAAGAAGCTACACTAGTCACACGAAGAAACTCACAAGCTAATGTTAAATATGGGAGCATTCTTTTCAAATTTCTCGCTTGCATTTTAATATTTTTAAATATTTTTTTTTTTCTTAAGATAGTTGAGTTTGATCTTTAACATTGTTAGGTTGTACGTTTTTGATTTTGGTTCAAGTTTTTTTAGGAGGCTACTTAAACTTTCAGAACCGGTTCAAAAAGTGAAAGTAATTTTATATATATATTTAAAAAAACTGCAAACAAAATTTAAAAAGTAAACATTTATCCTGTTAGAAACAACCTCAGCTGTCCCAAACGGAAAAAATCATTTAAAAATATTAAAGTGCAAGCGAGAAATTTGAAAAGAATGCTCCTATAAGTTTAACATTAGCTTGCGAATCTGCATAGTTTCTTCATGTGACTTCCTTTGGATTTCGTTTTCAAAGTTTTAATGAATCAATATTTGACAAAGTTGATTACGTATTTTTTTATTACATATTTTAAATTTGAAATAAGTCAGCGATTAGAATTAAAATTCTCTTCGTAAATTTACTTTGCGGAGGTCGGGGGGGAGGGGGCAAAATCTATGTTTGTGCTGGGTGCAAAAAAGGCTAGTTTCAGCCCTGGTTTATTTCATGTGCCTGGCTGACATAAAGTACCTACCCAAAAATGTTGTGAATTTGATAAATTTCACTGGATCAAATGGCATAGCAATGATTTCACTAATAAATATATCTCCAACCGTAACATGCCAATGAAACGCATCATGTTGCCTCGCTGTAAGTTTAAATGTTAAATTATGATAAAAATGATAGAGTTACTACTAAATAAGTATAAAAGTAAAAATAGTTTTTTGTTAACCACTTTTTTATAAACATTGAATGTTTATAAAAATCATCCCTAATTTCAGGACTATAATTCATGTTGGTTCAAAAAACTTCTGTTACAATACATTAATTTGGCATGACTCTAATTATGGAAAATTCACCACTTCGACTTGGTAGAAAGCATGAACTACTGAATTTATTAAAATGATTATTTTTTCTCCCGTTTTTTCAAGTATGACAACAGAAAAGGCGGAAAAAACATTTTTGAAACTATGTATTGAGAATTTTAAAATTATTTTTTCGAAGTTTAATTATAATTTTCTTAATATTAAATTATCATTTGATAAAAGCAGATTAAAAAAATTATTTCTTTATTATTGTAATTAAAAATTCTCTTTATTTTTTATTTATATTTCATTTGTTACCTAATATTTCGCTGCTACAGTTTCACAGCCAGTTGGCATGTTTTAATGACATGATTTGATGCAAACCCTGTTATTTTAACCATAGAGAATATTTGGAGATTTATCACCTGTGACTCTAACAGAAAAATGCATTAAAATTCATTTATCACTTTATAATTAAGTTCCTAAAGATACTAAAATTTATTGCCAAAAGAAGCACTCAGGTGTACATCATTTTTACAATTCTGGAGTATTTAGATAACACGAGTCTACTCTTGGTTAGGGATGCACCGAATATCAAACTATCTGGTTAAGCTGAATATCAAAGTATTCAGCCGAACCGAATACTTAAAAAAACCTTTTGAAACACATTTTGAAAAACTTTTCACAATTTCTACCTTTAACTGTCAACTTATAAATATATTTAAAATAATTAGAAACAAGTTCATATTTAAATAAAATAAGATGTTTTTAGATTATTTGTTTGCTGTAATTTAAAAAAATAACCATGATGAGGATTAAAACTATGATTAATTTGGATTTTCATAGGAATTAATGATGTACAAATACAAGTTTCTAAATTTTGTTTAGTAAATAATATGTTTCTTGCTTTTTTACAAAAAAGAGTTTCTAACAAAATGGAAAAACTTTTGCGGTTGATGATGGGTACAAAGACAGACAATTTTTGTTCAGAAAACCATAATCCACTTTTTGAGTCATCATAAATACATTATATCTCATCTCACTCAATCTTGAATTTTCGTTTGTTACTTTAACAATAATGAAGACATCATAACTATAGAAACATGTCATAAATTCCCGGAGCCGCCATCTTGGAATTTTTCTTGGAGTGAAAACCCCTTTTCCGCCAAGTAGTAAATGTCGCCAAACACCGGTTTATACGCATGTTAGACTTAACGAAAATAAAATGTAAATAATAAACAAAACTCGTTAAAGTGGCATTCACTAAACGTTGTATGAGCGCTATGCGCTCATTAACCGAAAAAAAAATCACTGGATTCTGCAAACTCCTGCCACGACCACAAAAATGCACAAAACTCATTAAGTGCCAATCAGTAATCGCGCTCATTAACTGAAAAAAAAACATCACTGGATTCAGCAGTTCTTGCTGTGTAGCATTCTCAAAATTCAGCAGTTCTCGCTGTGTAGCAATCTCAAAATGTAAAAAACTCGAAAGGCAACAAAATATACATAAAATTATTAACATACCTTAACAGACATCTGCTTTCTTGAAAGCTCAAGCATGAAATACTATCATAGCATCACCATCATTTTCAAAAATAGGCTTATGAATACGCATTGACACACTATAAACAAACCTCCTTTTTTCGTCAAAATTTCCTCAAATTTATTAATTACTTCAGCAAGAGTGTTTAAACAGACTACAGAAACCATAGTCAATCAAATACATCCAATAAATTTAACAAAAATAAAAAGACAGAATAATACAACACAATATCAAAACACATCCACAAAATCCTAAGCGAAAATGAGCTTCTCAGGGGTTCCCAGAACACGACACGCCAGAACTCACACGGGATTCCACAAATCGATAAAGATTGCCAACATAAAATCACCAAGAAATCTCAAAACATCCAAGATAGCGGCCACCTGGGAATATAAGGCATCTAAGCCTAACTAACTATTAATTAGCTAAGAAATTTAAGTACGCTTATAGACAAAAACAGAAATAGTTATGCTACTGTATTATCTAAATATTTATTACAGAATGCTAATTATGAAAAAACACTTTTAAAATGCTTTAAATATTTATAAATATAAATTTATTATAACTATATAAATTATGGAATAAATTTATTGCATGGTATTTTAAAAAAGATATGATACTGCAAAACAGTTTTTTTGTTTACATTACATTTTCATCAAATTTTAGGATAAAGTTATAATATAGATTCCCAAAAGGCAAATCTCAACACCTTAGAAATTTTAAATCAAAATATCTTACACATAATTATATTTAAAAAAAAATAAAAGCACTTTAAACATATTAATATTTAAAAAATGAAAGGCAAAATATAATACAAATATAAATAAATATTTGATTCAAATGGTAAATGTTGATTTTTTATTAAAGTGCTACTCAAAATCAAGTATGGGAAACTGAAAATAGCTGACTATATATATATTTATTAAAATAGTATATCACTTTTAACATTAAGAAAAACTTCATAAAAGAATTTTAGCCCTAAGCATTGATTTATAAAATTACACAAGCTTCCACTTAGATTAGGGTCTAAATTCTATCAACTGTCAGAAGACTTTAATAAAGCTACATTTAAATACAAAAACAGTTATATTAATTTTAAAAGTTGCAGAAATTTGTCTTACCTGCATATACTTAAAGTTGTTCTGGTGGACTTTAAAATCTTTCTACAAAACATTAAGTTTATTATACACATAAAGGTGGCAACCTCTAATTATAAAAATGTTTCTGTCATAACTTTAATTTTTGAAAGATTACCTTATCATTAATTTTTTAAACATTATTTGCAATGGATAGTTTGTTTATTTAGGTTAATACAATGTGACAATTTATTTAAGTATGCAATGTTGTTGACAGTTTGTTTATTTAGGTTTTTTTTTTCTTTTGCACGTTGCATGCTTTATAAATCACTGTTTTCAATCTAATTTTTTTAATTTTCCGAACGAAAAATAAAGATTTCTCATTTAAATTTTTCTTTTTTTTTCTGCATTCATAATTATTAACAAAACAATAAGACTAAAAAGCAATCGAAGAATCAAAATTTAACAAGTTTCAGTTTCGGTCGATACTTAATTTTAAATCATACCAACCGTATCATGTAACTGCTCTGATGACAATAAATATAATTAACATAAGGAAAAAACAAGACACTTTGTCGTCTTAAAACAACAAACTCTATCTTTTTTATTATTATTATTATTTTACTTTCAAAAACACTTAGTCTCATATGAATATAAACAACAAACTATTTTTGCATCTTTTAAGAACACTTTTTTACTTTAAAAAAGAAAACACTAGAAACTTTTATTATCTAAAAACATATCTCCCCTTTCCCTCGCCTTTTTTTTTTTCATCTTTTAAAATAAAACCAAATAGTGCAATTGCCCTGGTAACAAACAAAATGAAGATATACGTAAGGCTGGCCCACACTTTTTTTTTTACTTAGCAGCAGACTTTATTTATGCCCCAGACTGAAACATATAAATGCTTATTTCACATTATATTTGCAATATGAGCATTTAAAAATATTTTCAGCTAAATAATTTTTGTACTTACTCATTGAGTAATATATTGTGTTCTCATAGTTTGTAGTGCAGCATGCTATTTTTGGAAAATGTAATTTAACGAGTAATGTAATTAAAAAAAGACTAGTTTGTAGGGAGCACAAATATTATTTTTGATGTTACTTAAATAAACTTACTTTACTGTCTCCTCTTTTGACATAGAAGTGGTACTCACAGATTTTTTAAAATCTTCTTTTCTGAAGTCCAAGGGCTTGGTCTGAAGTCCAGTTGCTTGCAGACGATCACTAATGGTAGTCACTTATTATACAATAAAACTACACACTTGTGATTTTCTGAAAGCATTCAAATTTGAAGATGTATCCCGGCACCAGCTGATCTGCCAGACGCTTACCTCCACTGGTATACTTTGTATTGATTGATATATACAATTTCTGGATGTAACATCAAAAATATTGATGCTTCTTACAAACAAGTTTATTTTTATTACATTACTCGCAAAATTATATTTTCCAAAAAACAGCATATTACACAACAAACAATGACAAAACTAGGACCTACTATAGTTTCATTACTTCTAATATACTATTTTGACCACTGAATTTATATACATCATGAATTCATGACTCGTCTAAAACTTTAATATACACTCAAACATATAGACTGAAAGAATCTCCCACAGAGAGCATTTTATTTTTTGATAATGAATTCCATTTTCAAAAATAGTAAGAATAATAAGTAATGATTTTTGAAAAAAATAAATAAAGGAATAAATAGTTCTTTACTTTAATAGATAAATAGGTACATTTAAAACCGATGACCTATGCTGTAAGATAAATCTGTAGCCATACTTGTAAAAGAAATGCACCTAAATAACAATTTAAACAAAATTTTATAAATATGCATTTCAAATGGAGAATCTCCTATTATTTTGATAGCAATACTTTTTTAATAAATGAAAATAATTGCTAACAAGACATGCAGATTTAACTTAAAATACATTGAATATGCATTTATAACTGCTTATCGAATTGGAATGGTAATGTGTACAAATTCTTCAAAATGGGCACATAGAAAAGCTACACATGGTCTGAATATCTCTCAATTGATTTAAATTTCATACAAAGTTATAAATCTTCATAAAAGTTTCAGGATTAATCTTAACAACAAAAAGAAAAATAGCACATCTGCAGGTGAAAAGCATTAAAATTAAAATAAAAAATAGATTAGCAGTGTTTTCCTTACATGACAAAGTTCACAAGTAAATATCTGAAAAGGAGTAAAGAGCAAACTGTTTTGCAATCAGATGTTTCTTGCTTAAAAGAGAACAGGAAAATACAAAATACAACGGCTTGTTTATTTTATAGAAACTTTGTTTACATGCTCGCTTAAACATGCATAATCAAATACCTACTATTAGCAAAACTGGATTAAAGTTTGCCTGTAACTAATTTTCCATTTAAAAATCAATGGGCTACAGTAAACAATATCCTTCTTAACAATTACGATTATTTTAAGTGAGTAAATGGAAATTTAAATCTAAATTGATCGGAAATACCCTATCAAGTAACCAAGTATAATCAATGAAGCAAGTAATTCATCTTAAGAAACAAACATTCTTAAAAAATACTTTTAATCTTTGTATACTATTAACGTTTAATAAAAATAAAATAATTTTGAGAACTGGACATATCTTCATCCTTATATCCGCAACAAAATCCTTAAACAAACTATATAATTAGTATTCTAATATTAATAAAATGTAGAATGATTACCAAAAATAACAACAATTTAAAGAATCCATATGGATTACCCACAATTTATTAAATTAAAAGACAATAATAAAGGATGATATCTATCCAACATGTCAATAAAACTTACCGTTTTGCTTCAATCACAAAAAATAGATTCCTCTTTGACGTAAAACAAAGTAAATAAATAAAACGATATAAAACATAAATATCACTTAGTAAATTGACAACACCGCCATTATTATCAAAAGCTCTATTTTAATTGGCTGCGCTTAGGTAAGCCGTGCTTAGGATTGATCACGAATCAAACCTACAAAATCGCGTTCTAACGACCTAAAATCTTGTGTTTAGGTAAAAAGTTAGGTAAGTTAGACCTTGGGTAGACCAGTGAAAACGCACCTTTAGAATTGGAGATAGAAAATAGCCTAAGAGAACGGCTCTTTTTTCTGATTAATTTGCAGCCTTTTATTATAGATGAATCTTTTTATATATTTGTAAATTTTAATGAATTTAGTTCCGTTTTGCTTTTGGTTTTTCCGGCTGTGAGACATTTTTATGCAAATTCAACGTAAATATACATATATTTTTGTATGTAAAGACAAAAAAAAATCTTCATTTGGCGCCCCCTACGCTGTCTGTTCTGGCGCCCGGGGCGTAGAAGGTTGGGGGGGCACATGCCCCTCCGTGCCCCCCCGACGCTACGCCTATGATGTTGAGCTCTGTGGTGGTAGGTGTTCAAAGTTTGACTCCCACTGGCTGGCCAACTGATTCAATGAGTTTTCTACCTCTGAAACTTGGCGACGATTTGCTAAAGAAAAGGATTTCCCCACCAGCTGTGGATCAGAAATTCTGTTCTACAGCCTCTTTTATAAAGGCAATCAACTCAGGAGGCAAGGGTAAAACAGATAGAGGGCGCTAGTCGCTAATCAGAACACTATCAATCTCTAACCAACCAACCGACCGCAAAAATGGTATAAAAGACATAAGCGACTCTATGTTGTTTTTTGGTCGGAGTAGGTTGGTGCGTATTGGCAACAGCTCCGATATTTACTTTGCTGTGGTGGTCGTTTGTTGGTTTTTGCGTGTGAAGAGTGCACGCTTTCCTACTTCCTTCAAGGGAAGGGTTTCTTTTACCTTCAGGTTGTATTATATTTTTGTTATTTAGTTTAATTGAGCTTTTGGCTAGCTCTTTCGTGGTTTTTCCCTTGCTAAGTGTTTGTATTTCTGTGTTGCGGCCGTATTCTCCCCTCATGCGGAATCGGAATATCGTACTGAATTCAGTGATTCCGGTCGTTATTCCGAAGATGAGCGATTCTCCCCTCAAAATTCGCAATTCAGGCATTTCGAATAACCGGAATATCTCTTACTTTTTTCCGGCTGCTCAGAGGCAGGTGGAATATCGTTCGGAAGGCCGGAATCATGTAATGGCGGATGTAAACAGTTATTCTTTATGTATTTTCATAAATTATATCTTGCGTTTTAAGTAATAAATCACATTAGATATGAATAATTTTTTTATTCATATCTGTTTTGCTGTCAAAATGGGAATATTTTTCAGCAAATTGGTATGTAATAAATTTTTATTTTCTAGGTAAAAGTTTGCTTTATTTTGTAATATGGTAAAAAGAAATTATATTTTAGATTCTGTCTCCTTTCCACACCGTATACTTTTTTGTTTACAGATTTGTTGATGAAGTAAATTATATATTTCATTCAATTTAAATATTGATGTGTCACCAGAATTGTTTAAATGACTTGTTAATATTTTGTAGTACCTATTTGTTTAACATATCCATCTTTCTTATATAATTTGAAGATTTTTAGTTTTTTTTTTTTTTTAACTGAACGTAATATTTCTGAATGACCTTTGTAGCTACGTATAACTTAAAAACCTGTGCTTCAAGTATGTATACATACATACTCGTGTAATATTGTGTGTTGTTTTTTTATTATTATTCAAATGTACTCCAATAAATTACAAAGTAGCCTCATGTTTTTACATTTCAGTGCTTAATAAGCCTTGTGTCCGACAGTTTTGCATTCAAACTTTCATGTGATATTTTACAAATGAATTTAAAGTCTATGGGCTACAATAGCAGTTGTATTGCACTATCTAAAGTATTTGTTTAAAATCTAAAATTAATAGTATCAAAGAGGGTTGAGAATTTGATTAGTGAATTAAAATGCCCTCATGATGTAGAAGCTTTGTAAGTTTTAAACTAAAAAAAGCTATACAGCCTTGCTATAAGGCCTTTTTGCATTATCAGTAATAGCCACAAAGATTTTGCTAGTATACATTGTCCTATATCATTCTTTTATTAATACATGACTATTTGTGTGAAAAAGTGTGATAACTAAAATTTGAGATTCTGCCTTTTCTCAAAACAAATTTTCTGAGTTCTCGAATTGCATCGATATAATTGGTCTGTTGGTTGTTTTATACTTTTAAATGTTCATGTTGCGTGTTGATGATTGCAGACAGAGGATTTTTATTTATAAAATCACTAATTGTTATATCTACATTAATTTCTTGTAAAATTCAGGCAAGAATTATTTATGCAATTTGTTATTGGATTACTAAAATCTTTTCTTACTTCCACATGGTATTGTGCTGTCCTCTAAAAAAAACCCACTTTTTAAATTTTTCTCTATATAAAATTTAATAAAAAATACAAAAACAATTTGAAGTAGCTACATTTTCACAGCTAGTTCTAAGATTTTAATGTATAGTATTTTTGATTTTGTCAATATATTACAAAATGGCAGTCAATTAAAGAAGAATTTGAAAAAAACCCACTTTTTCCTAAAAATAACCCATGTTACCTAAAAAAAACCCACATGTAAAAACACTTCTAGAAACCAAAATATTAGACAGCAAAGTATTTTTTCATTATTAATTATTTTTAAAACACAATTCTGCAAAAAAAAGGGGGTTTTTTTTTTTCAGTTTTTTTGCAATCAAATCCAAAGGGGCAACTTAATCACACAAGTTTTAATTAATCTTTGTTCAGAAAGTAGAAATGCCTGAAATTGGCACTGTGTTATTCAGAAACTACAGAAATGTTCCATTTTTTGGTAAACATAAAAGATCTTTCAGAAAATAATGTCAAAGTTGCCGTTTTCAACCAAATTTCCTTACAAAAGGAGAAAAACCACCCAAAGAGAGGTGAAAAACTAGACGTCATGGGACCCAAAATCGCTTGTAACTCAATAAGTAATTTACCAAAAACGTAAAACTCATTTCGATTCCAAATCGCTTAGTCAGCCCTGTCAATTTTGTACCTTTATGTTTAAAAATGAGTAAATGTGTCAAAGTTTCGTCCTTGTTGAACAGTGAACTTGAGAATCGCCTAATAAAATTTGCATAAAAAAGCAAAATAATGATTAAAATTAAATAAGCTTGTAAACATTAAAACAATGTATGATATAAAAGTAAAAGGATATCTTTGTGCACATAAAAAAAGTGGATGGGTTTTATTTTTGCAAAAACAAAGAGGCGGGGGGAGGTATGACATAGCTTGTACAAATTCTTAGAAATGCAAAATTTGCATAATTTATTGTGTTTTTTCCCTTTAATTAATATTTTAAAGAAAAAATATATGCTCCACCATATATATATATATATATATATACATATATAAAAGTGGTTTTTTTTTACCTCTGTTTTCAAAAGGTCACAAACTGAGGCAAACATAATATAATCAGCTGAAAATGGTGCATTTTATTCACATATTAATAGTTTAACATAAAAATATCTAAAAACTGATGTACATCATTGTAACATGTCGTATTATAACAAGAAAAACTGTGAAAATGAAGCTCTCTTTTTTTTTTGGCTAGAATTCTGTATTAGCTTATTTTTTAAAAAAACTAAAACACTTTTAAAGTAATTTTATTATTGTAAATGGCATATAGAAACAGGACAAAAAGAAAATTTTACTTCAGTGATTTTTTTGATGAAGTTCTATGGTGGGTTTTTTTTAAGATACATTTTCCTGTGGGTTTTTTTTAGAGGACAGCACGTTTCTCTATTTTTGATTTGGTTTTGTCTATAGTTTCTTGTTAGTAACTTATGCTTAACTTGCTGTATACTCATTAAATAATAATTTTCTGTATTCTGTGATGAAAGAATGCCACCTGCTCTTATTTTGCAAGTTTTTTTATACAGGGCCAGCCAAGTATAGGATCTGGTGGTGTTATATTGTTTTGAGGATTTTTTTTTTTCTTTAAACTTGTCATTAGTAGTTCAGTTATTCTTTTTATGATTTTACAATATTTAATGTTTAATGGAATCTTGTATTTTTTAAGAAACAGAAAAATATTTCTTAGATGATGAAACACTTGTATTGCAGTTGTAATATTTCTTATTTTCTTTTTCAGTTGAAATGTAACCTGTAAATTGAATCTTCAATTTTTTGTCCACTGAAGTATGTGCAAGAGTCTATAGGATCCAAATGACAAGAATTACGACTTATAGTGTCCAGCTGGTACCACTTTTAAAAGCATTAAGAGGTGTTATTTGTTCTCTGCTTTTGAGTGTGTATCCAGCTAGATTGAAATTTGGAAAGTGTGGAGTTTTGATGCCAATGGACAACATTGATTTATGACTTTTGGCTGTTTGCAAGTTGTTTTTAAGCCAAGGATGTTTAAGGATCGTCACCAAACTCCTGTTCAAGTAAGAAATAAGACTAAAAAAAGCATTTATTATTGGAATTTTAATCGTGCTATTGTATATAATTTAAAATTTATCTTCTTTGTTTACAGTTACAAAGATTAAATATTTGGTAAGTGTTTCTTGTTTTTTTAAATTGGTATTTTTTGCATTGAATTTAAATAATAAATGCTAATATTTAACTGTATTTTACAGATATATATGAGTATGTATCACTCAACTATTGCTCCCCCTCCCCTTTCCACTTTTTAAAAATTCTTTTGCAAATTTAAAATATGAATAATTAATTTATGTACTTACTTACTTTAACATCAGTTGCATTTAATTTTTATATGTAAATCATAAGCATAGCAAGAGGCTATTTCAGTCCCATGAAAACACCCGTTCACTAATGTTAATCCAATGGGAGAATTTTTTTAAGATATCTCGTTTGCATTTGAACATTTTAAAATTATTATTTATTTATTTTTGGATAGCTGAGGTAAATCTCCACAAAGGCTGTTTTTTACTTTTGCTATATTGATTGCAGGTTTTTCTTATGAAGAGGCTTTCATTTCTGAAAGCGGTTCTGAAAGTGAAAGTGGCTTAATTAAAAATACTTGTAAACAAAATCGAAAAATGGTCTATGCATTTGAAAGCTGAGGTAGATCTATACAACAAACGAGATATCTGAAATTTCTCCCATTGGATTAACATTAGCAAACAGGTGTTTTCGTGTGGCTGAAGTAGCCTCTTAAGAGCTCACACTATCACGGGAAGAAAGGAAAACACTAATGTTTATATGGGGTCTTTATTTTCAAATTTCTCATTTGAATTTTAATATTTTTGGGCATAGGGTAGTTGAGGACGATCTATAACAGGCTAGTTTTTACTTTTTTGATTTTGGTTATAGTTTTTTTTAATTTTATTTTATTAGGATAGTTTCGATTTCAGAACCGGTTCCAAAAGTGAAAGTAATCGTTTTTAAATCGCAAACCAAACTCGAAAAAATAAAAACTAGCCTGGTTATAGATCATCCTCAGCTATTTTTGAAAATAATGCCCCCATAGATTTAACATTTTCCTTTTTCCTGTGACTAGTGTGGGCTCTTAAAAAGGTTACTTCAATCACGTGAAATCACCCATTTGCTAATGTTAATCCAATGGGAGAATTTTTTTAAGAAATCTCATTTGCATTTGAATATTTTTAAATGATTTTTTTTTATTATTGCAATGGATAGCTGAGGTAGATCTACACAACAAAGACCATTTTTTGATTTATTTTACAGGTATTTTTAATTAGGCCACTTTCACTTTTGGAACCGATTCTGAAATTGAAACTATCCTAATACCAAAAGAAAACTGTAACCAAAATTGAAAAAGTAAAAACTAGCGCAGTTAGAGATCGTCCTCAGCAATCCTATGCAAAACAATTATTCAAAAATATTAAAATCAAAGGGAGTAATTTGAAAATAATGCCCCCATAGGATTAACATTAATGTTCTCATTTTTTCTCATAACTGAAGTAGCCTCTTAAGAGCCTACGCTAGTCACGGACAGAAACACTCAAGCTAATGTTATTCTTATAAGAGGATAGTTTACAGATTTCTCAACTTTTATTATACATTTGTAGTTTTTTGATTTACTTTTTTTATATATAAGGATAAATTCACTTGTGGAACCAGTTCTGCAAATGAAACTACCCTTATAAAAAATAAAAAGAAATGTGCTCAGTTAAATTGATGGCACTGAGCTCACAGGCTATTCACACTAATTGTATATTATACTCTTAATTTTTCAAAGAATAATGTCCCTTGAAAAATACTTCAATTTTGTTGTAAGTGAGGAAAAAAAGGGAAATCACCTTTTTAGAATATCGATTTATAAAGTTTTCATATTAAGTGCAATATTTTTCAGTTTCTAATTTATATTACTTTTAAAAATATTTATAAACAATAAGTCGACTATTTTGAAAACATTAGATATACATAAAAAATATCGGATATTTTTGATATATTCAAAAATATATTTACGGACCCACCCTGGGTATAATTTTCATAATTTTTTTCGTTAACATATACATGTATGTGTATAATTTTAGATTTATGCGATGTCAATTATTTTACAAAGTACAAGTGCAAGAAGAGCAGTTACTGCCATTTCTGCTATTAACTAATGAATTGACATTTGTAGTTTTTATTGTTTTATAATTACTAATTATAATTTCATTAATTATAAAAAATTATGGTATTTTCGGTTAGCCGGGTGCCAGTGTTATATATACATATGTATGTATACCTATATATACATATATATTTATACATATATAGAAGCTGTGTGTGTGTGTGTGTGTGTGTGTGTGTGTGTGTGTGTGTGTGTATCGGGCGCCCGGCTAACCGAAAAGTACCAAAATTAAATTATGCTTCTTAATGTCATCAAATTAAAGGTTTAATTGTTTTGGAAACCTATAACTCTTGATAGACATTCAGTACCTTAAATCAAGATTGAAAATCAGATTTTTTTTTTTCAAGTTAAGTATTGATATTAATTAAATACAGTAGAACCTCGCTAATCCAAACTAATTGGGACCAGTGGCTGTTCGTATTACAAAAAATTCGGATTACCCAAAATTTCGATAAAAATAGAAGCAAAATAAAAATGCGTGCTAAAAAAGTTATAAGTAGTAGTACAGTAAACATCCTGTAATCCGGAATCCTAAGGTACGGCATGACTTTTGGAAAAGAACAGTATTATTTGTTTAATCACCCCTGATGTCTATAATAATCCAATGAAACTTCAGAATGAGGAATTATGTAACAACTCATTACAAATGGTTCAAAATCGCGATTCTATAAATACCTGAGTCACCATGTCGAGTAAGAAGGAAGAAAAAACATTTCTGTAAATAATTTGCGAAACAAAACTGTTGAAAGGAAAAATATATTTTTATCATCTGAATTAAATACTTTTTGCATTTTAGAAAAGAATTTTATGACTAGCAAACAGATATTCAAGATTTCTTTTACGACGGCTTCTACGAGTAGACCTACAGTGCACGTTTTTATTTTATATTCGCTTACATATATTGTACTTTTACATTATTCGGTATTTTTTTAAATTCTTTTCAAGCTATTTAAAGAATGAAAAACATGCTTTACTGCCTTTTTTTGTTTAATTCTAACTTCTACATGATATTCATTCTGTAATTCAGAGTATAAATATAGAAATTTCATAATCCGGTATATTTCAAATTCAGTAATTTTCGAATATAAAATCGGTTCGTATTAACCGGAATTTCGGATCATCAGGGTTCTACTGTATTTATATTTACCAATATCTATGTACTCATAGATGACTACAAGTAAAAATATAGTATGATTACGTATTTAACCCCTTGGGGACAAGCGACCGGTATTCGTGCCGCGTAAGGTGCTCAGAATCGGGGATTATTCTCATCAGTAAATTTTTATTGTAAATTTTGTCTTATTTAATATGAGCATTTTGCCCATTCAATTAGGCAAAAATTTCTGGTTTAAAAAACCGGTGATTAAAGATTAAAAATTCTGTAAAAGACGCTCATCCTGAAGGGGTTAAAAAATATGCATCGTCATAACAATTACATAGCCTAGGATTTTTCTCCAGGAAAGGTTTTTCATCAATTTATTAAAAAAAAAGTTTAATTGTTCAAAAATGTAATTTTTATGTTGACTATTTGAGACGATAAAAATTAATGTAAAGAAAAGTATTAAAAGCCATAATTAATATACCACATAGTTATCCCAAGAATTTATATAAGAAAAAAAAAAAGCAAGCCCATTCTTCACCATAAGATTAAAAAAAATGTGGAACAAAAACACATCAGCAGTAACATTGGAAATGACCATCGTTTGTACACAAATTACAAACAAGAATTGAACTAGGGCTTCCGTAATTTAGAATGCGACTGACAATACTTCTGATATCGCAGATTAAATTGTAATGCACATTCCATGATGTCATTCCATTTGCAGAAAGCAATCTGTTAATTGTTGAATATTTTGCTGAACTATATTTTTAAAACTATGAACAAAAATCCAAATTTGACTTTAACCTTCTCGTCACCCTAATCCTCATATGAGGCTCCTACTTCGAATTGCAATATTTGAAAGAAAAAAAAATATTTTTGTTAATTCCAGCACCTAATAGCGATAGCATATGTTGATACATTTACTATTATGACTTTACTTATGCTTCAGCATTTAATAATAATAATATTAATAAAAGTTTTATTAATTATTAGTAAACCGTTGGTGTTTCTTTTAATTTCAAACATATGTTTCACTCTTTAAATTTAAATTAAGGACTCCTTTTTCGAATTAGTAATTTGTGATAAGAAATAAAAGATACTAC
This sequence comes from Maratus speciosus, assembly GCA_963932465.1. Taxonomy (NCBI): domain Eukaryota; kingdom Metazoa; phylum Arthropoda; class Arachnida; order Araneae; family Salticidae; genus Maratus; species Maratus speciosus. The sequence goes on along the minus strand of OZ010787.1, from coordinate 559,284,082 downwards.
TAAATTTTTTGTTTCTTTAATCTGGTTGTAATACGACATTTTCCAAACGTCTTAAAAAATTCTTCCTTAGACTATTTTTATATGAAAAACATGCAACATAACTACATTCGTTAAATTTCAGTAAACTGTAACTTCTGTTATTTCGATAGCTACTTTTAATTTTGTTACAGTAAAAGTAATTTTTCCCAAAATTGGAAGAAAAAAAAATGGTGCTGAGAGGGTTAAGAGAAACACCCTGAGTTCTTGATTAAAAATATATTGTAACCCTAATTTCCTATTTAAAAATTGTTTAACATGACTTGTATTATCAGCTCTAAATATTTGTTCTTCTAATTAGGAATACATATATATAAAAAAGTTTTTTTTTTTTTTTATTATAGATACAATGTATAGAAACTAATTTAAAGAAAAGAAATAACAGACATAATTAATATAGCATGCAACATTTCAAGACATGATAAAAGGATTATTCCCTTTTTCAGTAGAATTTATTTTTTTGTAAGAAAGAGGGGGGCGGGGAATATTCGTGTAACATGTACACAAAGAATGCATATTTCTGCTATTGCTATTTATTCACTTTAGCTCTGAAGAAAGGAAGTTTTATTTTGAAATCTATAAATAGCTATGTGTTAAATTAATAATACATGCTGTGCTTTCCTTTGCATTGTTTTTTACATGTCACATAATAATCATAATACAAAAGTATTTTTATTTGTTTTACCAGTCATTAGAGCTTTGGGGGGGGGGGGGGGGTAATTTCTAAATCATCCTTTCCTCTGGCTGCACCGGTGCTTTTAAATGACTTAGATAATAGTATATATGATTTTATTAATCATTAAACAAATTAAAATCATAACTAATTTGAATGACTGAATAACTAAGTTGTAAAGTCAGTGCTTCCAAGACTGCTATAAAAAGCTCATTTTTTTAATGTGCTGATAATTTGATGATATATATATATAACCAAAATGTTTATTAAAATACATCAATATCTAGATTTATCAAATGAAAGTTAAATGAAAGAAAATTAATGTTCACGTAGATACTACTATACAATATTATAATAAATTTCCAGTGCATACATTGAACACAAAATGCTGTCTTGACTAGTTGGGCTTTTCATTATGTTAGTTTTTACATGTCCATGTACTTAATAAACCTGTTGTATGTACATGTAAAAAAAATGAAATTATTTTGCGATGAGTATCTGACAGATATTTTAACTAACATCTTCGAGTTTCTCTGAAAAATTACTAAGATACAGTGGTTTGCTACGCTGTACGTTACAGAAAAATCTGAGGAATGTATACCATCATACAGCTATAAGGTAAGAGTTTATAAAAAGAAAAGCTGATGATACAAAAAGCAAAGTATGCGGGTACATCCATTCATTACTCTTGTGACCATTAGAGTAAATTTTCAGAAATATTTCCAATTATTTTATTATTAGGATAAAACATTACATAAAAAGTTAAATACCATTATGTATCATTCACATAAAATATATCTAATTTGTTACAAAATTTTGATATATTATATAGACAAGTAAAGTGTTTTTTGTTACAAATTAGATACATTTTATGTGAGTAGAACACGATGGTATTTAACTTGTTATACTATCTATTTTATCCTATTTATATTTTGTAATAAAATAATTGTAAGTATTTCTGAAAATTTGCTCTAATGGTCATAGAGTAACAGTGCACATAATGTTCATATAATGTATGCTCTCATATAAAGTTGTTCAGATTTTTTTTAATGAAATATTTTTATTTTTTACAAAAATATTACTTGCGATGAAATTTTAGAAATCATCTTTATTTTCCATCTTCAATGAATTTATTAGTTAATAAGGCAGTATTGTAAATAAGCTTCCCCCCCCTCCAAAAAAAAAAAAAAAGAAAGAAAAGTAAAAAAAAAATAAAGTAGTTTTATTGCTTTAAAAACATGAAGAATTTTAAATTAATAGCAAGCAATTTTAATGACGATAAAAAAAAAAAAGATAAAAATTCAGCATTTATAAAATTATATTTTAATCTTAAAATAGTTTTCTTTTTCAACTCGAAATGATAAAAACTTTAAATTATAATAAAGCTTAATAGTCACTTCAATAAATTCTAATGTGAAAAGTAACATGAGTTACATGTAAAATATTGATTATCATAATTTTTTACAATCAAATCATTGTTGTCCTTGAATTAATCAGAACTAATTATCTAATCTTAATATCTAATTTAATCCTTAAAATATTTTTTTCTCTATTCTGCTGCAATGGAAAAAAAAAAAAAAAAAAAAAAGAGGGGGGGGGGGAGCAATGATTGAGTTTTGACTATTAATGTCTTTTTTTTCAGTAATGAGAATTATTGGTACTTTTTAGTTATCCCGTCAACCAAATTACTGTTTCCAAATTGTAAGATTAAATGCCAATAATGGTTTGCCATTAATTAATTGTAAGATTAAATGCCAATAATGGCCAATAAAACCATTAATTTGACGTTTTAAATGTTTTACTAATTTATTTGCTCTTTTGTTATTTAAAATAAAAATTATGTCAATGTGTATAATTTGGCGAGTGGTTTGGCGATTTATATAATTTGGCGAAATTGGTCGACGGAATAACTACGAAGTACTGAATTATTATATTAAATAAGGGTCAGGTTCTTTTATATTTAAGTCAAGAGTACTACCATACTATTGTTTATTTACATGGACAATATCTATATCTGAGTATCCATAAAGGAACAACTTTTTACTAATAAACTTTTATAGGATAAATATAAGTTTTTATTAAAGTTTTATCAGTTGTAATTGTATTCAGTTTTTGTTTTTATTATAAAGAAGGGAAAAAAAAAATTCTCATTTAATATAGCTAATTTTCAACCAAACAGTAAATAAATATATTTAAAAAAGTGCAATTTAAGTGTATCTAACAATTGCCAATGAGATGCTTTGTTCCCAATTAGAGCACAGGTTGACATATTTTGCCAAGACAGGATCTTTAATGTAAACATTTGGTATATTACAAAGTCGATAGATATTGTTTGCAAATTTTTGGCTTTGCAAAAAATTGCCATACCTGAAGAAAGCTATGACACAGACACACACGCACAATATATACGTATCAAATGTATATATACACACACACACGAACTTACATTGAACAAAAAAATAATATATATGTGTATCTAAATAATAATTCTAAGCAAAATTATGTATGGTGCTATCTATATTGTATAGGCAGCCCTTCCTGGAGTACCTAAAACCTGATATGATGGAACTTGCATTAAAGTGAATAACAATGCATGATGTGTAAAAATCAAAATAATAAAAGTCTGAAGAGATAAAAATATTTTAGAATGCAACTGTTTCTAGATTGCAAAACAGGAGTTCTTTTTTTACAAAAATCATGAAAGAGGATGAGAAACATTACCAGCAAGGCCTGTGTATATCTGTTACCACAGTTTCTCGCTTTTTATTCTGATGATTAAAATTGGTCTCCTATTATGAAACCTTAAAACTGCTCAATGAAATTTATTTTGACTACTTGGGCTTTCCATTACATTAGTTTTTACACATTCCTGTACTTACTAAACCTATTTTATAAACATAAAAAAAAAAGAAATTATTCCTTTTATGATTCGTAACTGCCATCAAGCTAAGAACTTAACTGCACCATTGTATTACAGATGATTACAATTGCATTAGCAAGAATAAAATGTGTTATGGAATTTGAAAAACTACAAATACAAAAAATGAAGGATATATGTAATCTAGAATACAAAATTTTTTAATATTACACAGAACATATATTTAATCCTACAATGTGTATACTTAATCATATATTTAATCCTACATTATCCGCATCTGTATGTTATTTCTATGAGAAATGTGCATCAAGATGACATACACTAATATTCTACAAAAGTATGCTAATAGTAAAATAGATTTCAAATTTAAGTTTAAATTTTGTATATCCAATATCATGAATTATTTGTCAGTCAAAATACAAAATTAATAAAAATTATAACAAATAAATCAGTGTATGATTAATCATTGATACTTAATTTATCCGATTTAAATATTTCATCTTTAATGTAAGAATAACTACACCAGGAAAAAAAAAAAAAACTACTGAAAGTTAAAAATAGAAAAACAAAAACAATAGTAATATTTTATTTTTCAGCGAGCGATCCCCCAACACCCTCATTCTTTTTTAGAAATATTTCATACAGCACTAAAAAGTATGTTATTTTTCTTTAGGTATTCACTCAGTTACGCAAATTTATTCGAAAATTATTATTCTGATTAAAAGCTCCTCGCTAGTCAAAGCCATCAGCTAAGCGAAAAAAAAACGTGACGTATATTTTCATTCTGATTGGTTCTTCACACTTCAAAGGAATTTGTGATGTCACTTCCTTTCAAAAGCCACGGAATAAATATCGATTATTCCGAATCCGGAATCTGGCTAGGGGAGAATCGCTCTTTCCATTCGCTCCGGAATAATCGCCATATTCCGAGTGAACTGAATTCCGATTCCGTTCCGCTCCGGAATAAGGGGAGAATACGGCCGTTGTTCTTTTTCATGTCGTATAACTGCTGAGTTGTTTCAATGTCGGGGTCTCCCCAAACTCAAGTGGTCGAAAATACTGCGGCCGCACGTAGTAACGAGAAGGTGGATAATGTTGACATGAAAGATGAGGAAGGCTTTTCGCAGAATAGTGCTATATTATATCGCAAAAACAAATCTCAAGTCGAAATTTTCCATGAAGCGGGTATAGCGGGAGTTTCCATAATCTTTTCTGCTGACACGGGTGTTATTCCGAAAGCCTTACGCGACGCCATTGCTGCGCAAGTTAACAATCACGTGGGAATTGATACTGTTCGGCTGTCTCGGCAAGGGAAGCTCACTTTGTACACTCATGATGCGGTCACGGCGGTCCAAGCTTTAAACATCAAAACCCTTCTGGGTATCCCGGTCTCAGCCATGTTGTTAACCGACAACATTACCTCAAGATTTCTTCTGCACAACATGGATCCTCAAGTGGATTGCAATGACATAGCGGAGGAGCTGGAATACTCTGGCATCCCGGTTCTGGAGTTGCGACGATTCGTACGTAAGGACACTGGCCCCACTGCGACCGTCCTAGTGACGAAGTTGGGTTGCACTATACCTGAGGTTGTCAGAATGTGGTACCAGGTGTACAAAATCTAGCTTTTCATTGATAGACCTAGGCAGTGCTCAAACTGTTGGAAATTTACACACGGCGCCCGCGCTTGCCGCAGCAACCGGGTATGTAGCCAGTGCGCTGCTTCTCACACAGGTCCTTGTACGGCTGATTCCCCGGTTTGCGCCAATTGCAAAGGAAGTCACTGCGTCACGGATAAAGCCTGTCCCAAGTACATCCAGGAAACCAGATTTTTGAAGTTCAAAAGTGAAAACCACCTGTCATTCAGTGAGGCTCGGAAACAATTTCCGGCCAGTGTTTATGCTAAGACTGAATCATATGCCCACGTTGCCTCTGCTTCCCCTCCCCCGCCTGCCGACTACGTTACAAAAATTGACCTCCAAGCCATGCTTCAAGGCTTCGCCGAAAACATAGCTGCCATGATGCAGTCGGTCCTGGAAGCCCAGGCCATTAACTGCCAAAATATGTTGACTACTATCACCTCGTCGGTTGTCGGGGCCCTGCGGGACGCATTTGTCCCAAGTGCTCCTCCCCCCTCACAGAGCCCTGTTGGAAAACAGCAGCGGCCTGCAACTCCTCCGGCTCATCTGCCGTCATGCAACAAAAATAGCAAAAAATTGTGTACAGCCATGCCCATCCTGTCCCCTCTCCAACTGCCAAGTATGGACTGTTCCTCGGGGGATGTCTGGATTTTGGAAGACCCCTCCTCAATGCTTAACAAGTCTGATCCTGGCGCCTCCATCACCTAGTGTGGTTGAGGTAGGTTTCTTTTTCCTTTTTGTTCCCTTTTGGGGTGTTTTTAGTGCTTGTTTTTCTGCAAGCATGTTCGCGTTGCTGTTTGTTGTTTTTTTTGTCTTGTCCTGCCATGTTTTCTCGGTGTTGGGTTGGTTTTAAGAGCCATTCTCGTGTTCGGTTTCTGCTGCCGGGTCCCTTGGCTGGGGTTCATGGGTCCCTGGCTGTCTGGGTCCTGTTTGGCCTTTTTTCCGCGTTTTTCTTTTATGCTCAACTTGTTAGTTCAGTGGAATTGTCGGAGCGTCCGGGCCAATGGTCATTGGCTCCGCTCCCCTACCTTCGCCCAGGCTCGTATCATCTGCCTTCAGGAAACTTTCCTTTCCCCATCGGATGTCTTTGTGCTCCCGGGCATGAACGTGTTCCGTAAGGACCGTTTGGCTGCCCGTGGTGGTGGCCTTGTGACGGCCGTTCAGGCCTCTTTGGCTGCTCTCCTTGTGCCTCTGCCTCCCTGTCCACAGCCTGAGTTCGAGGTCTTGGCGGTTAAAGTCTGGCTAAATCGCTCCTGGATCTTGTTGTTGAATGTCTACTCCCCTTCGGGCATCTTTCCAGAGGAGTGGCTGTCTGGCGTCATCGATACGTGCGACTCACCGATCATTCTGTTGGGCGACTTCAACATAAACATGCTGGCTCGTGACCCTCCGCTCCCTCCTAGAGCTCGTCAGCTGTTGGATTGGTCCGCCACTCAGGAGATTTGCTTCTTGAACATGGACTCACCAACTCGCTCTGCTCCCAATGGTCCTTCCTCCCTGTTGGACTTGACTTTGTTATCTCCTTCCCTCCATAGGGACTTTCACTTTTATGTTCACCCCGACACTTTTGACTCTGATCATCATCCTATTTGCATCTTCTCCAACAGCATGATCACCCCGACCGGGCCTAGCCTGACGTCGGTGAATTGGTCTAGGGCAAGCGCCTGTCTCAATGAGCTATTGAATGCCCCGGATCCCTCCTATGCAAAGTTTGAACGTTTGTGCCAGCAGGCAATTAACTCTCACCGGGTGGTCCGGCGTGCCCAGGCGCGCTCGTTCCCCCCTTGGTGGGATGCCACTTGTCAATTTCTCTTGCGTCAGAAGCGGAGGTTCCTGAAGTGGGCCCGCTCGACTTGTTCTAGAGATCACTCGAATAACTACAAGCTGTTCGCTGCAAAGCTTCGGAGACACATTAAACTTGTGTCCCGCCAATATTGGGACAAGATCTGTCGTAATAGTTGCACGAGTGGTAGCATCTTCAAGATCTTGAAGCGCCTCGCGAATCGAGAGTCTCCACACGGCGGCAACGTGCTGTGCAACCCACAGACAATTGTTTCTGCACATCTCCAGTCCGAGGCGTTTTTGCGCCACTTCCAACAATTGGGCGCCTTTGAGCCACTTCCAACAATTGGGCGCCTTTGAGCCACTGCCCTTTGACCTTAGCGATGGCGACTGCGCCTTGGATGCCCGCTTTTCTTTGGAGGAGCTGTCGCATGCGCTTAAATGCACTAGACCTACTTCCCCTGGTGCTGACGGTATCTCCGTTCGTCTTTTGCAAAACCTGCACTCTGGCAATCGGCAAAAGCTCCTTTCGATGTATAATGCTTCTTTTGAGAGTTCAACACTTCCTGACTCCTGGAAGTTGGCTACCATCATCCCGATTCGTAAGCCGGGCAAACCAGCTATGCATACAAGTTCGTATAGACCAATAGCGCTGACTTCAGTCTGCGTCAAGGTAATGGAGAGGATGATCCTCCGTCGCCTCCTGGTCTGGACAGGCAGGCGAAATATTTTCCCTCCCAGCCAATTTGGTTTTCTTCCCTTTAGGGACTGTACTACGGCCCTGTGCACTCTTGTTGACCATGTGCGCCGTGCACGGGAGCTCAACCAGTTCGTGGCTGCCTTGTGCTTGGACATCAAGGCTGCCTATGACTCGATTTGGATCGATAATCTTATCTACAAGTTGGCGTCCTTGGGCATTCGCGGATGTATGGGTCGTTGGATTGCAGAGTTTCTCACGGACCGTCGGATCCAGATTAGGTGGAGGTCGGCTACTTCTGGGGTGGGCCCTTGTCGTCTTGGTGTCCCCCAGGGGAGTGTGCTCTCCCCCCTCCTCTTTCTGATTTACTTGACTGATATCGTGGAGATCCTGAAAGACGGCATCTATCTCATAGTCTATGCCGACGATATTATTGTGTACGTCATCGGCCCCAACGAGGGTCGCGCTCGGGACAAGTTAAACAATGCACTTCAGAGGATAGGCACGTGGTGCGCGGCAAACAAGTTGAGAATCTCTCCCGAAAAGTGCTTGGCCATCAACTTCTCGCGGCGCCGCGACCCGGGTATCCCTCCGATAGTTGCTGGGCGGGAGGTCCCGTGGAGCGCCTCTGTGAAAATTTTGGGAATTTGGATCAGCCGCACCCTCAACTTTCGCCAACATTTCTCGATGATCCGTATAGTTCTTCGCCGTCTCAACTACATCAAGGCTGTGGCAAGTCATTCTAGAGGCGTGGCTAGCACCCACTTGTTGCGGATTGTCAACGCTCTCGTGAGAAGCCTCATCGAGTATGGAAGTGCGCTCTTCTTCGACTGCAATAAGACTGCCATGACGACTCTGGAGAGAATCTATTATGCTGCTCTTCGCACCACTACCGGTCTCCCTTTGTGTACTCCTATCCCGATCCTCCGCCGTGAAGCTGGCGAGACCACTATCCAAAGCCGGCTCCTGTTCCTGGCCAAGACCTTCCTTTTAAGGCAGCTCGCCATGCCCCCAGGCCTCGCACTCAGCGACTCTCTCAGATCTCCTCTGCCTGTTGGACCTGGTTCCAAATGGTCTCGCCTCTGCGACGAGTTGACTGTCTCATATGGCTTCGATTCATCCCAGATAATGCGTTTCATCTGGCCTCCTCCTCCTCAGCACCTATCCCTCCACATCATCACTGAGGGTCTCCCCTTTCAGGACATATCTCTCCCGGACCGAGTACTGGTTGGCGAGTGGGCCCGTTGGCGCGAGGCCCACCGCTCCTGTGCTGTTTTATCTTCAGATGCCTCCAAAGATGATGCGAAGACGTCGGTGGCGGCAGTTGATGCTGACTCTAACCTCGCAGTTGCTGCCTTGATCCCCCATTATAACTCCATCTTTACTGCGGAGGCGATTGCCCTGTGGATGGCCGTTACTCATCTGCTCCCTGTTAATAGAACAGTCTTCCTTTTGACAGACAGCCTGTCAGTCCTGCGTGCTCTCCAGGCTTACTCTCTTCGTTCACCCAAGGTTATTCTCCACCTGATCCATAGTATTTCATCCAGATGTGACATGGGTTACTCCATCACCTTGGTCTGGTGTGCCGCTCACAAGGGCATCATCCCGAATGAGAGGGCTGATTCTTTGGCTAGAAATGGTCCATTTCTTTGCCAGCCTATTCCATGGATTTCCCCGGAGGACCTACGTTCCCACCTCAAGAAGAACTGGCTCGCTGAGAACGACTATTTGTGGCTCAACAGTGACTATGCGCCCTCCCATCCTCACCTTTCAACAGACCGGTCTTATTCTCTGTGGACTCCGTCCCGGGTCACAGATGTCCTCATTGCCCGATGGAGGGCTGGGATGATCCTCACTCGAAAGCGTCTATTCCGTATGAACCAGGTCTTCTCCCCACTTTGCAGGCATTGTTTCGAGCCAGACACCCCGGAACATGTGCTGCTTCACTGCATATATCTCAACGGCCCTCGTCGTCAGCTCTTTTTCACCCTCAAACTACCCGCCTCCCCAAGCTATAGCGACGTCATGTTGGCCGCCCTTTCTTCTCCCCATGGAGCTACTGCGCTCATCCGTTTCTCCCGTCTGGCTCTCCCGCACTTGCTTTGATGTTTCCTTGTTCTGCCTGTTTGTGATCCCGCTTCCTTGACCTTACTGTCTTCGATATGCATCTCGCACTCCTGCTTCTTGCATGTTCCTTCCGTCCTTTCGGCCTTTCCCAACACTGGACTTCCGAGACATAAGCCTCCCTTTCGGGTTGTAGCACAGGTCTCAGTATGCACCAACCAACCAACCAACCGACCGACTCTATATTTTCAGTTCACAGTGCTTTCGGCAACTATTATCTAGGAATGCTATTACTTACTCTACGGAGTAGTAGCAGCCAATAAGTCAAAAATTAGATCACACCACACACATATAGATATCTTTGTGGACAAACCATTATGTTAATTAATTATTAAATTGTTAGATGATATATATAAACAACGATATCTATGCATTAACACTAGTCCAGACATCACGTTCGCCCTGGGGGTCACGCCCGATTTTTATAAAATTCTGATAGATTCATCGTTGAGCATCATGTATTCAGTCTCACGTTATTTATTTAGTAATATAGACATTTAGTACTCTGTGTATTAATTATAATTTATTTATCTGTGTCGGGGGTGAGTGGTGAATAAAAAATAAACAAAAACCACTAATACATATATAAATAGAGTAGAAAACTTCGCTCATATCACCATTACTATTTACTTATTACATACTTATCGCTATTATTAATTTTAAGTTATACATAGCTACAAAGGTCATTCAGAAATATTAAGTTCAGTTAACCTAAAAATCTTCGAAATAGATAAGAATGATGAATATTTTAAACAAATACTATCAAATAATAACAAGCCATTTAAACAATTTTTGTGGCATATCAATATATAAGCTGGGATTACGGTGCCTCACTTAAGATCAACTTAGAGATTTACGATATAAGCAAAACGTAAACGGCATTACGGTGCCTCATGATCTTACGACAGCTTGGAGGCAGCCTTAAGATAAGACGCAAGTGGATGCGCGCGCAACCACTTCTGTCTTAACTTACGGCTGCTTCCAAGCTGTCGTAAGATCGCGAGGCACCGTAATGCCGTTTACGTTTTGTTTATATCATAGACTTCTCATATCTTATCTTATCTTCTCATATCTGGACTCAGAAATAGCAACCCTTTCTTGACGCCGGGATCACTACCCACCGTCACGTGATGGTGGGCAGAGAAAACGCCCCAAACCGGTTTTTCTCCTCTGGTTCCCGCTGAAACTTTCTTGCGTAGGGCGTTTCTCTCGCATAAATCAAATCCGACAGTTGCCAATAATGTGATCACCGCCAAAAAAGACAACCTTTTGGCGATGGAAGCAGAAACATGTGTGCCTCAAGTTCTGGCCGAAATAACAATGGGATTCGGCCTCTGCTTCTTATCTTTACTCTGAGCTTTATATCGTAAGTCTCTAAGTTGATCTTAAGCGAGGCACCGTAATCCCAGCCATAGTTTCAACGAAATATATAAATTTACTTCGTCAACAAATCTGTAAACAAAAAAGTATAAGGGTTGGAAAGGAGGCAGAATCTAAAATATAATTTCTTTTTATCATATTACAAAACAAAATAAAACAAATTTTTACCTAGAAAATAAAATTTATTGCATACCAATTTGCTGAAAAATATTCACATTTTGATCGTAAAATAGGTATGAACAATGAAATTATTCGTATCACATGTGATTTACTTCGTAAAACGTAAGATATGTTTTATCAAAATACATAAATAATAACTGCTTACATCCGCCATTACATGATTCCACCTGCCTCTGAGCAGGAAAATCCGAATTTTGACGCTGAATTCAGTAAGATATTCCGATTCCGCAACAGCCTCTTTTATAAAGGCAATTGACACAGGAGGAAAAAAAGAGCTAGAGGGCGCTCTAACCGACCGCAAAAATGGTATAAAAGACGTTCACCAGTCGTCGTTCATTCATTCACAGTTTTTTTGGTAGCTATGTTCAAGAAATGCTGTTGCTTACTCTCCGGAGTAGTAGCAGCGAATAAAACAAAAATTAGATCACACCACACACATATAGATATCTTTGTGAACAAAATCATTAGGTTAATTAATTATTAAATTATTAGATCATATAAACAAAGATATCTATGCATTAACACTAGTCCAGACATCACGTTCGCCCAGGGGTCACGCCCGATTTTTATAAAATTATAGATATCTTTGTGAACAAAATCATTAGGTTAATTAATTATTAAATTATTAGATCATATAAACAAAGATATCTATGCATTAACACTAGTCCAGACATCACGTTCGCCCAGGGGTCACGCCCGATTTTTATAAAATTCTGAGAGATTCATCGTTGAGCATCATGTATTCAGTCTCACGTTATTTATTTAGTACTCTGTGTATTAATTATAATTTATTAAACTGTGTCGGGGGTGAGTACTGAATAAAAAAATAAACAGAAACCACTAATACATATATAGAGTAGAAAACTTTGCTCATATCACCATTACTATTTATTTATTACATACTTATCGCTATTATTATTAATTTTTATGGTGATACAGACGAAGTTTTCTGCTTCATGTACAAACACCTCGCTTATCCGCCATTGCATTACATATACAATTCCTGCTCACCGTTATGGATTTTATTTTATTCAAAACTAATAAAACATCGCAAAAACAATTCTCATACAAGTTATTAAAGATGGATGTTCGTAAGAAATCTCCATCAGGGGTGTAGTAGAGGGTATACGGAGGTATCATAAGGATTGAAACATGGTGATTATAATTAGGCTTAACCATTTTATATGTTTTGATTTCATGTCTAGGTTGTAGGTATTTGTTATTGTCATGTTTTCTTCAAAAAAGAATTAATTCAATTAAAAAAGACGATGTGCTTGACAAGATTGAAACCTACTTGAAATGTTTTTTTTTTCTTCTGGTCTTTTGGGATTCTATTTTAAAAGTTTTTTGTATTAAAAAATAATGTATGTGTATAACAATTGATTTTACCCTATATTATTACTTTTGCATCAGACTGTGTAACCTGCTGAATGGTTGGGTTAGTGCTATATTTTTTCCTTGCCGGCCGAGTTGATTTCAACTTTATTGCTTTGGGTACTACGATTTTCATTATTACGATTTCGGACTGGGTTTCGACTCTCAAAAAACTTCTAAATAATTTTCGCAGTTAAAAAGTTTATACAATAAAATAGTAATACAGTAAAATCTCTATAACAGACACTCCTTAATAACGGACATCTAATTAGTGAACACTTTCAATTCCTAACACTTGAATATTCCTGCTGCTTTACCTGTGAATTGTGGACATATCTGAATCTACATATATGTAACATGTTTGCATGTATTTGCATAAACTATCACAATATATGATACATGTGTTTTTCTGTGTATTAAAAACGAAATGTTAATATTTTTCATATTCCAACAGAATCAAAAAGGTTTCTTAATTATAAAAGGGAGTCTTAATTGTACAATAAAGAATGTATGAACACATTTGTTATATACATTTTATATCTCATGCAGTAAATTGAATATATGCATATATCTTTTGTTGATTCAACACACTTCAATTATGCCTTACATCAATGGTTTCATGTAATTTATTTAATGATGTTTGTGAAAATTTAATTTTTGATTAAATTTTTATCCCATTGAGGATAATATCATATCTTAACATCATTAGCAAACCATCTTACAAAAATATAGATCAGTATTGTATGTCTTAATTAAATGTTTAACAACTGCCTTTATTATTTCCACTCCACCATTTTTAAATTACCTATTTTAATTATTCTGCAATGTTATGGAAACTTTAAATTAAAAGTTAATAAATGTATATTTCACTCAGTTAATTTGAAATAAAGAAATTCAAAAAATTACCAATTGATGGTAGTACTGGTACCATTTTTTGGCTGAATTTTCAGAAGAATAGGCCATTTTGATTCCTGGTAGTTGTAATTTGTTTGATTTAGAAGGTGTGAAGTAAAAAAGTCTTTTTAAGTTCTTGAAGTAAAAATTCATTCAAGACATTTTTTAAAGAAGAATATCAGCATTGCATTCTATTGTGGCATTAATTAGGTAAGCTTACAAAAAGTTTTGTTTCCTTATTTCAATTAAAAATATCTTTTTTTAATAAGTTAGGCTGAATTTGGTAGATGGGGCACTTGTGAACAGAACATACAGGGGAAGATGTGAACAGTTCAAAAGTGTATTTTTTAACCTTTAACTGATGTCACAGAAATTGTCACATAACTAGTGTGATGCGGTCTGTGAGACTGCTCCATCGAAAGATGAATAAAAGGCATGATTAACTCATACGATGATGTTTTTGTACTATATTTTTTGCATATGATTGTTGTAATTAAAACTCACCTGTTCAAAAGTCTCTGGTGATAATACTAAAGTTCCAAACAGAACAAAATTTCGGTAGTGTTTGTAGTTAAACTACAAAAATTGAAAAAAGCTGCGATCTGAGAGACCGGTAACATCAGTTAAAGGTTAAATCTGTGAATGCATTTTTTTTTTTTTTTAGTTTGAAATTTAATTACCCTTGTTAAACATTGAGCTATATATTCAGTGTTTTTAGGATTGCTTCACAGTTTTAAATTACTGGAAGTTAGATAACAGTTAAAAGTGATTCAAAAGGAGTAGGCATATTAGTGTACAATTTTACGAATAATTTCTTGTATCTATGTTGAAACATTTATTGATTTATTCACACACACAACTAGAAAGAGGGCATCTAATTAGTTTTTATCACAGTTTTTGTTCACAAAAAATTATTTTTGTCTTTTTTATGCATGTGTTGACATGTGTACCAGCTATGTTCACAACTACCCCTCTACCGGGGCACATGTGAACAAATTTAGACAATTTTCAGAATGATGATATAAGCTAGAAATTCTTGATAAATACATGCAAAAGTTTCACCAAAAGAACAAACAAATTCTAAATATTCATATAAATCAATTTTTGGTTCAATAGCTCAGAACAATTTTGAGAAATAGTAAAAAATGTAGAAATTGTTCACATGTGCCCCCCCCCCCCCTCTCCCCTATTTCATCTTTATTAATCATATTTAATTATACATTTTTAATTATTTACTTGATGTTTATTTTTAATCATTTTTAAAATTATCTTACTTTTTATAATTTTACTTTATTGCAAGCATTCATTATAATTTTGACTGCATTTTTACATTCAAATTACTGTTTAAAAATGTAAACAAAGCAATGACTTAAAATTGGCAAAATTCTAAAATCTGCACAACCTCTGGTCGCAAGCTATGCAGATTTGAGGGAGTCTATTGTATTTGAATATTCCATGTCCATATATAAAAGATAAATATTGTTATTAGAGATATAATTCCCGATTACTTTTCTTAATTCCATTAAAGCATGAATTAATTTCCATTCTTTTCGGGTTCAGGTTGAAGTATGTCGAGTTCGGGTTAGGTTGTGGCTTGACAAAAATTATTTTGTCAGATTATGAAATAGTGAAATTTTTTTTAGGCTGGCTGGGGTTGGTTTGCAAGTTGACTTGAAATTGAGTTGGAATTTTCTGGTCCAGGTTTTGTACAGGGTTAAACCTCATATCTTGTAGTGCTTAAACAAACCAAACTGATTGGAGAGGGAGGGGTGGTATTGCTGGTAACCGGGAAAAAAAGTGACAGGAAAAAACGTGACAGAAAAAACAAGAGTGGAAAAAATGTGACAAGGAATTGTTAAATATTGAACTTGTCGATAAATAAATGCTAAAAACTAAAGGCAGTTTTTCCACTGTCAGTTTTTTACAGACTAGGGGTGGGGGTGGGAGAGGTACAAAGTTAATGGGTGGGTTAGACAATTCTAAGATTTGGTCCAAGAAAACACAATTTTAACATTTCATTAAGAGAAAGTTTAACATGACTTCTACAAAGGACAAGCTTGTTTTTTCTACGGGGGAGTGGGAGGGTATTAAGGAAATACAATTTATAGATTCTTTCAACTTTCACATTCGCGAACGCAAATACAAATATTTTTTATCGATGTCTATGAATGCGAACATTGAAAAAATTGGAAAATCCGCTTACGATAATTCTAGTTAACATCACTACTTGATATTTGATATTCGTGAATGGTAATAGTACCAATATTTTCCGTTGATGTTTAAGAACGCAAATATAGAAAAAAGTCCTTGATTATTCGCATATGAAAATTCACATTTACACCACTACTTGATTTTTGACATATGCGAATAAGAATGTTTTCCGTTGTTAATTAGAACATAATGCAAATATAAAAAAAATGGCGTGAATGTTTGCATACGAGAATGCTCATTTACATAACAACTTTATTTTCGACTTACGCATGTATAATATCACAAATTTTTCTTTTCTTTTTTTTTTTTTGTAAATTTTAAAAAAGTCAGTTATAATAGATACGATCGGAAAGTTTTATTTTTATTTTACTTAACACTATTTGAATTGTTTGTTTATTAACATAAAATTATATTACAGTAGACTCCCTCAAATCCGCAAAGCTTGGGACCAGAGGTTGTGCGGATTTTAGAATTTTGCAGATTTCTGGTCATTGATTTGTTTACGTTTTTGAAACATTAATTTGATTGGTAGTTAAAAAGGGAAATTATAATGAATGCTTACAATAAAGTGAAACATTAAAATAAGTAAAATATTAAAATAATTTATAAGTTTAAAAGTAAGTAATTATTAAAATAATTATGTAAAATAAAAATTTAGAAAAATATTAAATTATTAGGGATGAAATCGATTCAATTCGATTCTAAAAGTCCTATGCTGCCATCTAGTGATAGCAAGGAGAACAGAGTTAATGCTGTTATCAGTATATATAGCTTATTGCACTCACTGTAACTTTTTTTCATTGTTATTTAGAGTCTTGAATGCTTTTCTTATACTGTTTTGTATGTTTAGAAATAAATTTGTCTATAATTTAAAAAAAACATTCCGCGAAAAATAATTTTAAAATAGCGTTCTGGTTCGTGGATTTTTCCATTTCGAACCCTGGAATTTTTGATATATATATGCTAATTTATATCAAAATCAAAAGTAATATAAATTTATTTAGTAATAAATCGGCTGTAATAGCCAAAAGAGAATGATTAACAAAAAATTTAGTAAAAAGAACACTGCGGTAGTCGCTGATTTCGGCGCCATCTTGAATTTTGTTCCTGCAACTTATCTGTAAGTTTCATTGTTTACATCTGAAAAAATATGCGAATTTTAGGCGTTCGCGGATTTAAGGGAGTCTACTGTAGTATTAATAATAACAATTTTTGGACTTCCTGAATTAATCTTATCAAATATCAACTTATATTTTTTTATGTCCTGATCAGTGGCATTAGTATTTTCAGATATTAATACAGTACAGGACCCATTATCCGGAATTCCAAAATCCGGAAAGACCCGAAATCCAGAAAGAAAATTTGTAAATTTTTACTAAAATTTTGCAATTTTTGAAAATTTTACAGATTTCTAATTTTTTTTTTGGTATATTGTGTTGCAATGTGTAACCACTAAAATATGTTACATCAGCGATGGGGGAACACGTTGCCCCCCCCCTCCCCAAAATAAAAAAAAATCACTTTTTTTTGGTTAAATTTTAGTTTAAAATTTATATTACAATTCGTTTTTAAAAAAAAATCGTCAGATATTTCACATCCTCTCTATCTCACTTCGACAAAATATTATGGCTACACAATTGTTACTTGAATCAGGAGTGATTCTGAGTAGAAAAAAGAAAAAATCCACAGCAAATTTTTTTTAAGTTTACAGAAGAGGGGAGGGGCTCCTCGGCACTAATGAGTTTTTTCCGCGATCTTTTAACGAAATTCTCGTTTGTACACGATCTTTTGACGAAATTTCTTTTTCTTTTTTTTTTGCATACTTTTGACGAAATTTCCAGTTTAATTCGCTATCTTTTGACAAATTTGCAGTTTTTTTCGCGATCTTAAGACGAAATTTCGATCTTTTGATGAAAAGCCCCCGCAATTTCGATCTTTTGATGAAATTACGGGGGGGCTTTTTCGATCCTTTGAAGAAATTTGTGTGTTTTCGTGATTTTTTGACGAAATTTGCATTTTTCCTGCGATTTTTTGACGCAATTCGGGTGGACCCGAAATCCGGAAAATTCCAAAATCCGGAAAGCCTTCGGTCCCGAGGATTCCGGATAATAGGTCCTGTACTGTAGAACAAATAAGGAAAAATTAATGATAATAAGTAAATAACAAGATCTTTGTTAAGATATGCCTAAAATTAGAAATTAGCACAGTTTACTTTCTTTTTTTGTTATGTTAAAAAAGCAATTGATTGAAATTGAATTTTTTTGCGATTTTTGGTTGAGGATCATGGAATTTCCAGATATATTATTCTAAACATTTAAACTAAATAAAATAAATTAACATAAACATTTTTATAGGATACTGGAATCGCAGGAAAAAAGCACACACTGGAAAAAACCAACCGGATAAAAGACCACTGGAAAGTATATTGCATTTATTATGTTGTATACTTAACAGAAAATATAATATGAAGTTTGTTTTTTAAGGAATTTAATGTCTATTTTAAAAACATAGTAAAGTTTAGATTTTTTTTTAACGACATGAAGGCCATATTTAAAAATATTAATTTATTTTTTATACATATATTTTGTATAATAACAGAAAATATGAAGTTCGTTTTTTTTAGGTCTTAAGGAATTTAATATCTATGTAATTTAAAAAAATGTAGTAAAGCTTTTTTTTTTTTTTCTAACTACATGAAGGCGATATTTAAAAAATAATTTATTTATTGCTGACTTTGACCAAATGACGCCTGAGAATTCATTAAAAGAGTAAGGGTATTTGTTTCAGAAACTAATTCTTTTTGGGAATTTAAATATGAAATTTACTGTTATCTTTATTTAATAAAAAAAAATAAATCTATAGCTTACTTCAAAAATATAATTGAATAAAAATAAAATATTTTAAACTAAATAAATATGGCTATTAAGAAAAAATATACTCAAATTTTGAAATTTAACGAAAAATCTTGTTAACAACCCATGGGACTTATCAGGTTAAATCCTTAATCCTCCAACAAAGAGAGTGGATACTCTTATTATTGATTGACAATCATTCAAGATAGTTTGCTTTCTATTTGATTGTAACAGGCGTTTTGAAGATTGTAGTTTTAAAAGAATGATAGACAGGTATTATGTTGGCAAAGAGTACATTGGAATTTTACAACTCACTTTAATATATACCATATTTTCGGACGTATGAGCCATGGCATGTACGAGTTTGAAAGTATAAAATATTCTAAGTGCGGCTCTTATGCCAGGGTGGCAGGTACACTGATTTTTTTTCCTTTTACAGCAATGTCTTATGGCATATTTTTTTTTTTTTTTTTCCCGTCACACCAATATGTTATGACGCCCTTTTTCCCCTTTGATTAATAGTTTTGCACTCTCGAATTGGTACCAAAACATTAGAAAATGTCTCTCAACTGCAGATGTCCAAGAAATGTTATTTGTTTATTTTTAAACAATCAGCGGGATGGGATGACTAACGTTTGTCTCACCGGTTCTCATGTTAAAAGTGATTACATTTTCCGCACATCCACCAATAAATTCCTTTACCCTCCGGATACTGCAATGTACAGCTGTCGCAAGCTTTTTCTCTAATAACCCCCTTTCCTTCCACTTGTAAAGCAAAACTGCTCACAGAGTGCTCACTCTGTGAAACTACTGGTCTCTAACTACAGCAATCTCAAACACTGGATCTCCTAATACACAGTAAAAACACGGGAGAGCAAGATTTTTCTTTATTTTTTTCAGTATCGGACTCATTTTAAACCTGGCCCCTAAAATAGATACCCGACTCGACCAGGCAAAATGAATTCAAACTTAACTTTGAAACCGGCCGGGTCAGCAGAATTAGGAAATTTTTTTTAATGAGCAGGGTCGGGCGATAAACAAAATAAATGGTTCTGACTAATATAAAAAAATAAGTGGGACGACATCCGTGATATAACTATTTAAAAGAAGCCGATAAAATATGAAATATTTTCAATGCATATGACTTTGCAAGAATAAGTATAAATGTGCTGTGCGAGCCGATGCTGCTATTTTACTCACACAAAAACACCAGCTCGTTAATGTAAATCCTAAGAATTTTTTTTTTTTAAATATGTCGTTCGCATTCCATTATTTTTAAATGGTCTTTTGTGCATTGGATAGCTGAGGTCGATCTCTACAAAGAGTCTTTTTAGGGGCATTCATAATTATATAAATACGTAGCACCTATAGTCGTCGTTCAGTCCGTCTGTCTGCATATAACAGAGCAAAAACTACCCAACCGAATGGTTTGAAATTTTAAATATGTAATTGTCACACAATTTTGTCAAGTCTTTTCAAATTTTATGCAAATTGGATGTATAGTTTAATTACAGGGACAGTCAAAAGTTTTTGTTACATTATGGCCAATGGGAAAAAATTATTGCTAGTGCATTTTAATGATGTTACAGCCTTTCAAACAGAACGAAAATGATATGCATTGACGAAATGCACTAAAATATACATTCAGTAATATTTGCGGTACAAAAAATATTTCTAAAACTAATTATAGTACGAACGCACCTCATTTGCCACGTTTGACGTGCAATTTCCAACTTGTTTACTTTTCGATTGTGTTTAGAGGTTTTTTTTTTAAATAGAATTCTTTCACTTTCGAAACTGATTCTGAAAATCAAAGTACGCTACGAAAAACATCTGTAAACAAAATCGAAAAAGAATCGTTTTAGAGATTGACCTCAGCTATCCGATGCCAAAAAAAAAAAATCATTTAAGCCTACTGAAATGCGAACAATGTTTTTAAAACTATTCTTCCATAGGATTAACATTAGCGAGCTGGTGTTTTCCCTTGAGTGAAGTAGCCGATCCATAGGGGGGGGGAATTAGCCCGGCCCGTACAAAAAAAAAAAAAAAAAAAAAAAAAAAACTAATGGCCTGGCATAAAAGCTAAAAGTTTGGCCTGGTCCGAAAAACTATTAAAATCTCGGCCTGATCCGACTGAACTTCTTCAAAACATTGATTTTTACGTTGATATGGTTGAAAATTGTTTCATATGAAGAGTTCTGAACAAAATTACTTTTTTATCCTTTTTTGTTCATGTTTATAATCTTTGTTTTTAAAGAAGCGCCTAATAAAATCACTCAAGTACTTATTTATAACTAATAAATAAACATGCAATTTTGTTATCTCTTGACTCAACTAAAAAAAACAAAAAAAAAAAACACTTGATTTCAAATTCACTCCATCTCTTTCTCAGACCGAATGTTCAGACACATTGCCCTATGACCTTGACGTGCAGTTGGCTGATTACTTTGTTTTGTTTCTTCAAAAAGAACTTTGAACGCAGTAGAAAAAATAGGTAACGAGATAAGAGATTTTTTTAATGCAAAGTGGATTCGTGGATTTTCTTCTCTTTCCTTAAACTTATGATATATATCATCATAATAATTATCATCATAATAGAGCTCATCAGTGGTGATGTCACGGGCTGCTGCTTTCTCCTGAACTTCACATAGCAACCGAAAATTGGGTCCATACAGTCTGTTGCTATGATATTTGCACGTTGAAACAGTAGATGTTACAGAGTTCCCCATCAATAATAATAATTTTTTTTTTCTTCCAGTTTTATTTCAATTCTGAAAAAAATAAGTCCTAATATACCTCTTTAGGTGCTGTAAATTGTTTAGAGGTCTGAATTTAATTAGAATGAGTGTCTGTTTCATTCCTCAGTGTTCTCATAACAATATATGAGAGAACATTTTATAAATTTCCGAAGAATGACGCCTTAAAGAGGAAATGGATAGCAGCAATAAGGTAGGAACTCTACTTTTGTTTCATTAATAATAGGTTTGAATATTAATTTATTGATAATTATTTTATAAAACTATCTTTTATGTAAACATTGATGACGTTCTTTTCTTTATGATTTTGATTCATTTACTTCATGTATCTGAATTGTAGGATGAGCAATGTTTACATTATGTTAAGATTCTCTGTCTTTTCATTTATGAGAAATTTGATATTTTAATTTAGTCTACTTACTGTTTTTATCTCTTTCATTTGAACTGTGCTACTTTTCTATAGTTACATTTTTAATGTTGTTACATTTCGTTTTCGTGACTATTTTCCACCACAAGCTTTTAAAAATACGTAATAATTTAAACAGCTCTGCAAAGGGCTCCATTAACATTTATCCAGAAACTCTCTATTAGTAATTCTGTGGCTATGGGCGAATAGAAATTATACTCAATTTATATTTCGATTTGTACTTTTGACATTATAGAAAACGGAGGCTTATTGAATGTGTGGGTTTTAATTAACTTATTGTTATAAAAAGAAAGGCATGCATTATTTTTCATAGTGTAGGGAAAAAAAAGATAGTATAGAGTTAATATGTATACTGCTAAGAACGTAAGTATGCTCAAGCCTTTAAAAATGTTTGTTTCATCATCCATGTTTTCATGTAAGGAAAACAGCCAAGAGATCAGCTATCCCCCCCCCCCCACCACCACCTTTATTTCCTGGGCACATTGAAAATGTTCCTGCTTACATATATTATCAAAATAGAGCTTGATAAAATCGTTTAAAAAAGATAATGGGTAACAATCTTTGTGTGTGAAATATGAACCACTCAGGAACATAATAAGCAATATATACCTATTTGTAATACAGTAGACTCCCTCAGCAGTGCACATCATCACAGATGTAAACAATGAAACTCTCATTTTAGATGCAAGGATAAAATAACAGAATTTTTTAGTTTTACATCATTCTGGAGGCATTTTAATATGTAATTCTCAATAATATGACTGAACTCATGGTTTTTCATGAAGGAAGTATAAATTTATTTCTGAAAAAAATCAATACATTGCTGATATCGTTGATAAACACAATCATTTTACGAAAAATTTTATGAATTAGTCAAGCTTTTTTCTTTGTGATTAAGACTGGCTAAACTGAAATAAAACTTCCTTACTTTATGATTTTGATGTGAATTAATAGAGTACCTTTAAAAGGAAAGTTTCATTGAATAATTCTAGAAAAATGTATCATGCATATTTACATATACATTAATTATTTACTTGATTATTACTTTTAATAATTTAATGATTTTTAAAATTATCTTACATTTTATTATTTTAGTTTATTACTTTAATTATTTTAATATATTATAAGCATTCACTATAATTTTGATTGCATTATTACTTCTAAATAACTGTTTAACTAAACAACCAACTGTTAACTAAATTACCAAGAAGGCGACCGAAGGAATATACAGCATCTTAGCAAAAAAATGTAAACAAAGCAATGACCAGAAATCTGCAAAATTCTAAAATCTGCACAACCTCTGGTCCCAAGATATGTGGAATTGAGGGAGTCTACTGTATTCGAGTTATTACAAATGCTTTATTAAATTTTAGCATATTGATTTTATCCTGTGTTTATTTTCTTTGAATTTCTGTAGCATAGTTGAATTTGTTTACATATTTTGTAACATTTGTTTGTGAATGTCTGCTTAAAATATAGTATATATTTTGTATATATATTTATTATTTTTAAAATCTGTATTTTCCAAAACTATTGTAAAGTAATTGTTGCTTCTTTCATTTTCCTACGCGGTCTGAAATCATGTCGTTTTGAATAAAATTAAACCTCAAGAAAGGTGATGAATATGTTGTTTAAAGTCAGTTATTTCTAACTGAATTCAGATTTTATAGTTTTAAATAGAAAGAAATCGACAAATCATTTACTTTTCTGTTTAGTATGTGCACTGCATCAGGCTTTTATAAAAGTGCAGTTTATAAAATGATTCGGTACTTCTTAGTTATCCCGTCGACCAAATTACTGTCACCAAATTGTAAGATTAAATGCCAGTAATGGCCAATAAAACCATTAATTTGACATTTTATTTGTATTTTTATTAATGTTTTACTAATTTATTTGTTCTTTCGTTCTCAGGCGCAGAGTCGGCGCAACGCTGCAAAGCACGTCGCAGACTGTTGAGAAGGTCTGCAGACTATTTTTCAACTGTTAAAATTTAGAAAAAGTTCCTTAGAAATTATTTGCCATATGCCATAATAATACGATCCACGCCACACGCGATTGACGAAGCTCCGATTCCCTTTAAAATATAAATATTTCACGGAGACATGCGATCGTGAAATGCCCATTATTAAATGAGTCAATCCTCGTAGGGGTGATTTCATTAGAAATTTAAAAAAATCGGTCATTAGTCCGAAAATTCGGACGTAAATATCACGAATTTCGACAAATGTTCGCCGAAAAAACAATTTCGTCAATCGTTTGCAGTTAAAATAGCCAATTTCTTCAAAGGATCGCGAAAAAAAGCGTGAATTTCGTCAAAATATCGCGAAGAAAAAACGAAATTTTGTCATAAGATGAAAAAGAAAACGTCAAATTCGTCAAAAGGCTGTGGAAAAATAGCAACTTTCATCAAAGGCTGGCTGAAAAATGCGGCTTCTGTCAAATGATCCCGGAAAAAACACTAATTTCGTCAAAGGATCGCAAAATGAAAGCGGATTTTATCGAAGGATCGCTAAAAAATGAGATTTTTGTCAAAAGATGGCGAAAATTTTGTCACACGATCGAAAAAAAAGCCCATTTCGTCAAAGGGCTGCGGAAAAATAGCAACTTTCCAAAAAGGCTGGCGGGAAAACGCTAGTTTCGTCAAATGATCGGGAAAAAACATTATTATTGACAAAAGATCTCGGAAAAAAGTGCTAATTCTGTCAATGGATTGCGGAAAAAATGCGAATTTCGTTGAAAAATCGCGGGAAAATGCGAATTTCGTGCAAAGATCTCCAAAAAACACGGATTTCGTCAAAAGATCGCGGAAAAAACGCGAATTTTTTTCAAAGGATCGGCGGAAAAAACTTAAATTTCGTCAAAAGATCGCAAAAAAAGTGAACATCGTTGAAAGATCATGAATAAAAGCGAACATCATCAAAAGATCGCGAATAAAAGCGAACATCATCGAAATATCGCGAAAAAACACGAACATTGCCTATAGATCGCGAACATCATCGAAAGATCGCGAAAAAACACGAACATCGTCGAAAGATCGCGAAAAAACACGAACATCGTCGAAAGATCGCGATACAAAAAAGGCGGACATCGTCAAAAGATCGCGATAAAAAAGGGTGGACATCGCCGAAAGGTCGCGAAAAAAACGCGAACATCGTCGAAAGATCTTGAAAAAACGCGCATTTCGTCAAATGATCGAGGAAAAAATGGTGAATTCCGTCAAAGAATCGTGGAAAAATTTGCTGCAACGTTGATGTTTTCACGAGATTTTTTTACAGCTGAGTGGCAGGTTAAATATTAGTTAGCCACGTTTTGGGTGAAAGCATGTTAAATTTAGAATTGCACATCTAGCTAAGATTGCTAAATAAAACATTGTATTACAATTACTTATAGTATTTGCAGGAATTACTCAAATTTGATTATCTAATAATTTCAATCTGCTCCAATAACAGATTTATTGCTAAAAAATTAGATTTTTGCTGCTACAAAAATGGATTTACTACTACAAAATTAGATTTTTGCTGCTTCAAAGTGGCTTTAGTGCACTTTCATCCCTGTATTATCACATCTATATGTAATTTTTGATATTATCACATTGTATCAATCTTTTCAAAAATTTTAGAAATTGGTATTCATATGTTATTTTTACTGTTCTGTTTTCTAACTTCACAGAAATTTTGACAAATTTTATGAAAGATTTTTCAGATAACGGTGTTAAAAATTTTGAGGAAAAAGGTAAATTATTTTAAAAAGTACTTTCCTTTTATGTTAATCACAAATACGGGTGGGGGGGGGGGGGGGGGGAGGGTTGAGTGCATGAGGGATTGGAAAGAGGGCGTTTGTCCTTAAGTTCTGTAGACTGTTTTTAAAGTTTCTAATTGCGTTGCAGACTGCAGAAAAAAATTCTGCTGCTGGGCTTTCGTTATTTAAAATAAAAAATATGTCAATTTGTATAATTTGGTGAGTGGTTTGGCGATTTATATAATTTGGTGAAATTGGTCGTCGGGATAACTAAGTACCAATGATTCAAACTGAAATGTATTTTTTAAGTTTATGAAGCAGAAAAAAAAAAAGTTAAAGGAACTTAAAAAAAAAATGATTCAATACATTTATTTCAATATTTATAGTATTTATAAAATATAACACACTTAAATTTCTTGGCTAATTAGTAGTTATTTACTCATTAGTGAATAATTTCTGCTAAACTAATTTTTGTATATATATGCGTGTATTAGATTTTTTCCCTTTGTTTTTCTAGTTGCTGTAGATGATGACAGAAATGCACCAATGATGGTATGAGTAGCTGGTAATCTGGATAATCTGTCCATCGCCGGAGTCAATTATTGCCACTAATATGATGATGAAAATGGTGTGGAAAGGTGCAAAATTCAACTAAATTTTCAACAGCTGCATCGTTTATTGTTGTTACTTTTGTGATGGCCCATTGGAATGCGTCTGAGAGCCTATAGATTTAAAACAATCTTTAGTCTCTTAAATGTAAACTTGCAAGCTAAATCACATTCTGTACGCTGCATGGAAACTACTGCTTTATTGGCTGTGTTTATGAAAAGAAAAGTAAGTCACTTACTTTTTAGAAATTATTTGTGTTTCTATTATATACTGTTAATGTATTATAGTGTCTCAAAAGTATATGGACAGGCGATTTTTTGAAATAACAGTTCAAAAAATGAAGCCATGGTCACGAAAAAAATAAGAAGCATATAGAATTGTAATACAAGTTTATGGCAACAAAGAAATACAGTATAGGTTTTACAGAATTTTTGTAAAAAAATAAAAATCAAAATATGCCGTCTCAAAAATATATGGACTTTTCGAGTTTTTTGCATTTAAATTCAAATTTTGGATCTATTCCTTTGAATTATCTTGAAAACAGTATCAAGTAAGCTTCAAACTAGTGTTTGGAGAATGTGTGGCTGTAATGAGAACCACTCTATTTATTACTCTATTTAACCATTATGCTCTACGTTTTGCTTTAATTCCTGAATAGTAGGAAACTGACGACCATGAGCATATACATCTCATGCAAGTACTCCCCAAAGGTTATCAATTGGATAGAGGACTGGGCTGATAGTTGGCCAGTCTATAACAGTCACTTGATTCTGCGTAAACCAAGCAGTTGTTGAATGACAGATGTGAATCGACGCATTGTCCTCTTGGAATTTTCAGTTATCCCTTCCAAAAATGTTTTCAAATGGAAGTAGATTATTTTTAAGGGCATTTTAATAATCCCCAAACTGTTGACCATTAAGAGAAGCAATATCCGTTGTTCCATTGAAACAAATCGTGCCCCACACCCTGAGAGAATCCCCTCCTTGTTGTCAACTAATGATCTCCCGAGATTCTCATCGCAGATCATGCCGATGGTATGCCCAGCCATCAGGGCCATACAAATTGATTTTGTTTTCGTCACTGAAGAAACACTTAACAATTCATCTTCCCAAGGCTTGTGTTTTTAAGTTCAAAGAACTTGTGCACTTTCAACATAGATTCCGCGCACATTCTGCGATATTTATGAATTTTGCTTGCCCATATGCAACGATGAACAGTAGATCTCGTAATAGGAAAAGCTAACGTCTTCGAAATTTCACGAACAAACTTCCTTTGGATTGAAACTGCTCAAAAAATCTATCTGTCTTGTCGTATAGAGTTGCTTTTTTGGTCAAACTGAACGTTGTTTTGTAATCGCATTGTCACTTTTTGATAAAATTTGATAAATTCCGGATCTGTTACTCTTTATTTGTTTAGCAATATCAGAAATTTTAACATCTGAGACTTTAAGCGCCAAATTTTAGTTATATCAGCAGCAGAGAATTGGAGGTTGCGAGGCATTTTCCCACTATTCGATAATTGAAGAACGAGCAGTGATTTTATATTTTGCAGTGGGTACTTCACATGTACAGAATGCAGAAAATACAAATTTTTTTGATATGGTAGAAATAAAAGCAGTTCTCTTCATTGCCCATATATTTTTGGGACAGCTTATTTTGAATTTAATTTTTTTACAAAAATTCTGTAAAACCTATACTGTATTTTGTTGTTGTAACAAACATATATTATGATTCTATATGCTTATTATTTTTTTCGTGATTATGGCTTCGTATTTTGAGCTGCTATTTCAAAAAATCGCTTGTCCATATACTTATGAGACGCACTATATAACAAATTAACACCTTGTACTGATGTACTTCTTTTAATTGTTAAAAAGTGTTTAAATTTTTTTTAAAGGTTTTTGGCCACCTTTTAGCAACTAAAATAAGTATACTGTTAATGTAAAAGGAAAAGTAAATTTAAAGTTTTTTAATTTAAGAGTGATAATTTTTTAAAGGATTTACTAATTGTCAATTGTGTAAATTAATTATAACAATCAGATTAAAATAAAGATTTTTAGGTACTTTTCGGTTAGCCGGGTGCCAGTGTTATAGATACATATAAATATACATACATATATGTATATACAGTCAAGGATCCATAATCCGCACACCTATAATCTGCAATTTTCTATAATTCACATTGCTTAATGAATGTAAACAATTAAACAAATTTACAAATTCTTGATCCAAAAATGATTTTTTAAAAGAAATATATCTGAAAATTTTAAATATATTCAATATTCAATTTTTTAATACAAGAATTTGAAAAATACATTTTTTGAGATAGCATATTAAATTAATTATTATATTTCACATTTTTCTTTTCATGTTACACTGAATATGGAATTAAAATAGTGTCCAGAAAAATTAATTATTATATTTCATATTTTTCTTTTCATGTTATACCGAATATGGAATTAAAATAGTGTACAGAAATAAGAAAATGACATATAATCCATAATACTCCATAATCCGCAATATTCCATAATCTGCACAACCTTTGGTCCCAACCCCCAAAGCAGAATACTTTGCAATGTTCTGCAACGAACTTCAGCTGATAAAGAATGTTCTACGAGAATACAAAAGAAAGACACAGGGGGATTTTCGTATATATGAGGAAGTGCAATTGCATCTTTTATACAAATGCAAAAGACATTTTGTAAAACGCTGGCATATCCACAACTGATCGACAAGTTTTCGATTTTTCCCTGACGATACACTGATAAATTTCGCTTTTTTTTTTTAACCTGTGACCGATTTTGAAATTTCGCGATATTTTTCTTACCAATAGGCAAATTTTTGCTGCTTTTTCTTAAGGCCGAATGGAGAAAATCGTGAGTTTTTTTATGCTACTGATCGACAAATTTCGCAGTTTCCTCAGCTTAGAATAGAATTCTCAGTGATACTACACTGTACGATATCAATGGTGATGCTATAATAATTAGGGATTGATTGAATACCGAATAGTGGCTGATTCCCACGGACGAATTTCGTGATTTTTTAACTGTGACAGATTTGTGAATTTCGTGGTTTTTTAACTGTGACAGATTTGCAAATATCATGATTTCTTCCTTGTATTGTAAGCAAATTTTTAGGCCTTTTCTTGCGAACGACTAGAGAAAATCATTGGTTTTTTCCCAATTTCTTATAGCGATGCACTATCGAATTTAGCTTTTTTAAAATTATTTTACCTGCGACTGATTGTTGATAATCGTGGATTTTTTTCTGTGACTGTTCATCGAATTTTATATGTTTTTTCACAACAGGCCAAAGAATTTCACGATTTCTTCATCATGATTGAGTGAAGAATTGCATGAGTTTCTCTTGCGATCAATTGATGAATTTTACAATCTTTTTAAATGGATGATTAAAGAATTTTGTGTTTTTTTTTCCCGGGATGAATTTCGATAATTTTCCTTCGATTGAATGGTGAATTTTCTTAATTTGAAATGTTCTGCAGAGAAGTTTGTTGTTCTGCGACGTACGTCGCACTTTTAAGCATATTCTACTTTGGGGGTCCCAACTTGTGCGGATTAAAGAACTTTGCCTGTTTACACATAATGTATATATACACACATATATGTATATATGTATAACACTGGCGCCTGGCTAACCGAAAAGTATTGATTTTTATACAAATATATTGCTTACCCGTAAGAAAAGTGACACAGCTCACAAAAAAGTATTTTGCATTTTATTTCACTAACAGGTTTATCTTGCTATAGGGTCATTCCACGTGAAATCAACCAATTTAAAGAAAAAGTGTTGCACCATAGTCACAGATTTTTTAAAAATTTTTATCATAGACAGATACAGTAATGAAACCCTCAAACCTGAAATTTAAAAATAATTTTCGCAATATTGGCTGAGATATAGCCATTTGAAAATTGGTCATTTTTTCCAAATGGCGGCCATCTTGGATGCTATCCCTATGTCTATAAATGTCCATAACTTGACAACTAATGACTCAAATTTTATATTTCTGGTACCAATTTAAAGCTATTTGTATAAAGAATGCATATATGATATTAAAACAATAGTAATTTTTTATTTTAATACTGTTTATTACATTCAAACTGAAAATATCACCCTCAAAAAATGACTTACTGTAATGGGCCATAAAAAAAATGACCCATCATAATTTTTTTTCAAACTTGCTAAAAACATTGCTCCATATGTGTACTTTAAATAGAAAAAAAATTGGAGAGGTAAAATTTTTCGTTTAAAAAAAATAGCTTTTTACACATAGGATGTCACTTACTAAGCAGTGACTATCTTAAAACATGTAAATATCCCTGATTTAAGAAATAATTGCCAAAACTAAATATTTTTTAATCCCTGAATTAATGTAAAACTATAATGAAATATAATCTCATAAGTTTTTTGTAGGACCACCCTCCAATTGCTCCCCCCCCCCCCCCCAAAAAAAAAAAAAAAGAAGTCATTGCTAAAAATGTATAATTGAAAAAATTTAACACTGAAGAAAATAAGAAAATAAATAAAGAATATAATGTATAATTGTGAAAAACCTTTAAATGCAATATATATAAATGAGATTTTACTGCGTGTGTATATGTGGAATCTATTCAAAACGTTTTCCATGCAAGAAATTCAATTTTTATACCTAAATTTCTATTTCTTACTTTAAAAATTGCTCACTTAAAAAGTTTTACATTTGTATGTGACTTTATAGAAAAATTCTGCTGTATGCATGTATTTATATCATTCAAGTTGCATTAAATATTCAGATATAAATATGTCTGTTTATGTATTTTCTATTTCAATAAATTTACATACCAAGAATGACAGAATTCATGAAATGAATGCTAATCTTGCATAATCTATTTTCCTTATTATTTGAATTCAAAACATGATGTAATAATGCATCATCTTCTATCCTGATGTAATATTGCATCATGTTATATGTTTATGCAATTTTATCATAATGTATCCAACAAATCTTTTGTTGAAAATTTTTGAAACCTTTTGTGGGTAAGCTTATTATAAACTGCATTATATATAAAATTTTAAATAAAAAAAATATTTGACATAATTTATGAATTATTGCATCATGTTGTATGCTGATGCAATTTTGGGAAAAGATTGCTGCTGTATCGTCATCTGTTTTCTAATTGGTTGTAATTAAAGTATGATGAAATATTACATCATAATGTACAAAAAAATTTGACTATCCCTTTTAAACATCATTTCTGTTGATGTTTTCAATGTAGTATGCACTGGCATAGAATAGTTATTTTATGCTTAAGATTCTACAGTGGACATGGAGTGTTTTGTATGCAAGAAACTTGGTATTTCATTGAGTACTGATCTGATTCCTGTTCTTCAATTGTCTTCACGTGATTTGCAGTTTTTAAAAAAAAGATTGCATTATGTAATCCCAGATGAAAAATGCTTTGTCCATGGAAATAGTATATGCAAGGTTCACAAGGATAAATATCTAAAATGGTATATTTTAAGACAAAGACAGTGTTGTGATCCATTTTATAAACATCCAAATAGCATCAGAGCAAAATCACTAAAAACAATATCATGAGATATGTCTAAAACAAATCCAGATATCCTCATTCCAGGAAAAAAATTGTGTATTTCCTGTTATTCATCAGTAAATATGAAAAAAATGTCTATTGTTGACAGGATAACCACCTCAGGAACAGAAAGCCCCTCTGATTCAGATTTTAATGAACCCACAGTAGTAATAGAACAATTAAACAAAAGTTGTGAATTGTTAGAGTTATCGCCAATAAAGGTAAGTAGGCGTACCTCAAAGAGAAAACTTAATTCCATGCAAAAGAAATTTTCAAAAATAACTAAGTGTGTTGCAACTAAAGCAGCTACAGTATTAGGTGTTGAAACCATAAATAAGCCTCAAAATAGTAAAGACACAACTTGTCCTGACTGCACATCTATGATGGATAAATTATTGGAGAAGTTTACAAATGCATGTTTTAAAGAAAAAGTTCAAATTCTAAAACTAGTTCCAGATTCATGGACAATACAGCAAACAATGACTTATTTTAATACTACACAGTATCTTGTAAAAAAGGCAAGGAAGTTTAAAACAACAGAAGGGATGTTATCGATGCCTAGTGGAAGAAAAAGTGTTAAACTGAGTCCAGACGTTATAGAAAAAGTTATTAATTTTTATTATGATAATAATAACAGCCGCATGTGTCCTGGAAAAAAAGATTTCATATCTGTTCCAACTGAAAACGGCAGAATATTAAAACAAAAGAGATTGATTTTGCACAATTTAAAGGACTTATATATTGCATTTAAAGAACAACATGACTTAAAAATTGGATTGTCTAAGTTTTGCTCACTACGTCCAAGAGAATGTGTTACTGCTGGAAGCAAAGGTATTCATTCTGTCTGTGTGTGTGTATACCATCAAAATATTAAACTTATGCTTCATGCTATTCATATCAATGACTACATATCACTGCTAAAAAAACTTGTTTGTTGCATTGAATCTGAAGAATGCATGTTGCACAGGTGTGATAAATGTCCATCTCCTGAAATTTTAAAGAAAGATTTAATGGGTTTAGATGAATTGGAAATGAGTAATGATATTATTTATAAACAGTGGGTAAAGACTGATGGAGCAGAATTAAAAAAAGTGATTATGCCTGTTGATGAATTTGTTGATGATTTAATTACAAAACTCCTTGCTTTATGTTCACACCACTTTTTTGCAAAATCACAAAGTTTATATTTCAAGAAAACAAAGGGTGAATTGAATACAGAAACTGCTATTATTTCAGCTGATTTTTCTGAAAACTATACTTGCATTGTGCAAGATGCTATTCAAAATATCCATTGGCAAAAAGAACAGGTTACAGTTCACCCCTTTCTTGCTTATATAAGGGACAGTATCACTGATACTGTGAAATCTATTCCTATGTGTGCAATAAGCGAGTATTTAGTTCATGACACTACTACATTTTGGGCTTTTCAAAAAGTAATTATCAATTATTTAATTTCACAAATTCCACAGATTAAATACATAAAATATTTTAGTGATGGATCATCAGCCCAATACAAAAATTATAAAAATTTTATTAATCTCTGCCATCATGAAGAAGACCATGGTGTGAAAGCTGAATGGCATTTTTTTGCCTCTTGCCACGGAATAGGAGCTTGTGATGGAATAGGCGGCACCATAAAATGCATGGCCACCAAAGCAAGTCTTCAGCGTCCATTCAAAGATTTGATCTGTATACATTTGCAAAAGAATATGTTAAAGGAATTGAAAGCTTTTTTATAACAAAATCTGAAATTGAAATTGCCAATAATCAGTTAGCAGATAGGTATGCAAAGGCAGATACAATCGTAGGAACAAGGGTTAATCACAGCTTTGTGCCAATAAATAAAGGCCAAATACTGCTTTCCAGGGTATCAGGCTCCTCAACAAATTTTATTGCTACTGTGAGATTTAGTGAAACCGGCAAACCACAAACATTTAAAAGTGAACAATATGTTGCATGTGTATATGGTGTTAATTGGTGGATTGGTAAGATTTTAGATTACTGCGAGGAATTCAATGACTATAAAATTATGTTCATGCATCCTCATGGTCCTAGTTCATCATATTCATGGCCAAAATCTTCAGATGTTTGTTGGATTCCATATGAGCATATAATGAAAGTAGTGTCTACCCCAATGACTGCGACAGGAAGAACATATACTGTTGCTCCAGAGGAGCATACAGCAATTCAACTCTTATTCTTAAACTTCAAGACAGATTAAATCCTTGGTAATTTTCAACAACATATTATCAAGTTCCTTTCAACAATATATTATAAAGTTATATCCATGTAAGTATCCCGTTCTTATTTTATGTAAATATGTTTCATATAAGTTTTATCTAAGTCTTACTTTTATACATATTTGATGTTTTTGTTGTACATTTGTATCACACAAGATTTGTGTACTCATTTTGTCAAGATTTGTTCATTTAAATTGAAATTGACAGTGAACTGAACTGAATAACTAATGTCAACTGAATCAACTCATTAATATTAATTTTTAATCTTTTATTTGAATTCAACTGATTTACAGCTAGTATTTCTGCCATATTTCAAAAAAATATGTTTTATGGCTCTTTTTCCTTCTAAATATTTTCCATTATGTATATTTTTTTTAGAATTATACATATTATCATTTTATATGAAATAAAAATTACTGAAATGAAAATTTACTGTTATTTTAATATGTATGTGTTTTTAGTATAATTAACTGCTGATTGGTATTTCTAAATTGAATTATTTATATATTGATGCTCATACATTAATTCATATGCCAGAAAAAAATATTTTTAACCATTATTTGTTAAACCAAAGATACTTACGTGTTTTAAGATAGTCACTGTTAGGTAAATGACATCCTATGTGTAAAAAGCTATTTTTCTTTAATGAAAAATTTTACCTCTCCAATTTTTTTTCTGTTTAAAGTATACATATGGAGCAATGTTTTTAGCAAGTTTGAAAAAAATTTATGATGGGCCATTTTTTTATGGCCCATTACAGTAAGCCAATTTTTGAGGGTGATATTTTCTGTTTAAATGTAATAAACAGTATTAAAATAAAAATTTACCATTGTTTTAATATCATATATGCATTCTTTATATAAATAGCTTTAAATTGGTACCAGAAATATAAAATTTGAATCATTAGTTGTCAAGTTATGGACATTTATAGACATTGGGATAGTATCCAAGATGGCTGCCATTTGGTAAAAATGACCATTTTTTAAAAGGGTATATCTCAGTGAATATTGCGCAAATTAGTTTTAAATTTCAGATTTGAGGGTTTCACTACTATGTCTGTCTACAAAAAAAATTTAAAAAAAATCCGTGACTATGCTGCAACACCCATTGGTTGAATTCGTGTGGAATGACCCTATAGGAAAGTTTCATAAATGTATTTACACAGAAAATCACTTATTATGCTACTTGTCCATTCGTGACGACAGAAGGGGGACAAATTTGAAATCCTTTAGGCAATTTAGGAGAGAAGGTACACTAACTTAACATGTCCTGTATAAATAAAAATACCAGCATATTTGAAAATTTTTATCTAACAAAATATTATTGTAAATTCTGCTGTACGACAATTAACATTACTACTAAATACTATCATAGTAAATTTAATTTGATGTAAACACACTCAGAGGATCACCAACAAAAATAAAGACACACACACACACACAATATAATTATAGAAAAGAAAATTAATTGGTGGCTTATTGCTAATGAACTTTTATATTTACAAACAGCATCTCCTCGCTTCTTACTGTTTCACAAGGAGCTTGGGACCTTTGCCCCACATCTCCATCACATAATAAATTAGGATATTCTGAGAGGAAATGTGATCTTTGGCAGCAACGAGAAATTAAACATGGGGGGGGGGAGGGGAGAGAAAAAACAAAAAAATTCTTGAGCTCATGTTGTGAAAAGAAAAATAAAATAAATTAAAAATGTAAGGATTTGAATTTGTTTGAAAATACATTGGCCTCCAAAAGTTAAGGTACAACTGTTTTTTTTTCATCTAATTTGCAAATGAATGAATTTAGAAACAACAAATTTGGAGGAAATGTGGAGTAATAGTTAATTATTGAATGTAACATAGAAATTTACATAAGTTAAATTCAAAAATGATTTTCAACAAAAAAAGCACTCTTGTTGGAAAAGTCTATTCATCAGAGAAAACAGTACATCACAGGATTACGTGGTAAAATGCCATAGAAACATTACAAAAATGAGTTATAATAAAAAATGTGTGCACCCCTGACTTGAATGGATTGGCGGCATTGACCTTCCATGCTGTCAATTAAGTTGTCGGACACTGAAATGAGAAGCGATGACCTGACACAGAGTAAACCTTGTTCCAGCTCATATAACAATCTTGGAGTAGGGCTTAAAACAGCAACTTGTCTGCCAAGATAGTCCCAAAGATGTTCTATTGGAATCTGGTCTGGAGATTGAGCTGGCCATTCCATTCGCACCAAACCATGACCTTCAAGATAGTCTTCATCAACCACAGCTCGGTGAGGTTGTGCATCATCATCCATCAGAATGAAATCATTACCAATAGCACTGGCATATGGGTGGATATATGGATCAAGGATCTCATCCAGATATCTCTCATCAGTCAGAGTTCCTCCATGGAATGCATGCAGGTCGGTTTGACCACCGAGTGAGATCCCTGCTCAAACCATGATTCCACCACCTCTGTACCTGTGTGTTTCAACATTGTTGGATTGATGGTATTTGGTGCGTTGCTCCCTCCAGATCACCAGATGCTCTGTATTGCTCTCCAGTGTGAATCTAGTCTCATCTGTGAAGAGTACAGAAGCTTCGAAAAACATGTTGTACCTTAACTTTTGTAGGCCAGTGTATTTAAAACAAATTTTGAAATTATCACTTTCCAAGGAGGCAAAATTACCATATTGAGATGGCGTGACAAAAAATATGTGTTACTTCTTAGCTCTATTCATACAGCAAGCTGCTCTGAAACTGATAAAAAAGTTATAATGCCTGCTGTTGTTACAGATTATAACTTAACGATGGGTGGGATAGACAGGGTGAATCAGGCACTAGTTTGTTATCCAACCAGCTCGTAAAAGACAGAAAAGGTACTATGCAACAATATTTCACCATCTGTGAAGTATAGCTATTTGAAATGATTTCCTCTTACAGAAGAAACAACTCCCAAACATTGACAATTTCAACTTCTGCATGAATTTGGTGGAGCGCATAATTGAGAAATCCCATGTTACTGCACCACGACCCACCAAACTTCGGAAATTGCAAAGTGACTGTCATTTATGACTTACTGCTAGACACTTTCCGGACTTGGTACCATCAACATCTTCAAAGAAAAATGCATCGAGAAAATATGTTTTTAATTCATTGAAAAAAATTGTCTGTGAATCCCACTATCAATGCACTGAATGTGATGTTGGTTTATGTGTCCAACCCTGTTTCAGGGTATATCGCACAATAGATAAATTTTTACATCTTTTTAGGTGCGTTCATAATTATATAAATACGTAGCACCTGTAGCCGCATATAACAGTGCAAAAACTACCCTACTGAATGGTTGGAAATTTAAAACATAATTGTTGCATAATTTTGTCAAGCAATTACAAATTTTATGAAAATTGGATGTATAGTTCAGTTACAGACACAAAGTTTTCCGTTACATTATGGCCAATGGGAAAAATAGTTTCAAGTGCATTTTAGATATGTTACACCCTTTCAAACATGATGAAATTGATATGCATTTATGAAGTTCACAAAAAATTTACATTCTGTGGAATATTGGGTTCAAAGAATATTTATTATTAATTTACAGGGCCACACAAAAGTATTCCGTTACATAATGGTATGGGGGGGGGGACATTGTTTGAGACATATTTTATTTATGCTAAACTATTTCACATATAATGAAATTGATATATGTTGCTGAGGTTAAAATAATATACAGAGCCACGCAAAGAATTGGATGCATGCCCGTCTATGGATGATAACCTATGGAAGTGTAATTTCAGCAGTTTTATGCATGTTTTAGTCTTACTTAAATTTTAGCTAAATAGGGGTGTGTACTAAAGATGAAAATAAGCACTCGCCAGTTGACACTCGGCGACTAAACATGAAAAACTGGCGACTAAAAATATGGAAAGTACTGGCCAAATGCAGGATTTTCCAAAGGGATTTCGTAAAAGAATCACGGAAAAAACCCAGCACATTTCGTCAAAAGATCGCGAAAAATGAATTTCGTCAAAGAATCGTGAAAAAAAAAACGAGATTTTAATCAAAAGATCGTGAAAATACCACACATTTCGTCAAAGGATCGCAGAAAAACCCGAATTTCGCTACTGAAGATGCTTGAAGTGATACAGACGAGTGCGCTACGGGTTACTCTGGGGCTCCCGAAGTGGACGCCTAATATTCTCCTTCTCAAGCATGCTGGGGCTTGTCTCCTAGCTGACAGAATCAGGGTTCTGGCTTTCGGCTTCTGGGTGAAGCATCTTGCCCTTGGCAGCTGGTCTCCTATCTTCGACTCTTGTGAGGATATTCTGGTCTCACCAGGAAATCATCTTTCTCATGTTTCTGAGTTTTTTGCCGGTCTGGGCATTGATCTGGATTTCCTCATCAGCTTCCAAGTTCCTCTCTCTCTTGACTCGAACGCAGTGCAATTTTTCACCTCTGATCTTCCTTTTCAGCGTACAGACCTTGATGCTAGCATCATTGCCCCGATGTTTGCTGATTATTTCCAGAACTTTACTGACTCGTGGGATATTATTGCCACCGATGCCTCAAAGACAGATTCCCTCACTTCGATTGCAGGCTGCACTTCCTCACACCACTTTGGTTATAGGGTGCAGCATGTCAACTCCGTCTTCACGGCGGAAGCTCTCGCAATAGGTGTGGCTCTCGACGAATTGATCTCGTTATCTCGTCCCGTGGTGATTTTAACAGACAGCCTGTCGGTTCTTTTGGCTCTCCAGTCTGCTAATCTGAAGTCTCCCAGAGTTATCCTTTGGCTCCACAATAAAATTGTTCGGATGCAGCATTTCTCCATTCACCTTACCTTTTACTGGGTTCCGGGACACCGTGGTATCCCCCTCAATGAAAGGGCCGATGGCCGATGGCCCAAAAGTGTTTCTGTCTCTGACCCTCTGATTGATTGGACCTCGCCAGAAGATACTATCCGTAGGTTCTCTCACAGTGCTCTGCTGCAGGGTGAGCACTCTTACCGGACTTGCAAGTATTATGCTTCTCATGGGGATATCCCCAATGTCAATCACTCTCGGTGTTGGGTTCATAATCGTAGAGATGATGTGATTGTGTCCCGTCTCCTCTGCAGGATGCTTATTACCCCGGAGATTTTAGCTCGCTTTAACTTGGTTGCGGACGGCAGCTGCCGTGCGTGTGGTGTTTTAAACTCCTTGGAGCATATTTTGTTTTCTTGTGTCAGGTACCACGCTCAACGCAGGAGTTGTTGGGCGGGTTTTGATTTGAGCGATGAGTGTTTTCGTTCATTTGGTTGCTTTATCAAAAAGTTTTGTTCGTCGAGTGTTTTTCGTAACTCTACGCTACGGTTTATCCATAGTATTGATTGCTTCTAGCTAGGTGTCTAGGTCTGACGTTTCTGTTTGTTTGGATCATTTGGGACAACAGCCGTGCTGCTTATAGGTCCCAAAGCCCCCCCACTACCTACCTACCTAATCCTATTGCCCATCAGGGATGAGTTCCATATCCTGTGCCGGAAGATTTTTGGCGAAAAAAAATCTCGCCAAAATGTCGTTTTGGCGACATGAAAATTTTTCCAAGATTGCAGAAAAACATCATTTTAAAATCTTTATATTATTTATAAATCAATGATTTTGCACCATTTTTAACGATAGAAAATGATATAAAAACATGGATTTATAAATTACACAAAGATTTAAAAACGAAGTTTTTGCGCCATCTTGGAAATTTTCTTCCGATACAATTACACAAATTTTAGCAGCATTCTAAATAAATGTTCCTTTTGAGATGAATACTTGTTATTGTCAGGGGGGCTCTGCCCCCCTGAACCCCCCGTTCTTAAAACATTTTCGACAATAAAAAAGAGAAAAAAACTGGCCAGAAACTTTTTATAAATTTCAATATTTCAAAAACTATTATTTTTAAGGGATCCCATTTTTAATGCAGGTAAAATACCGCTCACAACTGGCAAAAAGAAAAAAAAAGTATTAAATCATAGAAAAAATGTATAAAAATAATTTAAAAATGTTTACACAACAACAACAACAACAAAAAAACAATCAGCAAGAATTTAATGTTTATAAAATGATCCCAGTTAGGGTCTGAAACAGGGTAGCAACTATTCATATGAAAAAGCACATGTTTAGATTTATTTAGAATGCTGCTAAAACTTGTGCAATTGCATGGGAAGAAATTTTCGAAGTGGCGCAAAAACTTCGTTTTTAAATCTTTATGTAATTTATAAATCCATGTTTTTACATCATTTTCTCTTTTAAAAATGGTGTAAAATCATTGATTTAAAAATAATATAAAGATTTAAAAATGATGTTTTTCCGCAATCTTGGAAAAATTAACGAGACTACTTACATCGACCGGCGCAGAGAGTAATCCAAATGTGAGTGTGGCGTCGGCGTGGCCGCGGTAGCAAATTCTTATCTAACCGAATTCAAAATTTGCTGACTAACAGTTCCCGTGATACTAGTAAACCAATAAGCTTCAAGATCTCACGCCATCCAGTCGTCCGGTTTTGAAAAGGCATTTCCGAAAAAAAGCGACCCTAAAGCCGTTCGAACGATCCGAAATCCGACGAACAAACTTAAACCAGATCAAAACATTTATCGCCAAACAAAGCGCGCCAACAAAATCGCCAAATCTTCCGGCACAGGTTATGGGACTCTTCCCGCTCGTTACATTAATTTTTATTTAATGTAAGATATTTACTTTAGAATTAATTTTTTTTGCCGTCTATGTACTCAAGAAACATTAATTTTCATTTTATCTGCTAAAATTAGTGTGGTAAGCCCTGAATAATTATTATTATTGCGATTAAAATAATGTATCTAGTATTTCGTAGGCTCTTGTGTCTGCAGTTGTTTAACGTAGTATTGCATGGTAATGTTAAGAATTATTTGTTTGCATGTCTATTTCTGAATATTGCAATAAAATAATATATTGAAAATATAGTTTTTTTGTTTAGAAATATAGCGTAACGGTTGCTTAAAAAGATATCATTTGTGTAAATGTGATTAAAATCTGAAAATGTTGAACAGTTTGTTTGTTTAAAAATATATTAAGATTATAGTTATAACTATCTTGTCTGCAGTGATAACTAGAAATTTCTGATTGCAGAGTTGTATCTAACATTTAAAAGATTTTAATATTGTATGAATGCTTTCACCAATTGGGAAAGTAACTGCCTTTTTAAATATTTTCAGTAGGCTTAATTATGAATTTTTTTAAATACAGATTTAATAAACTAAATAAATTTATTTATTACACTGATGCTATTTCCCATCCTGAATATACCTTTACTTCACATTATATGTGTCTGTGATCACATTTAAAAATATTGTTTTGACATTTAAAATGCTGCAGTTTATAGTACAAATTATATTATTGTTTCAAAATAAGAGTAATTTATTTATGTTTATATATTCCTAATGAAATTTTTTACTGCTATACATATGTGCTTTTTACATATATTGTTTGTATCAGAACTTTTTTTTTCTAAAACAAACATGACTCGAAAAAAAATTGACATTTTGACAGTCTGTGTTTGAATGTATTTATTAATCTATTTTTAACAAGATCCTTTATGTATAAAAAAGCTTGGCAAAAGCCACTTACAGAACTACCTAAACTTTTAAAAAATGTAGTAGTTTTTAGGAATATAAAGGTAAGGAAATTTTGATTACATTGGACAATAATAATCGTGCAGTTTAGTCTGAAAGTTACGAATTTTAATTTGAAGCTGTTAAGCATGTCAGTTCTAAAAGATATAAAACTGAGTAAATGTGCTAAATTATTTTGATTTGTTAATCATTATCAGGTTATCAAATGTAAAGTTAAAACAGTAAATTTATTCATAACTTTTTGTAATCAGTAAATATATCACTCTCTTATGAACCACTTCATTTTAATTTAGTTGTTAAAGATAATTTTTACTAATTTTGGAATATTTCTAATATAGAATGCCTTGCAGACAGCAGTATAAAGTAAAAATATTTACTGAAAATAGAACTTTTTAAAGCTGTTATCTAAAAATGTAATCAAAATATCTTTTTCTAATTCTAAATGAACTCAGTATCAAGATATTAACTTATAATGAAGTGTAATGAAACTACATGAAGATATCTGTGGTCTGCAAATTATGAAGCCTACTTTTAGAAGTTGAGGAACTGAAGTCGTCTATTGGGATTTTTATAACAGCTGGATGCATTATCAGGCAGAAGTTTCTTTTGATATTCTATCTGTAAATGTATCCTGCTAGTTCTGCGATGTCTTCCATGCCAAGAAATCTCTTGCTGCAACTCTCGTTTTGTTTACAGGTTTCTGTCAGTAAACGTTTCATTCACAATAAGTTAATATGTTGATATTAAGTTAATTTGGGATTTTGAAAGTTATTTTATTCTTACTTTTTTTAGATAACAGCAATAAAATGTTTGTTGTTTTCTTGTAAATATTTTTATTTTATACCTTTGTCTCAAAGTGTTATATATTAGAAATGCACATGCTGTCAGACTATAGGGACCTTGGCGAGAAAAGGAAATTTCTCATGCATATTTTCTGGCGACCTATTCCTTATTTTCTTATACACATTAATTTTTTTTTTTTATTTATGCAACTAATCTAATACAGAGAAGCTATTTATCTCTTTTTATATACAAACAGAAGTACTTTGTATATAAAAACAGTAATATATATGTATATAACAGGGATATGTTTAGGAAAATTTTAGGTCCTTTAAAGGACCCTTCACAAAATAATTTATCTTAAAACAGGACCCTTCACAAAACATTTTATCCCAAAACAGGACCCTTCACAAAATTATTTGTCTCTTAAATAGCACTTTCACAGAATTTTTTCACCTTCAAATTGAACTTTTTGCAAATTTAGTCATTTAAAAATAAAATCTTACCTGTAAGTAAGCAGTTAAACTCACCAAAGAGCATATTACTTAGGTTTTTATATATGAAGGATAGAACATGAAGACATCGATAATTTAAAATTCACAAAATTATGACTAGAATTTTAACAAAAATAAGAAAAACTTCACAATTTCACAAAAACAGGACCCTGTGAGAAAAGTCTGGACAGACCTCTGTATAAACAAGAATAAAAGTTCATCTGGTTTGTTTTCATAGGTGTTTATATTATTTGGCCAATAAATTTCACTTTCTGAAGCCCAAACTGCACTAAGCTTTTTAAAACAATGGTAGAAAAATATTGAAATACATTATTAATTTATCTGTAACAAGTAAATTAAAGTGAATTTACAATTCAAGAATTTAATATCTTCATTTGTTAATAAATAAAGTACCTACATAGTGTGAATTAGCGATGCATTGAATAGTGATTTTGGCCAAATACCAAATATTCGGCCCACAGGTAAACCGAATACCAGATATTCGACTAGCTGAATAGTGACTAATAGGCCAAATACTAGGGATGTAATGAATAGTGATTTGGCCAAATACTGACTTTAAAAAAAATTATTTTAATTGTTTTATTTTTTTTTCAATTTTAAAATCAAAAATTAAATTAAGGACTAATTGAAATTAATTTTTTGTTTGAGTGTTCAAAAATCATAACAGCTGAATGTATTTTTTTTTAATATTTTAAATACTTTGATGCCAATAAGATAACATATGACTTTCAAAAATGTAAATAATAATTTAATTCATAATTTTTTATTTAATCCATAGATAGTTCTAGTAATTTATATATATTTTTATCTAAAATAGAAACTCATTACCTCTGTAAAAATGAAACTTTTTTTATTTTAGTAAAATCATTTCACCCCCCCCCCCCCAAAAAAAAAGAACTTGCATGT
Organism: Maratus speciosus; assembly: GCA_963932465.1. Classification (NCBI taxonomy): domain Eukaryota; kingdom Metazoa; phylum Arthropoda; class Arachnida; order Araneae; family Salticidae; genus Maratus; species Maratus speciosus. Next base: position 559,240,181 of record OZ010787.1, on the reverse strand, counting down.
GTCCTCTGTCTTTTTATATCCTTTCTCATTCAACTCAAACTTAGTAAATTTATATTCTGTATATAAAGATAAAGGTTGTTTTCTTAAAATATAATTATTCATTCCATTTAAATATAATTACTCTTTTCTGCTACTAAGATATACTTTTCTCTTTTCTTTCTCTCAAAATTAACAAGCCCCTCATAATACTTCCTCCACCCCATATTTCACAGTGAGATGCCTCCTGAAATTTATGCAATATAGTTATTTATAAGTTGTCATGAAGCTTTAAATTCTATTGCAAGAATTGCATTGAGGGGTGAAAAAAAAGTATTTAATGGTAATTAAAGTTCTTTTAACAAAGCTGTTTAAGTATGATAATTAAATTGAGAGATTGCTGTGGCAGTGATGACTTAGATTCTAATCTGTAAAAATAAATCGAGTTGGCTGTCCATAACTTTGATGGTAGATTTCTTAGTATGTAATGTAAATACCAACCAGTTCTCCTTGAAAAGACTTCCACCGAGAGATATCTCATGTGTAGGTCTATATTCTTGATGGATAGATCTTAAACAAATTCAACACCAGCAATACAGTAGATTTTGAAGTTATGTATGCATATATTTATTCTTGTTCCATGGAATATATATTTTTAAAATATGGATAAGACAAACTACTTTTAACACAAGCAAAAAAAAAAAAAAAAAATTACCCGTGAGTGTTCACATTAACAAGATTCGACTGTATTATTATTTGTGCTGTCTTAGAATTTGCAAAAATAGTTAAAATGATCATCTCGAATGTGACATAATTTCTGCCATTTACTGCTTTTAACGCATGTTAATGAATTTAATATTTTAATGTTTTTTCTGTTTATAAGTCACATGTAAATAATTTTTTAATTGAAAGGAAATACTATTCTTTGTGATGTTTTTACAATTCCCAACAATTTAAAATAATTATTTTTTTTCTTCTGTACACTGCAAGTTTGTAATGTATATCCTTAAAAAAATAGTTAAATTCATGTATAGTTTTTGCTTCTACAGTAGAAGATCTTTATAACGCAAACCTAAAAACACAAGGTTGTGCGTTATATAGAATTTTGCGTTATATGGATCACATAATTAAATTTACCTTCTAAACATGGCCAAATATGTCTGAAACACATCTAAATACATTAGAATATCTTTATACTGCATTCCTTGTTACCGAGAGTTATCCAAATTATAAATTTTTGCATAATATAGGTCAGACATTGTTAAATTTACTTTATAAACATGATTAAAATATAACTGACACAACCATCCCTTATATTAGACATTTTCAAAAATGTTTATTGTAATAATAGCATTTTTTCAGTAAAAAGGTCTTAAATTAGAAGATAAAGTTAAACTAATGTATCAAATTTAGTCCTCTAGAAAGTAGCAATATTTTACAATGTGAAAATGCAGGTGCTTTTTAACTGCAAAAATCATTGTTTACATCTGAGAAGTTGTGCTTTATATGGAGAATTGCGTTATAAAGGTCTTCTACTGTATAAACTTTTGGTAATTTTCTGTTAGCCAGTTTATGTATATGTATGTATATAACACTGGTGCTCAGTTAACAGAATTTTATTATGCTTTAAACTTTTATCATTTATTTTATTATGATTATATACATTAAATTCAGTAATACATAAATAATATGACTCCATCTTAAATAGGACGTAATCACCTTGGCAACCTAGAATCATTACCTATCATAGGGTATCATTGAATTAATATGTATGATAGAATTTAATAGGAGACTTTCATTAATATCTTTTTATAGTTTTGATTCGATTTTTATAAAATTTGAAAGGACTCAACAAAATTCTGCAACGATTATAGGTATTTATTAAATTTCAAACCATTCAGTGGTGTAGTTTTTGCAATGTTATATGCAGACAGAGACGGGGGGAATCAGACGGCAACTATAAGTGCTACATATTTATATAACTATGAACACTCCTAAAAGGGAAAATTGTTACTATTACAACACTATTTCGGGTACTTTGGCTTCCAAAAATAACAGAAATTTACAATTTTTGTTTATATCTGGTTAGAGATTTGCATCGGCCGAAATTTCCAAGACGCGAACCCTTAAAAGTTCGAGCCTGCCCATATATATTTTTACAGTTCACGCACCGGCCAGTCTTATATTCAAAATTTTATTTATTCATGTACAGAAAAAAAAGTTCCTCCTTCAAAATTACGTATTATATTCTATTTCAAATCATTTTAATACTATTTTGATCAGAATGAAGTGAAAACAGAAATCGTGTTTTTCTGTTCTAGTGATATTTGCAAATTTATGTCGGCATGGCATTGATATGGCACCACTCAAGAGACTGAACAATGAATTTGCTTTCAGTTCGATTTTCTTTTGTGACAGCAGAATAATTTTTAACTGGATGTAATTTATTTTTTCTTAAAAAAAAAAAAAAAGAGATATCTAACCTGAAAAGAATATCTTTAGCCAACAAGCATCAACTTAAGGTTTTTTGTCTTCTATTGCTTATGACTATAAAAATCACGTTAGTGATTTTTCTATTTATTTTGTATCATGAATGCTACCCATGCTAAAGCATTAAGGCTCTGTTTTACACATTTACAAAGTCACTTTCATTTGCAAGTAGATATAATTGTCATATATTGTTATTCTGATAGAAAGCAATCGAGCAGTGTTTCCCGTTGTTCTATAATTTCTGTAAATATCATTCATTTTTTTCATAAAAATGCATAGCTGCAAACTATCCCTTTTTTGTGTTAAGTCAATTTTTGTATCCTAATCCTTATCATATTTAAACGTAGAATTAGCAAAAAAACACAATTAACATTATAATTAGGCAAAGATTACTATTCGGAATGAGTGATAACTAAAAAGTGGAATAGTTGAAAGCTAAGTATATGCTGATAGATATATTTAAAATTTTTATTTTGCTAGAGAAAAAAAAACTGCTTTAAATTTTGCAAATAATGTACAAAACATAAATATGCAGATTGGGGTGACAGGGGAGGAGACGTGAACGGTATAGTTGTCAGCACCGGTATCACAGAATATTAGGGCTCCGGTACTTTTTTTAAATAGAAGTTAAGCCCTGCACCCCGGTTATATCCGCTGAAAATTGTTCTATTTTATCGGCGTAGTTTGATTTTTTCAAATTTGTTATATTGGGCCGGTCAGCTTGCTTAACTCTTTTATCAGTCCAGTCTCACCCATTAACAAAAATTGCCTTTATTCTGCTGACCCGGCCCGTTTGAAAAATTGCCTTCATTTTCCAGACCTTGGGTCCTTGCAGACCTCTCTACCTTGGTTTTTGCAAACCCAAAAAATCAGAGGAAAAGTACTTGTATTCTAAATGTAAAATATCTACTAGATTATTCAATTAAAAATGGTTTTCATCTACTCTGCAAAACTGCACATCCTTAACACAGGTAGACTGGTATAGTTAAAAAAAAAACAATAATAATTCATTTTATAGATATAAAATTACTTGTAATAGGTTTAATTTCACTTCAAACTGTCTAACAAAAAAAAGTTGGAGTTGCTTGTTTTTTAGCGACTCTGCCTCTTTTGCTCAAAAATGGATCCGACCGACTCCGCAGCTCTGCTAAAAAGGCAAAATTTCATATTGTAATATTTGCTCATAAAAATGTTTGATAATAAATAGTCTTCATTCTGAAGCACCAAAATGTCAGCCTAAATAATCATAGCGTACATATTTAAGGGTGATGGACAGTAAGATCTCAAATTCCTTCCCTAATGTTAAACCTATACTTGCATAATGCATTCATATTTTTAAAATATCTCCACGGGAAATTATTATTTTTAGTAACTTCTTTTTTCTTAAAGTATGCCTCTGTTTTTTGCTATCAAAATATTTCTCGGGCAGCATCTGCATTTCTAATATATTTAACACTTTGAGACAATGGTATAAAATAAAAATATTTACAGGAAAACAAAGAACATTTTATTACTGTTGTTATCCAAAAAAGTAAGAATAAAATAACTTTCAAAATCCCAAATGAACTTAATATCAACATATTAACTTATTGTGAATAAAACGTCTACTGACACAAACCTGTAAACAAAACGAGAGTTGCAGCAAGAGATTTCTTGGCATGGAAGACATCGCAGAACTAGCAGATTACATTTACAGACAGAATATCAAAAGAAACTTCTGCCTGATAATGCATCCAGCTGTTATAAAAATCCCAATAGAAGACTTCAGTTCCTTGACTTCTAAAAGTAGGCTTCATGGTTCACAGACCAGAGATAACTTCATGAGGTTTCATTACACTTCATTATAAGTTAACATCTTGATACCAAGTTCATTTAGAATTAACAAGATATTTAATTGTACAGTTTTAAACAGTTTGTTGTTTTCCGTAAATAAAAAAATGAAAATTTCATGTTTTATTAAATATGCAAGAATATACTTTTACTTATTTACAAAAAAATTTTCTTGTGGTGTCGTTCAATTATTTCAACATTTTATGAATACAAGTACCTTGCCCCTGAAAGGATTAAAGTTTTGACCAAGCCCCTAAAAGTTTGTTTATAAAATTTTGTTGAGAAGCACCAGCATAGAGATTTTAAAGTTATTGGTGGGGACTCAGCCAGCTGTGTAGCTGTTATACCTGCTAAAATAGAAACTGAATAACCCTTGCTTCAAAAAGTTGTATATTTCTTTGAACTTTCTTTTCCAAAGGATCTGTGGTCATCAACAAAAGAAAGGGGAGTCTCAATAAAAAAAAAAGGGCAGTGATAAACATATCAGGGATCTCCTCCGCAGACCTATGACCTTTCGCTGAGCAACAGAAGACTGTCACATCAAAGGCACTGCTGTTATAGCAGGGAGTAGTCTGTTCTCAGCTACTATTTTAATACTTTTATCTTTCTAGGAAAGAAATTCAGCTGAAAATTGTAAGTAGATGTTTTAATACTTCTTGTGGATATGTGAAATATTTGTGTATTTTGAGTTGTGTTATTGAACAATAATTTTCTTAACCCTCCTGTTCACATTGTGATCAAAACAAATATTGATCATAAAACTGCATTGTGTTAAAATTCATGACACAAAAGAATTTCAAATTTAATTGCTACTATATCAGGGTTAAATCTATAATTATTTAAACTTTGGTTTTTAGTATTTCAATTTTTAAACCTACATAAAATATGGAATACAAATAAATATATTAATTTAAAAAGGCGAAAAAAAATAGTTTTAGCATTTCAGTTTTTATAAGTACTACATAAAATATGGAGTGCAAATATATTAATATAAAAAGGAGGAAAAAATCATATTTCTGGTACCTTTTTTAGTCATGTGGATTTAAAAACAACAGGAAAGTTTTGTAACATGACAAATAATAATATTAATAATAATAAAAAAAACTGATATTCTTCATTCAATAAATAGGACAACATTAATATTACTAAAGCATGAATGATTTCATATCTGCTTTAAAACTTGTGTTTATAAGCCTTATTTTATTAATATAAGTGTATGTATACAATAAAATTCCTAAACCACATTAGCCATATCTATGTAACCAGGAGTGTAAAATTCTAGGTGCCAATGGTTGCCACTTGTAAATTTTTAGTATTGTTTGCCTAATAACTAATAAGATAACTGATAGAATTTAGTGGAAGAATACTTAAAAATTTGGTAAGAATCTGTCCATTGGTGCTAAGTTTTTACACCAATTCTTTATTTATGAAATTGTTTCTGCAAATTATATTTCTATATTGTTCAAGGACATTAAAAAGTGTTTCACTTTGTACATTCTATGTATCGAAATTTTTGTTTATGTGTCAAACAAAGTTGATTTTCTTATTTTTGTAAAAAGTGTCCCATTCCTCCCCACTCTACCCTACATATATTTTGCATTTTTAAAATCTACATAAACTGACAACAAAAATTTTGAATACTTATGAACATACTAATTAAAGCCCGATATGTTACCATTCCATTATTATATAGTAAACAATATTATCCCAATCATAATACAGATAACGTGCATCCCACATAAATAAGGGCATTAATTATATATATATATATACAAACTCTATGCATATAATACTATTAAACTATTTCTATCTAATCTAATAAAATGTATACAGAGAAAACCGTTTTATCTAATATATATATCCTTGAACTTACATAAATCTCAAAAGGATAACTTTTATTTTCATCTAACAAAACGAAAGGTCTGATTTCCTCGATCAGATCTCTCGCCGCATTTTTCGTTACTTTGTATGTTGAGATGAAATTTCTTTCATTTATTGAAAAAGGATCTTCCCGATCCTTTATTCTTTGCCTTTGTATTTGATTTCTTCGCCGGCGTCGAACAACCAAAATCTCCGCCATCTTGAATAATGAGTACTTGTTACGTTCTTGTGACAGCTTGCGGCAGATTTCACGCTGTTGCAAATTTTTATGACAACAATCACAACTTTGTGACGCCAGAAGCTGGAAGGCGTTTCATTTGTATCCCGTTTAGTAGGATTTGTTACTGTGACTCGAGTTGTTACGGGAAGCGTTTCATTTGTATCCACGCCTAAAATTGTAAACAAGAAGCTATTAACCAGGATAATAACTTATAAAAAACATTATATAAGATAATATATTTAAGAATATTAATAAAATCAGTGTTACAAGTTATCACCTAAATATTTATTAAATATACGGTGGATAAAAAGATTCCATTAGTAGCTGTAATCATATAATAAAAAAATGATTTTTCACTCAAGATTATTTATTATGAAGTAAATGAAAATTTGTAGTTACAAAAAATATACCGATTGATTGACATACTGCGAACGGAAACTTCCATATTTATTAAATGTTTCAATCGTAACGCCAATTGTATATATGTATTATATATATATAACCATATTTTAATATACTAGGCTGTAATGTCAAACCAGGATGCATTTTTTTTATTAATAATAATAAAAGCATGACACACAGAAATTGTATTGTATTTAAATTTCTTGTTATTTCTTTATTTTACTGTATTAGAATTTATCAAATTACAAAACTAATTAAATACTAATGTAAAATCAATACTTAAAATAAGTGATATAATTCAAGAAATTGAGTATATATTAATTTTCATTAGCAATATTCACAAGTCATAAAATGTCAGCTTTTTAGCTTTTCCTTTACAGCACTTATCACTGCTCTAAAAAATTAAGCATTCTTTTAATATTAATTAACATTGACAAATTGAATGTGTGCTGTAGATGTTTCTTAAAATAAATCTGATGGCACATTTGAAACTCTGAAAAATGTTTTGAAAGTTTTTACAGATTATGTTTGTTGTATTTTCACAGATTTATTTTACTTTAAAGTTCATTATTAATTGTTAAGTTTATAGAAAACTAATGTACTAAAACTTGTTAAGACAAAATCGCTAGAGACGAAGGGAAATTTTTATTTTAGATAGATTTCACTCAGCAAATATTATTAAATGGTATTTCTTTCACCAGAGCCATGAAATTTTTGTATGTAATGAAAAGACTGTCTTTACCAAAATCCTGCACTAAGGAAAGAATATCACAAACCCCAACGAAAATAATACCATAACATTAAACATGCATAAATTAATATCTGTCTAAAGCAGAACTTTTTAAAAATCCCATAGCACTTCCTTCTGATGAGACATTACTGTACAGGCAAAGTTCTTTAATCTGCACAAGTGGGGACCAAGGGTTGTGCAAATTATAGAGTATTATAGATTACCATATTTTCAGGCGCATGAGCCGCGACGCATACGAGTTTGAAAGTATAAAATATTCTAAGTGCGGCTCTTAAGCGCCAGGGTGGCGGATACGGTGATTTTTTTTTTCTTTTACAGCAATGTCTTATGGCTTTTTTTTTTTTTTTTTTGTGGTCAAACCGATATTTTATGACACCATTTTCCCCCTTTGATCAATAGTTTCATGCTCTCGAATTGGTACCAAAATATTAGAAAATGTCCCTCAACCGCAGATGTCTGAGAAATGTTATTTGTTTTGTTTATTTTTAAACAATCAACGTTTGTCTCACCGGTTCTCAAGTTAAAAATGATTACATTTTCCACCCATCCGTCAATAATTACTTTACCCTCCGGATACTGGAATGTACAGCTGTCACGAACTTTTCTTCTAATAAACTCCTTTCCTTCCTCTTGCAAGGCAAAACTGCTCATAGAGTGCTCACTCAGTGAAATTACTGGTCTCTAACTAGAGAAATCTCAAATCAAGGCATAGAACTTTTGTAGAATGGGTCTCCTAATAGACAATAAAAACACTGGAGAGCAAGATTTTTTTTTTTTTTTTTTTTTTTTTTTCAGTACCGGACTCTATAAACTTGGCCCCTAAAATAGAGGCTGTACCCGACTCGACCAGACAAAATGAATCCAAACTTTGAAACCGGCCGGGTCAGCAGAATTAGTACAGTTTTTTTTATGAGCCGGTTCGAGCGATAAACAAAATAAATGGTCCTGACCAATATAACAAATTAAGTGGGATAACTTCCGTGATATAAATATTGGGCCATTTTGCTCACGCAAAAACACCGGCTCATTAATGATATTTTTTAAATAGTAAGATTTTTTTTTTAAATATGTCGTTCGCATTCCATTATTTTTAAATGATCTTTTTTGCATTGGATAGCTGAGGTCGGTCTCTACAAAGAGTCATTTTTACTTTTTCAATTGTGTTTATAGGTTTTTTTTTTTTTTTTTTTACTAGAATACTTTCACTTACGAAACTGATTCTGAAAATAAAAGTATACTATGAAAAAACATCTGTAAACAAAATCGAAAAAGGGTCAAGATCGACCTCAGCTATTCAACGCAAAAAAAATAAATCAGTTAAGCATATTGAAATGCGAACCATGTATTTAAAAAAAAATTCTTCCATAGGATTAACATTAGCGAACGGCCATTTAGCCTTGAGTGAAGTAGCCGATCCATAGGGGGAAAAAATCGGCCCGGCCCATACAAAAAATAAATTAATTAATTAATGGTCCGGCATAAAAGCTAAAAGTTTGTCCTGGCCCGGAAAACATTTAAAATCTCAGCCCAACCCGACTGAATTTCTTCAAAACATTGATTTTTACGCTGATATGGTTAAAAATTGTTTCGTACGAAGAGTTCTCAACAAAAATACTTATTTTATCTTCTTTTTATGTTTATAATCTTTATTTTTAAAGAAGCGCCTAATAAAATCACTCAAGTACTCATTTATAACTAATAAACAAACGTAATTTTGTTATCTCTTGATGCAACTAAAAGATAAAAACACTTGATTTCAAATTCACTTCATCTCCTCGGACCGGACGTTCTGACACATTACCCTATGACCTTGACGTGTAGTTGGCTAATAGTTTCTGTTTCGTTTCTTAGAAAAGAACTTTGAATGCAGTAGAAAAAAGAGGTAACGAGATAAGAGATTTTTTTAATGGAAAGTGGATTCGTGAATTTTCTTCTCTTTCCTTAAACTTATGATATATATCTTCATAATAATTATCATCATAATAACTTATGATGAAAATGAAAGTCTAAATTCTGAGCAAGAAATATTTTTAAAACTTACAAAATTATTTTTAAAAATGAACAAGAAAGATGCATATGTAGCAAATAAAAAATAAAATCTGCCACAAACAGAATCAATGAAACAGTTATCAATAGGTGAACTGCTAAAAAAAAAGAAAGAAAGAAAAAAGGAGCATTTCTAGTTATCCTAAAGTGTTTTCGGCAGTGTGAGATCTGCATGGGCTGGCTTTTCGGCCCGGCCGTACTCTTTTCTGAAGGTTCTGTCCAGGCCGGGTTAAGGCATTACTTTTTTCCTGAAAGATCGGGCCGGGCCAGACCTAACTTACTTTTTCTGTACAGAGCCCAGACTTGCTTCATTCCTAGTCTTCACGATCCAAAATTTTCAGTCCTAGTTTTGACAAAGCCCGTATGAAAATCATTGTCTCGTCATGTCCTGGTCCCTTCAAAGGTCAGTAAAATTAGGCCTGGACCAAAAATGTTTGCAAAAAATGCATACATTTTTAAATCGCCATTATTCTACAATTAAAGATTAAAATTTATTTTCTTTTTAAAGAGTAGTAGATTTCATACGCTTATTAAAATATAGTAAAACGAGTGAAAAGAACCTGCCTATGACAGAATCCTGTTTTAAACTGAACAACATGTTGAGGATCTTGTCTATAACGCTTTTTTTTTTCTTTTTTATACAATTCCGTCTTAGCAGATTTTACTGTATAACATTTTTCAGATTTTTAACACTTCAATACATAGAATATGGATTAACAAAAGTAATGATAACTGAAACATTTACATACAAGAAATAGAGATTCATTAAAAAAAATAAATATCACAGCCTGCGGCACTTCATCAATGTTTTGTAGAAATTCAGTCGGGCTGGGCCAATATTTTAACTTTTCTGAGCCAGTCTTGGGCCAAACTTTCAGCTGTTATATCGGGCCAGGCCGAACTTTTAAATTTTTTACCGGGTCGGGCCAATATTTCTTTTGTATGGGCCGGACCGAACTTTTAATTTTTGTATCGGGCTGGTCCATGCTGAATTTTTTCTGCGAGTCGGGCAGTCCCGGGCCGAATTTTTTTCTACGAGTCGGGCAGTCCCGACCTAGAAATTTCAGGCCGGGCCCGGAAATTTCAGCCCGTGCAGACCTCTAAGTGTCTCTATACGATATTTCAAGACCTCTAAAAGCCGCGGCCGAAACGATTCCGGAATTTAGATTGTACAAAACGATTCGGAATTTAGATTGTACATCAAATATCAGTTCCTTGGGTGCGGCTCTTACGTCGATAAACTTTTTTTTTTTAACAGATTTTCATTGGTGCAGCGCTTACGGTGGGTGCGGCGGGTATTCCCGAAAATACGGTATATATCATTTTCTTTTTTCTGGGCACTGTTTTAATTCCATATTCAGTATAACCTGAAAATAAAAATGGGAAATATAATAATTAATTTAATATGCTATCTCAAAAAATGCATTTTTTAAATTCTTTTATTAAAAAATTGATTGTTATTTACTTTTATATTTAAATTTTTAGATATTTCTTTTAAAAAATCATTTTTGGACCCAGAATTTGTAAATTTGTTTACATTCATTACGCAATGCGAATTATAGAAATGAAGCAATGTGGATTATAGATCCTTGACTGTATTTTATTACTATAATAATAGGTCTTTGAGAAAAACTGTATTTTTTGTTAGTTAGGCACAGTTGATAAATTGACAAATAGTGTTCTCGTCCCAATCATTTGTACTGCATTCATTTCATTTAAAATATAAATCTTTCACTTATTTTATTCAAAAATAAACGATCAAGTGCCAGTACTACTCGCGCTCAGAGGATTCTGTACAATAAAGCTATGAATTATTAACTCTATTATTAAAAAAGCATTACTAAAAGAAAAAGCTTTGTAAAAAACTATACAACATAGGGTTTGGTATAGCTGTATATATAGGAGAAAAGTATGAATGGGTATACTGTAGATGTTCAAAGAGATATGAAGCCTAAATTCTATCAAATGTTTCTATTTTGTATAACAGTTATTTAAATAAAATAAAATTTGCTTTTTCTTTTTGTGTGCAAAAATTACCTTAAACGGGTGTCCAGGAGGGCAGAGACGATTTTTCTTTTTGATTTAAGTGTTCAACAATTACTTTAAATGGGGGTTCTTTTTACTTTTGTATGTTTGCAGTGATATAAAGATATGATTTTACATTTAAATAACTTTATATCAATTAACATCTAAAAGAGATGGTTGCTATTAAAAAGGTATGACTATTTTGATGTAAAGAAAAAAAAAATAACAAAAAAATATATTGTTTGGATAAATAAATAACAATTTCAAAAAACAATATCCTTTTCCCCAGAAATATCTTATGACAACCAAGTGTCAGACTTCTCCCCCAACCTAAAATGATTATATATGCACAGCCCTTATATCAAGTTATATCATGCAAATCAGCCAAAAAATGTACATTTGTATAAACACTGCAGCAGCAAAAGGGAGTTGCATTTCAAAATTAAAATTTCTCCCAGAGTATTTAAAAAACTGATAAGATGTATTAAAAATATCTTATGTTACGATAAAAATATGTAAAAATCAATGTAAAGAAAAGCATACGTAGCACAAAACGTTTATCATTTGTTTCAAGGCTTTATAAAAGGAATCTTTATTTCAACACAAATTTAATGAAAGAAAAAGTTAAGCGCAATATGGCTAATGTGAGGAGTAATTATCAGTATGCTATTAATGTGGGCACTACTTGATTATCCCGTCGACCAATTTTACCAAATTATACAAATTTACATAATTTTATTTTAAATAACGAAAGAAAAAATAAATTTGTAAAACATTAATAACAAAAAAAAGTAGAATTAAAAATCACTTGATGACATAACAAACACTTGTATCATGTTTAATGTCCAGTGAATATGACATTTACGATCATGCATTATTGGCATTTAATCTTATAGTTTGATGACAATTTTTTGGTGGACGGGATAATCAAACGGTACCTTAATGTGTACGGGGTTGTACATGTATAATGTTAGCAATATTTAGATAATTTTAGCCCCTTCCCCCTCACTTACAGTATCATATGTTATCATTCCTCACCCCCCCCCCCCCCCATAATGATATCATTATCAATGTTTAAAAATCCTTTCTATTTTTATATGTTACTACTATTGTTCTTTGCCACTCTTTTTTTTTTTTTCTCTTTGAAGATTACAGCGGCTTTTCTATGAAGCCTTTAAACACATTAATGCTAAACTTATTTTGTTTGTTTCTGCTTTTAGTCCAGTGGTTAGGGGGTTGAATTCGGAATTAATTAGGGGAAGGCTGGAAATTATTTTAATCCCTTCAGTTTAGGTCTAGAATGAATATGCTATGTTTTCCCCCTCGTATTAGGTGAGCATTAGGAAATATGTATTGATTTACAGTCAAAAAACACATTTTTTTACATACCATAACAGTATCTCCAAACAACTAACTCTGTCAAAAACATTGTCAATACAAATGTTGTAGAGCTTAAAATTCTGAGTAAAATGAGTACCTACACTTAATATTTTTGTTGAACATTAAGGTCACAATTCCAGTTTAAAGTTTTAGACCTGTGGTCAGGGGGTTGAACTCAGAATTAAATACGAGAAAACTGGAAATTTTTTTAATCCCTTCAGTTTAGGTCTAAAATGAACGTACTATGTTTTCTTCCTCATACTTGGGTGAATGTTAGAAAATATGCATATATTTATTTTCAAAATAGCCCACATTGGTTTTTATTTGTCAGATATTGTATCATGCAAGGAGTAACAATTCTCCAAAACCCCTTCCAAATAAATATATTGGCTGCACCACTGGTATAAGGAATATACACACAAATAATAATTATGAAAAATTAGGCACAGATTATGAAATTCTCACCAACAATAGCTAATAAGAACTTTATTTTTTTCATACAATGAAATGAAATATATTAATGAGCCATTTAAAAAAACATAACTGACTAAAAATCCATTTTCAGCACTTGTTGGTCCCATAACACTTTTTGATGCATTATATTTATTGAATTTTGCATTTAAATAGCACACAGTGGACCTCATTAACATTAAATAATTACATGGCGATCCCAGTATATTTATGAGAGTTAGAAAGTGGGAAAATGGACAAATCAAAACTATTCAACTTACTGAATAAAAACTTTTCAACCATGTTGAAAGTGTTAAAAATGAGAATATTTTCTCATTGTTTTATATCTTAGCCATTTTGTTATTAAAAATAAATAGATAATTAAAACTATTTCTTACATGATAAACAAAGTAAGTAAATACTTGAAATACCATTTATAATAAAATCATATAGTCAAATGAAAACAACAAATTTTTAATAAATTTCTTTTATTTGACAGTACAAGTTACAGAAACAAAATAAAACTTCTTTATATTATAAATATTATTACATAACAAAATTTATTATTGAATATAATGATTACTACGTATAATAAATAAAATAACATTGACACAATGCTTTGCAGAAAACTTTATTGATCTACAGAAACAGATATTTATATTTTAATTTAAAAGAAGGATAAAGCATTTGTAAAAATTCAGTAAAAATAGACGGTACTTTTCTGTTATATGGACACCATTGTTGCCAAGCATAATAGTTGACACAAAATGAAAATCACGTAAATTGAAACATTTGAAAAATAAAAGATAAAACATTGTCAATAGTAAAGTGAGCTTTTTTAAAAATGTAACATTTGAAAATTACAGATTTTTAAGAACTATTTTATTAAATCACCAATATATACTTAAAATAAATGAACAAATAACTGTTATGCAATAAAGTAATAAAATAAAACTCATATTAAACTACTGGTATAAAGTTAAAAATATCTTTTAGCATTGCAGTAAACATTTCATTGATCAAAAATCAGGATAGAAATAATTGGCGCATTAAGTACCAAATAGACTGTATAACTAGCGAAATTGTGAACTATTAAGACAGGTTTTATTTTATAAAGAAGTGGGATAATCAATTAATAATTTTCAGTTCGCATAATAATTAAAAAGTAATAGTACATCAAAATTAAAAAGCATGTTTCTTGACATACTTAAACAAAAAAGAGGAAAGAAAGAAAATTTCAGTTGATCAATTGAAATAAACAATAATTGGTAAATAATATTTAGTGAGACAAAATGAAATAAGCCTCATTCAAACTGCTAAGAATATCAGCAGATTTGAAGACATCAGAAATGCAAGTGATTTACACTCCTGTTCTATTAAAAAGAAAACCTTTATGGTTTACACATCAGAATTTCTAAAAACATTACAATAATACATTTAAAATACTGTATTTACTACTCATAAATAAGAGATACTTACTGTGTGAGCAGAATATAGGCAAGACAAAATAGCTTTTGGACTATTGGTGCTAAATATTTATATAATTAGAAACACATCTAAACAGAGCTTAAAATTATTCAGTGTCTGTATTTACTCACGTAAGATGGAGTGATGAAATCAGAAAAGTAGCCGGTGTAAATCGGATGACTAAAGCACTATACAGGAAAGAGGAAACATTGGAAAAATCTGAGGGAGACCTACATCCAGCAGTGGATTGAAAACGGTTGTTGTTGATGATGATGATATCTCATTATGTTACATGCCAAGAGATAATAAAAAAGTATGATATATTTGAAAGTGTAATATAACCTGAAGACATTTTTTAAAAAATAAGAAAAAAGATAGAAGTAAATGTCTTACATTTGCCCCCAGAACATTGTTTAAATGCATGTTGCAACTTTTTAAAGCAAAATTCAGAACACACACTCTCATTTATTGTCATTAGAAAATTATTATAAAGTACAAATAAACAGTAAAAATTACAAACAAGTACAAATAAAAAGTAAAAATTATTTAAAGGTATTAACGGGTACACGGTACAACTTACTTTTTTTTCAGGCAGGCGGAGATCATGAATAAAAAGAGGGCTACATCTGAATAAACAATGTAATGCAAATAAGAAAAATCATAAGTGAGGCTAGTTTTCATGTTAAAATGGCTATGAGTCGCCTCACAATAAGAGCCTATGATAGCAGTAACGAGAGAACACAAACTAAATGTTAAACCAATGGCAGTGTTCTTTTCAAAATTCTTATCTGCATTTCGATACTTTGAATTTTTTTTTATTTTATTTATTTATTTTTTTTAGGCCTAGGTTACCTGAGGCTAATATCTAATCAAATATCTTTACTTTATGTGCAGTTTTTTTTATCTGATGGCACTATTAATTTTGGAACAGGATCTGAAACTGAAATTTTCCTCTGAAAAACTGTACCTGAAATAAAGAGTAAAAAGATACCAAATTAGACATTGACCTCAAATATCCCATGCAAAACAAAAACCATTTTAAAATATTGAAATGTAAACAAGAAATTTATAAAGAAAGTTGCCATTGTTTTAATATTAGTTTGCGAGCATCGTTGCATAACTAGCATCATTCGCATCGCATCCATTTAATTTTAAATATAAGTCATTCACTCATTTCATTTCAAATACATGTTGCATACATTTAAAATATATATGCCTTTCACCCATTTCAATTAAAATACAGAGAAAAAGAAATACCATAAAATTATCACCAAAATATTGTTTCTAATTTAGTAAAAAAAAAAGCTGTTATTGGCAAGATTTGTGTATGACTAACATAAAAGTACCAAAAATACTCTAAAGTTGTTAATAAGCATTAAATAGTTTAGCCAGCATGAGTATAATAGTCATTGTAGAATAATTTAAATTGAAAAAATATGAGAATATGCTTTCCACAAATGAAAGGCTTGAATAAAATGCAATTATTTATAAAGGTTTTTTTTTTTTTTTTTTTTTTTTTTTTTTTTTTTTTTTTTTTAAGGAGTAGGAAGAGATAATAGATAATACAGCTGATGTGCAATATGTGTTACAAATAAGAATCAATATTTTCTATGCTGAACTTAGCTTATAAACTGTATACTAATTACAACTTAAGAAAATAACCAAACTATATGAATGATATCTGTGGCAACTATGGTCACTTAAATTTTTCCCCACACTTTTAAACTAAATGTTGATTCAATAGCTATTAGCATTAACATCTCAAAACTAATCTTCTGAGCTAAAAAAAATGTCATGTGATATACTTAAAAATTTCTTAGTTAATTCATATATTTAAAATAAAGTATGAAGTTACCCTTTACTTGCAAAATATATTATAGGGAAAATATAAATTCAGTAAGCTAAATCTAAAAGCATGGCTTCCAATTTCATTGAATTTTTCTGTAACGAATTTTAAAGAATTCAGTGATGCAAAAATTTAGAAGACTCTTTTCAAACTATAGCCTTTTATGGCACTGGATATCATTGGTGCACCCACGAGAGAGCTGAAACCCCTCCCAGACTAGACATTTATTTTTTTTTAATTATGAAAGAGTTACTATTATTTTTTAATAGGTCCTTAAAAAATCAGAATTTTTGAAAAGATATTCATTTTGTCACACAATTTTTTTCTCTTTTATTTATTATGAAATTCAAAATATTAGCATGTTTAAAATTTACTTAAAAATTTAAAGTACTTCTTAATTATCCCGTCGACCAATTTCGCAAAAATTATACACATTGACATAAATTTTATTTTAAATAATGAAAGAACAAATAAATTAGTAAAACATTAATAAAAATACAAATAAAGCAACGAATTAATGGTTTTAATGGCCATTATTCGCATTTAATCTTACAATTTGGCGACAGTAATTTGGTCGACGGGATAACTAAGAAATACCAAATTTAATATCCCATGCAACTTATTGCTATCTTTAACCTTCATAATATTTTGATAATTAATAATAAAACTTTAAATTGTTTGATTGCAAACACAATGTAAAACTATTCAGATGCAGAAACAAACCAAAAAATCACAAAAACTAAGATATGTTTTAGTACAGTTATTTCATTATGTAATATGTTAAAAGCATTCAGAATTAGCCCCAGCAAAACTTTCCAGAGCTTTATCTGACTCTGCTCAAGTCAGCAGAAAAAATTTAAGTCAGGACCTCATCCGGCACGGCTCATCAAATCAAATGAAAGAAAGAGCTCCGCAGCAGGCCAGGCCAAATCTGGGCACATATAGGCCTCTAAAATATTTGTAGCCCCCTCCAAAGCATAATCCTGGATGCGCCACTGCTGGATATGTATATTAATTCTAATTTGGGGAGACATTGAAAAGTAAATTACAAATATTGACTGAGCAAAACAAACAATGTCACTAAATTTTATTTTCGAGCTCAGAAATCTTTAAAAATTAATTACTATATTGATATTGATGCATTTAAACAGAATTCTAAAATACACATATGCTTCTGATAATTTCAATAACTTATGCTAATTAAATAAATAATTCATCTTACTTTAAAAAATTGTAAATAAACATCCTAAATTATAACCTTGATAATAATGACAATACATTTTAGATTATTTCAACATTAGTAAATATTAAATCGAATACATTATTAGGTACATATGCAGCTTAATAATTATTAAGCAAATTAAATTATAATGTTAATAATATAGATAATACATTTTAGATTATTTCATATTAAATAGACTAATATATGCAGCTTAATTATTAAGCAAATGAAATTATAACGTTTATATAATCATAATATATTTCAGTATTAGTAATATTAAATGATTATATATATATGCAGTCTGATAATTACTAAGCTGATATTAAATTATAATTTATAATTATCCAGGGACACCATTTCAAAAGTTTCATTGAAATGGGGAGAGTTATAATATAATGTTATAGTATACAACTAAGAAGCAATCTACATAATTATATTCAACTATATTTTTTTAACTAGCCAAAGCAGTCATTAGATGATAAAAGTACCCGATTTTCAGAATATTGTTATATCAAGTGTTTATCAAATAATTTTATGAACCTTAAACTTCTTATTTAATGCTATGATCTTATTTTAAACAAATCTGATATACGTTATTTTAGCTTTAGTGTAATTTCAGAATATTTTTTTATAGCTTGAGTGACACATTTTTTTGAAACATCAAATTCCTTGAAAAGTGTGTGTGTGTGCACGGGGAGGGAGGGGGGGGAGAGAAGAGATTAACTGCTCCTCTCTAATATGATACTCATACACTTAATTAAAGGTCAAAACTGGGAAATTTCATTACTGGCCAGTGACCAGTAGTACCAGTTTTATAAGTGGCCACTTTCTTTAAACTAGCGGCCACTGTTTTATTTAAAAATACTAAACAGCAAACTTTTGTTAAAATTTTTATTAGTATTAATCTAAAATTGAATAGCACAAATAAATGTGCTAATATAAACATACTGCAACCAGAAAAAATAGAATAGCATGATGAAATGCAAAAAAAAAAAAAAAATTCTCTCCTTGTAGGAAAGTGGCCATAAGGTGGCCGATTTTTGAATAGCCACCTTTTCTCATTCACTGGCCCTGTGGCCAGTAGCTAGTGCTAATTTTGACCTTGACACTTAATGATTTTATAAAATATAGCTTGCTTATAACTACACGCTTTAAAAAAAAAAAATGATCATTTAACACAATTTTATAAATCTGAAAGCTAATGTGAAAGAAACCTTGGTTAAAAAATTAATTATAATAAATTATAATTATTGTGTTACAAATTGACATAGGTATGATCCATGTCAATTCAGGCAGCCAAAGAAAAAATCTTACCTTCATAGTCTCAGAAGTTTTTGAATTGAACATATGTTAAAATTCAATAAAAAATAAGATACTTGTATATTTTGGTTTTGCCCAAAAAAATTCCTGGCCCGAGATACAGGCTGCCAAAGATGGCATCCCAGGCACCATTTCCAATTCGCCATTTTCGATAAAAATTTGAAAGTGCTCTATCTCTAGAACGGTGCAAGATATTTTGTTGCGTTTTTTTTATTTTAAAATAATATTCTTCTGTTTAAAATGATATACCCTTTTTTTGAAAAATGTATTCAACTTTTCTTGTGGCAACCTTTTGAAAAAAAAAATATTTTTTTCAAAAAAAAATTTTTTTTTTTTGAAAATGCCAATCCTAAAAATTTTGATTTTTGGGCTGTTGATCAATACCATTGGGAACTATCTTCACTGTAAAGGAGAACTTCCACTTTTGAGTTTAACAAATTTTAGAAACATTTAAAAAATTCAAAGAATTTTACAGGAACTGTATATATACAGTTCCAGTAAAAGTCACTGAATTTTTGCTTATTTGTATCATATTTGTAAGGATAAGTCTACTATATATCCTAAACAAGTTAGAAATTGCAATATCAAATGTGGCAAATGAGGTGCATGCATAGTAGTAACTACTTTTATAAATATTCAGATCTTGGTGCAATAAGTGTTACACTCTTGGGCAAAAAGGCATGAATACAAAATTTACTGTAATTCCATATATTAAATTTAGTAATATGGAAGTAATATGAATCCATCTTAAAAGGACTTAATCGCCATGGCAGCCTAGAATCATTGCCTATCATGGTATATCATTGAATCAATTATGTATTATAGGATTTTTAAATAGAATGAAGAAAACTTTTATTAATGTCTTTTATGTTTTAATTTGATTTTCATAGCATTTGAAGTGATACACACTTTATTGCAGAGGTTTACAAAAAATTACTTCCTGTGTCATAGAAAGTGTATAGTGTTTACAGGGACACACAAAAGATTTCGGATACTTTACCTTATTGGAAATACTGTACATTAGCAATGATTGCTAGAGGTGCATTTTTAGTTGCGATATGAGTTTTTAAGTTTAATTAAATATTTCCATATTACGTTGTGTGTATAAAGGCTGTAGATCATATACAGAGGTACACAAAAGAAATTGTAAGGGCATTGCTGGAAGTGCATTTTTAGTTGTGTTTGAGTTTTTAAGTTTAACTAAATTTTTCCATATTACGTTGTGTGCATAAATGCTGTAGATCATATACAGGGCTACACAAAAGAAATCTTAAGGGTTTACAGAGCATGAATGAAAGTAGCTTAAAGGTGATTTTTAAATGAGTTATGCATTTTTACACTGAACTACATTTAGTATACTAAGATATGTTTGGAGAATATAGATAAAATGATATACAGGTCCACGCAAAGAATTAGATACATGGCCCTCTATGGATGATAATCTCTGGAAGTGTGATTTCACTGGTTTTAAGGATGATTTAATCTTAATTAAATATTAGCTAAATAGTGGCATGTATATAAAGATAGTAGATAAAATACAGGGTTGTATGAAAGTATTCAAGTATGCTTCCGTCTATTGACATAAATTTCTAAAAGTCAAATTCCGACCTATTTATGTGCTTTTAACAATTTCCAACATAGTTGAAAGTCTTTATGGATTTGATTTGTCTGCCCATCTGTCTGAACTCAAACTTGTATTAATATAATTTGTATTGCTGTGTAATTGATATATGTTATTGAGATTGCTTTACTATGTTCGGTATTGAAAATAAAGTATGTATCACTTCAAATGCTATGAAAATCAAATTAAAACATAAAAGACATTAATAAAAGTTTTCTTCATTCTATTTAAAAACCCTATAATACATAATTGATTCAATGATATACCATGATAGGTAATGATTCTAGGTTGCCATGGCAATTAAGTCCTTTTAAGATGAATTCATATTACTTCTGTATTACTGAATTTAATATGTAGAATCATAATAAATTTTGTATTCATGCCCTTTTTGCCCAAGAGTATAACTTATTGCACCAAGATCTGAATATTTATAAAACTAGTTATAGTACACACGCACCTCATTTGCCACATTTGATATTGCAATTTCTAACTTGTTTAGGATATATAGTAGGCTTATTCTTACAATTATGATACAAATAAGCAAAAATTCAGTGACTTTTACTGGAACTGTATATATGTTACGGCCAAAACCCGAAATTGGCCAATTCCCGAACTGGCCGGCCAATTCGCGAACTGGCCAACAACGTTTTAAACTGACTGGCCAATTCGGGAATTGGCCGGCCAAAACCCGAACTGGCCAGATGCAATCGGCCAGTTTGCGAAGTGGCCATACAGTATCGGCCAATTCGCGAAATTGGTATATAGAAACCGATTTTTACTTTTTATCATTTTCTAACATAGTTGAAAGTGTTTTTGAATTGAATTTGTCTGGCCGTATGCATGCCCGTGCTCTAACTTGGGTAAAGACTCGGATTGACTTGTAATTGTTATAATATTTAGCTTTATAAACACATTTTGGTATTACTAGTGAAGTTATACTATTTTTGGTTAATTTGCAGGAACACACAAAAATATTTCATTACAGTATCATCAATGGCTTTTTTCAGTGCATTTTAATGTTGTTACATTATCTCAATTATAATAAAATAGGTATGCTTCATTAAGATGGACGACAAACTGTTATCTATAAAGGGTATGAAATAAGTAGCAATTATAGTTTGTCTACAGAAACACTCAAAAGTATTTCGTTTACATTGCAGTGAATGGTGAAAGATCATTTCTAGTGCACTTAATTGATGTTCCACTATTTCAAATATAATAAAATTTACATTCCTAACTCATGTAGTGAGCAATATGTTTTTTATAGAGTATTGATTAAGTAGCCATTATAGTTCGTTTATAGGACTCCCAAAAGAATTCAGATAAAGAATTATGATATATGTGAAAAAATCGTTTATAGGGTATTTTAATGATGTTACACTACTTCAAATGTAATGAAACTGTTATATATTACTAATATGCTCTACAACATTTTTCTATAGTTTATTGGTTAGGTAAAATTTGTCGTTTATTTACAGAGTCCCTCAAATAATTTGTTTATTGGATTGGGCAATGAATCCGATGCATCGATATTTGTCACAGAGGACAGAAATCTTCAGCAGATTAGAATATAATGCTCATAATAAACCCAATTTATCGAAATATATCAAACAGGCGGGAAATTGTCCAACATATCAGAATATAATCGTCACAGCATAGAACGTTCTTTCCTATCAAGTGTGCACGTCATTGCCACCTACCGGGTAGCCTTGAATCCCCGCTTCATATATTGGCCAAGGCTTCCGGCCAGTTCGCGAATTGGCCGGCCAAAACCCGAAGTACGCTGTTCATTTCACATATTCCGGGTTTTGGCCAGGAATCTCGGCCAGTTCCCGAACTGGCCGGCCAATTCGCGAACTGGCCAAGCTCCGGGTTTTGGCCGTAACATATATACAGTTCCTGTAAACTTCTCTGAATTTTTTAAACGTTTCTAAAATTTGTTGAACTCAAAAGTGGAAGTTCTCCTTTACAGTGAAGGTAGTTCCTAATGGTATTGATCAACAGCAAAAAAATCAAAATTTTTGGGATTGGCATTTCCAAAAAAAAATTTTTTTTCAAAAGGCTGCCACAAGAAAAGTTGAATACATTTTTCAAAATTGGGTATATCATTTTAAACAGAAGAATATTATCTTTAAAATGAAATAAACTGCAACAAAATATCTTGCACCATTCTAGAGATAGAACACTTTAAAAATTTTATCGAAAATCGCGAATGAGAAAGGATGCCGGGGATGTCATCTTTGGCGGCCTGTATCTCGGGCCAGGGATTTTTTGGGGCAAAATGAAAATATACAAGTATCTTACTTTTTCTTAAATTTTAACATATGTTCAATTCAAAAACTTCTGAGACTATGAAGGTAACCCCCCCCTACCTGAGTTGATATGGATTCAGCCCATAGCTTTAAGTGATTCTCTAAGATGCAGATCCATTTTATGGGAAAAATGACTTTATATAAAACAACATGACTTTATGTAAAACAACATTTATAAATATACAATGTAGTGTTTAGAAAAGTAACTTACTTACAAGCATCATACTTACAAGTACCTATTACTGAAAACTCATATCAAAAACAAGCATGAAAAAGTCCCTTAACAGGATATTTACAAAAGTGAAAGCGGGGTTAACAGGTAGTAATCAACAAGCATACGCATAATTCTTGAAAAAGTCCCATTGAAAACATTCTATAATTTAAATAAATAAATAAATTATAAGAATCATAATAAACTGATTAAAACAACATAAACAATGTAGAATGCATTTTAAAATTCCCTTCCCTTAGGGAACAGAAAATGTATTAAAAAATTACATACTTACAGTCAGTCATAATAAGTTAATACTTACTGGTCGAGTAAACATTTACGACTGTTCCTGATTGACGAGTTTCAAAAATAGCACATAGTTGAAGGGCATTGGAAGAAATTCCACTTTCTTGCAGAAGACCACAAATGGTAGTCACTTATTATACAGAACTACACACCTGTGTTCCCCTGAGAGCAGAAAACATCGTAAAATGTGCATCTATCCTGACACCAGCAGATTCTCCAGACACCCATTAAAACTTTTATGGATTTTGAAAGTTTTTCAAACTCATTCTGAAAAAAAAAAATTATGAATTTTTCCAATTTAAGCCACCCTTTGTCTGGAAAAAGGCGGGGAGGGATGAAAAAAATTCATATTCTAGATTTTACAGTTTTAATTATACTACTACTGAACAATTATTAAAGAAAATTTCAGAAAAATAGCATCTCAAATTTTAAAAAGAATAAGGGGTTTATTAATAGTACCTAATAATAACTAATAGTAAAAACTGTTTATTTAAAAAACAGGTTTGTTCATTTTAACAGAAGTTAAATTTTATATCTCAATTTTTTTTTTTTTTTTTTTTTTGGGTGGGGGGAGGATTACACATTTATTTATTTAATGTCTCATTATTTAATAACATCTGCATTTCTAATTAAATAACTCACGGTTAATTTTAGAATCATCAAATTGATACATTTCCCGTCAATAAAATCAACTTTGACTGTAAGAAATAAAAGTTAATACTCACTTTTTTCCGATGAAGAAAGATTTTAAAGCAAATTTAGAGCAAAACTATTATTTTTGCCTGATGAATGTGCCAACCCTAACAGTAAATATAATTCATTTACTACAACGCACTTTCAGGGACACATTTTAATAAAAAATTAAGATTGATAGCTATACATTATACAGCAAAGTAAAGTTTAATATAGAACTTAAAGCCATGGTTACATTTTTAAAATGGAAAACATGGAAATGAACAATTTTCTTCTGTTTACTGCTATACCCTGCAGTTTTATAAAGGCTATGTAAAATTCTGCCATCCTTTTTAGAAAAACTACTCACTGCTGGTAAGCACACTGAAGAAGTTCCTAAATCTGATCAAAGTGAGAGTTTTAGTAATGAATTTTTCCATCAATTTTACATTGCAATAAAAATTATAAAATCAAACACATTAAAAAATTATTTTATTTATTTTTGGCCTTAATATTTTATTTAAATTAGCATAACACGAAAGCTAAATAATAGTGCAGTGTACAGAAAAGGATTGAACACATTAAATTTTTTCAAGAATAAAAAACTGGTCAAACTATTAAGAGTTTTTTCTTTCACACCATTTTACTGGTGAGAGATCATAAAAAAAATTTAAGAGGGAAAAAACTCAAACAATTATTCAAAAAAGCACAAGGAATATTTATAAAACTAAAAACAATGCGGGAATTTGAAGATACGGAGAAAATTTATCAATGATCAATTTTACATAATACGAAACGGTCCATAGTGTTCTAATTTTTTTTTTTATGGTGATCTTCAAAAAAGTGTTCCACTTTAATGTGTAACACATGATAAATTAATGACAATTGTCATCATTTAAGCACAACAGCAATTTAGTATCTTCATAACACATTAAATACTAACAAAAAGATTAAAACAAACCAGAAATAAAATGATCTTTGCATATCCAGAAATTTTTTCTTTTTGATTCTGTTAAAGCATCTATTTTCAAGGCAGCCAACCACTTTGAATGTCTGCTGTACGTTATTTCATAGTGACTTTTTCTAATTCCAGGAAAAGCAAAAAAAAAAACATTATTTTCAGTATTATCATTATTATTACACCCAACAACTTTACAATACCATACCATTGTTTAACCAAATACTTATCCGAATTTCATAACTCTTGAATAGTCTTCCTCATCTGCCTTGAAAGGAGTTGAGAAACGCGATATTTACTAAAAACGCTGACAATATAAAAATGACAAGACAATTTTAAGCCTGCGTAAAATGTGGATAAATTATAGCACACTTGGCAATGATATCAAGTGAGATAAAGAAGCCAATATGGTAAACAGAAATACACTAAAAAGATGCTCACAAGACGTCACAAGATGGGCAGTAGATTGCGCAGATAGGAGATTTTGGTGTCCATGTTTTTGACGTCATACCAAAATGCCCTATAGCGATTTTGAGATTTCACTCGGGAATAAGGTTTCTGACCCATTTAGTGTGCCCTAGCGGACAACTGAATGCCTGCCTTAAAAATATTTCTTGCTCCGAATTTAGACTTTCCTTTTCATCATAAGTTATACACAGACTTCTAATATAAGACTTCTTATATTAGAAGTCTGTGAAGTTATAGAGCTCATCAGTGTGACGTCACAGGCAGCTGCTTTCTCTTCAACTTCACATAGCAACCGAAAATTGGGTCCATACAGTCCGTTGTTAAGGTATTTGCATGTTGAAATAGTGTTTACGTAGTTGAATGGTTTGATGATAAAGCATATTCTATCAATTATATTTATTTCTTGTTATTTTCAATTAAGAAAAAAATAATCCCTAATATATCTCTTTAGGTGCCATAAATTGTTTAGAGGTCAGAGTTTAATTAGAATGAGTGTCTGTTTCTTTTCTCAGTGTTCTCATAACAATATATGAGAGAACACTACTCATTTTATAAATTTCCGAAGAATGACACCTTAAAGAGGAAATGGATAGCAGCAATAAGGTTGGAACTCTACTTTTGTTTCATTAATAATAGGTTTGAATATTAATTTATTGATTATTTTATAAAGCTATATTTTATGTAAACATTGATGTTCTTTTCTTTAGGATTTTGATTCATTTACTTTGTTTATGTATCTGAATTGTAGGATGAGCAATGTTTACATTATGTTAAGATTCTCTGTCTTTTCATTTATGAATGGGGGTATGAAGGTTGGGGGATGTGCCCCCAACCTTCTACACCCCGGGCACCAGAACAGAAAGCGTAGGGGGCGCCAAATTAAGATTTTTTTTTTGTCTTTACATACAAAAATGCATATGTATTTATATTGAATTTGCAAAAAAATGTCTCATAGCCGGAAAATCCAAAAGGAAAACTGAACCAAATTCATTAAAATTTACAAATATATAAAAAGATTCATCTATAATAAAAGACTGCAAATTAATTAGAAAAAAAAGCTGTTCTCAGGCTATTTTCTTTCTCCAATTCTAAATATACCGAAAGGCGAAGGGGGCGCCAAATGAAGATTTTGTTTGTCTCTGACTTTTCTGATGAAACGATTCTATGAAGGCGGTTCAATTTTTTTCCTCTCTCTCCCTCATAGGCATAACTAGAGGGGGGCCGGGCCCACCCCAGGTAGTTCCAGTGGCTTACCCCAGAATTTCAAATTCAAGTGATAATACTATGCTTGCGTTATAGTCAAAATTTTAATTTCCAAATATTTGAAAGATTACACAAACAAATGTATTACTATATATTTCTGATTTGAAAACTAATGTAATAAAAGCGGTGTATGTGAATGTGTGTGTGAGGGGAGGGGGATGTCAAAGGAGCAACAGTTATGTGGCCCAGAGCCCACCAAATCTGAGTGATAGTTTTCTTTTCTGTCTAGAGGTAATGAGGAAAAAATAATTTCTAAAAAAAGTCCAGTTTCCTTCAACGAGGTCATAAAGGGTCCTCTGCTGTAGTCAGAGCTGGTGAGAAAGAGAGAAGGGGGTGGGGGCACAGGAGCCAGAATACAGAATTACATGCAACTTTATCTTTGTACAATAATGACAGGGATTTTTTCTAATTTCTTTAAAACACTCCGGGTTAGGGAAATGACCACATGAGACAATTCTAAAAAGTGATGATTAACCCCACTCCTTTCGTTAGGACAAACCAGGATATAGTTGTCAAATTGTTAGCCCATTAATTGTCCAAGAGGATCGATGAGAACACCTTGGCAGGGTGCTTCCTTTCCTTTGAGGATAGGAAGAATGAATTTTTTGTTATTTTCCTGTTTTAAGCGTGTGGGGTAACTTTCAGTTTCCCTGAAAAATTATCAGTTAATAAACAAATTCTGTAGTTTAAAATACGGGAAACATTTTTTTTATGTGTTATTGCCACGTAGCACTTTGTTTCAAGTTTCAGAATGTAATTTTGTGAGTAAATTTTTTCCTGATCAGATCTTTAATATTTTGTATAAAGTGCTTGGTGGAAGATGTTATGTAACAAAAATGAAATTGCCAGAAAATTGAAATGAAAACCTTTTTCTTGTAAATTTAATGTTTGTTTTTTTCTTCTTGGAGCCTATATTTAATAGGTTAACAAATGGCATGTATTCAACTCTCTCAGAAAAACTTATCAACATTTAATTTCCAAATATAAAAATTATTAATAATATTTAAATCATTTCCCATACAACCAAAGACTGCCTCCGGACGTCCTATATGGTCCTATATAGAGCCGGGCGGTCCAATACCCGTCAGATCCTGTACAGAGCATAATTTGGACGTTTGCAGGATGCCAGAATCCAGACGAACCATCCACGATCGTCCGATGTTGTCCGGAGAACATCCGTGTCACCTGTACGCATGCGCAAGAAATTCTGACTTCAACTGCTCTGTCCGTTTGTTGTTGAAACAAAATATCTTTTAAGCAACTGTGTTCTATTACTTATTTCTTTTAATAATGATTGAATTTATCCTAAAGGTAAGTAAACTTTTGAATCTTAACTTTTTAGAGTGAACTTTTGAATTTTGCACTAAAATATAAGGCTTTTGTTGTAATCTATACCATGAGACAGGCAAATTTTCATAGAAAACATATAAACAGTTATAAGCATTTTTCATATAAATATTCGAAATAATAATGTTGTATGATTGTAAAACAAACCTTTGTTCATTATATTTATACTGAAATAGTATTATTTTTAAAGATAGATATTTCCTGAGTCACCAAAACATTGTTTATGACCCATTGTTTGGGTGCTCAACTTTTAAATCTATTTAACTATTAAATTTATTTATCTTTAAAAAATCTAATAAAAATACTTGTAAAGTATATTTTTATTTCAAGAATAACCTGCTTATAAAATTAATTTTGTATAAGGTAAGGATTTTTAAATTCTCTAACTAAGCCTACATGTGGCCCAATAGCAAAGATCCAGTTGGGGCCCCTCTATGACACTTTAGCAGCTTTAATTTGCCTTCATTTATACATATATACTGTATTAAAAAAGTATGTATATGCTAGCTGGTTTTGAGCTTGCTTTTTTTTTTTGGAGGTGGGGATGTGGGGGGTTCAGTGAGACACACAGAACCCCTGAAAAAAAAGATAAAGTACGCTGTTTTAATTCCTCATTTTAAAAAATGTGTTTTTATGTTACATTTCTGTATTGTTTGTTGTTTTGATGTGTTTAAAATCTGTCTTGCATTTTCAAAGAAAAGATTTTTAGAATAGCTTATTTCATTTGTCTGTTTTTCATTATAAATAACATTTTAGCCTTGTCTGTGTTCCCTCTAAGTCATTATTTAAAGATGCAGCACCTATCTTTTTAAAATCGGCAAAATACACCCTGCCTTCTTTTTTTAATATAGTGAAATGTACCCCTATTTTTGCAAAAATATCTCATAAAACACTTCAACAAATTGCAGTATTGCAGTATTTCAAAATCCGTGTGCCCTAGAGCTTGCAAAAATTATAGAACTTCCTTATTTTTTTAGGAAAACGGGTTATTCAATCATTGTAATCCAATTGTTTTTTAAATTTTTAATCCATAAAATCATTTAAAGTTAATGTTTCTTTGTTTACCATTACATAAAAATCACTTTTTTTTTTTTAAGCAATCACTGCTAAACATGTTAATGCAATTTCTCTTGAAAAAATAGTTCAAAATATAAGAAACACTCTATATCTCAAGTTGAAACATCATGTAGGTGCAAATATTTGCACCTGTTTAATAATAAATGTTTTTGAATCGTGTAATCACATTGTTTTATTTATTTTATTTAAAGTATTCTTCCCTGTATTTATTTTCCGTCTACAGTAAACACTAGGCCTGGTAGCAAAATTTTTTCAAATTCTTGCTCCATCCCATATATTTTGTTAGTTCTGCAAGCCCAGTAGCAGAAACAGTGCAGCACGGCAGCGGGCACTGTAGATTATATTAAACCTTGCAGATTAATCCACCAAGTTAAAAAGAAATGCTGGGGTTAAAAAATAGCTGAAATTTGCTTTAAGTCGCTAGATTTATAGTATTTATTGTATCCTTATATTATATTTTCTTTCTAAATGGAAATTTTGCTTACTTTAAGTGTTTTTGTCATTTCTTATGATAGTAGGCTTATTGAGTCGCAGATAAATTTTAGTTTGCTGCCGACTGATGCAGAAAATTCTGCTTCTGGGTCTGCAAGTGTACATGGTCTTAAAATTAAAAGTAAATAATACCATTTTTCAGACATAACATTTTTATTTTGTAATTATTATTGGTACTTTTGTAATAATTTTAACTGGATGTCTAAACTCATTATTAATTTCAGTACTTCTCCGTTATCCCATCTATCACTTTTCTTAAAAAAAAATTATTGCCAAAAAATTTCAACAACTAATAAATAAAAAATAAGAATGTTACCATTGAAATTGAAAAAAAAAAAAAAAAAAAAAAAAATCAGAAAAGCTCTGTTTACTAATTTGCTAACTATCAATTTTAAATGATATATTTTATAATATACTATTATTGAAAACCGAAATAAAAATCTTGGATATTTAATACATTATTTTTCTTAACTATCCCTCTCGTCTGGTGAATGTTTTGATATCAATTGAAACAAATCTATTATATGAAACTATGCATCATAAAATTTGTTCAATAGTTTTTCCTCTTTTAATATCATTTTGTTGCTGTTTAAGAACATAATTGTTATTTTAATCAACAAAATATCTAATAAATCAGCAAAACATCATTAAAAACAGATATAAACACATTTGACATCAAGTAAATGTGCCGCTACGATCATGTAATTTTGGCATTCAATTTTATAGTTTGATGGTAGCTTTTTCGGTACTCCTCCATTATCTTGTCGACTGCTTTCAATAAAAATAACTTTGGCCAAAATAGGATTAAATGCCAAAGATATATGATTGTAGCGTTACATTCACTTGATGTCAGGTGATATTTTAATCCATAATATTATATATGATGTGTTTATGTCATCTTATATGTGATATCTTATATGTGTTTGTCATCAGGGAATTTTTAATTTGACCTTTTTCTGTATTTTTAATGGTGTTTTAATGGTTTACTAATTATTTCATTAATTAATATAAGAGTAAAGCTTTTAAATGGTGGCACTATGATATTAAATGAGAAAGAGCTTGAAAAATTTGTGATTCATAGTTACCTACAATAGATCCATTTCAACTGACCATTACAAACATTCACCAGCCGATAGAGATAATTAAGAAAATAATGTAAACAAATAAATATCCAAGATTTCTTTTTCTGTTTTAAGATATTGTTAATTTATTGTTTAACATTATTGATAGCTGAAACTTTAGTGAGTGAGTCTTTTCCAAATTTTTTGTTTTTGTTTTATTTTGTTTTTTTTGTGCAGGGGAGAGGGGGGGGGGGTGTCCAATGGCTTCATTCTTCCATTTGTTTACTGTGTATTACAAATTTTAAAATTGGAGTTTGTTACGATAGAATAGTTTTTTTTTTTAATTTTAATGAAAAGGGTCAAATATACAAGATTCCTTTTTCTGTTTTCATTAATTTTATTGTTTAAAAATATTGATAGCTGACACTTTAAAAAGTGGGGCTTTTCCAATGCGCTAATTATTTCAACCCTGATCGTGAAAGGGATTTTTATTGAAAATAACCATGCGATATTTCTAAGATATTTGTAATTTTATGCCAGAAGTTTAATATGAGTTTTATTTTATTACTTTATTGAATAACAGTTATTTGTTCACTTATTTTAAGTATATATTTGTGATTTAATAAAATAGTTTGAAAAAGTCTGTAATTTTCAAATGTTATATTTTTTAAATGCTCACTGTACTATCAATTTTTTCTTTAATTTTTCAAATGTTTCAATTCACGTGATTTTCATTTTGTGCCAACTATTATGCTTGGCGACAGTGGTGTCTGTATAACAGAAAAGTACCTCCATTTGTTTATTAGGCATTACATACAGTTTGTTAAGATACAATAGTTTTTATTATTATTATTTTTTTTTTTATGAAAAATTGTCAATGGGTAGAGCTTTTTATTATTATTTTTTTTTAAACCTCGCACAATATTATTATTTTATGACTTTATTTATAAAATTATATACACAGACATGAAAATTAATGGTTCAAATTTTAATGTAATAGGTATCACTAAAGTCAAGAATTTCTTTTAAGCAAACAATAATGTTGATTATTTTCTCACAGCTTGTTAGTTTCTCTCCTGCATAATGCAAAAGATGGGATAATTAATCTGTTAGTCACAATGCTTGTTTGTCAGGAGCAAAGTCATATAATTTTATTTTACTTAAACTTGCAGAAGTTTTTCTAAATACTATATTAAGTAATCAAAATAAATATTCCTATATTTAATATATTCCTGCTTAGATTTCCTTACTGTTGCTAGTTTATTTTACAATTTGATTCAAATTAAATTTGAAACCATTTTTTCTATTATATTGTACTTTACTTGACAAAAATTTTAATCTTATAAAGCTTAAAAGCCTTATCTTTCTAAAAACTGATTCATTATCTGTATTATATAAAACTAAATATATTTAAAAACATTAATATGTTTGTTTACATCTTGAATTTATTTAAACATAATTTAAAAAAAAATCAATTGATTTAGATCACGATTAAAACTAAATTGATTTAAAATAAATGAACCCTGCGATGGAATAATGGAGAAGTACTTTAATTTCTTTGAATTTGTTTAGATTGAATGTAAAGATAATAGAAGCTGCTTAATGCCACGTGTGATCATTTATATTAAATTTTATTTTGAATTGATTTGACTTTTGTATCTTCAGTTATTTTATTTATTTTTTGTAGGCACAAACTGTAGGATCCAAAAAGTCCCAGCATGGATAAATGAAGGTTAAAAAGATACTGCAAACATCCAGCAGTAAAAGCTCAGTTCTACATAAAATGTTAAAGAAATTAAATTTCAAAATTGGTAAGTTTTTTTTTTTAAGTATTTCTGAATAAGGGTCCATAACAATAAAAATTCATATCAAGTCTATGCATATTTGTATCTCCGTGTTATATATTCTTTAATTATACTTTTCTGCAGCAAAATTATAATTGATATTTTTTATGGATTTTTTTAATTGATTATAATTAAATTACAATTGATTTTTTTTTATTGACATAACTGCAATTTTAATGTAATCAAATGATAATCATAAAAAAACATTTAACTATTTTTAGTTCAAATGTATCTATATATGAATTAAATTAAACTTTACAAAGAAAATATAAACAATTTTTTGCAACAAATTTAGTCCTATGTTTTATAATTTTCATTAATAAATATATTGACAAAAATTAATTATTATTTATTAATATGTATATTGAGAATCTAAAACTTAAAGTAAAATGTAGTTTTGGTTTGGGTTTAGACTTGGCAGTTATATCAAAACTAAATATGTGGGAATTGAAAATTATATATTATATGCATTCGATTGTGGTGTCCAGGGACCCGGAGCAGTGTTTTTCCTGGAGCTCTAAATTTCCCTCAGCTCCAGGGCTCCTTTAGTTTTTAATATTCTTTTAAATCTTTTTTTTTTTTTTCAGTCTTTTAAATTTCTAGGCTTAAAATATTTTAATTACATCATTATTCAGTATTTTAATTATATCATTTTTTAGGTTTTTATTATTATTATTATTAGGGAAGGAAAACTTCTCAAAAAATGGCAACACTACTTTACTTCTACTTTCTACTTGAACTAAGTGACAACACTATTTGAAAACAAATATGGCCGCCTGTTGTTTACATGTATAGTCGTACAATTTTGGCTGTTCGAAAAGTGTAGAAGAAATTTAAGATTTTTGTGTTTAAAATTCTACCAAACTTTCTATTTTAAAAGCAAAAGCTAAAAGATGTCATATTTTCTGAACAAGCATTTCAAGTTTGATGAGAAGAAAAATGCATTTTGTCAGATCTTTAATGAAGATAGAAAGTATTTGTGAGCAAAAAATTAAACATGTAAATTAAAATCTGCAACTTAAAAGCGCAAAGTCAGAGCCGAGTTGGAGCCGGAGCCAGAGCTGGAGCCACGGTATTTTCTCTAGGAGCGGAGCTGGAGCATCAAATATTGTTCGGCTCCGGGTCACTGGTGGTGTCATTTTGGTGAGAAACCAGGTTTGCCGGCTTTTTTTTGGGGGGGGGGGGAGGGGGGTTAACCACTTTTAAAAAGCTGGCTTTTATTGAAAAAAAGCCGGTTTTTATTTTTTAAAGTTGGTTTACAGCTAATTCGTTTCAAATTTGGATCAATTAATTTATAATATGTTTATAAATATTTTCTACTGAGTAAATTATAAATTTCTATTAAATTTTCTCAAATAAATAAGTCTTTATAACTGCTAGAAAGCAACTGTGAAGGCATTATGTCTGAAAAAATATATACATAAATATTGAAAAGAATATAAGTTAGACTCCAAAAAAATGAATAAAATTTCTCTAAATAAAATTTTGAAAAGCTTGTTGCTAAGCATATTCATGCATATGCTATTCATAATATTTTTAATAGTGAGAAAATGACGTTTTTATTACGACTATGCATAATTTTAAATGTTTACTAGAAATAAAATAAGACTTGTATGTTAATAGTTCTTAAAATTAATTAAGTAATAAAGCATGTAACTAAGTAAACTTTGTCCTCTTTAATTTTATAATGCTGTAAAAATGAAAAATTTGGGGGGGGGGGTTAAGGGTCAGTCAATGTAAACCAGATAAAGCAGTTGGTATGGCACTTTTCAAATTTACCTAACATATTTGCAATTCTAACTACAAATCACTCGCAAAACCATCTAAGTTTTATTCCAGTATTAATGTCTTCATTATTGAGAAATTGAGTTACTTATTAAATTCTAAATCAATTAAATGTCATTAAAACTAATTAAAAGCACTTTAAAATGTGTAGTGTATAATTATAATGTTTCACTGTATAAAAGCCAATTATGGCCAAAAAAAAAGCCGGTTAAAACCAGTAAAAGCCACCGGCGTGGCTTTTTTGAAAATTTTAGCTGGCTTTTTTGCAGACCTGTTAGAAACCTACTCTAAACAAACAATTGCTAGATGTTGTATTTTCTATTTTGATATCTCACAGCTAAGTGTTTTAATATTATATGTGGGGGTAACATTTTCTATGATTTATAAGAAAAAATGAAACACAGCAAATGTTGTTTGAAGTCAGTTTCCAACCAAAATGTTAAATACTGACATCATACTAAAGCATCTTTTGAAAGCAGGGGGGGGGGGGGGGTAGTAATTTGCTAATTTTTATAGAATGAAAGATTTAAAAATAACATTTATAATAATGCCAAAACCACAATAATTTGTTCCTTTAAACCTTTAAAATTGCATCATTTATATACTTAAAAACAATATTAACAATATTATGTAGATGAGGGATCTATAACACAATCCAAATTTGTTTTTGAACTGCAGGGATATTGATTGAAACTCTTTGTATTACTTTTTTTTTTTAACTAGTTCTCCTGGAAATTAGTCAAATGCAACTGAAAAATAATTTCAACAGAGACATGATAAATTACAAAAATTGGCATTAAATTAAGTTGGAAAAGCTACTCTCAAAAGTCTGAGACTGAAACGCTAAACTTTTAAAAGATGGCTTTTTCTTCTTTTTTTTAGAATACATTCATATAAAGTGAAAATCATTTTGTTTTTTGAGAAATTTAAAAAGTTTTTATTTTATATTTTTTTAATTAATTTTAATTATGATCATGACGACGCAACTTTCAAATAAACTGTTTAAGATAAAAGTTCCAATCAAGGGGGGAGGGGGGAAGTGATAGAAAATGTACGTCAACTGGGAACCTTAAGGCTCCTGTCCCTGCCAGCGAAGGCACTCAAGAGCTAATGTGAATCATTTGGGGAGGAATTTTTCTAATATCTTGTTTGCATTTCGACATTTTAATATAATTTTTTTTGTATTGGATAGCCGAGTTTCCATCTCTACATCACACCTTTTTTACTTTTTCAATTTGAGTTGCAGATATTTTTTAGAATGACACTTTCATTTTCAGAACTCGTTTAGAAAGTGAAAGTAACTTTATAAAAAATTTCTGAGACCAAAATCTATGATTTATATTTAAGAAAAAATGAAACAGAGCAAATGTTGTTTGGTCAGTTTCTAACCGAAATGTTAATACTGACATCATACTAAAGCGTCTTTTGTAAGCCAGGGGGGGGAGGGGGGGTAATTTGCTAATTTTTTATAAAAATTACCGATTTTTGTAGAATGAAAGATTTAAAAATAACATTTATAATAATGCCAGAACCACAATAATTTGTTCCTTTAAAATTGCATCCTTTATATACTTCACAAACAATACTATGTGGGCGATTGGGCGATT
This sequence comes from Maratus speciosus, assembly GCA_963932465.1. Classification (NCBI taxonomy): domain Eukaryota; kingdom Metazoa; phylum Arthropoda; class Arachnida; order Araneae; family Salticidae; genus Maratus; species Maratus speciosus. Next base: position 559,203,851 of record OZ010787.1, on the reverse strand, counting down.
CTCAAAAGGCAGGCACAGGACACAAGTCATAACATTAAGCCTTTCAAACAAAACTTTAATTATCATTGACTTTATTATTATTTTTTTTTTTACACTGAGTTTTTACTTCTATTCAGAGACAGAAAATGACATAATTTATTGTAAAAGCTTTGTATAAATATCTTAAAATTTTATTATTTTATGCTAAAGAGGCCAATTTCGGACATTCATAACGTTAACTGCTCCAATTACCACCAAGAAAAAGAGTTTTGACTTTTTTCCAGGTAGTTCTAATGGTAAACAACGAATGCATAAAGGAAACGGATGATTTTTTGATAATTTCATTAAGAGATGGCAGGCTGATTTATTGCTTTTTTGGAGATAGAAGGACTTTTCTATAAAGAATTTTTCTGTATTTTGTTATGTCCGAAAGTAACGTATGTAACAAAGTATTTGATTTTATTATTATTATTACTGGATAACAAAAAGTTAATTATGCATATATATATGTATACAGACACATTTACTACATTCTTAGTCTTAAGAATTTTTTAAATACTAAGAGCAACGTCCAAAATCTGTAACTTACGTGCGAAAGAGTGTCTAAAATTTGTAACGTACGTAACTACTAATTAAGTGCTTTAATCATTAATTTTCCAGAATAGTTGCTGTTTTTGTATAATTTTGTAGACATATTATTATAAAATATTTATATATTATATTTATAGACAAAATACTATACTATTAAAAAAAATTGGCCTTAAATTTGAAAATTTTAAAAATTACATATACCGTATTTTCGGGTGTATAGCCCGCGGGTTATACAAGAAAAAAACATTTGGAACAGCCGCTGCGGCTTATACACGGTGCGGACTATACAAAGATTTTTTTTTTAAAGAAACGGGAAATCGTGAATTTTCTATAATTTTTAAACCCGAAAAAATTTCAAAAATCGTCGAAATTTGTAAATTTTTTTCGCTATGCCGCGAAATTTAAAGAATTTTCCCGTGTTTGTAATGTTTTTTTACTGTTTAAATGCTATTATTATTTATTTCTGTCTTTGGAAATAGAGATATTATTGGTTTGTTTATGACGGACTCGGAAACTTCCGATTTTGAAGGATTTTCCGATTCCAGTGATTAAAATAAATATTTTTGAGCGAATTACTGTGTGCCTTTTTATACAGTAGTTTTATATTACTTATAGTAATTATTGTTTAAAACAATAACATATTTTCTAGAAGGTAAAATGCCATTAATGGCTCCAGTTGTATATTACATCCAGTTCTCTCAAAGTTACTGTTGTGATAATTTACCTATTATCTGCTGCTGCAATTCAGAAAATTAAACTGAGATAAATGGTATTTAATGTTTGCCAGAAATGTATGCAATTAGCACAATAATTACATTTACTTTTTGACATGAAAAAAAAATATTGTGGAAAAATTTGTGTATTGTGTTGCTTATGATAGCTAATTATCTACGAAATGGGCCCGGAGAGGCGGAGATGCCCTCCGTGGGGTCTTTCTAACGGAACCTAACCCGTATTTACGCACAAAAATACAAGTTTAGAAGAAAACTCCGAACGATTAGGCCGACGGGCGCGATTGGGTTCGAACCCAGGACCTCCCGTCTACCAGCTTTTGAGAGCAGAACCTCTCGGCCACTGGTGGGGCGTAGAAAAACGAAAATATTTCTTGAATTACCTCTGACAATAATTTTGTTATTTTTAAAGGAAAAAAAAGTGACTTTTTTTCCAGATTAAAAATAATGAAAATAATAAATAAGTTAAAATCTGGTTTTATTATTATGGAATTATTAAAAAAAAAAAAAAGATTTTAGTACCGTAATTTACGGAAGAATCGCCGCGGCGTTTACGTGTTTTAAATTGTAATTTCAAGCGATGCGGCGTTTACGCGCAATTAATTTTTTTTTTTTTTTTTTTTTTTTTTTTTTTTCACTCCCAAAAATTCAGATACCAAAGATGAGAAATTTCATATTAATGAGATTTCAAAATAATGTGGGTGATCCGAAATTTTTAGACCCAGGCGATCGAAATATATTGGCCCTGCCTAGGCTAAACTTGAACCATTTATGCTAAAAATTTGGCCCACCCAGCCAAGAAAAATCAATTAAATCAAGTCCGGGATCCTATAAATAAAATTATTTAAGATATATTTTTTACATACTCATGCGAACATTTTGCAGCTTAAACTAGTATGTCCACAATCTATGAAATATGGAATGGCAACATTATTGATTACTTAGAGAAAATCATTTAAATGATAACTCATTAGAAATATAATGTAGTTTAAAATTTAAAATGGAAGAAAAATATTTAAGAAAAAATAATTTTGAAGTTCTAGAAAGATTTTTTAAAATATATTTCTCTATAATTTAATAAAATGAAATAAATTTCAAAAGATTTCGTCGAACAAAGGAAAAATTTCACTGTTATTTTCGCAAAATCGGTTTAACATGGCCCCGAAAAAAAAAAAAAAAAAGTAGTTCTCCAGTCCCGGCCCGGAGCGGCCGCAGATGAAAATTAAGCTCGATCGCGGTCCGGCCCGAGTCTAATAAAAAGAGATTAACCAGGTCCATGCAGATCTCTAATGTGTACGTTTTAAATGAAAATCCTATAAAAATGATTTAAAACAATATTCATAGGATACATAAAACAAATTAGTGGATATAATTTTTTTTAATGCTTAATATTCCATATTTTCTAAGAAAATAATCTATTTGTAAAAAATGTATTTTTCTAGAAAAAATACATTTCTCCCCCCCCCCCCCTCTATCCATAACAAAACAATAGCAGGTAAAATCAGATTACAAGATCAAACTCTACTCTGAACCTGAACTGCAAGGTCCGGATTGTATCCTATCCGAATCCAAAAATTCTACTTAAAGTCAACTCGAGACCCGACAAGAACAAATTTTGTCAACCGAAATATTAAAACCAGAAACTAAAATGAAGTAAAATTAATCCATATTTTAATGCATTTACGGAAAAGTAGTCTATAATTATGTTTTTCTTGTATCAAATTATTTCGGCTTTTACCATTTTAACAAATATTCAGCATCATCTTTTGGAGAGAAAAAAAAAAGTTAACTCGAACGAATCAAATTCCAACCCGACCCACGTCAAAAGAAAGAAAAAAAAATCCCGCCAACCCGACCAGAACTTTAGTCGGGTTCTATCCGATTACCTTACCCAGTGCAGGATTCAATTCTGTACCAAGTTATAGAAATAAATATAAATATGTATAAAATATAACTTTTAAATGTTCATGCAAGAAGTATTTTTAAAACATCTACAATAACGCCAAATATTCTCAAAAAACGACCATAAAATAAATCAGATTAAATTGCATTGTTAAATCATCTTGTATTTAAGAAACAGCACAGTGATGGTAAGTATTTTTTTTTTCTTCTTGGTAATCACTTCGTGTATAAATGCTTTTAAAGCAAAATCTTCTAATTGAAATCTATATTTATTTCTTCGAGATTCTGACAGCTAAAAAGTTCCAAACAGAGCGATAGAAGAAGGGGGAAAAAAAAGAAAATAGCTTAGGATCGCACTTGATATCTTTTCGTAGTGGTTAGCATGAATCATATAATGTTTATAATCCTTATCGCTCCACGTGCAAAGAAATAATAAAAGTAGGTCATGAAATTTCTTGCAAATTCATTGGAATTAAATAAAACCGATTCGAATTAAATAAAAAAATTTGTTTTGTTTCTGATAACTTTATTATAAAACACGCATACACACATAAATAACGGCTGCATTCGCTATAAGTCATTTTTAATTTTAAATGTATAAAACTATTGCCGCATTTATTAATACTTAACGAAGTCGAACAGCGTTTTTCAGTTTTTGATAAGGGAAAAAACATTTAGAAAATGCTGAAAGTTGATTTTTTAACTGAATTTCCAGATGAGACAGCTCGGGAAAGGTCATCATCAAATAGCAACCGCTTATAACTTAAGATATAATACATTTATCGAAAATGGAAAAACGCATTCGATTTCAAATCACTTTGATAGATATGCCAGCAGATTCCATGATTTTCCATTTAAAAATGAGTTTAAAATTCTCGATGAATTATTGTGCGAGGTTTCTTTTTAATACCCCCCCCCCCCCCCCTCTCTTAAAAAAATCCAAAACATCTGCATTCCCGATCTACAGATTCTTTTAGAAATGATTAAAATGAGAATTTTTATATCTTATTCAATTGACGAAAAGGGGTGTGATAACGTTATTTTATTTGTACATAGCGCTAAATATTAAAAAAAAATACGTTTATTATCCATTTGTAAATAATTTTAATATATGGCACTGTGAAAATAAATGTCATTTTAGCACGTCGTCATTTTAATGTCGTTCGAACGCGCTATTTAAGATAATTAAAGTTGAGATTGCTAACGCCCAATCGTTCTCATGACGCTCTTTAGTGTATAGAAAAGTTTACTCAATTTTAACGGGATTTTTTCTTTTAAATATTATTTATAATGAATTATTAATTTTGAATTTCGTACTTATATTATTTATATCAAATTAATAATTTCATATTTCCAGAACTCCCACTCAACTTGTGTAGTAAAAAAGGGGACCAAAAGGGAGCACATATTTTGTAAAAAAAGAGATCAAAAGGAAACTATTTTCGCAAATCGTAAAATAAAATAAGCAAGGAAACCCTCCTTTCCTTCAATTGTCACTAATTAATAAATGTTCAAAGTATAATTTGTTATAAAGAAAACGTTTGCTCCGATTCAAATTCTGAAATTCATTATCTTAAAGCCAAAGACAGATTGAATTTCACGAATTTTTCCACGACTATTTAAAGAAATTTGCGTGTTTTTCGGGATCCTTTGATGAAATTTATATGTTTTTCACTATCTCTTGACGAAATTAAAGTTTTTAAAATCTTTTGACGAAATTAGTTTTTTTTTTCGATTTTTTGACGAAATTCGTGTTTTTTTCCGCAATTTTTTGACCGTTTTTTTTCGCGATATTTTGATGAAATTCGCGTTCTTCTCGCAATCTTTTGACGAAATTCACGTTTTTTCGCGATCCTTTGACGAAATTCGCGTGTTTTTTCGAAATTTGCGTTTTATTGAGAGACCTTTTGCCGAAATTCGCGTGTTTTTTGCCACCTTTTGACGAAAATCGCGTTTTCCGCGATTCTTTGACAAAAATTGTGTTTTATTGAGAGATCTTTTGATGAAATTCGCGTCTTTTTCCAAAAACGCTATCTTTTTACAAAAGATCGCGCGATCTTTTTACAAAATTCTCGTTTTTTTCGCGATCCTTTGCCGAAATTTGCGCGTTTTTCGCGATCCTTTGTTGTAATTTTTGCGACCTTTTGACGAAAAACGCGTTTTTGGCTATTCTTTGACAAAACGTGCGTTTTTTTTTTTTCGCAATCTTTTGAGGAAATTAGTCTTTTTTGCGATCTTTTGACCGCGTTTTTTTCGATCTTTTAACGAAATTCACGATCTTTTGAAGAAATTTGCGCATTTTCGCAATCCTTTGACAAAATTGGCGATTCTTTTCGTGATCGATTAACGAAATTTAATGGTATTTTTTGGAATATATTTGCGAAAAGCGCGATTTTTCCGCGATGCTCTGCTAAATGCCAAACATCGGAAAATTTTAAATAAAAGTCGGTTAAAAGTGTCAAAAAACGGACTTTACGGACCTAACAATGAAAAAACGGACCAATACGGACTTGAAGCAAAAAAACGGATCTAGTGGGAGCCCTGCAATTTCGGTGCTTGTGGTTTTTAAAATTTCAGTTGATTAATTTTTTGTTGCAAAATCATTCGCGATATACCAAGGTAATAATGCGCGCCATATGCCGGAATTTAAGCTGCAAATTTCACGCAATTTTAGTGTAGTTTTTCGTATTTATATTTAAATTATATTAATAATTTCGAATTTTGCATTTAAATTATTTATTTCTAATTAATAATTTCATTTTTATGATTTCTTAATTCTTCTTATTAATGTGTTTCTGTTTAGCATGCCATTCGCGATTACCGCGGAAATTTCACATGCGGCGTAAACCCTGGTCGAAATATACATTCGTAGATGGTGTATAGCCCGCGGGCTATACAACGATGCAGCTCCGCGGCTTATACACGAACTTTTTTATGGTGCTGCTCGTTTTAGGGGTGCGGGCTATACACTGGATGCGGGCTATACACCCGAAAATACGGTACATAACAATATTTATTATTGAATATAATGATTACTACATATAATAAATAAAATAACATTGACACAATGCTTTGCAGAAAACTTTATTGATCTGCAGAAACAGATATTTATATTTTAATTTAAAAGAAGGATAAAGCATTTGTAAAAACTGAGTAAAAATAGACGGTACTTTTCTGTTATATGGACACCATTGTTGCCAAGCATAATAGTTGACACAAAATGAAAATCACGTAAATTGAAACATTTGAAAAATAAAAGATAAAACATTGTCAATAGTAAAGTGAGCTTTTTTTTAAATGTAACATTTGAAAATTACAGACTTTTAAGAACTATTTTATTAAATCACCAATATATACTTAAAATAAATGAACAAATAACTGTTATGCAATAAAGTAATAAAACTCATATTAAACTACTGGTATAAAATTAAAAATATCTTTTAGCATTGCAGTAAACATTTCATTGATCAAAAATCAGGATAGAAATAATTGGTGCATTAAGTACCAAATAGACTGTGTAACTAGCGAAATTGTGAACTATTAAGACAGGTTTTATTTTATAAAGAAGTGGGATAATCAATTAATAATTTTCAGTTCGCATAATAATTAAAAAGTAATAGTACATAAAAATTAAAAAGCATGTTTCTTGACATACTTAAACAAAAAAGAGGAAAGAAAGAAAATTTCAGTTGATCAATTGAAATAAACAATAATTGGTAAATAATATTTAGTGAGACAAAATGAAATAAGCCTCATTCAAACTGCTAAGAATATCAGCAGATTTGAAGACATCAGAAATGCAAGTGATTTACACTCCTGTTCTATCAAAAAGAAAACCTTTATGGTTTACACATCAGAATTTCTAAAAACATTACAATAATACATTTAGAATACTGTATTTACTACTCATAAATAAGAGAAACTTACTGTGTGAGCAGAATATAGGCAAGACAAAATAGCTTTTGGACTATTGGTGCTAAATATTTATATAATTAGAAACACATCTAAACAGAGCTTAAAATTATTCAGTGTCTGTATTTACTCATGTAAGATGGAGTGATGAAATCAGAAAAGTAACCGGTGTAAATTGGATGACTAAGGCACTATACAGGAAAGAGGAAACATTGGAAAAATCTGCGGGAGACCTACATCCAGCAGCGGATTGAAAACGGTTGTTGTTGTTGATGATGATGATGATATCTCATTATGTCACATGCCAAGAGATAATAAAAAGTATGATATATTTGAAAGTGTAATATAACCTGAAGACATTTTTTAAAAAATAAGAAAAAAGATAGAAGTAAATGTCTTACATTTGCCCCCAGAACATTGTTTAAATGCATGTTGCAACTTTTTAAAGCAAAATTCAGAACACACACTCTCATTTATTGTCATTAGAAAATTATTATAAAGTACAAATAAACAGTAAAAATTACAAACAAGTACAAATAAAAAGTAAAAATTATTTAAAGGTATTAACGGGTACACGGTACAACTTACTTTTTTTTCAGGCAGGCGGAGATCATGAATAAAAAGAGGGCTACATCTGAATAAACAATGTAATGCAAATAAGAAAAATCATAAGTGAGGCTAGTTTTCATGTTAAAATGGCTATGAGTCGCCTCACAATAAGAGCCTATGATAGCAGTAACGAGAGAACACAAACTAAATGTTAAACCAATGGCAGTGTTCTTTTCAAAATTCTTATCTGCATTTCGATACTTTGAATTTTTTTTTATTTATTTATTTTTTTTTTTTTAGGCCTAGGTTACCTGAGGCTAATATCTAATCAAATATCTTTACATTTTTTTATGTGCAGTTTTTTTTATCTGAGGGCACTATTAATTTTGGAACAGGATCTGAAACTGAAATTTTCCTCTGAAAAACTGTACCTGAAATAAAGAGTAAAAAGATACCAAATTAGACATTGACCCCAAATATCCCATGCAAAACAAAAACCATTTTAAAATATTGAAATGTAAACAAGAAATTTATAAAGAAAGTTGCCATTGTTTTAATATTAGTTTGCGAGCATCGTTGCATAACTAGCATCATTCGCATCGCATCCATTTAATTTTAAATATAAGTCATTCACTCATTTAATTTCAAATACATGTTGCATACATTTAAAATATATATGCCTTTCACCCATTTCAATTAAAATACAGAGAAAAAGAAATACCATAAAATTATCACCAAAATATTGTTTCTAATTTAGTAAAAAAAAAAGCTGTTATTGGCAAGATTTGTGTATGATTAACATAAAAGTACCAAAAATACTCTAAAGTTGTTAATAAGCATTAAATAGTTTAGCCAGCATGAGTATAATAGTCATTGTAGAATAATTTAAATTGAAAAAATATGAGAATATGCTTTCCACAAATGGAAGGCTTGAATAAAATGCAATTACTTATAAAGGTTTTTTTTTTTTTTTTTTTTTTTTTTTTTAAGGAGTAGGAAGAGATAATACAGCTGATGTGCAATATGTGTTACAAATAAGAATCATTATTTTCTATGCTGAACTTAGCTTATAAACTGTATACTAATTACAACTTAAGAAAATAACCAAACTATATGAATGATATCTGTGGCAACTATGGTCAATTAAATTTTTCCCCACACTTTTAAACTAAATGCTGATTCAATAGCTATTAGCATTAACATCTCAAAACTAATCTTCTGAGCTAAAAAAAATGTCATGTGATATACTTAAAATTTCTTAGTTAATTCATATGTATTTAAAATAAAGTATGAAGTTACCCTTTACTTGCAAAATATATTATAGGGAAAATATAAATTCAGTAAGCTAAATCTAAAAGCATGACTTCCAATTTCATTGAATTTTTCTGTAACGAATTTTAAAGAATTCAGTGATGCAAAAATTTAGAAGACTCTTTTCAAACTATAGCCTTTTATGGCACTGGATATCATCGGTGCACCCACGAGAGAGCTGAAACCCCTCCCAGACTAGACATTTATTTTTTTTAAATTATGAAAGAGTTACTATTATTTTTTAACAGGCCCTTAAAAAATCAGAATTTTTGAAAAGATATTCATTTTGTCACACAATTTTTTTCTCTTTTATTTATTATGAAATTCAAAATATTAGCATGTTTAAAATTTACTTAAAAATTTAAGGTACTTCTTAATTATCCCGTCGACCAATTTCGCAAAAATTATACACATTGACATAAATTTTATTTTAAATAACGAAAGAACAAATAAATTAGTAAAACATTAATAAAAATACAAATAAAGCAATGAATTAATGGTTTTAATTGCCATTATTCGCATTTAATCTTACAATTTGGCGACAGTAATTTGGTCGACGGGATAACTAAGAAGTACCAAATTTAATATCCCATGCAACTTATTGCTATCTTTAACCTTCATAATATTTTGATAATTAATAATAAAACTTTAAATTGTTTGATTGCAAACACAATGTAAAACTATTCAGATACAGAAACAAACCAAAAAATCACAAAACTAAGATATGTTTTAGTACAGTTATTTCATTATGTAATATGTTAAAAGCATTCAGAATTAGCCCCAGCAAAACTTTCCAGAGCTTTATCTGACTCTGCTCAAGTCAGCAGAAAAAATTTAAGTCAGGACCTCATCCGGCACGGCTCATCAAATCAAATGAAAGAAAGAGCTCCGCAGCAGGCCAGGCCAAATCTGGGCACATATAGGCCTCTAAAATATTCGTAGCCCCCTCCAAAGCATAATCCTGGATGCGCCACTGCTGGATATGTATATTAATTCTAATTTGGGGAGACATTGAAAAGTAAATTACAAATATTGACTGAGCAAAACAAACAATGTCACTAAATTTTATTTTCGAGCTCAGAAATCTTTAAAGATTAATTACTATATTGATATTGATGCATTTAAACAGAATTCTAAAATACACATATGCTTCTGATAATTTCAATAACTTATGCTAATTAAATAAATAATTCATCTTACTTTAAAAAATTGTAAATAAACATCCTAAATTATAACCTTGATAATAATGACAATACATTTTAGATTATTTCAACATTAGTAAATATTAAATCGAATACATTATTAGGTACATACGCAGCTTAATAATTATTAAGCAAATTAAGTTATAATGTTAATAATATAGATAATACATTTTAGATTATTTCATATTAAATAGACTAATATATGCAGCTTAATTATTAAGCAAATGAAATTATAACGTTGATATAATCATAATACATTTCAGTATTAGTAATATTAAATGATTATATATATATGCAGTCTGATAATTACTAAGCTGATATTAAATTATAATTTATAATTATCCAGGGACACCATTTCAAAAGTTTCATTGAAATGGGGAGAGTTATAATATAATGTTATAGTATACAACTAAGAAGCAATCTACATAATTATATTCAAATATATTTTTTTAACTAGCCAAAGCAGTCATTAGATGATAAAAGTAAACGATTTTCAGAATATTGTTATATCAAGGGTTTATCAAATAATTTTAAGAACCTTAAACTTCTTATTTAATGCTATGATCTTATTTTAAACAAATCTGATATACGTTATTTTAGCTTTAGTGTAATTTCAGAATATTTTTTTATAGCTTGAGTGACACATTTTTTTGAAACATCAAATTCCTTGAAAAGTGTGTGTGTGTGCACGGGGAGGGAGGGGGGAGAGAAGAGATTAACTGCTCCTCTCTAATATGATACTCATACACTTAATTAAAGGTCAAAACTGGGAAATTTCATTACTGGCCAGTGACCAGTAGTACCAGTTTTATAAGTGGCCACTTTCTTTAAACTAGCGGCCACTGTTTTATTTAAAAATACTAAACAGCAAACTTTTGTTAAAATTTTTATTAGTATTAATCTAAAATTGAATAGCACAAATAAATATGCTAATATAAACATACTGCAACCAGAAAAAATAGAATAGCATGATGAAATGCAAAAAAAAAAAATTTACTCTCTCCTTGTAGGAAAGTGGCCATAAGGTGGCCGATTTTTGAATAGCCACCTTTTCTCATTCACTGGCCCTGTGGCCAGTAGCTAGTGCTAATTTTGACACTTAATGATTTTATAAAATATAGCTTGCTTATAACTACACGCTTTAAAAAAAAAAAAATGATCATTTAACACAATTTTATAAATCTGAAAGCTAATGCGAAAGAAACCTTGGTTACAAAATTAATTATAATAAATTATAATTATTGTGTTACAAATTGACATAGGTATGATCCATGTCAATTCAGGCAGCCAAAGAAAAAATCTTACCTTCATAGTCTCAGAAGTTTTTGAATTGAACATATGTTAAAATTCAATAAAAAATAAGATACTTGTATATTTTGGTTTTGCCCAAAAAAATTCCTGGCCCGAGATACAGGCCGCCACAGATGGCATCCCGGGCACCATTTCCAATTCGCCATTTTCGATAAAAATTTGAAAGTGCTCTATCTCTAGAACGGTGCAAGATATTTTGTTGCGTTTTTTTTATTTTAAAGATAATATTCTTCTGTTTAAAATGATATACCCTTTTTTTGAAAAATGTATTCAACTTTTCTTGTGGCAACCTTTTGAAAAAAAAAATTTTTTTTCAAAAAAAAATTTTTTTTTCGAAAATGCCAATCCTAAAAATTTTGATTTTTTGGCTGTTGATCAATACCATTGGGAACTATCTTCACTGTAAAGGAGAACTTCCACTTTTGAGTTTAACAAATTTTAGAAACATTTAAAAAATTCAAAGAATTTTACAGGAACTGTATATATACAGTTCCAGTAAAAGTCACTGAATTTTTGCTTATTTGTATCATATTTGTAAGGATAAGTCTACTATATATATCCTAAACAAGTTAGAAATTGCAATATCAAATGTGGCAAATGAGGTGCGTGCATAGTAGTAACTACTTTTATAAATATTCAGATCTTGGTGCAATAAGTGTTACACTCTTGGGCAAAAAGGCATGAATACAAAATTTACTGTAATTCCATATATTAAATTTAGTAATATGGAAGTAATATGAATCCATCTTAAAAGGACTTAATCGCCATGGCAGCCTAGAATCATATCCTATCATGGTATATCATTGAATCAATTATGTATTATAGGATTTTTAAATAGAATGAAGAAAACTTTTATTAATGTCTTTTATGTTTTAATTTGATTTTCATAGCATTTGAAGTGATACATACTTTATTGCAGAGGTTTACAAAAAATTACTTCCTGTGTCATAGAAAGTGTATAGTGTTTACAGGGACACACAAAAGATTTCGGATACTTTACCTTATTGGAAATACTGTACATTAGCAATGATTGCTAGAGGTGCATTTTTAGTTGCGATATGAGTTTTTAAGTTTAATTAAATATTTCCATATTACGTTGTGTGTATAAAGGCTGTAGATCATATACAGAGGTACACAAAAGAAATCATAAGGGCATTGCTGGAAGTGCATTTTTAGTTGTGTTTGAGTTTTTAAGTTTAACTAAATTTTTCCATATTACGTTGTGTGCATAAATGCTGTAGATCATATACAGGGCTACACAAAAGAAATCTTAAGGGTTTACAGAGCATGAATGAAAGTAACTTAAAGGTGATTTTCAAATGAGTTATGCATTTTTACACTGAACTACATTTAGTATACTAAGATATGTTTGGAGAATATAGATAAAATGATATACAGGTCCACGCAAAGAATTAGATACATGGCCCTCTATGGATAATCTCTGGAAGTGTGATTTCACTGGTTTTAAGGATGTTTTAATCTTAATTAAATATTAGCTAAATAGTGGCATGTATATAAAGATAGTAGGTAAAATACAGGGTTGTATGAAAGTATTCAAGTATGCTTCCGTCTATTGACATAAATTTCTAAAAGTCAAATTCCGACCTATTTATGTGCTTTTAACAATTTCCAACATAGTTGAAAGTCTTTATGGATTCGATTTGTCTGCCCATCTGTCTGAACTCTAACTTGTATTAATATAATTTGTATTGCTGTGTAATTGATATATGTTATTGAGATTGTTTTACTATGTTCGGTATTGAAAATAAAGTATGTATCACTTCAAATGCTATGAAAATCAAATTAAAACATAAAAGACATTAATAAAAGTTTTCTTCATTCTATTTAAAAACCCTATAATACATAATTGATTCAATGATATACCATGATAGGTAATGATTCTAGGTTGCCATGGCAATTAAGTCCTTTTAAGATGAATTCATATTACTGAATTTAATATGTAGAATCATAATAAATTTTGTATTCATGCCCTTTTTGCCCAAGAGTGTAACTTATTGCACCAAGATCTGAATATTTATAAAACTAGTTATAGTACGCACGCACCTCATTTGTCATATTTGATATTGCAATTTCTAACAGGATATATAGTAGGCTTATTCTTACAATTATGATACAAATAAGCAAAAATTCAGTGACTTTTACTGGAACTGTATATATACAGTTCCTGTGAACTTCTCTGAATTTTTTAAACATTTCTAAAATTTGTTAAACTCAAAAGTGGAAGTTCTCCTTTACAGTGAAGGTAGTTCCTAATGGTATTGATCAACAGCAAAAAAATCAAAATTTTTGGGATTGGCATTTCCAAAAAAAAAATTTTTTTTTGAAAAAAAATTTTTTTTTTTCAAAAGGCTGCCACAAGAAAAGTTGAATACATTTTTCAAAATTGGGTATATCATTTTAAACAGAAGAATATTATCTTTAAAATGAAATAAACTGCAACAAAATATCTTGCACCGTTCTAGAGATAGAGCACTTTAAAAATTTTATCGAAAATCGCGAATGAGAAAGGATGCTGGGGATGTCATCTTTGGCGGCCTGTATCTCGGGCCAGGAATTTTTTTGGGCAAAATGAAAATATACAAGTATCTTACTTTTTCTTAAATTTTAACATATGTTCAATTCAAAAACTTCTGAGACTATGAAGGTAACCCCCCCTGCCTGAGTTGATATGGATTCAGCCCATAGCTTTAAGTGATTCTCTAAGATGCAGATCCATTTTATGGGAAAAATGACTTTATATAAAACAACATGACTTTATGTAAAACAACATTTATAAATATACAATGTAGTGTTTAGAAAAGTAACTTACTTACAAGCATCATACTTACAAGTACCTATTACTTAAAACTCATATCAAAAACAAGCATGAAAAAGTCCCTTAACAGGATATTTACAAAAGTGAAAGCGGGGTTAACAGGTAGTAATCAACAAGCATACGCATAATTCTTGAAAAAGTCCCATTGAAAACATTCTATAATTTAAATAAATAAATAAATTATAAGAATCATAATAAACTGATTAAAACAACATAAACAATGTAGAATGCATTTTAAAATTCCCTTCTCTTAGGGTACAGAAAATGTATTAAAAAATTACATACTTACAGTCAGTCATAATAAGTTAATACTTACTGGTCGAGTAAACATTTACAACTGTTCCTGATTGACGAGTTTCAAAAATAGCACATAGTTGAAGGGCATTGGAAGAAATTCCACTTTCTTGCAGAAGACCACAAATGGTAGTCACTTATTATACAGAACTACACACCTGTGTTCCCCTGAGAGCAAAAAACATCGTAAAATGTGCATCTATCCTGACACCAGCAGATTCTCCAGACACCCATTAAAACTTTTATGGATTTTGAAAGTTTTTCAAACTCATTCTGAAAAAAAAAAAAATTATGAATTTTTCCAATTTAAGCCACCCTTTGTCTGGAAAAAGGCGGGGAGGGATGAAAAAAATTCATATTCTAGATTTTACAGTTTTAATTATACTACTACTGAACAATTATTAAAGAAAATTTCAGCAAAATAGCATCCACACATTTTAAAAAGAATAAGGGGTTTATTAATAGTACCTAATAATAACTAATAGTAAAAACTGTTTATTTAAAAAACAGGTTTGTTCATTTTAACAGAAGTTCAATTTTATATCTCAATTTTTTTTTTTTTTTTTTTTTTTTGGGTGGGGGGAGGATTACACATTTATTTATTTAATGTCTCATTATTTAATAACATCTGCATTTCTAATTAAATAACTCACGGTTAATTTTAGAATCATCAAATTGATACATTTCCCGTCAATAAAATCAACTTTGACTGTAAGAAATAAAAGTTAATACTCACTTTTTTCCGATGAAGAAAGATTTTAAAGCAAATTTAGAGCAAAACTATTATTTTTGCCTGATGAATGTTCCAACCCTAACAGTAAATATAATTCATTTACTACAACGCACTTTCAGGGACACATTTTAATAAAAAATTAAGATTGATAGCTATACATTATACAGCAAAGTAAAGTTTAATATAGAACTTAAAGCCATGGTTACATTTTTAAAATGGAAAACATGGAAATGAACAATTTTCTTCTGTTTACTGCTATACCCTGCAGTTTTATAAAGGCTATGTAAAATTCCACCAGCCTTTTTAGAAAAACTACTCACTGCTGGTAAGCACACTGAAGAAGTTCCTAAATCTGATCAAAGTGAGAGTTTTAGTAATGAATTTTTCCATCAATTTTACATTGCAATAAAAATTATAAAATCAAACACATTAAAATTTGTTTTATTTATTTTTGGCCTTAATATTTTATTTAAATTAGCATAACACGAAAGCTAAATAATAGTGCAGTGTACAGAAAAGGATTGAACACATTAAATTTTTTCAAGAATAAAAAACTGGTCAAACTATTAAGAGTTTTTTTTTTCACACCATTTTACTGGCGAGAGATCATAAAAAAAATTTAAGAGGGAAAAAACTCAAACAATTATTCAAAAAAGCACAAGGAATATTTATAAAACTAAAAACAATGCGGGAATTTGAAGATACGGAGAAAATTTATCAATGATCAATTTTACATAATACGAAACGGTCCATAGTGTTCTAATTTTTTTTTTAATGGTGATCTTCAAAAAAGTGTTCCACTTTAATGTGTAACACATGATAAATTAATGACAATTGTCATCATTTAAGCACAACAGCAATTTAGTATCTTCATAACACATTAAATACTAACAAAAAGATTAAAACAAACCAGAAATAAAATGATCTTTGCATATCCAGAAATTTTTTCTTTTTGATTCTGTTAAAGCATCTATTTTCAAGGCAGCCAACCACTTTGAATGTCTGCTGTATGTTATTTCATAGTGACTTTTTCTAATCCCAGGAAAAGCAAAAAAAAACATTATTTTCAGTATTATCATTATTATTACACCCAACAACTTTACAATACCATACCATTGTTTAACCAAATACTTATCCGAATTTCATAACTCTTGAATAGTCTTCCTCATCTGCCTTGAAAGGAGTCGAGAAACGCGATATTTACTAAAAACGCTGACAATATAAAAATGACAAGACAATTTTAAGCCTGCGTAAAATGTGGATAAATTATAGCACACTTGGCAATGATATCAAGTGAGATAAAGAAGCCAATATGGTAAACAGAAATACACTAAAAAGATGCTCACAAGACGTCACAAGATGGGCAGTAGATTGTGCAGATAGGAGATTTTGGTGTCCATGTTTTTGACGTCATACCAAAATGCCCTATAGCGATTTTGAGATTTCACTCGGGAATAAGGTTTCTGACCCATTTAGTGTGCCCTAGCGGACAACTGAATGCCTGCCTTAAAAATATTTCTTGCTCCGAATTTAGACTTTCCTTTTCATCATAAGTTATACACAGACTTCTAATATAAGACTTCTTATATTAGAAGTCTGTGAAGTTATAGAGCTCATCAGTGTGACATCACAGGCAGCTGCTTTCTCTTCAACTTCACATAGCAACCGAAAATTGGGTCCATACAGTCCATTGTTAAGGTATTTGCACGTTGAAATAGTGTTTACGTAGTTGAATGGTTTGATGATAAAGCATATTCTATCAATTATATTTATTTCTTGTTATTTTCAATTAAGAAAAAATAATCCCTAATATATCTCTTTAGGTGCCATAAATTGTTTAGAAGTCCGAGTTTAATTAGAATGAGTGTCTGTTTCTTTTCTCAGTGTTCTCATAACAGTATATGAGAGAACACTACTCATTTTATAAATTTCCGAAGAATGACGCCTTAAAGAGGAAATGGATAGCAGCAATAAGGTTGGAACTCTACTTTTGTTTCATTAATAATAGGTTTGAATATTAATTTATTGATTATTTTATAAAGCTATATTTTATGTAAACATTGATGTTTTTTTCTTTAGGATTTTGATTCATTTACTTTGTTTATGTATCTGAATTGTAGGATGAGCAATGTTTACATTATGTTAAGATTCTCTGTCTTTTCATTTATGAATGGGGGTATGAAGGTTGGGAGATGTGCCCCCAACCTTCTACACCCCGGGCACCAGAACAGAAAGCGTAGGGGGCGCCAAATGAAGATTTTTTTTTTGTCTTTACATACAAAAATGCATATGTATTTATATTGAATTTGCAAAAAAATGTCTCATAGCCGGAAAATCCAAAAGGAAAACTGAACCAAATTCATTAAATTTACAAATATATAAAATGATTCATCTATAATAAAAGACTGCAAATTAATTAGAAAAAAAAGCTGTTCTTTTAGGCTATTTTCTTTCTCCAATTCTAAATATACCGAAAGGCGAAGGGGGCGCCAAATGAAGATTTTGTTTGTCTCTGACTTTTCTGATGAAACGATTCTGTGAAGGCAGTTCAATTTTTTTCCTCTCTCTCCCTCATAGGCATAACTAGAGGGGGGCCGGGCCCACCCCAGGTAGTTCCAGTGCCTACCCCAGAATTTCAAATTCAAGTGATAATACTATGCTTGCGTTATAGTCAAAATTTTAATTTCCAAATATTTGAAAGATTACACAAACAAATGTATTACTATATATTTCTGATTTGAAAACTAATGTAATAAAAGCGGTGTATGTGAATGTGTGTGTGAGGGGAGGGGGATGTCAAAGGAGCAACAGTTATGTGGCCCAGAGCCCACCAAATCTGAGTGATAGTTTTCTTTTCTGTCTAGAGGTAATGAGGAAAAAATAATTTCTAAAAAAAGTCCAGTTTCCTTCAACGAGGTCATAAAGGGTCCTCTGCTGTAGTCAGAGCCGGTGAGAAAGAGAGAAGGGGGTGGGGGCATAGGAGCCAGAATACAGAATTACATGCAACTTTATCTTTGTACAATAATGACAGGGATTTTTTCTAATTTCTTTAAAACACTCCGGGTTAGGGAAATGACCACATGAGACAATTCTAAAAAGTGATGATTAACCCCACTCCTTTCGTTAGGACAAACCAGGATATAGTTGTCAAATTGTTAGCCCATTAATTGTCCAAGAGGATCGATGAGAACACCTTGGCAGGGTGCTTCCTTTCCTTTGAGGATAGGAAGAATGAATTTTTTGTTATTTTCCTGTTTTAAGCGTGTGGGATAACTTTCAGTTTCCCTGAAAAATTATCAGTTAATAAACAAATTCTGTAGTTTAAAATACAGGAAACTTTTTTTTAATGTGTTATTGCCACGTAGCACTTTGTTTCAAGTTTCAGAATGTAATTTTGTGAGTAAATTTTTTCCTCATCAGATCTTTAATATTTTGTATAAAGTGCTTGGTGGAAGATGTTATGTAACAAAAATGAAATTGCCAGAAAATTTAAATGAAAACCTTTTCTTGTAAATTTAATGTTTGTTTTTTTCTTCTTGGAGCCTATATTTAATAGGTTAACAAATGGCATGTATTCAACTCTCTCAGAAAAACTTATCAACATTTAATTTCCAAATATAAAAATTATTAATAATATTTAAATAATTTCCCATACAACCAAAGACTGCCTCCGGACGTCCTATATGGTCCTATATAGAGCCGGGCGGTCCAATACCCATCAGATCCTGTACAGAGCATAATTTGGACATTTGCAGGATGCCAGAATCCAGACGAACCATCCACGATCGTCCGATGTTGTCCGGAGAACATCCGTGTCACCTGTACGCATGCGCAAGAAATTCTGATTTCAACTGCTCTGTCCGTTTGTTGTTGAAACGAAATATCTTTTAAGCAACTGTGTTCTATTACTTATTTCTTTTAATAATGATTGAATTTATCCTAAAGGTAAGTAAACTTTCGAATCTTAACTTTTTAGAGTGAAATTTTGAATTTTGCACTAAAATATAAGGCTTTTGTCGTAATCTATACCATGAGACAGGCAAATTTTCATAGAAAACATATAAACAGTTATAAGCATTTTTCATATAAATATTCGAAATAATAATGTTGTATGATCGTAAAACAAACCTTTGTTCATTATATTTATACTGAAATAGTATTATTTTTAAAGATAGATATTTCCTGAGTCACCAAAACATTGTTTATGACCCATTGTTTGGGTGCTCAACTTTTAAATCTATTTAACTATTAAATTTATTTATCTTTAAAAAATCTAATAAAAATACTCGTAAAGTATATTTTTATTTCAAGAATAACCTGCTTATAAAATTAATTTTGTATAAGGTAAGGATTTTTAAATTCTCTAACTAAGCCTACATGTGGCCCAATATCAAAGATCCAGTTGGGGCCCCTCTATGACACTTTAGCAGCTTTAATTTGCCTTCATTTATACATATATACTGTATTAAAAAAGTATGTATATACTAGCTGGTTTTTAGCTTGCTTTTTTTTGGAGGTGGGGATGTGGGGGGTTCAGTGAGATATACAGAACCCCTGAAAAAAAGATAAAGTACGCTGTTTTAATTCCTCATTTTAAAAAATGTGTTTTTATGTTACATTTCTGTATTGTTTGTTGTTTTGATGTGTTTAAAATCTGTCTTGCATTTTCAAAGAAAAGATTTTTAGAATAGCTTATTTCATCTGTCTGTTTTTCATTATAAATAACATTTTAGCCTTGTCTGTGTTCCCTCTAAGTCATTATTTAAAGACGCAGCACCTGTCTTTTTAAAATTGGCAAAATACACCCTGCCTTCTTTTTTTAATATAGTGAAATGTACCCCTATTTTTGCAAAAATATCTCATAAAACATTTCAACAAATTGCAGTATTGCAGTATTTCAAAATCCGTGTGCCCTAGAGCTTGCAAAAATTATAGAACTTCCTTATTTCTTTAGGAAAACGGGTTATTCAATCATTGTAATCCAATTGTTTTTTTAAATTTTTAATCCATAAAATCATTTAAAGTTAATGTTTCTTTGTTTACCATTACATAAAAATCACTTTTTTTTTTTTAAGCAATCACTGCTAAACATGTTAATGCAATTTCTCTTGAAAAAATAGTTCAAAATATAAGAAACACTCTATATCTCAAGTTGAAACATCATGTAGGTGCAAATACTTGCACCTGTTTAATAATAAATGTTTTTGAATCATGTAATCACATTGTTTTATTTATTTTATTTAAAGTATTCTTCCCTGTATTTATTTTCCGTCTACAGTAAACACTAGGCCTGGTAGCAAAATTTTTTCAAATTCTTGCTCCATCCCATATATTTTGTTAGTTCTGCAAGCCCAGTAGCAGAAACAGTGCAGCACGGCAGCGGGCACTGTAGATTATATTAAACCTTGCAGATTAATCCACCAAGTTAAAAAGAAATGCTGGGGTTAAAAAATAGCTGAAATTTGCTTTAAGTCGCTAGATTTATAGTATTTATTGTATCCTTATATTATATTTTCTTTCTAAATGAAAATTTTGCTTACTTTAAGTGTTTTTGTCATTTCTTATGATAGTAGGCTTATTGAGTCACAGATAAATTTTAGTTTGCCGCAGACTGATGCAGAAAATTCTGCTTCTGGGTCTGCAAGTGTACATGGTCTTAAAATTAAAAGTAAATACAGTAGAAGATCTTTATAACGCAAACCTAAAAACGCAAGGTTGTGCGTTATATAGAATTTTGCGTTATATGGATCACATTTCACATATCATTAAATTTACCTTGTAAACATGGGCAAATATGTCTGAAATATATCAAAATACATTAGAGTATCTTTATACTGCTTTCCTTGTTACCAGATGTTATCCAATCCAGATAATAATTTTTAGCATAATATAGATCATTCCACACATTCTTAAATTTACTTTATAAGATCCAAGTATACCTGGACCAAATCATTCATTATATTACTACTCATTTTCAAAACTATTTATTGTAATAATAGCAAATTTTACATTAAAAAGTCCTGAATTAAGGATATAAAGTTGAAATAATAAATTAAATTTAGTTCTGTAGAAAGTCACAATTTTTTATAATATGGGAATATAGGTGCTTCTGAATTGAAAAATTCATTGTTTACATCTGAAGAAGTTGTGCGTTATATGGAGAATTGCATTATATGGAATTGCGTTATAAAGATCTTCTACTGTAATACCATTTTTCAGACATAACATTCTTATTTTGTAATTATTATTGGTACTTTTGTAATAATTTTAACTGGATGTCTAAACTCATTATTAATTTCAGTACTTCTCTGTTATCCCATCAATCACTTTTCTTAAAAAAAAATTATTGCCAAAAAATTTCAACAACTAATAAATAAAAAATAAGAATGTTACCATTGAAATTGAAAAAAAAAAAAAAAATCAGAAAAGCTCTGTTTACTAATTTGCTAACTATCAATTTTAAACGATATATTTTATAATATACTATTATTGAAAACCGAAATAAAAATCTTGGATATTTAATACATTATTTTTCTTAACTATCCCTCTCGTCTGGTGAATGTTTTGATATCAATTGAAACAAATCTATTATATGAAACTATGCATCATAAAATTTGTTCAATAGTTTTTCCTCTTTTAATATCATTTTGTTGCTGTTTAAGAACATAATTGTTATTTTAATCAACAAAATATCTAATAAATCAGCAAAACATCATTAAAAACAGATATAAACACATTTGACATCAAGTAAATGTGCCGCTACGATCATGTAATTTTGGCATTCAATTTTATAGTTTGATGGTAGCTTTTTCGGTACTCCTCCATTATCTTGTCGACTGCTTTCAATAAAAATAACTTTGGCCAAAATAGGATTAAATGCCAAAGATATATGATTGTAGCGTTACATTCACTTGATGTCAGGTGATATTTTAATCCATAATATTATATATGATGTGTTTATGTCATCTTATATGTGATATCTTATATGTGTTTGTCATCAGGGAATTTTTAATTTGACCTTTTTCTGTATTTTTAATGGTGTTTTAATGGTTTACTAATTATTTCATTAATTAATATAAGAGTAAAGCTTTTAAATGGTGGCACTATGATATTAAATGAGAAAGAGCTTGAAAAATTTGTGATTCATAGTTACCTACAATAGATCCATTTCAACTGACCATTACAAACATTCACCAGCCGATAGAGATAATTAAGAAAATAATGTAAACAAATAAATATCCAAGATTTCTTTTTCTGTTTTAAGATATTGTTAATTTATTGTTTAACATTATTGATAGCTGAAACTTTAGTGAGTGAGTCTTTTCCAAATTTTTTGTTTTTGTTTTATTTTGTTTTTTTTGTGCAGGGGAGAGGGGGGGGGGTGTCCAATGGCTTCATTCTTCCATTTGTTTACTGTGTATTACAAATTTTAAAATTGGAGTTTGTTACAATAGAATAGTTTTTTTTTTTAATTTTAATGAAAAGGGTCAAATATACAAGATTCCTTTTTCTGTTTTCATTAATTTTATTGTTTAAAATTATTGATAGCTGACACTTTAAAAAGTGGGGCTTTTCCAATGCGCTGATTATTTCAACCCTGATCGTGAAAGGGATTTTTATTGAAAATAACCATGCGATATTTCTAAGATATTTGTAATTTTATGCCAGAAGTTTAATATGAGTTTTATTTTATTACTTTATTGAATAACAGTTATTTGTTCACTTATTTTAAGTATATATTTGTGATTTAATAAAATAGTTTGAAAAAGTCTGTAATTTTCAAATGTTATATTTTTAAAATGCTCACTGTACTATCAATTTTTTCTTTAATTTTTCAAATGTTTCAATTCACATGATTTTCATTTTATGCCAACTATTATGCTTGGCGACAGTGGTGTCTGTATAACGGAAAAGTACCTCCATTTGTTTATTAGGCATTACATACAGTTTGTTAAGATACAATAGTTTTTATTATTATTATTTTTTATGAAAAATTGTCAATGGGTAGAGCTTTTTATTATTATTTTTTTTAAACCTCGCACAATATTATTATTTTACGACTTTATTTATAAAATTATATACACAGACATGAAAATTAATGGTTCAAATTTTAATGTAATAGGTATCACTAAAGTCAAGAATTTCTTTTAAGCAAACAATAATGTTGATTATTTTCTCACAGCTTGTTAGTTTCTCTCCTGCATAATGCAAAAGATGGGATAATTAATCTGTTAGTCACAATGCTTGTTTGTGAGGAGCAAAGTCATATAATTTTATTTTACTTAAACTTGCAGAAGTTTTTCTAAATACTATATTAAGTAATCAAAATAAATATTCCTATATTTAATATATTCCTGCTTAGATTTCCTTACTGTTGCTAGTTTATTTTACAATTTGATTCAAATTAAATTTGAAACCATTTTTTCTATTATATTGTACTTTACTTGACAAAAATTTTAATCTTATAAAGCTTAAAAGCCTTATCTTTCTAAAAACTGATTCATTATCTGTATTATATAAAACTAAATATATTTAAAAACATTAATATGTTTGTTTACATCTTGAATTTATTTAAACATAATTTAAAAAAAAAAATCAATTGATTTAGATCACGATTAAAACTAAATTGATTTAAAATAAATGAACCCTGCGATGGAATAATGGAGAAGTACTTTAATTTCTTTGAATTTGTTTAGATTGAATGTAAAGATAATAGAAGCTGCTTAATGCCACGTGTGATCATTTACATTAAATTTTATTTTGAATTGATTTGACTTTTGTATCTTCAGTTATTTTATTTATTTTTTGTAGGCACAAACTGTAGGATCCAAAAAGTCCCAGCATGGATAAATGAAGGTTAAAAAGATACTGCAAACATCCAGCAGTAAAAGCTCAGTTCTACATAAAATGTTAAAGAAATTAAATTTCAAAATTGGTAAGTTTTTTTTTTTTTTTTTTTTTTTTTTTTTTTTTTTTTTAAGTATTTCTGAATAAGGGTCCATAACAATAAAAATTCATATCAAGTCTATGCATATTTGTATCTCCGTGTTATATATTCTTTAATTATACTTTTCTGCAGCAAAATTATAATTGATATTTTTTATTGATTTTTTTAATTTATTATAATTAAATTACAATTGATTTTTTTTTATTGACATAACTGCAATTTTAATGTAATCAAATGATAATCATAAAAAAACATTTAACTATTTTTAGTTCAAATGTATCTATATATGAATTAAATTAAACTTTACAAAGAAAATATAAACAATTTTTTGCAACAAATTTAGTCCTATGTTTTATAATTTTCATTAATAAATATATTGACAAAAATTAATTATTATTTATTAATATGTATATTGAGAATCTAAAACTTAAAGTAAAATGTAGTTTTGGTTTGGGTTTAGACTTGGCAGTTATATCAAAACTAAATATGTGGGAATTGAAAATTATATATTATATGCGTTCAATTGTGGTGTCCAGGGACCCGGAGCTGGAGCTGGAGCTGGAGCCGGAGCACTCCGGAGCTGTGTTTTTCCTGGAGCTCTAAATTTTCCTCAGCTCCAGGGCTCCTTTAGTTTTTAATATTCTTTTAAATCTTTTTTTTTTTCAGTCTTTTAAATTTCTAGGCTTAAAATATTTTAATTACATCATTATTCAGTATTTTAATTATATCATTTTTTAGGTTTTTATTATTATTATTATTAGGGAAGGAAAACTTCTCAAAAAATGGCAACACTACTTTACTTCTACTTTCTACTTGAACTAAGTGACAACACTATTTGAAAACAAATATGGCCGCCTGTTGTTTACATGTATAGTCGTACAATTTTGGCTGTTCGAAAAGTGTAGAAGAAATTTAAGATTTTTGTGTTTAAAATTCTACCAAACTTTCTATTTTAAAAGCAAAAGCTAAAAGATGTCATATTTTCTGAACAAGCATTTCAAGTTTGATGAGAAGAAAAATGCATTTTGTCAGATCTTTAATGAAGATAGAAAGTATTTGTGAGCAAAAAATTAAACGTGTAAATTAAAATCTGCAACTTAAAAGCGCAAAGTCGGAGCCGAGTTGGAGCCGGAGCTGGAGCTGGAGCCACGGTATTTTCTCTAGGAGCGGAGCTGGAGCTGGAGCATCAAATATTGTTCGGCTCCGGGTCACTGGTGGTGTCATTTTGGTGAGAAAACAGGTTTTCCGGCTTTTTTTGGGGGGGGGGTGTTAACCACTTTTAAAAAGCTGGCTTTTATTGAAAAAAAGCCGGTTTTTATTTTTTAAAGTTGGTTTACAGCTAATTTGTTTCAAATTTGGATCAATTAATTAATACGTTTATAAATATTTTCTACTGAGTAAATTATAAATTTCTATTAGATTTTCTCAAATAAATAAGTCTTTATAACTGCTAGAAAGCAACTGTGAAGGCATTATGTCTGAAAAAATATATACATAAATATTGAAAAGAATATAAGTTAGACTCCAAAAAAATAAATAAAATTTCTCTAAATAAAATTTTGAAAAGCTTGTTGCTAAGCATATTCATGCATATGCTATTCATAATATTTTTAATAGTGAGAAAATGACGTTTTTATTATGACTATGCATAATTTTAAATGTTTACTAGAAATAAAATAAGACTTGTATATTAATAGTTCTTAAAATTAATTAAGTAATAAAGCATGTAACTAAGTAACCATTGTCCTCTTTAATTTTATAATGCTGTAAAAATGAAAAATTTGGGGGGGGGGGGGGGTTAAGGGTCAGTCAATGTAAACCAGATAAAGCAGTTGGTATGGCGCTTTTCAAATTTACCTAACATATTTGCAATTCTAACTACAAATCACTCGCAAAACCATCTAAGTTTTATTCCAGTATTAATGTCTTCATTATTGAGAAATTGGGTTACTTATTAAATTCTAAATCAATTAAATGTCATTAAAACTAATTAAAAGCACTTTAAAATGTGTACTGTATAATTATAATGTTTCACTGTATAAAAGCCAATTATGGCCAAAAAAAAGCCGGTTAAAACCAGTAAAAGCCACCGGCGTGGCTTTTTTTTTTTTAAATTTTAGCCGGCTTTTTTGCAGCCCTGTTAGAAACCTACTCTAAACAAACAATTGCTAGATGTTGTATTTTCTATTTTGATATCTCACAGCTAAGTGTTTTAATATTATATGTGGGGGTAATATTTTCTATGATTTATAAGAGAAAATGAAACACAGCAAATGTTGTTTGAAGTCAGTTTCCAACCAAAATGTTAAATACTGACATCATACTAAAGCGTCTTTTGAAAGCGGGGGGGGGGGGGGTAGTAATTTGCTAATTTTTATAGAATGAAAGATTTAAAAATAACATTTATAATAATGCCAAAACCACAATAATTTGTTCCTTTAAACCTTTAAAATTGCATCATTTATATACTTAAAAACAATATTAACAATATTATGTAGATGAGGGATCTATAACACAATCCAAATTTGTTTTTGAACTGCAGGGATATTGATTGAAACTCTTTGTATTATTTTTTTTTTTTTTTAACTAGTTCTCCTGGAAATTAGTCAAATGCAACTGAAAAATAATTTCAACAGAGACATGATAAATTACAAAAATTGGTATTAAATTAAGTTGGAAAAGCTACTCTCAAAATACTGAGACTGAAACGCTAAACTTTTAAACGATGGCTTTTTCTTCTTTTTTTTTAGAATACATTCATATAAAGTGAAAATCATTTTGTTTTTTGAGAAATTTAAAAAGTTTTTATTTTATATTTTTTTAATTAATTTTAATTATGATCATGACGACGCAACTTTCAAATAAACTGTTTAAGATAAAAGTTCCAATCAAGGGGGGAGGGGGGAAGTGATAGAAAATGTACGTCAACTGGGAACCTTAAGGCTCCTGTCCCTGCCAGCGAAGGCACTCAAGAGCTAATGTGAATCATTTGGGGAGGGATTTTTCTAATATCTCGTTTGCATTTCGACATTTTAATATAATTTTTTTTGTATTGGATAGCCGAGTTTCCATCTCTACATCACACCTTTTTTACTTTTTCAATTTGAGTTGCAGATATTTTTTAGAATGACACTTTCATTTTCAGAACTGGTTTAGAAAGTGAAAGTAACTTTATAAAAAATTTCTGAGACCAAAATCTATGATTTATATTTAAGAAAAAATGAAACAGAGCAAATGTTGTTTGGTCAGTTTCTAACCGAAATGTTAATACTGACATCATACTAAAGCGTCTT
Source organism: Maratus speciosus (assembly GCA_963932465.1). NCBI lineage: Eukaryota > Metazoa > Arthropoda > Arachnida > Araneae > Salticidae > Maratus > Maratus speciosus. The sequence goes on along the minus strand of OZ010787.1, from coordinate 559,176,260 downwards.
TTGTAAGCCAGGGGGGGGGGGGGGTAATTTGCTAATTTTTTATAAAAATTACCAATTTTTGTAGAATGAAAGATTTAAAAATAACATTTATAATAATGCCAGAACCACAATAATTTGTTCCTTTAAAATTGCATCCTTTATATACTTCACAAACAATACTATGTGGGCGATTCTCAAAAGGCGGGCACAGGACACAAGTCATAACATTAAGCCTTTCAAACAAAACTTTAATTATCATTGACTTTATTATTATTTTTTTTTTTACACTGAGTTTTTACTTCTATTCAGAGACAGAAAATGACATAATTTATTGTAAAAGCTTTGTATAAATATCTTAAAATTTTATTATTTTATGCTAAAGAGGCCAATTTCGGACATTCATAACGTTAACTGCTCCAATGTACCACCAAGAAAAAGAGTTTTAACTTTTTTCCAGGTGGTTCTAATGGTAAACAACGAATGCATAAAGGAAACGGATGATTTTTTGATAATTTCATTAAGAGATGGCAGGCTGATTTATTGCTTTTTTGGAGATAGAAGGACTTTTCTATAAAGAATTTTTCTGTATTTTGTTATGTCCGAAAGTAACGTATGTAACAAAGTATTTGATTTTATTATTATTATTACTGGATAACAAAAAGTTAATTATGCATATATATATGTATACAGACACATTTACTACATTCTTAGTCTTAAGAATTTTTTAAATACTAAGAGCAACGTCCAAAATCTGTAACTTACGTGCAAATGAGTGTCTAAAATTTGTAACGTACGTAACTACTAATTAAGTGCTTTAATCATTAATTTTCCAGAATAGTTGCTGTTTTTGTATAATTTTGTAGACATATTATTATAAAATATTTATATATTATATTTATAGACAAAATACTATACTATTAAAAAAAAATGGCCTTAAATTTGAAAATTTTAAAAATTACATATAGTTAACGTTTAATGATCCCACCTTTTGAGAATCTCCCATGTAGATGGGATCTATAACACAATCAAATTTGTTTTTAAACTGCAGGGATTATTGATTAAAACTCTTTGTATTTTTTATTTATTTATTTTTTTTTTTTTTTTAACTAGTTTTGGAAAATAGTCAAATGCAACTGAAAAATAATTTGAACAGAGACATGATATATTGCAAACATTGGTGTTAAATTAAGTCGGAAAAGTTACTCTCAAAATTCTGAGACTGAAAGGCTAAACTTTTAAAAGGCTAACTTTTTCTTCTTTTTTACATTCATGTAAAGTGAAAATCACTTTGTTTAGATTAAAAAAGCTTTTAATATTTTATATTTTTTAAATTAATTTTTATTATGATCATGATGACGTAACTTACAAATAAACTGTTTAAGATAAAAGTTCCAATCAAGGGGGGGGAAATAGAATATGCACGTTAACTGGGAGCCTTAATGAAGCATAATAAATTTGATTACGTGAATAACCTTAAATATGTCAAAGCAATTCAAATTTTCTTACATATGTTAATTCTCAAGTAATTTTTTATGCATACATTTTTTTTTTATTTATTTAAGTAAAAAGATAGGGAACTTTTATGTTTGCCAGGTGAAAATCCTGCCAACCGCGATTTTTTTCTCGTCAGTGACAGCTTTTATTTTTTGCTATGGAAATTAGAAATAATACGTTGATCATGAAATTAAATATTTTGCTTTGTGGTCTTCTTTATAAATTTTTGTTTTTATAAAACTTCTTTAAAAAGACAGTGTGAGATGTTTTTTTTATTTTTTCTGTATTTTAACTGATATTAGTAAAAGGCATGTATGTAATTTAATGAAAATTATGTATTTTAAATGAAATAAGTGAAGGGTTTATATTTAAAATTAAATTAATTCAACACAAAGTAGGGCTATAAAAGGAATTTTTGTCAATTTATCACCTGATCTACTAACATAAAAGTAGTACCAATACCAAGTTAGAAATTAAAAATTCTCTTATTTTCTTTTACACAAAATTTTGTTTAACTCCTCTAGCCATAATGATATTTTACTCTGAATTTTAATGTTTTGAAAATTATTTGTTTCAGATGCTGTTGAGAAAGAAACTTATATCAAGGGCACACATTGAAAGAGTATTAAAGGAATAGTTACAACATATATAAGAACTTAAATGTTATGTAAAAAAAAGTCTATAAATGTAAATTAAAGTACTTTAAATGTATTTGTTGGTGTTGTTATTTTACAGTATTTTTTTCTTTCTTAACAATGATTTAAAACGTATGTACTTCAGCAATTGCATTGTTTAAAACTTAAAATTCATGCATTCTAAAGCAGCGAGTAAAATAATTGTATAATTATTTTAAAATATTACATCCATACCGGAATAGAAGATGTAAATAGATTTAGTTACAGGAGTTTATTAAGTATTTTGTAAAGAATATCATGATGTAAAGTGATTTTAATATATTGTTTATGTGTTTAATGGCAAGCTTCTCATTTATTTACTATAAAAAATAATAAGGAATTCAATGGATCTCAGACATAGAACAACTAGATTGAATGTACTATTTATTATTTCATTAAAACCAAAACTTGACAGAACAAGTTATCAGGTAAGAAGTTTTAGATATAATAGAATCTAATGGTATAAATATTATGAAACTTTTATGATCTTGTGTGTTTTTACTTCAAGCTAAAGGGAAGAGAAAATATACCTAATTCTACCCTACCTAAAAACAGAAGTTTTTATTGCACTTGAAAAGAATGCCTTTTTAATTGCTTTCATATTTAAAATCTGACATCATAAAATGTTATCATTATTTTCTTTTGATTTATCCTAAAAATTAAATACTAAAAATTTTTGGTTTGTTTAAAGTAAATGTAATATATATAATTGATTATTAACAGAACTTATTAATATATTATTAACAGTAAATATTGAGCTAAATGCTTACATACTTTTAAAAAATGTAATATATTTCTCTTGAATTTTAATTTAAAGAAATGTAATTAGTTCAGAAAAAAAATATAACAAATACAAAACATATTTGTTACTTGAGAATGAAGTATTTTCATTCTGAGTTTTCATTATTTCTTCGCCATGGAGTAGGCAATGTTCTTTATCTGTTTTTATAAATCATGAAAATGAGAAAATTGATACTGCAGAAGATTCAATAAAAATTCTGAGAATTTTTTTGTTAAAATGTCATTTAGTGCATACTCAAATTTTTCATTTTAAATGAAAACTTCTTGCACATTCACAATTTCAATTTTGAAACTAAATACATGAAATTTTTAAACAAGTTTACTACATTTTTCAATTCTCTCAAATGAGACATGTCTTAAATTGTGGTTGTCTAAATACACGTACACACATGAAGTTTGCAGACATTATTTTAATACGAAATTTTATTTCTTTTAAGTAGGGTCTGTATTAAGTTGTAACCAATGTTTTCGATGGTGGCCTTTCCCCTGTTGTATCTCAAAAATCTCATTAAAATAAAAATTTTGACAGTGTTAAAAAACAAAGATTTTATCCTCTTATTTATTTATTTTTTTAGAAATATTAAAATTGCTATTTAACTTTATTTTTACCTATATTAAATTTAAAAAAACTGCAAATTTGATGTATTTATGAATTTAAATGACTGTGGAAAAGTATGAGGAATATCAAAAGAATGAAATTAAATTTATTTAATACATATATAACAATTGGTGTTGAATTCAGAGGGTGGCCCAGGAGGGAATCCTCCTCTTCCCCATATAGGTTTGAGATTTATCCGTTTTAATGAACGAAAGTGCAATCTGACCCCCAGATCTCTAAAATACACCCCCCTCCCCTGCCTGGAGCCACAGAAATCCCTCCCTGAGAGGTCTGAATTCAATACCGATAACAATATTTAACAATTTTTTAAACTGTTCTAAGAAAATGAGGAATTTTTTACGCATTCAGCTATTACTGATAAAATTTGTTATTTTTCAAAAATTTCAATTCAGTTACTTTTTCATCACTAATTTTAATGCAGATTTTGCTTAGGAGCAAAATTCATTTGTTAGAAAAGAAGTATATTAAGTCTAGACCAATAGACCCTTGCAAGGCTTTCACACTGTAATCTTTACTGTAAATTAAGTGCATTTTTCCTAAATTTATATTTGCAATTTTTTTTTAAACCAAACAAATTGTACTAATAGGAGTATACTATGTCAAAAGCTTTTTGTATAAAATCCAATTCAACTTTGTGTATTTACCTAAAAAAGGGGGTGTTGAAATCAGAAAAAATGTGTATGATGATATTAATCTAAAAGTATAAAGAAAATTCAGTTTGTTATATTAGATATGGGCGAAGAATCCTATCCAATGATACCCCATTCATCTTATGCTACTTATTAGTTGAAAAAAGATGTTGATAACAGAAATAATAAATAATTTTTCTCTTGAAATGAACTAGTATTTTCTTCGTATTCATTTTTCATGCTTATTTTTAAATATTTTTAGTATAATTTATTTATATTGAAGGATTCCTATATTTGCGAAAAACAACAGGAAAAATAATCACACAAAAAGAAATCTATTAAAATATATTTTTCAATAATATAAATATAAGATTTTAAAAATCAAAAAATGAAGGGGGTTGCAATTGCCCCACCTGTCCTTTCTAAATGATGCTTCTGATTTTTATTAATTTTATTGTACACTGACATTTCTATTAAAAAATAGTGGTAACCTGGACAACAATTGTCCAGGCTACCACTATTTTTTAATAGAAATCTTTCAGTGTGCGCTGTCACTCAGTTTAAGATAAAATTAATAGAAATCTGAAGCCTCATCTAGGAAAAACAGGGTGGGGCAATTGCCCTTCCTTCCTATTTATTTTATTTTTTTATATAAAGCATCCGCTACTGATCCGAAGAGCATCCTATGAATGCCGCATGCCGGACGAGCAGAGGATGCAAATTCTATTTGTTTTATCTGGTCCTATGAGCGTCCTACTGTCATCCTATGAACGGCTGAAAATGACGTCCGAAGGACGTGATTAGGTGTCTCTTTCTGCTCCCCTGCAGACGTCCGCCGGATAACAATGGGATATTGTAGAACATCCGACGGATGAGGCAATATACTGCATAGGACGTCTTTCGTATGTCCTCAGGACGTGTTTGTGTTGTATGGGTTTATATTAAAATATTAAACGTTAATAAATAATGTATCAAATTTTAAAGACTAATTAGAATCTTGATTATTTTAGCATTGCCATATGATAGAATATCTCATAACATCTTCATCATAAAAATAAAAGATATTTTAAGAAAATATAACATAACTCCTTCTTCCACGAAACTCTTTAATTAATGCCATTTGTTATTAAAAAAAATTGACAGCGATAAAAATTGGTCAAATTTCACACGGTCATTTTTATTTAAATTTGTTTAGAATGTATTTTGTTGTAGTAGTTATCTTTGCAGAAAGAGCAGATGTTTAATGATGAACACAACATATTGAGTTCAATTGTCATAGAATCTTTCATTAGATAATTGAAATTCAATTCTTAAACAATACCAATTTAGATACCATTTCAGCCCATGTCTCGGTCTGGGGAAATTCAGGTAATTTTTAAACGATCTAGGAATGACCTGTTTCTTTAGTTTTAATATCTCATTCAGATTAAAAGAAATTTGCTGCGCCCGGCCTGATTTATTAACTATCTTGGAAGGGGTGAAATTGCTCAATCTATAAACGCATTTTTGTTTGCAAATCTTATTGGATTTTAAACTGACTGTTTTGAATATATGAACGCCCTTTAGCTGCATACTTCTAAAAGTAATATTTCTGAATTTTGTAAACGTTTTTTTAAAGGGGGGGGGGGTATTTGTTTATAATAAACATCATAATATGATTTAAAGTAAACGTGCATTTTTCATTCCTATACATTAAAAACTAGGGATGCAACGGATACTCTGTATTCGACCTATTTCGTCATAATACCGAACATTTGGCTAGCCCAAAGATATTGAAACGATATTTTTAACAGACTTATTTTGCTTTCTGTGAAATATGCTGATGTAACTAGAAAAGCTGGAAATTGCCAAAATTCACACCCAAACAGTAATATGTGCTGTGTTACTGACCAAATCTTTATTTTTCATACAAAGCAAAATAAATATGATGAAAATCTCACTAAAATATCTTTATTATTGTTAAAGTTATGAACGAAAATTCAGGTTCAGCTTGCAGTGAGTCACCCTATATTTTTTATTTACTGTATTGTATTTTTGATGGAAAAATGAATTGCGATGTTGGTTTACTGTGCAAAAAATGTTTGTCTTAACCACATTATATCGCATGTAAGGTTTTTTTCAAAATTTTAGGAACACTCTGTATGTACAACTTCTGATAATCATTGCCCACTATAGTACATTTGAAACTTCATAGATAAATCAAAAGGAGCAATAAAGGATTTTTAGCTAAGTTGCCACCATTTGAATAGTTTTCTTTCTTAGTTTAGTTCCTTTCTTGCAAATTAGCACTATATGATTGTAAAATTTTCCTTCAAGGTACTTAAAAATCTCTTTTCGAATTTAAAATATTTTTTTCGAAAACAAGAAAGTTTTATTACTTTATTTTAATTCACTTAAGAAGCTATAGAGTTTTTAACATTTTATTATTTAAAGAGGTTTTAAAACTATTCTCTTTTTGAATAATAAATCAAAATATATATTTTTTGTTGTGTAAAGCATACTTGTGAAAAGCAATCAAGTTCATGGAAGTATATGTGCTAAATATGATGTGAAATTGCTTTAAAATTTTTTTCAATACCTTTAAATTCTGTAATATTGGAATATTCGGTCAGTGAAATTTTCTCGTGTTCGGTTTAGACATGTGTCATATACTTGGTATTCGGCCAAAATCACTAATCGGTGCATACCTTTAAAAACCTTTTGAATGCAATATAAATAATTTTGACGAATGCAACTTTTTTTTTTTTTTTTCATTTCATAGTAAAAGAAAACAAAACTTTAGCTTATTTATTTTGCGCGAAAATTATTTTATGTAAAAATATTTTCTATGCGAGTTTTAATTACCGTAATTTAGGGAAGAAACGCCGCACCCGCGATTATGAGGTTAAAAAGCAAAAAAATTATCGTAAACGCCGCACATGGCGTAAACGCCGCATTCGCGATGAGCCTAATAAGCGGAAAAATCGTAAATTTCAGACCGATCCTTTATAAATAATGAAGCTAATATTCATTTAATAAAATCAACTTCCATGTATAATTAATTACAATTTAAAAATTTTTTTACAAAAGTTTAAATTTTACACATACCTTGTTAATCTCAAAGACAAAAGTTGGAACATATTTTTAACTCAGGAGACTTCTTTTCTTTGGATTCTCATTCAGTTTGTTTTCTCTGATAGGAACCTTGTTTTGATCTGAGGAGACATCAGTTGAATTTTTTTATCCATCCAGAGCGCGGGACGCAGACCCTTCTCCTCATGGCGCTCCACGTTTTTAAAAGTGGTTGGCGTCCACTTGGCACGCTTTTTATCAGTGGGTCGCATCCGCTTAAAATTCAGACTCACTCAAAGCCTTCAAAATCACTGTTTTCACTGTCCGGATTAAAAAAGTGAAGAAATTCTTCATTTAATTCAGTATCTTCATCACTCAGAACATCGTGATGTTCTTCAATGGAAATTTTTGAGATTATTTCCGCCTTGGAAAAACCCGATTTAATTGTGTCAGGCGATACTTCACTCCAGGCTTGTGACACCCACCGAGCTACTTCATATGAGGCTCTCTTAATGTTCCCATTTTTTGTATATGAGTGATTTTCACTCGCCATCCATGTCTCCCAATGTTTTCGGACATGGCTTTTAAAGCTTTTGTTGACTGCTACATCCAGTGGCTGGAGGACTTTTGTTAGGCCGCCTGGAATAACTGCCAAAGAAGCAGAAGCTCTTTTCGCCTCTATTTTGACCGAGTCCAACAAATGTGCCCGCATGGAGTCCATAATTAAGATGCCTTTTGGTTGGAAAAAAGCCCCTTTACGCTTGCGCCAGATTTCATTAATCCAGTCAAGCATTATCTTCTCACACATCCAGCCCTTCTCGTTACATTTTATTACGACATCATTTGGGAAATTTTCTTTGGGTAACGTTTTCCGCTTGAAAATTATCATCGGCTTTAATTTATCCCCATTGGCAGCGCAGGAAAGCACGCAGGTAAATGATGTCTTTTCGTGGCCAGTAGTCATGATTGAAATTGATTTTTCGCCAGTTTTATCAATTGTTCGGTTAGGCGGGCAATCAAACGTCAGAGGTACCTCATCCATATTTATGATTTGAGGCTCTTTGACTCAGAATTTTAAAAACATTTTTGATTTGTCTCTTTTTGAATATTTTATGCATTATTTTTTACTATATGTCCACTTTACTTCAACGATATGTCAACATCGCGATTTAAAAGTTATGTTATTATTAAGTATTTTATACATGTAAACATTTTATATTTGTTTGCATAAATAGAAATTTTCCAGTGTTGAGTAATCCAATGAATTTTAAATAAAGGGGGAAATGAACTATAGTTCATCTCCCAATTTCAGGCCTGAAATGTTTTATAATAGAGTAGGCTTTGCATTAAAAATATTTTATGGATGATGCAATAAACTTTTGTTACGCGTAATCATATACCAATTTTTAAACAATAAATATTATACACTTTCCCTTTCACTTAAAATAAACGATTGATGTGAACGCTAAATTAAAAGAGGGCCAATTAGAGGTCAAATTTGAATTTTTCCTGTAACAAACTCACGCTGATGTACTTTTTACTGCAACTAAATGAAACATGGATAGTCTTTTCAATATTTAAATGTATTTGGTGTTTTTCATTTGATATTTTCGAGGCAGAAAGTAAATGAAAAAAGATCAAAATTTTATTTGGATACTTACATTTTCCTTGAGTATGTACAAAATGCAATAATTTTCTTTAAATAAATAAACATATAAGTAGTTGGGAGGGAAAGGGGCTCCAAATAAAATGTGCCTATGGTTTCAAGAAATTTTAAATATAGCTGAATATTTGAAAAGCAGCAAAATTGTTGTTTTGCCTTTTTTTAATGCCAGTGTGAGAATATTCATGAAAGATGAAAAACATAGGGAAATAAATGCATGCACCTTTTATTGCGTTTCTTATTATTAATAATATTATTAAAGGGCTCAAATGTTTTTAAATTTGATGCACAAACAGGCTAATTATTTTGCATATTTTCTTTTACAAAATAGCAAAATATACAATAAATATGATGATAAATTACCAGTAGCAGATTGTTAGTAAAGAACAAGAACTAAATATCTTTTTCACTTTTATAATCTCTTACGGTTGAAATAAAATGATTATTAAGGTAGACAAAATTATAAAAAATATTCTAAGATTGACTAATGGATATTCAGGTATAAATTTTATTAGGTTGCTTGTACTTTCAATACAAAAAGTAAAATGCTTCTTATTGCAGCCGTTCGAACAAAAGCATTTACAGAATTTGTTTTTATATTTTGATCGATCATGACTCCTATATACCCATAAACTACCTCCAGTTTAAATTGATTTTTACATATATATCTGATTTTTGTCATGGTGTAACATTTGTACTTATGAACCGATGCGGATGAAACGCAGCATGTCGTGTACAAAACATACCAAGATCTCAACCGAGTTCGTTGGTCAGCTTCGTCCATCAACTTGTTTCAAAATGGCTCAAGAAGCAAAAAAAGATAATAATAATAAATAAATAAATAAAATGCAAAAGGGTGTGCAAAAGAGTTTGAAGTTCAATTTTTTTTACTTTATATATTCCGACTTGATACAACGATTTAGGAGCATTTATTGTTGTGCCTCTACCTTAAACTAAGTCGGATGTGCCAATCCTAAAACTTTCTTCTATCTCATATTTTTTTTTGTTAATACTTCAAAATTCGCTACCACAGTGCCAAAATCTAATGTCAGTCTATGTCCATCATCATGATTCTAAAGGTATAGGTTCGTTGAATTGTTCATTTTTAAAAAGGAGATAGAAGCATCGCATCTCTCAAACAAATAATTTAATTTCGGTACCTACCCTCTTAGATGTTTGCATAAAAAATTCCCAAACCAAAGAGTATAAAAGCAACAACTTTGCGCAGTATGCATCCAAGTCTAATAAGGATCTATTTACGTGAATGTGTAAATAGAATAAAAAGTTTGATTAAATTTTGCACCTTAGTTTTTGAGATATAACTATCAAAGAATTGTGAAAAATGCTGCATAGCAGTGCCACCTGTTTTATGATTTGCACGAAAACCTAATAAGCGCCAACTTATGTGTTTGATAAAATTCCATGCATTAGTTCTTCCGATATATGACAATTGCTAAAATCATGTACATCTAGGCGAAATGAAGCATAGAAACGTCACCTGTTGGACAATTTACACCAAAACCTAATCAGAAACAACTTATGTCAACGTCTAACTGAATCTGAAGTTTGGTGAAAATCCGTGCATTAGTTCTTGAGATAGAGCTATTGCGAAAATTGTGAAAAATTCAGCATATCAGCACCACTTTTTAGGTTAATTATGCCAAAAACTAATCAGCACAAATGTATAACAAGGTATAACTGAATCTGAAGTTCTATGGAACATCTGTGCATTAGTTCTTGAGATTGAGCTATTGCGGAAAATGCAGCATAGCAGCGCCACCTCTGGGGAAATTTAAACCAAAAACTAACAAACATCAAGTTATATCAAGGTATAACTGAATCTAAAGTTTTATCAAATTCCGTGCATTAGTTCTTGAGCTAGATTGCCTGCAAAATTTGTGTCAGCTACAACACAGACATTTTCTAAAAACAGTCAAATCATATTCAGGACCTTCTAAAACGTATAAATCCGTCGAAAACCGGAAGTCATTTTTTTTTTACGAATCCAATATTTTCTTCTTGTAAAGATAGAAGAAAGTAAAAAGGCTGAAAAATAAAGTCGGTAAGGTATCCAGCTTTCAGTGAACAAATGCCGTAACACAGAATGGAAATGTTGACCCACGTCTCCCCTGTTCTTTCTCCCCTCAAAATGTTCTTTTTTACAATTTTAAAGTTTTGAAACAAATTTAGAATTTACATTAATAATTTCCAGAAACATTTTCGTTAAATTTCTCGCTTATTAATTCTTGAAATAAATAGATTCAGTTTACTTTGTTTATATAAAATCACAAGGGATCGGAAAACTTATCAGTTTAGACAGGTTCCAGTCTTTTAGCAGGTATGATTTGATTGTAATGGTATTCCTTCTGTCGTAACTACAAAAAATTTCTCAATGAATTCTGTTTAAAACAGGTTTTACTGTATTCGATTACACAGAATGAAGTGTTTCAACATTTTGTTAATAGAAAAGTGGAATTTGGTAAGGTTCAAAACATTCATTTTTTTTTAAAGTCGAATTTTGGGAAATCGGGATGGTTCAGGTACTCTTTTAAAAACCTGGAAAATAAAGAAATGTGTTTGGACTCTCGGACATTAAGCAAAGAAAAGTAGTCTATTTGGACCTAACATGAAAAGTTGCGACGAGAAGAAAAGTAGTCTATTTGGGTCTAAACAGACTACTTTTATTCTCGTCTCAACGTTTCATGTGGTAAGGTGCTCCCTTTCATGTTTTATAACCTTCGTAGGATGTTGAGATCAGAAGTTACTAGATGACTTCATCGAAAAGTTCATTTCCGCCTCTTTATTTTGTTGATGACCACATAACGCTTGGAAAAGAAAAGCCTTGAAAGATTTATTACTTTTTGTCGGATAAAGAATATAAAGTTTGGTTTATTTGCTTTATCTGACGAAACACTAAAAATATTTCAAATGGTCTTTCTTTTTCAAGCGCTCTGTGGCCATCAACAAAAGAAAGAGGTGGAGATGGGCATGCCAATGACGTTCACTGATGACAGCTGACCTCTAGACATCTGACGAAAGTCATAAAACCTGAAAAGTTCTGTGGTCAAGAAAAGTAATCTATTTGGACCCTAAAAGGACCTATTTGGACCCTTACGAGATTGAGGGGCCTGTGCCCACCCCACAAAATAGTTCTAGTTACGCCTATGCTCTCCCTGAGCAGCATTCAGCTCTCATTTTACCCGTCTTGATATGGGCGAGATTGGGTGGCTGCCCAGGGCAATAAAGACAAACGGGAGGAGCCAGGGCCAAAACTAGGGGGGGGGGGGGCATTTGCCCTGGGCGCCACGTGAAGGAGGCTCCAAATGAAAATTTGGTGTGCTGTATTATACAATATATATATGCGTGTGTGAAATTTTTGTAAAAAAATATTTTTTAGCAAAAAAATCAAAAAGAAAAGCTGAGTAAAGTGCATTAAAATTGTCAAATAGATTAAAAGATTCACCTACAATATACAAGACAGTAAATGAATAGCCCCATTCTTTTTCATATAATTACTTTTTTTACATGTATATCATCATATCTGGCCTTAGAGGGGCGAGGTCAAATGACTGACTGGTACATTAAAAACAAAGCAGTCGAAAATTCTCAAAATGAAAAGTAAAATCTTAATAATTTTGTTGTTGTTGTTTTGAGTCGAACATAAATTTGAAAATTAGCATCAGATTGAGGAAAATATGTAGACATATCAATCTATAAATAAGAAGAGTATAAGTGATAATTTCACAAAACTGGTGTAGATAGTACAGGAAGATATTTTACAATGCTGGAATTCATTTTTATGCATACAGTAAATCCTGGTTTTTTAGTTCCTGAAACATGGACTAAGACATTAAACTGCCTCAATTGTAATAATTTGTAATGCTACAACAACAGTAAAATCTGGAAAAGTGAAATCTGTCTATAATAGAATCTTGTCCTAAATGAAAAAAACTGCATGGTTCCAGCAGAAAGAATACCAATAGTTATATCTGCAAAGACGGAAACCTATATAAGGCGGAATTATTTCCTCTTCCTTTCGATTTTTTTCACAGGTTGTAATGAATAAATATTTGACAAAGCTGGTTATATATCTCAATATTATGCATTTTACTGTTACACATTTTAAATTTTAAAATAAGTCTGCTAATGGGAACTTTCGTAATTTTTTTTTTTGTAAATTTACTCTGTGGAGGAAGGCAGGGGGCGCCAAAATCCATGTTTGGCCCGGGTGAAAATATAGCTAGTTCTGGCCCTGGAAGGAGTGCACAAAGTAAAATGCTTTAGTAAAACCCTTTAAAAGAAATAAAATGAGTATAGCATTTGCAGTGGTACAGTAAAAAATCTCCCACAAGCCGCTACGGCTAATAAAGTCACCTCTGCCTTTATCCCCTAAATGATTTTTTCTCCACTTTTTGCCTCTTGCCCTTGAACTTCCTTAGTTTGACAAAAGAAAAGACGAATTTCGACAAAAGATCGTGGAAAAATATTGCAAATTTCGTCAAAAAATCTCTGAAACAAATACCGAATATCATTTTCGTCAATCAGTTGAAGAAAAATTCACGAAATTTAGAAAAGGATCGTGTAAAGAAAATTGTGAATTCCATGACACGATTGGTGGAAAAAAATGCGAATTTTGGTAATTCGTCGTCGAAAAAATCGCGAATCTCCTCAAAGGACCGTGGAAAAATATCTTGAATTTTATCAAAGGTTGTGGAAACAAATGGCGATTTTCATCATCCGGTCACGGAAAAATCATCGCAAATTTCGTCAAAAGAATGCACAAAATATTACGAATTTCGTCTAACAACCAAGAGAAAAAAAATTGCAAATTTCATCAAATTGTTCGCAGACAAAAAGACGGCAGTGGTTATTTTCAGTAAACAAAAAAATATATATATATCATAAGTTCACAGCAAATTTTCTGAAAGGTTACAGCAGAGGAGGGAAAGGAGGGAAATCTGCTCGCATCAATTATGCGTTTTTTCGGCTGTGCTTTGGCAAAATTCGTGTTTTTCCGCGATCCTCCGACGAAATTTGCATTTCTTTATAACGATCCTTTGACAAAATTTGTGTTTTTCCGCGATCTTTTGATGAAATTTGCATTTTTTGCGATCCCTTGATGAAATGTGTGTTTTTTCGCGATCCCTAGACGAAGTTTGTGTTTTTTCGTGATCCCTTGTAGAAACTCGCATTTTTTTCGCGATTCTTTGGCGAAATGAGTTTTTTCCCGTGATCCTTTGAAGACATTCGCACATTTTTTCTGTGAACAATTGTTGAAATTGATTTTTTCGGCAACCATTTGCCGAAATTCGCGATATTTTTTATGCATGAATTTTCGGACTGATGACAGATTTTTTAAAATTTTCGGAACCGAATGCCTTAAATTTTCGGAAAATTCAGAACAGAATCACACCTGAAAAGATGCGAATTTGGTCAAATAATCGCGTAAAAAATCGAGAATTTAAACAAATGATTGCGTGAATAATCAAGAATTTCGTAAGTTGGTTTTGAAAAGAAAATCTTGAATTTCGACAACCTATCGTGCAAAAGAATCGCGAATTTCGTCAAATGATATCTGAAACAAATAGTGAATACCATTAATCGGTCACGGAAAAAATATATATCGCAAATTTCAAGTGGTGACGGAGAAAAAATTTCGACAGTTTGTCGCAGAAAAATTTGCGAATTTTGGCATAGGATCGCGGGGAAAAAGTCGTGAGTTTCGCGAAATGGTCACTCCCCCAAAAACGAGAAATTTGCGAGAAATTAGGTCATAGGAAAAATTGGGAAATTTCCTTCAACGATCATAGCAAATGATAGCAAAAAGAAATAACTATTTTCGTCAATCGATTGGGGGAAAAAAATTGCAAATTTTGCATTTCGTCACGGAAAAAAATCGCGAATCTCCTCAAACAACCGTAAAAAATATTTGAATTTTTCCAAAGGTCGCGGAAACAAATGACGATTTAGTCATTCGGTCGCGGAAAAAATCATCGCAAATTTCGTCAAAAGAATGGACAAAAAATTGTGAATTTCATCTAACAATCACAAGGAAAAATCGTAAATTTCGTCAAATGGTCGCGGACAAAAAGTGCAAATTAGGTAAAAAAAAATTGAGGATTTAACCTAATGATCGGACAAAAAATCAGGAATTTTTTAAGTCGGTCGGGAAAAGAAAAACACGAATTTTGACAAACAATCTGGAAAAGAATAATGAATTTCGTCAAAAGAAACAAATTAGTAACTACCATCAATCGGTCACGGGAAATATATACTGTGAATTTGGACAAGTGGTGGCGGAAACGCGGAAAAATCACAAAATCCCCTTCAATGATAGTGTAAAAAGATCTCGGAAAGAGGTATTTTCGTCAATCGATTGTGGGAGGGTGTTGGAATTCGTCGTGGAAAAAATTGCAAATCTCCTCAAACCACTATAGAAAAAATATCATTTGGGAAGATGACATTACAGGCACATTAAAGAAAAATATCGAAAATTTTCGGTAAAAATAGTCGCTGAAATCTGAAAAAGTGTCCTGTTCTATTGAAATAGTCGCTTTTTAATGGTTTTTGACCTAAAATAGTCGCCATAGCTGCTGGATGCTGAAAATGGTCACTTTTAGAAGCATTATAGTAGCAAGTGGCAGCCCTGCAATTGTATGTTAAGAAAAATCGGAATTTTTTGAGAATTTGTGTCGAGCCGAACCAGGCCTGATTTAATTGATTTTTTCATGAGTCGAGCTTCTTTTCACTGATTTTTGTATGAGCCGGGCCTGATCGTAAACTGTGAAAATATAAACGGGCCGGGCCCGGATGGAACTTTCAATTTTCTCGCCGGTTTTTTGCCAGGCCTGACAATTGCACTCCGTGCAGACCTCTACTGTGCCCTCTAGGGGCATACAAAGAGGGGAATAAAGGAGCAGTCTCCCCAAGCAGGAAATTTATGCTGCGAAACATGGTTTTATTTGTTTATTTATTCATTTTTTGGCTGCCGATCACTTTTCAGGGAATTTCTTTTTCTCTCTAGATCATTTTTTCCCTGTTGCAAAACATCATGAACTCTCTAACGAGTAAGTGCAATTTTCTTTTATGTTATTCAGTTGTTCTGAATTCCTAAATTAAAATTAAACCTTTTAAAGTTCCAAAATAAAGAGGAAATATTTATTCAATAGAATTTACTTATGTTTCTGCACTTTATCAATTTTATTACACCCATCACAAAGTTTGTTTTTTTTTTTTGGTGGTGGGGGGGGGGGGCAAAATTGAAAATTCGCTCTGGGCGCCATTCTTACTTTACACGGCCTTGGTGCCCCCGCCAAAATTTCTGGTCACGCTACGCTTATGCTTACAGATAGTTTCCAAATAGAGCTTGATAAAAAGATTTAAAAAGAAAAATTATAATGGGTAACAATCTTTGAAATATGAACCACTCAGGAATGTAATAAGCAACACATTTGTAATACAGTAGACTCCCACAAATTCGCACATCATCACAGACGTAAACAATGAAACTCTCATTTTAGATGCAAGGATAAAATAAGTTTTTTTTTTTTTTTTTTAGTTTTACATCATTCTGGAGGTATTTTAATATGTAATTCTCAATAATATGACTGAACTCATGGTTATTTCATGAAGGAAGTATAAATTTATTAATGAAAAAAATCAATATATTGCTGTTATCACTGGTAATCACAATCTTTTTACCAAAAATTTTATGAATTAGTCAAGTTTTTTTTTGTGATTAAGACTGGCTAAATCTGAAATAAAACTTCCTTACATGATTTTGATGTGAATTAATAGGGTACCTTTAAAAGGAAAATTTCATTGAATAATTCCAGAAAAATGTATTTCATCTTTATTATGCATATTTACATATACATTATTCATTATTTACTTGATCTTTACTTTTAATAATTTAATGATTTTTAAAATTATCTTATAATTATTATTTTAGTTTATTACTTTAATTATTTTAGTATATTATAAGCATTCACTGTAATTTTGATTGCATTATTACATCTAAATAACTGTTTAAAAAATGTAAACAAAGCAATGACCAAAAATCTGCAAAATTCTAAAATCTGCACAACCTATGGTCCCAAACTATGTGGAATTGGGGGAGTCTACTGTATTAGAGTTATTACAAGTGCTCTATAAATTTATTTTGCAACATTTGTTCATGAATGTCTGCTTAAAATGTAGTATATATGTTGTATATATATTTATTAATTATTTTTAAAAACTGTATTTTCTAAAACTATTGTAAAGTAATTGTTTCTTCTTTCATTTTCCTGCGCCGTCTGAAATCATGCTGTTTTGAATAAAGTTAAACCTCAAGAAAGGTGATGAGTATGTTGTTTAAAGTCAGTTATTTCTAACTGAATTCAGCTTTTATGGTTTTAAATAGAAAGAAATCAAAATACCATTTACTTTTCTGTTATATTAGTATGCACACTGTATCAGGGTTTTTTTAAAGTGCACTTGATAAAATGATTCAAACTGAAATGTATGAATGCTTATGAAGTGAAAAAAAAAAGTTAAAGGAACTTTAAAAAAAAAAAAAAAAAAAAAAAAAAAAAAAAAAAAAAAAAAAAAAAAACGATGCAATACATTTATTTCAATATTTTCAAAATATAGCACACTTAAATTTCTTGGCTAATTAGTAATTATTTATTCATCAGTAAATAATATTTGCTAAACTAATTTTTGTATATATATGCATGTACTAGATTTTTTTTTCTTTGTTTTTGTAGTTGCTGTAACTGCTACAGTTGATGACAGAAGTGCACCAATGATGGTATGAGTAGCTGTTAAGCTGGATAATCTGTCTATCGCTGGAGTCAATTATTGCCGCTAATATGATTATGAAAATGGTGCGGAAAGGTGCAAAATTCAACTAAATTTTCAACAGCTGCATCGTTTATTGTTGTTACTTTTGTGATGGCCCGTTGGAATGCGTCTGGGAGCCTATAGATTTAAAACAATCGTTAGTCTCTTAAATGCAAACTTGCAGGCTAAATCACATTATGTATGCAGCATGGAAACAACTGCTTTATTGCCTGTGTTTATGAAAAGAAAAGTAAGTCACTTATTTTTAGAAATTATTTTTGTTTCTATTACATACTATTAATGTATTATAACAAATTAACACCTTGTACTGACGTACTTCTTTTAATGGTACTTTTAGGTTAGCCGGGTGCCAATGTTATATATATACATATGTATATACATATATATATTTTTGTGTACACATATATATGTTTATATATATTTGTGTATATAACACTTGCACCCAGCTGACCAAAAAGTACCCTTTTAATTGTTAAAAAGTGTTTAAAATTTTTTTAAAGGTTTTGGGTCACCTTTTAGCAACTAAAAGAAGTATACTGTTAATGTAAAAGTAAATTAAATTTAATGTTTTCTTATTAAAGAGTGATAATTTTTTAAGGGATTTACTAATTGTCAATTGTGTAAATTAATTAGAGCAATTGCTTGGATTAAAATAAAGACTTTTTTATATAAAAATAGATTGTTTGAGAAAACTAGTTTTTTTTCAATTATTCTTATTAGTCTTAATTTTTCTACAATGTTTTACTTTTAAACTTTTTACAATTCCAAAATTACTGACAATTACAAAATCTGCATAATTTTTGCTCTTTATTTATTTATTTATTTTTTTTTACATGCTATTTTTTTCTTTTTTTCCATTAATAATCATAGCAGAAAAGCAGCAAAATTCGATTTTAAAAAGCATGCTAAATGTAGAATGGCATGTTTGTGCTTGATTGATTGATATGGAGCTAAGCAATTCTGTATGCTGATGGGTTTATAGTTTGTGTAATCGCTAACATGTTCTGAAGACTGATGGAGTCAGATTTGGCAATGAGGAATGCTGAAGCTTGTTTAGGATGACTGGTCTTAATAGTGTTTTAAGGATTCTAAAGTAGTAATCGCCAAGTTTTAATTAGTGTTTGCTACTTTGCAATCATTAAAGAGCAGATATCTGAATGCCTGCCTTAATGCGGTTATGTACGAGGTAGGATTCAAAAGTTCCAGGACTAACTCTATAACTGTAAAAATATTACCAATTTCATTGCTGAAACAGATCCGCCTTCGAAATAAGATCCTTGCGCAGCAACACACTTTTGCCATCGGCTGTAAAGGTCATCGAAGCACTTCTGGAATCCATTTTTAGCCATGTCCTTTAATTCAGCCTGCGATGCACTTTTAACTTCATCTGAAGATTGAAATTGACAACCCTGCAAGCGACGTGCGGTTCAGGAAACAGGCTAAAGTTGCAGGTTGAGAGATCAGGGGAGTAAGGAGGATGTGGCAAAACAGTTGTTTTCGTTTTCGTAAGGAAGTCACCGACGACTAGGGATCGGCATGCAGGAACGTTGTCATGCAAAAGCACCCATGACTGCTCAGTCCACAATTTTGGCCTCTTCTTCCGGACTGATTCACGTAAATGACGCAGGATGTCTACATAGAGTTCTTTGTTGACAGTGCGTCCTTCAGGGATAAATTCCAGATGCAAAATGCCCTGGATAACGAAGAATACCTTTAACATGACCTTCCTTTTAGAGCGATCTTGGCAGAATTTCTTCTTCCAGGGTGATTTCCAAGTTGCTGATGCTCTCTTGGATTGCGGATCATATAAAAAACACCATTTCCAGTCTACAGTAACAATTCTGCCAAGTAGGGAAGTAGCTTTGTCAACAGCCGAGATTAAGCCTCCCGCCATTTCAATTCGAATTGCCTTTCGGTCTTCGCTTAACATGCATGGTCGTCGATTTCAAACTTCAGATGAAGTAAAAAGTGCATCGCAGGCTGGATTAAAGGACATGGCTAAAAATGGATTCCAGAAGAGCTTCGATGACCTTTAAAGGCGATGGCAAATGTGTATTGTTGCGCAAGGGTCTTATTTCGAAGGCAGATGTGTTTCAGCAATGTAATTGGTAATATTTTTACAGTTATAGAGTCAGTCCGGGAACTTTTGAATCCTACTACGTACATTTACATTTGTTCATTAACCCTTTACCTGCCGAGGAAAACTTACGAGATTCACTTCCCAGTGCAACCGTTTTTCAAAAAGTTATGTAGTTATGCGGTGTATTGGAGAAAATGCTTTGCAATTTAAAAACTGTTTACGTCCACCAAAAAAGAAAAGACAGAAAAAGAGAAAATGTAAAATTTAAACTATAGGGTAACAGTAAACAAGTTGGAAATTGTATGTCAAACATGGCAAATGAGGTGCATTTGTACTATAATGAAGTTTTATAAATATTGACATCTTGTTGCAACAGCTGCTGCACTCTTACCCAAAAATATATGAAAAAAAATTATTACTATTATATAGTATATTAAATTCAGTAATACAGAAATAAAATGACTCCATCTTAAATATGACATAATCACCATAGCAACCTAGAATCATTACCTATCATGGGATATCATTGAATTATTTTCATATGATAGGATTTAATAGAATGAAGAAAACTTTTATTAATATCTTTTTAAGTTTTGACTCTATTTTCATAAAATTTGAAATGACTCAACAAATTTCTGCAATGATTATATATTCAATTTCAAACCATTCGTCTGGGTATATTTTATGCTGTTATATGCAGACAGATGGATGGGCCAGATGACGACTATAGGTGCTACGTATCTATATAATTACGACGAAATTTCCCCATAGACCGGTATGTAATGGAATATTTTTGAGTGTCTCTGTAGATAATTCTAAACTATGAATGCTACATATACTTTATTTTCAATACCGAACATGGTATAGTAAACCTCAATAACATATATATATCAATTACAGAGCAATCCAACTATATTAATGAAAGTTAGAGTTCAGACAAACAAACCGAATTCATAAACACTTTTCAATTATGTTGGAGAGTGTTAAAAATGCATAATAGGTTGAAATTTCACTTTCAGCAATTTATACCAATAGAGATGGAAGCCTACTTGAATACTTTTATACAGTCCTCTATTTTATCTACTATCTTTATGTACACACTAAAGATGAAAATAAGGAATTTTACTTAGTGGCCACTGGCCGGTAAGTTGATTTTTTTTAGTAGCCAGTTAGTGGCTAGTGAGAATAATTTCTTTAGTCGCCAGTAAGTGAATTTATGTCACTGAATATTTAATTTAAAAATATATAAGTTTAGAGTAAATAAGTAATTTATGTAATAAATAAAAATATTTTAATTCATATTGTTTTGAATAAACTTGAGATACTAATTTCCAATCTATTTTAAATTAAGTTAACAGCAAAATTATATGTAACATGCTTATAGCTAACTACATAAGTCCACTATATATAGGTACTTTTTCAAAATTAAAAAAAAAAATCTGAAATTTACAGCAAATTTTCTGAAATGTAAAGGGGGGGAGGTCTCTCCTGGAACTAATTATACATTTTTTTCATGATACTTTAACAAAATTCACGCTTTTCCGCGATACATTGGCGATGTTTGTGTTGCGATCCTTTGACAAAATGCACGTTTCTTATGCGATCTTTTGATAAAATTCGTGTTTTTTTCACGATCTTTTCACAAAATTCACCCCTTTTTTTCGTGATTTTTTGATGAAATTTGAATTTGTTTTCGCAATTCTTTGACGAAATTCTCTTTTTTACGCGATTCTTTGACGAAATTCTCTTTTTTACGCGATTCTTTGACAAAATTCGGGTTTTTTTCTGCGATCTGTTGACGAAATTCGCTTTTTTTGCGATCCATTGACGATATTTTGCGTTTCTTCCGCGGTCAATTGACGATATTTTGCGTTTTTCCATGATTTATTGACGATATTCTGCATTTTTTTGCGATTCTTTGACGAAATTCAGGTTATTAGCGATCTTTTGGCGAAATACAGGTTTTTCTGTGATCCGTTGACGAAATGTGCAGTTTTTTTGCGATCTTTTAACAAAATTATTGGGTTTTTTTCATGATTCCTTGACGAAATTCGCGTTTTTTGCGATCTATTGATGATATTTGTGTTTTTTTGTGATCTATTGATGATATTTGCATTTTTTTGCGATCTATTGACAGTATTTGTGTTTTTTTTGCGATCTATTGACGATATTTGCGTTTTATTCACAATCCGTTCACAATATTTGGGTTTTTTCGCAATCCTTTGACAAAATTTACATTTTTTCCCGTAATCTTTTGACGAAATGAGCGTTTTTTTCGCGATTCTTTGACGAAATTCATGTTTGTTTTTCACAATGTATTGACTATATTTGCGATTTTTCCACAATCACTTGACGAAATTTGTGTTTCTGAGCGATTCTTTAACGAAATTCGGGTTTTTCTGCGATCCTTTGACGAAATGTGTGGTATTTTCGCGATCTTTTGATTAAAATCTCGTTTTTTTTTCACGATTCTTTGACGAAATTCATTTTTCGCGATCTTTTGACGAAATGTGCTGGGTTTTTTCCGTGATTCTTTTACGAAATCCCTTTGGAAAATCCTGCATTTGGCCGGTACTTTCCATATTTTTAGCCGCCAGTTTTTCATGTTTAGTCGCCGAGTGTCAACTGGCGAGTGCTTATTTTCATCTTTAGTACACACCCCTATTTAGCTAAAATTTAAGTAAGACTAAAACATGCATAAAACTGCTGAAATTACACTTCCATAGGTTATCATCCATAGACGGGCATGCATCCAATTCTTTGCGTGGCTCTGTATATTATTTTAACCTCAGCAACATATATCAATTTCATTATATGTGAAATAGTTTAGCATAAATAAAATATGTCTCAAACAATGTCCCCCCCCCTATACCATTATGTAACGGAATACTTTTGTGTGGCCCTGTAAATTAATAATAAATATTCTTTGAACCCAATATTCCACAGAATGTAAATTTTTTGTGAACTTCATAAATGCATATCAATTTCATCATGTTTGAAAGGGTGTAACATATCTAAAATGCACTTGAAACTATTTTTCCCATTGGCCATAATTTAACGGAAAACTTTGTGTCTGTAACTGAACTATACATCCAATTTTCATAAAATTTGTAATTGCTTGACAAAATTATGCAACAATTATGTTTTAAATTTCCAACCATTCAGTAGGGTAGTTTTTGCACTGTTATATGCGGCTACAGGTGCTACGTATTTATATAATTATGAACGCACCTAAAAAGATGTAAAAATTTATCTATTGTGCGATATACCCTGAAACAGGGTTGGACACATAAACCAACATCACATTCAGTGCATTGATAGTGGGATTCACAGACAATTTTTTTCAATGAATTAAAAACATATTTTCTCGATGCATTTTTCTTTGAAGATGTTGATGGTACCAAGTCCGGAAAGTGTCTAGCAGTAAGTCATAAATGACAGTCACTTTGCAATTTCCGAAGTTTGGTGGGTCGTGGTGCAGTAACATGGGATTTCTCAATTATGCGCTCCACCAAATTCATGCAGAAGTTGAAATTGTCAATGTTTGGGAGTTGTTTCTTCTGTAAGAGGAAATCATTTCAAATAGCTATACTTCACAGATGGTGAAATATTGTTGCATAGTACCTTTTCTGTCTTTTACGAGTTGGTTGGATAACAAACTAGTGCCTGATTCACCCTGTCTATCCCACCCATCGTTAAGTTATAATCTGTAACAACAGCAGGCATTATAACTTTATCAGTTTCAGAGCAGCTTGCTGTATGAATAGAGCTAAGAAGTAACACATATTTTTTGTCACGCCATCTCAATATGGTAATTTTGCCTCCTTGGAAAGTGATAATTTCAAAATTGGTTTTAAATACACTGGCCTACAAAAGTTAAGGTACAACATGTTTTTCGAAGCTTCTGTACTCTTCACAGATGAGACTAGATTCACACTGGAGAGCAATACAGAGCATGTGGTGATCTGGAGGGAGCAACGCACCAAATACCATCAATCCAACAATGTTGAAACACACAGGTACAGAGGTGGTGGAATCATGGTTTGAGCAGGGATCTCACTCGGTGGTCAAACCGACCTGCATGCATTCCATGGAGGAACTCTGACTGGTGAGAGATATCTGGATGAGATCCTTGATCCATATATCCACCCATATGCCAGTGCTATTGGTAATGATTTCATTCTGATGGATGATGATGCACAACCTCACCGAGCTGTGGTTGATGAAGACTATCTTGAAGGTCATGGTTTGGTGCGAATGGAATGGCCAGCTCAATCTCCAGACCAGATTCCAATAGAACATCTTTGGGACTATCTTGGCAGACAAGTTGCTGTTTTAAGCCCTACTCCAAGGTTGTTATATGAGCTGGAACAAGGTTTACTCTGTGTCAGGTCATCGCTTCTCATTTCAATGTCCGACAACTTAATTGACAGCATGGAAGGTCAATGCCGCCAATCCATTCAAGTCAGGGGTGCACACATTTTTTATTATAACTCATTTTTGTAATGTTTCTATGGCATTTTACCATGTAATCCTGTGATGTACTGTTTTCTCTGATGAATAGACTTTTCCAACAAGAGTGCTTTTTTTGTTGAAAATCATTTTTGAATTTAACTTATGTAAATTTCTATGTTGCATTCAATAATTAACTATTACTCCACATTTCCTCCAAATTTGTTGTTTCTAAATTCATTCATTTGCAAATTAGATGAAAAAAAAACAGTTGTACCTTAACTTTTGGAGGCCAATGTATTTTCAAACAAATTCAAATCCTTACATTTTTAATTTATTTTATTTTTCTTTTCACAACATGAGCTCAAGAATTTTTTTGTTTTTTCTCTCCCCTCCTTGGTCCCAAGCTCCTTGTGAAACAGTAAGAAGCGAGGAGATGCTGTTTGTAAATATAAAAGTTCATTAGCAATAAGCCACCAATTAATTTTCTTTTCTATAATTATATTGTGTGTGTGTGTGTGTCTTTATTTTTGTCGGTGATCCTCTGAGTGTGTTTACA
Organism: Maratus speciosus; assembly: GCA_963932465.1. Taxonomy (NCBI): domain Eukaryota; kingdom Metazoa; phylum Arthropoda; class Arachnida; order Araneae; family Salticidae; genus Maratus; species Maratus speciosus. The sequence goes on along the minus strand of OZ010787.1, from coordinate 559,151,412 downwards.
TCAAATTAAATTTACTATGATAGTATTTAGTAGTAATGTTAATTGTCGTACAGCAGAATTTACAATAATATTTTGTTAGATAAAAATTTTCAAATATGCTGGTATTTTTATTTATACAGGACATGTTAAGTTAGTGTACCTTCTCTCCTAAATTGCCTAAAGGATTTCAAATTTGTCCCCCTTCTGTCGTCACGAATGGACAAGTAGCATAATAAGTGATTTTCTGTGTAAATACATTTATGAAACTTTCCTATAGGGTCATTCCACACGAATTCAACCAATGGGTGTTGCAGCATAGTCACGGATTTTTTTTAAATTTTTTTTGTAGACAGACATAGTAGTGAAACCCTCAAATCTGAAATTTAAAACTAATTTGCGCAATATTCACTGAGATATACCCTTTTAAAAAATGGTCATTTTTACCAAATGGCAGCCATCTTGGATACTATCCCAATGTCTATAAATGTCCATAACTTGACAACTAATGATTCAAATTTTATATTTCTGGTACCAATTTAAAGCTATTTATATAAAGAATGCATATATGATATTAAAACAAAGGTAAATTTTTATTTTAATACTGTTTATTACATTTAAACAGAAAATATCACCCTCAAAAATTGGCTTACTGTAATGGGCCATAAAAAAATGGCCCATCATAAATTTTTTTCAAACTTGCTAAAAACATTGCTCCATATGTATACTTTAAACAGAAAAAAAATTGGAGAGGTAAAATTTTTCATTAAAGAAAAATAGCTTATTACACATAGGATGTCATTTACCTAACAGTGACTATCTTAAAACACGTAAGTATCTTTGGTTTAACAAATAATGGTTAAAAATATTTTTTTCTGGCATATGAATTAATGTATGAGCATCAATATATAAATAATTCAATTTAGAAATACCAATCAGCAGTTAATTATACTAAAAACACATACATATTAAAATAACAGTAAATTTTCATTTCAGTAATTTTTATTTCATATAAAATGATAATATGTATAATTCTAAAAAAAATATACATAATGGAAAATATTTAGAAGGAAAAAGAGCCATAAAACATATTTTTTTGAAATATGGCAGAAATACTAGCTGTAAATCAGTTGAATTCAAATAAAAGATTAAAAATTAATATTAATGAGTTGATTCAGTTGACATTAGTTATTCAGTTCAGTTCACTGTCAATTTCAATTTAAATGAACAAATCTTGACAAAATGAGTACACAAATCTTGTGTGATACAAATGTACAACAAAAACATCAAATATGTATAAAAGTAAGACTTAGATAAAACTTATATGAAACATATTTACATAAAATAAGAACGGGATACTTACATGGATATAACTTTATAATATATTGTTGAAAGGAACTTGATAATATGTTGTTGAAAATTACCAAGGATTTAATCTGTCTTGAAGTTTAAGAATAAGAGTTGAATTGCTGTATGCTCCTCTGGAGCAACAGTATATGTTCTTCCTGTCGCAGTCACTGGGGTAGACACTACTTTCATTATATGCTCATATGGAATCCAACAGACATCTGAAGATTTTGGCCATGAATATGATGAACTAGGACCATGAGGATGCATGAACATAATTTTATAGTCATTGAATTCCTCGCAGTAATCTAAAATCTTACCAATCCACCAATTAACACCATATACACATGCAACATATTGTTCAATTTTTAATGTTTGTGGTTTGCCGGTTTCACTAAATCTCACAGTAGCAATAAAATTTGTTGAGGAGCCTGATACCCTGGAAAGCAGTATTTGGCCTTTATTTATTGGCACAAAGCCATGATTAACCCTTGTTCCTACGATTGTATCTGCCTTTGCATACCTATCTGCTAACTGATTATTGGCAATTTCAATTTCAGATTTTGTTATAAAAAAACTTTCAATTCCTTTAACATATTCTTTTGCAAATGTATACAGATCAAATCTTTGAATGGACGCTGAAGACTTGCTTTGGTGGCCATGCATTTTATGGTGCCGCCTATTCCATCACAAGCTCCTATTCCGTGGCAAGAGGCAAAAAAATGCCATTCAGCTTTCACACCATGGTCTTCTTCATGATGGCAGAGATTAATAAAATTTTTATAATTTTTGTATTGGGCTGATGATCCATCACTAAAATATTTTATGTATTTAATCTGTGGAATTTGTGAAATTAAATAATTGATAATTACTTTTTGAAAAGCCCAAAATGTAGTAGTGTCATGAACTAAATACTCGCTTATTGCACACATAGGAATAGATTTCACAGTATCAGTGATACTGTCCCTTATATAAGCAAGAAAGGGGTGAACTGTAACCTGTTCTTTTTGCCAATGGATATTTTGAATAGCATCTTGCACAATGCAAGTATAGTTTTCAGAAAAATCAGCTGAAATAATAGCAGTTTCTGTATTCAATTCACCCTTTGTTTTCTTGAAATATAAACTTTGTGATTTTGCAAAAAAGTGGTGTGAACATAAAGCAAGGAGTTTTGTAATTAAATCATCAACAAATTCATCAACAGGCATAATCACTTTTTTTAATTCTGCTCCATCAGTCTTTACCCACTGTTTATAAATAATATCATTACTCATTTCCAATTCATCTAAACCCATTAAATCTTTCTTTAAAATTTCAGGAGATGGACATTTATCACACCTGTGCAACATGCATTCTTCAGATTCAATGCAACAAATAAGTTTTTTTAGCAGTGATATGTAGTCATTGATATGAATAGCATGAAGCATAAGTTTAATATTTTGATGGTATACACACACACAGACAGAATGAATACCTTTGCTTCCAGCAGTAACACATTCTCTTGGACGTAGTGAGCAAAACTTAGACAATCCAATTTTTAAGTCATGTTGTTCTTTAAATGCAATATATAAGTCCTTTAAATTGTGCAAAATCAATCTCTTTTGTTTTAATATTCTGCCGTTTTCAGTTGGAACAGATATGAAATCTTTTTTTCCAGGACACATGCGGCTGTTATTATTATCATAATAAAAATTAATAACTTTTTCTATAACGTCTGGACTCAGTTTAACACTTTTTCTTCCACTAGGCATCGATAACATCCCTTCTGTTGTTTTAAACTTCCTTGCCTTTTTTACAAGATACTGTGTAGTATTAAAATAAGTCATTGTTTGCTCTATTGTCCATGAATCTGGAACTAGTTTTAGAATTTGAACTTTTTCTTTAAAACATGCATTTGTAAACTTCTCCAATAATTTATCCATCATAGATGTGCAGTCAGGACAAGTTGTGTCTTTACTATTTTGAGGCTTATTTACGGTTTCAACACCTAATACTGTAGCTGCTTTAGTTGCAACACACTTAGTTATTTTTGAAAATTTCTTTTGCATGGAATTAAGTTTTCTCTTTGAGGTACGCCTACTTACCTTTATTGGCGATAACTCTAACAATTCACAACTTTTGTTTAATTGTTCTATTACTACTGTGGGTTCATTAAAATCTGAATCAGAGGGGCTTTCTGTTCCTGAGGTGGTTATCCTGTCAACAATAGAGATTTTTTTCATATTTACTGATGAATAACAGGAAATACACAATTTTTTTCCTGGAATGAGGATATCTGGATTTGTTTTAGACATATCTCATGATATTGTTTTTAGTGATTTTGCTCTGATACTATTTGGATGTTTATTAAATGGATCACAACACTGTCTCTGTCTTAAAATATACCATTTTAGATATTTATCCTTGTGAACCTTGCATATACTATTTCCATGGACAAAGAATTTTTCATCTGGGATTACATAATACAATCTTTTTTTTAATAACTGCAAATCACGTGAAGACAATTGAAGAACAGGAATCAGATCAGTACTCAATGAAATACCAAGTTTCTTGCATACAAAACACTCCATGTCCACTGTAGAATCTTAAGCATAAAATAACTATTCTATGCCAGTGCATACTACATTGAAAACATCAACAGAAATGATGTTTAAAAGGGATAGTCAAATTTTTTTGTACATTATGATGTAATATTTCATCATACTTTAATTACAACCAATTAGAAAACAGATGACGATACAGCAGCAATCTTTTCCCAAAATTGCATCAGCATACAACATGATGCAATAATTCATAAATTATGTCAAATATTTTTTTTATTTAAAATTTTATATATAATGCAGTTTATAATAAGCTTACCCACAAAAGGTTTCAAAAATTTTCAACAAAAGATTTGTTGGATACATTATGATAAAATTGCATAAACATATAACATGATGCAATATTACATCAGGATAGAAGATGATGCATTATTACATCATGTTTTGAATTCAAATAATAAGGAAAATAGATTATGCAAGATTAGCATTCATTTCATGAATTCTGTCATTCTTAGTATGTAAATTTATTGAAATAGAAAATACATAAACAGACATATTTATATCTGAATATTTAATGCAACTTGAATGATATAAATACATGCATACAGCAGAATTTTTCTATAAAGTCACATACAAATGTAAAACTTTTTAAGTGAGCAATTTTTAAAGTAAGAAATAGAAGTTTAGGTATAAAAATTGAATTTCTTGCATGGAAAACGTTTTGAATAGATTCCACATATACACATGCAGTAAAATCTCATTTATATATATTGCATTTAAAGGTTTTTCACAATTATACATTATATTCTTTATTTATTTTCTTATTTTCTTCAGTGTTAAATTTTTTCAATTATACATTTTTAGCAATGACTTCTTTTTTTTGGGGGGGGGGGGGAGCAATTGGAGGGTGGTCCTACAAAAAACTTATGAGATTATATTTCATTATAGTTTTACATTAATTCAGGGATTAAAAAATATTTAGTTTTGGCAATTATTTCTTAAATCAGGGATATTTACATGTTTTAAGATAGTCACTGCTTAGTAAGTGACATCCTATGTGTAAAAAGCTATTTTTTTTAAACGAAAAATTTTACCTCTCCAATTTTTTTTCTATTTAAAGTACACATATGGAGCAATGTTTTTAGCAAGTTTGAAAAAAAATTATGATGGGTCATTTTTTTTATGGCCCATTACAGTAAGTCATTTTTTGAGGGTGATATTTTCAGTTTGAATGTAATAAACAGTATTAAAATAAAAAATTACTATTGTTTTAATATCATATATGCATTCTTTATACAAATAGCTTTAAATTGGTACCAGAAATATAAAATTTGAGTCATTAGTTGTCAAGTTATGGACATTTATAGACATAGGGATAGCATCCAAGATGGCCGCCATTTGGAAAAAATGACCAATTTTCAAATGGCTATATCTCAGCCAATATTGCGAAAATTATTTTTAAATTTCAGGTTCGAGGGTTTCATTACTGTATCTGTCTATGATAAAAATTTTAAAAAAATCTGTGACTATGGTGCAACACTTTTTCTTTAAATTGGTTGATTTCACGTGGAATGACCCTATAGCAAGATAAACCTGTTAGTGAAATAAAATGCAAAATACATTTTTGTGAGCTGTGTCACTTTTCTTACGGGTAAGCAATATATTTGTATAAAAATCAATACTTTTCGGTTAGCCAGGCGCCAGTGTTATACATATATACATATATGTGTGTATATATACAATATGTGTAAACAGGTAAAGTTCTTTAATCCGCACAAGTTGGGACCCCCAAAGCAGAATATGCTTAAAAGTGCGACGTACGTCGCAGAACAGCAAACTTCTCTGCAGAACATTTCAAATTAAGAAAATTCACCATTCAATCGAAGGAAAATTATCGAAATTCATCCCGGGCAAAAAAACACAAAATTCTTTAATCATCCATTTAAAAAGATTGTAAAATTCATCAATTGGTCGCAAGAGAAACTCATGCAATTCTTCACTCAATCATGATGAAGAAATCGTGAAATTCTTTGGCCTGTTGTGAAAAAACATATAAAATTCGATGAACAGTCACAGAAAAAAATCCACGATTATCAACAATCAGTCGCAGGTAAAATAATTTAAAAAAAGCTAAATTCGATAGTGCATCGCTATAAGAAATTGTGAAAAAACCAATGATTTTCTCTAGTCATTCGCAAGAAAAGGCCTAAAAATTTGCTTACAATACAAGGAAGAAATCATGATATTTGCAAATCTGTCACAGTTAAAAAACCACGAAATTCACAAATCTGTCACAGTTAAAAAATCACGAAATTCGTCCGTGGGAATCAGCCACTATTCGGTATTCAATCAATCCCTAATTATTATAGCATCACCATTGATATCGTACAGTGTAGTATCAGTGAGAATTCTATTCTAAGCTGAGGAAACTGCGAAATTTGTCGATCAGTAGCATAAAAAAACTCACGATTTTCTCCATTCGGCCTTAAGAAAAAGCAGCAAAAATTTGCCTATTGGTAAGAAAAATATCGCGAAATTTCAAAATCGGTCACAGGTTAAAAAAAAAAAGCGAAATTTATCAGTGTATCGTCAGGGAAAAATCGAAAACTCGTCGATCAGTTGTGGATATGCCAGCGTTTTACAAAATGTCTTTTGCATTTGTATAAAAGATGCAATTGCACTTCCTCATATATACGAAAATCCCCCTGTGTCTTTCTTTTGTATTCTCGTAGAACATTCTTTATCAGCTGAAGTTCGTTGCAGAACATTGCAAAGTATTCTGCTTTGGGGGTTGGGACCAAAGGTTGTGCAGATTATGGAATATTGCGGATTATGGAGTATTATGGATTATATGTCATTTTCTTATTTCTGTACACTATTTTAATTCCATATTCGGTATAACATGAAAAGAAAAATATGAAATATAATAATTAATTTTTCTGGACACTATTTTAATTCCATATTCAGTGTAACATGAAAAGAAAAATGTGAAATATAATAATTAATTTAATATGCTATCTCAAAAAATGTATTTTTCAAATTCTTGTATTAAAAAATTGAATATATTTAAAATTTTCAGATATATTTCTTTTAAAAAATCATTTTTGGATCAAGAATTTGTAAATTTGTTTAATTGTTTACATTCATTAAGCAATGTGAATTATAGAAAATTGCAGATTATAGGTGTGCGGATTATGGATCCTTGACTGTATATACATATATGTATGTATATTTATATGTATCTATAACACTGGCACCCGGCTAACCGAAAAGTACCTAAAAATCTTTATTTTAATCTGATTGTTATAATTAATTTACACAATTGACAATTAGTAAATCCTTTAAAAAATTATCACTCTTAAATTAAAAAACTTTAAATTTACTTTTCCTTTTACATTAACAGTATACTTATTTTAGTTGCTAAAAGGTGGCCAAAAACCTTTAAAAAAAATTTAAACACTTTTTAACAATTAAAAGAAGTACATCAGTACAAGGTGTTAATTTGTTATATAGTGCGTCTCATAAGTATATGGACAAGCGATTTTTTGAAATAGCAGCTCAAAATACGAAGCCATAATCACGAAAAAAATAATAAGCATATAGAATCATAATATATGTTTGTTACAACAACGAAATACAGTATAGGTTTTACAGAATTTTTGTAAAAAAATTAAATTCAAAATAAGCTGTCCCAAAAATATATGGGCAATGAAGAGAACTGCTTTTATTTCTACCATATCAAAAAAATTTGTATTTTCTGCATTCTGTACATGTGAAGTACCCACTGCAAAATATAAAATCACTGCTTGTTCTTCAATTATCGAATAGTGGGAAAATGCCTCGCAACGTTCAATTCTCTGCTGCTGATATAACTAAAATTTGGCGCTTAAAGTCTCAGATGTTAAAATTTCTGATATTGCTAAACAAATAAAGAGTAACAGATCTGGAATTTATCAAATTTTATCAAAAAGTGACAATGTGATTACAAAACAACGTTCAGGTTGACCAAAAAAGCAACTCTATACGACAAGACAGATAGATTTTTTGAGCAGTTTCAATCCAAAGGAAATTTGTTCATGAAATTTCGAAGACGTTAGCTTTTCCTATTACGAGATCTACTGTTCATCGTTGCATATGGGCAAGCAAAATTCATAAATATCGCAGAATGTGCGCGGAATCTATGTTGAAAGTGCACAAGTTCTTTGAACTTAAAAACACAAGCCTTGGGAAGATGAATTGTTAAGTGTTTCTTCAGTGACGAAAACAAAACCAATTTGTATGGCCCTGATGGCTGGGCATACCATCGGCATGATCTGCGATGAGAATCTCGGGAGATCATTAGTTGACAACAAGGAGGGGATTCTCTCAGGGTGTGGGGCATGATTTGTTTCAATGGAACAACGGATATTGCTTCTCTTAATGGTCAACAGTTTGGGGATTATTAAAATGCCCTTAAAAATAATCTACTTCCATTTGAAAACATTTTTGGAAGGGATAACTGAAAATTCCAAGAGGACAATGCGTCGATTCACATCTGTCATTCAACAACTGCTTGGTTTATGCAGAATCAAGTGACTGTTATAGACTGGCCAACTATCAGCCCAGTCCTCTATCCAATTGATAACCTTTGGGGAGTACTTGCATGAGATGTATACGCTCATGGTCGTCAGTTTCCTACTATTCAGGAATTAAAGCAAAACGTAGAGCATAATGGTTAAATAGAGTAATAAATAGAGTGGTTCTCATTACAGCCACACATTCTCCAAACACTAGTTTGAAGCTTACTTGATACTGTTTTCAAGATAATTCAAAGGAATGGATCCAAAATTTGAATTTAAATGCAAAAAACTCGAAAAGTCCATATATTTTTGAGACGGCATATTTTGATTTTTATTTTTTTACAAAAATTCTGTAAAACCTATACTGTATTTCTTTGTTGCCATAAACTTGTATTACAATTCTATATGCTTCTTATTTTTTTCGTGACCATGGCTTCATTTTTTGAACTGTTATTTCAAAAAATCGCCTGTCCATATACTTTTGAGACACTATAATACATTAACAGTATATAATAGAAACACAAATAATTTCTAAAAAGTAAGTGACTTACTTTTCTTTTCATAAACACAGCCAATAAAGCAGTAGTTTCCATGCAGCGTACAGAATGTGATTTAGCTTGCAAGTTTACATTTAAGAGACTAAAGATTGTTTTAAATCTATAGGCTCTCAGACGCATTCCAATGGGCCATCACAAAAGTAACAACAATAAACGATGCAGCTGTTGAAAATTTAGTTGAATTTTGCACCTTTCCACACCATTTTCATCATCATATTAGTGGCAATAATTGACTCCGGCGATGGACAGATTATCCAGATTACCAGCTACTCATACCATCATTGGTGCATTTCTGTCATCATCTACAGCAACTAGAAAAACAAAGGGAAAAAATCTAATACACGCATATATATACAAAAATTAGTTTAGCAGAAATTATTCACTAATGAGTAAATAACTACTAATTAGCCAAGAAATTTAAGTGTGTTATATTTTATAAATACTATAAATATTGAAATAAATGTATTGAATCATTTTTTTTTAAGTTCCTTTAACTTTTTTTTTTCTGCTTCATAAACTTAAAAAATACATTTCAGTTTGAATCATTGGTACTTAGTTATCCCGGCGACCAATTTCACCAAATTATATAAATCGCCAAACCACTCACCAAATTATACAAATTGACATATTTTTTATTTTAAATAATGAAAGCCCAGCAGCAGAATTTTTTTCTGCAGTCTGCAACGCAATTAGAAACTTTAAAAACAGTCTACAGAACTTAAGGACAAACGCCCTCTTTCCAATCCCTCATGCACTCAACCCTCCCCCCCCCACCCGTATTTGTGATTAACATAAAAGGAAAGTACTTTTTAAAATAATTTACCTTTTTCCTCAAAATTTTTAACACCGTTATCTGAAAAATCTTTCATAAAATTTGTCAAAATTTCTGTGAAGTTAGAAAACAGAACAGTAAAAATAACATATGAATACCAATTTCTAAAATTTTTGAAAAGATTGATACAATGTGATAATATCAAAAATTACATATAGATGTGATAATACAGGGATGAAAGTGCACTAAAGCCACTTTGAAGCAGCAAAAATCTAATTTTGTAGTAGTAAATCCATTTTTGTAGCAGCAAAAATCTAATTTTTTAGCAATAAAAGCTGTTATTGGAGCAGATTGAAATTATTAGATAATCAAATTTGAGTAATTCCTGCAAATACTATAAGTAATTGTAATACAATGTTTTATTTAGCAATCTTAGCTAGATGTGCAATTCTAAATTTAACATGCTTCCACCCAAAACGTGGCTAACTAATATTTAACCTGCCACTCAGCTGTAAAAAAATCTCGTGAAAACATCAACGTTGCAGCAAATTTTTCCACGATTCTTTGACGGAATTCACCATTTTTTCCTCGATCATTTGACGAAATGCGCGTTTTTTCAAGATCTTTCGACGATGTTCGCGTTTTTTTCGCGACCTTTCGGCAATGTCCACCCTTTTTTATCGCGATCTTTTGACGATGTCCGCCTTTTTTGTGTCGCGATCTTTCGACGATGTTCGTGTTTTTTCGCGATCTTTCGACGATGTTCGCGATCTTTCGATGATGTTCACGATCTATAGGCAATGTTCGCGTTTTTTCGCGATATTTCGATGATGTTCGCTTTTATTCGCGATCTTTCGATGATGTTCGCTTTTATTCATGATCTTTCAACGATGTTCACGTTTTTTTGCAATCTTTTGACGAAATTTAAGTTTTTTCCGCCGATCCTTTGAAAAAAATTTGCGTTTTTTCCGCGATCTTTTGACGAAATCCGTGTTTTTTGGCGATCTTTGCGCGAAATTCGCATTTTCCCGCGATTTTTCAACGAAATTCGCATTTTTTCCGCAATCCATTGACAGAATTAGCACTTTTTTCCAAGATCTTTTGTCAATAATAATGTTTTTTCCTGATCATTTGACGAAACTAGCGTTTTCCCGCCAGCCTTTTTGGAAAGTTGCTATTTTTCCGCAGCCCTTTGACGAAATGGGCTTTTTTTTCGATCGTGTGACAAAATTTTCGCCATCTTTTGACAAAAATCTCATTTTTTAGCGATCCTTCGATAAAATCCGCTTTCATTTTGCGATCTTTTGACGAAATTAGTGTTTTTTCCGGGATCATTTGACAGAAGCCGCATTTTTCAGCCAGCCTTTGATGAAAGTTGCTATTTTTCCACAGCCTTTTGACGAATTTGACGTTTTCTTTTTCATCTTATGACAAAATTTCGTTTTTTCTTCGCGATATTTTGACGAAATTCACGCTTTTTTTCGTGATCCTTTGAAGAAATTGGCTATTTTAACTGCAAACGATTGACGAAATTGTTTTTTCGGCGAACATTTGTCGAAATTCGTGATATTTACGTCCGAATTTTCGGACTAATGACCGATTTTTTAAAATTTCTAATGAAATCTCCCCTACGAGGATTGACTCATTTAAAAATAGGCATTTCACGATCGCATGTCTCCGTGAAATATTTATATTTTAAAGGGAATCGGAGCTTCGTCAATCGCGTGTGGCGTGGATCGTATTATTATGGCATATGGCAAATAATTTCTAAGGAACTTTTTCTAAATTTTAACAGTTGAAAAATAGTCTGCAGACCTTCTCAACAGTCTGCGACGTGCGTCGCAGCGTTGCGCCGACTCTGCGCCCGAGAACGAAAGAACAAATAAATTAGTAAAACATTAATAAAAATACAAATAAAATGTCAAATTAATGGTTTTATTGGCCATTATTGGCATTTAATCTTACAATTTGGCGACAGTAATTTGGTCGACGGGATAACTAAGAAGTACCGAATCATTTTATAAACTGCACTTTTATAAAAGCCTGATGCAGTGCACATACTAAACAGAAAAGTAAATGATTTGTCGATTTCTTTCTATTTAAAACTATAAAATCTGAATTCAGTTAGAAATAACTGACTTTAAACAACATATTCATCACCTTTCTTGAGGTTTAATTTTATTCAAAACGACATGATTTCAGACCGCGTAGGAAAATGAAAGAAGCAACAATTACTTTACAATAGTTTTGGAAAATACAGATTTTAAAAATAATAAATATATATACAAAATATATACTATATTTTAAGCAGACATTCACAAACAAATGTTACAAAATATGTAAACAAATTCAACTATGCTACAGAAATTCAAAGAAAATAAACACAGGATAAAATCAATATGCTAAAATTTAATAAAGCATTTGTAATAACTCGAATACAGTAGACTCCCTCAATTCCACATATCTTGGGACCAGAGGTTGTGCAGATTTTAGAATTTTGCAGATTTCTGGTCATTGCTTTGTTTACATTTTTTTGCTAAGATGCTGTATATTCCTTCGGTCGCCTTCTTGGTAATTTAGTTAACAGTTGGTTGTTTAGTTAAACAGTTATTTAGAAGTAATAATGCAATCAAAATTATAGTGAATGCTTATAATATATTAAAATAATTAAAGTAATAAACTAAAATAATAAAATGTAAGATAATTTTAAAAATCATTAAATTATTAAAAGTAATAATCAAGTAAATAATTAATGTATATGTAAATATGCATGATACATTTTTCTAGAATTATTCAATGAAACTTTCCTTTTAAAGGTACTCTATTAATTCACATCAAAATCATAAAGTAAGGAAGTTTTATTTCAGTTTAGCCAGTCTTAATCACAAAGAAAAAAGCTTGACTAATTCATAAAATTTTTCGTAAAATGATTGTGTTTATCAACGATATCAGCAATGTATTGATTTTTTTCAGAAATAAATTTATACTTCCTTCATGAAAAACCATGAGTTCAGTCATATTATTGAGAATTACATATTAAAATGCCTCCAGAATTATGTAAAACTAAAAAATTCTGTTATTTTATCCTTGCATCTAAAATGAGAGTTTCATTGTTTACATCTGTGATGATGTGCACTGCTGAGGGAGTCTACTGTATTACAAATAGGTATATATTGCTTATTATGTTCCTGAGTGGTTCATATTTCACACACAAAGATTGTTACCTATTATCTTTTTTAAACGATTTTATCAAGCTCTATTTTGATAATATATGTAAGCAGGAACATTTTAAATGTGCCCAGGAAATAAAGGTGGTGGGGGGGGGGGGGATAGCTGATCTCTTGGCTGTTTTCCTTACATGAAAACATGGATGATGAAACAAACATTTTTAAAGGCTTGAGCATACTTACGTTCTTAGCAGTATACATATTAACTCTATACTATCTTTTTTTCCCTACACTATGAAAAATAATGCATGCCTTTCTTTTTATAACAATAAGTTAATTAAAACCCACACATTCAATAAGCCTCCGTTTTCTATAATGTCAAAAGTACAAATCGAAATATAAATTGAGTATAATTTCTATTCGCCCATAGCCACAGAATTACTAATAGAGAGTTTCTGGATAAATGTTAATGGAGCCCTTTGCAGAGCTGTTTAAATTATTACGTATTTTTAAAAGCTTGTGGTGGAAAATAGTCACGAAAACGAAATGTAACAACATTAAAAATGTAACTATAGAAAAGTAGCACAGTTCAAATGAAAGAGATAAAAACAGTAAGTAGACTAAATTAAAATATCAAATTTCTCATAAATGAAAAGACAGAGAATCTTAACATAATGTAAACATTGCTCATCCTACAATTCAGATACATAAAGTAAATGAATCAAAATCATAAAGAAAAGAACGTCATCAATGTTTACATAAAAGATAGTTTTATAAAATAATTATCAATAAATTAATATTCAAACCTATTATTAATGAAACAAAAGTAGAGATCCTATCTTATTGCTGCTATCCATTTCCTCTTTAAGGCGTCATTCTTCGGAAATTTATAAAATGTTCTCTCATATATTGTTATGAGAACACTGAGGAATGAAACAGACACTCATTCTAATTAAATTCAGACCTCTAAACAATTTACAGCACCTAAAGAGGTATATTAGGACTTATTTTTTTCAGAATTGAAATAAAACTGGAAGAAAAAAAAAATTATTATTATTGATGGGGAACTCTGTAACATCTACTGTTTCAACGTGCAAATATCATAGCAACAGACTGTATGGACCCAATTTTCGGTTGCTATGTGAAGTTCAGGAGAAAGCAGCAGCCCGTGACATCACCACTGATGAGCTCTATTATGATGATAATTATTATGATGATATATATCATAAGTTTAAGAAAAGAGAAGAAAATCCACGAATCCACTTTGCATTAAAAAAATCTCTTATCTCGTTACCTATTTTTTCTACTGCGTTCAAAGTTCTTTTTGAAGAAACAAAACAAAGTAATCAGCCAACTGCACGTCAAGGTCATAGGGCAATGTGTCTGAACGTTCGGTCTGAGAAAGAGATGGAGTGAATTTGAAATCAAGTGGTTTTTTTTTTGTTTTTTTTAGTTGAGTCAAGAGATAACAAAATTGCATGTTTATTTATTAGTTATAAATAAGTACTTGAGTGATTTTATTAGGCGCTTCTTTAAAAACAAAGATTATAAACATGAACAAAAAAGGATAAAAAAGTAATTTTGTTCAGAACTCTTCATATGAAACAATTTTCAACCATATCAACGTAAAAATCAATGTTTTGAAGAAGTTCAGTCGGATCAGGCCGAGATTTTAATAGTTTTTCGGACCAGGCCAAACTTTTAGCTTTTATGCCAGGCCATTGTTAGTTTTTTTTTTTTTTTTTGTACGGGCCGGGCTAATTCCCCCCCCCCCCCCCCTATGGATCGGCTACTTCACTCAAGAGAAAACACCAGCTCGCTAATGTTAATCCTATGGAAGAATAGTTTTAAAAACATTGTTCGCATTTCAGTAGGCTTAAATGATTTTTTTTTTTTTGGCATCGGATAGCTGAGGTCAATCTCTAAAACGATTCTTTTTCGATTTTGTTTACAGATGTTTTTCGTAGTGTACTTTGATTTTCAGAATCAGTTTCGAAAGTGAAAGAATTCTATTTAAAAAAAAAAACCTCTAAACACAATCGAAAAGTAAACAAGTTGGAAATTGCACGTCAAACGTGGCAAATGAGGTGCGTTCGTACTATAATTAGTTTTAGAAATATTTTTTGTACCGCAAATATTACTGAATGTATATTTTAGTGCATTTCGTCAATGCATATCATTTTCGTTCTGTTTGAAAGGCTGTAACATCATTAAAATGCACTAGCAATAATTTTTTCCCATTGGCCATAATGTAACAAAAACTTTTGACTGTCCCTGTAATTAAACTATACATCCAATTTGCATAAAATTTGAAAAGACTTGACAAAATTGTGTGACAATTACATATTTAAAATTTCAAACCATTCGGTTGGGTAGTTTTTGCTCTGTTATATGCAGACAGACGGACTGAACGACGACTATAGGTGCTACGTATTTATATAATTATGAATGCCCCTAAAAAGACTCTTTGTAGAGATCGACCTCAGCTATCCAATGCACAAAAGACCATTTAAAAATAATGGAATGCGAACGACATATTTAAAAAAAAAAATTCTTAGGATTTACATTAACGAGCCGGTGTTTTTGTGTGAGTAAAATAGCAGCATCGGCTCGCACAGCACATTTATACTTATTCTTGCAAAGTCATATGCATTGAAAATATTTCATATTTTATCGGCTTCTTTTAAATAGTTATATCACGGATGTCGTCCCACTTATTTTTTTATATTAGTCAGAACCATTTATTTTGTTTATCGCCTGACCCTGCTCATTAAAAAAAATTTCCTAATTCTGCTGACCCGGCCGGTTTCAAAGTTAAGTTTGAATTCATTTTGCCTGGTCGAGTCGGGTATCTATTTTAGGGGCCAGGTTTAAAATGAGTCCGATACTGAAAAAAATAAAGAAAAATCTTGCTCTCCCGTGTTTTTACTGTGTATTAGGAGATCCAGTGTTTGAGATTGCTGTAGTTAGAGACCAGTAGTTTCACAGAGTGAGCACTCTGTGAGCAGTTTTGCTTTACAAGTGGAAGGAAAGGGGGTTATTAGAGAAAAAGCTTGCGACAGCTGTACATTGCAGTATCCGGAGGGTAAAGGAATTTATTGGTGGATGTGCGGAAAATGTAATCACTTTTAACATGAGAACCGGTGAGACAAACGTTATTCATCCCATCCCGCTGATTGTTTAAAAATAAACAAATAACATTTCTTGGACATCTGCAGTTGAGAGACATTTTCTAATGTTTTGGTACCAATTCGAGAGTGCAAAACTATTGATCAAAGGGGAAAAAAGGGCGTCATAACATATTGGTGTGACGGGAAAAAAAAAAAAAAATATGCCATAAGACATTGCTGTAAAAGGAAAAAAAATCAGTGTACCTGCCACCCTGGCATAAGAGCCGCACTTAGAATATTTTATACTTTCAAACTCGTACATGCCATGGCTCATACGTCCGAAAATATGGTATATATTAAAGTGAGTTGTAAAATTCCAATGTACTCTTTGCCAACATAATACCTGTCTATCATTCTTTTAAAACTACAATCTTCAAAACGCCTGTTACAATCAAATAGAAAGCAAACTATCTTGAATGATTGTCAATCAATAATAAGAGTATCCACTCTCTTTGTTGGAGGATTAAGGATTTAACCTGATAAGTCCCATGGGTTGTTAACAAGATTTTTCGTTAAATTTCAAAATTTGAGTATATTTTTTCTTAATAGCCATATTTATTTAGTTTAAAATATTTTATTTTTATTCAATTATATTTTTGAAGTAAGCTATAGATTTATTTATTTTTATTAAATAAAGATAACAGTAAATTTCATATTTAAATTCCCAAAAAGAATTAGTTTCTGAAACAAATACCCTTACTCTTTTAATGAATTCTCAGGCGTCATTTGGTCAAAGTCAGCAATAAATAAATTATTTTTTAAATATCGCCTTCATGTAGTTAGAAAAAAAAAAAAAAAAAGCTTTACTACATTTTTTTAAATTACATAGATATTAAATTCCTTAAGACCTAAAAAAAACGAACTTCATATTTTCTGTTATTATACAAAATATATGTATAAAAAATAAATTAATATTTTTAAATATGGCCTTCATGTCGTTAAAAAAAAATCTAAACTTTACTATGTTTTTAAAATAGATATTAAATTCCTTAAAAAACAAACTTCATATTATATTTTCTGTTAAGTATACAACATAATAAATGCAATATACTTTCCAGTGGTCTTTTATCCGGTTGGTTTTTTCCAGTGTGTGCTTTTTTCCTGTGATTCCAGTATCCTATAAAAATGTTTATGTTAATTTATTTTATTTAGTTTAAATGTTTAGAATAATATATCTGGAAATTCCATGATCCTCAACCAAAAATCGCAAAAAAATTCAATTTCAATCAATTGCTTTTTTAACATAACAAAAAAAGAAAGTAAACTGTGCTAATTTCTAATTTTAGGCATATCTTAACAAAGATCTTGTTATTTACTTATTATCATTAATTTTTCCTTATTTGTTCTACAGTACAGGACCTATTATCCGGAATCCTCGGGACCGAAGGCTTTCCGGATTTTGGAATTTTCCGGATTTCGGGTCCACCCGAATTGCGTCAAAAAATCGCAGGAAAAACGCAAATTTCGTCAAAAAATCACGAAAACACACAAATTTCTTCAAAGGATCGAAAAAGCCCCCCGTAATTTCATCAAAAGATCGAAATTGCGGGGGCTTTTCATCAAAAGATCGAAATTTCGTCTTAAGATCGCGAAAAAAACTGCAAATTTGTCAAAAGATAGCGAATTAAACTGGAAATTTCGTCAAAAGTATGCAAAAAAAAAAGAAAAAGAAATTTCGTCAAAAGATCGTGTACAAACGAGAATTTCGTTAAAAGATCGCGGAAAAAACTCATTAGTGCCGAGGAGCCCCTCCCCTCTTCTGCAAACTTAAAAAAAATTTGCTGTGGATTTTTTCTTTTTTCTACTCAGAATCACTCCTGATTCAAGTAACAATTGTGTAGCCATAATATTTTGTCGAAGTGAGAGAGAGAGGATGTGAAATATCTGACGATTTTTTTTAAAAAACGAATTGTAATATAAATTTTAAACTAAAATTTAACCAAAAAAAAGTGATTTTTTTTTATTTCGGGGAGGGGGGGGGGGCAACGTGTTCCCCCATCGCTGATGTAACATATTTTAGTGGTTACACATTGCAACACAATATACCAAAAAAAAAATTAGAAATCTGTAAAATTTTCAAAAATTGCAAAATTTTAGTAAAAATTTACAAATTTTCTTTCTGGATTTCGGGTCTTTTCGGATTTTGGAATTCCGGATAATGGGTCCTGTACTGTATTAATATCTGAAAATACTAATGCCACTGATCAGGACATAAAAAAATATAAGTTGATATTTGATAAGATTAATTCAGGAAGTCCAAAAATTGTTATTATTAATACTACAGTAGACTCCCTTAAATCCGCGAACGCCTAAAATTCGCATATTTTTTCAGATGTAAACAATGAAACTTACAGATAAGTTGCAGGAACAAAATTCAAGATGGCGCCGAAATCAGCGACTACCGCAGTGTTCTTTTTACTAAATTTTTTGTTAATCATTCTCTTTTGGCTATTACAGCCGATTTATTACTAAATAAATTTATATTACTTTTGATTTTGATATAAATTAGCATATATATATCAAAAATTCCAGGGTTCGAAATGGAAAAATCCACGAACCAGAACGCTATTTTAAAATTATTTTTCGCGGAATGTTTTTTTTAAATTATAGACAAATTTATTTCTAAACATACAAAACAGTATAACAAAAGCATTCAAGACTCTAAATAACAATGAAAAAAAGTTACAGTGAGTGCAATAAGCTATATATACTGATAACAGCATTAACTCTGTTCTCCTTGCTATCACTAGATGGCAGCATAGGACTTTTAGAATCGGATTGAATCGATTTCATCCCTAATAATTTAATATTTTTCTAAATTTTTATTTTACATAATTATTTTAATAATTACTTACTTTTAAACTTATAAATTATTTTAATATTTTACTTATTTTAATGTTTCACTTTATTGTAAGCATTCATTATAATTTCCCTTTTTAACTACCAATCAAATTAATGTTTCAAAAACGTAAACAAATCAATGACCAGAAATCTGCAAAATTCTAAAATCCGCACAACCTCTGGTCCCAAGCTTTGCGGATTTGAGGGAGTCTACTGTAATATAATTTTATGTTAATAAACAAACAATTCAAATAGTGTTAAGTAAAATAAAAATAAAACTTTCCGATCGTATCTATTATAACTGACTTTTTTAAAATTTACAAAAAAAAAAAAAAGAAAAGAAAAATTTGTGATATTCAATCCAACTCAATTCAATCCAACTCTATATTCCAACTCAATTTCAAGTCAACTTGCAAACCAACCCCAGCCAGCCTAAAAAAAATTTCACTATTTCATAATCTGACAAAATAATTTTTGTCAAGCCACAACCTAACCCGAACTCGACATACTTCAACCTGAACCTGAAAAGAATGGAAATTAATTCATGCTTTAATGGAATTAAGAAAAGTAATCGGGAATTATATCTCTAATAACAATATTTATCTTTTATATATGGACATGGAATATTCAAATACAATAGACTCCCTCAAATCTGCATAGCTTGCGACCAGAGGTTGTGCAGATTTTAGAATTTTGCCAATTTTAAGTCATTGCTTTGTTTACATTTTAAACAGTAATTTGAATGTAAAAATGCAGTCAAAATTATAATGAATGCTTGCAATAAAGTAAAATGATAAAAAGTAAGATAATTTAAAAAATGATTAAAAATAAACATCAAGTAAATAATTAAAAATGTATAATTAAATATGATTAATAAAGATGAAATAGGGGAGAGGAGGGGGGGGGCACATGTGAACAATTTCTACATTTTTTACTATTTCTCAAAATTGTTCTGAGCTATTGAACCAAAAATTGATTTATATGAATATTTAGAATTTGTTTGTTCTTTTGGTGAAACTTTTGCATGTATTTATCAAGAATTTCTAGCTTATATCATCATTCTGAAAATTGTCTAAATTTGTTCACATGTGCCCCGGTAGAGGGGTAGTTGTGAACATAGCTTGTACACATGTCAACACATGCATAAAAAAGACAAAAATAATTTTTTGTGAACAAAAACTGTGATAAAAACTAATTAGATGCCCTCTTTCTAGTTGTGTGTGTGAATAAATCAATAAATGTTTCAACATAGATACAAGAAATTATTCGTAAAATTGTACACTAATATGCCTACTCCTTTTGAATCACTTTTAACTGTTATCTAACTTCCAGTAATTTAAAACTGTGAAGCAATCCTAAAAACACTGAATATATAGCTCAATGTTTAACAAGGGTAATTAAATTTCAAACTAAAAAAAAAAATGCATTCACAGATTTAACCTTTAACTGATGTTACCGGTCTCTCAGACCGCGGCTTTTTTCAATTTTTGTAGTTTAACTACAAACACTACTGAAATTTTGTTCTGTTTGGAACTTTAGTATTATCACCAGAGACTTTTGAACAGGTGAGTTTTAATTACAACAATCATATGCAAAAAATATAGTACAAAAACATCATCGTATGAGTTAATCATGCCTTTTATTCATCTTTCGATGGAGCAGTCTCACAGACCGCATCACACTAGTTATGTGACAATTTCTGTGACATCAGTTAAAGGTTAAAAAATACACTTTTGAACTGTTCACATCTTCCCCTGTATGTTCTGTTCACAAGTGCCCCATCTACCAAATTCAGCCTAACTTATTAAAAAAAGATATTTTTAATTGAAATAAGGAAACAAAACTTTTTGTAAGCTTACCTAATTAATGCCACAGTAGAATGCAATGCTGATATTCTTCTTTAAAAAATGTCTTGAATGAATTTTTACTTCAAGAACTTAAAAAGACTTTTTTACTTCACACCTTCTAAATCAAACAAATTACAACTACCAGGAATCAAAATGGCCTATTCTTCTGAAAATTCAGCCAAAAAATGGTACCAGTACTACCATCAATTGGTAATTTTTTGAATTTCTTTATTTCAAATTAACTGAGTGAAATATACATTTATTAACTTTTAATTTAAAGTTTCCATAACATTGCAGAATAATTAAAATAGGTAATTTAAAAATGGTGGAGTGGAAATAATAAAGGCAGTTGTTAAACATTTAATTAAGACATACAATACTGATCTATATTTTTGTAAGATGGTTTGCTAATGATGTTAAGATATGATATTATCCTCAATGGGATAAAAATTTAATCAAAAATTAAATTTTCACAAACATCATTAAATAAATTACATGAAACCATTGATGTAAGGCATAATTGAAGTGTGTTGAATCAACAAAAGATATATGCATATATTCAATTTACTGCATGAGATATAAAATGTATATAACAAATGTGATCATACATTCTTTATTGTACAATTAAGACTCCCTTTTATAATTAAGAAACCTTTTTGATTCTGTTGGAATATGAAAAATATTAACATTTCGTTTTTAATACACAGAAAAACACATGTATCATATATTGTGATAGTTTATGCAAATACATGCAAACATGTTACATATATGTAGATTCAGATATGTCCACAATTCACAGGTAAAGCAGCAGGAATATTCAAGTGTTAGGAATTGAAAGTGTTCACTAATTAGATGTCCGTTATTAAGGAGTGTCTGTTATAGAGATTTTACTGTATTACTATTTTATTGTATAAACTTTTTAACTGCGAAAATTATTTAGAAGTTTTTTGAGAGTCGAAACCCAGTCCGAAATCGTAATAATGAAAATCGTAGTACCCAAAGCAATAAAGTTGAAATCAACTCGGCCGGCAAGGAAAAAATATAGCACTAACCCAACCATTCAGCAGGTTACACAGTCTGATGCAAAAGTAATAATATAGGGTAAAATCAATTGTTATACACATACTTTATTTTTTAATACAAAAAAACTTTTAAAATAGAATCCCAAAAGACCAGAAGAAAAAAAAAACATTTTAAGTAGGTTTCAATCTTGTCAAGCACATCGTCTTTTTTAATTGAATTAATTCTTTTTTGAAGAAAACATGACAATAATAAATACCTACAACCTAGACATGAAATCAAAACATATAAAATGGTTAAGCCTAATTATAATCACCATGTTTCAATCCTTATGATACCTCCGTATACCCTCTACTACACCCCTGATGGAGATTTCTTACGAACATCCATCTTTAATAACTTGTATGAGAATTGTTTTTGCGATGTTTTATTAGTTTTGAATAAAATAAAATCCATAACGGTGAGCAGGAATTGTATATGTAATGCAATGGCGGATAAGCGAGGTGTTTGTACATGAAGCAGAAAACTTCGTCTGTATCACCATAAAAATTAATAATAATAGCGATAAGTATGTAATAAATAAATAGTAATGGTGATATGAGCAAAGTTTTCTACTCTATATATGTATTAGTGGTTTCTGTTTATTTTTTTATTCAGTACTCACCCCCGACACAGTTTAATAAATTATAATTAATACACAGAGTACTAAATAAATAACGTGAGACTGAATACATGATGCTCAACGATGAATCTCTCAGAATTTTATAAAAATCGGGCGTGACCCCTGGGCGAACGTGATGTCTGGACTAGTGTTAATGCATAGATATCTTTGTTTATATGATCTAATAATTTAATAATTAATTAACCTAATGATTTTGTTCACAAAGATATCTATAATTTTATAAAAATCGGGCGTGACCCCTGGGCGAACGTGATGTCTGGACTAGTGTTAATGCATAGATATCTTTGTTTATATGATCTAATAATTTAATAATTAATTAACCTAATGATTTTGTTCACAAAGATATCTATATGTGTGTGGTGTGATCTAATTTTTGTTTTATTCGCTGCTACTACTCCGGAGAGTAAGCAACAGCATTTCTTGAACATAGCTACCAAAAAAACTGTGAATGGATGAACGACGACTGGTGAACGTCTTTTATACCGTTTTTGCGGTCGGTTGGAGCGCCCTCTAGCTCTTTTACACTTTCCTCCTGTGTCAATTGCCTTTATAAAAGAGGCTGTTGCGGAATCGGAATATCTTACTGAATTCAGCGTCAAAATTCGGATTTTCCTGCTCAGAGGCAGGTGGAATCATGTAATGGCGGATGTAAGCAGTTATTATTTATGTATTTTGATAAAACATATCTTACGTTTTACGAAGTAAATCACATGTGATACGAATAATTTCATTGTTCATACCTATTTTACGATCAAAATGTGAATATTTTTCAGCAAATTGGTATGCAATAAATTTTATTTTCTAGGTAAAAATTTGTTTTATTTTGTTTTGTAATATGATAAAAAGAAATTATATTTTAGATTCTGCCTCCTTTCCAACCCTTATACTTTTTTGTTTACAGATTTGTTGACGAAGTAAATTTATATATTTCGTTCAAACTATGGCTGGGATTACGGTGCCTCGCTTAAGATCAACTTAGAGACTTACGATATAAACCTCAGAGTAAAGATAAGAAGCAGAGGCCGAATCCCATTGTTATTTCGGCCAGAACTTGAGGCACACATGTTTCTGCTTCCATCGCCAAAAGGTTGTCTTTTTTGGCGGTGATCATTGGCAACTGTCGGATTTGATTTATGCGAGAGAAACGCCCTACGCAAGAAAGTTTCAGCGGGAACCAGAGGAGAAAAACCGGTTTGGCGCGTTTTCTCTGCCCACCATCACGTGACGGTGGGTAGTGATCCCGGCGTCAAGAAAGGGTTGCTATTTCTGAGTCCAGATATGAGAAGATAAGATAAGATATGAGAAGTCTATGATATAAACAAAACGTAAACGGCATTACGGTGCCTCGCGATCTTACGACAGCTTGGAAGCAGCCGTAAGTTAAGACAGAAGTGGTTGCGCGCGCATCCACTTGCGTCTTATCTTAAGGCTGCCTCCAAGCTGTCGTAAGATCATGAGGCACCGTAATGCCGTTTACGTTTTGCTTATATCGTAAGTCTCTAAGTTGATCTTAAGTGAGGCACCGTAATCCCAGCTTATATACTGATATGCCACAAAAATTGTTTAAATGGCTTGTTATTATTTGATAGTATTTGTTTAAAATATTCATCATTCTTATCTATTTCGAAGATTTTTAGGTTTTTTTTTTAAACTGAACTTAATATTTCTGAATGACCTTTGTAGCTATGTATAACTTAAAATTAATAATAGCGATAAGTATGTAATAAATAAATAGTAATGGTGATATGAGCGAAGTTTTCTACTCTATTTATATATGTATTAGTGGTTTTTGTTTATTTTTTATTCACCACTCACCCCCGACACAGATAAATAAATTATAATTAATACACAGAGTACTAAATGTCTATATTACTAAATAAATAACGTGAGACTGAATACATGATGCTCAACGATGAATCTATCAGAATTTTATAAAAATCGGGCGTGACCCCCAGGGCGAACGTGATGTCTGGACTAGTGTTAATGCATAGATATCGTTGTTTATATATATCATCTAACAATTTAATAATTAATTAACATAATGGTTTGTCCACAAAGATATCTATATGTGTGTGGTGTGATCTAATTTTTGACTTATTGGCTGCTACTACTCCGTAGAGTAAGTAATAGCATTCCTAGATAATAGTTGCCGAAAGCACTGTGAACTGAAAATATAGAGTCGGTTGGTTGGTGCATACTGAGACCTGTGCTACAACCCGAAAGGGAGGCTTATGTCTCGGAAGTCCAGTGTTGGGAAAGGCCGAAAGGACGGAAGGAACATGCAAGAAGCAGGAGTGCGAGATGCATATCGAAGACAGTAAGGTCAAGGAAGCGGGATCACAAACAGGCAGAACAAGGAAACATCAAAGCAAGTGCGGGAGAGCCAGACGGGAGAAACGGATGAGCGCAGTAGCTCCATGGGGAGAAGAAAGGGCGGCCAACATGACGTCGCTATAGCTTGGGGAGGCGGGTAGTTTGAGGGTGAAAAAGAGCTGACGACGAGGGCCGTTGAGATATATGCAGTGAAGCAGCACATGTTCTGGGGTGTCTGGCTCGAAACAATGCCTGCAAAGTGGGGAGAAGACCTGGTTCATACGGAATAGACGCTTTCGAGTGAGGATCATCCCAGCCCTCCATCGGGCAATGAGGACATCTGTGGCCCGGGACGGAGTCCACAGAGAATAAGACCGGTCTGTTGAAAGGTGAGGATGGGAGGGCGCATAGTCACTGTTGAGCCACAAATAGTCGTTCTCAGCGAGCCAGTTCTTCTTGAGGTGGGAACGTAGGTCCTCCGGGGAAATCCATGGAATAGGCTGGCAAAGAAATGGACCATTTCTAGCCAAAGAATCAGCCCTCTCATTCGGGATGATGCCCTTGTGAGCGGCACACCAGACCAAGGTGATGGAGTAACCCATGTCACATCTGGATGAAATACTATGGATCAGGTGGAGAATAACCTTGGGTGAACGAAGAGAGTAAGCCTGGAGAGCACGCAGGACTGACAGGCTGTCTGTCAAAAGGAAGACTGTTCTATTAACAGGGAGCAGATGAGTAACGGCCATACACAGGGCAATCGCCTCCGCAGTAAAGATGGAGTTATAATGGGGGATCAAGGCAGCAACTGCGAGGTTAGAGTCAGCATCAACTGCCGCCACCGACGTCTTCGCATCATCTTTGGAGGCATCTGAAGATAAAACAGCACAGGAGCGGTGGGCCTCGCGCCAGCGGGCCCACTCGCCAACCAGCACTCGGTCCGGGAGAGATATGTCCTGAAAGGGGAGACCCTCAGTGATGATGTGGAGGGATAGGTGCTGAGGAGGAGGAGGCCAGATGAAACGCATTATCTGGGATGAATCGAAGCCATATGAGACAGTCAACTCGTCGCTGAGGCGAGACCATTTGGAACCAGGTCCAACAGGCAGAGGAGATCTGAGAGAGTCGCTGAGTGCGAGGCCTGGGGGCATGGCGAGCTGCCTTAAAAGGAAGGTCTTGGCCAGGAACAGGAGCCGGCTTTGGATAGTGGTCTCGCCAGCTTCACGGCGGAGGATCGGGATAGGAGTACACAAAGGGAGACCGGTAGTGGTGCGAAGAGCAGCATAATAGATTCTCTCCAGAGTCGTCATGGCAGTCTTATTGCAGTCGAAGAAGAGCGCACTTCCATACTCGATGAGGCTTCTCACGAGAACGTTGACAATTCGCAACAAGTGGGTGCTAGCCACGCCTCTAGAATGACTTGCCACAGCCTTGATGTAGTTGAGACGGCGAAGAACTTTAATACGGATCATCGAGAAATGTTGGCGAAAGTTGAGGGTGCGGCTGATCCAAATTCCCAAAATTTTCACAGAGGCGCTCCACGGGACCTCCCGCCCAGCAACTATCGGAGGGATACCCGGGTCGCGGCGCCGCGAGAAGTTGATGGCCAAGCACTTTTCGGGAGAGATTCTCAACTTGTTTGCCGCGCACCACGTGCCTATCCTCTGAAGTGCATTGTTTAACTTGTCCCGAGCGCGACCCTCGTTGGGGCCGATGACGTACACAATAATATCGTCGGCATAGACTATGAGATAGATGCCGTCTTTCAGGATCTCCACGATATCAGTCAAGTAAATCAGAAAGAGGAGGGGGGAGAGCACACTCCCCTGGGGGACACCAAGACGACAAGGGCCCACCCCAGAAGTAGCCGACCTCCACCTAATCTGGATCCGACGGTCCGTGAGAAACTCTGCAATCCAACGACCCATACGTCCGCGAATGCCCAAGGACGCCAACTTGTAGATAAGATTATCGATCCAAATCGAGTCATAGGCAGCCTTGATGTCCAAGCACACGGCAGCCACGAACTGGTTGAGCTCCCGTGCACGGCGCACATGGTCAACAAGAGTGCACAGGGCCGTAGTACAGTCCCTAAAGGGAAGAAAACCAAATTGGCTGGGAGGGAAAATATTTCGCCTGCCTGTCCAGACCAGGAGGCGACGGAGGATCATCCTCTCCATTACCTTGACGCAGACTGAAGTCAGCGCTATTGGTCTATACGAACTTGTATGCATAGCTGGTTTGCCCGGCTTACGAATCGGGATGATGGTAGTCAACTTCCAGGAGTCAGGAAGTGTTGAACTCTCAAAAGAAGCATTATACATCGAAAGGAGATTTTGCCGATTGCCAGAGTGCAGGTTTTGCAAAAGACGAACGGAGATACCGTCAGCACCAGGGGAAGTAGGTCTAGTGCATTTAAGCGCATGCGACAGCTCCTCCAAAGAAAAGCGGGCATCCAAGGCGCAGTCGCCATCGCTAAGGTCAAAGGGCAGTGGCTCAAAGGCGCCCAATTGTTGGAAGTGGCGCAAAAACGCCTCGGACTGGAGATGTGCAGAAACAATTGTCTGTGGGTTGCACAGCACGTTGCCGCCGTGTGGAGACTCTCGATTCGCGAGGCGCTTCAAGATCTTGAAGATGCTACCACTCGTGCAACTATTACGACAGATCTTGTCCCAATATTGGCGGGACACAAGTTTAATGTGTCTCCGAAGCTTTGCAGCGAACAGCTTGTAGTTATTCCAGTGATCTCTATAACAAGTCGAGCGGGCCCACTTCAGGAACCTCCGCTTCTGACGCAAGAGAAATTGACAAGTGGCATCCCACCAAGAGGGGAACGAGCGCGCCTGGGCACGCCGGACCACCCGGTGAGAGTTAATTGCCTGCTGGCACAAACGTTCAAACTTTGCATAGGAGGGATCCGGGGCATTCAATAGCTCATTGAGACAGGCGCTTGCCCTAGACCAATTCACCGACGTCAGGCTAGGCCCGGTCGGGGTGATCATGCTGTTGGAGAAGATGCAAATAGGATGATGATCAGAGTCAAAAGTGTCGGGGTGAACATAAAAGTGAAAGTCCCTATGGAGGGAAGGAGATAACAAAGTCAAGTCCAACAGGGAGGAAGGACCATTGGGAGCAGAGCGAGTTGGTGAGTCCATGTTCAAGAAGCAAATCTCCTGAGTGGCGGACCAATCCAACAGCTGACGAGCTCTAGGAGGGAGCGGAGGGTCACGAGCCAGCATGTTTATGTTGAAGTCGCCCAACAGAATGATCGGTGAGTCGCACGTATCGATGACGCCAGACAGCCACTCCTCTGGAAAGATGCCCGAAGGGGAGTAGACATTCAACAACAAGATCCAGGAGCGATTTAGCCAGACTTTAACCGCCAAGACCTCGAACTCAGGCTGTGGACAGGGAGGCAGAGGCACAAGGAGAGCAGCCAAAGAGGCCTGAACGGCCGTCACAAGGCCACCACCACGGGCAGCCAAACGGTCCTTACGGAACATGTTCATGCCCGGGAGCACAAAGACATCCGATGGGGAAAGGAAAGTTTCCTGAAGGCAGATGATACGAGCCTGGGCGAAGGTAGGGGAGCGGAGCCAATGACCATTGGCCCGGACGCTCCGACAATTCCACTGAACTAACAAGTTGAGCATAAAAGAAAAACGCGGAAAAAAGGCCAAACAGGACCCAGACAGCCAGGGACCCATGAACCCCAGCCCAGGGACCCGGCAGCAGAAACCGAACACGAGAATGGCTCTTAAAACCAACCCAACACCGAGAAAACATGGCAGGACAAGACAAAAAAAAACAACAAACAGCAACGCGAACATGCTTGCAGAAAAACAAGCACTAAAAACACCCCAAAAGGGAACAAAAAGGAAAAAGAAACCTACCTCAACCACACTAGGTGATGGAGGCGCCAGGATCAGACTTGTTAAGCATTGAGGAGGGGTCTTCCAAAATCCAGACATCCCCCAAGGAACAGTCCATACTTGGCAGTTGGAGAGGGGACAGGATGGGCATGGCTGTACACAATTTTTTGCTATTTTTGTTGCGTGACGGCAGATGAGCCGGAGGAGTTGCAGGCCGCTGCTGTTTTCCAACAGGGATCTGTGAGGGGGGAGGAGCACTTGGGACAAATGCGTCCCGCAGGGCCCCGACAACCGACGAGGTGATAGTAGTCAACATATTTTGGCAGTTAATGGCCTGGGCTTCCAGGACCGACTGCATCATGGCAGCTATGTTTTCGGCGAAGACTTGAAGCATGGCTTGGAGGTCAATTTTTGTAACGTAGTCGGCAGGCGGGGGAGGGGAAGCAGAGGCAACGTGGGCATATGATTCAGTCTTAGCATAAACACTGGCCGGAAATTGTTTCCGAGCCTCACTGAATGACAGGTGGTTTTCACTTTTGAACTTCAAAAATCTGGTTTCCTGGATGTACTTGGGACAGGCTTTATCCGTGACGCAGTGACTTCCTTTGCAATTGGCGCAAACCGGGGAATCAGCCGTACAAGGACCTGTGTGAGAAGCAGCGCACTGGCTACATACCCGGTTGCTGCGGCAAGCGCGGGCGCCGTGTGTAAATTTCCAACAGTTTGAGCACTGCCTAGGTCTATCAATGAAAAGGGAGATTTTGTACACCTGGTACCACATTCTGACAACCTCAGGTATAGTGCAACCCAACTTCGTCACTAGGACGGTCGCAGTGGGGCCAGTGTCCTTACGTACGAATCGTCGCACCTCCAGAACCGGGATGCCAGAGTATTCCAGCTCCTCCGCTATGTCATTGCAATCCACTTGAGGATCCATGTTGTGCAGAAGAAATCTTGAGGTAATGTTGTCGGTTAACAACATGGCTGAGACCGGGATACCCAGAAGGGTTTTGATGTTTAAAGCTTGGACCGCCGTGACCGCATCATGAGTGTACAAAGTGAGCTTCCCTTGCCGAGACAGCCGAACAGTATCAATTCCCACGTGATTGTTAACTTGCGCAGCAATGGCGTCGCGTAAGGCTTTCGGAATAACACCCGTGTCAGCAGAAAAGATTATGGAAACTCCCGCTATACCCGCTTCATGGAAAATTTCGACTTGAGATTTGTTTTTGCGATATAATATAGCACTATTCTGCGAAAAGCCTTCCTCATCTTTCATGTCAACATTATCCACCTTCTCGTTACTACGTGCGGCCGCAGTATTTTCGACCACTTGAGTTTGGGGAGACCCCGACATTGAAACAACTCAGCAGTTATACGACATTCTGAATTCAGTTCACTCGGAATATGGCGATTATTCCGGAGCGAATGGAAAGAGCGATTCTCCCCTAGCCAGATTCCGGATTCGGAATAATCGATATTTATTCCGTGGCTTTTGAAAGGAAGTGACATCACAAATTCCTTTGAAGTGTGAAGAACCAATCAGAATGAAAATATACGTCACGTTTTTTTTTTGTTTGTTTTTTTTTTCGCTTAGCTGATGGCTTTGACTAGCGAGGAGCTTTTAATCAGAATAATAATTTTCGAATAAATTTGCGTAACTGAGTGAATACCTAAAGAAAAATAACATACTTTTCAGTGCTGTATGAAATATTTCTAAAAAAGAATGAGGGTGTTGGGGGATCGCTCGCTGAAAAATAAAATATTACTATTGTTTTTGTTTTTCTATTTTTAACTTTCAGTAGTTTTTTTTTTTTTTTTTCCTGGTGTAGTTATTCTTACATTAAAGATGAAATATTTAAATCGGATAAATTAAGTATCAATGATTAATCATACACTGATTTATTTGTTATAATTTTTATTAATTTTGTATTTTGATTGACAAATAATTCATGATATTGGATATACAAAATTTCAACTTAAATTTGAAATCTATTTTACTATTAGCATACTTTTGTAGAATATTAGTGTATGTCATCTTGATGCACATTTCTCATAGAAATAACATACAGATGCGGATAATGTAGGATTAAATATATGATTAAGTATACACATTGTAGGATTAAATATATGTTCTGTGTAATATTAAAAAATTTTGTATTCTAGATTACATATATCCTTCATTTTTTGTATTTGTAGTTTTTCAAATTCCATAACACATTTTATTCTTGCTAATGCAATTGTAATCATCTGTAATACAATGGTGCAGTTAAGTTCTTAGCTTGATGGCAGTTACGAATCATAAAAGGAATAATTTCTTTTTTTTTTTTATGTTTATAAAATAGGTTTAGTAAGTACAGGAATGTGTAAAAACTAATGTAATGGAAAGCCCAAGTAGTCAAAATAAATTTCATTGAGCAGTTTTAAGGTTTCATAATAGGAGACCAATTTTAATCATCAGAATAAAAAGCGAGAAACTGTGGTAACAGATATACACAGGCCTTGCTGCTAATGTTTCTCATCCTCTTTCATGAATTTTGTAAAAAAAGAACTCCTGTTTTGCAATCTAGAAACAGTTGCATTCTAAAATATTTTTATCTCTTCAGACTTTTATTATTTTGATTTTTACACATCATGCATTGTTATTCACTTTAATGCAAGTTCCATCATATCAGGTTTTAGGTACTCCAGGAAGGGCTGCCTATACAATATAGATAGCACCATACATAATTTTGCTTAGAATTATTATTTAGATACACATATATATTATTTTTTTGTTCAATGTAAGTTCGTGTGTGTGTGTGTATATACATTTGATACGTATATATTGTGCGTGTGTGTCTGTGTCATAGCTTTCTTCAGGTATGGCAATTTTTTGCAAAGCCAAAAATTTGCAAACAATATCTATCGACTTTGTAATATACCAAATGTTTACATTAAAGATCCTGTCTTGGCAAAATATGTCAACCTGTGCTCTAATTGGGAACAAAGCATCTCATTGGCAATTGTTAGATACACTTAAATTGCACTTTTTTAAATATATTTATTTACTGTTTGGTTGAAAATTAGCTATATTAAATGAGAATTTTTTTTTCTTTTTTTTTTCCTTCTTTATAATAAAAACAAAAACTGAATACAATTACAACTGATAAAACTTTAATAAAAACTTATATTTATCCTATAAAAGTTTATTAGTAAAAAGTTGTTCCTTTATGGATACTCAGATATAGATATTGTCCATGTAAATAAAGAATAGTATGGTAGTACTCTTGACTTAAATATAAAAGAACCTGACCCTTATTTAATATAATAATTCAGTACTTCTTAGTTATTCCGTCGACCAATTTCGCCAAATTATATAAACCGCCAAACCACTCGCCAAATTATACACATTGACATAATTTTTATTTTAAATAACAAAAGAGCAAATAAATTAGTAAAACATTTAAAACGTCAAATTAATGGTTTTATTGGCCATTATTGGCATTTAATCTTACAATTAATTAATGGCAAACCATTATTGGCATTTAATCTTACAATTTGGAAACAGTAATTTGGTTGACGGGATAACTAAAAAGTACCAATAATTCTCATTACTGAAAAAAAAGACATTAATAGTCAAAACTCAATCATTGCTCCCCCCCCACCCCCTCTTTTTTTTTTTTTTTTTTTTTTTTTTTTTTTCATTGCAGCAGAATAGAGAAAAAAATATTTTAAGGATTAAATTAGATATTAAGATTAGATAATTAGTTCTGATTAATTCAAGGACAACAATGATTTGATTGTAAAAAATTATGATAATCAATATTTTACATGTAACTCATGTTACTTTTCACATTAGAATTTATTGAAGTGACTATTAAGCTTTATTATAATTTAAAGTTTTTATCATTTCGAGTTGAAAAAGAAAACTATTTTAAGATTAAAATATAATTTTATAAATGCTGAATTTTTATCTTTTTTTTTTTTTTTTTTTTTTTTTTATAGTCATTAAAATTGCTTGCTATTAATTTAAAATTCTTCATGTTTTTAAAGCAATAAAACTACTTTATTTTTTTTTTACTTTTCTTTCTTTTTTTTTGGAGGGGGGGGGGGGGAAGCTTATTTACAATACTGCCTTATTAACTAATAAATTCATTGAAGATGGAAAATAAAGATGATTTCTAAAATTTCATCGCAAGTAATATTTTTGTAAAAAATAAAAATATTTCATTAAAAAAAATCTGAACTTTATATGAGAGCATACATTATATGAACATTATGTGCACTGTTACTCTATGACCATTAGAGCAAATTTTCAGAAATACTTACAATTATTTTATTACAAAATATAAATAGGATAAAATAGATAGTATAACAAGTTAAATACCATCGTGTTCTACTCACATAAAATGTATCTAATTTGTAACAAAAAACACTTTACTTGTCTATATAATATATCAAAATTTTGTAACAAATCAGATATATTTTATGTGAATGATACATAATGGTATTTAACTTTTTATGTAATGTTTTATCCTAATAATAAAATAATTGGAAATATTTCTGAAAATTTACTCTAATGGTCACAAGAGTAATGAATGGATGTACCCGCATACTTTGCTTTTTGTATCATCAGCTTTTCTTTTTATAAACTCTTACCTTATAGCTGTATGATGGTATACATTCCTCAGATTTTTCTGTAACGTACAGCGTAGCAAACCACTGTATCTTAGTAATTTTTCAGAGAAACTCTAAGATGTTAGTTAAAATATCTGTCAGATACTCATCGCAAAATAATTTCATTTTTTTTACATGTACATACAACAGGTTTATTAAGTACATGGACATGTAAAAACTAACATAATGAAAAGCCCAACTAGTCAAGACAGCATTTTGTGTTCAATGTATGCACTGGAAATTTATTATAATATTGTATAGTAGTATCTACGTGAACATTAATTTTCTTTCATTTAACTTTCATTTGATAAATCTAGATATTGATGTATTTTAATAAACATTTTGGTTATATATATATCATCAAATTATCAGCACATTAAAAAAATGAGCTTTTTATAGCAGTCTTGGAAGCACTGACTTTACAACTTAGTTATTCAGTCATTCAAATTAGTTATGATTTTAATTTGTTTAATGATTAATAAAATCATATATACTATTATCTAAGTCATTTAAAAGCACTGGTGCAGCCAGAGGAAAGGATGATTTAGAAATTACTCCCCCCCCCCCCCCAAAGCTCTAATGACTGGTAAAACAAATAAAAATACTTTTGTATTATGATTATTATGTGACATGTAAAAAACAATGCAAAGGAAAGCACAGCATGTATTATTAATTTAACACATAGCTATTTATAGATTTCAAAATAAAACTTCCTTTCTTCAGAGCTAAAGTGAATAAATAGCAATAGCAGAAATATGCATTCTTTGTGTACATGTTACACGAATATTCCCCGCCCCCCTCTTTCTTACAAAAAAATAAATTCTACTGAAAAAGGGAATAATCCTTTTATCATGTCTTGAAATGTTGCATGCTATATTAATTATGTCTGTTATTTCTTTTCTTTAAATTAGTTTCTATACATTGTATCTATAATAAAAAAAAAAAAAAAAACTTTTTTATATATATGTATTCCTAATTAGAAGAACAAATATTTAGAGTTGATAATACAAGTCATGTTAAACAATTTTTAAATAGGAAATTAGGGTTACAATATATTTTTAATCAAGAACTCAGGGTGTTTCTCTTAACCCTCTCAGCACAAATTTTTTTTTTCCAATTTTGGGAAAAATTACTTTTACTGTAACAAAATTAAAAGTAGCTATCGAAATAACAGAAGTTACAGTTTACTGAAATTTAACGAATGTAGTTATGTTGCATGTTTTTCATATAAAAATAGTCTAAGGAAGAATTTTTTAAGACGTTTGGAAAATGTCGTATTACAACCAGATTAAAGAAACATAAAAAATTTAGTAGTATCTTTTATTTCTTATCACAAATTTATAATTCGAAAAAGGAGTCCCTAATTTAAATTTAAAGAGTGAAACATATGTTTGAAATTAAAAGAAACACCAACGGTTTACTAATAATTAATAAAACTTTTATTAATATTATTATTAAATGCTGAAGCATAAGTAAAGTCATAATAGTAAATGTATCAACATATGCTATCGCTATTAGGTGCTGGAACTAACAAAAATATTTTTTTTTCTTTCAAATATTGCAATTCGAAGTAGGAGCCTCATATGAGGATTAGGGTGACGAGAAGGTTAAAGTCAAATTTGGATTTTTGTTCATAGTTTTAAAAATATAGTTCAGCAAAATATTCAACAATTAACAGATTGCTTTCTG
This sequence comes from Maratus speciosus, assembly GCA_963932465.1. Classification (NCBI taxonomy): domain Eukaryota; kingdom Metazoa; phylum Arthropoda; class Arachnida; order Araneae; family Salticidae; genus Maratus; species Maratus speciosus. Next base: position 559,116,401 of record OZ010787.1, on the reverse strand, counting down.
CAAATGGAATGACATCATGGAATGTGCATTACAATTTAATCTGCGATATCAGAAGTATTGTCAGTCGCATTCTAAATTACGGAAGCCCTAGTTCAATTGTTTGTAATTTGTGTACAAACGATGGTCATTTCCAATGTTACTGCTGATATGTTTTTTTGTTCCACATTTTTTTTAATCTTATGGTGAAGAATGGGCTTGCTTTTTTTTTTCTTATATAAATTCTTGGGATAACTATGTGGTATATTAATTATGGCTTTTAATACTTTTCTTTACATTAATTTTTATCGTCTCAAATAGTCAACATAAAAATTACATTTTTGAACAATTAAACAATTTTTTTTTTTAATAAATTGATGAAAAACCTTTCCTGGAGAAAAATCCTAGGCTATGTAATTGTTATGACGATGCATATTTTTTAACCCCTTCAGGATGAGCGTCTTTTACAGAATTTTTAATCTTTAATCACCGGTTTTTTAAACCAGAAATTTTTGCCTAATTGAATGGGCAAAATGCTCATATTAAATAAGACAAAATTTACAATAAAAATTTACTGATGAGAATAATCCCCGATTCTGAGCACCTTACGCGGCACGAATACCGGTCGCTTGTCCCCAAGGGGTTAAATACGTAATCATACTATATTTTTACTTGTAGTCATCTATGAGTACATAGATATTGGTAAATATAAATACAGTAGAACCCTGATGATCCGAAATTCCGGTTAATACGAACCGATTTTATATTCGAAAATTACTGGATTTGAAATATACCGGATTATGAAATTTCTATATTTATACTCTGAATTACAGAATGAATATCATGTAGAAGTTAGAATTAAACAAAAAAAGGCAGTAAAGCATGTTTTTCATTCTTTAAATAGCTTGAAAAGAAATTAAAAAAATACTGAATAATGTAAAAGTACAATATATGTAAGCGAATATAAAATAAAAACGTGCACTGTAGGTCTACTCGTAGAAGCCGTCGTAAAAGAAATCTTGAATATCAGTTTGTTTGCTAGTCATTATAAAATTCTTTTCTAAAATGCAAAAAGTATTTAATTCAGATGATAAAAATATATTTTTCCTTTCAACAGTTTTGTTTCGCAAATTATTTACAGAAATGTTTTTTCTTCCTTCTTACTCGACATGGTGACTCAGGTATTTATAGAATTGCGATTTTGAACCATTTGTAATGAGTTGTTACATAATTCCTCATTCTGAAGTTTCATTGGATTATTATAGACATCAGGAGTGATTAAACAAATAATACTATTCTTTTCCAAAAGTCATGCCGTACCTTAGGATTCCGGATTACAGGATGTTTACTGTACTACTACTTATAACTTTTTTAGCACGCATTTTTATTTTGCTTCTATTTTTATCGAAATTTTGGGTAATCCGAATTTTTTGTAATACGAACAGCCACTGGTCCCAATTAGTTTGGATTAGCGAGGTTCTACTGTATTTAATTAATATCAATACTTAACTTGAAAAAAAAAAAATCTGATTTTCAATCTTGATTTAAGGTACTGAATGTCTATCAAGAGTTATAGGTTTCCAAAACAATTAAACCTTTAATTTGATGACATTAAGAAGCATAATTTAATTTTGGTACTTTTCGGTTAGCCGGGCGCCCGTGTTATATATACATACATATGTATATCTACATATACATACATATGTATGTATAACACTGGCACCCGGCTAACCGAAAATACCATAATTTTTTATAATTAATGAAATTATAATTAGTAATTATAAAACTAATAAAAACTGCAAATGTCAATTCATTAGTTAATAGCAGAAATGGCAGTAACTGCTCTTCTTGCACTTGTACTTTGTAAAATAATTGACATCACATAAATCTAAAATTATACACATACATGTATATGTTAACGAAAAAAATTATGAAAATTATACCCAGGGTGGGTCCGTAAATATATTTTTGAATATATCAAAAATATCCGATATTTTTTATGTATATCTAATGTTTTCAAAATAGTCGACTTATTGTTGATAAATATTTTTAAAAGTAATATAAATTAGAAACTGAAAAATATTGCACTTAATATGAAAACTTTATAAATCGATATTCTAAAAAGGTGATTTCCCTTTTTTTCCTCACTTACAACAAAATTGAAGTATTTTTCAAGGGACATTATTCTTTGAAAAAATAAGAGTATAATATACAATTAGTGTGAATAGCCTGTGAGCTCAGTGCCATCAATTTAACTGAGCACATTTCTTTTTATTTTTTATAAGGGTAGTTTCATTTTCAGAACTGGTTCCACAAGTGAATTTATCCTTATATATAAAAAAAGTAAATCAAAAAACTACAAATGTATAATAAAAGTTGAGAAATCTGTAAACTATCCTCTCATAAGAATAACATTAGCTTGAGTGTTTCTGTCCGTGACTAGCGTAGGCTCTTAAGAGGCTACTTCAGTTATGAGAAAAAATGAGAACATTAATGTTAATCCTATGGGGGCATTATTTTCAAATTACTCCCTTTGATTTTAATATTTTTGAATAATTGTTTTGCATAGGATTGCTGAGGACGATCTCTAACTGCGCTAGTTTTTACTTTTTCAATTTTGGTTACAGTTTTCTTTTTCTTTTGGTATTAGGATAGTTTCAATTTCAGAATCGGTTCCAAAAGTGAAAGTGGCCTAATTAAAAATAGCTGTAAAATAAATCAAAAAATGGTCTTTGTTGTGTAGATCTACCTCAGCTATCCATTGCAATAATAAAAAAAAATCATTTAAAAATATTCAAATGCAAATGAGATATCTTAAAAAAATTCTCCCATTGGATTAACATTAGCAAATGGGTGATTTCACGTGATTGAAGTAACCTTTTTAAGAGTCCACACTAGTCACAGGAAAAAGGAAAATGTTAAATCTATGGGGGCATTATTTTCAAAAATAGCTGAGGATGATCTATAACCAGGCTAGTTTTTATTTTTTCGAGTTTGGTTTCAGATTTAAAAACGATTACTTTCACTTTTGGAACCGGTTCTGAAATCGAAACTATCCTAATAAAATAAAATTAAAAAAAACTATAACCAAAATCAAAAAAGTAAAAACTAGCCTGTTATAGATCGTCCTCAACTACCCTATGCCCAAAAATATTAAAATTCAAATGAGAAATTTGAAAATAAAGACCCCATATAAACATTAGTGTTTTCCTTTCTTCCCGTGATAGTGTGAGCTCTTAAGAGGCTACTTCAGCCACACGAAAACACCTGTTTGCTAATGTTAATCCAATGGGAGAAATTTCAGATATCTCGTTTGCATTTGAAAGCTGAGGTAGATCTATACAACATAGACCATTTTTCGATTTTGTTTACAAGTACTAGTTAACGTTTAATGATCCCACCTTTTGAGAATCTCCCATGTAGATGGGATCTATAACACAATCCAAATTTGTTTTTAAACTGCAGGGATTATTGATTAAAACTCTTTGTATTTTTTATTTATTTATTTATTTTTAACTAGTTTTGGAAAATAGTCAAATGCAACTGAAAAATAATTTGAACAGAGACATGATATATTGCAAACATTGGTGTTAAATTAAGTTGGAAAAGTTACTCTCAAAATTCTGAGACAGAAAGGCTAAACTTTTAAAAGGCTAACTTTTTCTTCTTTTTTACATTCATGTAAAGTGAAAATCACTTTGTTTAGATTAAAAAAGCTTTTAATATTTTATATTTTTTAAATTAATTTTAATTATGATCATGATGACGTAACTTACAAATAAACTGTTTAAGATAAAAGTTCCAATCAAGGGGGGCAAATAGAAAATGCACGTTAACTGGGAACCTTAATGAAGCATAATAAATTTGATTATGTGAATAACCTTAAATATGTCAAAGCAATTCAAATTTTCTTACATATGTTAATTCTCAAGTAATTTTTTATGCATACATTTTTTTTTTTTTTTAATTTAAGTAAAAAGATAGGGAACTTTTATGTTTGCCAGGTGCAAATCCTGCCAACCGCGATTTTTTTCTCGTCAGTGACAGCTTTTATTTTTTGCTATGGAAATTAGAAATAATACATTGATCATGAAATTAAATATTTTGCTTTGTGGTCTTCTTTATAAATTTTTGTTTTTATAAAACTTCTTTAAAAAGACAGTGTGAGATTTTTTTTAATTTTTTCTGTATTTTAACTGATATTAGTAAAAGGCATGTATGTAATTTAATGAAAATTATGTATTTTAAATGAAATAAGTGAAGGGTTTATATTTAAAATTAAATTAATTCAACACAAAGTTGGGCTATAAAAGGAATTTTTGTCAATTTATCACCTGATCTACTAACATAAAAGTAGTACCAATACCAAGTTAGAAATTAAAAATTCTCTTATTTTCTTTTACACAAAATTTTGTTTAACTCCTCTAGCCATAATGATATTTTACTCTGAATTTTAATGTTTTGAAAATTATTTGTTTCAGATGCTGTTGAGAAAGAAACTTATATCAAGGGCACACATTGAAAGAGTATTAAAGGAATAGTTACAACATATATAAGAACTTAAATGTTATGTAAAAAAAAGTCTATAAATGTAAATTAAAGTACTTTAAATGTATTTGTTGGTGTTGTTATTTTACAGTATTTTTTTCTTTCTTAACAGTGATTTAAAACGTATGTACTTCAGCAATTGCATTGTTTAAAACTTAAAATTCATGCATTCTAAAGCAGCGAGTAAAATAATTGTATAATTATTTTAAAATATTACATCCATACTGGAATAGAAGATGTAAATAGGAGTTTATTAAGTATTTTGTAAAGAATATCATGATGTAAAGTGATTTTAATATATTGTTTATGTGTTTAATGGCAAGCTTCTCATTTATTTACTATAAAAAATAATAAGGAATTCAATGGATCTCAGACATAGAACAACTAGATTGAATGTACTATTTATTATTTCATTAAAACCAAAACTTGACAGAACAAGTTATCAGGTAAGAAGTTTTAGATATAATAGAATCTAATGGTATAAATATTATGAAACTTTTATGATCTTGTGTGTTTTTACTTCAAGCTAAAGGGAAGAGAAAATATACCTAATTCTACCCTACCTAAAAACAGAAGTTTTTATTGCACTTGAAAAGAATGCTTTTTTAATTGCTTCCATATTTAAAATCTGACATCATAAAATGTTATCATTATTTTCTTTTGATTTATCCTAAAAATTAAATACTAAAAATTTTTGGTTTGTTTAAAGTAAATGTAATATATATCATTGATTATTAACAGAACTTAATATATTATTAACAGTAAATATTGAGCTAAATGCTTACATACTTTTAAAAAATGTAATATATTTCTCTTGAATTTTAATTTAAAGAAATGTAATTAGTTCAGAAAAAAAATATAACAAATACAAAACATATTTGTTACTTGAGAATGAAGTATTTTCATTCTGAGTTTTCATTATTTCTTCGCCATGCAGTAGGCAATGTTCTTTATCTGTTTTTATAAATCATGAAAAAAAAAAAAAAAATGAGAAAATTGATACTGCAGAAGAATCGATAAAAATTCTGAGAATTTTTTTGTTAAAATGTCATTTAGTGCATACTCAAATTTTTCATTTTAAATGAAAACTTCTTGCACATTCACAATTTCAATTTTGAAACTAAATACATGAAATTTTTAAACAAGTTTACTACATTTTTCAATTCTCTCAAATGAGACATGTCTTAAATTGTGGTTGTCTAAATACACGTACACACATGAAGTTTCCAGACATTATTTTAATACGAAATTTTATTTCTTTTAAGTAGGGTCTGTATTAAGTTGTAACCGATGTTTTCGCTGGTGGCCTTTCCCCTGTTGTATCTCAAAAATCTGATTAAAATAAAAATTTTGACAGTGTTAAAAAACAAAGATTTTACCCTCTTATTTATTTATTTTTTTAGAAATATTAAAATTGCTATTTAACTTTATTTTTACCTATATTAAATTTAAAAAAACTGCAAATTTGATGTATTTATGAATTTAAATGACTGTGGAAAAGTATGAGGAATATCAAAAGAATGAAATTAAATTTATTTAATACATATATAACAATTGGTGTTGAATTCAGAGGGTGGCCCAGGAGGGAATCCTCCTCTTCCCCATATAGGTTTGAGATTTATCCGTTTTAATGAACGAAAGTGCAATTTGACCCACAGATCTCTAAAATACACCCCCCTCCCCTGCCTGGAGCCACAGAAATCCCTCCCTGAGAGGTCTGAATTCAATACTGATAACAATATTTAACAATATTTTAAACTGTTCTAAGAAAATGAGGAATTTTTTACGCATTCAGCTATTACTGATAAAATTTGTTATTTTTCAAAAATTTCAATTCAGTTACTTTTTCATCACTAATTTTAATGCAGATTTTGCTTAGGAGCAAAATTCATTTGTTAGAAAAGAAGTATATTAAGTCTAGACCAATAGACCCTTGCAAGGCTTTCACACTGTAATATTTACTGTAAATTAAGTGCATTTTTCCTAAATTTATATTTGCAATTTTTTTTTAAACCAAACAAATTGTACTAATAGGAGTATACTATGTCAAAAGCTTTTTGTATAAAATCCAATTCAACTTTGTGTATTTACCTAAAAAAAGGGGTGTTGAAATCAGAAAAAATGTGTATGATGATATTAATCTAAAAGTATAAAGAAAATTCAGTTTGTTATATTAGATATGGGCGAAGAATCCTATCCAATGATACCCCATTCATCTTATGCTACTTATTAGTTGAAAAAAGATGTTGATAACAGAAATAATAAATAATTTTTCTCTTGAAATGAACTAGTATTTTCTTCGTATTCATTTTTCATGCTTATTTTTAAATATTTTTAGTATAATTTATTTATATTGAAGGATTCCTATATTTGCGAAAAACAACAGGAAAAATAATCACACAAAAAGAAATCTATTAAAATATATTTTTCAATAATATAAGATTTTAAAAATCAAAAAATGAAGGGGGGTTGCAATTACCCCACCTGTCCTTTCTAAATGATGCTTCTGATTTTTATTATTTTTATTGTACACTGACATTTCTATTAAAAAATAGTGGTAACCTGGACAACAATTGTCCAGGCTACCACTATTTTTTAATAGAAATCTTTCAGTGTGCGCCGTAGCTCAGTTTAAGATAAAATTAATAGAAATCTGAAGCCTCATCTAGGAAAAACAGGGTGGGGCAATTGCCCTTCCTTCCTATTTATTTTATTTTTTTATATAAAGCGTCCGCTACTGATCCGAAGAGCATCCTATGAATGCCGCATGCCGGACGAGCAGAGGATGCAAATTCTATTTGTTTTATCTGGTCCTATGAGCGTCCTACTGTCATCCTATGAATGGCTGAAAATGACGTCCGAAGGACGTGATTAGGTGTCTCTTTCTGCTCCCCCGCGGACGTCCGCCGGATAACGATGGGATATTGTAGGACATCCGATGGACGAGGCAATATACTGCATAGGACGTCTTTCGTATGTCCTCAGGACGTGTTTGTGTTGTATGGGTTTATATTAAAATATTAAACGTTAATAAATAATGTATCAAATTTTAAAGACTAATTAGAATCTTGATTATTTTAGCATTGCCATATGATAGAATATCTCATAACATCTTCATCATAAAAATAAAAGATATTTTAAGAAAATATAACATAACTCCTTCTTCCACGAAACTCTTTAATTAATGCCATTTGTTATTAAAAAAAATTGACAGTGATAAAAATTGGTCAAATTTCACACAGTCATTTTTATTTAAATTTGTTTAGAATGTATTTTGTTGTAGTAGTTATCTTTGCAGAAAGAGCAGATGTTTAATGATGAACACAACATATTGAGTTCAATTGTCATAGAATCTTTCATTAGATAGTTGAAATTCAATTCTTAAACAATACCAATTTAGATACCATTTCAGCCCATGTCTCGGTCTGGGGAAATTCAGATAATTTTTAAATGATCTAGGAATAACCTGTTTCTTTAGTTTTAATATCTCGTTCAGATTAAAAGAAATTTGCTGCGCCCGGCCTGATTTATTAACTATCTTGGAAGGGGTGAAATTGCTCAATCTATAAACGCATTTTTGTTTGCAAATCTTATTGGATTTTAAACTGACTGTTTTGAATATATGAACGTCCTTTAGCTGCATACTTCTAAAAGTAATATTTCTGAATTTTGTAAACGTTTTTTTAAAGGGGGGGGGGGGGGTATTTGTTTATAATAAACATCATAATATGATTTAAAGTAAACATGTGTTTTTCATTCCTATACATTAAAAACTAGGGATGCAACGGATACTCTGTATTCGACCTATTTCGTCATAATACCGAACATTTGGCTAGCCCGAAGATATTGTAACGATATTTTTAACAGACTTATTTTGCTTTCTGTGAAATATGCTGATGTAACTAGAAAAGCTGGAAATTGCCAAAATTCACACCCAAACAGTAATATGTGCTGTGTCACTGACCAAATCTTTATTTTTCATACAAAGCAAAATAAATATGATGAAAATCTCACTGAAATATCTGTATTATTGTTAAAGTTATGAACGAAAATTCGGGTTCAGCTTGCAGTGAGTCACCCTATATATTTTATTTACTGTATTGTATTTTTGATGGAAAAATGAATTGCGATGTTGGTTTACTGTGCAAAAAATGTTTGTCTTAACCACATTATATCGCATGTAAGCTTTTTTCAAAATTTTAGGAACACTCTGTATGTACAACTTCTGATAATCATTGCCCACTATAGTACATTTGAAACTTCATAGATAAATCAAAAGGAGCAATAAAAGATTTTTGGCTGAGTTGCCACCATTTGAATAGTTTTCTTTCTTAGTTTAGTTCCTTTCTTGCAAATTAGCACTATATGATTGTAAAATTTTCCTTCAAGGTACTTAAAAATCTCTTTTCGAATTTAAAATATTTTTTTCGAAAACAAGAAAGTTTTATTACTTTATTTTAATTCACTTAAGAAGCTATAGAGTTTTTAACGTTTTATTATTTAAAGAGGTTTTAAAACTATTCTCTTTTTGAATAATAAATCAAAACATATATTTTTTGTTGTGTAAAGCATACTTGTGAAAAGCAATCAAGTTCATGGAAGTATATGTGCTAAATATGATGTGAAATTGCTTTAAAATTTTTTTCAATACTTTTAAATTCTGTAATATTGGAATATTCGGTCAGTGAAATTTTCTCGTGTTTGGTTTAGACATGTGTCATATACTTGGTATTCGGCCAAAATCACTAATCGGTGCATACCTTTAAAAACCTTTCGAATGCAATATAAATAATTTTGACGAATGCAACTTTTTTTTTCTTTTTTTTTTTTTTTTTTCATTTCATAGTAGTAAAAAAAACAAAACTTTAGCTTATTTATTTTGTGCGAAAATTATTTTATGTAAAAATATTTTCTATGCGAGTTTTAATTAATCAAATCTCTTTCATACTGAATTCTGATAGAGATAATCAAATTTTAAATTAACACACAGCTTCAGAAATAGTCATAATTTTATAATTATACGTACAATTAAAATTTAAAAATAGATTAAACAGAATTTTAAAAACATTTTTGATTTGTCTCTTTTTGAATATTTTATGCATTATTTTTTACTATATGTCCACTTTACTTCAACGATATGTCAACATCGCGATTTAAAAGTTATGTTATTATTAAGTATTTTATACATGTAAACATTTTATATTTGTTTGCATAAATAGAAATTTTCCAGTGTTGAGTAATCCAATGAATTTTAAATAAAGGGGGAAATGAACTATAGTTCATCTCCCAATTTCAGGCCTGAAATGTTTTATAATAGAGTAGGCTTTGCATTAAAAATATTTTATGGATGATGCAATAAACTTTTGTTACGCGTAATCATATACCAATTTTTAAGCAATAAATATTATACACTTTCCCTTTCACTTAAAATAAATGATTGATGTGAACGCTAAATTAAAAGAGGGCCAATTAGAGGTCAAATTTGAATTTTTCCTGTAACAAACTCACGCTGATGTACTTTTTACTGCAACTAAATGAAACATGGATAGTCTTTTCAATATTTAAATGTATTTGGTGTTTTTCATTTGATATTTTCGAGGCAGAAAGTAAATGAAAAAAGATCAAAATTTTATTTGGATACTTACATTTTCCTTGAGTATGTACAAAATGCAATAATTTTCTTTAAATAAATAAACATATAAGTAGTTGGGAGGGAAAGGGGCTCCAAATAAAATGTGCCTATGGTTTCAAGAAATTTTAAATATAGCTGAATATTTGAAAAGCAGCAAAATTGTTGTTTTGCCTTTTTTTAATGCCAGTGTGGGAATATTCATGAAAGATGAAAAACATAAGGAAATAAATGCATGCACCTTTTATTGCATTTCTTATTATTAATAATATTATTAAAGGGCTCAAATGTTTTTAAATTTGATGCACAAACAGGCTAATTATTTTGCATATTTTCTTTTACAAAATAGCAAAATATACAATAAATATGATGATAAATTACCAGTAGCAGATTGTTAGTAAAGAACAAGAACTAAATATCTTTTTCACTTTTATAATCTCTTACGGTTGAAATAAAACTATTATTAAGGTAGACAAAATTATAAAAAATATTCTAAGATTGACTAATGGATATTCAGGTATAAATTTTATTAGGTTGCTTCTACTTTCAATACAAAAAGTAAAATGCTTCTTATTGCAGCCGTTCGGACAAAAGCATTTACAGAATTTGTTTTTATATTTTGATCGATCACGACTCCTATATACCCATAAACTACCTCCAGTTTAAATTGATTTTTACATATATATCTGATTTTTGTCATGGTGTAACATTTGTACTTATGAACCGATGCGGATGAAACGCAGCATGTCGTGTACAAAACATACCAAGATCTCAACCGAGTTCGTTGGTCAGCTTCGTCCATCAACTTGTTTCAAAATGGCTCAAGAAGCAAAAAAAGATAATAATAATAAATAAATAAATAAAATGCAAAAGGGTGTGCAAAAGAGTTTGAAGTTCAATTTTTTTTACTTTATATATTCCGACTTGATACAACGATTTAGGAGCATTTATTGTTGTGCCTCTATCTTAAACTAAATCGGATGTGCCAATCCTAAAACTTTCTTCTATCTCATATTTTTTTTTGTTAATACTTCAAAATTCGCTACCACAGTGCCAAAATCTAATGTCAGTCTATGTCCATCATCATAATTCTAAAGGTATAGGTTCGTTGAATTGTTCATTTTTAAAAAGGAGATAGAAGCATCGCATCTCTCAAACAAATAATTTAATTTCGGTACCTACCCTCTTAGATGTTTGCATAAAAAATTCCCAAACCAAAGAGTATAAAAGCAACAACTTTGCGCAGTATGCATCCAAGTCTAATAAGGATCTATTTACGTGAATGTGTAAATAGAATAAAAAGTTTGATTAAATTTCGCACCTTAGTTTTTGAGATATAACTATCAAAGAATTGTGAAAAATGCTGCATAGCAGCGCCACTTGTTTTATGATTTGCATGAAAACCTAATAAGCGCCAACTTATGTGTTTGATAAAATTCCATGCATTAGTTCTTCCGATATATGACAATTGCTAAAATCATGTACATCCAGGGGAAATGAAGCATAGAAACGTCACCTGTTGGACGATTTACACCAAAACCTAATCAGAAACAACTTATGTCAACGTCTAACTGAATCTGAAGTTTGGTGAAAATCCGTGCATTAGTTCTTGAGATAGAGCTATTGCGAAAATTGTGAAAAATTCAGCATATCAGCGCCACTTTTTAGGTTAATTATGCCAAAAACTAATCAGCACAAATGTATAACAAGGTATAACTGAATCTGAAGTTTCATGGAACATCTGTGCATTAGTTCTTGAGATTGAGCTATTGCGGAAAATGCAGCATAGCAGCGCCACCTCTGGGGAAATTTAAACCAAAAACTAACAAACACCAAGTTATATCAAGGTATAACTGAATCTAAAGTTTTATCAAATTCCGTGCATTAGTTCTTGAGCTAGATTGCCTGCAAAATTTGTGTCAGCTACAACACAGACATTTTCTAAAAACAGTCAAATCATATTCAGGACCTTCTAAAACATATATATCCGTCGAAAACCGGAAGTCATTTTTTTTTTTACGAATCCAATATTTTCTTCTTGTAAAGATAGATGAAAGTAAAAAGGCTGAAAAATAAAGTCGGTAAGGTATCCAGCTTTCAGTGAACAAATGCCGTAACACAGAATGGAAATGTTGACCCACGTCTCCCCTGTTCTTTCTCCCTTCAAAATGTTCTTTTTTACAATTTTAAAGTTTTGAAACAAATTTAGAATTTACATTAATAATTTCCAGAAACATTTTTGTTAAATTTCTCGCTTATTAATTCTTGAAATAAATAGATTCAGTTTACTTTGTTTATATAAAATCACAAGGGATCGGAAAACTTATCAGTTTAGACAGGTTCCAGTCTTTTAGCAGGTATGATTTGATTGTAATGGTATTCCTTCTGTCGTAACTACAAAAAATTTCTCAATGAATTCTGTTTAAAACAGGTTTTACTGTATTCAATTACACAGAATGAAGTGTTTCAACATTTTGTTAATAGAAAAGTGGAATTTGGTAAGGTTCAAAACATTCATTTTTTTTAAAGTCGAATTTTGGGAAATCGGGATGGTTCAGGTACTCTTTTAAAAACCTGGAAAATAAAGAAATGTGTTTGGACTCTCGGACATTAAGCAAAAAAAAGTAGTCTATTTGGACCTAACATGAAAAGTTGCGACGAGAAGAAAAGTAGTCTATTTGGGTCCAAACAGACTACTTTTATTCTCGTCTCAACGTTTCATGTGGTAAGGTGCTCCCTTTCATGTTTTATAACATTCGTAGGATGTTGAGATCAGAAGTTACTAGATGACTTCATCGAAAAGTTCATTTCCGCCTCTTTATTTTGTTGATGACCACATAACGCTTGGAAAAGAAAAGCCTTGAAAGATTTATTACTTTTTGTCAGATAAAGAATATAAAGTTCGGTTTATTTGCTTTATCCGACGAAACACTAAAAATATTTCAAATGGTCTTTCTTTTTCAAGCGCTCTGTGGCCATCAACAAAAGAAAGAGGTGGAGATGGGCATGCCAACGACGTTCACTGATTACAGCTGACCTCTAGACATCTGACGAAAGTCATAAAACCTGAAAAGTTCTGTGGTCAAGAAAAGTAATCTATTTGGACCCTAAAAGTCCAAACAGACTTCATCTCTTGATATCGAAGCTTTTATGTGGCCAAGCGGTCCGTTTGATGTTTTATGACATTTTATCGGAAATCAAGAGGTCAGAGGACACAAGTGAACGTCGTTGACATGTCCATCTTTGCCTCTTTCTTTTGTTGATGACCACAGAACACTTGAAAAAGAAAAGCCAGTTTATATATCGTCAGTTTTTCTTACGGTATAAACCAAATAAAAGCAAACAAAACGACTTTAAACACCGCTAAAGAACTTACGAGATTGGGGGGCCTGTGCCCACCCCACAAAATAGTTCTAGTTACGCCTATGCTCTCCCTGAGCAGCGTTCAGCTCTCATTTTACCCATCTTGATATGGGCGAGATTGGGTGGCTGCCCAGGGCAATAAAGACAAACGGGAGGAGTCAGGGCCAAAACTAGGGGGGGGGGCATTTGCCCTGGGCGCCACACGAAGGTGGCTCCAAATGAAAATTTGGTTTGCTGTATTATACAATATATATATGCGTGTGTGAAATTTTTGTAAAAAAATATTTTTAGCCAAAAAATCAAAAAGAAAAGCTGAGTAAAGTGCATTAAAATTGTCAAATAGATTAAAAGATTCGCCTACAATATACAAGACAGTAAATGAATAGCCCCATTCTTTTTCATATAATTACTTTTTTTACATGTATATCATCATATCTGGCCTTAGAGGGGCGAGGTCAAATGACTGACTGGTACATTAAAAACAAAGCAGTCAAAAATTCTCAAAATGAAAAGTAAAATCTTAATAATTTTGTTGTTGTTGTTTTGAGTCGAACATAAATTTGAAAATTAGCATCAGATTGAGGAAAATATGTAGACATATCAATCTATAAATAAGAAGAGTATAAGTGATAATTTCACAAAACTGGTGTAGATAGTACAGGAAGATATTTTACAATGCTGGAATTCATTTTTATGCATACAGTAAATCCTGGTTTTTTAGTTCCTGAAACATGGACTAAGACATTAAACTGCCTCAATTGTAATAATTTGTAATGCTACAACAACATTAAAATCTGGAAAAGTGAAATCTGTCTATAATAGAATCTTGTCCTAAATGAAAAAAACTGCATGGTTCCAGCAGAAAGAATACCAATAGTTATATCTGCAAAGACGGAAACCTGTATAAGGCGGAATTATTTCCTCTTCCTTTCGATTTTTTTCACAGGTTGTAATGAATAAATATTTGACAAAGCTGGTTATATATCTCAATATTATGCATTTTACTGTTACACATTTTAAATTTTAAAATAAGTCTGCTAATGGGAACTTTCGTAAATTTTTTTTTGTAAATTTACTCTGTGGAGGAAGGCAGGGGGCGCCAAAATCCATGTTTGGCCCGGGTGAAAATATAGCTAGTTCTGGCCCTGGAAGGAGTGCACAAAGTAAACCGCTTTAGTAAAACCCTTTAAAAGAAATAAAATGAGTATAGCATTTGCAGTGGTACAGTAAAAAATCTCCCACAAGCCGCTACGGCTAATAAAGTCACCTCTGCCTTTATCCCCTAAATGATTTTTTCTCCACTTTTTGCCTCTTGCCCTTGAACTTCCTTAGTTTGACAAAAGAAAAGACGAATTTCGACAAAAGATCGTGGAAAAATATTGCAAATTTCGTCAAAAAATCTCTGAAACAAATACCGAATATCATTTTCGTCAATCAGTCGAAGAAAAATTCACGAAATTTAGAAAAGGATCGTGTAAAGAAAATCGTGAATTCCATGAAACGATTGGTGGAAAAAAATGCGAATTTTGGTAATTCGTCGTCGAAAAAATCGCGAATCTCCTCAAAGGACCGTGGAAAAATATCTTGAATTTTATCAAAGGTTGAGGAAACAAATGGCGATTTTGTTAATATGTGCGAACCCCTCTGAACAAAATTATATTCCAGAAAAAAAAAGAAGTGCTACATTTATTCCCGGACTTATTGAAACTCTTTTCTTCCTTTTCAATGTCATGTGCGAGCATAATAGCTTATGCATCAGTTTCTCCACCTAATTGTGGTTTTTAATGTAGAAGTACATGCTTCTCCACCCTTTTTTTTTCCCTCTTTTTCGACACGTACTTTTTCACTTCTGCTCTATGCGTCTGTAATTAACGACGTATAAAATGTCTGTCTTCTGTTCTACTATGTAATAAAGTTTATTAAAACAATTAATCAAGATGTAAGTTTAATCACATTATTAAATGAAACTAGCCATGCTTTACCTCACACCTGAATTACATCTTCAATCACATTTTTCAATTTCTTTTTCAATAAAGATTTTAGCATTGCAACTGTCGGTAAAGTCACAAAGGCGTACCATGGATGTATCCTGAAGTGTATGGCGGTTCCTGTCTCAACACCGGGACATCAGGTAAGAGAAATAAATTTCCTTACCTTTATTTTTACTGTGAAATATGATTTGACATAAAATTAGAAGTCCCTCCTAAATATTTGTCGATTATATATATATATATATATTCTAATAACAGATTATGAGCTAGATTGCGCTCTTTATAAGAAATGTATTAACTATTATAATGACATCGTATAAATATTTGCAACATTTTTATATGTAAGCGAAGAAAACTAAAAACAATAAACATACTATTGTTATTATTTAACTGTATAAGAAGATATTTGATATTATTATTATTTGAAAAGAATACGAACTGTTTCATTGCAAATATATATATCGCTACACTCTAAGTGTAAGCAAAAGTTATCAAAGTTATAACTGATTTATATTATTATTATTATTTGATTGTATAAGAAAATATTTATTCTATATAATTAAAACTAAAATGAGTATCCTAAGGGATTCAATAATAGAAAAACTGAACTCAAGCAATTATGATGTATGGAAATTCAGGTTAGAAATGTATTTACAGAAGGAGGACCTCTATAGTGTTATCAGTCAGGACCCGCCCGATCCAATGACGGATGATTTTAGAAATAAAAATAGGAAAGCGCGTGCCATTATAAATTTATTGATCGATGACGATCAAATAACAAATGTGAAGAATTTAGAAAGTGCGCGAGAATGTTGGCTTGCTTTAAAAGAAGTTCACGAACGTTTGAATTTAAGTAGTAAACTATTTCTTTTAAGGAAACTTTACTCCACCAAATTAAAAGAAGGTGGCAATATGGTGGATCACCTTACAAAAATTTATGAAACTCGCGATAAGCTAGCCGCTATCGGCGAGACTGTAACTGATCAACACCTTGCTGCTTTAATGCTCTGCTCTCTCCCTTCCAGTTATGACGGTCTCATTACCGCTTTGGAGGCAAGGGACGAGCGTGACCTTAGTGCTAGTTTTATTCGCACTAAATTAATAGACGAGCACACGAAAAGAGTTGAAAATAACCGCGAAAGTGAGAACAGTCACTCCGCGTTAAAGGTGTGAAATTCCATAAAAACAAACAAAATAAATTCTGCCGGTACTGTAAAAAGAATTCTCACAATATCGACGATTGTTGGAGCTTGAAAAATAAAAATAAAAATAATCCTAAGCAGTACCAATACCCCAATCGTTTTCCCAACCAGTCACAAAAATCGGCTATATGCTCTCAAGGCAGTGCATACCCGAATACTAACAAAAATAGGAATTTTGAAAAGGAAACACCTAATGATAGAAATGTTACATTTTTTGTTGGGGATAATGTAAAAGATCTCTGGGTAATTGATTCAGGGTCTTCAACTCATATTTGTAATAACAAAAACAAGTTTAATGATTTTCATAACAGTGCTTCTAGCGTAACAATCGCAAACGGTCAAGAGCTTTGCTCTGAGGGTTACGGGACTATAAAATTAAATACATTAATGTCGGATAATGCACACAGAACGATAACACTAAAGAATGTATTGTATGTACCCGAAATTGAAACAAATTTAATTTCTATAAAAAGAGCTACTGAAAATGGTTGTAAAGCCATATTTGAGAAACAATCTTGCAAGATAACTCACGAAGGTGTTACGTACCTCAAGGGCTATGTAAACAATAATTTATATGAATGTAGAATAGAACAAAATATGTCTCACAATGTAAATATTATAAATGAATGCGAAAATAAAAATTGTCTACACAAGTGGCATAGGAGATTAGGCCACAGAAACGTTAATCATATTAAGGAATTGGTAAATAATGATATGGCGTTAGGAATTAAAATTGACAAATGTAAACACGGTGATACATGCGAAACATGCATAATTTCTAAACTCACTAGTGATCCATACCCCAAAGCCGCTAGTTTTCGAGCTACAAAGCCCACAGAATTAGTGCACTCCGATTTATGTGGACCTATGTAAACAGCGACGGTTGGCGGAAAATACTATTTTTTGACTTTTGTAGATGATTTTAGCCGGTTTACCATAACGTACTTACTGAGAACCAAAGATGAAGTTTTCCCTAAATTTAAAGAATATGTTGCAATGACCGCGAATAAATTTGGCAGGAAGGTGCGTGCTATCCGTACCGACAACGGAGGGGAATACACAGGGAAGGAAATTGAAAATTATCTAAAAAATGAGGGAATTAACCATCAACTTACTGTTCCGTATTCCGCGCCTCAAAATGGGGTTGCGGAGTGTAAGAACCGTACCTTGATGGAGATGGCTCACTGCCTACTTAAAAACAGTAATTTACCTAACTCATTCTGGGGCGAAGCTGTCTGCACCGCAACTTACATAAAAAATCGCCTCCCAACTTCATCCAACGACTGCACTCCCTACAAAAAATGGACTGGTCGCAAACCAGATCTTTCAAATATTAAAACCTTCGGTTGTCGCGCCTTTGCTTATGTGGAAAAGACTCATAGAAGAAAATTGGATAATGCAGCCATAGAGGGGATATTCGTAGGTTACGACAATAGGAGTAAGGGCTACAGAATTTGTACGGATGGTATGATGATGATCCTACGGACAGAAAGTCAGTGTCAGGAAATCTACTTATGATTGGAAATAACCCACTTCTGTGGACATCAAAAAAGCAGGCTTGTATTGCCATGTCTTCAGCTGAGTCAGAGTACGTGGCTGCCGCTTGCGCAGCACAAGAAACTATATGGATTTTACAACTACTGAAGGAACTGGACCTCGAGCAAGAACTACCAGTAACACTGCTTGAGGACAACCAGTCTTCCATCAAACTTGTCGAAAGCGATAAGCATCATCAAAGAACCAAGCACATATCCCTTCGGTATCATCTTCTGAGAAACCTTGTCGAGGAAGGGACAATAACTATGACGTACCTTGAAACTGCAGCAATGACTGCAGACCTTCTAACCAAACCCCTTCCCAAGCTTCGATTTGAGCTTCACAGAAATATTGTTTTGAACATTTAAAACTTTTTGTTCCAGGGTTTCAGCGGGGGTGTTAATATGTGCAAACCCCTCTGAACAAAATTATATTCCAGAAAAAAAAAGAACTGCTACATTTATTCCCGGACTTATTGAAACTCTTTTCTTCCTTTTCAATGTCATGTGCGAGCATAATAGCTTATGCATCAGTTTCTCCACCTAATTGTG
The DNA here is from genome assembly GCA_963932465.1 of Maratus speciosus. Classification (NCBI taxonomy): domain Eukaryota; kingdom Metazoa; phylum Arthropoda; class Arachnida; order Araneae; family Salticidae; genus Maratus; species Maratus speciosus. The sequence goes on along the minus strand of OZ010787.1, from coordinate 559,097,605 downwards.
GTTTTTAATGTAGAAGTATATGCTTCTCCACCCTTTTATTCCCCTCTTTTTCGACACGTACTTTTTCACTTCTGCTCTATGCGTCTGTAATTAACGACGTATAAAATGTCTGTCTTCTGTTCTACTATGTGATAAAGTTTATTAAAACAATTAATCAAGATGAAAGTTTAATCACATTATTAAATGAAACTAGCCATGCTTTACCTCACACCTGAATTACATCTTCAATCACATTTTTCAATTTCTTTTTCAATAAAGATTTTAGCACTGCAACTGTCGGTAAAGTCACAAAGGCGTACCATGGATGTATCCTGAAGGGTATGGCGGTTCCTGTCTCAACACCGGGACATCAGGTAAGAGAAATAAATTTCCTTACCTTTATTTTTACTGTGAAATATGATTTGACATAAAATTAGAGGTCCCTCCTAAATATTTGTCGATTATATATATATATATTCTAATAACAGATTTTCATCATCCGGTCATGGAAAAATCATCGCAAATTTCGTCAAAAGAATGCACAAAATATTACGAATTTCGTCTAATGACCAAGAGAAAAAAAATTGCAAATTTCATCAAATTGTTCGCAGACAAAAAAACGGCAGTGGTTATTTTCAGTAAACAAAAATATATATATATATCATAAGTTCACAGCAAATTTTCTGAAAGGTTACAGCAGAGGAAGGAAAGGGGGGAAATCTGCTCGCATCAATTATGCGTTTTTTCGGCTGTGCTTTGGCAAAATTCGCGTTTTGCCGCGATCCTCCGACGAAATTTGCATTTCTTTATAACGATCCTTTGACAAAATTTGTGTTTTTCCGCGATCTTTTGATGAAATTTGCGTTTTTTGCGATCCCTTGATGAAATGTGTGTTTTTTCGCGATCCCTAGACGAAGTTTGCGTTTTTTCGTGATCCCTTGTAGAAACTCACATTTTTTTCGCGATTCTTTGGCGAAATGAGTTTTTTTCCGTGATCCTTTGAAAACATTCGCACCTTTTTTCTGTGAACGATTGTTGAAATTGATTTTTTCGGCAACCATTTGCTGAAATTCGCGATATTTTTTATGCATGAATTTTCGGACTGATGACAGATTTTTTAAAATTTTCGGAACCGAATGCCTTAAATTTTCGGAAAATTCAGAACAGAATCACACCTGAACAGATGCGAATTTGGTCAAATAATCTCGTAAAAAATCGAGAATTTAAACAAATGATTGCGTGAATAATCAAGAATTTCGTAAGTTGGTTTTGAAAAGAAAATCTTGAATTTCGACAACCTATCGTGCAAAAGAATCACGAATTTCGTCAAATGATATCTGAAACAAATAGCGAATACCATTAATCGGTCACGGAAAAAATATATATCGCAAATTTCAAGTGGTGACGGAGAAAAAATTTCGACAGTTTGTCGCAGAAAAATTTGCGAATTTTGGCATAGGATCGCAGGAAAAAAGTCGTGAGTTTCGCAAAATGGTCACTCCCCCAAAAACGAGAGATTTGCGAGAAATTAGGTCATAGGAAAAATTGCGAAATTTCCTTCAACGATCATAGCAAATGATAACAAAAAGAAATAACTATTTTCGTCAATCGATTGGGGGAAAAAAATTGCAAATTTTGCAATTCGTCGCGGAAAAAAATCGCGAATCTCCTCAAACAACCGTAAAAAATATTTGAATTTTTCCAAAGGTCACGGAAACAAATGGCGATTTAGTCATTCGGTCGCGGAAAAAATCATCGCAAATTTCGTCAAAAGAATGGACAAAAAATTGTGAATTTCATCTAACAATCACAAGGAAAAATCATAAATTTCGTCAAATGGTCACGGACAAAAAGCGCAAATTAGGTAAAAAAAAATGGAGGATTTAACCTAATGATCGGACAAAAAATCAGGAATTTTTTAAGTCGGTCGGGAAAAGAAAAACACGAATTTTGACAAACAATCTGGAAAAGAATAGTGAATTTCGTCAAAAGAAACAAATTAGTAACTACCATCAATTGGTCACGGAAAATATATATTGTGAATTTGGACAAGTGGTGGTGGAAACGCGGAAAAATCACAAAATCCCCTTCAATGATAGTGTAAAAAGGTCTCGGAAAGAGGTATTTTCGTCAATTGATTGTGGGAGGGTGTTGGAATTCGTCGTGGAAAAAATTGCAAATCTCCTCAAACCACTATAGAAAAAATATCATTTGGGAAGATGACATTACAGGCACATGAAAGAAAAATATCGAAAATTTTCGGTAAAAATAGTCGCTGAAATCCGAAAAAGTGTCCTGTTCTATTGAAATAGTCGCTTTTTAATGGTTTTTGACCTAAAATAGTCGCCCTAGCTGCTGGATGCTGAAAATGGTCGCTTTTAGAAGCATTATAGTAGCAAGTGGCAGCCCTGCAATTGTATGTTAAGAAAAATCGGAATTTTTTGAGAATTTGTGTCGAGCCGAACCGGGCCTGATTTAATTGATTTTTTCATGAGCCGAGCTTATTTTCACTGATTTTTGTATGAGCCGGGCCCGATCGTAAACTGTGAAAATATAAACGGGCCGGACCCGGATGGAACTTTCAATTTTCTCGCCGGTTTTTTGCCGGGCCTGACAATTGCACTCTGTGCAGACCTCTACTGTGCCCTCTAGGGGCATACAAAGAGGGGAATAAAGGAGCAGTCTCCCCAAGCAGGAAATTTATGCTGCGAAACACGGTTTTATTTGTTTATTTATTCATTTTTTGGCTGCCGATCACTTTTCAGGGAATTTCTTTTTCTCTCTAGATCATTTTTTCCCTGTTGCAAAACATCATGAACTCTCTAACGAGTAAGTGCAATTTTCTTTTATGTTGTTCAGTTGTTCTGAATTCCTAAATTAAAATTAAACCTTTTGAAGTTCCAAAATAGAGACGAAATATTTATTCAATAGAATTTACTTATGTTTCTGCACTTTATCAATTTTATTACACCCATCACAAAGTTTGGTTTTTTTTTTTTGGTGGTGGTGGGGGGGCACAAAATTGAAAATTTGCTCTGGGCGCCATTCTTACTTCGCACAGCCTTGGTGCCCCCGCCAAAATTTCTGGTCACACTACGCTTATGCTTACAGATAGTTTCCAAATAGAGCTTGATAAAAAGATTTAAAAAGAAAAATTATAATGGGTAACAATCTTTGAAATATGAACCACTCAGGAATGTAATAAGCAACACATTTGTAATACAGTAGACTCCCACAAATTCGCACATCATCACAGACGTAAACAATGAAACTCTCATTTTAGATGCAAGGATAAAATAAGTTTTTTTTTTTTTTTTTTTTTTTTTTTTTTTTAGTTTTACATCATTCTGGAGGTATTTTAATATGTAATTCTCAATAATATGACTGAACTCATGGTTATTTCATGAAGGAAGTATAAATTTATTAATGAAAAAAATCAATATATTGTTGCTATCACTGGTAATAACAATCTTTTTACCAAAAATTTTATGAATTAGTCAAGTTTTTTTTTGTGATTAAGACTGGCTAAATCTGAAATAAAACTTCCTTACATGATTTTGATGTGAATTAACAGGGTACCTTTAAAAGGAAAATTTCATTGAATAATTCCAGAAAAATGTATTTCATCTTTATTATGCATATTTACATATACATTATTCCTTATTTAGTTGATCTTTACTTTTAATAATTTAATGATTTTTAAAATTATCTTATAATTATTAATTTTAGTTTATTACTTTAATTATTTTAGTATATTATAAGCATTCACTGTAATTTTGATTGCATTATTACATCTAAATAACTGTTTAAATAATGTAAACAAAGCAATGACCAAAGATCTGCAAAATTCTAAAATCTGCACAACCTATGGTCCCAAACTATATGGAATTGGGGGAGTCTACTGTATTAGAGTTATTACAAGTGCTCTATAAATTTATTTTGCAACATTTGTTCATGAATGTCTGCTTAAAATATAGTATATATGTTGTATATATATTTATTAATTATTTTTAAAAACTGTATTTTCTAAAACTATTGTCAAGTAATTGTTTCTTCTTTCATTTTTCTGCGCCGTCTGAAATCATGCTGTTTTGAATAAAGTTAAACCTCAAGAAAGGTGATGAGTATGTTGTTTAAAGTCAGTTATTTCTAACTGAATTCAACTTTTATGGTTTTAAATAGAAAGAAATCAAAATACCATTTACTTTTCTGTTATATTAGTATGCACACTGTATCAGGGTTTTTTTAAAGTGCACTTGATAAAATGATTCAAACTGAAATGTATGAATGCTTATGAAGTGAAAAAAAAAAGTTAAAGGAACTTAAAAAAAAAAAAACGATGCAATACATTTATTTCAATATTTTCAAAATATAGCACACTTAAATTTCTTGGCTAATTAGTAATTATTTATTCATCAGTAAATAATATTTGCTAAACTAATTTTTGTATATATATGCATGTACTAGATTTTTTTTCTTTGTTTTTGTAGTTGCTGTAACTGCTACAGTTGATGACAGAAGTGCACCAATGATGGTATGAGTAGCTGTTAAGCTGGATAATCTGTCTATCGCTGGAGTCAATTATTGCCGCTAATATGATTATGAAAATGGTGCGGAAAGGTGCAAAATTCAACTAAATTTTCAACAGCTGCATCGTTTATTGTTGTTACTTTTGTGATGGCCCGTTGGAATGCGTCTGAGAGCCTATAGATTTAAAACAATCGTTAGTCTCTTAAATGCAAACTTGCAGGCTAAATCACATTATGTATGCAGCATGGAAACAACTGCTTTATTGCCTGTGTTTATGAAAAGAAAAGTAAGTCACTTATTTTTAGAAATTATTTTTGTTTCTATTACATACTATTAATGTATTATAACAAATTAACACCTTGTACTGACATACTTCTTTTAATGGTACTTTTAGGTTAGCCGGGTGCCAATGTTATATATATACATATGTATATACATATATATATTTTTGTGTACACATATATATGTTTATATATATTTGTGTATATAACACTTGCACCCAGCTGACCAAAAAGTACCCTTTTAATTGTTAAAAAGTGTTTAAAATTTTTTTAAAGGTTTTGGGTCACCTTTTAGCAACTAAAAGAAGTATACTGTTAATGTAAAAGTAAATTAAATTTAATGTTTTCTTATTAAAGAGTGATAATTTTTTAAGGGATTTACTAATTGTCAATTGTGTAAATTAATTAGAGCAATTGCTTGGATTAAAATAAAGACTTTTTTATATAAAAATAGATTGTTTGAGAAAACTAGTTTTTTTTCAATTATTCTTATTAGTCTTAATTTTTCTACAATGTTTTACTTTTAAACTTTTTACAATTACAAAATTACTGACAATTACAAAATCTGCATAATTTTTGCTCTTTATTTATTTATTTATTTTTTTTTTTACATGCTATTTTTTTCTTTTTTTCCATTAATAATCATAGCAGAAAAGCAGCAAAATTCGATTTTAAAAAGCATGCTAAATGTAAAATGGCATGTTTGTGCTTGATTGATTGATATGGAGCTAAGCAATTCTGTATGCTGATGGGTTTATAGTTTGTGTAATCGCTAACATGTTCTGAAGACTGATGGAGTCAGATTTGGCAATGAGGAATGCTGAAGCTTGTTTAGGTTGACTGGTCTTAATAGTGTTTTAAGGATTCTAAAGTAGTAATCGCCAAGTTTTAATTAGTGTTTGCTACTTTGCAATCATTAAAGAGCAGATATCTGAATGCCTGCCTTAATGCAGTTATGTACGAGGTAGGATTCAAAAGTTCCAGGACTAACTTTATAACTGTAAAAATATTACCAATTTCATTGCTGAAACAGATCCGCCTTCGAAATAAGATCCTTGCGCAGCAACACACTTTTGCCATCGGCTGTAAAGGTCATCGAAGCACTTCTGGAATCCATTTTTAGCCATGTCCTTTAATTCAGCCTGCGATGCACTTTTAACTTCATCTGAAGATTGAAATTGACAACCCTGCAAGCGACGTGCGGTTCAGGAAACAGGCTAAAGTTGCAGGTTGAGAGATCAGGGGAGTAAGGAGGATGTGGCAAAACAGTTGTTTTCGTTTTCGTAAGGAAGTCACCGACGACTAGGGATCGGCATGCAGGAACGTTGTCATGCAAAAGCACCCATGACTGCTCAGTCCACAATTTTGGCCTCTTCTTCCGGACTGATTCACGTAAATGATGCAGGATGTCTACATAGAGTTCTTTGTTGACAGTGCGTCCTTCAGGGATAAATTCCAGATGCACAATGCCCTGGATAACGAAGAATACCTTTAACATGACCTTCCTTTTAGAGCGATCTTGGCAGAATTTCTTCTTCCAGGGTGATTTCCAAGTTGCTGATGCTCTCTTGGATTGCGGATCGTATAAAAAACACCATTTCCAGTCTACAGTAACAATTCTGCCAAGTAGGGAAGGATCTTTGTCAACAGCCGAGATTAAGCCTCCCGCCATTTCAATTCGAATTGCCTTTCGGTCTTCGCTTAACATGCATGGTCGTCGATTTCAAACTTCAGATGAAGTAAAAAGTGCATCGCAGGCTGGATTAAAGGACATGGCTAAAAATGGATTCCAGAAGAGCTTCGATGACCTTTAAAGGCGATGGCAAATGTGTATTGTTGCGCAAGGGTCTTATTTCGAAGGCAGATGTGTTTCAGCAATGTAATTGGTAATATTTTTACAGTTATAGAGTCAGTCCGGGAACTTTTGAATCCTACTACGTACATTTACATTTGTTCATTAACCCTTTACCTGCCGAGGAAAACTTACGAGATTCACTTCCCAGTGCAACCGTTTTTCAAAAAGTTATGTAGTTATGCGGTGTATTGGAGAAAACGCTTTGCAATTTAAAAACTGTTTACGTCCACCAAAAAAGAAAAGACAGAAAAAGAGAAAATGTAAAATTTAAACTATAGGGTAACAGTATAGTAAACAAGTTGGAAATTGTATGTCAAACATGGCAAATGAGGTGCATTTGTACTATAATGAAGTTTTATAAATATTGACATCTTGTTGCAACAGCTGCTGCACTCTTACCCAAAAATATATGAAAAAAAATTATTACTATTATATAGTATATTAAATTCAGTAATACAGAAATAAAATGACTCCATCTTAAATATGACATAATCACCATGGCAACCTAGAATCATTACCTATCATGGGATATCATTGAATTATTTTCATATGATAGGATTTAATAGAATGAAGAAAACTTTTATTAATATCTTTTTAAGTTTTGACTCTATTTTCATAAAATTTGAAATGACTCAACAAATTTCTGCAATGATTATATATTCAATTTCAAACCATTCGTCTGGGTATATTTTATGCTGTTATATGCAGACAGATGGATGGGCCAGATGACGACTATAGGTGCTACGTATCTATATAATTACGACGAAATTTCCCCATAGACCGGTATGTAATGGAATATTTTTGAGTGTCTCTGTAGATAATTCTAAACTATGAATGCTACATATACTTTATTTTCAATACCGAACATGGTATAGTAAACCTCAATAACATATATATATCAATTACAGAGCAATCCAACTATATTAATGAAAGTTAGAGTTCAGACAAACAAACCGAATTCATAAACACTTTTCAATTATGTTGGAGAGTGTTAAAAATGCATAATAGGTTGAAATTTCACTTTCAGCAATTTATACCAATAGAGATGGAAGCCTACTTGAATACTTTTATACAGTCCTCTATTTTATCTACTATCTTTAAGTACACACTAAAGATGAAAATAAGGAATTTTACTTAGTGGCCACTGGGCGGTAAGTTGATTTTTTTAGTAGCCAGTTAGTGGCTAGTGAGAATAATTTCTTTAGTCGCCAGTAAGTGAATTTATGTCACTGAATATTTAATTTAAAAATATATAAGTAATTTATGTAATAAATAAAAATATTTTAATTCATATTGTTTTGAATAAACTTGAGATACTAATTTCCAATCTATTTTAAATTAAGTTAACAGCAAAATTATATGTAACATGCTTATAGCTAACTACATAAGTCCACTATATATAGGTACTTTTTCAAAATTAAAAAAAAAAATCTGAAATTTACAGCAAATTTTCTGAAATGTAAAGGGGGGGGGGGGAGGTCTCTCCTGGAACTAATTATACATTTTTTTCATGATACTTTAACAAAATTCACGCTTTTCCGCGATACATTGGCGATGTTTGTGTTGCGATCCTTTGACAAAATGCACGTTTCTTTTGCGATCTTTTGATAAAATTCGTGTTTTTTTTCACGATCTTTTCACAAAATTCACCCCTTTTTTTCGTGATTTTTTGATGAAATTTGAATTTGTTTTCGCAATTCTTTGACGAAATTCTCTTTTTTACGCGATTCTTTGACGAAATTCTCTTTTTTACGCGATTCTTTGACAAAATTCGGGTTTTTTTTTTTGCGATCTGTTGACGAAATTCGCTTTTTTCGCGATCCATTGACGATATTTTGCGTTTCTTCCACGGTCAATTGACGATATTTTGCGTTTTTCCATGATTTATTGACGATATTCTGCATTTTTTTGCGATTCTTTGACGAAATTCAGGTTATTAGCGATCTTTTGGCGAAATACAGGTTTTTCTGCGATCCGTTGACGAAATGTGCAGTTTTTTTGCGATCTTTTAACAAAATTATTGGTTTTTTTTTCGTGATTCCTTGACGAAATTCGCGTTTTTTGCGATCTATTGATGATATTTGTGTTTTTTTGTGATCTATTGATGATATTTGCGTTTTTTTGCGATCTATTGACAGTATTTGTGTTTTTTTGCGATCTATTGACGATATTTGCGTTTTATTCACAATCCGTTCACAATATTTGGGTTTTTTCGCAATCCTTTGACAAAATTTACATTTTTTCCCGTAATCTTTTGACGAAATGAGCGTTTTTTTCGCGATTCTTTGACGAAATTCATGTTTGTTTTTCACAATGTATTGACTATATTTGCGATTTTTCCACAATCACTTGACGAAATTTGTGTTTCTGAGCGATTCTTTAACGAAATTCGGGTTTTTCTGCGATCCTTTGACGAAATGTGTGGTATTTTCGCGATCTTTTGATTAAAATCTCGTTTTTTTTTCACGATTCTTTGACGAAATTCATTTTTCGCGATCTTTTGACGAAATGTGCTGGGTTTTTTCCGTGATTCTTTTACGAAATCCCTTTGGAAAATCCTGCATTTGGCCGGTACTTTCCATATTTTTAGTCGCCAGTTTTTCATGTTTAGTCGCCGAGTGTCAACTGGCGAGTGCTTATTTTCATCTTTAGTACACACCCCTATTTAGCTAAAATTTAAGTAAGACTAAAACATGCATAAAACTGCTGAAATTACACTTCCATAGGTTATCATCCATAGACGGGCATGCATCCAATTCTTTGCGTGGCTCTGTATATTATTTTAACCTCAGCAACATATATCAATTTCATTATATGTGAAATAGTTTAGCATAAATAAAATATGTCTCAAACAATGTCCCCCCCCCTATACCATTATGTAACGGAATACTTTTGTGTGGCCCTGTAAATTAATAATAAATATTCTTTGAACCCAATATTCCACAGAATGTAAATTTTTTGTGAACTTCATAAATGCATATCAATTTCATCATGTTTGAAAGGGTGTAACATATCTAAAATGCACTTGAAACTATTTTTCCCATTGGCCATAATGTAATGGAAAACTTTGTGTCTGTAACTGAACTATACATCCAATTTTCATAAAATTTGTAATTGCTTGACAAAATTATGCAACAATTATGTTTTAAATTTCCAACCATTCAGTAGGGTAGTTTTTGCACTGTTATATGCGGCTACAGGTGCTACGTATTTATATAATTATGAACGCACCTAAAAAGATGTAAAAATTTATCTATTGTGCGATATACCCTGAAACAGGGTTGGACACATAAACCAACATCACATTCAGTGCATTGATAGTGGGATTCACAGACAATTTTTTTCAATGAATTAAAAACATATTTTCTCGATGCATTTTTCTTTGAAGATGTTGATGGTACCAAGTCCGGAAAGTGTCTAGCAGTAAGTCATAAATGACAGTCACTTTGCAATTTCCGAAGTTTGGTGGGTCGTGGTGCAGTAACATGGGATTTCTCAATTATGCGCTCCACCAAATTCATGCAGAAGTTGAAATTGTCAATGTTTGGGAGTTGTTTCTTCTGTAAGAGGAAATCATTTCAAATAGCTATACTTCACAGATGGTGAAATATTGTTGCATAGTACCTTTTCTGTCTTTTACGAGCTGGTTGAATAACAAACTAGTGCCTGATTCACCCTGTCTATCCCACCCATCGTTAAGTTATAATCTGTAACAACAGCAGGCATTATAACTTTTTTATCAGTTTCAGAGCAGCTTGCTGTAAGAATAGAGCTAAGAAGTAACACATATTTTTTGTCACGCCATCTCAATATGGTAATTTTGCCTCCTTGGAAAGTGATAATTTCAAAATTGGTTTTAAATACACTGGCCTACAAAAGTTAAGGTACAACATGTTTTTCGAAGCTTCTGTACTCTTCACAGATGAGACTAGATTCACACTGGAGAGCAATACAGAGCATCTGGTGATCTGGAGGGAGCAACGCACCAAATACCATCAATCCAACAATGTTGAAACACACAGGTACAGAGGTGGTGGAATCATGGTTTGAGCAGGGATCTCAGTCGGTGGTCAAACCGACCTGCATGCATTCCATGGAGGAACTCTGACTGGTGAGAGATATCTGGATGAGATCCTTGATCCATATATCCACCCATATGCCAGTGCTATTGGTAATGATTTCATTCTGATGGATGATGATGCACAACCTCACCGAGCTGTGGTTGATGAAGACTATCTTGAAGGTCATGGTTTGGTGCGAATGGAATGGCCAGCTCAATCTCCAGACCAGATTCCAATAGAACATCTTTGGGACTATCTTGGCAGACAAGTTGCTGTTTTAAGCCCTACTCCAAGGTTGTTATATGAGCTGGAACAAGGTTTACTCTGTGTCAGGTCATCGCTTCTCATTTCAGTGTCTGACAACTTAATTGACAGCATGGAAGGTCAATGCCGCCAATCCATTCAAGTCAGGGGTGCACACATTTTTTATTATAACTCATTTTTGTAATGTTTCTATGGCATTTTACCACGTAATCCTGTGATGTACTGTTTTCTCTGATGAATAGACTTTTCCAACAAGAGTGCTTTTTTTGTTGAAAATCATTTTTGAATTTAACTTATGTAAATTTCTATGTTGCATTCAATAATTAACTATTACTCCACATTTCCTCCAAATTTGTTGTTTCTAAATTCATTCATTTGCAAATTAGATGAAAAAAAAACAGTTGTACCTTAACTTTTGGAGGCCAATGTATTTTCAAACAAATTCAAATCCTTACATTTTTAATTTATTTTATTTTTCTTTTCACAACATTGCTGTTTTAAGCCCTACTCCAAGGTTGTTATATGAGCTGGAACAAGGTTTACTCTGTGTCAGGTCATCGCTTCTCATTTCAGTGTCCGACAACTTAATTGACAGCATGGAAGGTCAATGCCGCCAATCCATTCAAGTCAGGGGTGCACACATTTTTTATTATAACTCATTTTTGTAATGTTTCTATGGCATTTTACCACGTAATCCTGTGATGTACTGTTTTCTCTGATGAATAGACTTTTCCAACAAGAGTGCTTTTTTTGTTGAAAATCATTTTTGAATTTAACTTATGTAAATTTCTATGTTGCATTCAATAATTAACTATTACTCCACATTTCCTCCAAATTTGTTGTTTCTAAATTCATTCATTTGCAAATTAGATGAAAAAAAAAACAGTTGTACCTTAACTTTTGGAGGCCAATGTATTTTCAAACAAATTCAAATCCTTACATTTTTAATTTATTTTATTTTTCTTTTCACAACATGAGCTCAAGAATTTTTTTGTTTTTTCTCTCCCCTCCCCCCCCCCCCATGTTTAATTTCTCGTTGCTGCCAAAGATCACATTTCCTCTCAGAATATCCTAATTTATTATGTGATGGAGATGTGGGGCAAAGGTCCCAAGCCCCTTGTGAAACAGTAAGAAGCGAGGAGATGCTGTTTGTAAATATAAAAGTTCATTAGCAATAAGCCACCAATTAATTTTCTTTTCTATAATTATATTGTGTGTGTGTGTGTGTCTTTATTTTTGTCGGTGATCCTCTGAGTGTGTTTACATCAAATTAAATTTACTATGATAGTATTTAGTAGTAATGTTAATTGTCGTACAGCAGAATTTACAATAATATTTTGTTAAATAAAAATTTTCAAATATGCTGGTATTTTTATTTATACAGGACATGTTAAGTTAGTGTACCTTCTCTCCTAAATTGCCTAAAGGATTTCAAATTTGTCCCCCTTCTGTCGTCACGAATGGACAAGTAGCATAATAAGTGATTTTCTGTGTAAATACATTTATGAAACTTTCCTATAGGGTCATTCCACACGAATTCAACCAATGGGTGTTGCAGCATAGTCACGGATTTTTTTTTAATTTTTTTTTGTAGACAGACATAGTAGTGAAACCCTCAAATCTGAAATTTAAAACTAATTTGCGCAATATTCACTGAGATATACCCTTTTAAAAAATGGTCATTTTTACCAAATGGCAGCCATCTTGGATACTATCCCAATGTCTATAAATGTCCATAACTTGACAACTAATGATTCAAATTTTATATTTCTGGTACCAATTTAAAGCTATTTATATAAAGAATGCATATATGATATTAAAACAACGGTAAATTTTTATTTTAATACTGTTTATTACATTTAAACAGAAAATATCACCCTCAAAAATTGGCTTACTGTAATGGGCCATAAAAAAATGGCCCATCATAAATTTTTTTCAAACTTGCTAAAAACATTGCTCCATATGTATACTTTAAACAGACAAAAAATTGGAGAGGTAAAATTTTTCATTAAAGAAAAATAGCTTTTTACACATAGGATGTCATTTACCTAACAGTGACTATCTTAAAACACGTAAGTATCTTTGGTTTAACAAATAATGGTTAAAAATATTTTTTTCTGGCATATGAATTAATGTATGAGCATCAATATATAAATAATTCAATTTAGAAATACAAATCAGCAGTTAATTATACTAAAAACACATACATATTAAAATAACAGTAAATTTTCATTTCAGTAATTTTTATTTCATATAAAATGATAATATGTATAATTCTAAAAAAAATATACATAATGGAAAATATTTAGAAGGAAAAAGAGCCATAAAACATATTTTTTTGAAATATGGCAGAAATACTAGCTGTAAATCAGTTGAATTCAAATAAAAGATTAAAAATTAATATTAATGAGTTGATTCAGTTGACATTAGTTATTCAGTTCAGTTCACTGTCAATTTCAATTTAAATGAACAAATCTTGACAAAATGAGTACACAAATCTTGTGTGATACAAATGTACAACAAAAACATCAAATATGTATAAAAGTAAGACTTAGATAAAACTTATATGAAACATATTTACATAAAATAAGAACGGGATACTTACATGGATATAACTTTATAATATATTGTTGAAAGGAACTTGATAATATGTTGTTGAAAATTACCAAGGATTTAATCTGTCTTGAAGTTTAAGAATAAGAGTTGAATTGCTGTATGCTCCTCTGGAGCAACAGTATATGTTCTTCCTGTCGCAGTCATTGGGGTAGACACTACTTTCATTATATGCTCATATGGAATCCAACAAACATCTGAAGATTTTGGCCATGAATATGATGAACTAGGACCATGAGGATGCATGAACATAATTTTATAGTCATTGAATTCCTCGCAGTAATCTAAAATCTTACCAATCCACCAATTAACACCATATACACATGCAACATATTGTTCAATTTTAAATGTTTGTGGTTTGCCGGTTTCACTAAATCTCACAGTAGCAATAAAATTTGTTGAGGAGCCTGATACCCTGGAAAGCAGTATTTGGCCTTTATTTATTGGCACAAAGCCGTGATTAACCCTTGTTCCTACGATTGTATCTGCCTTTGCATACCTATCTGCTAACTGATTATTGGCAATTTCAATTTCAGATTTTGTTATAAAAAAACTTTCAATTCCTTTAACATATTCTTTTGCAAATGTATACAGATCAAATCTTTGAATGGACGCTGAAGACTTGCTTTGGTGGCCATGCATTTTATGGTGCCGCCTATTCCATCACAAGCTCCTATTCCGTGGCAAGAGGCAAAAAAATGCCATTCAGCTTTCACACCATGGTCTTCTTCATGATGGCAGAGATTAATAAAATTTTTATAATTTTTGTATTGGGCTGATGATCCATCACTAAAATATTTTATGTATTTAATCTGTGGAATTTGTGAAATTAAATAATTGATAATTACTTTTTGAAAAGCCCAAAATGTAGTAGTGTCATGAACTAAATACTCGCTTATTGCACACATAGGAATAGATTTCACAGTATCAGTGATACTGTCCCTTATATAAGCAAGAAAGGGGTGAACTGTAACCTGTTCTTTTTGCCAATGGATATTTTGAATAGCATCTTGCACAATGCAAGTATAGTTTTCAGAAAAATCAGCTGAAATAATAGCAGTTTCTGTATTCAATTCACCCTTTGTTTTCTTGAAATATAAACTTTGTGATTTTGCAAAAAAGTGGTGTGAACATAAAGCAAGGAGTTTTGTAATTAAATCATCAACAAATTCATCAACAGGCATAATCACTTTTTTTAATTCTGCTCCATCAGTCTTTACCCACTGTTTATAAATAATATCATTACTCATTTCCAATTCATCTAAACCCATTAAATCTTTCTTTAAAATTTCAGGAGATGGACATTTATCACACCTGTGCAACATGCATTCTTCAGATTCAATGCAACAAACAAGTTTTTTTAGCAGTGATATGTAGTCATTGATATGAATAGCATGAAGCATAAGTTTAATATTTTGATGGTATACACACACACAGACAGAATGAATACCTTTGCTTCCAGCAGTAACACATTCTCTTGGACGTAGTGAGCAAAACTTAGACAATCCAATTTTTAAGTCATGTTGTTCTTTAAATGCAATATATAAGTCCTTTAAATTGTGCAAAATCAATCTCTTTTGTTTTAATATTCTGCCGTTTTCAGTTGGAACAGATATGAAATCTTTTTTTCCAGGACACATGCGGCTGTTATTATTATCATAATAAAAATTAATAACTTTTTCTATAACGTCTGGACTCAGTTTAACACTTTTTCTTCCACTAGGCATCGATAACATCCCTTCTGTTGTTTTAAACTTCCTTGCCTTTTTTACAAGATACTGTGTAGTATTAAAATAAGTCATTGTTTGCTGTATTGTCCATGAATCTGGAACTAGTTTTAGAATTTGAACTTTTTCTTTAAAACATGCGTTTGTAAACTTCTCCAATAATTTATCCATCATAGATGTGCAGTCAGGACAAGTTGTGTCTTTACTATTTTGAGGCTTATTTATGGTTTCAACACCTAATACTGTAGCTGCTTTAGTTGCAACACACTTAGTTATTTTTGAAAATTTCTTTTGCATGGAATTAAGTTTTCTCTTTGAGGTACGCCTACTTACCTTTATTGGCGATAACTCTAACAATTCACAACTTTTGTTTAATTGTTCTATTACTACTGTGGGTTCATTAAAATCTGAATCAGAGGGGCTTTCTGTTCCTGAGGTGGTTATCCTGTCAACAATAGACATTTTTTTCATATTTACTGATGAATAACAGGAAATACACAATTTTTTTCCTGGAATGAGGATATCTGGATTTGTTTTAGACATATCTCATGATATTGTTTTTAGTGATTTTGCTCTGATGCTATTTGGATGTTTATTAAATGGATCACAACACTGTCTCTGTCTTAAAATATACCATTTTAGATATTTATCCTTGTGAACCTTGCATATACTATTTCCATGGACAAAGCATTTTTCATCTGGGATTACATAATGCAATCTTTTTTTTAATAACTGCAAATCACGTGAAGACAATTGAAGAACAGGAATCAGATCAGTACTCAATGAAATACCAAGTTTCTTGCATACAAAACACTCCATGTCCACTGTAGAATCTTAAGCATAAAATAACTATTCTATGCCAGTGCATACTACATTGAAAACATCAACAGAAATGATGTTTAAAAGGGATAGTCAAATTTTTTTGTACATTATGATGTAATATTTCATCATACTTTAATTACAACCAATTAGAAAACAGATGACGATACAGCAGCAATCTTTTCCCAAAATTGCATCAGCATACAACATGATGCAATAATTCATAAATTATGTCAAATATTTTTTTTATTTAAAATTTTATATATAATGCAGTTTATAATAAGCTTACCCACAAAAGGTTTCAAAAATTTTCAACAAAAGATTTGTTGGATACATTATGATAAAATTGCATAAACATATAACATGATGCAATATTACATCAGGATAGAAGATGATGCATTATTACATCATGTTTTGAATTCAAATAATAAGGAAAATAGATTATGCAAGATTAGCATTCATTTCATGAATTCTGTCATTCTTGGTATGTAAATTTATTGAAATAGAAAATACATAAACAGACATATTTATATCTGAATATTTAATGCAACTTGAATGATATAAATACATGCATACAGCAGAATTTTTCTATAAAGTCACATACAAATGTAAAACTTTTTAAGTGAGCAATTTTTAAAGTAAGAAATAGAAATTTAGGTATAAAAATTGAATTTCTTGCATGGAAAACGTTTTGAATAGATTCCACATATAAACACGCAGTAAAATCTCATTTATATATATTGCATTTAAAGGTTTTTCACAATTATACATTATATTCTTTATTTATTTTCTTATTTTCTTCAGTGTTAAATTTTTTCAATTATACATTTTTAGCAATGACTTCTTTTTTTTTTTGGGGGGGGGGGGGGGGAGCAATTGGAGGGTGGTCCTACAAAAAACTTATGAGATTATATTTCATTATAGTTTTACATTAATTCAGGGATTAAAAAATATTTAGTTTTGGCAATTATTTCTTAAATCAGGGATATTTACATGTTTTAAGATAGTCACTGCTTAGTAAGTGACATCCTATGTGTAAAAAGCTATTTTTTTTAAACGAAAAATTTTACCTCTCCAATTTTTTTTCTATTTAAAGTACACATATGGAGCAATGTTTTTAGCAAGTTTGAAAAAAAATTATGATGGGTCATTTTTTTTATGGCCCATTACAGTAAGTCATTTTTTGAGGGTGATATTTTCAGTTTGAATGTAATAAACAGTATTAAAATAAAAAATTACTATTGTTTTAATATCATATATGCATTCTTTATACAAATAGCTTTAAATTGGTACCAGAAATATAAAATTTGAGTCATTAGTTGTCAAGTTATGGACATTTATAGACATAGGGATAGCATCCAAGATGGCCGCCATTTGGAAAAAATGACCAATTTTCAAATGGCTATATCTCAGCCAATATTGCGAAAATTATTTTTAAATTTCAGGTTTGAGGGTTTCATTACTGTATCTGTCTATGATAAAAATTTTAAAAAAATCTGTGACTATGGTGCAACACTTTTTCTTTAAATTGGTTGATTTCACGTGGAATGACCCTATAGCAAGATAAACCTGTTAGTGAAATAAAATGCAAAATACATTTTTGTGAGCTGTGTCACTTTTCTTACGGGTAAGCAATATATTTGTATAAAAATCAATACTTTTCGGTTAGCCAGGCGCCAGTGTTATACATATATACATATATGTGTGTATATATACAATATGTGTAAACAGGCAAAGTTCTTTAATCCGCACAAGTTGGGACCCCCAAAGCAGAATATGCTTAAAAGTGCGACGTATGTCGCAGAACAACAAACTTCTCTGCAGAACATTTCAAATTAAGAAAATTCACCATTCAATCGAAGGAAAATTATCGAAATTCATCCCGGGAAAAAAAACACAAAATTCTTTAATCATCCATTTAAAAAGATTGTAAAATTCATCAATTGATCGCAAGAGAAACTCATGCAATTCTTCACTCAATCATGATGAAGAAATCGTGAAATTCTTTGGCCTGTTGTGAAAAAACATATAAAATTCGATGAACAGTCACAGAAAAAAATCCACGATTATCAACAATCAGTCGCAGGTAAAATAATTTAAAAAAAGCTAAATTCGATAGTGCATCGCTATAAGAAATTGGGAAAAAACCAATGATTTTCTCTAGTCGTTCGCAAGAAAAGGCCTAAAAATTTGCTTACAATACAAGGAAGAAATCATGATATTTGCAAATCTGTCACAGTTAAAAAACCACGAAATTCACAAATCTGTCACAGTTAAAAAATCACGAAATTCGTCCGTGGGAATCAGCCACTATTCGGTATTCAATCAATCCCTAATTATTATAGCATCACCATTGATATCGTACAGTGTAGTATCACTGAGAATTCTATTCTAAGCTGAGGAAACTGCGAAATTTGTCGATCAGTAGCATAAAAAAACTCACGATTTTCTCCATTCGGCCTTAAGAAAAAGCAGCAAAAATTTGCCTATTGGTAAGAAAAATATCGCGAAATTTCAAAATCGGTCACAGGTTAAAAAAAAAAAGCGAAATTTATCAGTGTATCGTCAGGGAAAAATCGAAAACTCGTCGATCAGTTGTGGATATGCCAGCGTTTTACAAAATGTCTTTTGCATTTGTATAAAAGATGCAATTGCACTTCCTCATATATACGAAAATCCCCCTGTGTCTTTCTTTTGTATTCTCGTAGAACATTCTTTATCAGCTGAAGTTCGTTGCAGAACATTGCAAAGTATTCTGCTTTGGGGGTTGGGACCAAAGGTTGTGCAGATTATGGAATATTGCGGATTATGGAGTATTATGGATTATATGTCATTTTCTTATTTCTGTACACTATTTTAATTCCATATTCGGTATAACATGAAAAGAAAAATATGAAATATAATAATTAATTTTTCTGGACACTATTTTAATTCCATATTCAGTGTAACATGAAAAGAAAAATGTGAAATATAATAATTAATTTAATATGCTATCTCAAAAAATGTATTTTTCAAATTCTTGTATTAAAAAATTGAATATTGAATATATTTAAAATTTTCAGATATATTTCTTTTAAAAAATCATTTTTGGATCAAGAATTTGTAAATTTGTTTAATTGTTTACATTCATTAAGCAATGTGAATTATAGAAAATTGCAGATTATAGGTGTGCGGATTATGGATCCTTGACTGTATATACATATATGTATGTATATTTATATGTATCTATAACACTGGCACCCGCCTAACCGAAAAGTACCTAAAAATCTTTATTTTAAATCTGATTGTTATAATTAATTTACACAATTGACAATTAGTAAATCCTTTAAAAAATTATCACTCTTAAATTAAAAAACTTTAAATTTACTTTTCCTTTTACATTAACAGTATACTTATTTTAGTTGCTAAAAGGTGGCCAAAAACCTTTAAAAAAAATTTAAACACTTTTTAACAATTAAAAGAAGTACATCAGTACAAGGTGTTAATTTGTTATATAGTGCGTCTCATAAGTATATGGACAAGCGATTTTTTGAAATAGCAGCTCAAAATACGAAGCCATAATCACGAAAAAAAATAATAAGCATATAGAATCATAATATATGTTTGTTACAACAACGAAATACAGCATAGGTTTTACAGAATTTTTGTAAAAAAATTAAATTCAAAATAAGCTGTCCCAAAAATATATGGGCAATGAAGAGAACTGCTTTTATTTCTACCATATCAAAAAAAATTGTATTTTCTGCATTCTGTACATGTGAAGTACCCACTGCAAAATATAAAATCACTGCTCGTTCTTCAATTATCGAATAGTGGGAAAATGCCTCGCAACGTTCAATTCTCTGCTGCTGATATAACTAAAATTTGGCGCTTAAAGTCTCAGATGTTAAAATTTCTGATATTGCTAAACAAATAAAGAGTAACAGATCCGGAATTTATCAAATTTTATCAAAAAGTGACAATGCGATTACAAAACAACGTTCAGGTTGACCAAAAAAGCAACTCTATACGACAAGACAGATAGATTTTTTGAGCAGTTTCAATCCAAAGGAAGTTTGTTCGTGAAATTTCGAAGACGTTAGCTTTTCCTATTACGAGATCTACTGTTCATCGTTGCATATGGGCAAGCAAAATTCATAAATATCGCAGAATGTGCGCGGAATCTATGTTGAAAGTGCACAAGTTCTTTGAACTTAAAAACACAAGCCTTGGGAAGATGAATTGTTGTTTCTTCAGTGACGAAAACAAAACCAATTTGTATGGCCCTGATGGCTGGGCATACCATCGGCATGATCTGCGATGAGAATCTCGGGAGATCATTAGTTGACAACAAGGAGGGGATTCTCTCAGGGTGTGGGGCACGATTTGTTTCAATGGAACAACGGATATTGCTTCTCTTAATGGTCAACAGTTTGGGGATTATTAAAATGCCCTTAAAAATAATCTACTTCCATTTGAAAACATTTTTGGAAGGGATAACTGAAAATTCCAAGAGGACAATGCGTCGATTCACATCTGTCATTCAACAACTGCTTGGTTTACGCAGAATCAAGTGACTGTTATAGACTGGCCAACTATCAGCCCAGTCCTCTATCCAATTGATAACCTTTGGGGAGTACTTGCATGAGATGTATACGCTCATGGTCGTCAGTTTCCTACTATTCAGGAATTAAAGTAAAACGTAGAGCATAATGGTTAAATAGAGTAATAAATAGAGTGGTTCTCATTACAGCCACACATTCTCCAAACACTAGTTTAAAGCTTACTTGATACTGTTTTCAAGATAATTCAAAGGAATGGATCCAAAATTTGAATTTAAATGCAAAAAACTCGAAAAGTCCATATATTTTTGAGACGGCATATTTTGATTTTTATTTTTTTACAAAAATTCTGTAAAACCTATACTGTATTTCTTTGTTGCCATAAACTTGTATTACAATTCTATATGCTTCTTATTTTTTTCGTGACCATGGCTTCATTTTTTGAACTGTTATTTCAAAAAATCGCCTGTCCATATACTTTTGAGACACTATAATACATTAACCCTCCGACTGTCTTGGAAAAGGGCAAAATTGTAATGTCGTTTTCTCTGCATTTTTTTTTTTTAATGATAAAAAAAAAAGATTCTTTGAACATTTTATAAAAAAACTTAATAACGAATATGAACGCAATCCTTGGAAGTATTAATCATTGTTCAATGTATTAAAAATACATTAAATCAATAGAATTATATTACTTTAAATATTGCTTGTATTGCAGTGAAACCTGGAGCTTAGTGAACGTATTAACACGGGCTTGTCAGTGAGGGGGTTAACAGTATATAATAGAAACACAAATAATTTCTAAAAAGTAAGTGACTTACTTTTCTTTTCATAAACACAGCCAATAAAGCAGTAGTTTCCATGCAGCGTACAGAATGTGATTTAGCTTGCAAGTTTACATTTAAGAGACTAAAGATTGTTTTAAATCTATAGGCTCTCAGACGCATTCCAATGGGCCATCACAAAAGTAACAACAATAAACGATGCAGCTGTTGAAAATTTAGTTGAATTTTGCACCTTTCCACACCATTTTCATCATCATATTAGTGGCAATAATTGACTCCGGCGATGGACAGATTATCCAGATTACCAGCTACTCATACCATCATTGGTGCATTTCTGTCATCATCTACAGCAACTAGAAAAACAAAGGGAAAAAATCTAATACACGCATATATATACAAAAATTAGTTTAGCAGAAATTATTCACTAATGAGTAAATAACTACTAATTAGCCAAGAAATTTAAGTGTGTTATATTTTATAAATACTATAAATATTGAAATAAATGTATTGAATCATTTTTTTTTTAAGTTCCTTTAACTTTTTTTTTTCTGCTTCATAAACTTAAAAAATACATTTCAGTTTGAATCATTGGTACTTAGTTATCCCGACGACCAATTTCACCAAATTATATAAATCGCCAAACCACTCACCAAATTATACAAATTGACATATTTTTTATTTTAAATAACGAAAGCCCAGCAGCAGAATTTTTTTCTGCAGTCTGCAACGCAATTAGAAACTTTAAAAACAGTCTACAGAACTTAAGGACAAACGCCCTCTTTCCAATCCCTCATGCACTCAACCCTCCCCCCCCCCCCCACCCGTATTTGTGATTAACATAAAAGGAAAGTACTTTTTAAAATAATTTACCTTTTTCCTCAAAATTTTTAACACCGTTATCTGAAAAATCTTTCATAAAATTTGTCAAAATTTCTGTGAAGTTAGAAAACAGAACAGTAAAAATAACATATGAATACCAATTTCTAAAATTTTTGAAAAGATTGATACAATGTGATAATATCAAAAATTACATATAGATGTGATAATACAGGGATGAAAGTGCACTAAAGCCACTTTGAAGCAGCAAAAATCTAATTTTGTAGTAGTAAATCCATTTTTGTAGCAGCAAAAATCTAATTTTTTAGCAATAAAAGCTGTTATTGGAGCAGATTGAAATTATTAGATAATCAAATTTGAGTAATTCCTGCAAATACTATAAGTAATTGTAATACAATGTTTTATTTAGCAATCTTAGCTAGATGTGCAATTCTAAATTTAACATGCTTTCACCCAAAACGTGGCTAACTAATATTTAACCTGCCACTCAGCTGTAAAAAAATCTCGTGAAAACATCAACGTTGCAGCAAACTTTTCCACGATTCTTTGACGGAATTCACCATTTTTTCCTCGATCATTTGACGAAATGCGCGTTTTTTCAAGATCTTTCGACGATGTTCGCGTTTTTTTCGCGACCTTTCGGCGATGTCCACCCTTTTTTATCGCGATCTTTTGACGATGTCCGCCTTTTTTGTATCGCGATCTTTCGACGATGTTCGTGTTTTTTCGCGATCTTTCGACGATGTTCGCGTTTTTTCGCGATCTTTCGACGATGTTCGCGTTTTTTCGCGATCTTTCGATGATGTTCGCGATCTATAGGCAATGTTCGCGTTTTTTCGCGATATTTCGATGATGTTCGCTTTTATTCGCGATCTTTCGATGATGTTCGCTTTTATTCATGATCTTTCAACGATGTTCACGTTTTTTTGCGATCTTTTGACGAAATTTAAGTTTTTTCCGCCGATCCTTTGAAAAAAATTCGCGTTTTTTCCGCGATCTTTTGACGAAATCCGTGTTTTTTGGCGATCTTTGCGCGAAATTCGCATTTTCCCGCGATTTTTCAACGAAATTCGCATTTTTTCCGCAATCCATTGACAGAATTAGCACTTTTTTCCGAGATCTTTTGTCAATAATAATGTTTTTTCCCGATCATTTGACGAAACTAGCGTTTTCCCGCCAGCCTTTTTGGAAAGTTGCTATTTTTCCGCAGCCCTTTGACGAAATGGGCTTTTTTTTCGATCGTGTGACAAAATTTTCGCCATCTTTTGACAAAAATTACTAAATTAATTTTGACAAAACATTTTTTTAGCGATCCTTCGATAAAATCCGCTTTCATTTTGCGATCCTTTGACGAAATTAGTGTTTTTTCCGGGATCATTTGACAGAAGCCGCATTTTTCAGCCAGCCTTTGATGAAAGTTGCTATTTTTCCACAGCCTTTTGACGAATTTGACGTTTTCTTTTTCATCTTATGACAAAATTTCGTTTTTTCTTCGCGATATTTTGACGAAATTCACGCTTTTTTTCGCGATCCTCTGAAGAAATTGGCTATTTTAACTGCAAACGATTGACGAAATTGTTTTTTCGGCGAACATTTGTCGAAATTCGTGATATTTACGTCCGAATTTTCGGACTAATGACCGATTTTTTAAAATTTCTAATGAAATCACCCCTACGAGGATTGACTCATTTAATAATGGGCATTTCACGATCGCATGTCTCCGTGAAATATTTATATTTTAAAGGGAATCGGAGCTTCGTCAATCGCGTGTGGCGTGGATCGTATTATTATGGCATATGGCAAATAATTTCTAAGGAACTTTTTCTAAATTTTAACAGTTGAAAAATAGTCTGCAGACCTTCTCAACAGTCTGCGACGTGCTTTGCAGCGTTGCGCCGACTCTGCGCCTGAGAACGAAAGAACAAATAAATTAGTAAAACATTAATAAAAATACAAATAAAATGTCAAATTAATGGTTTTATTGGCCATTACTGGCATTTAATCTTACAATTTGGTGACAGTAATTTGGTTGACGGGATAACTAAGAAGTACCGAATCATTTTATAAACTGCACTTTTATAAAAGCCTGATGCAGTGCACATACTAAACAGAAAAGTAAATGATTTGTCGATTTCTTTCTATTTAAAACTATAAAATCTGAATTCAGTTAGAAATAACTGACTTTAAACAACATATTCATCACCTTTCTTGAGGTTTAATTTTATTCAAAACGACATGATTTCAGACCGCGTAGGAAAATGAAAGAAGCAACAATTACTTTACAATAGTTTTGGAAAATACAGATTTTAAAAATAATAAATATATATACAAAATATATACTATATTTTAAGCAGACATTCACAAACAAATGTTACAAAATATGTAAACAAATTCAACTATGCCACAGAAATTCAAAGAAAATAAACACAGGATAAAATCAATATGCTAAAACTTAATAAAGCATTTGTAATAACTCGAATACAGTAGACTCCCTCAATTCCACATATCTTGGGACCAGAGGTTGTGCAGATTTTAGAATTTTGCAGATTTCTGGTCATTGCTTTGTTTACATTTTTTTGCTAAGATGCTGTATATTCCTTCGGTCGCCTTCTTGGTAATTTAGTTAACAGTTGGTTGTTTAGTTAAACAGTTATTTAGAAGTAATAATGCAATCAAAATTATAGTGAATGCTTATAATATATTAAAATAATTAAAGTAATAAACTAAAATAATAAAATGTAAGATAATTTTAAAAATCATTAAATTATTAAAAGTAATAATCAAGTAAATAATTAATGTATATGTAAATATGCATGATACATTTTTCTAGAATTATTCAATGAAACTTTCCTTTTAAAGGTACTCTATTAATTCACATCAAAATCATAAAGTAAGGAAGTTTTATTTCAGTTTAGCCAGTCTTAATCACAAAGAAAAAAGCTTGACTAATTCATAAAATTTTTCGTAAAATGATTGTGTTTATCAACGATATCAGCAATGTATTGATTTTTTTCAGAAATAAATTTATACTTCCTTCATGAAAAACCATGAGTTCAGTCATATTATTGAGAATTACATATTAAAATGCCTCCAGAATGATGTAAAACTAAAAAATTCTGTTATTTTATCCTTGCATCTAAAATGAGAGTTTCATTGTTTACATCTGTGATGATGTGCACTGCTGAGGGAGTCTACTGTATTACAAATAGGTATATATTGCTTATTATGTTCCTGAGTGGTTCATATTTCACACACAAAGATTGTTACCCATTATCTTTTTTAAACGATTTTATCAAGCTCTATTTTGATAATATATGTAAGCAGGAACATTTTCAATGTGCCCAGGAAATAAAGGTGGTGGTGGTGGGGGGGGGGGGATAGCTGATCTCTTGGCTGTTTTCCTTACATGAAAACATGGATGATGAAACAAACATTTTTAAAGGCTTGAGCATACTTACGTTCTTAGCAGTATACATATTAACTCTATACTATTTTTTTTCCCTACACTATGAAAAATAATGCATGCCTTTCTTTTTATAACAATAAGTTAATTAAAACCCACACATTCAATAAGCCTCCGTTTTCTATAATGTCAAAAGTACAAATCGAAATATAAATTGAGTATAATTTCTATTCGCCCATAGCCACAGAATTACTAATAGAGAGTTTCTGGATAAATGTTAATGGAGCCCTTTGCAGAGCTGTTTAAATTATTACGTATTTTTAAAAGCTTGTGGTGGAAAATAGTCACGAAAACGAAATGTAACAACATTAAAAATGTAACTATAGAAAAGTAGCACAGTTCAAATGAAAGAGATAAAAACAGTAAGTAGACTAAATTAAAATATCAAATTTCTCATAAATGAAAAGACAGAGAATCTTAACATAATGTAAACATTGCTCATCCTACAATTCAGATACATAAAGTAAATGAATCAAAATCATAAAAGAAAAGAACGTCATCAATGTTTACATAAAAGATAGTTTTATAAAATAATTATCAATAAATTAATATTCAAACCTATTATTAATGAAACAAAAGTAGAGTTCCTACCTTATTGCTGCTATCCATTTCCTCTTTAAGGCGTCATTCTTCGGAAATTTATAAAATGTTCTCTCATATATTGTTATGAGAACACTGAGGAATGAAACAGACACTCATTCTAATTAAATTCAGACCTCTAAACAATTTACAGCACCTAAAGAGGTATATTAGGACTTATTTTTTTCAGAATTGAAATAAAACTGGAAGAAAAAAAAAATTATTATTATTGATGGGGAACTCTGTAACATCTACTGTTTCAACGTGCAAATATCATAGCAACAGACTGTATGGACCCAATTTTCGGTTGCTATGTGAAGTTCAGGAGAAAGCAGCAGCCCGTGACATCACCACTGATGAGCTCTATTATGATGATAATTATTATGATGATATATATCATAAGTTTAAGGAAAGAGAAGAAAATCCACGAATCCACTTTGCATTAAAAAAATCTCTTATCTCGTTACCTATTTTTTCTACTGCGTTCAAAGTTCTTTTTGAAGAAACAAAACAAAGTAATCAGCCAACTGCACGTCAAGGTCATAGGGCAATGTGTCTGAACGTTCGGTCTGAGAAAGAGATGGAGTGAATTTGAAATCAAGTGGTTTTTTTTTGTTTTTTTTAGTTGAGTCAAGAGATAACAAAATTGCATGTTTATTTATTAGTTATAAATAAGTACTTGAGTGATTTTATTAGGCGCTTCTTTAAAAACAAAGATTATAAACATGAACAAAAAAGGATAAAAAAGTAATTTTGTTCAGAACTCTTCATATGAAACAATTTTCAACCATATCAACGTAAAAATCAATGTTTTGAAGAATTTCAGTCGGATCAGGCCGAGATTTTAATAGTTTTTCGGGCCAGGCCAAACTTTTAGCTTTTATGCCAGGCCATTGTTAGTTTTTTTTTTTTTTTTTTTTTTTGTACGGGCCGGGCTAATTCCCCCCCCCCCCCCCTATGGATCGGCTACTTCACTCAAGGGAAAACACCAGCTCGCTAATGTTAATCCTATGGAAGAATAGTTTTAAAAACATTGTTCGCATTTCAGTAGGCTTAAATGATTTTTTTTTTTTGGCATCGGATAGCTGAGGTCAATCTCTAAAACGATTCTTTTTCGATTTTGTTTACAGATGTTTTTCGTAGTGTACTTTGATTTTCAGAATCAGTTTCGAAAGTGAAAGAATTCTATTTAAAAAAAAAAACCTCTAAACACAATCGAAAAGTAAACAAGTTGGAAATTGCACGTCAAACGTGGCAAATGAGGTGCGTTCGTACTATAATTAGTTTTAGAAATATTTTTTGTACCGCAAATATTACTGAATGTATATTTTAGTGCATTTCGTCAATGCATATCATTTTCGTTCTGTTTGAAAGGCTGTAACATCATTAAAATGCACTAGCAATAATTTTTTCCCATTGGCCATAATGTAACAAAAACTTTTGACTGTCCCTGTAATTAAACTATACATCCAATTTGCATAAAATTTGAAAAGACTTGACAAAATTGTGTGACAATTACATATTTAAAATTTCAAACCATTCGGTTGGGTAGTTTTTGCTCTGTTATATGCAGACAGACGGACTGAACGACGACTATAGGTGCTACGTATTTATATAATTATGAATGCCCCTAAAAAGACTCTTTGTAGAGATCGACCTCAGCTATCCAATGCACAAAAGACCATTTAAAAATAATGGAATGCGAACGACATATTTAAAAAAAAAAATTCTTAGGATTTACATTAACGAGCCGGTGTTTTTGTGTGAGTAAAATAGCAGCATCGGCTCGCACAGCACATTTATACTTATTCTTGCAAAGTCATATGCATTGAAAATATTTCATATTTTATCGGCTTCTTTTAAATAGTTATATCACGGATGTCGTCCCACTTATTTTTTTATATTAGTCAGAACCATTTATTTTGTTTATCGCCCGACCCTGCTCATTAAAAAAAATTTCCTAATTCTGCTGACCCGGCCGGTTTCAAAGTTAAGTTTGAATTCATTTTGCCTGGTCGAGTCGGGTATCTATTTTAGGGGCCAGGTTTAAAATGAGTCCGATGCTGAAAAAAATAAAGAAAAATCTTACTCTCCCGTGTTTTTACTGTGTATTAGGAGATCCAGTGTTTGAGATTGCTGTAGTTAGAGACCAGTAGTTTCACAGAGTGAGCACTCTGTGAGCAGTTTTGCTTTACAAGTGGAAGGAAAGGGGGTTATTAGAGAAAAAGCTTGCGACAGCTGTACATTGCAGTATCCGGAGGGTAAAGGAATTTATTGGTGGATGTGCGGAAAATGTAATCACTTTTAACATGAGAACCGGTGAGACAAACGTTATTCATCCCATCCCGCTGATTGTTTAAAAATAAACAAATAACATTTCTTGGACATCTGCAGTTGAGAGACATTTTCTAATGTTTTGGTACCAATTCGAGAGTGCAAAACTATTGATCAAAGGGGAAAAAAGGGCGTCATAACATATTGGTGTGACGGGAAAAAAAAAAAAATATATGCCATAAGACATTGCTGTAAAAGGAAAAAAAATCAGTGTACCTGCCACCCTGGCATATGAGCCGCACTTAGAATATTTTATACTTTCAAACTCGTACATGCCATGGCTCATACGTCCGAAATGATGGTATATATTAAAGTGAGTTGTAAAATTCCAATGTACTCTTTGCCAACATAATACCTGTCTATCATTCTTTTAAAACTACAATCTTCAAAACGCCTGTTACAATCAAATAGAAAGCAAACTATCTTGAATGATTGTCAATCAATAATAAGAGTATCCACTCTCTTTGTTGGAGGATTAAGGATTTAACCTGATAAGTCCCATGGGTTGTTTACAAGATTTTTCGTTAAATTTCAAAATTTGAGTATATTTTTTCTTAATAGCCATATTTATTTAGTTTAAAATATTTTATTTTTATTCAATTATATTTTTGAAGTAAGCTATAGATTTATTTTTTTTTATTAAATAAAGATAACAGTAAATTTCATATTTAAATTCCCAAAAAGAATTAGTTTCTGAAACAAATACCCTTACTCTTTTAATGAATTCTCAGGCGTCATTTGGTCAAAGTCAGCAATAAATAAATTATTTTTTAAATATCGCCTTCATGTAGTTAGAAAAAAAAAAAAAAAAGCTTTACTACATTTTTTTAAATTACATAGATATTAAATTCCTTAAGACCTAAAAAAAACGAACTTCATATTTTCTGTTATTATACAAAATATATGTATAAAAAATAAATTAATATTTTTAAATATGGCCTTCATGTCGTTAAAAAAAAATCTAAACTTTACTATGTTTTTAAAATAGATATTAAATTCCTTAAAAAACAAACTTCATATTATATTTTCTGTTAAGTATACAACATAATAAATGCAATATACTTTCCAGTGGTCTTTTATCCGGTTGGTTTTTTCCAGTGTGTGCTTTTTTCCTGTGATTCCAGTATCCTATAAAAATGTTTATGTTAATTTATTTTATTTAGTTTAAATGTTTAGAGTAATATATCTGGAAATTCCATGATCCTCAACCAAAAAT
This sequence comes from Maratus speciosus, assembly GCA_963932465.1. NCBI lineage: Eukaryota > Metazoa > Arthropoda > Arachnida > Araneae > Salticidae > Maratus > Maratus speciosus. The sequence goes on along the minus strand of OZ010787.1, from coordinate 559,067,721 downwards.
CGCAAAAAAATTCAATTTCAATCAATTGCTTTTTTAACATAACAAAAAAAGAAAGTAAACTGTGCTAATTTCTAATTTTAGGCATATCTTAACAAAGATCTTGTTATTTACTTATTATCATTAATTTTTCCTTATTTGTTCTATTAATATCTGAAAATACTAATGCCACTGATCAGGACATAAAAAAATATAAGTTGATATTTGATAAGATTAATTCAGGAAGTCCAAAAATTGTTATTATTAATACTACAGTAGACTCCCTTAAATCCGCGAACGCCTAAAATTCGCATATTTTTTCAGATGTAAACAATGAAATTTACAGATAAGTTGCAGGAACAAAATTCAAGATGGCGCCGAAATCAGCGACTACCGCAGTGTTCTTTTTACTAAATTTTTTGTTAATCATTCTCTTTTGGCTATTACAGCCGATTTATTACTAAATAAATTTATATTACTTTTGATTTTGATATAAATTAGCATATATATATCAAAAATTCCAGGGTTCGAAATGGAAAAATCCACGAACCAGAACGCTATTTTAAAATTATTTTTCGCGGAATGTTTTTTTTAAATTATAGACAAATTTATTTCTAAACATACAAAACAGTATAAGAAAAGCATTCAAGACTCTAAATAACAATGAAAAAAAGTTACAGTGAGTGCAATAAGCTATATATACTGATAACAGCATTAACTCTGTTCTCCTTGATATCACTAGATGGCAGCATAGGACTTTTAGAATCGAATTGAATCGATTTCATCCCTAATAATTTAATATTTTTCTAAATTTTTATTTTACATAATTATTTTAATAATTACTTACTTTTAAACTTATAAATTATTTTAATATTTTACTTATTTTAATGTTTCACTTTATTGTAAGCATTCATTATAATTTCCCTTTTTAACTACCAATCAAATTAATGTTTCAAAAACGTAAACAAATCAATGACCAGAAATCTGCAAAATTCTAAAATCCGCACAACCTCTGGTCCCAAGCTTTGCGGATTTGAGGGAGTCTACTGTAATATAATTTTATGTTAATAAACAAACAATTCAAATAGTGTTAAGTAAAATAAAAATAAAACTTTCCGATCGTATCTATTATAACTGACTTTTTTAAAATTTACAAAAAAAAAAAAAAGAAAAGAAAAATTTGTGATATTATACATGCGTAAGTCGAAAATAAAGTTATGTAAATGAGCATTCTCGTATGCAAACATTCACACCATTTTTTTTATATTTGCATTATGTTCTAATTAACAACGGAAAACATTCTTATTCGCATATGTCAAAAATTAAGTAGTGGTGTAAATGTGAATTTTCATATGCGAATAATCAAGGACTTTTTTCTATATTTGCGTTCTTAAACATCAACGGAAAATATTGGTACTATTACCATTCACGAATATCAAATATCAAGTAGTGATGTTAACTAGAATTATCGTAAGCGGATTTTCCAATTTTTTCAATGTTCGCATTCGTAGACATCGATAAAAAATATTTGTATTTGCGTTCGCGAATGTGAAAGTTGAAAGAATCTATAAATTGTATTTCCTTAATACCCTCCCACTCCCCCGTAGAAAAAAACAAGCTTGTCCTTTGTAGAAGTCATGTTAAACTTTCTCTTAATGAAATGTTAAAATTGTGTTTTCTTGGACCAAATCTTAGAATTGTCTAACCCACCCATTAACTTTGTACCTCTCCCACCCCCACCCCTAGTCTGTAAAAAACTGACAGTGGAAAAACTGCCTTTAGTTTTTAGCATTTATTTATCGACAAGTTCGATATTTAACAATTCCTTGTCACATTTTTTCCACTCTTGTTTTTTCTGTCACGTTTTTTCCTGTCACTTTTTTTCCCGGTTACCAGCAATACCACCCCTCCCTCTCCAATCAGTTTGGTTTGTTTAAGCACTACAAGATATGAGGTTTAACCCTGTACAAAACCCGGACCAGAAAATTCCAACTCAATTTCAAGTCAACTTGCAAACCAACCCCAGCCAGCCTAAAAAAAATTTCACTATTTCATAATCTGACAAAATAATTTTTGTCAAGCCACAACCTAACCCGAACTCGACATACTTCAACCTGAACCTGAAAAGAATGGAAATTAATTCATGCTTTAATGGAATTAAGAAAAGTAATCGGGAATTATATCTCTAATAACAATATTTATCTTTTATATATGGACATGGAATATTCAAATACAATAGACTCCCTCAAATCTGCATAGCTTGCGACCAGAGGTTGTGCAGATTTTAGAATTTTGCCAATTTTAAGTCATTGCTTTGTTTACATTTTTAAACAGTAATTTGAATGTAAAAATGCAGTCAAAATTATAATGAATGCTTGCAATAAAGTAAAATGATAAAAAGTAAGATAATTTTAAAAATGATTAAAAATAAACATCAAGTAAATAATTAAAAATATATAATTAAATATGATTAATAAAGATGAAATAGGGGAGAGGGGGGGGGGGGGGGGCACATGTGAACAATTTCTACATTTTTTACTATTTCTCAAAATTGTTCTGAGCTATTGAACCAAAAATTGATTTATATGAATATTTAGAATTTGTTTGTTCTTTTGGTGAAACTTTTGCATGTATTTATCAAGAATTTCTAGCTTATATCATCATTCTGAAAATTGTCTAAATTTGTTCACATGTGCCCCGGTAGAGGGGTAGTTGTGAACATAGCTGGTACACATGTCAACACATGCATAAAAAAGACAAAAATAATTTTTTGTGAACAAAAACTGTGATAAAAACTAATTAGATGCCCTCTTTCTAGTTGTGTGTGTGAATAAATCAATAAATGTTTCAACATAGATACAAGAAATTATTCGTAAAATTGTACACTAATATGCCTACTCCTTTTGAATCACTTTTAACTGTTATCTAACTTCCAGTAATTTAAAACTGTGAAGCAATCCTAAAAACACTGAATATATAGCTCAATGTTTAAAAAGGGTAATTAAATTTCAAACTAAAAAAAAAAATGAATTCACAGATTTAACCTTTAACTGATGTTACCGGTCTCTCAGACCGCGGCTTTTTTCAATTTTTGTAGTTTAACTACAAACACTACCGAAATTTTGTTCTGTTTGGAACTTTAGTATTATCACCAGAGACTTTTGAACAGGTGAGTTTTAATTACAACAATCATATGCAAAAAGTGTAGTACAAAAACATCATCGTATGAGTTAATCATGCCTTTTATTCATCTTTCGATGGAGCAGTCTCACAGACCGCATCACACTAGTTATGTGACAATTTCTGTGACATCAGTTAAAGGTTAAAAAATACACTTTTGAACTGTTCACATCTTCCCCTGTATGTTCTGTTCACAAGTGCCCCATCTACCAAATTCAGCCTAACTTATTAAAAAAAGATATTTTTAATTGAAATAAGGAAACAAAACTTTTTGTAAGCTTACCTAATTAATGCCACAGTAGAATGCAATGCTGATATTCTTCTTTAAAAAATGTCTTGAATGAATTTTTACTTCAAGAACTTAAAAAGACTTTTTTACTTCACACCTTCTAAATCAAACAAATTACAACTACCAGGAATCAAAATGGCCTATTCTTCTGAAAATTCAGCCAAAAAATGGTACCAGTACTACCATCAATTGGTAATTTTTTGAATTTCTTTATTTCAAATTAACTGAGTGAAATATACATTTATTAACTTTTAATTTAAAGTTTCCATAACATTGCAGAATAATTAAAATAGGTAATTTAAAAATGGTGGAGTGGAAATAATAAAGGCAGTTGTTAAACATTTAATTAAGACATACAATACTGATCTATATTTTTGTAAGATGGTTTGCTAATGATGTTAAGATATGATATTATCCTCAATGGGATAAAAATTTAATCAAAAATTAAATTTTCACAAACATCATTAAATAAATTACATGAAACCATTGATGTAAGGCATAATTGAAGTGTGTTGAATCAACAAAAGATATATGCATATATTCAATTTACTGCATGAGATATAAAATGTATATAACAAATGTGATCATACATTCTTTATTGTACAATTAAGACTCCCTTTTATAATTAAGAAACCTTTTTGATTCTGTTGGAATATGAAAAATATTAACATTTCGTTTTTAATACACAGAAAAACACATGTATCATATATTGTGATAGTTTATGCAAATACATGCAAACATGTTACATATATGTAGATTCAGATATGTCCACAATTCACAGGTAAAGCAGCAGGAATATTCAAGTGTTAGGAATTGAAAGTGTTCACTAATTAGATGTCCGTTATTAAGGAGTGTCTGTTATAGAGATTTTACTGTATTACTATTTTATTGTATAAACTTTTTAACTGCGAAAATTATTTAGAAGTTTTTTGAGAGTCGAAACCCAGTCCGAAATCGTAATAATGAAAATCGTAGTACCCAAAGCAATAAAGTTGAAATCAACTCGGCCGGCAAGGAAAAAATATAGCACTAACCCAACCATTCAGCAGGTTACACAGTCTGATGCAAAAGTAATAATATAGGGTAAAATCAATTGTTATACACATACTTTATTTTTTAATACAAAAAAACTTTTAAAATAGAATCCCAAAAGACCAGAAGAAAAAAAAAACATTTTAAGTAGGTTTCAATCTTGTCAAGCACATCGTCTTTTTTAATTGAATTAATTCTTTTTTGAAGAAAACATGACAATAATAAATACCTACAACCTAGACATGAAATCAAAACATATAAAATGGTTAAGCCTAATTATAATCACCATGTTTCAATCCTTATGATACCTCCGTATACCCTCTACTACACCCCTGATGGAGATTTCTTACGAACATCCATCTTTAATAACTTGTATGAGAATTGTTTTTGCGATGTTTTATTAGTTTTGAATAAAATAAAATCCATAACGGTGAGCAGGAATTGTATATGTAATGCAATGGCGGATAAGCGAGGTGTTTGTACATGAAGCAGAAAACTTCGTCTGTATCACCATAAAAATTAATAATAATAGCGATAAGTATGTAATAAATAAATAGTAATGGTGATATGAGCAAAGTTTTCTACTCTATATATGTATTAGTGGTTTCTGTTTATTTTTTTTATTCAGTACTCACCCCCGACACAGTTTAATAAATTATAATTAATACACAGAGTACTAAATAAATAACGTGAGACTGAATACATGATGCTCAACGATGAATCTCTCAGAATTTTATAAAAATCGGGCGTGACCCCTGGGCGAACGTGATGTCTGGACTAGTGTTAATGCATAGATATCTTTGTTTATATGATCTAATAATTTAATAATTAATTAACCTAATGATTTTGTTCACAAAGATATCTATAATTTTATAAAAATCGGGCGTCACCCCTGGGCGAACGTGATGTCTGGACTAGTGTTAATGCATAGATATCTTTGTTTATATGATCTAATAATTTAATAATTAATTAACCTAATGATTTTGTTCACAAAGATATCTATATGTGTGTGGTGTGATCTAATTTTTGTTTTATTCGCTGCTACTACTCCGGAGAGTAAGCAACAGCATTACTTGAACATAGCTACCAAAAAAACTGTGAATGAATGAACGACGACTGGTGAACGTCTTTTATACCATTTTTGCGGTTGGTTGGAGCGCCCTCTAGCTCTTTTACCCTTTCCTCCTGTGTCAATTGCCTTTGGCGTGGATACAAATGAAACGGTTTCACGCTGTAACAGTTACGCGTCACAAATCTGAAATTTGCAACAGGCACGAAAAAAGGGATACAAAAGTAACACTTGTGACTGTCACAAATGAAGATGGTACTGTAACAAATTTGTTACAGAGTATCGATTATTTTCAACGATACGCTCATTTCATTGGCTAGTAACCAGGCGTCATACGTAAACAAACTCGAAGACCCGTCGTGATCTTCTCAGAGCAAAACATTGGGTAATCCTATTGCTCGTTACGTTAATTTTTATTTAATGTAAGATATTTACTTTAGAATTATTTTTTTTTGCCGTCTATGTACTCAAGAAACATTATTTTTCATTTTATCTGCTAAAATTAGTGTGGTAAGCCCTGTATTGCATGGTAATGTTAAGAATTATTTGTTTGGATGTCTATTTCTGAATATTGCAATAAAATAATATATTGAAAAAATAGTTTTTTTGTTTAGAAATATAGCGTAACGGTTGCTTAAAAAGATTTCATTTGTGTAAATGTGATTAAAATCTGAAAATGTTGAAGAGTTTGTTTGTTTAAAAATATATTAAGATTATAGATGTAACTATCTTGTCTGCAGTGATAACTAGAAATTTCTGATTGCAGAGTTGTATCTAACATTTAAAAGATTTTAATATTGTATGAATGCTTTCACCAATTGGGAAAGTAACTGCCTTTTTAAATATTTTCAGTAGGCTTAATTATGAATTTTTTTTAAATACAGATTTAATAAACTAAATAAATTTATTTATTACACTGATGCTATTTTCCATCCTGAATATACCTTTACTTCACATTATATGTGTCTGTGATCACATTTAAAAATATTATTTTCACATTTAAAATGCTGCAGTTTATAGTACAAATAATATTATTATTGTTTCAATATAAGAGTAATTTATGTTCATATATTCCTAATGAAATTTTTTATTGCTATACATATGTGCTTTTTACATATATTGTTTGTATCAGAACTTTTTTTTTCTAAAACAAACATGACTCGAAAAAAAAATTGACATTTTGACAGTCTGTGTTTGAATGTATTTATTAATCTATTTTTAACAAGATCCTTTATGTATAAAAAAGCTTGGCAAAAGCCACTTACGGAACTAACTAAACTTTTAAAAAATGTAGTAGTTTTTAGGAATATAAAGGTTAGGAAATTTTATGATTACATTGGACAATAATAATCGTGCAGTTTAGTCTGAAAGTTACGAATTTTAATTTGAAGCTGTTAAGCATGTCAGTTCTAAAAGATATAAAACTGAGTAAATGTGCTAAATTATTTTGATTTGTTAATCATTATCAGGTTATCAAATGTAAAGTTAAAACAGTAAATTTATTCATAACTTTTTGTAATCAGTAAATATATCACTCTCTTATGAACCACTTCATTTTAATTTAGTTGTTAAAGATAATTCTTACTAATTGGAATATTTCTAATATAGAATGCCTTGCAGACAGCAGTATAAAGTAAAAATATTTACTGAAAATAGAACTTTTTAAAGCTGTTATCTAAAAATGTACCATCAAAATATCTTTTTCTAATTCTAAATGAACTCAGTATCAAGATATTAATTTATAATGAAGTGTAATGAAACTACATGAAGATATCTGTGGTCTGCAAATTATGAAGCCTACTTTTAGAAGTCCAGGAACTGAAGTCGTCTATTGGGATTTTTATAACAGCTGGATGCATTATCAGGCAGAAGTTTCTTTTGATATTCTGTCTGTAAATGTAACCTGCTAGTTCTGCGATGTCTTCCATGCCAAGAAATCTCTTGCTGCAACTCTCGTTTTGTTTACAGGTTTCTGTCAGTAGACGTTTCATTCACAATAAGTTAATATGTTGATATTAAGTTCATTTGGGATTTTGAAAGTTATTTTATTCTTACTTTTTTTAGATAACAGTAATAAAATGTTCGTTGTTTTCTTGTAAATATTTTTATTTTATACCTTTGTCTCAAAGTGTTATATATTAGAAATGCACATGCTGTCAGACTATAAGGACCTTGGCGAGAAATGGAAATTTCTCTTCTCATGCATATTTTCTGGCGACCTATTCCTTATTTTCTTATACACATTAATTTCTTTTTTTATATTTATGGAACTAATCTAATACAAAGAAGCTATTTACCTCTTTTTATATACAAACAGAAGTACTTTGTATATAAAAACAGTAATATTATATGTATATAAACAAGAATAAAAGTTCATCTGGTTTGTTTTCATAGGTGTTTATATTATTTGACCAATAAATTTCACTTTCTGAAGCCCAAACTGCACTAAGCTTTTTAAAACAATGGTAGAATAATATTGAAATACATTATTAATTTATCTGTAACAAGTTAATTAAAGTGAATTTACAATTCAAGAATTTGATATTTTCATTGGTTAATAAATAAAGTACCTACATAGTGTGAATTACCGATGCATTGAATAGTGATTTTGGCCAAATACCAAATATTCGGCCCACAGGTAAACCGAATACCAGATATTCGACTAGCCGAATAGTGACTAACAGGCTGAATACTAGGGATGTAACAAATAGTGATTTGGCCAAATACTGAATATTCGGCGGCCAAATACTGACTTAAAAAAAATTATTTTAATTGTTTTATTAATTTTTTGTTTGAGTGTTCAAAAATCATAACAGCTGAATGTATTTTTTGTAATATTTTAAATACTTTGATGCCAATAAGATAACATATGACTTTCAAAAATGTAAATAATAATTTAATTCATAATTTTTTATTTAATCCATAGATAGTTCTAGTAATTTATATATTTTTTTATCTAAAATAGAAACTCATTACCTCTGTAAAAATGAAACTTTTTTTTATTTTAGTAAAATCATTTTTTCACCCCCCCCCCCCCCCCCAAAAAAAGAACTTGCATGTGTCCTCTGTCTTTTTATATCCTTTCTCATTCAACTCAAACTTAGTAAATTTACATTCTGTATGTAAAGAAAAAGGTTGTTTTCTTAAAATATAATTATTCATTCCATTTAACCCTTAAATGCCTGGTATTGCTTTTTGGCTACATACCCAATTTATGTTCTAAAATACTATTAGAATAATATTTAAGCTATAATGTCTAATGTTGCCAATAAAATACAATCTGAAAATATTATTAAATCGATTTTCAACATGTAGATTGTAACACTTGTGCTGTTTAAGAATAAAGATAGATTTATTTTTTGAATTGTTGCTACTTGTTGTTTTGTTTTGTTTGGGAGCTTGCGAAATACTGTAATTTGAGCTGCAGTGAGCAAGTAAAATTTATTTCTTATTATAGTTCCTAAAATTCTTGTGTGTTTAATATTATAGAATTTTATCAAGGGAAATTATTTTTTCAATTAAACACCAGTATTGGGTCATTCCATGTCAAATCAACCAGTGACTCAACCTGACCATTTCAGATTTCAATGAAACTCTCCGGAATCATTCTACCTAATGATATAAATGAGAATATATTTTAATAATTTTTTTATCGCATTAAATTTTTGTACAATTAATTATTTAAATTTTGAAAAATCGTCATTTTTGGGGTTGCATAAATTTTTCAATTTTGAAGTTCTCAAGTTCTATCAGGCATACAGAATTTTATGACCCCTCATTTTAAAGAGAATTTTATAAGTTTTAATTTGATACCCAAGTTGACTATGCTCAGTTAAAAAAATAAATTATGCCTGATAGAACTTGAGAAATTCAAAATTGAAAAATTTATGCAACCCAAAAAATGATGATTTTTCAAAATTTTAAATAATTAATTGCATGAAAATTTAACGCGATAAAAAAATTATAAAATTGTATTCTCATTTATACCACCGGAGAGAATGATCCCTGACAGTTTCATTGAAATCTGAAATGGTCAGGTTGAAAATTGAAATTTTTTGGTTGATTTGACATGGAATGACCCTATTGTCGATTAGTAACAAACAGTTTTTTAGCCATAAACTATATTTAAAACAAAATATGATTTTTTTAAGTATTTTTCCCATGATTTATTTAAAAAATGAAAGCCGAAAAATATTATTACAATGATTTTTGAAAAATCAGGAATTTAAGGGTTAAATATAATTACTCTTTTCTGCTACTAAGATATACTTTTCTCTTTTCTTTCTCTCAAAATTAACAAGCTCCTCATAATACTTCCTCCACCCCATATTTCACAGTGAGATGCCTCCTGAAATTTATGTAATATAGTTATTTATAAGTTGTCATGAAGCTTTAAATTCCATTGCAAGAATTGCATTGAGGGGTGAAAAAAAAGTATTTAACGGTAATTAAAATTCTTTTAACAAAGCTGTTTAAGTATGATAATTAAATTGCGAGATTGCTGTGGCAGTGATGACTTAGATTCTAATCTGTAAAAATAAATCGAGTTGGCTGTCCATAACTTTGGTAGATTTCTTAGTATGTAATGTAAATACCAACCAGTTCTCCTTGAAAAGACTTCCACCGAGAGATATCTCATGTGTAGGTCTATATTCTTGATGGATAGATCTTAAACAAATTCAACACCAGCAATGCAGTAGATTTTGAAGCTATGTATGCATATATTTATTCTTGTTCCATGGAATATATATTTTTAAAATATGGATAAGACAAACTACTTTTAACACAAGCAAAAAAAAAAAAAAAATTACCCGTGAGTGTTCACATTAACAAATTCGACTGTATTACTATTTGTGCTGTCTTAGAATTCGCAACAATAATTAAAATGATCATTTCGAATGTGACATAATTTCTGCCATTTACTGCTTTTAACGCATATTAATGAATTTAATATTTTAATGTTTTTTCTGTTTATAAGTCACATGTAAATAATTTTTTAATTGAAAGGAAATACTATTCTTTGTGATGTTTTTACAACTCCCAACAATTTAAAATAATTATTTTTTTTTCTTCTGTACACTGCAAGTTTGTAATGTATATCCTTAAAAAAAATAGTTAAGTTCATGTATAGTTTTTGCTTCTATAAACTTTTGGTAATTTTCTGTTAGCCAGTTTATGTATATGTATGTATATAACACTGGTGCTCAGCTAACAGAATTTTATTATGCTTTAAACTTTTATCATTTATTTTATTATGATTATATACATTAAATTCAGTAATACATAAATAATATGACTCCATCTTAAATAGGATGTAATCACCTTGGCAACCTAGAATCATTACCTATCATAGGGTATCATTGAATTAATATGTATGATAGAATTTAATAGGAGACTTTCATTAATATCTTTTTATAGTTTTGATTCAATATTTATAAAATTTGAAAGGACTCGACAAAATTCTGCAACGATTATAGGTATTTATTAAATTTCAAACCATTCAGAGGGGTAGTTTTTGCAATGTTATATGCAGATAGAGACGGGAGGGATCAGACGACAACTATAATTGCTACATATTTATGTAACTATGAACACTCCTAAAAGGGAAATGGTTACTATTACAACACTATTTCGGGTACTTTGGCTTTAAAAAATAACAGAAATTTACAATTTTAGTTTATATCTGGTTAGAGATTTGCATCGGCCAAAATTTCCAAGGCGCGAACCCTTAAAAATTCGAGCCTGCCCATATATATTTTTGCAGTTCACGCACCGGCCGGTCTTATATTCAAAATTTTATTTATTCATGTACAGAAAAAAAAGTTCCTCCTTCAAAATTACGTATTATATTCTATTTCAAATCATTTTAATACTATTTTTATCAGAATGAAGTGAAAACAGAAATCGTGTTTTTCTGTTCCAGTGATATTTGCAAATTTATGTCGGCATGGCTTTGATATGGCACCACTCAAGAGACTGAACAATGAATTTGCTTTCAGTTCGATTTTCTTTTGTGACAGCAGAATAATTTTTAACTGGATGTAATTTATTTTTTCTTTAAAAAAAAAGAGATATCTAACCTGAAAGGAATATCTTTAGCCAACAAGCATCAACTTGAGGTTTTTTGTCTTCTATTGCTTACGACTTTAAAAATCACGTTAGTGATTTTTCTATTTATTTTGTATCATAAATGCTACCCATGCTAAAGCATTAAGGCTCTGTTTTACACATTTACAAAGTCACTTTCATTTGCAAGTAGATATGATTGTCATATATTGTTATTCTGATAGAAAGCAATCGAGCAGTGTTTCCCGTTGTTCTATAATTTCTGTAAATATCATTCATTTTTTTCATAAAAATGCATAGCTGCAAACTATCCCTTTTTTGTGTTAAGTCAATTTTCGAATCCTAATCCTTATCATATTTAAACGTAGAATTAGCAAAAAAACACAATTAACATTACAATTAGGAAAAGATTACTATTCGGAATGAGTGATAACTAAAAAGTGGAATAGTTGAAAGCTAAGTATATGCTGATAGATATATTTAAAATTTTTATTTTGCTAGAGAAAAAAAACCTGCTTTAAATTTTGCAAATAATGTACAAAACATAAATATGCAGATTGGAGTGACAGGGGAGGAGGCGTGAATGTTACAGTTGTCAGCACCAGTATCACAGAATATTAGGGCTCCAGTACTTTTTTAAAATAGAAGTTAAGCCCTGCACCCCGGTTATATCCGCTGAAAATTGTTCTATTTTATCGGCGTAGTTTGATTTTTTCAAATTTGTTATATTGGGCCGGTCAGCTTGCTTAACTCTTTTATCAGTCCAGTCTCACCCATTAACAAAGATTGCCTTTATTCTGCTGACCCGGCCCGTTTGAAAAATTGCCTTCATTTTCCAGACCTTGGGTCTTTGCAGACCTCTCTACCTTGGTTTTCGCAAACCCAAAAAATCAGAGGAAAAGTACTTGTATTCTAAATGTAAAATATCTACTAGATTATTCAATTAAAAACGGTTTTCATCTACTCTGCAAAACTGCACATCCTTAACACAGGTAGACTGGTATAGTCCAAAAATAACAATAATAATTCATTTTATAGATATAAAATTACTTGTAATAGGTTTAATTTCACTTCAAACTGTCTAACAAAAAAAAGTTGGAGTTGCTTGTTTTTTAGCGACTCTGCCTCTTTTGCTCAAAAATGGATCCGACTGACTCCACAGCTCTGCTAAAAAGGCAAAATTTTATATTGTAATATTTGCTCATAAAAATGTTTGATAATAAATAGTCTTCATTCTGAAGCACCAAAATGTCAGCCTAAATAATCATAGTGTACATATTTAAGGGTGATGGACAGTAAGATCTCAAATTCCTTCCCTAATGTTAAACCTATACTTGCATAATGCATTCATATTTTTAAAATATCTCCACGGGAAATTATTATTTTTAGTAACTTCTTTTTTCTTAAAGTATGTCTCTGTTTTTTGCTATCAAAATATTTCTCGGGCAGTATCTGCATTTCTAATATATTTAACACTTTGAGACAAAGGTATAAAATAAAAATATTTACAGGAAAACAACGAACATTTTATTACTGTTATCTAAAAAAAGTAAGAATAAAATAACTTTCAAAATCCCAAATGAACTTAATATCAACATATTAACTTATTGTGAATGAAACGTCTACTGATACAAACCTGTAAACAAAACAAGAGTTGCAGCAAGAGATTTCTTGGCATGTAAGACATCGCAGAACTAGCAGGTTACATTTACAGACAGAATATCAAAAGAAACTTCTGCCTGATAATGCATCCAGCTGTTATAAAAATCCCAATAGAAGACTTCAGTTCCTCGACTTCTAAAAGTAGGCTTCATGGTTCACAGACCAGAGATAACTTCATGAGGTTTCATTACACTTCATTATACGTTAACATCTTGATACCAAGTTCATTTAGAATTAACAAGATATTTAATTGTACAGTTTTAAACAGTTTGTTGTTTTCCGTAAATAAAAAAATGAAAATTTCACTTTTATTAAATATGCGAGAATATACTTTTACTTATTTACAAAAAAAATTTCTTGTGGTGTCGTTCAATTATTTCAACATTTTATGAATACAAGTACCTTGCCCCTGAAAGGATTAAAGTTTTGACCAAGCCCCTAAAAGTTTGTTTATAAAATTTTGTTGAGAAGCACCAGCATAGAGATTTTAAAGTTATTGGTGGGACTCAGCCAGCTGTGTAGCTGTTATACCTGCTAAAATAGAAACTGAATAACCCTTGCTTCAAAAAGTTGTATATTTCTTTGAACTTTCTTTTCCAAAGGATCTGTGGTCATCAACAAAAGAAAGGGGAGTCTCAATAAAAAAAAAGGGCAGTGATAAACATATCAGGGATCTCCTCCGCAGACCTATGACCTTTCGCTGAGCAACAGAAGACTGTCACATCAAAGGCACTGCTGTTGTAGCAGGGAGTAGTCTGTTCTCAGCTACTATTCTAATACTTTTATCTTTCTAGGAAAGAAATTCAGCTGAAAATTGTAAGTAGATGTTTTAATACTTCTTGTGGATATGTGAAATATTTGTGTATTTTGAGTTGTGTTATTGAACAATAATTTTCTTAACCCTCCTGTTCACATTGTGATCAAAACAAATATTGATCATAAAACTGCATTGTGTTAAAATTCATGACACAAAAGAATTACAAATTTAATTGCTACTATATCAGGGTTAAATCTATAATTATTTAAACTTTGGTTTTTAATATTTCAGTTTTTAAACCTACATAAAATATGGAATACAAATAAATATATTAATTTAAAAAGGCGAAAAAAAATAGTTTTAGCATTTCAGTTTTTATAAGTAAGGGAAGACAGGGTACAATGAAACAAAATTTACTAATTGTTTTTTCCTATGCACAATTTTGCATGCACAAAAATATAATTAATGCAGAATTTTAATCTTGTATTTTCCCCATCTAAATAAATTTTTATTAGGTTCTAAACAATATCTTTATGCTTGAAAAATAGCAAAAAATAAATGTCTTATAGTGTTTCATTGTACCCCGTATGCCGGGGTACAATGAAACACATACTGGGGTACAATGAAACACTCCAAATGATGGAAGCAATATCCACCCAGTATAGTTTATTTTATGAAAAATGAGATAAATACAAAAACAAAACTTGATTAATGAGGAACTAGATAAAAATATTATAGTCTAAGATGAAAAATAAGAAAATTCTATTAGTTTAAGAAATATCTTTCATTTTATATTAAATTGGCTCAAGTCAGTTTCAAAAATTAGCATTTCTGCTTATATTTCAGTTGCTCCTGAAGGAATATGAGGTGGTAGTTTCAACGCAATGAGTTTTTTCTTTTTTTAATGTAAGTTTCTAAAAAAAAAAATTAAAACTAGGTCGGAGTCTTTTTATATCAAGTACTTCACATTTGACTTCATTTAAATGTATGATTTCTCCAACGGTATATATTTCCTTATGTTTCCATTTATACGGATACTGCTTGTGCCATACATGTTGCGTATGGATATCTCATTCTTAGTACCTCAATGACCAGCTGGGCCTGGAAAAAAAATCTGGATCATCATCAGAGTCTGTAGCAGGCAGAGTTTATTTTCAAACCAATCCCTTCTTAGCTTTTTTTCTCTTTCTATTTTTTAATTGCTTAACAAGAGCATTTTTTACTGAATTGGTTAGAACAAAACTCTTTTCTTTTCTGTTTTTCAACTGTTACTTCTAATATATTCTATTTACTACTTTTATTACTATAATAAAACATGTTTCATTGTACCCCGTCTGCAAGTGTTTCATTGTATCCCGCCTGAGATTACTAAATAAAAATTTATTTTCAAACTTCTAATATTTATTTTTTTTAGTTTGGTTCTGGAGGTATCAAGACAACAACCCAAAGATAACAATGTATAGATAAAATAATTATTACATATAACAACAAGGAAACAGAAACAAAATTACTTTTAGTAAAGAAAGTTACTTTCAATGATGTAAAAGCAATAATCTTCTATTGCTACTGTTGTAGAAGTGTGAATGTATCCAAATCACATCAGTAATTGGAACATATAGTTGTATAACATATATATAAACTGCAACTCTCTATGACAAATTTTATTGATTTTACAAGTAATGTTTCATTGTACCCCGTCTTCCCCTACATAAAATATGGAGTACAAATATATTAATATAAAAAGGAGGAAAAAATCATATTTCTGGTACCTTTTTTAGTCATGTGGATTTAAAAACAACAGGAAAGTTTTGTAACATGACAAATAATAATATTAATAATAAAAAAAAACTGATATTCTTCATTCAATAAATAGGACAACATTAATATTACTAAAGCATGAATGATTTCATATCTGCTTTAAAACTTGTGTTTATAAGCCTTATTTTATTAATATAAGTGTATGTATACAATAAAATTCCTAAACCACATTAGCCATATCTATGTAACCAGGAGTGTAAAATTCTAGGTGCCAATGGTTGCCACTTGTAAATTTTTAGTATTGTTTGCCTAATAACTAATAAGATAACTGATAAAATTTAGTGGAAGAATACTTAAAAATTTGGTAAGAATCTGTCCATTGGTGCTAAGTTTTTACACCAATTCTTTATTTATGAAATTGTTTCTGCAAATTATATTTCTATATTGTTCAAGGACATTAGGAAGTGTTTCACTTTGTATATTCTATGTATCGAAATTTTTGTTTATGTGTCAAACAAAGTTGATTTTCTTATTTTTGTAAAAAGTGTCCCATTCCTCCCCACTCTACCCTACATATATTTTGCATTTTAAAAATCTACATAAACTGACAACAAAAATTTTGAATACTTATGAACATACTAATTAAAGCCCGATATGTTACCATTCCATTATTATATAGTAAACAATATTCTCCCAATCATAATACAGATAACGTGCATCCCACATAAATAAGGGCATTAATTATATATATATATATACAAACTCTATGCATATAATACTATTAAACTATTTCTATCTAATCTAATAAAACGTATACAGAGAAAACCGTTTTATCTAATATATATATCCTTGAACTTACATAAATCTCAAAAGGATAACTTTTATTTTCATCTAACAAAACGAAAGGTCTGATTTCCTCGATCAGATCTTTCACCGCATTTTTCGTTACTTTGTATGTTGAGATGAAATTTCTTTCATTTATTGAAAAAGGATCTTCTCGATCCTTTATTCTTTGCCTTTGTATTTGATTTCTTCGCCGGCGTCGAACAACCAAAATCTCCGCCATCTTGAATAATGAGTACTTGTTATGGTCTTGTGACAGCTTGCGGCGGATTTCACGCTGTTGCAAATTTTTATGACAACAATCACAACTTTGTGACGCCAGAAGCTGGAAGGCGTTTCATTTGTATCCCGTTTAGTAGGATTTGTTACTGTGACTCGAGTTGTTGCGGGAAGCATTTCATTTGTATCCACGCCTAAAATTGTAAACAAGAAGCTATTAACCAGGATAATAACTTATAAAAAACATTATATAAGATAATATATTTAAGAATATTTATAAAATCAGTGTTACAAGTTATCACCTAAATATTTATTAAATATACGGTGGATAAAAAGATTCCATTAGTAGCTGTAATCATATAATAAAAAAATGATTTTTCACTCAAGATTATTTATTATGAAGTAAATGAAAATTTGTAGTTACAAAAAATATACCGATTGATTGACATACTGCGAACGGAAACTTCCATATTTATTAAATGTTTCAATCATAACGCCTATTGTATATATGTATTATATATATATATATATATATATATATATATATAACCGTATTTTAATATACTAGGCTGTAATGTCAAACCAGGATGCATTTTTTTTATTAATAATAATAAAAGCATGACACACAGAAATTGTATTGTATTTAAATTTCTTGTTATTTATTTATTTTACTGTATTAGAATTTATCAAATTACAAAACTAATTAAATACTAATGTAAAATCAATACTTAAAATAAGTGATTAATTCAAGAAATTGAGTATATATTAATATTCATTAGCAATATTCACAAGTCATAAAATGTCAGCTTTTTAGCTTTTCCTTTACAGCACTTATTACTGCTCTAAAAAATTAAGCATTCTTTTAATATTAATTAACATTGACAAATTGAATGTGTGCTGTAGATGTTTCTTAAAATAAATCTGATGGCACATTTGAAACTCTGAAAAATGTTTTGAAAGTTTTTACAGATTATGTTTGTTGTATTTTCACAGATTTATTTTACTTTAAAGTTCATTATTAATTGTTAAGTTTATAGAAAACTAATGTACTAAAACTTGTTAAGACAAAATCGCTAAAGACGAAGGGAAATTTTTATTTTAGATAGATTTCACTCAGCAAATATTATTAAATGGTATTTCTTTCACCAAAGCCATGAAATTTTTGTATGTAATGAAAAGACTGTCTTTACCAAAATCCTGCACTAATGAAAGAATATCACAAACCCCAACGAAAATAATACCATAACATTAAACATGCATAAATTAATATCTGTCTAAAGCAGAACTTTTTAAAAATCCCATAGCACTTCCTTCTGATGAGACATTACTGTACAGGCAAAGTTCTTTAATCTGCACAAGTGGGGACCAAGGGTTGTGCAAATTATAGAGTATTATAGATTACCATATTTTCAGGCGCATGAGCCGCGATGCATACGAGTTTGAAAGTATAAAATATTCTAAGTGCGGCTCTTAAGCACCAGGGCGGCGGATACGGTGATTTTTTTTCTTTTACAGCAATGTCTTATGGCTTTTTTTTTTTTTTTTTTTTTTGTGGTCAAACCGATATTTTATGACACCATTTTCCCCCTTTGATCAATAGTTTCATGCTCTCGAATTGGTACCAAAATATTAGAAAATGTCCCTCAACCGCAGATGTCTGAGAAATGTTATTTGTTTTGTTTATTTTTAAACAATCAACGTTTGTCTCACCGGTTCTCAAGTTAAAAATGATTACATTTTCCACCCATCCATCAATAATTACTTTACCCTCCGGATACTGGAATGTACAGCTGTCGCGAACTTTTCTTCTAATAAACTCCTTTCCTTCCTCTTGCAAAGCAAAACTGCTCATAGAGTGCTCACTCAGTGAAATTACTGGTCTCTAACTAGAGAAATCTCAAATCAAGGCATAGAACTTTTGTAGAATGGGTCTCCTAATACACAATAAAAACACTGGAGAGCAAGATTTTTTCTTTCTTTTTTTTTTTTTTTTTTTTTTTTCAGTACCGGACTCTATAAACTCGGCCCCTAAAATAGAGGCTGTACCCGACTCGACCAGACAAAATGAATCCAAACTTTGAAACTGGCCGGGTCAGCAGAATTAGTACAGTTTTTTTTATGAGCCGGTTCGAGCGATAAACAAAATAAATGGTCCTGACCAATATAACGAATTAAGTGGGACAACTTCCGTGATATAAATATTGGGCCATTTTGCTCACGCAAAAACACCGGCTCGTTAATGATATTTTTTTAAATAGTAAGATATTTTTTTTTTAATATGTCGTTCGCATTCCATTATTTTTAAATGATCTTTTTTGCATTGGATAGCTGAGGTCGGTCTCTACAAAGAGTCATTTTTACTTTTTCAATTGTGTTTATAGGTTTTTTTTTTTTTTTACTAGAATACTTTCACTTACGAAACTGATTCTGAAAATAAAAGTATACTATGAAAAAACATCTGTAAACAAAATCGAAAAAGGGTCGAGATCGACCTCAGCTATTCGACGCAAAAAAAATAAATCAGTTAAGCATATTGAAATGCGAACCATGTATTTAAAAAAAAATTCTTCCATAGGATTAACATTAGCGAACGACCATTTAGCCTTGAGTGAAGTAGCCGATCCATAGTGGAAAAAAATCGGCCCGGCCCATACAAAAAATAAATTAATTAATTAATGGTCCGGCATAAAAGCTAAAAGTTTGTCCTGGCCCGGAAAACATTTAAAATCTCAGCCCGACCCAACTGAATTTCTTCAAAACATTGATTTTTACGCTGATATGGTTAAAAATTGTTTTGTACGAAGAGTTCTCAACAAAAATACTTATTTTATCTTTTTTTTTGTGTTTATAATCTTTATTTTTAAAGAAGCGCCTAATAAAATCACTCAAGTACTCATTTATAACTAATAAACAAACGTAATTTTGTTATCTCTTGATGCAACTAAAAGATAAACACACTTGATTTCAAATTCACTTCATCTCCTCGGACCGGACGTTCTGACACATTACCCTATGACCTTGACGTGTAGTTGGCTAATAGTTTCTGTTTCGTTTCTTAGAAAAGAACTTTGAATGCAGTAGAAAAAAGAGGTAACGAGATAAGAGATTTTTTTAATGCAAAGTGGATTCGTGAATTTTCTTCTCTTTCCTTAAACTTATGATATATATCTTCATAATAATTATCATCATAATAACTTATGATGAAAATGAAAGTCTAAATTCTGAGCAAGAAATATTTTTAAAACTTACAAAATTATTTTTAAAAATGAACAAGAAAGATGCATATGTAGCAAATAAAAAATAAAATCTGCCACAAACAGAATCAATGAAACAGTTATCAATAGGCGAACTGCTAAAAAAAAAGAAAGAAAGAAAAAAGGAGCATTTCTAGTTATCCTAAAGTGTTTTCGGCAGTGTGAGATCTGCATGGGTTGGCTTTTCGGCCCGGGCCGTACTCTTTTCTGAAGGTTCTGTCCAGGCCGGGTTAAGGCATTACTTTTTTCCTGAAAGATCAGGCCGGGCCAGACCTAACTTACTTTTTCTGTACAGAGACCAGACTTGTCCGGACTTGTTTCATTCCTAGTCTTCACGATCCAAAATTTTCAGTCCTAGTTTTGACAAAGCCCGTATGAAAATCATTGTCTCGTCATGTCCTGGTCCATTCAAAGGTCAGTAAAATTAGGCCTGGACCAAAAATGTTTGCAAAAAATGCATACATTTTTAAATCGCCATTATTCTACAATTAAAGATTAAAATTTATATTCTTTTTAAAGAGTAGTAGATTTCATATGCTTATTAAAATATAGTAAAACGAGTGAAAAGAACCTGCCTATGACAGAATCCTGTTTTAAACTGAACAACATGTTGAGGATCTTGTCTATAACTCTTTTTTTTTTCTTTTTTATACAATTCCGTCTTAGCAGATTTTACTGTATAACATTTTTCAGATTTTTAACACTTCAATACATAGAATATGGATTAACAAAAGTAATGATAACTGAAACATTTACATACAAGAAATAGAGATTCATTAAAAAAAATAAATATCACAGCCTGCGGCACTTTATCAATGTTTTGTAGAAATTCAGTCGGGCTGGGCCGATATTTTAACTTTTCTGAGCCAGTCTTGGGCCGAACTTTCAGCTGTTATATCGGGCCGGGCCGAACTTTTAAATTTTTTACCGGGTCGGGCCAATATTTCTTTTGTATGGGCCGGACCGAACTTTTAATTTTTGTATCGGGCTGGTCCATGCCGAATTTTTTCTGCGAGTCGGGCAATCCCGGGCCGAATTTTTTTCTACGAGTCGGCAGTCCCGACCTAGAAATTTCAGGCCGGGCCCGGAAATTTCAGCCCGTGCAGACCTCTAAGTGTCTCTATACGATATTTCAAGACCTCTAAAATCCGGAAAAGCCGCGGCCGAAACGATTCCGGAATTTAGATTGTACAAAACGATTCGGAATTTAGATTGTACATCAAATATCAGTTCCTTGGGTGCGGCTCTTACGTCGATAAACTTTTTTTTTTTAACAGATTTTCATTGGTACAGCGCTTACGGTGGGTGCGGCGGGTATTCCCGAAAATACGGTATATATCATTTTCTTTTTTCTGGCACTGTTTTAATTCCATATTCAGTATAACATGAAAATAAAAATGGGAAATATAATAATTTAATATGCTATCTCAAAAAATGCATTTTTCAAATTCTTTTATTAAAAAATTGATTGTTATTTACTTTTATATTTAAATTTTTAGATATTTCTTTTAAAAAATCATTTTTGGACCCAGAATTTGTAAATTTGTTTACATTCATTACGCAATGCGAATTATAGAAATGAAGCAATGTGGATTATAGATCCTTGACTGTATTTTATTACTATAATAATAGGTCTTTGAGAAAAACTGTATTTTTTGTTAGTTAGGCACAGTTGATAAATTGACAAATAGTGTTCTCGTCCCAATCATTTGTACTGCATTCATTTCATTTAAAATATAAATCTTTCACTTATTTTATTCAAAAATAAATGATCAAGTGTGAGTACTACTCGCGCTCAGAGGATTCTGTACAATAAAGCTATGAATTATTAACTCTATTATTAAAAAAGCATTACTAAAAGAAAAATAAAGCTTTGTAAAAAACTATACAACATAGGGTTTGGTATAGCTGTATATATAGGAGAAAAGTATGAATGGGTATACTGTAGATGTTCAAAGAGATATGAAGCCTAAATTCTATCAAATGTTTCTATTTTGTATAACAGTTATTTAAATAAAATAAAATTTGCTTTTTCTTTTTGTGTGCAAAAATTACCTTAAACGGGTGTCCAAGAGGGCAGAGACAATTTTTCTTTTTGATTTAAGTGTTCAACAATTACTTTAAATGGGGGTTCTTTTTACTTTTGTATGTTTGCAGTGATATAAAGATATGATTTTACATTTAAATAACTTTATATCAATTAACATCTAAAAGAGATAGTTGCTATTAAAAAGGTATGACTATTTTGATGTAAAGAAAAAAAAATAAAAAAATATATTGTTTGGATAAATAAATAACAATTTCAAAAAACAATATCCTTTTCCCCAGAATTATGACAACCAAGTGTCAGACTTCTCCCCCAACCTAAAATGATTATATATGCACAGCCCTTATATCAAGTTATATCATGCAAATCAGCCAAAAAATGTACATTTGTATAAACACTGCAGCAGCAAAAGGGGGTTGCATTTCAAAATTAAAATTTCTCCCAGAGTATTTAAAAAACTGATAAGATGTATTAAAAATATCTTATGTTACGATAAAAATATGTAAAAATCAATGTAAAGAAAAGCATACGTAGCACAAAACGTTTATCATTTGTTTCAAGGCTTTATAAAAGGAATCTTTATTTCAACACAAATTTAATGAAAGAAAAAGTTAAGCGCAATATGGCTAATGTGAGGAGTAATTATCAGTGTGCTATTAATGTGGGCACTACTTGATTATCCCGTCGACCAATTTTACCAAATTATACAAATTTACATAATTTTATTTTAAATAACGAAAGAAAAAATAAATTAGTAAAACATTAATAACAAAAAAAAGTAGAATTAAAAATCACTTGATGACATAACAAACACTTGTATCATGTTTAATGTCCAGTGAATATGACATTTACGATCATGCATTATTGGCATTTAATCTTATAGTTTGATGACAATTTTTTGGTGGACGGGATAATCAAACGGTACCTTAATGTGTACGGGGTTGTACATGTATAATGTTAGCAATATTTAGATAATTTTAGCCCCTTCCCCCTCACTTACAGTATCATATGTTATCATTCCTCACCCCCCCCCCATAATGATATCATTATCAATGTTTAAAAATCCTTTTTATTTTTATATGTTACTACTATTGTTCTTTCCCACTCTTTTTTTTTTTTTTTCTTTGAAGATTACAGCGGCTTTTCTATGAAGCCTTTAAACACATTAATGCTAAACTTATTTAAGTCCAGTGGTTAGGGGGTTGAATTCAGAATTAATTAGGGGAAGGCTGGAAATTATTTTAATCCCTTCAGTTTAGGTCTAGAATGACTATGCTATGTTTTCCCCCTCGTATTAGGTGAGCGTTAGGAAATATGTATAGATTTACAGTCAAAAAACACATTTTTTTACATACCATAACAGTATCTCCAAACAACTAACTCTGTCAAAAACATTGTCAATACAAATGTTGTAGAGCTTAAAATTCTGAGTAAAATGAGTACCTACACTTAATATTTTTATTGAACATTAAGGTCACAATTCCAGTTTAAAGTTTTAGACCTGTGGTCAGGGGGTTGAACTCAGAATTAAATAGGAGAAAACTGGAAATTGTTTTAATCCCTTCAGTTTAGGTCTAAAATGAACGTACTATGTTTTCTTCCTCGTACTTGGGTGAATGTTAGAAAATATGCATATATTTATTTTCAAAATAGCCCACATTGGTTTTTATTTGTCAGATATTGTATCATGCAAGGAGTAACAATTCTCCAAAACCCCTTCCAAATAAATATATTGGCTGCACCACTGGTATAAGGAATATACACACAAATAATAATTATGAAAAATTAGGCACAGATTATGAAATTCTCACCAACAATAGCTAATAAGAACTTTATTTTTTTCATACAATGAAATGAAATACAGTAGAAGATCTTTATAACGCAATTCTATATAACGCAATTCTCCATATAACGCACAACTTCTCAGATGTAAACAATGATTTTTACAGTTAAAAAACACCTGCATTTTCACATTGTGAAATATTGCTACTCTCTAGAGGACTAAATTTGATACATTAGTTCAACTTTACCTTCTAATTTAAGACCTTTTTACAGAAAAAAAAAGCTATTATTACAATAAACATTTTTGAAAATGTCTAATATAAGGGGTGGTTGTGTCAGTTATATTTGGATCATGTTTATAAAGTAAATTTAACACTGTCTGACCTATATTATGCAAAAATTTATAATTTTGATAACTCTTGGTAACAAGAAATGTAGTATAAAGATATTCTAATGTATTTTGATATGTGTCAGATATATTTGGCCATGTTTACAAGGTGAATTTAATGATGTGATCCATATAATGCAAAATTCTATATAATGCACAACCTTGCGTTTTTAGGTTTGCGTTATAAAGATCTTCTACTGTATATTAATGAGCCATTTAAAAAAACATAACTGACTAAAAATCCATTTTCAGCACTTGTTGGTCCCATAACACTTTTTGATGCATTATATTTATTGAATTTTGCATTTAAATAGCACACAATGGACCTCATTAACATTAAATAATTACATGGCGATCCCAGTATATTTATGAGAGTTAGAAAGTGGGAAAATAGACAAATCAAAACTATTCAACTTACTGAATAAAAACTTTTCAACCATGTTGAAAGTGTTAAAAATGAGAATATTTTCTCATTGTTTTATATCTTAGCCATTTTGTTATTAAAAATAAATAGATAATTAAAACTATTTCTTACATGATAAACAAAGTAAGTAAATACTTGAAATACCATTTATAACAAAATCATATAGTCAAATGAAAGCAACAAATTTTTAATAAATTTCTTTTATTTGACAGTACAAGTTACAGAAACAAAATAAAACTTCTTTATATTATAAATATTATTAGTATTTTTAATTAAGCCACTTTCACTTTCAGAACCACTTTCAGAAATGAAAGCCTCTTCATAAGAAAAACCTGCAATCAATATAGCAAAAGTAAAAAACAGCCTTTGTGGAGATTTACCTCAGCTATCCAAAAATAAATAAATAATAATAATTTTAAAATGTTCAAATGCAAACGAGATATCTTAAAAAAATTCTCCCATTGGATTAACATTAGTGAACGGGTGTTTTCATGGGACTGAAATAGCCTCTTGCTATGCTTATGTTTTACATATAAAAATTAAATGCAACTGATGTTAAAGTAAGTAAGTACATAAATTAATTAATTATTCATATTTTAAATTTGCAAAAGAATTTTTAAAAAGTGGAAAGGGGAGGGGGAGCAATAGTTGAGTGATACATACTCATATATATCTGTAAAATACAGTTAAATATTAGCATTTATTATTTAAATTCAATGCAAAAAATACCAATTTAAAAAAACAAGAAACACTTACCAAATATTTAATCTTTGTAACTGTAAACAAAGAAGATAAATTTTAAATTATATACAATAGCACGATTAAAATTCCAATAATAAATGCTTTTTTTAGTCTTATTTCTTACTTGAACAGGAGTTTGGTGACGATCCTTAAACATCCTTGGCTTAAAAACAACTTGCAAACAGCCAAAAGTCATAAATCAATGTTGTCCATTGGCATCAAAACTCCACACTTTCCAAATTTCAATCTAGCTGGATACACACTCAAAAGCAGAGAACAAATAACACCTCTTAATGCTTTTAAAAGTGGTACCAGCTGGACACTATAAGTCGTAATTCTTGTCATTTGGATCCTATAGACTCTTGCACATACTTCAGTGGACAAAAAATTGAAGATTCAATTTACAGGTTACATTTCAACTGAAAAAGAAAATAAGAAATATTACAACTGCAATACAAGTGTTTCATCATCTAAGAAATATTTTTCTGTTTCTTAAAAAATACAAGATTCCATTAAACATTAAATATTATAAAATCATAAAAAGGAATAACTGAACTACTAATGACAAGTTTAAAGAAAAAAAAAAAATCCTCAAAACAATATAACACCACCAGATCCTATACTTGGCTGGCCCTGTATAAAAAAACTTGCAAAATAAGAGCAGGTGGCATTCTTTCATCACAGAAAATTATTATTTAATGAGTATACAGCAAGTTAAGCATAAGTTACTAACAAGAAACTATAGACAAAACCAAATCAAAAATAGAGAAACGTGCTGTCCTCTAAAAAAAACCCACAGGAAAATGTATCCTAAAAAAAACCCACCATAGAACTTCATCAAAAAAATCACTGAAGTAAAATTTTCTTTTTGTCCTGTTTCTATATGCCATTTACAATAATAAAATTATTTAAAATTACTTTAAAAGTGTTTTAGTTTTTTTTAAAAATAAGCTAATACAGAATTCTAGCCAAAAAAAAAAAAAAAAAAAGAGAGCTTCATTTTCACAGTTTTTCTTGTTATAATACGACATGTTACAATGATGTACATCAGTTTTTAGATATTTTTATGTTAAACTATTAATATGTGAATAAAATGCACCATTTTCAGCTGATTATATTAGCCTCAGTTTGTGACCTTTTGAAAACAGAGGTAAAAAAAACCCATTTATATATATATATATATATAAATGGTGGAGCATATATTTTTTCTTTAAAATATTAATTAAAGGGAAAAAACAATAAATTATGCAAATTTTGCATTTCTAAGAATTTGTACAAGCTATGTCATACCTCCCCCCGCCTCTTTGTTTTTGCAAAAATAAAACCCATCCACTTTTTTTATGTGCACAAAGATATCCTTTTACTTTTATATCATACATTGTTTTAATGTTTACAAGCTTATTTAATTTTAATCATTATTTTGCTTTTTTATGCAAATTTTATTAGGCGATTCTCAAGTTCACTGTTCAACAAGGACGAAACTTTGACACATTTACTCATTTTTAAACATAAAGGTACAAAATTGAAAGGCCTGACTAAGCGATTTGGAATCGAAATGAGTTTTATGTTTTTGGTAAATTACTTATCGAGTTACAAGCGATTTTGGGTCCCATGACGACTAGTTTTTCACCTCTCTTTGGGTGGTTTTTCTCCTTTTGTCAGGAAATTTGGTTGAAAACGGCAACTTTGACATTTTCTGAAAGATCTTTTATGTTTACCAAAAAATGGAACATTTCTGTAGTTTCTGAATAACACAGTGCCAATTTCAGGCATTTCTACTTTCTGAACAAAGATTAATTAAAACTTGTGTGATTAAGTTGCCCCTTTGGATTTGATTGCAAAAAAACTGGAAAAAAAAAAAAACCCCTTTTTTTTGCAGAATTGTGTTTTAAAAATAATTAATAATGAAAAAATACTTTGCTGTCTAATATTTTGGTTTCTAGAAGTGTTTTTACATGTGGGTTTTTTTTTAGGTAACATGGGTTATTTTTAGGAAAAAGTGGGTTTTTTTCAAATTCTTCTTTAATTGACTGCCATTTTGTAATATATTGACAAAATCAAAAATACTATACATTAAAATCTTAGAACTAGCTGTGAAAATGTAGCTACTTCAAATTGTTTTTGTATTTTTTATTAAATTTTATATAGAGAAAAATTTAAAAAGTGGGTTTTTTTTAGAGGACAGCACAATACCATGTGGAAGTAAGAAAAGATTTTAGTAATCCAATAACAAATTGCATAAATAATTCTTGCCTGAATTTTACAAGAAATTAATGTAGATATAACAATTAGCGATTTTATAAATAAAAATCCTCTGTCTGCAATCATCAACACGCAACATGAACATTTAAAAGTATAAAACAACCAACAGACCAATTATATCGATGCAATTCGAGAACTCGGAAAATTTGTTTTGAGAAAAAGGCAGAATCTCAAATTTTAGTTATCACACTTTTTCACACAAATAGTCATGTACTAATAAAAGAATGATATAGGACAATGTATACTAGCAAAATCTTTGTGGCTATTACTGATAATGCAAAAAGGCCTTATAGCAAGGCTGTATAGCTTTTTTTAGTTTAAAACTTACAAAGCTTCTACATCATGAGGGCATTTTAATTCACTAATCAAATTCTCAACACTCTTTGATACTATTAATTTTAGATTTTAAACAAATACTTTAGATAGTGCAATACAACTGCTATTGTAGCCCATAGACTTTAAATTCATTTGTAAAATATCACATGAAAGTTTGAATGCAAAACTGTCGGACACAAGGCTTATTAAGCACTGAAATGTAAAAACATGAGGCTACTTTGTAATTTATTGGAGTACATTTGAATAATAATAAAAAAACAACACAAAATATTACACGAGTATGTATGTATACATACTTGAAGCACAGGTTTTTAAGTTATACGTAGCTACAAAGGTCATTCAGAAATATTACGTTCAGTTAAAAAAAAAAAAAAACTAAAAATCTTCAAATTATATAAGAAAGATGGATATGTTAAACAAATAGGTACTACAAAATATTAACAAGTCATTTAAACAATTCTGGTGACACATCAATATTTAAATTGAATGAAATATATAATTTACTTCATCAACAAATCTGTAAACAAAAAAGTATACGGTGTGGAAAGGAGACAGAATCTAAAATATAATTTCTTTTTACCATATTACAAAATAAAGCAAACTTTTACCTAGAAAATAAAATTTATTACATACCAATTTGCTGAAAAATATTCCCATTTTGACCGCAAAACAGATATGAATAAAAAAATTATTCATATCTAATGTGATTTATTACTTAAAACGTAAGATATAATTTATGAAAATACATAAAGAATAACTGTTTACATCCGCCATTACATGATTCCGGCCTTCCGAACGATATTCCACCTGCCTCTGAGCAGCCGGAAAAAAGTAAGAGATATTCCGGTTATTCGAAATGCCTGAATTCCGAATTTTGAGGGAAGAATCGCTCATCTTCGGAATAACGACCGGAATCACTGAATTCAGTACGATATTCCGATTCCGCATGAGGGGAGAATACGGCCGCAACACAGGAATACAAACACTTAGCAAGGGAAAAACCACGAAAGAGCTAGCCAAAAGCTCAATTAAACTAAATAACAAAAATATAATACAACCTGAAGGTAAAAGAAACCCTTCCCTTGAAGGAAGTAGGAAAGCGTGCACTCTTCACACGCAAAAACCAACAAACGACCACCACGGCAAAGTCGAGGGCAAAGTAAATATCGGAGCTGTTGCCAATACGCACCAACCTACTCCGACCAAAAAACAATATAGAGTCGCTTATGTCTTTTATGCTTTTATACAAGGGGTCTCTCAATGGGGTGTAATCTCGTACAACCGTTCCTGTAATCAGTGAAATCATACTGTAATCAAGTCTTAATCATGCGTAATCATGTCATCACATGTAATCGGTGGTAATCAATGAAATCTTAACGTAATCACATGTAATCAATATAATCATAGTATAATCATGTATAATCAAGTGTAATCTCGAATTAAAAATCTCGAGAAAAATCTATTTTGTCGCCATTCTGTCTTCTTCCTCTCGCTGTCTTCAGTTTAGACGGAAGTTGGGGAAGGCGGGAAGGCAAAAGCAGAAATGAGAAATGCCCTCGGAAATGGCAGAAAGGCGAGCTCACAGATGAGGAACGAGATAAGAAAGTAGTCTGTGGGGGGGGGGGGGGGGGCTTTCTCAAGAATTTGTGTTTGATTTTATTCAAAGAACGTTTAGCGGTCGGCATGGGGCCATCGTAATGGAGGGAAACTTTCAAACTGGTCGGCCCGGCAGCATTAGGACATATTTTTAACGGGCGAGCAGGGGCAACAACAACAAAGAAAAAAAAAATCCGCGGTCTGTCGAAACCGATTTAAAAATTTAAACGAAACCAATAAAATATGAATAATTTTCAATGGATATGACCAGTGTTGGGGCAGAATCTGATTACAGAGTAATGAAATTATTGATTAAATTAAAATACATTATAATCACCTCATAATGCAATTGATTAACACGCAGAGCACTGAAAAGTAATTTCAATTTAAGCTTTTGAATTGTATAACCCGATAATTGTGTAAAGGATTACAAATCAATTCTTATTTAACATTTTAAGATTTAATTAGATTAATTTTAATCGATTACGTGCGGATTTCGATTACTCTTTTAATTATATAATCTAATTAACCTGCAATGGATTAAAAGATGATTTCAATTACGTTTTTAATTGTATAATCCAGTTAACCCGTAATGGATTGTAGGTCAATTCCAATTATATGTATTTTAAATATAACTTAGATTACATTCTAATATATTACAAGTTAATGTCGACTAAGTGTATTTAAAATACGCGGGAGATGAGAGGGACCGCAAGCAAATTTTTTAAATCTGATATATATTATTTATAACATATAAAAAAAATTAAAGATAGGAGGGAGTGATAATTGTCACCCGGGGGGGGGGCAATTTTCTAACTTTTTCTGGGTAGTAGTTTAGGTAATAGTTTTTCTAGTTTAGGGCAGAGGGGGCGGCACTTGCTCGGGCGTAAGAACGAAAGGCCAGGGCCGAAACTAAGGGGTAGCAGAGGGGGCATGTGCCCCGGGCGCCACAACGAAGGGGCGCCAAATGAAGGCTTATACCTTTGGAATGGATCATTTTCTTCTGGTGGACTGATGGGTTCTATTATTACGAAACAGCCATTATAAATGAAATGTTAGGTGAAGATGAAAGAGCAGTCGTAAAAAGTTACAACTCTGATTTTCTGGTCAGAATGGAAAATAAAAATGGCCATATTTTTTTTTGCCAAAAAAATTATGGCCATTTTTTTTTCCCATTCTGACCAGAAAATCAGAGTTCTAACTTTTTACGACTGTGTTTCATCTTCACCTAACACTTCTTTTATAATGGCTGTTTCATAATAATAGAAGCCATCAGTCCATCAGAAGAAAATAACTCGGTGAAAGCGGAAACTCGGTTAAGCTGGACTCGGATAATCGGGACTCTAACTGTATATTTTATTTTTAAAATGATCTTTAGAATATTTTTGTTGGTGTTTAGAGGGGAGTCATGACCCCCGTGACCTCCCCCTTGGATCCGCCATTGTAGATTACGTAGTTCAGTATTACACATTTTAAGATTACATGTTTTAAATTTTTAAATAAGTCGGCTATTAGAAAATTAGTAAAATTCTCTTTGTAAATATACTTTGCGGAAGAGGGGGGGGGGGGGGAGCGCCAAAATCCATGCTTGCCCCGGGTGTAAAAAAGGTTAGTTTCGGCCCTAGGCGAAGAGGGCGCCAAATGGAAATTTTGTTTGTCGTTTGATACAAAAATGTATATATATATGGAATTTTGATAAAATTGTCTTGCAGTTAAAAAATCCAAACACGTAAAAATAACCAAAAGTAAAATTTAAAAAATATGCAACGAAAATAGAAAAAAAATCATTTAAAATTATTAAAATGCAAGCGAGAATGTTTTTTAAAGAACGCTCCCATAGGTTTAACATTAAGATTGCAGTCAGGGGCGGCGCCAAAACTTGCCCTACGGGGGGGGGGGCATAGTATCCCGACAGGGGGGCCGGATTAGAGTCCTGCGCGGGTCGAGCATATAATATATATATATATATGGGTGGGGAGGGGAATAGGTAAAAAAGCGCAAATTTTCATGTTTTAATAAAAGATAATCAAGGGAAAAATTAGTTTTGATCTAATATTTTTAAAATTTCACTTTATTGTTTAGCTAACAATACTTCGAATTTTTACAAACCCAAAAATTCAGTGGAGAACGGAAGCTCTATAGCTTCTAAATGCCGTATAGTTTATCTCGATCGCATTTGTTTAAACTTGTAGGTAGCCGGTTAAGTAAAATACTGCAGAATGGGGTAAAAGTACGCATCCGTTTTTGGGCAAAGATACGCACAAGTTTAAGATTCGGGGCTTTGCCTTATCGTTTTAGCTAGATGGAAAGCTTTCCACAACTAGCTACTTAACTAATATAAGCTAGTTAACTACATTTTCCTTTTTCTAGTTAAGTTTTTTTTTTTTTTTTTTTTTTTTTTTAAATATAGAACGTAGTTATCTACCTACCTACTTTTAAAAATCAATATTCTTGTTTCATAAAACGATTTTGTTTTAAAGTCTTAACCCTTAACTCCTGTTAACGGTCTCACAAATTGCTGCTATATTCATTTTTCATAGCTTAACTTGTAATTTTCAATTTAACTATTGATGTTAGTTTAATTTTGATTCGTTTGGAAACTTAATAGTATCGCTAAAGACTTCTAAATGAGAAGAACTTTTATTATAATAGTCCTTTAGATAAAGTTTAGCGCAAAAACAGTATCTTATGAGTCAGTCCACCCTTTTATTCATTCTACGATCAAGGGGTCTTTAAGACCGCTCACAGTATTTATGCAACAATTTTTGTCACAGTAGTTTGAGCGAGAGTTTGAGGTTATCTGCTATTTGCGATCTAACAGACAACCTGTTTTTTTCTTTTTTTTCATGGTTTAACTTACAATTTTCAGTTTAACTATAAATACTAGTGAAATTTACTAATGCTTTTACATAACTCATTCGTTTTATTGGAAATGGGGCAAAAACCCACAGTAATGGGGCAAAAAATCGCACTGCGTATCTTTGCCCCACCACTGCGTACTTTTACCCCAACTGATGGATCAAAGATACGCAGAGCAATGTTTTTTAACCCGGGAGAACTCGCTAGTGAGAATGCCCAATTGTTTTTCTTTTACTTTACATTCATATAATATCAACTTTTTTTGGTTGGCTTAGTACTTTTATTCACAGAATAGGTAAAATAATTGAAAAATATTTTGAAATTTTAATTAAAATGAAAAATGATTTAAATAAGAGCCTTAAAACCCTTCTTAAAAGTCTTACCCTACACATACTGAAAACAATTCTGGCCCTGCTCGACCATGTATAAAAAGGAATGCAAGCCTGATCTCAGACTAGCACAAATCTGCTAAAAAAATAAAATAAAATAAAATAAAAATAAAATAAAAGAGCCCGGGTCAGACATCATGTAGCTCTCTGATGCCGATCTCTACATTGGACATGTTACATTTCTGTATTGATGTTGTCAAACTAGCATTGGTTCGTGACGCACATTTATACTTATTCTCGCGAAAGCCATATTCATTGAAAATAGCTCATTTTGTCGGCTTCGTTTAAATTTTTATATCTGGTCGCAGGCCTGCTAAATTTTTTTATCGGCCCGGCTGGCACGTGCAATTTTTTTACCGGACGGACCCGACCCGTTTATTTTGTTTATCGGCCCGTTGAGAAAATTGTCTTAATTCTGCTCGTTTGGCCCGTGCCGACCTCTAGGCTGAACTACATAATTAGTCTTGTCAAATAACGAAATCTATACAATCCGAAAAAAATTCCGCTTTATACAGGTTTCCATCATAGAAAGTATAATTGTCGGTATTCTTTATTTTGGAAATATCGAGGGGAACATGCAATATTTTTCATTGAAAATAGGATTCCGTTATAGACAGATTTCATTTTCACATTTTTTACGGTAGTTGTAAAAATACCGAGAAAAATGCAAACAAAGGCGAAGTATACTCGTATTAAAAAAAAAAAAAATGCTACGAAAAAGTAAAAACGCACAACGGTAGCTATCGACTCATTGACTTCACGTATAATTTATGAAAAAAAATAAAAATTCAAGTGAGAATTCTGAAAAGAACACTCCCATAGGTTTAACATTAGCGTGCGAGTGTTTTTTAACCCTTTCCGTCACTCTGACAAACTTAAATGCTAATGTTAAACCTATAGGAGCAATCTTTAAAGATTTCTCGAAATATTTTAAAATTTACTGTTAAATTATCGTACACAAAATAATTTCTTTTGTATACGATTCCCGAGGTCGATACCCATTGTCGTGTTTGTTTCAATTTTGATTAGTTTTTTTAAATGAGGATAATTTTATTTTCAGAACCGGTTCCAAAAATGAAAGCGTTTGCATATGAAAAAACTAATTAAAATCGAAATGCACAACGATGGGTATCTATCGAATCGTCCTCGGGTATTCTATGCAAAAACAAATCCTTTAAAAATATTAAAATATAAGCAAGAAATGTATAAAGATTTCTTCCATAGGTTTAACATTAGAGTTGAGTTTCTTTGTGTAACTAGTCACGCAAAGAAGCTGGAACGCGGATGTTAAACCTATGGGATTGCTCTATTGAAAATCTCTCTTTCTTTTAAATGTTTTATTTTTCTGTCTTGGAATGGCTCATTCCTCTATACATATACATATACACTGTATACTCCAACCCTGTGAAAAATGAACCTGTCTATAACGGAATCTTGCCTTAAATGAAAATGAAATAAATACCATACTATTATGAAAGCTAAGTCGAAAACCTGACAAAAACTAAATTTTTTACCAATCTTTACGGTAGTCAACAGATTTGACCGGATGCATATGATTTATTCAGTAAACTCTTACCTCATTCGGGAAGGGCATCCAGACCCCACCCCCCCCACACACACACACACACTTCCTTGCCTAAAGCTCTGTGTGTGTAACAAAAGAAAATTTTATTAAAGTCATCTTTTGACAAAGATTCTACGATTTTAAACAGATCATAAAACTTCAGAAAATTCGCCTCCTGTTTCTTGTTTGCTGATTGACAAAAATTTCACAGAGTTGAAATAATATATCGATCATTTACTTCAACATCAGAACTAAAAAATCGCGATTTTTGAATTATGACGTTGTTGCAACAAAGAGCGTATCAGCATATTTTAGAACAGAATAATCACATTCGGGTTTTTACAGGTATTTTGAAATTCGCAGCTTCGAACAAAACATCGCAATAACTAACAAGTTCAATAAAACTTCACAATAACTAGTCTAACAATGACATTACTTTTTTCTATTTCAAGTAGGAGATTTAAATCTATTGGTGATAATTCTCGATATAGAATTATAAAATAAATTAAGATTCACCAAATTATGTTAAGTGTGCCGCTGTTGTATTCATGTAAACTCATTTTTTTTACCAGGACCGAAACTAGCCTTTTTTGAGCCGGGAACAAATATGGATTTTGACGCCCCCCCTCCCCCGCCCCTTCCTCACGCACAATAAAAGTTATCGACCGCAGATAGCCTATGCAAAAGAAAAAAAATTCTTTAAAAATAAAAATCATTTAATAATAATTAAAATGCTACAAGGAAATATGTAAACAACGCTCCCATAGGATTAACATTAGCTTGAGAGTTAAGAGTTTACACTATTCACGCGAAGAAACTGGACCGCTAATGTTAAACCTATGACAGCGTTCTTTTAAAAATTTCTCACTTGCATATTAATAGTTTCAAATGATTTTATTTTCTTCTGTAAATAGCTGAGAATGAATTCTACAAGGGCTACAATCACTCTACCAGGGAGCCAACCAAAAAATGGCAAATGCATGAACCCCTGGCAGAAGAAACCCCTCCGCCAATCAGCCAAGAAAACTGACCCAGAAAACAGCCACACATATATTGAAACAAAGTACAGTCGGCGCCGCTTAATTGCATACAGTTGGTTCCACTGAATTGTATGCATTTAAGAGGGTTATACGTTTAAGCGAGGACAGCAATTAATGTTAGCAGTATACGTTATCAACTGATTATATACCACAGATATGATAAATATTAATGAACATCATTTACCTAATAATTTAAAAAATATTCTTTTAATAATTTAGATTTTAATTATTAATTTTAAATAATTTATTATTACTCTCTATATAACAATATATGGAATAAGGTATAATGTATTATTACACTATTTGCGTTACATGGTTTAATTTTTCATTATAATGTATGTAAAATTAAAATGAAAGTAAAATAAAAAAAAATTGTTTTAAATCATACCTTTGAAAATAAATAAATTCTGCATACTATTGTTACAACAACAAAAAGTTCTTCCTTTCTTCCCATTAATCACTATAACAGGAGTTTATAAAATGCGGATTACTAGATTGGAGATATTTATGCAATTAACCGGGGATTGTTATGCGATAAAACGAGAATATTTAACATTAACCTTATGGGGAGCGTTTTTGTTCCACGGCATTCTATGCATATAAGCGGGGTATGCAATTATCCGTTACCCGATTAAGTGGGGCCGACTGTATTACGAAAACTATGGCATCCCAGCACCATAGATAAAAGTATAAGAAACAGCAATTATAGTCATTTACAAGCATATGACTTATAAGTAAACACAAAATCAAAAAGAAAACGGAATAAAAACAAAGTGTAGACATATACAAAAATAACGCATGACTTCTATGTAAACACAAAATTTAAAATAAAAACAAAATGAAAACAGTGTTTAAAGTTATTTACAAATACGAAAGGCTTAGGAATGAGGAAAACAATAAAGTTCAATAAAAGTTCACGAAGATAAACAGGCAGAAACACCGTAGAAAAAAAAAGATTCTTTAAAAGCGATATTTGATGAAAGAGTAGAGTTTATTAAATTCGTTGTATAGGATGCAGAGTTTTTTTATAATTTGATTTGGATAACAAAACGTTCTGAAGATTCCAGTTCAATGTTCTATTGCGGACATCACAGGCTTTACTGCTACAAAGAAGGAATCGCAAATGTCTAGATAAATGTTCCATTTTACATAGATTTTTATATTAGTGGATATAAATTGTACAGTGTTAATTTCGTAAAACTTTAAATTTTTTCCATTTATGGCACGCTTTGTTACAGACATGTTCTAATGTCGTAGATTTAACTATAGTACATTTATGCTCTCAAGCGGTTATTATCAGTGACGGATCCAAGGGGAAGGAGACGGGGGTCATGACCCCCCCCCCCCTCGTAAACAACAGAAAAATGCTAAAAGTTATTAAAAAATGAAATATATCTTAAATTCTTTCAATCCCCCTCCTCCGAAGTTTGTTCAACAATGCGAATCTCTCTGACTCTTTAAACCTCTACTCAAATCAAAGTTAGGTAATTTCTGATACATCCGTGAAAATATTTCTAATCTCAAGAAATTTGAAAGTGCACTTATTCGGAAACTATGTGATCGAAACTGTTTTCCATTTTTCAATAAAAGCGAAGAATCTTACCAAAAATTCCATAAAATTTGGCATTTTAAACTAAATTTCCGGACGCGAATGCAAATTGCTCTCTCATGATGACATTTCTGTGGCTCTCAAGTCCTAAAAATTGGCTTAAAATGCTAACTTGACAACATTTCTGAATCATTCTTCGCATTTATAAGAAAATGGGAAATGCTACGATTTCTTGGTATCTCAATGAAATCTCTCTCTCTCTCTCTCTATATATATATATTAAGAAATACTACTGCAAATATTTTGTATTTAGGAATGAAAATGATTTTGCGAAAGTATCAGAAAAATCGGCAGTTTTAGTTTGAGAATAGCCTTCAATATAAAAATTGATCATGAGTGGTGTAACCCCCCCCCCCACCCCCAAAAAAAGAGCCATGACTCCCTCTAAATTGAGTGCTGGATCCACCCTTGGTTATTATAGAGTGGATAAATTTTAGAGAATACATGTGAAAACGTCTATAATGGAATCCTGTATTAAACGGAAAAAAATAATGGTTCCGGCGAAAGAAACACTTTAAAATTATACCTGCTAAAACGAAAAATTTCGGAATTTTTGCCGTTTTAGCAGATGTTACTACTTTTTTATTCATGATTTAGTGTACGAACCCATCGTTAGGGGGGGGGGACATTCCGACCCCACCCCCTTGGCTACGCCACTGTCGGTAGAACGGTGATAGGAAAATCACCGTCCTGCTTGATACTATTTTCCTATTTTTAACAAATCTAAAAAGTTAACATGTAAAAAAAATAGAAAAAAATTGCCGTTTTAGCACAAGTTACTACTTTTATTATTCATGATTTAGTGTACGGGCCCATCGTTAGAGGGGGACATTCCGACCCCACCCCCTTGGCTACGCCACTGTCGATAGAACGGTGATAGGAAAATCACCGTCCTGCTTGATACTATTTTCCTATTTTTAACAAATCTAAAAAGTTAACATGTAAAAAAAAAAAAAAATTGCCGTTTTAGCAGAAGTTACTACTTTTATTATTCATGATTTAGTGTACGAGCCCATCGTTTGGGGTGAGATTCAGACCCCACTCCCTTAGCCACGCCACTGTCGGCAGAACAGTGATAGGCAAATCACCGTCCTGCTTGATACTTATTTCTTATTTTGGACAAATCTTAAAAAAAAAAAAAACAGATTTTTGGAAGGCAGTAAAATCGACTAAAACTGTTAAATCATAAATTTTAGCAATTTAATCACGTATTTCCACGTGAAATCAACTGTAATCAAGTGTAAACAGCTGTAATCTAGGTGTAATCAGGTATAATCACATGTAATCTAGGTGTAATCACATGTAATCAGGTATAATCACATGTAATCAGGTATAATCACATGTAATCATAGTAATCAGCTGTAATCAAGGTGATTCCGTAATCTCGTACACGATTTCTCCCATTGAGAGACCCCTCGCTTTTATACCATTTTTGCGGTCGGTTGGTTGGTTAGAGATTGATAGTGTTCTGATTAGCGACTAGCGCCCTCTATCTGTTTTACCCTTGCCTCCTGAGTTGATTGCCTTTATAAAAGAGGCTGTAGAACAGAATTTCTGATCCACAGCTGGTGGGGAAATCCTTTTCTTTAGCAAATCGTCGCCAAGTTTCAGAGGTAGAAAACTCATTGAATCAGTTGGCCAGCCAGTGGGAGTCAAACTTTGAACACCTACCACCACAGAGCTCAACATATAATATATGTAGAGCTCAGTGCCTACCACTGAGCTAAATTCTACACGCATCCGTGCACTACATTGTTCTCAGGAAATTATTTGGCTACATTTCCCTTTTGCCAAGGGTGTCCAAAAGCTTTGAAACGTACTCATCTCCTTCAAAGCTCCATGGTTCAGACAATCGACGCATGCGCAACACATAGCAGCCAATCAAAAGTTAAACGAGCTTAAGCTATTGTCATTTGTTTGTATATCAATAAAGATGTCGTCTGCTTTCAAATTATAATGGCTATTTATGTTCCTGCCGTAAGTTGGGAAAGAGCTGCTGAAACATGCTGCATTATAAAAGCTGAAGAAAAAGATGGCTATATTGTAATAATTTAAAATCAGCACTTTAAATTTTCATTATTTTGATGTGTGGGAAATTTAAATTGGCTATAAATAAAACAAAACATACTCAGAAAAGTGGGAATAAATGAGAGTCTTGTAAGCTCACATTTATAATGTCGCGAATAAAACTTGATTTGGTACTACAAATGTACTTCTAAGTCGTTAGCACTGCGTTCACTCGATTATTTTGATATGGTCTATAAGTAAATGTTTTTGACAAAGTTCTTTGACAAAAATCTTCTATAAAACTTTTTAATATCATTTACTCTTTATTCTCATTCGGATAAATATTTTTAAAGGGAGTCTTAAAAAAATCGCGTGTGAATTTTCTAAAAACTATTAAGAAATTCCAAGAAAAGTTTGTTCTAAACTACAATTGATGTTCAAATCACCCTCTTTCAACTTCTAGAAATGCATAGTCGTGTTCACAGAAACTGGTTTCAGCATTTCAGGTTAATTTATTATCATAACAAAATCAATGCATTATCCTGTTAATTTTAAATTGAATGATGCATACTGTGCGCTAGATTTCTCATGAAAGAATCTTCTCACTTTGAACCGTTTATTATTGGAAAAATAAGTTTTGATAATGTAACAACCAGTGCTGTAGTCATAAAAAAAAAACAAGAAGGTATATGCTACAGGCAGAAGATAGAAGCTAAAAAGTATACATTATAGCTTTAATTGAAAAACAGATTGTATAACAACTTCTTTAAAAAAGCCAGAGAGTACACACATACCTTAAATTACACGACTAGTAGCAACAGTTTTCCAGAAAAACACCCTGTTGTTGTGTTAGACACCAGGGTTACCAGAATGTGTGTTTTACAGGCTTATTGTAGGCCTATGTGGTATGCTTAAATCTTTCCCATTCACAGATTCTTTTATTTTTCTCAAAAAACACTGCCTGACTTTTATTATTTGAAGAATTTTTATTAGTTTACCTTTTCAATTTGCTTCAAAGATTTAACTTTTAGACACAATAATGTAATTGTGAAATTAATTAAATGTTGTTATTAGAATAATGTAATACAAATACAGTTGTAAAGTAACATGTTAACAAATAGTTAATGATTTCTTTTTATTTAAAATTCGTTAAGGAAATCATTATTGGCACATTCAACATAGTTCAATAGGATGTGAAAAATGACAGTAGTTCAATAAAATAAAAATAAACTAGTGTCAATAAAAAATTTTAATTTTTTAAAAAGTTAAATCTTGCAATCCTGCCAGACACATGCTTGTTTCTTGATATTATTCTGAACTTCATTCAGTATGTTGATTTAGCCTTTAACATACAGGCATGAAAGAGTTCCTTCTAAAGGCAGAATCCTTTAAAAGCAAATTTGGATTGATGCAAAAATGCAAAGAAAATATCAAAAGCTTTTTTTGGGGGGGAGGGGGGGGCTCTTGAAAACTTAATAATTAAGACTTTTTGTCTACTCAAATCCTTGGAGTTTGTTCCTGAATTGCTGTACTATCAAATCAAAGGTGAGCTTTTATTAAAGCATCTGAAAGACATGTAAATTAAGTTCTTTAACTAGGGAAAGGAAATTTCTATAAGGTTCTTTTTGGGATAGAATATTTTATTTATAAAACACTTCTGGGTAATTTCAGTGATGCATTTTTGGAAATTTATTTCTGGAGTAAAGATCAATTTGCCGTGTATATATTTAGCATAAAGATTTTTTTAAAATAAAGTCTTAAACAGTCAATTCATTCAAAATAATATATTTATTTTGTAAAATTAATCACTGTACTTCACATAAGCTCTTCAGATACATTTGGATGGATTTATACTTTTAGTAAACTGTTTCTAATTTTCTTTTTTGATTTAATGAATTTATGCATTTATTGTTATTTATTTATTTTTCTGTTAATATTTTCTAAGTTACAAAAAGAAAATAACAATCACGTGTACAGTTGTAATTTGTTTTATTGTATGAATAACTGTTAAAATATGTCTAAATTATACGAGTTTGGCCTTATTGTATAGACTGAAAAAATTTCCACCTTTTTTCCCACTTTCATGCCTGAGGATCCATCACAAATATTGTTTTATGTAGCTCTTTTCTAATTTTTTATTTAAATGATGTGGGCTTTTGCTCTTGCCTTATTAACATTTGCAATATTAAACTTCCCACTTGCATTGCTTTTTGCCATAGGGTTGCCAGTTTGAACATTTTCCTGTAGTTTGTATGTTTTTGAGTCATATTGTATGTTTAAAACCTTTCCTATATAACAATTTCTTTCATTTTTTATTATCATATCATTTAACTTAAATAATTCCTTATATGTACATATCTTAATAGTGTCGACTCACGAATACTAAGCTTTACATCTTCATCTTAATATGTTATCCATTTTTCTGAGATAAAAAAAAATGTTTCATCTTTAAATTTATGATTTTTTTTTTTTTTTTTTTTTTTTTTAAGACAGAAAATTTTCACAAAAGTCAGCAGACACCTTTGAGTTTTTATGAAAAATCATCTAACATAGTCATAAGAATGAAATGCTCAATATTGTTGGGTATCAAAAGTAGAAGGCAATGCCTTTGATAATCATCTGTTTATGTTATTGAAATACAGTAGGGTCTCATTAATGTGTCTTTGTTTAACCGCTTGACTACCAATTTCTTTTGTTGGATATTTTAAATCAAATTTAGCACGCTGTTTTAATAAGGTCAAAAAGCCACCTAGTGGTCCAGTTATATGATCCCAAATGAATGTGAGAGAACAGTGGGACAAGCAGACATGGTTTTCCAAGCATTTCAGGGACTGCTGTGTCCAGTGGTAATTTTTGAAGTGGCACTGGAACATAGTGTCCCATTGGGAGTCTAAGGTATGTTTTCAGTTAATGGGGAAAATTTTGTTTGCCTCATCATTCTCTATCTTGAAATTAATGTTAAAGGCATCATTTAAAGCTTTCTTATTGTCCGATAGTGCATACAATTTTTTTTCATAAACTGACCGAGCAAAATTGAAGTTGCTTTTGTATGTTATTTTTTTTCAAAAGTAACTTTAGTTATTGAGAGATCAAGACATACAGAGATTGTATTGAGAGATCAAGAAAATAACTGTCACCATTCAATGGCAAAAATGCTTAAACAAGACATCAAATTTATA
This sequence comes from Maratus speciosus, assembly GCA_963932465.1. NCBI lineage: Eukaryota > Metazoa > Arthropoda > Arachnida > Araneae > Salticidae > Maratus > Maratus speciosus. The sequence goes on along the minus strand of OZ010787.1, from coordinate 559,025,393 downwards.
TGCATTTTCACAATATTAGACCAGTAACTACAGCTGAATGCCTCATTCATGTATCTTGATTATGAAAGATTGTTGGGAAAATGTGATAAATGGCAATAATAACAGAAATTTAGAAGAAACAGGTTGTTCAGACATGACTTATTCAACAATCATAAATAACAGATATAACATGTAAAATGTAATAAAATTTAGATAAAGCCTTGAAATTATGTGCCAAAAAACTTTCAAACCATCGAACCAGAAACTTTTTTAAAAGATATTTGCTTATCACAGTTTCTTACCATTGCATTGTCATTATTTATCTGTTTGCAGATAAAGTCTCATATCATATATATCAACATACACTTTTTAATGGCAGAATCTCATTATCTTGAAAATAATTTATCGCATCAAGCTCTGTCGATAGAAGATCCCAGATTTTTATTTATATATATTTTATTTTTCAAAATGCAAGAGAAAATAAATAGCAGTTAACTTACATCCTTTATTACAAAAATTAAATTGGCTTATCAATAAAATAAATACAAATGAAATATGTATTACATCATATGCTAGAGCTGCATTTCAAATGAAACATGTCACACTTTTGTTTTATTGGCATAAAGTCACATCGTTTGGCGACAGTTTTTATATATATATGTAACAATAGCGCTACTCCTGTTGTGGATCCTCTGTCTCGGTGTCGATCGTTGCTGACCTGATGGGTGCAGGGGCATGGACAGCAGACGAGCCTATGCCGATGTCGAATCGCTTCCTTTGAGTTTCTAGCATATTTTTGTAGTCTCAGTGTGAGTGGAATTAGTAAAAGTCAGATAAAAAGTTAAGTCAGATTTTAAATGAAGACCCAGTTTTTTCGGGGACTTGATTTATCGGTCTTCGTTACATTCTTTTGAGAAACCAGGCCCCTTTGACATGAGAGCTGTAAAGGTCAAAATTAGCACTAGCCACCGGCCACAGGGGCAGTAAATGAGAGAAAGTGGCTAGTGAAAAATTGTCTATCAGTGGCCACCTTCCGGCCACTTTTTTACAAGGAGAGAATAACATTTTCATGAATTTCATCAAGGATTCTACTTTTTTTGGTTCCAATATAACATATATTAACATATTTATTTGGGCTATTCAGTTTTAGATTAATACTTATAGAAATTTTACTGTTTAGTATTTTTAAATAAAAAAGTGCCCACTAGTTTAAAGAAAGTGGCCACTTAAAAAACTAGTCCTACCGGCCGGTGGCCGCTAATGAAATTTCCCAGTTTTGACCTATAGAGAGCTGCTAGTTTAATATTTTCTGGACATGGGAACTTAGGTACAGCAAAGTGTTCCCTGGAGAGTAGAGTGGCGTGAACTTAAGGTATTGTTTAGATGGTAAAAAGCCCCCTCTTGCAATCCATGCAGCGGTATAAGTATGAGGTATTTTACATTATTCATGCTAGGGGTCGTTGAAGTCAAAGGAGGCGTCTTTAAAATATAATTGGCTGCTAGCTGAATGATTGATTGCCCGGGCCAAAGGTGTTGGCTCAACTCAGCCGACGGGTTGCCGCTAGACTTTAAAATTGCACTTACCTCAGTAAAAGTATTCTTATGAAATGTGACAAAACGATCTTGGAAAGTTATAAGATGCGATGTGGAAAAACTACTTAACAGGGGCAATGGCAGTTTCAATCAATTGAGACACAATTACTAAAGCATTTAAAGAGTTTTAATTTTAATTTCTAAATTTAAATTTCTATTTTGTAAAATGGGGATTTCAAATTTTAAAAGGGGCAAAAAGGGGATTTTAAATTTAAAAAAGAGGCTTAGCTTCTATTGTTTCATATATATATATAGAGAGAGAGTGGTCAAGCAAAAAGTAGACAAGCACTACCAAAATTAACTATGCATTTTTGAAGATCTAACTGGTCATTCCACAACTCAACAAAACATTGTTTGCTTGGCATAGTTTGGGATTTGTTTTTCTAACAAGGAAACCATTTTTGTTGCTGGCATTGAGCATTGAGACCTGGTGCATTTTGTAGCCTTATACATAAAAGTTAGAGAACTGATAAAATTTCTCTGTTAAAATGATATTTTATATATTTTTTATACTTTTAATTTTTTATTATGGGATTTTAATTTGTTTATTTCATGCCGAAAGTGAGTTAAATCGCCAAATATGACGCTACAAATTTTTGATCCGCTTTATCTTTAGAGTATCTATATAATATATTAGAATTAAATCAGATTGTGTTTTGTTTAAAAATTAATAACATAAGAAACAAGAATTTGTTTTTTTTTTCTGTACAGACAATAAATGTAGAAATAGTAAATAAATTTCTGTTAAAAGTTTTTATGATCATTGAAAACATTTTTATTAGTGAAATACAATAAAAGCAAACTATTTGCTTTTGAAGTTGGAAGGAATAAAGTTTCGAATGTTTAAAATAAAATTTTCTTGTATTAAATATTGTGTCTTTTGGTAATTATAAAGTAAATTAATATTTTTATATAGTTTAGAAAACTTACCATGTCATGTTAGGTTGGACATTACAATTTTTAGTGAAGTTCAATCCACTGCTCTCACACAACAAGCAGCTATGACATTTGGCTTGGGTTGCTGGAAAAATCTTCTGAAAAAAAGCACCAACTTTTTCACTGCCTAAGATGTGAATATAATGTTGTAATTTTTCAAAATCAAATTTGTAGGTTCTTGAAAGAATTTTTAAACTTTTTTTAATATTTTATATACTTACTATTGTCTAATTTGTATTTTTAAATCTTAAAAAAAAAACAAAAAAAAAAAAAAAACTTCTATGTTAATAGTTCAAAAAGGGATTTCTAAAATTGCATTTTCAGAAAGATATGCTGCTGTAAAATTAAAAAATATGATTTTAACAGAAAAATCTTATTGATTCTCAAACTTTGTAATATAGGACTTTAAAATTCACCAGGTCTCAATGCTAGGTGCGAGCAGCACCAAAAGTGGTTCCCTTGTAAATTTTAAATTGTTATTTATAATATTATATTTTTATATTATACTAATTGTTACCCATGACATTGTTCATGTAACATTGAAAATAGGACCGTACCAAGTAGGGGAGAGTGGGGTGGAATGGGACAGTAGGTTTTTCTCTTTATGTATCATTCTAATCATTTCATCAATCACACATTAGATGAAGCAATGGTACCCAAAGCTTCAGCTGAAAAAAGTAGCTGATCTGTATAAGCTTTCTATTGAAGCAGTGGCGCATCGAGGAGGGGGGGGGATTCGGGGTTAAACCCCCCCCCCCCCCCCAAAGTCAAGACAAAAATACAAAAATTTCCATTCTTATGAATCAAACCATTTAAAACAAAATTAAAGTTAGAATTATATTTATTTTGTTTGAAATTCGTCACTTTATTGAATAAAATCCTACTCAAAAGTTTGATGGCGGTAATGTATGGTAATGTATTTTATTTTACAAATGGGGAACATGGTACGGGGAAACACATAGTAACAGATAATCGGCTTTTAACGAAAACAGATCACTGAAGAAAATTATGAAAAAGATGGTAAGAAAACATATTTTTTAAGTCTTTGACTTCCTGCAAGCTTTCATTAATTCAGGTATGTTCGGAAAGTATATATTTCTTTTATATTTATGTTTCTGAAAAGATATAAATGTGCATGCTTTACAATTCGGGTATATTGTACTTTTGTTAAGGCTGTTCTCAAATCCAAAGGGACGTTCAGACACATTTTTAAATTAATTCTTATTCAGAAACTCTTGAAATAGGCGGGTTTTGTCATTCAGAAACAATGTAACTGAAAGACATTTTGCATTCTTTGATAAACGCAAAAGATATTTCAGAAGATAGTGTCACAGTAGATGTTTTGAACCGAATTTGCGACATGATAGCGACAAAAAGGAGGAAAAACCGGTCGTCACGCAATCAAAATCGTTTATAACTTGTTAAGTAATTCATTGCCACAGTGAGGGAGGGGGATTTGGAGTTAAAACCCCTCCCAGAGCTACAAAAAATACTATAATTGCTGTTTATATGAATCATTAGTTAAGCAAATTAACCGCTTTTGTGAATCAAAACTAAAATTAATATTAATTTTTCTTGGCTTATTTGGAATCTGTGGCTTTGCTGAATCAAATTCTATTCAATAAAGTGATCCAATTAAATGGCAAATATTGTATTTAAAACTGTGAAAGTGTATATTACATGCATTGGTTAAGTGAGAACTAGTCATTTGTTTTGAAAAAGGTCATGGATCATATTTTCAAGATGTCTTAAGCTAAGAGAATGATCATTTCCTGCTGTATAGACGCTTTGAGTTTAAGTATTGTACAGTATATAGTTTTTTATTTGCATTTCTGTCTTTGCTCCGTTCGAAACGATAATAGACCATCGACTTCCAGACAAAAACAGAAAACATACGTTTTATAGGTCTCTTTCAGTTTCAAGCTTCTTGTTAGAAGTCTAAATCTAAACTCCGGCCGAAATTTCCGCACCCGAGCGCGAACCGATCTGTAGAAAAAAATTTTGGCACGGGCCAATTTGGCCCATTTTTTCTTTTCACAAAAAATTTATTGGCCCGATATAAAATCTAAAAGTGTGGCTGATGCAAAAACTTAACAAGCCCTACCCTGCCCGACTGAATTTTGACAAAATAGAGATTTTTACTCCATTGCGGTTAAAAATTGTCTTGTATGAGAAGTTCTGGCAAAAAAATACTTATTTTAACTTTTTTCATGTTTGTATTCTCCATTTTTAGAAAAATGTCCTGGGTTGTGATATTTATTTTGTTATCTTGAAGTTCACAGCAAATTTTCTGAAAGGGAAATTCCCTTCTGACATTAACTATACTTTTTTCTGTGGCCCTTTTACGAAATTAGTTTTTTCCGCAATCCTTTGATGAAATGTGCGGTTTTTTTCGTAATCCTTTGATGAAATTTGAGGAGTTTTTTCGTGATCCTGTCATGAAATTTGCAATTTTCTGGGATCCATTGGTGGAATTTGCTTTTTTTCGTGATCTTTTGACGAAATTTACAGGCTTTTTTCACAATCCTTTGATGAAATTTGTGCTTTTTGTGCGATCTATTGACAAAATTTGCATTTTTTCTGCAGTCTTTAGACTAGGGGGGATTCTGTTCTGAATTTTCTGAAAATTTAAGTCATTCAATTTCGAAAATTGAAAAAAATCTGTCACCAATCCGAAAATTCGGACATAAAAAAATATCGCGAATTTCGACAAATGATCGCCAAAAAAAAATAAATTTTGTCAATCGTTTGCTGAAAAATCACCAACTTCATCAAAGGATCACGGAAAAAGCACAAATTTCGTCAAGAAATCGAGGAAAAATTGAAAATTTCATCAAAGAATTGAGGAAAAATCGAAAATTTCGTCGAAGAAGTGAAGAAAAACTGCAAATTTTGTCAAAGAATCGTGGTAAAAATGCAAATTTTGTCAAAAGGCCACGGAACTCGCCCCCGTTCTCTGCTGTAACTTTTCAGAAAATTTGCTGTGAATTACAGAATTTTTTTTTTTTCAATCAGAATCACCCCTGTTTCAGATGAAATGTACATTTTTTTTTCATGATCGTTAGATGAAATGTGCATTTTTTTCGCTATCGTTAGATGAAATTTGCATTTTTTCGCGATCGTTAGACAAAATTTTAGCTTTTTCTTGATCTTTAGGCAAAATTAGTGGGGTTTTTTTTGCGATCATTGCGAAATTTGTTTTTTTCACGATCCTTTGACGAAATTCGCGTTTTCCCCACTATCCTTTGGTGAGGTTTTTTTTTTGCGAACAATTGACGAAATTGTTTTTTTACGGCAACCATTTGTCAAAATCTGCAATATTTTTATGTCTGAGTTTTTGGAATGATGTATGATTTTTTTTTTTTTAAATAAAAATTTTCAGAAAATTCAAAACAGAATCACCCTTGGCTATGCCGTAAAATTTTCTAAGACGGGATCGCATAGGAGAGCAGAAATGTTCGTTATAGACAAGTTCCCTTCTTAGCAGGTACACCGTCTGTTTTAGATGTATTATATTTATTTTGTATGGATCAACACATTTTTTCCGTTTAAGACCGGATTTCGTAACATGCAGGCTCTTTTTCAAACTTTATATTTATTTTTATTGCCTAGAAATTGTTATCGTCTATAACATATATCTTATTAAAACATGGGTGGTTAATCCACCAGGCTCATATGGTAAAGAAAACAAATAACTGACTTCTGAATAAAGATGGCTAACATTAAAACTAAACTATTTATTTAAATTTAAACTTTGTAAAATATGAAAAGACTACCCCTGCAACCTGCAAAGGTGAAAAATGCATAACTCAAAACATTGTGCAACACTCAAGAGAAACACAAGCATAAGAGAGAGCAGATCAGCTCTGCTGAAGTATTTATCAGTGCTTAATACAGTTTTACACATGCGCAGTCCCAGCCTCCAATCAGGAAAGGCACGTGGTGATGACGCAATACATACGTTCTGAAAATACACTTCCTATTACCGGAAGTTACGTCTATAAATAGAAGGAGCAAGAAGCATGTGCATTTGTTTACATTAAGAGATTGCGCATCGTCGATAGAAAGATCGCGATCGATGAGCTCAACTGGAAAACAAACTATACATCACAGTGACGCGAGACCTATGAAAGAAAATAGATAAAAAATAAACTTTCACAACATTAGGCCCCCCTCTCACGATTGCTGAGGTCCCAACAGTTAAGAAATGTCCACTTCCGATTAGAAACCAAGACTGCTTACACTACTCATCCCAATGAAAGCCACAAATGAAGCATATAAAATATGTGCACATATAAACAATCCATAAGTATAATAATTCAGTAAGTAACAATTCAAAAATGCATATATATACATATCCTAGATAACAAAACAAACATCTTAACAATGATATACTACATTTCATTAAACTAATTTCTACACATACAGTAGTCAAATGATCTAGTAAAACAGCTAGTCTTAATATATTATTCCAATAAAACACTTCAAAATTTTCTTTATAACAAGTTATATGAATGAATCCAGAGAACCTACACAAAATGACAAATTCATTAAAATTTACGACATAACACCATGAAACACCAGGAGATATGCCAAAAAAGTTACAATTTCCATGACCTCAAAGTACACAGTAAAAAAAAAGAAAAATCTCAAAATTTGCAGAAAAATATTTATGAACCTATAAAATTCATGATTTTCTGCATCCAATCAACGAAATTCGGGATTCTTAACTGACTAATAAAATTTGCAATTTTTTCCTGCGGCAAAGTAACAAAATTCGTGAATTTTCCATGCCCAATCAATGAAATTTGCGTTTTTTCGACACCTGATAGACAAAATTTGCAATATTCCCATGCCTGATCAATGAAATTCATGATTTTTCCATACCCAATCAATGAAATTTGCATTTTTTTGACACCTGATAGACAAAATTTGCAATATTCCCATGCCTGATCAATGAAATTCATGATTTTTCCATACCCAATCAACAAAACTCCCAATATTTCCATGCTTGATTGATGAAACTTGCAATATTTTCACTGACGATCAATGAAATTTGTGATTTTTTCACACCCGATCAATGAAATTCCGGTTTATTAACTGACTGACAAAATTTGCAATTTTTTCCCACGTCTGATCAACAAAATTTGTGATTTTCCCTTACTTGATCGATGAAATTCACTAGTCACTGCACTCGATCGAAAAACTTGCGATTTTTTCGCTGACGATCAACAAAATTTGAGATTTTGTCACACCTGATCGACAAAACTCACAATTTTCCTTACCGATCAACGGAATTCACGATTCTTAACCAACTGATGAATTTGAATCTTTTCCCCCCATGGCAGATTGATGAAATTTGTGATTTTTTTTCTCACGATAACTCGTGATTTTTCGCAGCCAATGAACAAAATTTGCAATTTTTTCCACACCTCATAGACAAAGTTCACAATTTTTTCTGTGCCTGATCATCAAAATTTGCGATTTTTCCACGCCTGCCAAAAAATTTGTGATTTTTTTTCATGCCAGATCAACGAAATTCACAATTTTTCCATGCCTGATTGACAAAATTCATGATTTTTCTGTGCCCGATTGACAAAACTCTCAATTTTTCCACACCTGACCTATAAAATTCACGATTTTCTGCACCCGATCAATTTAGAATTCTTAACTGACTAATGAAATTTGCAATTTTTTCTGCAGTAGATTGACGAAATTCGTGAATTTTCCATGCCCGATCAACAAAATTTCCATTTTTTCCACACCTGATAGACAAAATTCACAATTTTCCTGTGCCTGATCAATGAAATTCATGATTTTTCCATGTCCAGTCAACAAAATTTCCAATATTTCTGCACCTGATTGATGAAACTCACAGTATTTTTACTGCCGAACAATGAAATTTGTGAGTTTTTCGAACCTGAGCTGCAAAATTTGCAATTTTACGCACCCAATCAACGAAATTTGGGCTTCTTAACTGATTGATGAAATTTGCAATTTTTTCCCATGGCAGATTCACGAAATTCATGATTTTTTCATGCCCAATCAAAAAAAAGTTTTTTTTCACACCTGATAGACAAAATTTGTAATTTTTCCGTGCCTGATCATCGAAATGCGCAATTTTTTTGCGCTTGATCGACAAAATTTTCAATTTTTATGTGTCCTATCTATGAAACTCGCTATTTTTTCGTGTCTGATCAATGACATTAGAGATATTTTTCGACTATCGACTGACAAAATTCTCAACTTGCAAATTTCCTATTTTGATATCTATGGTATTGGCTCGGCGATTAGCGAAATTCGTGATTTTTATCTGACTGATGAAATTTGCAATCTTTTCCCATGCAAAAGTCGCAATTTTTTCCACTTATAAATAAATTGACAAAATTCGTGGGCCACAAGTCAACCGATCACGGGCCAGAGGTTGTGCATCCCTATTTTATTGAAATAAAACTAAATACATATGATATACAGGTTTAAAAAGAGTTACTTCTATTATCTGCACAAAAAAGTTCAATGTAAATTTGATTTTAATGGTAAAATGAGTAATTAAAATCAAGGTAGCAGATCTCCTATCACGGGCATTAGTGATTATGAGCTCATGGTAGCATTTTTGCTACCACATTATTCTCAAAAGAAATTTGCACTTCTTAGTATTAAATTTGTATTTAAGGTACATATTATTTTACTTTTAATTCACAATCCCTGCTCATTTTGTTAAATAAATCCAATATAAATTAGTTGAAATTTATAGTTTGCATAAACAATAAAATGAAATTATTTTTGTGTTTACATTTTTGAACAAAATATTAAAATTCCTTTTTAATATATAAATTGAGAAAAATTATGAAGTAAATCTGAATTAATATTTTGAACTTTATATTTCTGAGTATAAGTATAAATATAAATTCTAAGTATAAAGCCATTTTTTGTTGAGTCATATCATTCAAGAATATTATTAAAATATGTTTCTTCTGTGTGATATGTATCACAGTAGCCTGATCCCATACAGATCAACTGCACTGTAATTTACTATATTCTTAATTAATTGATGTGTTTATTGTGCGTTTTGAATTTTTGACATAAAAAAATTGGAAATCTTACAGGAAATGGATGTTTTGTTGTTGTTGTTTTTTTTAAATTAAAAATGAACTATAATTTTTTTTAGAATCTGGATTGCTTTTTTTCTGCTATATTTTAATACGCCTGTATATAAAATTTCATGATTCTAGCTTCTTAATTATGTATATTTTTAGAAGACAGAGTTACAAAATTTTATTATTACATGTATTAGAGAAACAAACCACAAGTTGCCATCAGCAAAAATAAACATGGTTTTTTTTTGTTTGTTTTTTGCCACTACATACTGCATTAGTGCTATATATATAATTGTACACAATATCAAAAAGTAAAATGAGGCTTTCTTTATTATTTTGTAAAATTGAATAAATGATAGAAAAAATAAAATTATATGGAAAAATTTGGATATTATATAATAGAGTGAGAGATAAACAAAGTAAGAAATTGTTTTACATCATACCACATGTAAAATTATAATTATTTTCACAAAATAAAATACTTTTGAAATATGGTAAAATCCTTTATATTTTATCTTAATTCTTCCCATGGTAGCATATATGCTACCATACAGAAATCCTTTAAAATATAACAAAATCTCATGTTTTTCTTCATACTTTTGCTTTATTTGACTCACAACAGCATAAATAAGACAAAAAAATAATTTTTCTCATAGCAATTTCTTTTAGTGGAAATTAGGGTCAGGTGGGGTAAAGTGGTCAGGCGGGGTAAAGTGGTCATAATTCATAAAAAGGGCTAAAATCCTGACTAATATAGAAATTTGAATAATTTTCTTAATTTTAGATTTATTAAGTATTGATCAAAGTTTCTCACTCAAAAAAATATTTTTAGTAACATGTTTGAACCACTGAGCACTCATTTTGTCTGTCTTTGTTACACCTTGTTCTTTTAACTCTTTAATTAACTTTTCTGCTGCATTTTGTTTATTCCAAATTTTGTTAAATTGGCAGTTCAGAAAGCTTTACACATATCTCAAGAACATATTTTCATTTATAGCCAAGTTATATTTATCACAGATTTTATTTCATAATAGTTTTAGTTACATGGGGTAAAGTGGTCATAGGGTTAGGCTTAACTTATAGATATTTGATCTGAGTTAAATTATTCATTATATACAATGCCGGTTTATTAAATACTAATAATTATTAAAAACTAACTGCAAACAGTTATTATTTAATAATAGTTTATAACATAAGGGTTAAAAAAGGTTAGGTTTAATTTTTAATAGGTTCTGAATAGTGAATGAATTAACTAAGTGTAAACTCGAATTGCTTGCAAAGGTTACATCAACTAATTTAACAACCAACACATTAACTACTTTTTCTATTACCTATACTTGTATTATGTAAGAAAATGGTCCACAAGAAAGTCCTGAAAGAATTTTTAATGTTGATGAGGCTGGAATGGATATGGATAGCCAAAATAGTCCAGTTTAAAAAAAATTATGCAATACAATGCATTATATAAAATTCAGAAACCAAAGGAAAGATAATGTTTAGTATTCCTTTTGTTATATCAGCTAGTCGTTATTACATTCTACCATTCGTAGTTTATGAGTGAGTATATATGAATTATGGATAAAGGGTGGTCGTGCAGGAGCATTGTATGAATCATGGAATCTGGCTAGATGCAAGATTCTGTACTTGAATCTTGGATGGATCATTTTATTAAGTAGATAGTACACTGAAAGCTTACAAAAGTTTACTCTTTTGTTTATGATTGCGATGGACATAAATGAATTATGATGCTGAGAAAAAAAGCTGTCGACAATCACATTATAATACTCTGCCTGTTACCTCATACTAGTCATAGTCTACAACCATTAGATCTAGGTGTATTTTCCCGCATTAAAAAAAAAGCCTGGAAAGGAATTTTAAAGAAACAGTATCAAGAAAGCAGACTGCGAAAATAAGCTACATTGGCAGCATTATTTACACTCATTTCAGATGTGAATAGAATTGTTAGACATAGTTTTAAAGGAAAAGGAAATGTGTCCAGTCCAAGATCGGGATAGTATTGACAGAAAAACACTTGCATTATATCTGCAAAAATAACAAGAGGAATGAGATACTTAAAAGTTGCATAAATTTCCAAGAGGAAACAAAAAAAAAATCCCTAATCAACATTCTCTTTTGAATCCATTTATAATCGCTAAAGATGACATCTCAAACCATATCTATAGGACCTTGAGTGTTGCTAATATATGAAATGAAGAAATCAATAAAGCAATTTATTGGGAAAAAACCTGATTATTTTTCTTAAAGTATGTTAAAAAAATCGAAATTTGGCAATCATTATACTTTTCCAGAATCAGATGTGATCAAAATCATTGAAGAACCAAATTTTAACAACAAACAATTTTAACATTACAAATTTACACTTTAATAAAATAAAATGACAGATAACTTATTATAAAGGTTGTTTAAAATGTTTGTAAATAATAATATGTCACTTTTTATTCATTAGTTTATTTTTTTATTACACTTTTTCAATGTGACCACTTTACCCCATGCACTACTCACTTTACCCCACCCCCTGGGGTAAAGTGGTCATAAAAACATGCCTGAAAAAATGTTATAAAAAGGTGTTATTCCCCAAAAATATTTCTGAAATGTATATGGATGTACTCTAGAGTAATGTAATGTAAAATAACACCCAAAATTTTAGAAAACATCACAGAATTTCTGATGTTTATATCCTCTGAAAGTTTGAAAAGCCTGTTTTTATGACCACTTTCCCCCCACCTGACCCTAGAGGGTCAAAGAAAGCAGCCACTTCTAAAACTAGTACTTCAGGCGACTGCCCACTAATGAAATTTCTGAGTTTTGCCCTTTAATATACCCCTAATTAAAAGAAGAATAAATGTGTTAATTAAGCACAACATTTCACCTTGATAATTAAAAAATGTATAATTAACCAACTCTGTCAGATTTTATAGGAAACAATACAGTATTTATTTGTTATAGAGGCCTTGACATATCCAGTTATAAAAAAGCAAAATTTTATACCAAATAATATAAACAATAACAAAACTGACACTGCAACCAATGAAAAAAGACCAAGTAAAATCATGGAAATTGCCAAATCCCTCTCTGTAAAACAAGCAAACAAATAATGCTGCAAGAATTCTACTACAACAGTGTATTTTAGATGGAATTTGGTGTGAATTACGTTCTTGCGTTACGTGGATTTCTCGATAAATTTGATTTTTGTTTCAATAACATTGATTTTTTTGTTTGTTTACTAGGGGGCTCTGCCCCATGTAAGCGATGCTCGCCAACCGCCATTCAGATTTTGCTACCTCTAAAAACATGGCAATGTGCCCTGTTTTAAAAATATTATCAGGTTATGGAAGATTGAATTATATTATCATGAATAGCCACTATCTTTTGTACTCAGGTTGTCATGTTTTCCCATTTGAATGAGGCATTTTTCGGTTACCATAGGCTCATCCACTGCTGTCGTAACAGCTGACAGCTGTTTTGAAGATTGATAAGTAAGATAAATTACACATTTGAAAATCAGCTTGTATGAAATTGTTAGGTTAAAAATGTTGCTACCTCTTGGACTCTTATAGCGATGCTATGGACAATATTCTTCCTTTGAGTTCAAGGTTAAAAAACTCCGTCTGCTTGGGAATAGCATTCAGAACTGTGATATTGAAAAGCATTGTGTTTTGAAATTTTATGCTTATACTTTATTTTTGATTGAGTTTTAGATATTTTCAGGAATAAGTATAGCTTTATGCATGAATTCTTTTCTTTATTTTAGCACACCATCATGCATATTTTCATGTTATTTTTAAAATGTAAATTGTTTATTTTAATTGGTAAGTATATAAGAATTTTCCAATATCTATTTATCGAATAGTAATTTGTACAAAATAAATCAAAAGCATTTTATGCATGCCTGTATTTATGCTGCATCAAGGGATGAAATATACAGGGTGTCCGAAAATTCCTGGTCACATTTTAAAATTCTGTATAAAACCAAATGTCATACAGGAGTGCAGTTTGGAATAAATGCTTCTCAGATTGAAAAGTTTTGTTTATACAAAGGAAAATAGTTAGTTCCAAATTTTGATCATAGGCTGTGTCACTTGTCCATATATTTGCTTTCAAAAATGCAATTTTTTTCTGATTAATTTTGTCGCTGTTGCACAGAAATGACGAGTCTACACTGGGAGTTATCATTTCTGTGTCACAGAATCAAAATTAATCAGAAAAAAAAATGTTTGAAAGCAAACATATGGGTAAGTGGTGCCAATCTATGATTGAAATTTGGAAATAATGATTTTCCTTTGTGTGAACAAAACTTTTTAACCTGAGAAGCATTTTAGTCCAAACCGCACTCCTGTACTACAATTATTTTATTTTATATTGGATTTTAAAATATCTCAAGGAATATCCGGACACCCTGTATAAACATATTTGCTAGTCACGCTACTTGAAAACATAGTCTTCTCTGTATGTCTTCATTGTATTCTCACTGTGGCGTCACATGAATATTGTTAATAATAAGAAAATCTTTTTAAATGTATAGTTTTAATATATGACCTAATTTTTACCATTAAATGAATTTTGTGTGTAATAATTTAATTACTTTAAAGTTTTCTTCTCTTTTAAGATTCACATGTAAATACGTTATTCATTTAAAAGTGTTTGGGAATATTATTTTTATTTGAGCTTTTCAGACAGGATCTAATTTTCAGATTTAAAAACTTTTTCATGTAATAAGTTAATTATTTTATCTATTTTACATATGACGATATGTAATGTTTGTGAATTTTATATATATGACATAATTGTCCCCATTAAATGTGTTTCACGTATAATAGTTTGATTCCTCAAAGCAGAATATGCTTAAAAGTGTAATGTACATCACAGAACAACAGGCTTCTTTGCAGAACATTTCAAATTCTCATTTTTAACAAGATTTGCCAATCAATTGTTAGAAAATCTGCGAAATTCGTCTGTCAGATGCCGGCAAAAAAAAATCGCCAACTTTTTCAGTCATTCATTTAAAAAGATTGTGAAATTCATGAATTGATCACAGAAAAATTTTTGCAATTTGTCAGTCTATCATGAGGAAAAATTTGCGAAATTGCTCAGCCGGTTGCGAAAAAACATACAAAATTCATGAAACAGTCACAGAAAAAAAAAATCCACGATTTTTGCCAATCAGTAGAAAGAAAATATTGTAAAATTCTCCAGTCAATTATGGGTAAAAATAAGCGAAACTCACCAGTGGCTCATCAGAATAAAATGAAATTTATCAATCAGTAGCTGAGAAAATCCACGATTTTTTCCAAGAAATTGCAAGAAAAGGTCACAAAATTTGCCTGTTGTGAAATTATCTAGTTGGTCGCAGGTAAAAAATGAAAAATTCATCAGTGGATAGTTGGAAGAAAATCAAAAATTCGTTGGTCAGTCACAGAAAGCGACAAAATTCCCTAATCTGTAGAAAGAAAATACTGCAAAATTCAGTTCGGTTGAGGATAAAAATAAGTGAAATTCGCCAGCGTATCATCAGAAAAAACTGCGAAATCAGTAGCAGAAAAAACCTATGATTTTCTCCAATCAGTCGCAAAAAAAGCCTAAAAATTTGCCTATCAATACAAAGGAAATATTGCGAAATTTGTCAATCGGTCGTGGGTGACAAACTGCAAAACTCGTCATTGGGTTGTTGTAAAAAATCACAAAATTCGTCGATCAGTCATGGAAAAAATCTAAGATTTTTTCCAAACCCACAACAATGCCAATCAGTACAATGAAAGTATCACGAAATTTGCCAATCGGTCTTGGGTAAAAAAAAAAGAATCTCGAAATTCGTGGATCAATCGCATGCAAACCCCTGTGATTTTCACCAATTGGTCCTAAGAAAAAGCTCTAATCGGCATGGGCATACCCAAGGGGGGGGGGGGCTGATGTAGCTACAGCCCCCCCTCCTCCCAAAATTTTTGAAAGTGAAATAAAAAATGATGAATTTTTTTTTCTTTTTTGGAATTTTTTTTTTCAATCGTACAGCAGACTAGTCATTCTCATTAGTCCCATATTAGTCTGCATTGACACCAAAGAAGAGAAAGGGGCTGATGGGGTTACAGCCCCCCCCCCACCCCTCCGAAAAAAGTCAAAAAATTAAATGAAAAAGTGTTTTTCCTTACTTTTTTTTAGATACATCTGTAATTTTTTTTTCTGTCATACAGCAAAATAGCCATTCTCGTTAACACCATATTAGTCCACATTGACATCACACTATACCCAAAGATAGGGAGGGGGCTGATGGAATTGCAGCCCCCTCTTCACGAAATAGTCAAAAATTAATTTAAAAAATAGTGCTGATTTTTTTTTCTTTCTGTTTGAGATAAATTTGCAATTTTCCCCCTATCATTCAACAGACTAGCCACTCCTTTTGCTTTATCACATTGACACCAAAGAAGAGAAAGGGGGCTAATGGGGTTACAGCCCTCTCCCCTCTTCCCAAAATAGTCGAATAGGTAAATGAAAAAAGTGTTTATTCCTTACTTTTTTAGATAAATCTGTAATTTTCTCTTCTGTCATACAGCAAAATAGCCATTCTCGTTAACCCCATACTAGTCCACATTGACATCACAGCATTCCCAAAGATGGGAAGGGGGCTAATGGAATTACAACCCCCTCTTCTCGAAATAGTCAAAAATAAAATGAAAAAGTGCTGATTTTTTTCTTTTTCTTTGAGACAAATTTATATATTTTTTCCTATCATTCAAGAGACTAGCCGCTCTCTTCTCTTTAGTCCCATACTAGTGCACAGTGACACCACATTATACCCAAAGATGTGAAAGGGGCTAATAGGGTGCCTTATCCCAAGTCAAAAATGAAAAGAAAAAAATGCTGATTTTTTTTCTTCTTGTTTGAGCTAAATTTGTAATTTTGTTTTCTTCAATCCTTATATTTTTTAGATAAATCTCTAATTTTTCTTCCGCCATACAGTGAAATAGCCATTCTCGTTAACCCCGTATTAGTCCATATTGACATCACAGCATACCGAAAGGGAGGGGGGTACGGCTGATGGGATTATAGCCCCTCCTCACGAAATAGTCGAAAATGAAATGAAAATTATTGTTTTCTTTTCTTTCTTTTTGAAATAAATTTGTATTTTTTCTCTTATCATTCAACAGACTAGCCACTCTCTTCTCTTTAGTTCCATATTAGTGCACAGTGATACCACATTATACCCAAAGAAGTGGAAAGGAGGTATGGGGTTACAAACCCATTGCCCCCCAAAATTGCTGATTTTTTTCCTTTTTGTTTGAGATAAATTTGTAACTTTGTTTCCTGCAATACAACAAACTTGCCATTCTGGTTATTCTAGTCTGGCCATTCTGGTCTCATATCAGTGCAGTATACCCACAGCATACCCAACGAGAGGAAGGGGGCTGATGGGGTGACAGGTCCCTTTTCGAAATAATCAAAAATGAAATGAAAAAAAAATGCTGATTTTTTTTCTTTCTTTTAAGATAAATTTGTATTTTTTTTTTCTGCCATGCAGCTATTCTCGTTAGCCCCATATATTAGTGTGCAGTGATGCCCCAGCATACAATACCCAAAGAAGTCGATGAGGACAGGGGTTATGAGGTTACAACTCCATTCCTACCTCCAAAGGGAATGCAGTGAAGGGGAAAAAAAGGCTGATATTGTTTCTTTCTTTTTGAGATAAATTTGTTTTATTTTCTGGCATGCCACAAATTTGTCTTTTTCGTTAATCCAATATCGATATCCTCCTCAGTCCTGTGACCAAATTTACTTGAAACCACAAAATCCATTTTTGAAATGAAAAAAATTTAGAAAAAAAAGAACATAATTTTTGTTTTTGTAACACTTTTTTTTAAAATACCAAAAAATTGAAAATATTCCCCAATTGTATGTGTGATTTATTTGCTGCTTGCACACAATTAAAAGTAGAGGTGATTCTGATTCGAATTTTCCGAAAATTTAAGGCATTCGGTTCCAAAAAAAATTTGGCTACAGAAAAGTTGTGAATTTTGACATGGTCGCCATAAAAAATCAATTTCGTCACATTTTCGCAGAAAAATTTCCAATTTCACCAAAGTATCACAGAAAAAAATGTGGATTTGATCAATAGATTGCGGAAAAATCATGAATTTCGTCGAAGGGCCACGAAAAAAAAAAAGCAAATTTTGCCAAAGGGTCACGGAAAAACACTAATTTTGTGAAAGGGTAGCTGAAAAAACACCACTTTCTTCAAAGGATCACGAAAAAACAAAAATTTCGTCAAAGAATCATGGGAAAAATGCAAATTTCAACAAAAGGCTGTGAAAAAATGCATATTTCATAAAACAAAAACCATGAATTTTGACAAATAATCGCAGACAAAAAGTGAATTTCGTCAACGAATCACAAAAAAAGAGCAAATTTCGTTAAAGGGTCGCAGAAAAAACAAGAATTTCAACAAAAGGTAGCGAAAAAGACGAGAATTTCATCAAAGGTCTGCGAAAAAAATGCAAATTTCATCAAACAAACGCGAATTTCATCAAGTGATCGCAGAAAAAATGCAAATTTCGCCAAAGGACCACAAAAAATTCCCCCCTCCCACTTATCTTCTTATTCCGTCCTACCTTTCCAGCCAGTTTTTTTCATCTGGAACGGTTTAAAGTCATTATTATTACTTGTGCAATGCACAAATAATAAAGAGTCGTTATTTTATATATGTGTATTAAATATTTTGTGTTCGTTAGAATATTAATTTATTGTTAAGCAAGAATCGTAGTCAGAATTTAGTTTCAGGGGTGGGAAGAGCAATTTTATAGATTTTAAGCTACAAGGAAAATCTATATACTTTTAAATGAAAGTATATAAAAAAACCCAGTAACACTTTCCTACTTATTTCGACATAGGGCAGCCTCATGATCGGACCTGTGCCTCCCCCCCCCCCCCCCCCCATGGTTGATTCTGAGTAAAAAAAAAATTCTGAAATTCACAGCAAATTTTCTGAAAGATTACAGCAGAGGGGGGAAGGGGAGGTAATCCCTTCTCAGCGCTAATTATTTTTGTTGCAGGTTGGGTTAACTCTGTTTTCATTTCAGGTCAATATCAGGCTGAGTGTAGATTCCTGCAAGTTGGGTTAGGATTAACCAGATTTTTAAAAAGTTAGTTCAGCATATTATTTCAGTTTAAAAATTATACCTATAATAATAAACGTAGATGTTTATATGCATTTTTTTCCATGACCCCTTGATGAAATACAGGTTTTTATCAAGATGCTTTGACGAAATTTTCATTTTCCCTGTGATCTTTTGACAAAATTCGCTTTTCTTATGCAGCCCTTTGACGAAATTCGCGTTTTTTTCATGGATCGTTTTTGAAATTTGCATTTTTTCTGAGGTCCTTTGTCAAAATTCGCATTTTCTCTGAGGGCCTTTCACAAAATTTGCGTTTTTCTGCAGCCCTTTAATGGAATATGTGTTTTTTATGCTATCCTCTGTCGAAATATGCATTTTGTTGCAGCTTTTTGACGAAATTTGCCTTTTTCCACAGCCTTTTGACAAAATTCGCATTTTACTCTGCAACTCTTTGATGAAATTCATGTTTTTTCTGTGGGCCTTTGACAAAATTTGCGCTTTTTTCCACGGATCTTTGACGAAATTTGTTTTTTTTTCTGAGGCCCTTTGACAAAATTCGTGTTTCTTCTGAGGCCTTTTCACAAAATTTGTGTTTTTTGTGATTCATTGACAAAATTTGCATTTTCCCGAGGTCCTTTGATGGAATATGCATTTTTTTGCTATACCTTGTCGAAATTTGAGTTTTGTTGCGGTTTTGTGACAAAATTTGCATTTTTTCCATGGCCCTTTAACGAAATTCACATTTTTTCTGCAGCTTCGTTATTGATGAAATTTGCATCGAAATTTGCTTTTTCTGCTTGTTTTTAACTAAATTCGCATTTTTTTTTGCAGATTTCTGTCAAAATTTGCTTTTTTCCGTAGCCTTTTGGTGAAATTCACGTTTTTTTCCTGTGGCCCTTTCACGAAATTCGGGGATTTTTTGCGATCCTTTGTCAAAATTGCGTTTTTTTCACTTCCCTTTGATGGAATATGTGTTTTTTCAGAGAGCCTTTGACGAAATTTGTGGGGGTTTTTTTAATCCTTTGTCGAAATTTTGTTTTTTCCACTGCTTTTTTGACAAAATTCGTGCTTTTTTCTCGTCTTTTCGACGAAATTCACGTTTTATCTGGGTCTTTGGATGAAATTCATGTTTTTTCTGTTTCCCTTTGACAAAATTCATGTTTTATTGCGATCCTTTAATGAAATTAGTGTTTTTTCGCTGCCGTTTGACAGAATGAGTGTTTTTCGAAATTCACATTTTTTCTGTGACTTTTGATAAAATTCGCGTTTTTTCTGTGGCCCTTTCCTGAAATTCAGGTTTTTTTCTGTGATCATTTAACGAAATTCACATTTCCTCCGCGATAATTTGACAGAACACACGTTTTCTACACGATCATTTGGCGTATTTCACGTTTTTTCTGCGTTCATTTGGCGAAATTTGACTGTTTTTTCACGATCCTTTGACAAAATTCACATTTTGTCCTCGGCCCTTTGACAAAATTCGAGTTTTTTCCTCGGTCCTTTTACAAAATTAATTTTTTTCTGCGATCATTTGTCAAAAATCGCGATATATTTTTAAGTCCGAATTTTCAGACTGATGACTGAATTTTTTGAATTTTGGAACCTCATGCCTTAAATTTTCGTAAAAGTTGGAACAAAATCACCCCTGCCCCTCCCCTCTCTGACAGCGGCCTTATTGTCAAAAATGATTTCTGTTTACAACACAATTCAACATGTTTCATAAGATTTAGAACATTATGGAAAATTAAGTCACCCCTCCCCGAAATAAAATCCTGTGTACGCCACTGCTAATCGGTCAAAGGAAAATATCATGAAATTAACCAATCAGTCACAGATTAAAAAAAACACAAATTTCATCATTGAATTTTCGGAAAATATTTTTAAAGTCTTCAGTCAGTCGTGGGCAAAAATTTCTGAAATTCACCAGCTGATGAAGAGATTTCAAAAATATTACAAAAATCATCAATCGATTTTCAGAAAAGCCTGCAAAATTTGTCATTCAGTCAGGATAAAATCATGAAATTCGTCAATCATTTCTTTTTTGTGTGTGTCAGCACTTTACAAAATGTCCTTCATATTTTTATAAAAGGTGAAATTGCACTCCTACATATATAAGAAAAATACCCCTGTGTTTTTCTTGTTTATTCCTGCAGAACATTTTTGATCAGGTGAAGGTTCGTTGCAGAACATTGCAAAATATTCTGCTTTGGGAGTTTGATTATTTTAAGATTTCCTTACTTTTTTATTATTCACGTGTAAATACTATTTTTATGACATAATTTTCCCTCTTTTCTGCTTTTAACATGCAATCATTTAATTATTATTTTAAAGTTTCATTTCTGTTTTTAATGGTCACGGGTAAATACCTTTTTTATTTGAGAAGAAATATAATTCTTAGTACTGTTTTACAAATTGGCATCAGTATAAAAAATGACCTTTTCTAATTCAGAAAAAATATCTCTTGAAATGATGAAAATTTGAATAAAAATTAAAAAAAAAAAAAATTCCAAAAATTAGTCAAATTAAAAAAATAAGTGCAGTCTGCACGCCGCTAGCTTATGAAGCATATCCCTTAGAAAAATATTATTAAATTCCTATGTATTATAGTTTTTGTTCCTATAAAACTTTTTTAATGGAATGATTTTAACCAACTTTAACATTAAATAGCTCTTAAAATAATTCTTCGATTTAAAACATCTGCATCACCGCGTTTTTGAAACATTTTTTTATACTACTACCAATTTTCATATTTTTGTACGAGTAGTTTTTTTTAGCAAAGAAAGATCTCCAATAACAAAAATTTGATTTATTACAGTAACAGCGTTAGTTACTTTTTTTTAGAATAGATAGAAGCATTGTAAATTTACTTAAACATTGAATTGCAAGCGATGCCACTTTTTTTCATCCTATAAGACTTTATAAAAAGAATATTAATAAAGTTATTTTTTAAAATGACAACAAACTTTTTACTCCTTTAAAGCTAAAAGAAAAGAAATCTGGAATTAAAATCTGGCTGCCAAACTATTTTAGTTTTTAAGAATGAAAATGATTATTTTCCACAAACCATGGCTTCATGGTTTTTGACATGGATAATTTTGCAATGCAGATTATTTGCTATTCCCTTTTTTTTTTTCAAACTAGTTTTTTCACTTTAAATTAAAAATGCATTATCTTTATGTTAGACATACACAGATGATAAACTGCCAAGTATTTTTCCCATTGGCGTCATTCCTGTTGCATAGTTGCCAATTTGTATGGTTTGGCCGTACAATGTATGGATTTTATTCTAGATGTGTGGATGAGCAGTACGATTGTACATTTTTGGTTTTGGACATGGAAAAACAATTGGGAAGGATCGCAGAAAAATGCAAATTTCATGTAAGGATCGTGGAAAGAACGCGAATGGCAAAGATCGCAGAAAAAATGTGAATTTCGTTAAAGGATCGAGGAGAAAATGCTGATTCTGCCAAATGATCACAGAATAAACGAGAATTTTACCAAAGAATTGCTGAAAAACATCAAATTTGTTAAAGGGCCATGGAAAAAATGCATAATTAGCACCGGTAGGGGATCCCCTCCCCCTCTGCTGTAACTAACTGTTCAGAAAAATTGCTGTAAATTTTAGAAATTTTTGTTTTATTCAGAATCATCCCTGAATTGAAGAGAATGAAGTAGATCTAATCAGTAGCTAGCACATGTATGTGGTGAACTTATTTGACGTTTCAGTTTGTTTACTTCAATCATATTGTATGATTTATTTTTCAGTTTATATTTCCCATTATTGTTATAAAAAGGAGAAATATGAACCGAAGCAACATTATCAAGCTTTTATAGAATCATTACGAGAGAATTTTCTCGTATAATGAAATCTCATAAAGGAGAACTTTATGCTCACTGCAGTGTGTATAAGGCGGATTTTTAAATTGCACATGCAGGTAGAAGTGATATAAATCACTGTCTTAGATCAGAAAAATAGTCAGATTTCCTAAAAAAAAACACAATTTAACTATGAAACTTGGCGATTTTTTAAATTCTGAAGATCCTGGGAATGCAGTCACAAATGCAGAGTGTTTATTTATGAGGTTCATCTTAGAACACAACCTGCCCCTAGCTATTGCAGATCATGCAGAACAACTTTTCAAAAACATGTTTCCAAAGTGTGAAATTGCAAAAAAAATATTCTTGTGCAATCTCATGTTTTTATTTTCACAAAAAAAAAGTACTATATATGAATATAGTATAGAAAATATAGTTATGAAATGGCATTAATTTTTTCATTGCATATTCATGTTATGCATTTTTAAGCACATAAGAATCCGTCATAAAAATTTTAAGGTTTTCAAAATTGGCATGTTGGCAGGTATACTTTTGGAACAATTTCATTTAAAATAAAAATATTTCACACATTTCGTATAATAATGTCATAATCCAAGACCAGTTTATTTCAACATCAAAGCATATCTGTTTTATTTTTTATATATGACGTCACATTCACTTTTTTTCTGTTTGTAATCATATTCATGCACTTGTAAAAAATACTTGAAAATGTCCATTTTATTTTCTAATATAATGTCATATTCCTTTTTTTTTTTTAATTCTTATTTTTTGTATTTAATTTTTTTTTACATGAAAATCTTGTATTGAAAATTAATTTAAGAGGAGAAATTGTTATTCCGAGTTTCCATTTTTTGCTAATGAGATATAAAAGATGCTTAAATTTTATTGGAAAAATATCAATTGATTCTCTATGAAAATAATAAAATTTTGAATTAAGAAAAATATTTGTCTAAAATAAATAAAATATATGTGTTCTTTTCCGGGTTATAATCCATCTATATGCAAAGATACAAAAGCATTAATTCATCTGATTTGATGTTGACTTGTCTCAAACAGTCTCACACACATTCACATTTATAATATTATCAGGATGATATGAATAAAATTTAAACAAGAATTTAAATCAATGAAATAAAAAAAATAATTATATGAAAATTGTAAGAAAGTAGCCGAAAGATTAAGGGCAATTTCAAATTAATGTCATATAAAAGAGAGAAAATGTTATATACTTGAGAAAAGTTTTACATTATTTCTTTTAAGATGTTGCTGGGACTTAAAGAAATTAATCCATAACTGGAGAGTTGTAAGTGAAAGAACACTGTCATTATGGTTACATTTTCATTTCTGCTGTATTTATATGGACCTTTTTTTTTAAAGATCTCACAAATTTTCTTTCAAGTATAGTGAAATGTGTGCCTATCAAATTTT
Organism: Maratus speciosus; assembly: GCA_963932465.1. Taxonomy (NCBI): domain Eukaryota; kingdom Metazoa; phylum Arthropoda; class Arachnida; order Araneae; family Salticidae; genus Maratus; species Maratus speciosus. The sequence continues at coordinate 559,001,401 of OZ010787.1, read as the reverse complement.
TTGATACATGCTTATACTTTTAATTTTATTCTTTATAGAGCTATGTCATAGAAGTTCGTGTCACTCCTTTTAGATGGCATGTAAAGCGTAGATATAGGCAGTTTGTAGAACTTCATGAGAAGGTATACTAAAGATATTGTTTTAATGCTCATCAGTTATTTAATGATGTTATATATTTGCACAATAATTTTATTGCTCTTTATGTATTCTTTGCAGATAGTGAAGAATTTTTCACTTGATAAAAATTTGCTTCCACCAAAGAAGGTATTTGGTAATAAATCAGAAAGTTTTGTAAATGAACGCCAAAAAGCTTTAGAATTTTACCTTCAAACAATCATTCACCAGTTTAGTCTTCTTCCTGAACCATTGTCTAAATTTCTAGACTTTCAAAATTATGTAAGTAGAACATTGTCAATTTTAAAAGTTGTATATGTTGTTTCAGGATTTATTTCTTTTTATGTTAAAATTAAATCCCTTTTTACTTTGTTTATTATTTATTTAGGTTAAGATAAATATTATTTTTTCTCTTGTTCATTTTGAAAAGCATATGTGATTTCTATTTATCTGTCAGAAATAGTTCATATACTTGAAACTCTACATTTTAGGGCCAAAATTTTGGAATTCATATGCACATTATACATATTGTAATAAAGTTTATTGGTTTATTTCCTCAAATGTATGCACAGTGGTGTATTTATGAAGAGAGGGACCCTTCTCACTGGAACTTTTTGGGGCCCTCCATCTTGAAAAATTGGGTACATTTATAATTGCAAAATAATATATATTCAAAACTTAATTACCATAATTACTTACAAATTAATTTAAATGTATTCAAATTGTTAAAGTTTAATTATGCAAAATTTATTTCCTATTCAAATTACATCAGATTATTTTCTATCAACTTACAAGGAGAGAGCCAACCTTGTTAATCACAGATTTTGATTATTTTAATATATGTGTTAGGGTAGACACCCCTTAGTGCCAGGTTCAATGGATTTTATCCAATGCCCCTTAGTTCTTGAAAAACCGGGGGGTCTAATATTAGTTCACAACTTAAATACTTACTTCGCATCCAAAATTATAGGTTAGTCGTAGCTCAGTTGGCATGACGTTTTCCAGCTGATCCGAGGGCCCGGGATTGATACCTGAATGCGCTACATTTGTTTTTCTCATTTTTTGTTTTATAAATATAGTTGTAATTATAATTTCATAATTTCAATTAAAAATTTTAACATCATACATTAATTATAATGTTAACAAACTTAAATTTATCATTTCTTATTTGTAAACTATTATTTCTCATCCATTAAAGAGGTTTAAAAAGAAATTGGATCTATTATTGAATGATAAAAATTCCAAAATCGTGACAAATTCTGTTGTGGTGCCATCTAGTTATGATAAAAAAAAAAGGAATATTCAAATAAAATAAAAATAAAAGCAGAAAAAAAATAAAGGGAAAAGCAAAATAATTGAAAGCGCAAGCATACTTATTACAAATTTAAAAATCTTTAATGTGCAAAAAATCGATTGTAATTTAATTCTGATGCTATTTTTTAACATAATTATGCTTGTTACTTTAAAAACAGAATAATAGTATTATCGCATTGACTTCCTTTGTTAAAGCAATGCGTAAATGATGTTTCTTTAAAATCACGAATTGACACAATTGCTCAATATCATTGCATCGATAAAGAATATATGAAAAACATTTTAAAAGTGATTTTTAAAAAAAAATAACAGTTTTATGATGTTTTATTACAACTATTTAGTTAAAAGTAAAAAATTAAATAGGTTAAAATTATAATTGATATACAATATTAAAAATATTAATTGACAATGAGATTATTAAGTTATACTTACAAGTAAATTTATAGAACAAAAAATGAGAAAAACAAATGTAGCGAATTCAGGTATCGAACCCGGTCCCGCGAATCAGCCGGTAAACACCATACCAACTGAGCTATGACTAGCCTATCATTGTTGTTAAAAAGAAAGTATTTAAGTTGTGTACTAATATTAGACCCCCCCCCCCCTCCGGTTTCTCAAGAACTAGGGAGCATTGGATAAAATCCGTTGAACCTGACACTAAGGGGCCTCTACACTACAACATATATTAAAATAATCAAAATCTGTGATTAACAAGGTTGGCCCTCTCCTTGTTAGATACTGCGATGGACAAATGTGCTGCATTTATATATCTTAATTTTTCAGAACATAAAATGATAATCAAACCAAAGTAAATCATAAACTAAGGAAATAATATTTTAGTATATCTGCTCAGCAATAACTGAAACCAAGATTAGCACAGTTTAAACCATGGATTAAACCAGTGTTAAAACCGTTTTTTTTTCTTTTAAAAAAATTGTTTTTTTTTTCTCTTTTTTGTAAATCAAGTGTTTTAAATTATTGATAGAAATAATTCGTACTTTTAATGCTTTATCTCAGCTGTCAACATGAGTCATAATGTGTCTCGGTCATGTTTGTATGAATGTAGGATGGAAATTATCATGTATTGATGAACATGTCTGAAGCCCTAAAGAGAGTTATCTTAAAACATGTAAAATTAGCAAAGATAAAATAGATAAAAAATATCCAATATATAAACAAACATACTTAAAACATTTTCTTTTTAAAAATGCAGGTTATTCACTGCAGTTATAAGTTATAACGTAACACAGTGACTTTTATCATTTTAGGCAAGTTGTAAAAGAAAATTTTCTTGGCTAGGGAGATTATCCTTTAATTATTTAAAAAAGAAACTCAAGATATGAAGTTTAATAGGACGCATGTAAAAACTGAATGCTAGTTATCGCATTTCAATAATATCAATGAATGTTTTTTGTTACTTGCTGAATCTAATGGCCAAAAATGTTGAGTTTGGAGTTATCATTTGGAAAACAAAATAACCAGAAGTATTCGAATAATACTAAAAATCTTTAACAACCACAGATACTAATATTTATTTTAAAAAAAAATAAGTTAGCCATTTGGAGATACTATCATCAAGATGAATTTGTTTATAATAGAAGTGATGATTATGACTAGAAGAAAATATTAAAACTGTTCAGCAAATTAGTTTTCATTGCAAAAAGATTTTTACAGTCGAGGTAGAAAAAAATTTCTTATTGGTTTGAGCTCCTGTAATAAAAATTGCATATGAGATTTGGTATTAAAAAAGTAGAAAAAGATTCATTTCTCCTTTTAAGTCAAAATGCTGTTGAATTAGCACCTGTTTACTTTTAGCTAAAATATGTAACAAAAGAAAATATATTTAAATGTTCTATAATACAATTAAACCCACTATCTTGAACCTAAGAAAATGGAGAAAAAAGAAGATAAGATTCACTTGAGAGACATTGTTTCATAAAAAAACCCTAAAAATGTATTAAATTTTCATTTAGTCATTTAAGTAATATATTATTACAACATATGTTAGGAAAAAAGTCTGTTTATTAAGTCTGTTGGCTGCTTCAAATTTTTTAGAACAAGACAACTTTTTGTAAACCTACTGTGCATTTTAAGACCAATATTTGCAGTAAACTAAAAAGCTGGTAAATCGTTTTTCTGCTTATATTAATGTTGCTTTTTTTTGGAAACCTTGAAGTTTCGAAGGAGACATCTTAAGTGATAATACAGAGAAGCTGTAAAGCTCAACTGCTAAATGTCAAACTATTCCAGGAATTTCTTATGAAAAGCTTTCTTTTGAATAAAGGTCATAATTGTTCATTTAGTGTTCTAACAGAAAAATCAGACATCCCAGATAACAAATATTTCAAAGAAAAAGTTTTGAATAAGGAGTGGGAAACTGTATTCATAAAACCGCATCAAATATTTATCTTTTATTATTGACTAGCTTATTCGCCCGACGTTATCCAGGTCTGTCAAAAAATAGCACGAAACGTGAAAAAAACTAAAAAAAATACAATAAAAAGTCACGAAAAATTAAATTGCTGGACGAAAACTTCACTGTGAAGAGAATAAAATTGCTGTATTGGGCAATAGGATAAAAAAAAATTCCTTTTTCTAATGTGGAAAAATCGCTGCTGTTTGCTAAAAACCACTAAAATATCAAAGGTCGCAGAGGACAAAAATTACTATTGGGCTTAAACATTAAAACAGGATTTCTTTTACAAATGTCAAAATATCTCTGCAAAATGCAAAAAATTGTAAAAATCACACAAAAAATTCATGAAAAATTTGAAAATTGCTGTGCAAAATCCAAATAAACTTTATGGAAAACAGGACAGAATTTACTGTATTAGATCAAAAAATCACAGAGGGTCTTGAATAAGCGTAAAAATCACAAAGGACAAATTTTACTATATAAAAGTTTGAAATCTAATTTCAGTTATGAATGTTAAAAAATCGCCGTGAAACGTGAAAAAATGCTAAAAATCGTGATAAATACCCCAAAAAACAAAAATCAGCGCAGGAGAAAATTTACTATATTAGGCTAAATAATTGAAACCAAATTATCTATCCAAATGTCAAAAAAATCGCCAAAGAACTTGAAAAAAAAAAACACGCTGAAAAAGACATTAAAAATCACTAAATTTCAAAAATCATAGCGAAGAAAATTTACTATAAAAGCATAAAAGTTTGAAGCAAAATTCATATTCGGTTAAATGTTCGAAACAGAATTCCTTTTAGAAATGTTTAAAAAAAATTCCCGTGAAAAACGACAATTTGCATAAAAATCACTAAAAATGCAACAATTGAGAAGGAGAAAATTTACTATATTAGATTAAAAGTTTAAAATCAAATTCCGTTTCCGAATATCAAAAAATCGCCGCAGAAATTGAAAAGTCGCTAATATAAAAAAATCACGTATAAAATCACTAAATAATAAAAAGTAACTGAAATAAAAATTTACCAAAATGGGATAAAACATTGTAATCGGAAATCTCTCATGAAAGACAATATGACGCGGAATGCCAAAAATCTCTAAAAACCACATTGACCATTGCTAAAATTCAAAAATCGTATATATTATAACTTAAAACTTGCGTTTATTTAATACTTAGATGAAGATGATAGATACGGCACATGGCGCATAGATGACTTTACAAAATATAAATTACACAGTTAAAAATCTGGCTGGGATGGTTACAGTTAAAGCTATTAAAAACGATTACGATTATACACAATTATACTTACATACATAACATCTCCCTTTTTTTAAATGTATGAAATGACAATATAAACAGGGATTAAACTTGATTAAAAATACACACTTAAAAACAATTAAAAAGAATAAAAACTTATAGGTATGTCCACATCAGTCAGTAAAACGTTTTGATGGTCTAACCACAAGACCAATTCTTGTGACACGGGTATCACTAGTCTGGGATGATGGATGCAATGGCATAGATGTGTTAGTAGAATGAGAAGTCTGAAATACACCTGGTTGAGTCGGTAGCACTGGATCAACTGAACTCGAAAATAAATCTTCAGCCGATGGTCTTGGTGTAGATGTTTGTGAAGCTTTAAAAGGTTTTATATGGAAGTGATTTCTATGGTATTGTCTACCATTCTCTGACACAATAGTATAAGACCTTGGTTGAGGTCCCATTATAGCTATCTTTCCTCTCTGTCATTTGTTTTGATTCATAAATAGGATTTCTTGTCCCTGATGCAATGGCTTAAGTGGATGAGAATGTAAATCATATTTATGTTGATGTTGCTGTCTGTGTTCTAAATTTTCTTTAATTATTCTGCAGTCATAGTGAGGAGTAAGACTTTTAGGGAGAGTGGGAACTAAAGTTCGAATACGTCGACCCATCAAGATTTCAGCTGGAGAAGGCAAACCATCCATTGGAGCATTCCTATATTCCATCAGAACAAGGTGTACATCTCTGTGATCCTGTGCTTCTTTGGTCAGGCTAGATTTGATGGTTTGTATACATCTCTCGACCTGCCCATTTGAACGGGGGAAACCAGGACTTGAGGGATTGAAAAAAATGTCCCAACTCTTACAGAAATTAGAAAATTCTCTGGAATCAAGAGGTGGACCGTTATCAGTGACAATTTCTTCAGGGGTTCCAAAGCGTGCAAAACAAGTTTTTAATGCATTAATGACTACAGGGGCTGTTGTATGATGCAAATGTTGCAATTCAATATACTTTGAAAAATAATCAATTATTTGAAGGTATGTTACAGAATTCAAATGAAAAAAATCGATAGCAACTTTCTGCCACGGTCGATCAGGTAGTTTCCTATCAAGAAGAGGCTCTTTGATGTTCTGCCTTTAATTTTGTAAACAGATAGTGCAATTTGATATCAGTTGTTCAATCTCTGTAGTTAAACCTGGCCAGAAGAGAGACTGTCTGGCAAGATTTTTGCATGTGACTATGCTTCTATGACCTACATGCAAATGCTGTAAAATATCTTTGTGACAGGACTTAGGAATTACTAATCTCTGTCCACGACAAATGAAACCATCTTCAATATGCAATTCTGACTGACAGTTCCAATATGACTTGGCTAGAACATTAACGTCATGTTTTCTCTGTGGTCAGCCATTCAAAATGTAATGTTTTACAGATTGCAATTCTGAGTCGTCTAGTGTAGCTGTTTTAATTTCATCCAGCTTAGATTGTGAAGCATTGACAATTACCGAGACCATTAGATGTACATTATCAATGTCAGTAGTAACAACAGGATTAATAGGCAGAGGAGCTCTAGATAATGCATCAGCTACACATAGCTGTTTGCCTGGAACATGGGTAAGAGTGAAGCTGCATCTTTGTAAATGGAGCAGTAATCTCTGGAGTCTAGGTGATATTCCATCAAAGAGCTTTTGCACTAAACCTAACAAGGGTTTATGATCAGTTTCAATAACAATATGTTGTCCATAGACATAATAATGGAAATGCTCACAAGCATGGACCACAGCCAGGAGTTCCTTTTCAATTTGGGAATACCTGGACTGAGCATCAGTTAATGTTGCAGATGTACAGGCTACAGGCTTGCTTTCCTGCAGCAGTACACTACCGAGTCCAAAGTAGATTGCATCGACAGAGAGCACAATTTGTTTATGTTTGTCAAAAAATTGCAGGATAGATGCCGACTGCAGTAGTTGTTTAATTTTTAAGAATGCTGACTCATGATGAGAGTCCCAAACCCAACATGTATCCTTCTTTAAGAGGTCTCTTAAGCTGGCAGTTTCTTGGGAAAATTGATGCACAAATTTCATTAGGTATGTTGTCATGCCCAGAAATCTCATGAGATCTTGTTTATTGGCGGGTGTGGGAAAATCTACAATTGCTTGGACCTTCTTGGGATCTGCTGAAAGCCCAGCTGATGACACAATATGGCCCAAATATTTTAGTTGAGGAACAGCAATTTGGATTTTGTCTCTGTTAAATTTAAACCCATTTTGTCTTGCGACATCAAGCACTGTTTTTAATTTTTGGCAATGTTCATCAATAGTTTCACTGTGTACTATAATGTCATCAAAATATGGATGAATATCATAATAACTTTCAAATAAATTATCCATGGCCATTTGGAACACTTCTGGTGCACAGCTTAAGCCAAATGGCATGACAAGAAAGCAGTACCTTCCAAAGGGAGTTATAAATGTGCATAAGTCTGCACTTTCATCATCTAGTTGTATGTGATGAATGCATTTTTTGCATCTATCAGTGAGAACAATTTTGAGCCATTCAATTTGGCTAATAGCTGTTCTTGCAATGGAATTTGATAATGCTGCCTTTTGATATATTTATTTAGATGCCGGGGATCAAGGCAAATTCGGATGGAGTCATTCTTCTTAGGGACAATGACTATTGGGTTCACCCAGTCAGTTCGCTTAGTTACCCTCTCTATAATTCCATCTTTCTCCATTCGCAAGAGTTCATTCTTTACTTTGCTTTCTAGAGCTAAAGGAACTTTTCAACAGGAAGCTACTGGTGTAGCTCCTTCATTCAGAAGAATTTTATGTTTGCCTGGAAGGTGACCAACTCCCTCAAACACATCACTATATTCATCAAGAATCTGGATTAATTTAGATGAATTATCATGCACACTGTTGACAGAGAGCTCTACACTTTCATCAGGTTGCTTAACTCTCTGAACTAGGTTTAAATTGATGCAAGATGTAGCACTTAGAACTGGTTGAACATCTAAATTTACTATAATAAATTTTAAAAGCTGCGATTGGTTATTAACAACACAGTTAAGAGAACATTCACCAACAACTGGCAAAACATCACCAGTGTATGTACAAACAGTTAAGGATGTTAATCCGGGTGTTGGGCGATTAGAAATCTTTTCAAATATTGTAAGAGGCAAAACATTTACCTGAGCCCCAGTATCCAGTTTGAAGGTAACAGGATAGTCATTCAGAAGGACTTTTTGCAGCCAATCACTGCTGCTAGCTGTTGAAAGTGCACCTATGTAAACAATTTCGGGATCACCAACATCAATTGTTGATACTTGATGATGTTGTGATGTGTGCTTCTGCCTAGGTTGTCGACAGACACTTGAAAAATGGTTGAACATATGACAGTTATTGCAAGATTTACCATAAGCTGGACAATGTCGAGGTTGGTGGTGTGATCCACAGCATGAACATGTTCTTTTATTTTGTTGATTTTTATTGTTTTTCTGGTTATGATGCTACTTAGAGTGATTATTATGAAACTTATTTACCTTGTTTTTATTGATGGCATCAACTTGAGCAGGAACAGATGTTGAAGTCTGTGACATTGCAAGAGAATGCATTCTTGAAAGTTCTGCTGATTTGCACAGTTCTAGAGTTTTCTTTAGCGTGAGCTCAGGTTCACGAAGTAAGCGCTCGCAAAGCACATCGTCACGAAGACCTTGGATAATCCGATCCTTAACATTACAGTCGTATGCATCGCTGAACTCACACTGATCAGCATAGTTTTATTTCAGTAATAAATGAATCAAAATTCTGGCCGTCTTTTTGTACAATTTTGTTGAAAATAAATGTTGCTAACATCACGTTCTGGTAAGGCTTATAATGTTCGTCGAACTTATCCAACACATCTTTCACTGTTCTTGATGTTGCTCCTGAGACAGGCGGAAATGTAAAAGTCAAATAATCCTTGTATGATGTTTTACCAATTACACTGAGCAACAAAGCTATTCTTGTTTCGTGATCCTCTTTATTATACTTCACCACTGTTTCAAAAAGTTCGTAGCTGCGTCACTAATCTGACCATGCCTCTGCTGGGTTGTCGCCAGGAGTAAACGGTTCGATGCGTAGAAAATTGTGCACCATTGCTGTAATTCGATAGATGATAAGCGATGCTGAAGTGTAAAAAGAGCTGTTTTAGGTGTGCCGATTTATTCTGACACCATATTATAACTTAAAACTTACGTTTATTTAATACTTAGATGAAGATGATAGATACAGCACATGGCGTGTAGATGACTTTACAAAATATAAATTACACAGTTAAAAATCAGGCTGAGATGGTTACAGGTAAAGCTAATAAAAATGATTACGATTATACACAATTATACTTACATACATAACAGTAGGGAGCAAAATTTACTATATTAGGCTAAATGTTTCACTCTGAATTACTTTTACAATTGTTAAAAAATTGCGGTGAAACTCAAAAAAAAGCTACAAATCTCATTGAAAGTAGCATTAAAAATCACTGAATAATCAAAAATAGCTGAGGGCAAAATTTGCTAAAAATTCTCAAAATCATATTAAAATTGCTAAATATTCAAAAATCGCTGGGATCCAAATTTACTAAAATGGGTAAAACATTGTAATCAATTTTTTTTCATAAATGACAAAAATCTGATGCAGAATGCAAAAATTCTAAAAATTACTTTTAATTTCATATTAAAAATCGCTAAAATTCGAAAATCGAAGGGGACGAATTTTACTATATCAGGCTAAATGTTTGAAACCGAATTCCATTTACCAATATAAAAAAATCTCCATGGAACTGAAAAAAAGCTAAAAATTGTATTAAAAATTGCTGAAATTCAAAAATCATGGAGGTCAAAATTTACTATATTAAGATAAAAGTTTGAAACTAAATTCCTTTTCTGAATGTCAAAAAATCACCGTGGGACTCAAACAAACACTAGAAATTGCATTTATAACTGCATTAAAATTTGTAAAATATTCAAAAATTGCAGGGGACAAAATTTCCTATAATCAGGTAAAACACTGTAATCGGCATTCTTTCACGATTGACAAAAAAATGATGCAAAATGACGAAAATCGTATTGAATATCGCATTAAAAATCTCTGAAATTCAAAAATATTAGGTTGAGCAAAAAGTTCTGGGAAATTTTTTATTTAATAGCTACCAGAATTTGTATTGTATATAGGAATACTAGTGGTACAGTCCAGATGTGGCTCCATCTGATTATGGTCTCTTTCAATCAATGCAACACTTTTTCAAGGACCATCGATTTGAATCCTTTAATGAAGTTGAAGAAGCATATCAAGAGTTTTTTTATTCCAAGGAGCAGCCAGGGTACTTCCAGCAAATCTGGAATCTGGCAGAAAATCGTGGACTATGATGGTCTCTACTTTGATCAATAGCCCTTGTTGCTTTTGTTGTTAATTTGTACATAACAATGCAATTTTCGCAAATTTCCCAGAATTTTTTGCTCAACCTAGTAGTTTAGGACAAAATTTACTACATTAGGCTTGTTGTAAAATATGCATCATTCCTTTCCCCTCAATAAACAATTATTCTGATTGTGCAATTGAGAAACCTTTTTCATTACATGCCAGCGCAACACCCACGCACGGCAGAACTGAATGAGAAATAGTAGAAGAAGGTGCTTTGAGGAACGCCTCTGTTGTCCAGATGGGACAGTAGAATATTAATTAATATTGAACTTAAATAAGACTAAGAATTACTAAATCTTTTAATGTAAATAGTTTAATTTTAATGTATCGTATTTTAATTTGTGTGTCATTTATCTAATCAAGAAAATCATTTATTTATACAAGAAGAATTCGTGTGGATTTAATTTGAGTGTTAGTCATGATTACCACTAGAACAGATCCAGAAAGCAGATGACCGCTCACCGGAATTTGGCTTTGGAATACCAGTATTACAGGTAGGAGCATTTTTATTGATTGATTAAGACAGAAGTAACAAGTTAGTGGCCTCCCTGCCGGGATGCGGTCTGTCTGTCAGAATTGATGATTAATTAGAATCAATATAAGTTTATTTATCAAGACATTCTGCTTAAAGTATTAGAGTTATAATATTTGACGTAATTTAAAGAACTGTATTTGTTGTCAAGAATCATGACAGATAAATTTAGTGATTGCAAGAAAGAGAGAGCAGTCCTTCGCGAGAGTATTGATAAATTTATAAATAAAATAGAATCAATTTTGAAGGATGCCAATCCTAATCTCCTAGATTTGGAGGAAACTTTAGAGCAATTAAATATGGCAGAGATAGAACTGAAGCGAGCAGTTACAGATATTAAAAAATTAATTCAAGAAACTCAATTAGACAATGAATTACAAAATGCTCAGGAATATTGTGAAAAAATTAATTCTTGGCGTTTTAGAGCCAATCGAAAGGTAAAAGATTTAAATAAAAAGGAAATGCGTAATGATTCAATTTCTAAACAAGACTCCTTTTTAAAGGAAAGCATAAATATTAAATTACCGAAATTAAATGTCGTGAAGTTTTCCGGAGACATATCAGAATGGCTGACATTTTGGTCGGCATACGAAACAGCCATTCATAACAATGATACATTAGAACCAGTTGATAAATTCAACTATTTAAGATCCTTTTTGACTCCCAACCTGTTAAAAAGTATTGACGGATTTTCTGTAACATCAGATAATTATTTAAAAGCAGTAGAGATTCTGAAGGGGTGGTATGGAAATACGGATTTGCTTATATCGGTACACACAAATAAACTTCTAAATATTTCTCCTCTAAGACATTCAAATGATACCAGATCCTTTAGAAGAATTTATGATGAAATTCAAACAAATATTAGAAGTTTAGAGTCCCTTAATGTTTCATTGCAATCTTATGAAAGTTTGTTAAAACCGATATTATTTAAGCTATTGCCGAGAGATCTTGTGTTGGAATTTAATAAAACCCATGATGATGTTTTTAAAGTACAAGATATCATTTCATTTTTAAATAAACAATTAACATCCCAAGAAAAAATGTTTGCATCAATGTCAAATAAAATGAATGATCGACCCATGCAAAGTAATTATATTACGCAACCACTTAAGAGAAATACTTTTTCCCCCCCTCCCGTCAATAAATTTGATTATCAGAAGAATAGAAAATTACCAACAGTGAGTGATTTATTAGTTCAAGATAAAAATGAAATTACTTGTTCCTTCTGTTCGGGTTTACACCCTAGTAATAAATGTTTTAGTGCGCGTAATTTACCGTTTGAGAAAAGACTTGATTTATTGCGAAAAAGAGGTATATGCAGGCTTTGTTTAGAACGCGGTCACATAAGGAAAAATTGTTTATCTAAAGAATTCTGTACTAATTGCCATGACAAGCATTCAGAAATACTTTGTTATAAATCAATAAATTTAAAACGGAAACCTCTAAATACAGAGAATAATGATGTTGATGTTACGAAACAGATGCTCTCAAATCATAATATAATTTCCAATGTTGATTTGCAGACATTGATAGTTGCAGTCCCTAATAATAATCAATCAACTGAATTTATTAGAGTAATTATAGATTCAGGGAGCCATCATAGTTATATAACTCGTTATGCTGCCAATAAATTAAAATTAAGAAAGATAAAAATGGAGATAATTAATCATGGATTTTTTGGAGGCACGGAAAGAAAAAGTAAACATAATCGTTATGAATTTACGATTGGTAGTTTAGATCAAAATTTTCAATGCAAGATACAAGCTTTGGATGAAGAAAAAATCTGTACAGGAGTGAATTTATGTCGCGATAATAAATTATTGAAAATCTTAGAAAAGGAAGGGGTGTTTTTGTCAGATGTACATAGAAACAATAGATTATGTTTGTGTCAAAATAACCCCGAAGAAATACACCTTTTAATCAGCGCTGATACAGCCACGAAACTATTTACCGATAATATAAGATATTTCGCTGATCTGGGTTTAGCAGCTTTTAAAACGAAGTTAGGATGGACAATTATGGGGAAAATAGAGGGTAATCAAATTGGTTTCGAAAGTTTGTTATCAGTTCTATCACTGTCTTTGCTCACGTCAAATGCTAATTTGTCTAATTTATGGTGATTAGACGCCTTGGGTATAAGTAATGAAGATGACAAAACAAAAGAAGATTTGAGCGAAGAAACAAAAAAGCATTTTTTAGAAAACGTCAAACGCGATGAAAGTGGTCGTTAGGAAGTCACGTTACCGTGGACTGTGGACAATTCCATCTTAACAGATAATCGGTCATTAGCGGAAAAACATCTTTATAAGACTGAAAATAAACTTATCAAAACGAATAAAAGAAAGGAATATGAAGAAGTCTTTAATTTATTGGAAGATAGCCAGATTATAGAAGAAGTAGCCGATGAAAAGGAAGATAAGATACATTATTTACCGCATAGACCAGTAATTAAAGAAAACAGTGAAATGATGAAAATACGTCCCATTTTTAACGCCTCGGCACACACTAGAGACTGTCCTTCTTTGAATGAATGTCTCACCAAAAGTCCTAATTTGATTGAAATAATCCCTCATATTTTAACCAGATTTCGGAAATACCGAATAGGAATTTCAGCAGATATCAAAAAGGCTGTTTTACAAATTAAAATAAAAGAAAAAGACCGAGATTTTCTTAGATTTTTTTGGTTCGATTCCGATCCAAATTTGAAAATTTATAGACATTGTTGCGTAGTCTTCAGACTCACTTCAAGCCTTTTTTTACTAATGGCTACATTAAATCACCTTTTGAACAAAGTCCCCGAACTTTGGCAAGATACAGTTCAAATTTTGAGAAATTCATTTTATATAGACAATTCTCTCACTAGTTTAGATTCAATACCTGATACCGAAAAATTTATTACAGAATCTCAAATCATATTGGCTTCAGCTCACTTTAATTTGAGGTGTTGGCGATCAAATTTGCCTCATGCTATGATCGATGAATCCGAAGATAAACCCAAAGTTGCACCCATTTTGGGATTAATCTAGAATTTAGAGCAAGACAATTTAATGTGTAAAATAGATGAAACCATTAAAATAGATGAACCAATCACAAAAAGGAAAATATTGTCTATTATGCAGAAAATTTTCGATCCCATCGGATTCACCACACCAGCAATTCTTGTACCAAAATTAATTCTTCAAGAGACCTGGAAACAGAGATTAAAATGGGATGAAGAACTACCTGAAAATTTAAAGAAACAATTTACTAATTGGATGAACAAAATAGGCTTTTTGAAAGAAATTTATGTACCTAGATGGTTAAACATAACTCCCACTAATGAAAACGAAATTTCGTTACACATTTTTTGTGATGCTAGTAAACATGCCTATGCCACCTGTGTTTATCTTAGGTGTCAAACGCAAGGAAAAATTTGAGTTCAGTTAGTAAATGCTAGAAGCAGAGTATCACCCATCAAAGAATTCACGATTCTGAGGTTAGAATTACTCGCATGCCTTATTGGGGCTAGGCTCACCAAATCTGTAACGGATGACTTAAAATTAAAACCAGAAAAGACTACATTTTGGAGCGATTCATCAACAGCTTTAGGGTGGATACAAAGGGAACAAACCTGGGGTACCTTTGTACATAATAGAGTTTTAGAAATAAGAAATCTTACCCAAGTAGAAGATTGGAGACATATCCCTGGACACTTGAATCCGGCTGACCTCCCACCCAGAGGATGTTCTTTTGAACAATTGAAAAAATCAAGATGGTGGGAGGGTCCCGATTGGTTATATTTATCAGAAGATCAGTGGCCACAGCCAGAAGAATATCCTGATGAAAAAGTCATAAATCAAGAGGAAAAGAAGACAATTCTTACTCTTTTAGATAAAGAAGAAACTGATTTTAATTGCTATTACCGATATTTTTCCTCTTATCAAAAAAATGTCAGAATGATTGCTTGGATATATCGATTCTTCAACAACTCGAAAATGAAAGAAAAAGTTTCAATTCCTGATATTTCTGTAGATGAGTTTGAAAAGGCTGAAACCATATTGCTACGCTTAATACAAAGAGAATCCTTTTCGGGCAGAACCAACCCAAAATTGAAATCTTTAAGACCACTGGAAGATAAACACAGTCTCTTAAGAGCCAAAACCAGCATAATTCTTAGAAACGTTAAAGAAAATTTTCGTTATCCTATAATCCTTCCCTCTAAACATCCAGTTGTTTTAAGATTAATTTATGAAAAACATATAGAAAGACATCATGCTGGAGTTAGCAATCTAATGGCTCAACTTAGAGAAAATTTTTGGATATTAAAATCAAGAAAATGTATCAGAAATGTCCTTAGAAAATGCCAAAGGTTCCAGACACCTAGAATGGAGATCGAACAAGGAACCCCACCTGAAGACAGAATCCGAGAAACAGCTGTATTTGAAGTGGTGGGCGTAGATCTAGCCGGTCCTCTTTATCTTGCCGACGGTGGAAAAGTATGGATAGCTTTATATACCTGTGCTGTCTATAGAGCGGTACACCTAGAAGTAGTTACCTCATTGTCTTCCGAATGTTTCATGCAGTCTTTAAGAAGGTTTATTACATGAAGAGGCAGACCTTACATAATTTACTCGGACAATGGGAAAAACTTTGTTGGCACTAGCAGAACACTTTCCAGTGTAGATTGGGAAGCCATAAAAGCCTTAGCCTCTATACAGAAGATAAGATGGAAGTTTAATCCCCCTGCAGCACCATGGTGGGGAGGATGGTGGGAGTGCCTTGTGCAAATGGTAAAGGAAATTTTAAGAAAAGTTTTGGGTTGCACCTCATTAAATTATGAAGAACTGAGCACAATACTCTGTGATTGTGAACAAATTATCAATTCGCGACTAATCACATATATCTCCAAAGATAATCGAGATCCTGAACCCTTAACACCATTGATGTTCCTTCAAGAACTGCCTACATCCGGCAAGATTGGCTAAAGTCCAAACAGAAAATAGAATTTTTCTCCGTCCTTTCCAATGCCTGTTTCCTTTAGAAATTGATGCAGCTAGCGATTCCCCATCAGATAATATAAACCAGCAGAAAGTGAACTTTAATGTCCATAATGAACAACGAAAGACTACTCCAGAAATCGATCAGGCTAGAATCAGTGTAGAAAAGAGCCAACCCAGTGACAGAGATATCTCTCCTGTGGTTACCAGAAGTGGACGACTAGTGAAACCTCCTGAGAGACTCCAACTAGGACTTTGACTTTTGAGTTCCTCTCCAGGATCGAGAAACTCAAGGTGGGAGGATGTTGAGAAATACGCATCATTCCTTTCCCCTCCATAAACAGTTATTCTGATTGCGCAATTGAGAAACCTTTTTCATTACATGCCAGCGCAACACCCATGCACGGCAGAACTGAATGAGAAATAGTAGAAGAAGGTGCTTTTAGGAGCACCTCTGTTGTCCAGATGGGACAGTAGAATATTAATTAATATTGAACTTAAATAAGACTAAGAATTACTAAATCTTTTAATGTAAATAGTTTAATTTTAATGTATCGTATTTTAATTTGTGTGTCATTTATCTAATCAAGAAAATCATTTATTTATACAAGAAGAATTTGTGTGGATTTAATATGAGTGTTAGTCATGATTACCACTAGAACAGATCCAGAAAGCAGACAACTGCTCACTGGAATTTAGCTTTGGAATACCAGTATTACAGGTAGGAGCATTTTTATTGATTGATTAAGACAGAAGTAACAAGGCTAAAAGTTTGAAACCGAATTCCTTTTACCAATGCCAAAAAATTTCAGAAAAATGTGAAAAAATACTGAAAATTGCATAAAAAATTGACTAAAAATTCAATAATCGCTGTGTGAATTCCAAATAAACTTTATTGAAAAGAGGATAAAATTTACTATATTGGGTTAAGAGAAATGAAACCATATTCCTTTCTCTAATGTAGAAACATTGCTTTGAATCGTGAAAAATCACATAAAAAAATTAAACTGAAAAAAAAAAAATTTAAATCAGTCTTCGAGGTGTAAAACTGCATATGTAGAAGTATCTTCTCAGCAAATTTTGTAGCTCTTTGTGCAGCCGTCTCTTCCGAACACGGCCGACGAACACACAAACTTTCTTTATTATTATAGGGCAAAAGATTCTTGATAAAATTTTCAAAAGTTTCAATGTTCTATTTCATTTTTTGTTATAGAGATGCCAGATTTTACTCTTGAGATTCCTACAAAATATTCATACATTTGAAAATCCACTTTCAGTAATTATCACCCATAGATGATAACATATTTGAATTCTTTTGTACAGCCTTGTTGTATAAGATTTTGGTACAGCCTTGTATATAGATTTTGGTACACACCACATAGTATATAAAATTTTAATTCATTTGGAAAACGGATCCACTATTTGAAATGGCTCAGCTCATCCCTCTCCCCCCACCTACATGTTCTTTGATCTGCAGGCCCAGGATCTGATATTTGTTCGGTGCCTTTACTAAAACGCAAAAAAATATTTTCCATGCCTTAGAATACAGATATGAATATATAAATATATAATTAGATAAACATATATATATTTTTTTATCCTATCCAACTCTAGAAACACAAAATTTTGATCTTAATCAGTAAAGAAGTCAAAATACACACAAAATATCAGCATTATGAGAACTACAGACCAAGTGTGGGCCCCAGGATGACGGCTCAGTTGGCCCATGATTTAATCAGGCCCTGAATCTTCATAATTAAGTTGTCCTAAAACATCTTTAACAGGGTTTTGAATCCCAACCACTCCCTCCTCAACGGATCACAATCCTGATAATTCATATAAGAGAAATAGATATGGGAAAGCTAAACCATTTCTGGAAGTGGCCGAGGGTAAAAAAAATATTCCACTTATTACATGAAAATTATGTAATACTAACTGAAAAATTAAAAAAGAAGGCTAAGAAAATATTTTGATCAAAATGTCACATATTCTATCTGAACTCAAAAGAAGATTTGGAGGCCCTTGGAATGTGAACCCCCTCGCGATTGTGACAATTGCGACCCCTTAAATATGCCCCTGTGCATGCAGTTGAAAGTACTGTTATATCTGTGAAATGCAGTTGCGGAAAAAAAAAGTAAACACCCCCTATTAAATCTGTAACTAATTATAATAGAAGAAAGTTACTGGTACCAAACGATTGAAAATAAAGTCCATTTTTAAATGATGTCTATAAAATTTGCTTAGGGGTCATCTACAAATCAAAACCAGACCAAACTCAGTGTTTCTCAATGGCAACACCCAATTTTTGCAATATATTTTAAATCTTCGGTTCAAATTATGCCTAGAAACGAAATTTCAAGTCATTTGGATGATAGGTTTTTGAATTATAAATATTCAAAATTTAGAATGTTTAATGTTAAATTACATTTTCATATTTTTATTAATATCTCCTGAAATGATAATCCTAATGAGATAACTTTTTTTGTGGTTATAATACTAAAAAACCCAAAGATAAATACATTGAATTCGCAATCTTAAAAATTTTATAATATGAATTATGAAATTAATATTCGAAAGAAAATATGAATTGCCACCTGCAATTTTTTTGATAGATTTATATTTGTTATGGCCTGCTTTATGGAAATTCTCAATTTCAAATTTTTCTTCCAAGTGGTTTTCAATTTGAATTATGTTTAAAAAACATCAAAATAATGGTTTAAGGGTCCGTCTATTATGTACAATAAAGCATAATTTGAAAAAATATATTTTACTCCTTTTATTGAAACATATGGGCTGGCAATAGTCGAAACATATTAAGTGAGTGAAATGGTCATATTGGCAAAAAATAATACATTAATGAAAGTGACATAGTCATTCTGTAGAATTTCATCAATGAAGTACAGAAGTTCAATTTGGATATAACCCCTTAAACATGCTCATTTAAAAATAAATTATTTCTCCAAAACTAATCACACAAATTTCATGAAAATTTGTTTTTAGGCTAATTGAAGGATGTAGAATTTTTTTATGATGTCAAACTTGAGTATTGCTATTGAAAAAAACAACGTTTGGGTTTATTTTCATATGTAGATGACTCCCTAAGCAAATTTTCTATACATCATTTAAAAGTAGACTTGATTTCCAATCATTTGGTATTAGTAACTTTCTTCTACAACAATTTGTTGCAGAGTTAGTAGGCAGTGTTTACTTTTTTTTCCCACGACTACATTTTATTAATTCTCTCAGTAATGTAATAATTATGTCCATTATTAAATCTAAGCTCTTAAGAGAAATAGATTACAATAATCCATATGATGAAATATTATAAACTTAAACTATTTTTCTTTTTTTATTGATGCTAAACAAATAGATTTAAAAATTAAAAAATCTTTCTTTTATCAGTTGAATATTTTTTAAGTTGCCGTATTAGCTGCACCACCCTATAATTCACACTGGAAATGCAAATTTCAAATCAGGTCAATAGATGGCGCTAGTTGCCAATAAACTGCTTGATAAAGGTGATATTTTTTTACTTCATCAAATGCATAAAACAATGATAAATTTATAAATAGAAATTGAAAATTTTTAGTAGATATGCAAATTTTGAGGAATATTTTAAG
This sequence comes from Maratus speciosus, assembly GCA_963932465.1. Taxonomy (NCBI): domain Eukaryota; kingdom Metazoa; phylum Arthropoda; class Arachnida; order Araneae; family Salticidae; genus Maratus; species Maratus speciosus. The sequence goes on along the minus strand of OZ010787.1, from coordinate 558,981,694 downwards.
AGAACAAACATTACAAAATAATTTAAAAATAAAGCAAAATACATTTCACATTAAATTTTCATATTTCTGGTATTAATGCCAGTGTCTTATTTTTAAGTTTTTACCTTTTATTTATTATTTCTTCATTTTAAATTGATGATAATTCAGAAAATATGCCTAGAATACTTTAAAATTTCACTTACCTGAGATATTCTTCAATATAATAGAAACAAATAATAAATATAAGTCGCAACATAAAAAGAGATTATAAATTGACCCTAATCTTTTGCATTTAAGGTTAAGATATCGCAAATGTTTCCCACCATGTCACAAGATTATGCTTCATTACTGCTCAATGGCATGCAGCCTTGAGTAGGGAAAGCGAGTCGTTGCTTAATTAAGGACTACAATTTTGGATATATTTTCCCAAAGTACATTGTTGAAATCTGCTGGCGCCATCTGTTGTTGTATATGAGGAACATTAGCTCTTCTCACAATTATTCCGATTAGCAACTCAGGGAAAAAGAACCTTAGATTATCCGCACCAGCCTATAATACGCAACAAAAAATTTAGGACTTTTTTAGCACATAATTCACGGATAATAGGCCGAAAAATACAGTACCGTATTTTCGGGAATACCCGCCGCACCCACCGTAAGCACCACACCAATGAAAATCTGTTAAAAAAAAAAGTATATCGACGTAAGCGCCGCACCCAAGAAGCTGATTTCTAGATTCCGGAATCATACCAGCCGCGGCTTTTCCGGATTTTAGAAGTCTTGAAATATCGTATAGAGACACTTAGAGGTCTGCACGGGCCAAAATTTCCAGCCTCGGGGCCGATCCGAAATTTCTAGGCTCAGGCTCGGCCCGACTTGTAGAAAAGAAAATTTAGCCCGGACCAGCCCGATACAAAAATTAAAAGTTCGGTCCAACCCGTACAAAAGAAATATTGGCCCAACCCGGTAAAAAATTTAAAAGTTCGGCCCAGCCCGATATAACAGCTAAAAGTTCAGCCCGTGACCGGCTCGGAAAAAAGTTAAAATTTTAACGTTTAATTATAGAATAATGACGATTTAAAAATGTATGCATTTTTTGCAAAAACTTTTGGTCCAGTCCTAATTTTACTGAGCTTTGAACGGACCAGGCCACAACGAGACAATGATTTTCATATGGGCTGGGTCAAAACAAGGACTGAAAATTTTGGATCACAAAGACTAGGAATGAAACCAGTCCCGGCTCTGTATACAAAAAATAAGTTAGGTCCGGGACGGCCTGATCTTTCAAGAAAAAAAGTAAGGCTCAAACCTTTAGAAAAGAATATAGCCCAGCCATTCAGATCTCTGGAGACTAGGGATGGGCATTATTTAACGTATTAGGATAAATAACAATGTTATTCTTTTACAGTTTATTATTCAGTAATATATTATCAGAAAGTCCCTGTTAAATTTGGAACGCATTATCAGCAAAGTAATTAAAAAAAAAAAGGATTTTTTTTTTTTTTTTAGAAGTACATATTTAAATGATAATAAAAATAAAATGTCCGAAATTTGTTTTCTACATTAATAATAAAAAAAAAAGCCTGAAAAGTGTGCGCCTCTGAAAACTCAAAGCTAAAATGATTAATCCTAAATAATCGAAGCCAGACAAAAATATATCTTTCCAAGTGTTATTTAAATTGCTCTAAGTACTTTCATTGTCTTGAGAATGAAGGCTAGAGAAACCACAGACCTTGCCAGCTAAAAAGCATATCTTACAAGCAACCAATCACCGCAGACTTCCCATTTTCTTCTGAGTCTTATTTCCTTTTATACACGCAAAGGGTAAATGGAGTTCTTCTCATATAAACATATCAAATGATTATTTTTAAGCTTAGAATAAATATAGATAATAGAAGTTCTTTGTAATTTTTTATCTGCTCGACTTTTCTGCTGTTAATTTAACTTTTGTTTCTTTTGAAACATTTTAGTACAACAGCGTTTTAAATTAAAAATAACACTGATGATTATCTAAAACTGAAAGGATAATATTGTTTCAGTGAACGACATTATCGCGCTGAAGACAATCTTTGGCCAGCATAGGCATGGGTTGGCAGGAGGCGGTTTCTTTGAATTTGAGTATTTAAAAGGGATATCTCTATGTACTCCTGAAGTTTGTGGAGGTGAAGGGGGGGGGGGGGGAGGGATTCTGGCGCTGGACTTTTTGTTTGTTGGTCAATTGTTTATTATTATTATTTTGTCATTGTTGCATTTTTAGAAGATGAGAGCTGGAAAACATTTTTTATTTTACTGAAAAAAAATAGCATTGTATAATTTGTGAGGGCATTTAATTTTAATAGAATTGTAATTAATTTTAGAAACGTATTTGTACGTACGAAATTTGTTTGGATGAATTGCATTTGATTAAAAGTGTATAAATAATATTTTCGTGTTCTTTTGGGATTAGCATTGAATATGCTTTAATAGATATGGTTGCAATGAAGTCAATATTCAAGTCAAGGCTGCAATGAAGTGAAGATCAAATTTATCTCTTTTACAATACGTGTTGTTAAAATTGTGTTTGTTTTTATGCAGGGTATTTCTTTTTATCGTTTACAAAAGGTTAATTTCTAAACCGTTAGTTTTAGGAGCTTAGTTCCAATTGTAAAAATGTTTCAAATTTTGTTCTAGATCATATAAAAATCAATTTACGTTAAAATACCTACTTTTTGAATAGTTAAGAAATTGCAAATTTTATACAATGCCTGGATCCTATAAGTTTTATTTAGAAAAAAATCCCCCCATAGTATAACAAGTAAAACAGCAAAAATTTGTTCTTCTATAGGCAAACCATACTGGGTTATGATACTTAGAATTTTATGAATTTTCAACGTTTAAGTCACCATAAATGGAAAGAGTATTATTAGTGTCCAAAAACGCTGAAAATGCACGAAATTCAAAGTATTATACCTAGGTAAGTTTTTGTCTTGCAAAAATTAAGTTTTTAATCACAGATTTTGATTCATCTCAATAGAAAACAGCATTTATAATTGTGTCAAAAATTATTTCAAACATTTGTTTGAAGGGTCTTCTAATTAGAACATCCGTCGACCGCATACACGGTGATTAGTTATATGTTATAAAAATAACAGATTGTTGGAACCTGTTACCTGTATAAGTGTGGAACAATGTAACCTGTTAACCAAAAGTAACTATATTTCCCATCTCTACTGGAGACACTGCCGAAACCACTTTAGCATAACTAGAGGCGCTCCTTTTTTTTTTACATTTTAGCTATTGATAACTGTTCCATTGATTCTGTTTGTGGCAGATTTTATTTTTTATTTGGTACATGTGCATCTTTTCTTGTTCATTTACAAAAATAATTTTTTAATTTTTAAAAATATTTCTTGCTCAGAATTTAGACTTTATTTTCATCATAAGTTATTATGATGATAATTATTATGAAGATATATATCATAAGTTTAAGGAAAGAGAAGAAAATACACGAATAGGCCATTCCATGTTACGTGTGTGACATTTTGAACAAAAAATATTCTAATTAATCAAGGATTTTTCAATATATTTCTTATTTAAAAATCCAAACAAAAGTTCTTTAAAAAATATACACATTACCATATTCTTTTATGCAAAAACCTATCATTTTGATATAATAGTTATTTTTAAATAGCTTTTTAAAAATGTTACGTGTGTGACTTAGAAGAAAAGCAAATTTTGAGTAATGAAATTAAATGATATATTTCTGTGAGTTTTATTTTCACACATTTAAATTTAAAAATATGGTAATAACTTATTTACCATACCACCTAAAATCACAATTAAAATTCAACTTTTAAAGTAATTGCTTAAAAGGCGCAAAGGCCAACATAGTGAAAAAGATTCCAAGCCGGGACTCGAACCCGGGCCATCAGTATAGCGCACTGACGTTCTACCGACTAAACCACTTGGAACGATACCTAGCTCGGAAAATTTCTCACTATTATATGTTGGCAAAGCTACAAACACAGCACAAGATGGAATATTTATCGTGAGTCACCGACCTGGGACAAACACGAAACATAATTAAATCCAGCATCGATAGAAACTATATTAATACATGGAAATTATTCCAGAGAGAAACATTCGCCTTGCATACAATATTACAAATGAAAATCAAATTTTAAAGTAATTGCTTAAAAGGCGCAAAGGCCAACATAGTGAAAAAGATTCCAAGCCGGGACTCGAACCCAGGCCATCAGTATAGCGCACTGACGTTCTACCGACTAAACCACTTGGAACGATACCTAGCTCGGAAAATTTCTCACATTATATGTTGGCAAGGCTACAAACGCAGCACAAGATGGAATATTTATCATGAGTCACCGACCTGGGACAAACACGAAACATAATTAAATCCAGCATCGATAGAAACTATATTAATACATGTAAATTATTCCAGAGAGAAACATTCGCCTTGCATACAATATTACAAATGAAAATCAAATTTTCAATTTGAAAATCAAATTATTTTCTATCGATGCTGGATTTAATTATGTTTCGTGTTTGTCCCAGGTCAGTGACTCATGATAAATATTCCATCTTGTGCTGTGTTTTGTAGCCTTGCCAACATATAATAGTGAGAAATTTTCCGAGCTAGGTATCGTTCCAAGTGGTTTAGTCGGTAGAACGTCAGTGCGCTATACTGATGGCCCGGGTTCGAGTCCCGGCTTGGAATCTTTTTCACTATGTTGGCCTTTGCGCCTTTTAAGCAATTACTTTAAAATTTGATTTTCATTTGTAATATTGTATGCAAGGCGAATGTTTTGATGTCATATCGCGACATTTCTTGCCGATATCGAAATACGGCATAGATATCAATGTTTAAAGCCGTTTTGCTTTGCGGCCCAATTCTGAGACTGCTCGATATCGATGTTTGTTTTCTAGCTCAGCTACGAAATCTTCTCAGCTTTTAACTTACGAGTGTTTTGTTTTTCTGACGATATGACGTCATACATTTACGAATTCCACGCATCTGGAGATGAATGACTGAATTCCAACTTAGGTATTGCGTCGTTGTGCCGATGACGTATGCTGGTTTCTAATTGGATGATTTCTATAACTGCATGTTTCACTGTTAGTTACAAAGTTGATCTCTGTTTGTTATATATTGGAGCGACTTCATGTTCAGATGGCTCGTTTCTGCATGTTATATTTCAGTAATGTAACTGATATTAGTAAAGGCTCAATATATGAGCTGTTTAAGTTCTTGGCCGAAGTTATGGCCATATGTTGTTATATTTAATACATTTAATCATGTTTTTAATTGGTTTTAATAAAGTTATGTTTGAATTATATCCTAACTTATTTCTGCATGTCAGTGGACACTTAATCTTAAACTCTGCTTTAAGTTGTTGTGGCTTCTAGGCCTAATTTGCCCTAGCAGCCCGTTAAGGGTTATGGGCCCAGCCTGGACTGAAGCCCACGATATGCAGAGGGGTTGGGTATTTTAAATTTGTGCTTGTGTTCCTCAGTTGAATAGTTCAAAGTCATGATGTCTTCATCGGGCGCCGAGTTCCTTCCCATCGATAAATTAACGTCATATAATTACAGTACGTGGAGAGAGGATGTTCGTGTTCTTCTGATGGAGAAATCTCTATGGGAATGCGTGTCTGCAAAACTACCGGAAACCGAAGATCCAGCGAAGGCTCCTACCGCAGCTGAGTTGGCAAAGAGAATACGCACCTATTCCATTCTCTATTTGAATGTATGTAAAGAGTTGAGACCTTTATTAACTGGCTATTTTCGTGTTTGTCCCAGGTCGGTGACTCGCGATAAATATTCCATCTTGTGCTGCGTTTGTAGCCTTGCCAACATATAATAGTGAGAAATTTTCTGAGCTAGGTATCGTTCCAAGTGGTTTAGTTGGTAGAACGTCAGTGCGCTATACTGATGGCCCGGGTTCGAGTCCCGGCTTGGAATCTTTTTCACTATGTTGGCCTTTGCGCCTTTTAAGCAATTACTTTAAAATTTGATTTTCATTTGTAATATTGTATGCAAGGTGAATGTTTCTCTCTGGAATAATTTCCATGTATTAATATAGTTTCTATCGATGCTGGATTTAATTATGTTTCGTGTTTGTCCCAGGTTGGTGACTCATGATAAATATTCCATCTTGTGCTGCGTTTGTAGCCTTGCCAACATATAATAGTGAGAAATTTTCCGAGCTAGGTATCGTTCCAAGTGGTTTAGTTGGTAGAACGTCAGTGCGCTATACTGATGGCCCGGGTTCGAGTCCCGGCTTGGAATCTTTTTCACTATGTTGGCCTTTACGCCTTTTAAGCAATTACTTTAAAATTTGATTTTCATTTGTAATATTGTATGCAAGGCGAATGTTTCTCTCTGGAATAATTTCCATGTATTAATATAAAATTCAACTTTAAACAATAATTAAATAAATGAAAATTAAAGCCTGCATTATGTGTGTGACTCTCTGCACGGAATTACCCGAATACACTTTGCATTAAAAAAATCTCTTATCACGTTACCTCTTTTTTCTACTGTGTTTTGAAGTTCTTTTCAAAGAAACAAAACTGAAACTAATCAGCCAACTACGCGTCAAGGTCATAGGGCAATGTGTCTGAACGTTCGGTCCGAGAAAGTGATGGAATGAATTTGAAATCAAATGTGTTTTTCTTTCAGTTGAGTCAAGGGATAACAAAATTGTATGTTTATTTTTTAGCTATAAATACGTACTTGAGTGATTTTATTAGGTGCTTCTTTAAAAATAAAGATGATATACATGAAAAAAAAAGATAAAATAAGTATTTTTGTTCAGAACACTTCGTACAAAACAATTTTTAACCATATCAACATAAAAATCAATGTTTTGAAGAAATTCAGTCGAGTCGGGCCAAGATTTTAACAGGCCAGGCCAAACTTTTAGCTTTTATGCTGGCCATTAACTTTTTTTTTGCATGGGTCAGGCTGATCCCCCCCCCCCTCCCCCCCATCCCTCCATGGATCGGCTACCTCATTCAAGGGAAAACACCCATTCAGTAATGTTAATCCTATTGAAGAATTGTTTTAAATACACGTTCGCATTTCAATATGCTTAGATGATTTTTTTGCATCCGATAGCTGAGGTTGATTTCTAAAAAGACCCTTTTTCGATTTTGTTTACAGATATTTTTCGTAGTGTACTTTGATTTTCGGAATCAGCTTCGAAAGTGAAGGTATTCTAGTAGAAAAAAACCTCTAAACACAATCGAAAAGTAAAAAAGTTGGAAATTGCACGTCAAACGTGGCAAATGAGGTGCGTTCATACTATAATTAGTTTTAGAAATATTTTTTGTACTGCAAATTGTACTGAACATATATTTTAGTGCACTTCATTAGTGCATATCAATTTCATTCTGTTCGAAATGCTGTAACATCATTAAAATGTGCTTGGAATAATTTTTTCCCATTTGCCCATGTAACGGAAAACTTTTGAATGTCCCTGTAGTTAAACTATACATCCAATTTTCATAAAACTTGAAATGACTCGACAAAATTGTGCAACAATTACATGTTTAAAATTTCAAACCATTCAGTTGGGTAGTTTTTGCTCTGTTATATGCGGACAAACAGACGAACTGAACGATGACTATAAGTGCTACGTATTTATATAATTACGAACGTACCTAAGAAGACTCTTTCTAGTGATCGACCTCAGCTATCCAATGCAAAAAAGATCATTTAAAAATAATGGAATGCGAACGACATATTTAAAAAAAAATTCCTTCTTAGGATTTACATTAATGAACCGGTGTTTTTGTGTGAGTAAAATAACAGCATCGGCTCATGCAGCACACTTATACTTATTCTTGCAAAGTCATATGCATTGAAAATGGTTCATATTTTATCACCTTCTTTTAAATATTTATATCGCAGAAGTCGGTCAACTTATTTTTTTTATATTGATCAGAACCGTTTATTTTGTTTATCGCCCAACCCTGTTCATTAAAAAAATTGTCCTAATTCTGCTGACCCAGATGGTTTTAAAGTTAAGTTTGAATTCATTTTGCCTGGTCGAGTCAGGTCTCTATTTTAGGGGCCAGGTTTAAAAAGAGTCCGGTACTGAAAAAAATAAAGAAAAATCTTGCTCTCCAGTGTTTTTACTGTGTATTAGGAGGTCCAGGATTTGCGATTTCTGTAGTTAGAGACAAGTAGTTTCACAGAGTGAACACTCTGTGGACGGATGCACAGAAAATGTAATCATTTTTAACTTGAGAACCAGTGAGACAAACGTTTGTTTAAAAATAAACAAATAACTTTTCTCAGACATCTGCGGTTGAGAGACATTTTCTAATGTTTTGGTACCAATTCGAGAGCACGAAACTATTGATCAAAGGGAGAAAAAATGGCATCATGAAATATCGGTATGGAAAAGAAAAAAAAAAAGATGCCATAAGACATTGCTGTAAAAGGAAAGAATCACGGTACTTGCTGCCCTGGTGTAAGAGCTGCACTTAGAATATTTTATACTTTCAAACTCATATGCGCCGCGGGTCATAAAACCACCTTAAAAGCACTTCTTTACCAGACAGTATGACCAAAAGTAAAAATCTTTTTCCCTTTCTTACTTTATCCTGATTTTCAATCATTTCAAATAAAGAGATGTTTTCACTTTTTTATTTATTTTATGATTATATTTGAACCAGAGTTTTATTGAAATCATCTTCATAATTAATCAAATTAATTGAGAGTGTTAAATATAAATTGATAAATGATTATTAGAAGACTATTATGATTTTAAGCCCTCTTAATCCAAAATAGCTATAAAATTACTTGCTCTTCTAAGGGTGTATTTGCTTGTTTTGAAATAACCATCCGTATATATCCGCTATTTTCTTGTTGTTGGTGGGGTTTTATGTTACAGCACCCTATGCCAAAAAAAAGGGCAAGAAGAAAATGTGTCTTTTACAACTAGATATATGTTCATGAAATTTTTATGCAGGCTACAAATTTGTTGTGTTTATTAATAAGAAATAAAAATTTCAAAGAGTTTTGAAAATGAGGACTAAAAAATAATAATAATAACAATAAAACGACCGTGTGTGAAAAAATAAGAAAATATCTTCTTACAAGTGCTTTAACCAATAAATATCAATATTTTTCTGCACATTTTTCATTTAAAATTATAAATTCATACGAAATCAGGTTAAAGATGTAAAATCATAAAAATTTATAGCTAATCTATAATAATAAAGCTAGAAGTCTGTGTGCTGTGTTCTGAAGAGACTACTGCATGCAGGGTTACAAAATATGGTAGGAAAGGAAGGTACAAACCAGATTTTGAGTTAATTACGGAGAACTGTAATCAATTATGATTATGTTTCTATTTATGCAACTTGGATTACGATTATATTTTTCATTATCTATTTTTTAATTCTAGATTACGTTTAGATTACAATTAATATTTTTCTGTTGGACTATGATTACCGAACTAGTTGAGTACCGATTACAGTTTGATTACACTGATTTGGTAATCTGCAGGTTACTTCCTAGAGTCCTGCATCGTGTCTGGTAATCTGATTTCACCCAAACCGAACCCAACATTAAGTTCTGGTCGGGTTGGAGCTAATTTCCTTCACTTCAGTTTAGGATGGGTTGATTCTTTTTTTTTGTATCTGCAGGTCATGTTAATGTTAAATGTTTTGGGTTGTGTTTTGGCATTTGCGATTTGAGTTTGGATTTATGCAATTTTTTGCAAAAAAGGCCTAAATATTTTGTCGGCCCAAAAAATTGTATACTTGAATATTAATGAATATATGTGTGTGTGCATTTCTTTTTTTGTAAAAGAGATTAAATTAAGGATTAATTTTCATACATTTCGGGTTCGAGTCTGTTTTGTGTGGTAGTATGTTGTGTTTGAGTTGGGTTTCGGGTTGACTTAAAATAAAGTTTTAGTGTTCAGATTAGATATTACGTGAGTTAAGTTTTAGTGTTCAGATTAGATAATTACGTGAGTTGCACAGGATTCTATTACTAACCCCTCTTGCTTCGAATTTATTGTTTAACTATCTATATGTAATATTCACATTTTATAATTGTATAGGAATGAAGAAATGCATTAATATTTATATGTAAGTATGCTCACAGTTCCAAAGCAGTTAAGCTTGTCTGAATAAATCTCCCCTGTTCTTCCTTGTTTTGATCATTTACTTGTGTAAATTCTAATAAAGCAAGAAAATTTCAACGAAAATCACATTTTTCCTTATACATATTAATATTCCATATTCAGAAAATGCCTCTGTAAAGAGTTCCGAGGTTTTGTTTTGACCAGGGGTGATTCTGTTCCGAATTTTCCAAAGCAGTCATTTCCGGAAAGAAAAAAAAAAGGTCATGAATCCAAAAATTTGGACATAAAATATATCGCAAATTTCAACAAATGGTCACCAAAAAAAATCAATTTCGTCAATCGTTCAAAGAAAAACACGAATTTTGTCAAAGGATCACAATAAAAACATGAATTTCATCAGAGGATTGCGAAAAAAACACGAATTTTATCAAAGAATCTCAAAAAATGCAAATTTCGTCAAAGGATCTAAAAAAACCCCTGCAATTTTTGTCAAAAGATTGCGAAAAAACGGCAGATTTCATCAAAAGATCACGAAGGAATGGTGGCAAATTTTGTCAAAAGATCGTGAAAAAATGGTAAATTTCATCAAAAGAACGTGAAATTCGCCGTGAATTTCAGAAAAATTTTTCTCACTCAGAATCACCCCTGGTTTTCACCTTCTCATTCACGACTATAAAAAGATAAATTTTCTTCTATTTGTCAATTGTCATAGTAAAACATAATTTTCTGTCTCATCAATTTCAATTCATTCAATTTTGTGCCTGTAAATATGCAGTGCATAGCATTAATGACTATATTGTTGTTGGACAAAAATGGAGAAATACCAGTTTAAAAATCCTACTGATTTTCTTGAATACCAAATGTAATAAATTTGAAACACATGAATGTTAAAAGGAAAAAATAGTTTTCTGGTAGGAGAGAATTTAGCATGGGGGAAGCAGAGTATAGCGTCCAATTGATATACATAAGCACCCATAATAAAACCATAAATATATTTTTCTTTCTTTCCTTTATTATTTTTAATACTTTATCACTCCCACTCAATGACCCATGACCCCTGGATTGACCACATTCCCGAGTTTGTTTTACCAATTCCCATATCTTTAACAAAGTCAAACCAAATAATACTATTTCTGTACTTATCTGTACAGTGTACATTATAAATTTACTTTTATCCTGTTAACCCTCTCACTGCATAATTGTTTTATTAAAATAGCTTCAGAGTAATTAAAATACTTCTTTTGCTACTGGTTTTTCAAAACAAAAATTTTTTTCTAATTTAATCGGGAAAATGCTTCGATTAAATATGGCAAAATATACAAAAAAAAACTGGTGGGAGTAATCAAGGAGGATTAATTAGATGAAAAAATGCATGCCCGAGAAAAACTTGGGTTGCGCCGCAAGAGGGTTAAAGGTTATCTATCAACTGTCCCTCATGATCTCTGACCTTCACACTCCCACTTTAGGGGCAATTTAATGAGTTGAAAACGTGAACAGATCTTTTCCTTTCCTAATAATATGTTTAGCTAACCTACCAAATATATTTTGGTTTGGAAGTGAAAGGAAGAAAGAAAAAAGATGTAATCATAGAATGTAATCATCTATTTATGCGATATTGCGATTACAGAGCTTTTCAAGGGTTCGCACAGACTCCTTAGACTCCTTGGAAACTCCTTAGAAATGAAAACATTCCCAAGTAGTACTTAGAACTACTTAGATAAGCAAACCACTACTTAGAAACTCCTTATATTCTTCTGCGGCTTCGGACGCAAGCGATATTGCTGCCGAGGGGAAAAAATCGTGATTGAAAAACGCACGGTAAATCCTTTATGCACGTCATTCATCTGAAGCACAACATTGATTGGGTAGGGTAATTAATCTTAATAGCAGGGCTCCCACTAGGTCCATTTTTCCATTATTAGGTCCGTAAAGTCCGTTTTTCGACACTGTTAGCCGACCTTTATTTTAAATTTTATCGATGTTTGGCATTTAGCGAAGAATCTCGGAAAAATCGCGTTTTTCGCAAATATGTTTAAAAAAAAATACCGTCAAATTTCGTCAATCGATCGCGGAAAAAATTCGAAAAATTTGTCAAAGGATCGTGAAAAAACGCGAATTTCTCCAACAGATCGCGGGAAAGCTCGGATTTCTTAAAAAGACGCCAATTTCTTAAAAGACAGCGAAAAAACGCGAATTTTCGTTAAAGATCGAGAGAAAAAGCAGATTTCCTCAAAAGATCGCATAAAACGCGAATTTCCTCAAAAGATCGCATAAAACGCGAATTTCCTCGAAAAAATGCGATTTTCCTCAAAAGATCGCGAAAAACACGCGAATTTCCTGAAAGGATCGCAAAAAACACACGGTTTCCATCAAAAGATCCATAAAAAAAAGTATCGTCAAACGATCGAAATAAAATGGGAAATCCATCAGAAGATCGCGAAAAGACGCGAATTTTCCCAGAAGATAGCAAAAAACACGTGAATTTCCTCAAAAGATCGCGAAAAACACGCGAATTTCGTCAAAGGATCGCGAAAAACACGCAAATTTCGTCAAAGGATCGCAAAAACACGCGAATTTCGTCAAAGGATCGCGAAAAACACGCAAATTTCGTCAAAGGATCGCGAAAAACACGCAAATTTCGTCAAAGGATCGCGGGAAACACGCGAATTTCGTCAAAGGATCGCGAAAAACATGCGATTTCCATCAAAAGATCGCGAAAAAAAGTCGTATTCGTTCAACAATCGAAATAAAACATGAATTCCATTAAAAGGTCGCGAAAAAAAACGCGAATTGCATCATAAAATCGCGAAAAAAAAAGCGAATTCGTCAAAATTTCACCTTCAAAGAAAGCGATTACCGCTGTTCTAAAAGAATAAATGCAAAACTTGTTATATTTTTTTCTTGTATGTTGCATTTAGCATTCTTTTTTGCGTTTTAAAATTTTCTTTAAGATGTATTATGTATGTGATAACATAATAAGTGTTTGGGGTTTGACTAATCTCTATTTATATGACCTAGGGGTGATTCTAGTCCGAATTTTCCGAAAATGTAAGGCACTCATTTCCGAAAAATTTAAAAAATCGGTCTCCAATCCGAAAATTCGGACATATGGTCGCCGAAAAAAAATAAATTTTGCCAATCGTTTGCAGAAAAATCGCCTATATCGTCAAAGGATCGCGAGGAAAACGCAAATTTCGTCAGAGAATCGCGAAAAAAACGCAAATTTCGTCAAATAAGCGCGAAAACCCCCCGCAAATTTCGTCAAATGATCGCGAAAATACCCGCAAATTTCGTCAAATGATCTCGAAAAAACCTGCAAATTTCGTCAAATGATCGCGAAAAAAAAAAACAAATTTCGCCAAAAGATCGCGAAATAACCCACAAATTTCGTCAAAAGATCGCTAAAAAATACCACAAATTTCGTCAAAAGATCGCTAAAAATTACCACAAACTTCGTCAAAAAATAGCGATAAAACACGAATTATATTTTTTTCTTGTATGTTGCATTTAGCATTCTTTTTCTTTTTCTTTTTTTTTTTTGCGTTTTAAAATTTTCTTTAAGATGTATCATGTATGTAATAACATAAGTGTTTGGGGTTTGACTAATCTCTATTTATATGACCTAGGGGTGATTCTAGTCCGAATTTTCCGAAAATGTAAGGCATTCATTTCCGAAAAATTTAAAAAATCGGTCACCAATCCGAAAATTCGGACATATGATCGCCGAAAAAAAATAAATTTTGTCAATCGTTTGCAGAAAAATCGCCTATTTCGTCAAATGGTCGCAAAAAACCCCGCAAATTTCATCAAATGATCGCGAAAAAACCCGCAAATTTCGTCAAATGATCTCGAAAAAAACCGCGAATTTCGTCAAATGATCGCGAAAAACTAGCAAATTTCGTCAAATGATCGCGAAAAAACAACAAATTTCGTCAAAAGATCGCGAAAAAACGGCAAATTTCGTCAAAAGATCGCTAAAAAATACCACAAATTTCGTCAAAAGAGCGTGTAGAAATCCCCAAATTTCGTCAAAAGATAGCTAAAAATGACCACAAACTTCGTCAAAAAATAGCGATAAAACACGAATTTCGTCAAAGAGCCATGGAGAAAATGCATAGCTAGTATCGGGAGTGGATCCCCCCCCCCCCTCTCTGGTGTAACTTTTCAGAAGATTTGCTGTGAATTTCAGAATTTTTTTTTTACTCAGAATCCTCCCTATGACATGACCACTGGTCACTGCATAAAAAAGTAGATTATCAATTTTGTATTTAACCTTATGAAATCAATAAGCAATATATTGTGAATACTGTGCAATTTCAGCACTAACAATTAGATTCTAATAGGGTAAAATTTGCTTTTGAAATGTTTTTCTCTCCAAATTGGACATTAAAAATTGGAGTGTGCATACCACATAACGATGCAGCACATAAAATAATTAAAATACACGATGTTTTTAACATCGACAAAAAAAAAAAAAAAAAAAAAAAATGGCAATTCCTTAAAATTTGTTTACACTCCTTGGATTTTTTCTTCCCAACTCTGTATGAACCCTGTTTTCGATAGAGATTGCATTGTGATTACATTACATTGTGATTATGATTAGATTACGATTATAATCAGAGTGAAATCTCATGATTATATTGCGATTTTTTTCAAAACCAAAATTTAAGATTACAATTACAGTGCGATTACACAGTTTTTGTAATCAATTATAATCAACTACAATTACACGATTACGAATACTCAAAGTCTAGAATAAACCTGTAGTTATGCACCTTGAAGCCTGATTTTGGATATTTTGATTAGATTAATATATATATAATATATATATATATTTATAAAAGAATCTGGTTTTAATCCTTTAGCCCAATATAATAAATTTTGTTTTCTTTTCAATAAAGTTTATTCCACATTCATACAGCAAGTTTTGAATTTTTTATAATTTTTTAATGCAATTTTTAGTTTTTTTTGCATTTTACAGAGATTTTTTGACATTAGTAAAAGAAATTCTGTTTCAAACTTTTAGCCTAACATAGTAAATTTTGTCCTCCACAATTTTTGAATTTTTTGTGATTTTCAATGCTTTTTTTTTCTCTTTTTTTGCATTATGCAGTGATATTTTGACATTTGTGAAAGAATTCAGGTTACAATGTTTTGGCCTGCTACAGTAAATTTTATCTGTGCATTTTTCGGATTCCAAGACAATTTTTTTACATTTGTAAAAGGAATTTTTGTTTCAAACATTTAGCCAAATATAGTCAATTTTGTCC
The DNA here is from genome assembly GCA_963932465.1 of Maratus speciosus. Lineage (NCBI taxonomy): Eukaryota > Metazoa > Arthropoda > Arachnida > Araneae > Salticidae > Maratus > Maratus speciosus. The sequence goes on along the minus strand of OZ010787.1, from coordinate 558,966,344 downwards.
TTTGTGATTATTTAATTTTTAGCAATTTTTCGTGTTCCTTGGTGATATTTTGATATTTGTATAAGGAATTCCATTTCAAACTTTTAGTCTAATGTAGGTATTAAATTTTGTCCACCATGATTTTTTGATTTTTAGTGATTCTCAATGCACTTTTCAGCATTTTATCTTGTTCTGTGGCGTTTTTTTTTTTTTTTTTTTTTTTTTTTTACATTTGTAAAAGTAATTCAGCCTAATATAATAGATTTTATCCACAGTGATTTGCGAAATATTAGCAATTTTTTAACTTTTTTTTTTTGCGACTTGTTGCGATTTTCCCCCATTAGAAAAATTAATCCAATTTTCTAGCCCAATATAGTAAATTTTGTTCTCTTTTCAATAAAGTTTATTCAGAAATCATGCAACAATGAAAAAAAATTTCACCATTTTTTATTGCAATTTTTAGATTTTTTTTGTCTTTTGTGCGATGGGTCTGTGCAATGCCAGTCAGATCAACTACTTTTTAAACATAAATGCATGAAATTGGCAAGCATGACAATTGAAGTGATTTGGAACTGAATAGCATTTTCATTTTTTGATGTGTTACATCTTGAGTTATAAGTTTAAGCAGTAGCTTTCGCTTGTTATTCCATTTGGAAATTCAGTTCAAAATGCCAGTTTTGACGGCACTTTCAGAAAATTCCTTTGGCTTTTGCTGTCATTACATTTTCTTTATTTTATATATTGACTTTAAAAAAATTTTTAAGTTATGAATGTGACAAAGTCAGCCTTTACATATTGTTTAACATAGACACTTTTAGCTGAAAGATTTAAAAAAAGACTAAACTCCCAAATCTTTATAAATATCCAAGTGGCGAAAAGCCACTGCCTCCATCATATAAATGTAAAAAATGCTTCAAATGTAAATGAAAAATGAATTGCAGTAGAAGATCTTTATAACGCAAACCTAAAAATGCAAGGTTTTGTGTTATACAGGATTTTGCATTATATAGATCACATTCGCACATAATTAAAACTTGCCATGAAACATGGGCAAAATATATCTGGAACATTTCTATATACAGTAGAAGATGTTTACATTGAATTTCTCGAGACCCGAAATTGTGCAGATTATAAATTTTTGCATAATATAGATCATTTCACACATTGTTAAATTATCTTTTAAACACCATCCAAATATGCGTGCACTAAGTTGTTATATCACTTATTTCCAAATTTTTTTAATTTAATGATAGCAGTATTTTCATTTAAAAACTTTGAATTAATGAGATAAAGATGAAATAATGCCTGAAGCTTAGTCTTCTAGAGGCTAACAATATTTCTACAATGTGGAATGTAAGAACTCCTTAACTGTAAAATTCATTGTTTACATCTGCAGGCCTAGCAGCGCTCCTATATTTCCTATAATTCCTATAAATTTGAAAAAGTTCCTATTTTTCCTATATTTCCTACTTTTTCTTATTTTTTTCAGCTCTCCACCCTGACAATTATTTTTTAAAGCCAAATTCAGGAATCCAGATGTGACTTTTCCACGAATATATTTTTAAAATTTGCCGAATTCTGCAACTTTTTTTTTTTTTTTAAATCATGAATTTTGACAATTCTGTGCAAAAAAAAAATCATAGCTTTCTTAGGTTTGTCACGGTACTAAAAATTTCATCATTCGATTGTGAAAATAATCTCTAATTTCGTCAATTGGTTGAGAAAAAAAAAAAAAATCGTGATCTTCGTCAGTGGATCCCAGAAGAAAAATTTTGAATATTGCCAAACTGTGGTTAAAAAAAAAGGATTTTGCAGGGTATTTTGATATATATCTGATATTTTTTATACATATCCGATATTTTCAAAATTGTCAGCTTACTGCTGATTATAAATATTTTTAGACTTAATATAAATTAGAATCTAAAACACATTACATTTAGTATGAAAACATAAAACAATTTTCTAAATGTCCTTTTTTATTTTTTTCTTACAATTTGTGATCAAATAATTAAAAACACAAACAATTTTCTGTAAAAGTTGCTTTTTCATTCATCAAAACAAAGGATTCAGTTAAAAAAATAAAAAATAAAATAAACAACAAATTCTGAAATACAAAATAAAGTTTATTTTTTATTTTTTCTATTGTAGAATTTGAACATGAATGTAAGTTCATCTGCTTTTCCATGTACTGTGCAATTTACACTGAAGTAAACTAAAACTAGAAAAGATTCTAATGCATCTATTGACGAAGAAGCTTTAATAAACTGATAAGTTAAATCATCTTTTATGGGTTGTTCTAATTTAATATTATCCCACCAAATTTTTGGTTCAACATTTAAATATTCAGTTTCAAACATAAAGCTTATAAAATTGAGATTTTTTTTACTACTATCCAATCACCAATTAACCCCTTTATCTGATTCTATCAGGTGCAGTGTACAAAAAGAATTGAGACAGGCTAGGGGGAGGTATTGTTCAAAGACATATAGATTTCTTATGATGGTAATTGGAAAGCTGCAGGTACAGTCCAAAACTAGTTTTTGGAGTGCAGGGAATATTTTGTGAGCTATTCTTTTTAGTTTTCATTTACAGATGAACTAATTTTTAATAAGAGTTGAAGAATTCATTTACACTTCTTTTGACTGAAAATATTTTGAAAATAAATGTCAGATATATGAAAATATCAAAAAATACGGCATTTAAAAAATAAATATCCAATGTATGAAAATTAAAATATCAAAAACCTTGATATTTTGAAAATAAATATCGGATATATATTCATTGATATATATCAACGAATCCTGGGATTTTGTCAATTGATCATTGAAAAAATTGTATAATTTTTTAATATATTGCTGATAAAAATCTCGAACTTATTTCTATCAAGTGTGAAAAAAAATAGCAAATTTCTTCAGTGAGTCACGTTAAAAATTCATTGATTTCGTAAGTCGCGTTAACAATTTGTCGATTGGTCATTTATAAAAATCACAAATTTCGGAATTCACTCGCAACAAACAAACAACTCCATAATTCAGCTGCGGTAAAAACTCACTAATTTCTTCAATCAGTCTCAGCAAAAAATCGCTGATTCCGTCCGTTGCTCATTGAAATATATTACAAAATGTGTGGTTCATTTGCTGATAAAAATCGTAATTTTCGGTAGTTACTCACAGTAAAAAATCGTAGATTTCACCAGTCAGTCGTGTAAAAAAAATAGCTGATATCGTTACTCGGCCACTGAAATGCATAACAAAATTTATCAATCATTTTTGATAAAAAATAATAAATTTCGGCTGTCACACGTTGTAAAAAAAATCAGAGATTTCATCAATCAGTTGTGGCAAACAAGATCCTGAATTTCTTCAATCAGTCGCGGCCAAACATTGCTGATTTTGTAAGTCGGTCGTTCTTTGATATCATAATTTTCGTCAGTCACTGCCAGTAAGAAAAAAATATCCTGGATTTGAACAATCAGTCATGGAAAAAATCTGTAATTTGTCAGTTTGTTGCTTAAAAAAATTCGACATCAGTCGGTTACAAAATAGGTGCAGGAAAAAAATCTCTAATTTCCTCAATGTATCTCAGAAGAACATCAATCGGTCATTAAAATAAAAAACATAGATTTTGTCTGTTGGTTATTGACAGAAAAAAAAAAAAATCAAGAGTTTTCTCAATTTGTGGCAAAAAATGATAAATTTCTTTATTCAGTTGCGGCAAAAAATTATGAAATTTCTTGATTGGTCATTGATAAAAATCTTTTGCCAATCAGTTGCAAGAAAAAAAAATCTCATAATTAGTCAATCGGTCACATAATTTCACACAATTATATTGATTGCTCTATAGGGATAAAACAAATGTAATTCATTTTATGTAAATTTATTACAAAAAAATCCTTTATACTTAAAAAATAAAAGTAAATAAGTAACCTTTATTTCAATTATGTTTGTATTGATATATACAAATGCTATAAGGGGTATGATTCAGAAAATAATTGTAAAAAATATTAAAATATAGCTTGAAAAAAAAAATTGCATACAACTACTGAAAAGCTACTATATTAACCTGAAGAGAGTTAAAAATTCCTGAAATAGTCAGGAGTGAACTTTAAATAGTTTTATCCTGATAGTCCAATGTTGACGTCTATGATATTACATATGTAAGTATATTAAAACATGTGTAGGTGTATTTACATATAAATAAAAATTCCTATATTTTTTTCAAAACAATTCATATATTTCCTATAATATTTTCGAAGAAAGCCACTTCTAGGCCTGCATCTGAAAAGTTGTGTGTTATATAGAGAATTGTATTATAAAGAAACTTAAGTACTTACTGTTAGATAATTTTTATCAAAAGTTTTGAAAAAAAAGTGACAGATAAAGATATTAATATGCTTTTCTATTTTTTTTTATTATTATTCATAATAATTGCATTTCTTCAAAAGAAAACCACAGTGACATTTTTTTTTTTTTTTTTTTTTTGTGTGTGTGCGACACAAATTTGATTTGACTTATTAATCAGAGGCTTGTTTTCTTTTTTATTTAAAGTATTGATGCATTTGCTTTGATAAATAGATACCTTTAATACAAAAACTCTTGAATGTCTATTTGACACCTTCTATTCAAATATCTGGATTATGTTCTTATTATTTTTAGTTGTTGAATTCTTGTTCTTACCATAGCATAAATAACCTGCTTTTGATTAGTGTCAGAAACTTCATTCAACCAGTAAAGCAGATCATTAGAGATCTTTGGTTACTACAGTTATAATGTTATTATTTATGAATAATTTGCTTAAAATAATTCAATATGAAAAGATAAACTGATTGTATATTTTTTTCATTAGTTCAAGGTAAAAAATATGATAAAGAATGTCTTAAGAAAGAAAACCTCTATTTTAAATAACCTTTAATTTTTTTTTCATTTGACTTTTTATGCATAATTTTTTGAAATTTTGTTCTGTAGTAAAACATACAAATAATCTCTTTCAGGAAATTCGTGGTATAACTGCAGCTTTAGCAGAAACCTTTTTCTCTGAAGGTAACAAAATTTTTTGTAAATTTCTTATAAAAACAAATGTAAAGAAAAACACTAGCAGGATAAACTTAGTGTGTAACTATTCCAAGGCTTCATAAAAGGCACCCTTTGGTGCAAAATGAAAAAAAAAAAAAGGTTCTTTTGTGACAGAAGGAAAAAAGTAGAAGTGTGAAAACTGTTTGTGCTTGTCCTTACATTAATTTTCCACAGCTGTTATTAAATAAATAAATAAACAATAAAATTATGTGTACATATAAAACATTTTTGTACATTTTTTATTTCTTATGAATTATAATGGTTTAAATCTCTTCCCAGACAAATGTCCTATCTGCTCCAGTGCATATCATATTTTCATGGCTGTTATCTCATTATGATCAAGCTTATCTCGCACCTAAGGGGTCTACTTCACTCATGCAAAAACACCTGCTCACTAATGTTAACCTACAGAAGAAATTTTTAAAACTATATTGTTCGCATTTCAATATTTTTAACTGATGTTTTTGGCATTGGATAGCTGAGATCGATCTCTACAAAGAACCTTTTTTACTTTTTCGATTTTGTTTACAGGATATTTTTTATTAGGATACTTTGATTTTCGTAAAACCGGTTTCAAAAGTGAAAGTATCCTGGTAAAAAAATTTAAATTTTTTACACCATAGGATTAACATTAGCGAGCAGGTATTTTCGTGTAAGTGTAGTAGCCTCTTAAGGATGCAGACCAGCTACACTGACGATAAGAATATCATTCCATTCAATTTAAACAATTCTAGTAAATTTCAGTTTCAGAAAATTATATGAAAGATTAATAGCAAAAAATCCTTTAAATTATGAACCTGTTGCTTATATTCAAATATTTCATAATTTTGATATTAGTCAACAAAAAAAAAAGGGGGGGGGTAGGTCAAAAGAAATTGATCAAGAAATGTGAATTTTAATTTTCAGGCTTTAGATCCATTTAAAGAAATAATTTAAGAAAAAGTGTAAGACCCTGATCTTCATTGGCTCATAAGATCTTAAATTCTAACTCAGCCTTAGATGTACTTTTCCCACTCTTGCATAATTTGCAACCCATATTTTATTAAATTTAGATTTTTTGTTTAATATATAGATCTTTATTTAAGATATTTTGTGGGGAAAAATCATTTACACCAAAAAGCTAAACTCTTTCTGAAATATTTTAAATGATAGTGGATTATTTTTTTTAAACACAATTATTCAATTGGTAAATAAATCACAATAGTTGTAAATTTCCAAGTGGATGAAAAAATTCTGGGTCAGGATTTGTATCGGGGATGTATTCGTTGAAGTTGCCAATGCTCTACTGACTGAGCCATCCCAGACGAATCTGGAAAATTAATTCACCCAACTAACCTTTCATGATCACAACATCTGATCTGATATCTGAATCAGCTCAAGAGAATAAATCGAAGGTTATTATTATTTTTTTTTTTGGAACTGCAGTAAACGCTGCATGCATAATGATATTAGATTAATTTTTTTAATCACCAAGGAATACTTCAAAGTAAGAAGACAAAAGAGATGTATTATATCTGATAATGGTACCCCCTAAAGCAGAATATGCTTAAAAGTGCGACGTTCATTGCAGAACATTCCAAATTCTTATTTTCAAGAAAATTCACCATTTATTCAAAGGAAAAATCTCAAAATTCATCACTCAATAGACAGAAGAAAAAAAAACACAAAATTCTTTAATCGTTCATTTAAAAAGATTGCAAAATTCATCAATTGGTCATGAGAAAAACTATCACAATTCGTCAGTCAATCTTGAAGAACAAATCAGAAATTCGTCGATCAGTCATGGGAAAAAAATAGAGATTTGGCCAATTGATTGCAAAAAAGTGACAAAGTTTTCCAATCAACACAAAGAAAATATTGCGAAATTCACTAATCTGCTGCGGGTAAAACGTGAAATTAGTTATCAGTCACAGAAAAAAGGGTGATTTTTTTTTCCAATCGTGTGCAAGAAAAAGCGAAAAAAATTTGCCAAACCAGAAGAAAGAAAATATTGTGGAATTCATCGATCAGTAGCGAAAAAAAATGCATGATTTTCTCCAATTGGTTGCAAGAAGCTGTAGGAAAATTCCTTATCAATGCAAGGAAAATTTAGCAAAATTCCCCAATCAGTCATGAGAAGAAAATGCTAAATTCGTCAGTGGAACATTGGAAGAAAAATCGGAAATTCATCAATCCAATCAGTCACAAGAAAAAGAGAAAAAATTTGCCAATTGGTAAAAAGAAAATATAATGAAATTTGTCTATCAGTGGTGTGTAAAAAACCCCTATAAAATCATCAGAAAAATCGCGAAATTCTTTGATCCGTTGTGAAAAAAATCCACGATTTTTTCCAATCTGTTGCAAGAAAAAAGCTGAAACATTTGCCAATCAGTCGTCAGTAAAAAACCCATAAAAAATGTGGATAAGTCGCGTGAAAAAACTGTGATTTTTGCCAATCAGCTGAAGTAAAATATCGCAAAATTCGCCTATTGGTCAAAGTTAAAAAACACAAAATTCATCAGTGAATTGTGGAAAATATTTCAAAATTCTTCAATCAGCCGTAGGGAAAAAATTACGAAATTTGATGATAGGGTCCAAGAAAGAAACTCGAAATTTGACAGTTGACAGAGGGAAAAATCTGAAATATTGAGAAAATCGCCAATCGATTGTCGGAGAAAACCGCAAAATTCATTATTCTATCAGGGAAAAACCGCAAAATTCTGCAATAGTTACTTTTGTATGTGTGTTTGTCAGCGTTTTACAAAATGTCTTTGCATTTCTATAAAAGATTCAATTTCACTTCTTCATATATAAGAAAATCTCCCTGTGTCTTTCTTTTTTATTCCTGCAGAACATTCTTGATCAGCTGAAGTTCATTGCAGAACATTTCAAAGTATTCTTCTTTAGGGATGGTACCTATCCTTAAAATGTACCGTATTTGAACCTGATCCAACTTTATGATTTAAGTTAGAAAAATACATCTGCAGTCCACTTTCTTACTCTCTGTTTGACCCTGTTATTGTATTTGCACATAGTTCCTTTCAGTCTACATTATAAATTTGTGTAACTGATCTGTTTTTCTTTAGAATGTATGTAACTTGGGAAGCTGCAAAAGTTTTACTAGTTATATTAATCAAGTGGTAGCAAACAATATATAGTGGTTGATTGATATATAGTTATTCTGATGATAATTTCAGTGATGCAATAATTTTCCAATCCCATTTGATTAATTTTTTTGCTTACATTACATTTTATTTATAAGTGCTTTGTGACTATTTCCGGTTATCGTTAGCTATTATAGCTTATATTCAAAACCTTTTTACTTTGTTAAAACTGTAAAATAATAGATAATGTTATATGTATATCATTGTTAAAACTGTAAAATAATAGATTATGTTATATGTATATGGTAGTAAATATGTTTGCATAATGTATTTAACAGGTGATATAATTATATCCAAATTGAAAATGTATGCATTTTCTCCCCTGCACCTTCACGCTATAACAGAACGCTTGAAGTTAACTGAACCTACTTGCTGTAAGTTTATTTTATTTTTAAATATTTCAATATATCTTTAAAACAAATTATTTTATACACACACATTCTTGTGATATACAATATTGGAGAAATGGGTGAATCAGTCCTCTGTCAGTTTCTGTAGTGCATCAGAAATGTTAAATCAGTTCAATAACCATGGATTTCATTAGAGAAGCAAAAGCATCAATATGAACATAGTATTTTGGGTAAAAGAACTTAGAAATAAATTCCCAAAATGTATTTACGTAATTAAAATGCAGTTTCTCATTAATAAATATTTTATCAAACTATTTTATTACCTTAAGGCTCACTCAAATTCACCTTCCTAATATTAAGTCTATGGGCATAGAATGCATTCTTATATTTAAAATATCTCCTCGGAAAATTAATATTTTTAACTTCTTTTTTCTTCTTAGAGGATGTCTCTTTTTTTCTTATTTGTCAAAATATTTCTAAAATTTATACTTAATTTTATATGAAGTGTATTTCTAAAATCTATGCTTAATTTTATATGAAGTGTTAAAATTGTACTCTCAGTTTGTCAGCTATTAACATATAAAATATAAACATTAAGCATAGATTTTAGAAATATTTTGACAACTAAGAAAAAAAAGAGACATCCTTTAAAAAGAGTACACAGAAAACAGAAATTAGAAATATTAATATCCCAAGGAGATAGTATTTAAAATATAAGAATGCATCAAATGTCCATAGACTTAACATTACTGAGACGAATTCAGAAACTGAGTGACAAGCAGCCTTAAGAGGCTACTTCAGTCACTTGGAAACACCTGTCCATTAATGTTAATCTTATGGAAGATATTTAAGATATTTCATTTGCATTTCAATATCTTTAAATGATTTTTTTTTTTTTTTTTTTTTTTTTTTTTCTTTTGCATTGGTTAGCTGAGATTGATCTGCACAAAGGTAATTGTTTACTTTTTCGATCTTGTTTACAGATTTTTTTTTTATTAGGTTACTTTTACTTTTGGAACCAGTTTTGAAATTCAAAGTATTCTCATTAAAAAATTCTGAAAAGAAAATCGAAAAAGTAAAAAATTGCCTTTATACAGATCATTCTCAGCTAGACAATGCAGAAAAAAAAAGTTTAAAAACAATTAAATGGAAACGAGCTATCTTAAAATCTTGCCATAGGATAAACATTAACGAACAGGTGTTTTTTGTGTGAGTGAAGTATCCCCTTAATCAACAGCAAATTTCTTCTTCGTTTCATTCATGTCTAAAAAGTGAAATAGCCCCTTAATCAACAGCAAATTTCTTCTTGGTTTCATTCATATCCAAAATGAAATATCTGCATTTGGGCATGTAATTTCAGGTTAACTCCTAAAGGCTTTAATTTGTCTGCACTATAACATAAAGTGGATATTAAAATTTGGTCTTGCTTAGTCAAATAATTAATTAAGATGTCACTTTATGGCTATTATAGCCTAATTTCTTATGATATTTTTGTTTCTTCTGTAAATTTTTAATGTACAGTTTCGAAGAATTTTAAAGAATTCCCATATTTGTTACACAGAATATCACAGTCTAAAGTAGTGATGGGCGATTCTGCAAATTTTGAGAATCGATTAAAATCGACATCGTATAAAACAGAATCGATCTCAATAAGAATCGATTCCCAAATTCTAGAATCGATCCTTGAATCGATATTACGATGTTCACAGATTCACACAGATAAGCTGAAAAATAGTAATTCCAAAACGTAGCAAATCAACAGGGTCGTACGTAACGACTGTCTCTCACCCCTCACCTCCATTTATGGGGGCCCTAGACAATGTTAGCAGCCCAGAAGTAAGCTACTACAGACCTTTGAGTCAAATAATAAGGTTTTTTAACTTTTTGATAATAATTTATATTATATTTAAATTTATCTTTAAAAAAGATCATGGTCAGATAAAAAAAAAAAGAAAGAAATGATTTTTTTTTCATCCGGAAAAGATGTACTTTCTACTCTAACTCTTATTTCCTTCAACCAAGCAGATGGGGACTTACTTCCTATAAACGTCATTCTTCTTAAAAATGCTCAGATGAGCGAAATTTTGAAGGCTCTAAATTTATTTAAAAAGTTAAATGGTTTTTCAGTCTTTTTAGGGTCTCCTATAAGCGTGGGGGAAATGCAAATATTGCAAATCTTCTTTTAAAATAGCTGTGATGAATGTAATTAACCAATCATCACATACTCATAGCTGCCAACATGTACGGATTTTGTTCTAATTGTACGGTTGTACGGATGAACAGTACGATTGTATGGTTTTGCGCGCGGGAAAAACAATCGCTGAAAAATGTGAATTTTGTCAAAGATCGCGTGAAAAAACTTGACTTTCGTTAAAGATCGCGTGAAAAAACGCTAATTTCATCAAAGATCCGTTCAAAAACACTACTTTTGTCAAAGGATCGCGAAAAAAGCCCTAATTTTCGAAAAAAAAAAACGCTAATTTCGTTAAAGATCACGGGAAAAAACACTAATTTCGACAAGGGATTGTGAAAAGTACGCGAATTTCATCAAAAATCGTGAGGATAAAATGTGAATTTGTTCAAAAGATCGGGAAATGAATGCGAATCTCATCAAAGTTCGCAAGAAAAAGCGCAAATATCGTCAAAGATTGTGGGAAAAAAAGAATTTTATCAAAGATATTTGAAAAACAGCAAATTTTGTCAAAGAATCGCGAAAAAAATGCATATTTTGTTAAACATTTCGCAGAAAAATACTATTTTTGTCGAAAGATCGTGAAAAGAACGCGAATTTTGTCAAAAATCGCAGGAGAAACACTAATTTCGGCAAAGAATCGTGAAAAGAACGCGAATTTCATCTAAGATCGCGGGGAAAGAACACTAATTTCGTCAAGGGATCATGTAAAGAACGCGAACTTTGTCAGAAAACGCGTAAAAACGCTAATTTCGATCAAAAATCTTTGAAACAAAGCTAATTTCATCAAAGATCGCGGGAAATAACGTGAATTTCGTCAAAGATCTCGTAAAAAAACGCGAATATTGTCAAGGTTCACGTAAAAAACACGCGAATTTAGTCAAAGATCTCATAAAAAAACGCAAATTTCATCAAAAGATCGCGAGAAAAATGTGAATTTCGTCAAAAGATTGCGAGAAAAATGTTTATTTCGTCAAAGATAGCAGAAAAAGTGCTTTTATCAAAAAATTGCGAAAAAAACGCTAATTTTATCAAAAGATCGCGGAAAAAACGCAAATTTCGTCAAAAGATCGCGAAAAAACGCAAATTTCGTCAAAAGATCACGAAAATAACACAAATTTCGTCAAAAGATCGCGAAAAAACAGCGAATTTCGTCAAAAGATCACGAAAAAACACAAATTTCGTTAAAAGATCGCGAAAAAAACGCAAACTTCGTCAAAAGATCGCAAAAAAAAACAGTAATTTCGTCAAAGGATCGTGAAAAAAACGTGAATTTTTCACAGGATCATGGAAAAAGCGCGAATTTCATCAAAGGGCCTCGAAAAAACTCATAATTAGACCGGAAGGGAATCCCCCCCCTTTCCTCCCCAATCCTTTGGCTGTGTAACCTTTCAGAAAATTTGCTGTGAATTTCAGAATTTTTTTTCTTAGAATTTCCCATGCAAAAAAATTTTCTTTTGATATCTCATGTTTTTATTTTGGAAAAAAAAAGACTATACAAGAATATAGCATAGAAAATGTTATGAAGTATTACTTTTTTCATTGCATGTGCATATGTTATGCATTTTTAAGCACCCAAGAATACGTCATAAAAATTGTAAGGATTTCAAAATTGACATGTTGGCAGGTATGCATACTAATTATCCCCCAGTTAATAATCAAAATTCTCCTTTTAATAATATATTTAACTAAAATTTCTTTCCCTTTTTAAAATATATATCTCCTTATCTCATTTACAGTTTATAAATATCTTTCTTTTTAATGTTTACCAAATTTTCAGCTGTTAAGAAAAAAAAATGTTCTCATCCTAGAGCCATTAACAATGAAATAACATACTTTTCTCTGGTTAACAAATAAATAAAATTATATTCCTTGATTATATGTTTCTTTTCTTTTTTTTTTCAGCAGTAATCTAAAAACTATAAACAGTTATTGACTCATTCGCTGACATGCAGAGTGCACTCACTGAAACAATAATAAATAAAAAAGAAAAGTATCGAGTTAAACTGATGGCATTGAGCTCACAGTCTATTCATACTAATTGTATTTTATAATCTTACTTCAAAGAATGCCTTTTGAAAAATAAATTAAGGGGAATCAGCCCCCCCTCCCATCACATCTCTATACTTAAACAATAAGCCTCCAAATCTCATTGGGGAAGTGCTTTATCAGAATAAACTGGTTACCAAATTTGAAGCAAATTGGATAGAAAAACCCATCTATCTAAATTAAGGAGGGTTAGCCCCTGTTCCTCCCTTTATACTTAAACAACGAACCTCCAAATTAAATCAGGGAAGCGTCTTATCAGAATTAACCGGTATACCAAAATTGAAGCAAATCTGATAATTCTGCATGAAAAACCCATTTATCTAAGTGTGTGTGTGTGTGTGGGGGGGGGTAATAGCCCCCGTATCACCGTCCTTTATGCTTAACAAATGAACACCCAAAACTAATCAGGGAAGCGCCTTATGAGAATGAACCTAGAAAAAAAATTTGAAGCAAATCGGATATTTCTATCGAGAGTTATCGCGTTACGTATGTATCGTATGTACGTCAGTTTCTGTACGTATGTACGTACATACATACATACATACAGAAACTTCGGGCACATTAACTCTCAGGCTTTGATACCCTGTGAGCTAAAAAGAAAAGTGCCCAGTTAAACTGATGAAATTGAGCTCACAGGGTATTCACACTCACTGTATATTATGCTCTTATTTCAAAGAATAATGCCCCTCAAAAAATAAACTAAGGGGTGGGGGGGAAATGCCCCTCCCCGTTTCCCCTCTTTATACTTAACCAATGACCCTCCAAATGTCATCAGGGAAGCGTCTTATCGTAATAAATCAGAATACCCAATTTGAAGCAAATTGGATAGAAAACCCATTTATCTAAATTAAGGGGGTATTAGCACCCTGTTCCCCCCTTTATATTTAACCAATGAACTTCCAAATCTAATTAGGGAAGCGCCTTATCAGAATAAACTGGTATACCAAATTTGAAGTAAATGGGATAGCAAAACCCATCTATCTAAATTAGGGAGGGTATTATCCCCTCATCTCTCCCCCCCAGCCCCACCAGTGGCTGAGAGGTTCTGCTCTCGAAACTGGTAGATGGGAAGTGCTGGGTTCGATCCCAATCGTGCCCGTTGGCCTAATCGTTCAGAGTTTTCATGGTTTTCTTCGAACCATGGATTTCCATGCGTTAATACGGGTTAGGTTCCCTTAGGAAGACCCCCACGAAGAGCACTCCCCCTCGGGCCTATATCCCTAGTGTAGATAATCGGCCGTCACAAAATCAACCAACCAACCAACCAACCATCCCCCCCTTTAGACTGTAACAATGAACCTTCAAATATAATCAGAGAAACTCGTTATCAAAATTAACCGGTATGCCAAAATTTGAAGAAAATCTGATAATTCTGCATGAAAAACCCATTTATCTAAGCTAAGGGGGGGATTAGCCCCCGTTTCCCCTTTACACTTAACCAATGAACCGCCAAAACTAATCAGGGAAGCACCTTAGCAGAATGACCATAGAAAAAAATTGAAGCAAATCGGATATTTCTATCAAGAGTTATCGCGTTACGTACGTACATACATACAAAACCGACGGGCACATTAGATCTCAGGCTTTGATAGCCTGAGGGAGCCTGAGAGAGGGACAGAAAATAGAAGAGGACATTTAAAGCTTTCCAACAATATGTTACACGAGATGGTTTGGAAGAAACAATAAATTTCCCCCCCGGGGGACAGGTAAGTCTCAAACGGTGGGAAGGGTGACCTCAAATGTGTCTTTGGTCAAGGTTTCAAAATGTGGATTTATAATAAAATAGAACGAGAATTGGGCATTTTTAAAATAGCATGCATATTTTGAATGGCCCTGTAAATTAAGATTGGTGAGGAAGGGGGGGGGGGGGGGGGGGGCAGGGATTAGAAGGGACAAACTTGAAAAATACAACATAATAAACTAGTAACCCAAATAACTAGGCTTCTATACAAAAATATAACGATTCAACCTAGTATTGAATTCAGGGGGTGACCCGGGGGAACATTGGGGGTCCCTCCCGAAAGTTTTCAGATTGTATGCTTTTTAATGGACAAATGTGCATCCCCCCTTACGGAACTCTAAAATCTCCCCCTTCCCCCCCCCCCCCATCCCGACCGGAGTAGTCAAGAAATCAACCCGCCATTCAACACTGAACCTAGAAAGAAAAAAAAAAGGCTCTTATATAAGATTTTACAGCAATTCTGCCACTAAAACAGTAAAATTGGAGGAATCTATTCAACCTGAATCGTGGATCATGCACGATGCGATTTGAATTGAAATAAATCAAAAAATAACAATTTCACCCGCATCTAAAAATCGGCATCGAATCTGAACTGAATCGATTCAGCCAAATCTAAAGAATTGAAGTAAATTAAAAAATAGCGATTCTGCCCTCATCTAAAGATCGACATCAGCATCGAATCTAAACTGAATCGATTCGCCATTTCTGATCTTAATTTATGGGCAGAATCGATGCGTTAATTTTTTCTTGCTTTCTTTTGTCTTTAGAAAAAGAAAGCGTTGGATTCGTGAAAAACTTCGACTTCCGGTTTTCGAAGGATTTATAGTTTTAGAAGCTCTTGTCTGGAATACGATTTGACTATTTTTATACATTGTCTGTCTGTCAGTCTGTCTATTTGTCTGCCTCTGACAAAAAATTTGTGGGCGGTCTATTTCAAGAACTAATGCATGGAATCTGTTGAAACTTTAGATTCAATTAGACTTTCATATAAATTGGTGCTGATTACTTTTTGATGTAAATCTCCCGGTAGGTGGCGCTGCTATGCTGTATTTTTCCGATTTTCGCAATAGCTCTATCTCAAGAACTAATGCACGGATTTTCATCAAACTTCACATTCAGTTAGACGTTGGCATAAATTGTTGCATATTAGATTTCTGTGTAAATCACCCAACAGAGGGCGTTGTTATGCAGATTTTATCAGCAGTGTTGAATTCAGACAATTTTTTCCGGGAGGGATTACTGCGGATCCAGAGAGGGACAGTTCAGAGGGGAAGGGGATTGGACTTTTGTACATTAAGCATAAAATCTCAAAACTTCTGGGGAGGACATTTGAATGTTGCATGGGGGGGGGGGGGCATGCCCCTCCTGGCTAACCCCGGAATTCAAGACGTTTTTCCGGATTTAAACGATTTTAGGGATCATATCTCAAGAACTAATGAACGGAATTTCATCAAACTTAATATTCTGTCATAAGTTGTTCATGATTAGGTTTTCGTGTAAATGATATAACAGGTTGTGCTGCCATGCAGCTTTTTTTTTAGCAGTGTTGAATTCAGACATTTTTCTCCGGGAGGGATTTCTATGGTTCAGGAGAGGGACATTCTAGAGTTTCGGGGGGGGGGGGGGTTGGACTTTTGTCCATTAAGCATAAAATCTCAAATCTTCATGAGGGACATTTCAATGTTGGGGGGGGGGGGGGTTGTCCACCCGTACCAGCCCCTGAATTTAACACTGTTTTTCAGAATTTACACGATATTACCGATAATATCTCAAGAAGTAATGACTGGAATTTCATCAAACTTAATATTCTGTGTCAATGACATAAGTTGTTCCTGAGTTTTTCGTGTTAATCATGTAACAGGCTGCGCTGCTATACTGTTTTTTTTTGCATGATATTCGTGATAGCCATATCTCAAAACTAATGCACGGAATTTAATGAAACTTCATATTCTGTTACACTTTCAGATAAATAGATCCTTATTAGGCTTGGGTGTATACTGCCCAACAGCTGTCGCTTTTATGCTCTTTGGATTGGGATTTTCCGTTGCAGACATCTAAGCTAATATCAGACGAACGTCTTTTTGCACGCTTTTTTTTTTTGCTCTTTCACAGTCCCTAACACATGCTAGCGAAGGTGTAGGGATGGCTTAAGATCGAAAAAAGCGTGCAAAAAGACGTTCGTCTGACATTAGCCTAAGAGGGTGTGGGCTGAAATTCAATGATTTGTTAGGAAAATGCAATGCTTATATTTTTTTTTAAATGCACGTACTTCAACGAACCTATCCTTTTTTAATCTTCATGATGCGCATAGGTTATCATTTAAATTTGACACTGTGATAGCGAATTTTGAAGTTTTAACATTTATGAGGCAGATGAAAGTTTTGGGATTGGCACATCCAACTACTTTATCTTCCATTTTTGAAGGAAAATGAAAATGATATTGCCTTATTTTGTCTTAGAGGCATCGATTAAACATTCATAGTATCGATTAAATCGATTAAAAAAATCGAAATCGCCCATCACTAGTCTAAAGTTAATTAACCCAAAGTTTTATTACAGAATAATACCAATTATCCGGAATTCCAAATTCAGGATTTCTAAATTTGTAAATTTTTGCAATTTCTGAAAATTTTACAGATTTCTAATCTTTTTTTCAGTCCATCATTTCGATATGTAACCACTAAAATGTGTTACTTCAGTGGCAGGGGAACACAGAGCCCCCCACCAAAAAGGAAAAAAAAATAGCAAGAAATGATTTTTCTGTCAAATTTTAGTTTAAAATTAATTTATATTGTGGTTTGTTTAAAAAAAATTATCAGACATCCGTCCCTCTCAATCTGAAAAAATATTATGGCTGCACCATTGTGTTACTTGAATACATACATATATAATAGCAGAGCTCTATTTATTAGCTTGTGCCTTCCCTCCCTTCTTGCACATTTCAGAACGATCTCTGCTCACAGTTTCAAGGGCTCAAAATTCAAAAGCGTTTGTTAAAGAAAAGGGGTTAAAACAAACAAAACTGACTCATTTATTTAAGAAATAAGATGTATTAAAGATATTGATTAAAATTTTTTATGTAAATTAAAATTCTGTAATTTTTGTTTTTAGAAAAGGATAGATGTTGTAGATTAAATAATATTAGTTTGCCAATTTTATTTTTTTATTTATCCATTGTTGTCATTGATTAGTGCAGGAATTTCTGTTTAATTTGTTTTAAATGCAAAAGGTGAGTTTTTATTCATATCTTGCATGTGATTGTTTCAATTTTGTTATTTTTATGTTTTTGAAAAATACCAGCGAAATTCCAGGTTTTGAATTTATTTTAGAAATAAGATTTATTAAAAATATCTATCAAAAATTTTTATTGAAATTATGTAGCCATAAAGGAAAAAAAAGGGTTAAGCTTGTAGATAAAATAATATTAGTATAATGTCTGGAATAAGAGAGTCCATAAAAATCTTAATGAGGGGGGTGGGATGAGAAGTGTGCAACAATAATATGTCTTATAACATTTCTGGAATTTGGTTGGATTTATTGAAGTAATAGTTTAAACTAATAGATGGCATTCACTGTCAGTTCACTCTTCAATTAAGTTGGTGCTGATTGGTCATTGTTCATGCTTTGAATTCTCAAATATTCTAATGAAGTCGAAAAACATTGTGATTATGTTTGACTTTAGATCTTGATGATGGCCTCAGAAGAGAGTTGAAATTATAGGTTTATATGTTTTTAATGTAATTTTAAATGTTTTTAACAAAATCCATCATTTAGCAATATATTATACATGGTGTAAAGGCCCACGCCTTTATAATATGCTATTTATGGGTTTTAAGAATCATATGTTTATTTTAACTGAAATTTAATGTGATTTATGATTTTAAGTATTCATTTACGTTGTTTAAACACCAATCAATGTCAAAGATGTTTATGATGGTAAATTAGCTTTACATGTTAGTTTTAAAGTTATGAAAAGAAGTTAGAAATTTCAAATTAAATATATATAATATATATATATATATTTATATATATATATATATATAATATATATAATATATATATATATATATATATATATATATATATATATATATATCCTGTCATATGAATGTATATATGCACCTTTGAAATCAAAAGCTACAGGTACTTACAAATTTGTGTAACAAAAATGACTGAATCTCTTATTTAAAGATGGTATGTAAATATATATATATATATTACAGTCAAATCCTGCTATAGTGAACATAGCTTATAATGAACCCCTGGATATAATGAACAAAATGTTTGGTCTTGTGCTGTGCAATACACATATTATGCTATTTTTGTGAATATAATGAACCAAAAAAAAAATGATTGGATATAATGAACTTTTTTCTGTCTTTGACTGATTTTCTTTTCTTTTTTTTGGGGGGGGGGGGGGGTAATAAATTTGAAATTGTTACTTCAAAATAAATACATATACCGATATTTAAAACCGTATATAGACTGGAATGTAGCAATCTTGTTTGCCTTTTTTATCTCCTTTCACCCTCCGTAAACAAAGGCCATCACCGGCAGATGTTGCACCTGTAAGAAGTCAGTGGGTGCAATATCCATTCCTGGAAATTCAGGGAAGACAAATAGGAATGCATACTCATTATACACCAAAGCAGCAGTTCAAGTACTGAGCAAGTTTTTGTGTGTAATTTTGTGTGTAAAGCAATTTTTTCTTGAATCAGCCTCTCATCAGCTAAAGATTACTAAATTTTTTTGTACGTAAGACTTAGAGTAAAAAATAATAAAAGTAAGTTAACATGTTTTTTGTTATTATTTTTCAGTCATTTTGTATTTCATTTTTTTTGGTCATTTATTTAAATAATGTGTATTTCGAGGGAGGAGTTCAGAGCCATTTTGTTAAAATTGTTTGCAGAACAGATATAGTACACCGAAATTTCGGTACCTTGAGTGTTCACTATAACGGGGTTTGCCTATATATATTATATAATTACATACATATTATATAGATATATATATATAGGGTGCATCATAATTTTATGCAAACTTAAAAAATTCATAATAAAAGAAGTAATGCTTGGAAAAAAATTTCAGTTTGTGCAAATCTGATCAGTGGGACAATGGATTTTTTTCCATGTATAAAAAAAAAATAATTCTAAAAGTAACAGAAAGAGGGCACTCACAAATTTGTACTCAGACATTTTATTTAAATCGGGCCCAGTGGCAAAAACACGGTGACATAGTTGCGGGCAATTTTTGTCTGCACTAATGAAATCAATTTAAAAAATTGTCCACAACTTTTGGACAATATTTACCATGAAAAAAACGTGAATTTTGGTAAAAGATCACGTAAAAAACAAGATTTTCCTCAAAGGATCATGAAACAAATGCGAATTTCATCAAAGGATCATGACAAAAGGCAAATTTCATCAAAATATCGCAAACAAAATGCAAATTTCGACAAAGGATCGCAGACAAAACTGGAATTTCATCAAAATATCATGGAAAAAATGCGAATTTTGTCAAAGGATCACAAAATAAATGCGAGTTTCATCAAAGGATCGCAAACAAAATGCAAATTTCATCAAAATATAGTGAATAAAACACAAATTTCGACAAAGGTTCATGAAGAAAACGCAAATTTTGTCAAAATATCGTGGAGAAAACACGAATTTCAACAAAGGAACATAAATCAAAAGCTAATTTTGTCAAAAGATCTCGAACAAAATGTGAATTTCAACAAAGGAACATGAATCAAAAGCTAATTTCGTCAAAAGATCTCGAACAAAATGTGAATTTCAACAAAGGATCATGAATCAAAAGCAAATTTCATCAAAAGATCTCGAGCAAAATGCGAATTTCATCAAAGGATCTCAAACAAAAAGCAAATTTCATCAAAAGGATCTCAAACAAAACGCAAATTTCATCAAAATATCGCAAAAAAAAATGCAAATTTCTTCAAAATATCGCGAAAAAAACACGCAAATTTCATCAAAATATCGCAAAAAAAATGCAAATTTCATCAAAGGATCTGCAGAAAAAATGCAAATTTTGACAAAGAATCTCAAACAAAATGCAAATTTCATCAAAATATCATGAATAAAATGCAAACTTTGTCAAAATGTCACAAAAAAAAGGAAATTTCGTCAAAATATCCCGAAAAAAAAAATGGAAATTTCATCAAAATGTCACAAAAAAACTCAAAATATCCCCCCAAAAAACTGAAATTTTATCAAAATATCATGAAAAAACGCAAATTTTGACAAAGGATCCCGAAACAAACACGAATTTCATCAAAGGATTGCAAGCAAAACACAAATTTCGCCAAAATATCGTGAATAAAATGTAAATTTTGTCAAAGGATCTACAGACAAAATGTGAGTTTCGACAAAGGCTTGTGAAACAAACGCGAATTTCGTCAAAGGATCTCGAGCAAAATGCAAATTTCATCAAAATATCGTGAATAAAACACAAATTTTGTTCGCCAAAAAATGCAAATTTCGCAAAAATATCACGAAAAAAAACACAAATTCCATCAAAGGATCCGCAGACAAAACGTGATTTTCGATTAAGGATCATGTGGCTGTGAATGTTCAGCTTTCTTTTCTGAGCCTGTAGCATGTCTGAAGGTTGCATGTGATGTGTGATTGTGAAATCGAGAAAAAAAACTTGAGCACACACTTTCAAGGATGCACCACCCTAGTGAAATTATTAATTGAAAATTAGCCTGGGCTAAAAATTTGGAAAACATATTTAAAAAAGCGGAACATTCCCAACTCCAAAAAAGAACAAATCAGCTCTGAAGCTTCAGAAGTTTTTTAAAAGCATCTTTATTGTCTATGTATGGTTCTACTTATCCTTTCCATTTTAGAAATCCTACAAGAAGTTAGATAACAAAAAGTTATAAGCAAAATTAATGATAATCATCATTGTTATCATATTTTAAATGAAATGATAAAAAATTCCTAGTTTAATGTATTATTTATTCCTTAAAATTACATGAAAAATTTGCAGACAGAATATGACATTTTAAAAGCTTGTTGCAGACAGCTACAAAACTTTCTGCCACTGGGAAATTGGGTAAACACAAACAGACAATGAAACAAATCACAATAACAAGACCAGTGATGTAAAATACCAATGTATTTATTTTTAAGGGTAAATACCCAAGGTATATTACCCGAGTATTTACTTGAGTATTTATTCTCCAATTAAATATAGCCCTGAAAGCAGCTTATATTGCTATTAGTTATGATGGATTACTGTAAAAGAAAGAAAAATTTAGAACTTTAGACTTCTTACAACTCTTAAATTTAAAGCAAACTCAACATTTTAGATTTAAATATTTAATTAAAATGAATTTGTTTAATTATAATGAAGAATGTAGAAAAGCTAATTTGAGTAGAATTTTATTAGAAAGGTAAATTTAATTAAATTTGTGCAACAGGTGTACTTAATATGTGCGATACTACTTCTACTAATGTATCCAGCAATGTAGGTTACTTTAATAAAGAGGGCATATTTTCTAATTCCTTCTCACAAGACTTTTCTTTCTTTTTCTTTCTCTTTTTCACTACAAATAACTACATATGTCTTAAGTTGCATGGTGTCTACTTCTATATGATGACCAATCTCATAAATAAAGGTTAAACTATCAAGTATATATGACAATTTTAAGGTATAGTTGGCCAAAAGAAAAAATGAACATCCAATGCATTTTAATCACCAAATTTCGAAGAAAATATCTAAAATAGCCTTTCGACTTCAAATCATGTATCCTTTTATTTTATATAAAAAAAGAGGTTGGTACGTCTTCATATTGAAATTGTACCAAAACTCTGAAATGTTCATCATGAACACCTAATTTTGACGTCATATTTGGCTTTGTCATTAAATTTCACTTTAGTGCATCAAACATGAAATCACTCAGTCAAGTAGTTTAGGAATTATGAAGATTTAAAATTTGGAACTTCTAGTGCTAAATTCCTTTTTTATAATAGCAAACAGATTGCAATGCAGATAGTTTTTAAGCATAATTTTAGAACTACTTTGCAGAATAAGCAGTAATTTTAGAATTTGCATATTTGAAATCTTTAGAAATCTATATTTGTTAAAAATATTCATAGGTTATATTTCACTTTTTTTTAACTAACATATATTTTTAATTTATTTTCAAAAAATATTAAATGCAGCTTATGAATTTTTTAATAAATTGATTTATTTAACTTCAATTATTATGATATAAAATTTCAACTTATTCCACCAACTAGTTTTTGAATACAACTAGTTCTTTAAAGAACTACCTGTGGTGTCATCTGTTTTGCAATAATTACAAATTACTTTACCATTAGGTGTTCTAAATTTTAAACCTTCAGAATTCTAAACTATTTCACCAAATGAGTTCCAATTTGGTATTCTAAGGTAAAATTTACAGAAAAAGCTAAATATGATGTCAAAATTAGGTGTGCATATTAAAAATTTCAGACTTTGGTACAATTTCACTATGAAGATGACTCGACCTTATTTTTTTGTAAACAAAAAACTGAAAAAATCATAATTTCCAGTCAAATGGATATTTCTGTTTGTTTTTTTTTCCCGTCTGTAACAATTTGGACATTAAAATGTATCTTTGTTTTTTGGCCAACTGTACATTCTTGCATCACTAGATTTAAAATATATGTTGCAAGGTGGTGAAGACTAATGGTAGATTTTGTGTGTGTGTGTGTGTGTAAATTTTTCCTGAATAAGTTTTTTTCCTCTTTTCTTGCAATAAAGATGCATGAAATAGTTATATAGACAATGTATTATGGTGTTAATTTCTTCATATACTAAATGAATCTGGTGTTCATGTGACTGAAAAGATTTAATTATGTTCTACAACTGGTTTAAAAATGAAAATCTTTTTTTTTTTTTTTTTTACTAAAAGAGTTTAAAACACATCTAAAAGTTTTCTCTTTAGCTGATAAACTTTTTCACATTGCCATATTTTGTAAAAAAAAAAACTTGTTATCTTTTATGCTTTTGACCCTATATCCCTTTAAGACCCCACCCGCATGATCGTGTGGGTTAGACATTCATTTAATTGTTTGCTTCTTAGTCGTTTATAATAAAAATTCGAATAGAACGATCGTTCTGTTTTGCAGATAGAGTAAAGTATCATTTTGTTATCAACAGGTAGCGGTTGAGGTCCATGTTTTACTTTCTATAGGCATGACTAGCTTTGTTTACAAATACACCGGGTCTTAAAGGGTTATACTACTTTGGGATAATAGTTTCCCACCATAGGTTAATTTTCTCATTATTGCTTTCTAAAGTGTTAGTGTTTTATTGGTTCTTCTGTACACATTAATGTATCCCAGCATTCCTACTCATTCTCCATACACCTGGGTACTACTACAGTCTTATTTTTTTGTCTGCTGTTGGAGAATGAGCACTGCCATATTTTTGAGTAAATCACTGTTTTCCTTTACCAAGTACTACAATTGATATAGTGTACATTCCACTTGTAACATACTACAACTATGAGAGCAGAAAGAAAACTTCTGCTCTCATGCTGATTTGTAGAATGTCTTTTTGTGACTGATGAAGAAAGATTTTGAAACGTGTTGCATTAGCTTCTTTTTATTGTTTCTTTAAAAGTGAGTTTCTTTGGCATTATAAAACAACATTTTAAAAGTCCTTATTTTTTTATGTTAAAAAAATATTTAGAAAAAAAAATCTTGATTAAAAACAAACTTTAAAATAGCTTAAGCGTTAAGGTTTAAGACAATGCAAACAACTTCCTTTTGGACACTTTCACTGAAGACGAAGTGATAAGTCGAGGTTGTATGTTTGAGTGACCTTCATGATCTCTAGACTTGACCGTGGCAGATTTTTGGTTGTGGGGATATTTAGTCTCATATGTACAAGGGCTCTGCAGCTACTTGGGTGGAATTGAAAGATGCCATTAGATGGACCATCGGTTGCACCACATGCTACACTCAGCTGTAATAGGCATATTGATGCACCTCACTTGCCTGATACCTGGTGGTGGTGGTCATGTTGAAACACTTTTACTTTAAAATAAATACGCAGTGTTGTGTCATTTTGATTTGTTTCATTGTCTGTTTGTGTTTGCCTGATTTGCATAAAACGTCTCATTATGACATGTGAGTGCCTTCTTTCAGTTACTTTTGGAATCATTTTTTTTTTATACATGAAAAAAAATATATTGTCCCTCTGATCATATTAACATAAACTGAAATTTTTTCAAGCATTACTTCTTTTATTATGAATTTTTTTAATTTTCACGAACTTATGACGCACCCTGTATATATTGATGTAAGAATGTATGCTTGAAAGACATCAGCATAGTTGCTGATTATATGGGTGAAAAGGGACATGTGCCCTTTCTGGGAATTTTTGTTGTGTACAATACTATCCTGAAAATATAAAATAAATAAGGGTTAAAATATATATTTAATGGGAGACCTATCCCTTCGATTGACTTCTGCAACCTCTATGATCAATTATGCCCTATCTGAAAATTTAAAAAGCTGGTACCTCTGGATATTAACATGAGTATGTAGCTGTTGATTTCTATTTTTTACAGCTAATTTTTGTATTGAATTGGGATATACAATGTTGCAATTTATTTTCCAGAATTTATTTTAGATTTGAAAAATGATTAATTTCAAAGTTCTATTTTTTTTTTTAAATCTAGATACCAATAACTCTAAACAAGATATTGCTCATTTAGTTGAATTCATCACTCAGTTAAAGCATTTGAAAATAAAAGGAAGCAATGAATTTTATAAAGAAAGCAACATAGTACCAAATTCCCTTTCCTTTGACCTTGCTTTGTTTAAGCATTTGGAAGTATTGGAAGTAAGTATGTAATGTACAATTCAATATATCTCTATAATCGTGTGACATTGGAAATTAAAACAGAAAAATTTCAACTTGTTTCTTTGTCTGATGTTACTGTTATTCTGCATTCTAGTTTGATCCTTTTTATTACAAAAAAAAAAAAAAAAAAAAAAAAAAAAAGAGGGAGGGGGGGGGGGGGTATTAAATTGTAGAGCTAAATAGTATTTTCATAATAATTTTTAAATACAGTTTCTTACTTTTACTGGCAATAGCAGAGTGCACAGTATTTGTTTCTGAAATACATGTTATGTCTGTTCTTTCAACAGATTTTTCTAAGATATTTTAGAATAGAATGATAAGCATATTTTTTTAAACTGGTATGAAGAATTTTTGAAGTAAACTTTTAAATATATCATTAATATACCAAGTAATTATGAAGAGAGAATCTTTGAAAATGACTCTTCATAGTTAGTAAAAATAGTTTTTATGATATTGAGGATTCATAAGGATCAATGATAAAGGAATTTTAACTAGGTTTTATTATAGTAAGATTATGTTTCAAATCCTCAAGGGGCTATGCACATATAGCGTTATCACTTTAGGGAGGAGGGGGGTGTCTGGCACTTCATATCATAAGATATATCTCTGGGGGGCGCATATATAGCATTATCACTTTAGGGAGGAGGGTGGATGTCTGGCACTTGATATCATAAGATATATCTCTGGGGGGGGGGAAGGGGAGTGGTTTTGCTTTTTGATATCGTTATCAATTTATTTTGATCCAACCAAACTTTTCTTTTTTCAGAAATATTTTCTTTGCATCCTAATAGTCTGTTATTTTTATTATTATTAATTTTTTATATATATTGTTTTATGAAAATACAAAGCTATTATTAAAGCCATTAAATGTTAATAAAATTATTTCGTTCCAAAATTTGGAATACCCCATCGTTTGGCATTCCTGCTTTTCTGCTATATGTACATATAATTTGCTGTTAGAGAAATCGTGAGCATAATATGTAGGAATTGATACATACTTGCGTTTACCAACAAAGAATGTTGTCCACTGTTTTGTTGATGATTTCTGCTTTTAACCGTCCCGGACAGGGGACAAGTGCAAGAAGACAATATTACTTTTGAATGCATTATGTAACAATAAGCCATTATTAAATACTTTTAAATAGTAACTAACTCTTTTAGATGTTATTTGATATAAATTTATTTCATCTATTGATATTTTATTGACTTCTTGAAACCGTAAAGTATGCAATTAATAAATGTATAATCATATGTGTATATCACTGCAAGCATATAAAAAGAAGGAAAAAGAAACTAAAAAAACAATTTTAGACATTGTTAATGATATCATTGGGTGGTGGTAGGAGGAGGGGGGTCGACAAATGATAACTTATGATATCGTAAGGGGTAGAGGAGTTCTAAAATTAGCAAAATGTTGATAACATTATATATGTATAGCCCCCAAAGTACATGAAAGAAGTTTTTCATTTATGTTCATTTTTATAATTTTTTTATTTATTTATAAATGTCTGTTACATTATATCAGTGAAATTTTAGGCTGTCAGAAACAAATCAATGAAATATTATAAATAGTTAGGAAAGTACAGGAATATGATGATGAAAATAGCTATTCCAATCATTTTTTGTAATGCAGATATCAATTTTTATCTCTTAAAGCAGTTATACCAATGAGTTTAACATCTGCATCCTAATAAGAGATTAAATAGCTTGTTTCTGTATTCTTTTTAGAAGTTCAAGTGAACCTATTAAGAATTTTTTGTACCGTAGGTTCAGGGTTTGTTGATATATATCAATGGATATATATCATGATATATATCTTGATATATATCCGATATTTATTTTTAAAATATCAAGATTTTTGATATTTTCGATATTTTCAAATTCTTGATATTTATTTTCAAAAAATCAAGATGTTTGATATTTTGTATATTTGATATTTATTTTTAAAATATCAATGTGTTAGATATTTTTGATGTTTTCTTCAGTCAAAACAAGTGTAAATGAAATTTTCAACTGTTATTGACTGTGCCATTC
Source organism: Maratus speciosus (assembly GCA_963932465.1). Taxonomy (NCBI): domain Eukaryota; kingdom Metazoa; phylum Arthropoda; class Arachnida; order Araneae; family Salticidae; genus Maratus; species Maratus speciosus. Next base: position 558,938,904 of record OZ010787.1, on the reverse strand, counting down.
TGTAGATAAAGAACTTTTGTCTCTGGCAGTCACTTTTTTAGGCAAAGAAGAAAATAAATATCTTTTTTAAGCTTTATGTTTGAAACTTTTATTTTTAAATGTTTCAAAATGATTTAGAACTAATAATTATGTGAGACAATTAATTCAGAACAGCCATTGAAAGATAAACTGTAATTTAGATAATCGTTTATATACAGCATTATTAGAAAATAAATCTTCTGATTTTGGTTCTGATTTGAGTCTAAACTGTACTACAGGTTAGGGAATAACAAATAGACTAGCTTACATTTATGTTAAAATTCTTCAATTTAAAAAAAAACCATTTTGTATTTAAAATTTTATTTTATAAAATATAAAACTTTCTCGATACTTGATACAAATCCTATAGTTTAGATACATATGCAAAATTGTATGCAAATATATGCAGATTGTATCTGTTTTCAATTAGTAAATCTTCAATTTTGTTCTAAGTAAAAAAAAAAAAAAAAAAGAGATGCATTTTAGAATATTATTGTTTAAGTTTTTATGTTAATTGCAGTATGTTTTAGTTTCTAATTTATATTATGCTTGAAAATATCCATTATCAGCAGTAAGTTGACTATTTTGAAAATATCGGATATATATCGAAAATATCGGATATATATCGAAAATATCGGATATATATCAAAATATCGGATATTTTTGATATTTTCGAAAATATCATGATATTTACGAACCCTGCGTAGGTTAGAATTTTGCTTCGCTGGAATGGTCCATATATTGATACCTTGTCTAACAAAAATAATTCATTCCAGAATCGCATTCATTAGCCAAAATTTGATTTTTTATCCATTAAAATATAACCACTGTGTTATGTTTGTATATGCATCTAATAAAACATATTCACTAGTGGAGTCTGAAAATAGCAAAAGTAAAAATCTTTACATCAAAACATTTCTTAACTGAAATATCACTAAATAAGGAATTTTATATCATGGTGACTGAAAAAATTGCAAAGTGGTTCCTCTTGTTTCAGATGAGAAAATAGAAATTAAATGTGCTTGTCTAATATGTGTACATGGGCAATAGTTTAATACTTAGTACAACTTTAATTCTTTGGTTATGAACTTAATGTGGTATTCATTTCAATATAGACCATATTTATTCATAGTTGAGGCATGCCAACATTTTTAGCTGGAGATTAGTTAACAAATTGCATTTGTATGTTAATTTCATGTTCTAATATAATGCATGATGACAGAGGGCTGGATGCTATATTAAATAATCGTCTAGTAAAAAAACTGTACTTTTAATCCACCAATGTGAATATTGCTATTCTGTGTTTTAATTTTTTTTTCTTCATTAAATATTTTGATAGTTTTTGATATTTTGTTGTTCTTTTTAACAGATTTATGACTGTAATTTAGAAGGAAATTTGATTTCAGTTGATGTGTTACGGAAAAAACTTACATATGTAGATATACAGAAATCTTTAAAAGATATATCTACCTTCTTATTGTGTGGAACATTACACTGGTCTCCAAGCAGTAACTCTCCTCAAACATGGCCAATATGGCATTGTATTACTCATGCAAATTTTAGTCACAATTCTCTCATCAAGATTGATCCTTCCATAGTAAGACTGATCATAAATTCATAATATATATTTAGTATATTTTTAATGTATTTCTTGTTTTAGTTTTAGTAATAATTTCATACTTTATATGTGCATTTTTTTCTTTACCTTTATTTTCAGAAATTACTCCCATCTGTTACTCATCTTGATTTAAGTTATAATGAAATTCAAATCATTGAAAATCTAGAGACTCTGTCAGATCTGTCAAGCTTAATTCTATCAAACAATAAAATAACAAATCTGGAATCCCTTCATACTAAATTAGGAAATATCCAAACCCTTTACCTCTCATCCAATAAAATTAAATCTTTACAAGGTAATTATTACTATTTGTAATCTTTTATTTTGTTATTGTATGTAAAATAAGTTTATTTAAAATGATGTGAGGCTGAAAGTATTTGCAATGCTTTGTCTACAAACAGTGCTGACCAAGTAGATGATCATTGTTTTGCTGTTTGTAAAAATAATACCGTAAAATCCTGTTAATCCACCCCCCAGTTGTGTCGAAAAATCATAATAATCAGAGGGGGGCGCTTACACGGGATTTTTCTGCAATCTTTTCACTTACTTTGCAGGAGTTTTTTGGGATATTTGATGAAAATTGCGGGTTTTTTTGCGATCCTTTAACGAAAATCACATCTTTTCCGTGACTCTTTGATTGAATTCACGTTTTTTTTTGCAATTCTTTGACGAAATGTGCGGGTTTTTTTCACGATCCTTTGTTGAAATGTTAATTTTTTTCATGATCTTTTGATGAAATGTTCGTTTTTTCGTGATCCTTTGATAAAATGTTCGGGTTTTTTCAGATCCTTTGATGAAATGTGGGGAGGGTTTTTTCGTGTTTCTTCCACAATCTTTTGATAAAATTTGCTTTTTTTCTTGTTCCTTAGATGAAATGTGCATTTTCATCATGATTGTTTGGTGAAATTCGCATTTTTTCCACGATCTTTTGAAGAAATTCACGTTTTTTCTGTTATCCTTTGACTTAATTTGCACCTTTTCTGCAATCCTTTGATGAAATGTGCGTTTTTATTCACAATTCTTTGGCATAACTCCCGTTTTTTCAGCAATTTTTTTTTACATAATTTGTGTTTTTTAGTGACCCTTTGACTGTGTTTTTGTTTTTATCTGACATAATTCGCGTTTTATATTATCATAATTTGCATGTTAATTCGCTATCTTATAACAACATTCGGGTTTTACTGCAATCCTTTGATGAAATGTGAGTTTTTTCGCAATCCTTTGATGTAATTTGCGTTTTATCAGTGATCCTTTGACGAAATTGGTGTTTTTTCTGCCATCCTATGACGAAACTGATGATTTTATCTGCAGACAGTTGACGAAATTGATTTTTTCGGAGACCATTTGTTGAAATTAACAATATTTTTTTATGTCAGATTTTTTTTTAATTTTCTGAAATGAATGCTTAATTTTTCAGAAAATTCAGAACAGAATCACCCCTAGGTTAGGAATATAATGTTTAGAATTGGCGGCCCTTTCTGATGTGGCAAAATAAAAATACTCTGAGAAAATTCTTGCTATTGATTTTGAGATATGGTGCAGAATTTTTTGGGGGGTAGGGGGTGGTTTCTCAAGATTTTTTGAAAATTTCAAATTTGTTTACAAAATGGGGGGGGGGGGGGCGTTTGATCAGGAAGGGCAGATTAACAGGATATTATGGTAATCTGTTTTATGTTGTTCATTTATAGTAAGTTTGCAGAGAAGAAAAGACCTTTTAAACAAATATTTGGTTTTTTCTAAATGGGTTTTCTTAGGAAAACAAATACAGTAAACTCCTTCAAATCTGCACAGCTTGAGGCCAGAGGTTGTGCAGATTTTAGAATTTTGTGATTTTCTGGTCTTCATTGCTTTGTTTATATTTTAAAAAAGTAATTTCATTATATTAATACATTAAAAATTATAATGAATGGTTACAATATAGTAAAAATAATTAAGTAAAATAAGAAACTAAAATAGTAAAAATGAAGATAATTTTAAGAATGATGAAATTGATTTAGGAATGATGAAATTGTTAAAAGTAAAGATCAAGTAAATAATTAATAATGTATAATTAAATATGCATAAATAAAGATGAGATACATTTTACTTCTATTATTCAATGAAACTTTCTTCATAAAGGTACTCTGTTAATTTACATCAAAATCATAAAATAAGGAAGTTTTATTTCAGGTTTAGGCAGTCTTAATAACCAAAAAAGCCTGATTAATACATAAATATATTTGGTAAAAAGATTGTGATTACCAGTGATATCAGCAATAGCTTTATTTTTTTTTTATCACAAATAAATTTATATTTCTTTCATGAAAAAACACGAGTTTATTCATATTATCAAGAATTACATATTAAAATAAATACAGAATGTTATAACACTAAGAAATTCTGTAATTTTGCCATTACATCTGAACTGAAATTTTCATTGTTTATATCTATGATGATGTGTCGATTTGAGGGAGTCTACTGTATTTATTTTACTTTTATAAAATTACCAAATCAGTGAAGAAAAGCACAAAACTGGAACTCATTTGCATAAACTGGCAGCCCTTATATTATTTTCAAATCCCTCTTAACCCTTTCAGACCCGATTTTAATGCTATGCGTAAAATATATATATATCATATTAAACTATCATAATAGGGTGCTAAAAAACATGCTAAAAGAAAAAATTAAAGAAAAAGTAATTATTTAAAAAAATAAGAAAATGTCCGCTGGAATGGACAACTGATCTATGAGGTTGCAAAAGTCAAATATTCAGCGCTTGAACTTCTCTTATGATTTTTGTTCTAAATATCAATTTCTTTATGTAACAAAGCTAGATAAAAAAGCTATAATAGTAAATAATGTTCAAAAATATAATATTTTAGTAATTTTATTACTTATTAGGAGGTACACAGCAATAATACACAGTTTTACAAAGTATTTTCACACATTCCTGGTTTTATGTACCAAAATAGATGAGTTTTATATTATTTCACATGGAAAACTAAAAAAACAATTTCTCCCTTTGTTGAAGCATAAATGCACTGTACATTTATTGCAGTAGATATGGGTTTTACCACTACAACCATAATTTTTAAACTGGGTTGCTTCGTGTTTATCATCAAATATTGGCAAATGATCTACACAATCATTGACAATCTCAGGATGAGACCTATCTACAATTACTCTTTGGCATATCCTTTTATTTTGCCTAATAGGCGATAATGATGATCTCTCCCTTTGTTTATTTTTTACTAAACCTGAGACAGATCTACTGGACAGAAAACCTAGACACAGATCTGAAGCTAATCTCGTTTTGAAATGTAGCAAATCTAGTACAGTAGACTCCCTCCAGTCCGCGACCCTAAAATCCGCGAACGCCTAAAATCTGCGTATTTTTTCAGATGTAAACAATGAAATTTACAGTTAGGGTGCAGGCACAAAATTCAAGATGGCGCCGAAATCAGCGACTACCGCCACGTTTTTTTTACTCAATTTTTTGTTAATTATTTTCTTTTGGCTATTACAGCTGATTTATTACTAAATAAATTTATATTACTTTTGATTTTTATATAAATTAGCATATCCATGTCAAAAATTCCAGGGCTCGAAATGGAAAAATCTACGAAACAGAACGCTATTTAAAAATTATTGTTGCCGATTTTTTTAAGTATAGACAAATTTCTTTCTAAACATACAAAGCAATATAAAAACAAACATTCAAGACTCTAAATAACAATGAAAACAGTAACAGAGAGCGCAATAAGCTATATTAAACAGTAACAATGTTTTAATAAAAGTATGAAACGGAACGATATTTACCATAATTTTACGAATCGGAACTTTATTTATCATAATTTCAAGAATTGGAACATCGCTCCGATTTGTTCCAGTACATTTCGAGCCTTGAAAAATTCCCCTTTATTGTATTTTCTGTAGAATATTAGCAAGTGTAAACTGTAGTGGAATTGTTTACTTTTCTTCCATTCATTTCCTTGTGTTTCAATATTTATTATTTTTTCAATATTACGTACGCATTTTAATATGTAATTCTGATTAATACGACTAAATGCAAGCTTTTTTATGAAGAAAAATATGAATTTACTTCCGAAAAAAATCTAATGGCCCTGTTTTGTAAATACAGTAAAGCGCTTATCTGTGCGCATAGGCGACTGAGAAAAATCTTGAGAAAGAGGAAATGCGCGGAGCGAATGCGCGAAGCAACGGAACAGGCAAATAAGTTTTAGTTTCGTTTTGAGATCGCAGCGTGAAGAGGCTACGTCAGTTTTCATCAATGTTGAATGCAGACACTTTTTTCCGGGAGGGATTTCTGTGGCTCCGGTAAGGGGGGGGGGGGGGATTGCACTTTTTGACCATTGAAAACACAATCTCAAATCTTCCGAGGGGGTGCATTTCATCCGATGGGTTTCATCCCAATGCTGCCCAAGCTAAAGCTAATGATTTACTGGTTTTTGCAAAGCAGTCTTTGAGTAACATCATTGATAATTTAGATGACAGTGAAGTTCTAGACTGGATTTCTTGTGACGATAACATCCCAACAGTAGAAACAAAATCTGACCAAAAAATAATTTCCAGTGCCCTGCATATTGATGCAGATTCTTCATCAGAAACTGAATCCGATGAAGAACTTGAAAAAATTAATCTTGAAGAAGGTCTAGCCATAGGAGAAAAATATTTGAGCTTCCTGAAGCAGCAGAGCTTTATATCTGAGCAACAGATAATGAATCATCAGCAGCTTCAGAATGCAATAACAAAAGAACGAAACAAAAAATTAAAGCAAACAACCATTTTATCCATGTTTCAAAAATATAAAATAAAAAAATAACTAGAGTTTGTAAAAAAAAAAAAAAAAAATTATTTTTCCTCATTATTATGTATATTTAGTATTGTATGTTTGTATTTAGTGTTATTTTATGTATATTTATATATTATTTTATATTTATATTATATTGTTTATTTATATGTGCATTTAGTATTGTATCTTAATTATTATTTACATGACTTCATTTTTAATAATTTCTTACTTTTAAACTAATAAATTATTTTAATATTTTACTTAATTATTTTAATGTTTCCCTTTATTGTAACCATTCATTATAATTTCCATTGCTCAACTACCAATCAAATTACTGTTCAAAAATGTAAACAAATAAATGACCAGAAATCCGCAAAATTCTAAAATCCACACAACCTCTGGTCCCAAGCTGTGCGAATTTGAGGGAGTCTACTGTATATTCTTTTTTTAAACTAAAGTGGCCTAAAGTGGCACAGTGTTTTTGGTATTCTAGCCAGCTATTAACTATTAATAAATCAATAGCATGGACTATCATATACATAGAGTCCATTTTTTTTATTTTGTGTGAATTTGATAGCAACTTACCAGTTGATCTAATTTATCTGTCGCACCCATATATTTGTTGTACAGCTTAACTACTTCCTGTCTTTCAATATGTATATTCTTCTTTACTCTTTTGTCCCACCTTTCAACTAAATCTTTATTTCATACACCAATAAAGTTGGATAAGAAAACAATAGGTTTATTGACATACCATTTCACTATAACTTATTTTCAGTCACTACTTACTAGCTCATCGCAGTGCCCCCTCCCTTCTTTTATCAATTCTTTCTTACTTAGAAATGGAGGATTTTTAAATCTATTTATTCTAATGGTTCCAGTTACATATATCTCTCTCTCTCCATTAAGACTTAAACAAGTTATAGGAAGATATATTATCACTGTCAATAAAGCAATCATCATCAGAATCCAATTTTTCAATATCTGATTCTTCAGCACTAGTGATGTATTCCAAAATTTCTTTTAAATCTTTAGAATTTTTCAAATTATATTCTTCTAAAATGCAAAATGAATATTTAATCCTCCTGATAACTTGTGGTTGTTTCAAAAATAATTCAAATGCCTAAAATAAATTCGATTACAAAAACATTATAATTCAATTATCTAAAGAATCACAACCACCTGTCTTGTATGTCCATTGTAATGGACATGTAATTTAGTTGCCATTTCCTATCTTCCTCCCAAATTTCGTAGCTGTACATCCAGCAGTCTTATCAGAACACTGTCAACAGACGCACACGCACAAACTTCTTTCCTTATTATTATAGATATTTGATTTATGTTGCACTGTAAAATCCACAGCCAATTTATGAACCAATTTGTATGAAACTCAGCATGTGTACAGAGCATATCAATGTCTCAACAGAGTTCCTTGGCCTGCTTCAACCATCATCTTGTTTCAAAATGGAAGCCTGAAGAAGAAAATAGAAAAATTTCAAATTCAAAAGATGTACAAAATAATTAGAAATTCAAAAAGTTTTTCTTTTAAATATTTGACATTGATACAATGATTCCAGAGCACTTTTTTCTCATCTCTATCTATAAACATGGCTGAGATATAACAGTTTGAAATTCTAGGGTGGCTGATATTTTGAAACAATCTTACATTTATCATGCTGTAACACTCATGATTATGAACAGATTTGGATGAAACTCAGTATGTGTACAGTAGGGTAGGCCGAAAAAAACTTTTTTTTCGATTTTGGATGATGGGTAGTGCAGAAAAGTTGCCACTGGTGGCACTAAGTTCACACAAAAAAATTGAGATTTTTCAGACAATTTCTTCATTTGCCGCAAATGGCTAAGTTTTGCTCAAATGCTGATTTTTGAACTTTATTAGCAAAATTTTAAAACATGATAAATTTAAGTTATTTTAGCTGAATTTACTTGAAATGTCATGTTTAAATAAGCTCTGATTATGTGTATTATTTAATAGTTATGTTCATTTTGAATTAGTTGACTTTTATAGCTTTTTCACGTATAAGTGAGCAGGAATTGTGACAACAGGGAATAAGGATCTCGTCATCGATAAAGATTTGGTCAGGAGGCAGAAAAAGTAACTTGGAAAGAAGATACAGGAGGAGGAAGATCTTGGAAGAAGAAAAATTACAAGCATCTTTTTTAATAGTAGAAAAAATAAAACGATCTTTATAGAAAAAAAGGGGACTACCAACACTGTCAACAGAAAAGCGAAACAAATATAACCATGTTGTCTGAACGTGGTTCGAAATATTTGGGTCACTTGACACCTCCTTCTGGTCATTGCGGAGAAATAGCAAAATCATTATATAATTTTCTAAGCCAGAATAAATTCTGCTTTGGAATAAAATCAAGAAGAGAACTGCAACATTTGATGTGTATTCTTCATACAAACGAGCTTCCACTCTGACAGCGACATCAACTGTCTAAACTAGATGGTAGAACCATTTGACCTAAGACCTTTATGAACTGAAACGGAGCTAGATTAATAGAGTACTTAAATCTTTAGCCTTTTGCATTTCTGATGTCCATGAAACAGGAATAGGCTCGTAGAAATGGACACGTACATTCTCACATGCCATTAGTGATATGTGCTACATATTTCTCTTGATGTTGCCACTTGTTCCCTTTTTTCTATGAAGATCTTGTTATTATTTCTACCATCAAAAAATAACGTTGTAATTTTTCATCTTCCAAGATATTCCTCCTCCTGTATCTTTTCAAGTTTCTTTTCCTGTCTCCTGACCAAGTCTTTATCAATGAGGAGATCCTTATTCCTATTTGTCACAATTCCTGCATCCTGAAGCACAGATGAAGATCTTTACACAATTTACCTACATGATATACCAGTTCTATATCCGGCGAACGCTGTGTGAGAAAGGGATATGCATTTGGGAGTGTCTGCTTTTGAAGGCCCTGGTTCAAATTCTGATTCAGATGAACTGCCTGCTTCAAAGTTCCAACTTTTTGAATCTTCTGAAAATAGCTGTATTTTAGAGCAGAAAAATAAGTAACATCCCATCTTGCAGTTACTCCCATTTCCTATTTCCTACCTCATCCTCATGATGACTGATTGCGTTTTTATTGGTTTCTACCCTACATTCTCCTCTCCTTCCAGAATTGCTGTCAAGACATGCTGTGGTCTGGCATTCAAATATGTGACTCTGAACGCATCAAAAACCGAAGGAAGAGCGAGAAACATGATAAAGACAAAAGAGAGAAACCGACAAAACGAACCAAACAATACTTACAATTTTTGCTCACTTATATGTGAAAAGGCTATAAAAGTCAACTAATTCAAAATGAACATAACTATTAAATAATACATAATCGGAGCTTATTTAAACGTTTCATACACTAAACATGACATTTCAAGTAAATTCAGCTAAAATAACTTAAATTTAACATTTTTTTAAATTTTTGGTAATAACGTTCAAAAATCAGTATTTGAGCAAAACTTCAAGCCATTTGCAGCAAATGAAGGAATTGTCCGAAAAATCTCAAATTTTTTGTGTGAACTTAGTGCCACCTGTAATATATGTATACTTGTGGCAGCACCTATTTATTATTCAAGTTTTGGTATGTAATGGCAACACCATATTTTAGAGAGCTGAATGGCAACACTAATTTGTTATTATGATGGTATGTGCTGGAGCTGTTAGTACTCTCTTGTAATCACGATGCATGCCGTGATATTAGCCCAGATAATATGCTACTAAATATAAACTTATGTTATTAATAAACTTAATTCCATCTCAAGAAGTCTCTTCGTCAATAAATCCAAACATGTAATATGGTGTCAGTTCGTATTTGACTTGGATGGAAAGACTATGGTCATGGAGATGGAGATTTCTAAGACGTTGAGCGATCATGCTGTTGTGCAAAGGAGGTTGAAAATGGCTTTAAGTGGAACTTTTGTGTTCTTTAATCATGTGGTAAATAACAGTGAACTCTTGTGTTGTAAATAAATATGGATAGTTTCAAGACCCTGGTGAATTGACGTTCAGTGCGCCAAATTTATCGGACAACTGGCTGAAGTGGAAACAAAAGTTTGATAACTTCATGTTGGCCTCTGAAAAGAATGGATAGGACGATAAAATTAAAATAGCCATTCTACTGATCGTTATTGGTGATGAAGGCATCAGCATATTCAACACTTTTCGCTTTGAAGATGGAGAAAACAAAGAAAAATTTGACGTCATTAAGAAATTTGAAAACCACTGCTTGCCCCAAAACAACGAGGTATTTGAACGCTTCAATTTTTTTTCCTGCTCTCAGAAAGATGGACAAGCCATAGATGTATATCTGACAGATTTAAAGACATTAGCCTTGTCATGTGGATTTGGAGAACAAGAATCGAGCATTCTGTGAGATCGAATAGTACTTGGAATTCGGGACAAGGGCTTACAGGAAAGACTACTTCAGGAATCGGATCTTATGCTGAAGAAAGCTGTGGACAGCATTCGAGCCTGTGAAGTTAGTAGGGAACAGATGAAGACCATTAATGACCCCAAATGCAGTGAAGTTAATGTGGTTAGTCAAAAGAAAAAAGCCATGAACTTAAAAAAATTTTAGTGTCTGTAAATCATGTGGAAGAAAACATGTGAAAGGACAGTGTCCAGCATACAACAAACTGTGTAATCTTTGTTAAAAAAAGCATCATTTTGCTGTTGTTTGCAAGAGTTCAAATAAGGTAAGCCAACATAGAAATAATTTTCAAAAAGTTAATGAGGTAAATTGCTCTGATATTAATTGTTTGTATATTGATAATATTTTAATTAATGTTGATACTGCAAATTCAACTGAGAAAGAATGGTATAAAACAGTAACAGTTAGAGATCAGTAAGTAAATTTTAAACTAGATACAGGTACTCAAGTTAATATTCTTCCTGTGTCAGTTTTTCAATCCTTTGATTTAAAGTTTAAAAAAAAATTTGATCCCAACTGATATTGTCTTATTATCATATGGTAATCATAAGCTGAAACCTGAAGGGTGCATTATGCTAACATGTATTACTGATAAATGTTCTAATGTAAAGTTAAATTTTGTTGTTGTGGATGTTAAGGCTAAGCCTTTATTGGGTTTGCAGGCATGCCAAGAGTTACAGCTGATACAATTAATTGATGAAATTAATTTAGATTCTAAATTAAATATAATTAGTAAGTATCAAAATGTCTTTGAGGGTTTAGGTAAATTTCCTGGCAAGCCACATCACATTGAAGTGAAAAATGATGTGAAACCCATTATAAATCCACCACGAAGGGTACCTCAGTCCCTTCATAAAGAGCTAGGAAAAACTCTTGATGAATTGACAAAGTTAGGCATTATATCCCCTGTAAATGAATCAACAGATTGGGCCAGTAGCCTTGTAGTGGTAGAAAAGCCAAATGGCAAGTTGAGAATTTGTCTTGACCCTAGAAACTTAAATAAAGCCATTAAAAGGGAGCATTGTGTTAGTCCTTCTGCAGATGAAATCATTAGTAAACTTGAAGAAAAACAGTGTTTTTCAGTACTCGACTTAAAAGAGGGATTCTGGCAAATTGTGTTAGATGAAGCTAGCTCAAAATTGTGTACTTTTAATTCTCCTTTTGGTCGTTACTGCTTTCATAGATTACCTTTCGGAATCTGCTCTGCACCAGAGGCGTTCCAAAAAACTAATTTTAAATTGTTTGGTGATATATAAGGTGTTGAAATATATTTCGATGATTTAATTATAGGAGGTAGGACTAGAGAGGAACATGACCAAATTCTTTTGAAAGTTTTAGAGAGAGCACAATCAAATAACATAAAGTTTAATTCTGACAAATTTCAGTTTAGAGTAAATGAAGTTAAATATATGGGTTTAATTATTTCTAAGGATGAGATTAAAGCTGATCCTAGTCATGTTAAGGCAATTAATGAGCTTGAGAAGCCATCATGTAAACGTGATATCAAAAGGCTATTGGTCATGGTTAATTTTTTAAGTAAATTTTTACCCAATGTATCAGCTGTAACAGTCCCAATGAGAGAGAGAATTGTTAAAAAATAATGTAGAGTTCCAGTGGAACCATGAACAAGAGACTAGTTTTGAAAATATCAAAAAATTAATAAGTTCAGCTCCTGTTTTAAAAGTGTTCAATCCTTCATTACCTATAACTGTTCAGTGTGACAGTTCACAAGGTGGACTATGTGCCTGTCTCTTACAAAAGGGACACCCAGTGTGATTTGCATTTAGAAGTTTGAGCGAGTGTGAAACAAATTATGCTCAAATTGAGAAAGAATTGCTCACAATTGTATTTGCATTTGAAAAAAATCATAATTTGTTGTATGGTCACAAAGTATTAGTTGAAAGTGATCATAAACCTCTAACGTCAATTGTGCACAAGCTCATTGGTAGAATTACCACTCGCTGGCAACGCATGTTGCTTAAATTGCTTAAGTATGATTTTACTATAAAATATGTCCCAGTTAGTAAAATGTACCTTGCTGACACTTTATCAAGAGCAAGTTTAAAAGATATGGATGAAGAAGACCCGAAATGCTAAATGTGGTACACTCTGTTGCAAAACTCTTGCCGATGAGTGAAAACAAATTCAAAAAGTTCCAAAAGTTAACTGCTCAAGATGAGGAACTTCAGTTAGTTTATAAATTTTTAAAGGAGGGTTGGCCTAAAAGTAAAAAATTAATTCCTAAAAACTTCTTTGCTATTATAAAGTTAAAAACAGTATATATGTTGCTGATGGCCTAGTATTTTTAGAGGATAAAATTGTGGTGCCAAATGCACTCAGAGGCAGGACATGTTATTTCTTATTTATGAATCACACTTAGGCATAACAAAATGTAAAAGCAGAGCTTGAGAAATAATGTACTGGCCAGGCATCACCAGAGATATTGAAGAATTAATCAGTAAATGTAGTGTATGTGAAAATTTTCGAAAAAAATAGGTATTGATCTCATGTATTTACTTAACATAGATTACCTTGTAGTAGTTGATTTTTTCTCCCAAGTGGACAGAGGTAGTAAAAGTTGATAATAAGACCAGCAAGGATATTATATTTAAACTAGAAATTATTTTCTCAAGATTTGGTATCCCTGAAACAATAATTTGCGGCAGTAATCTGTTCAATAGTTACAAATTTAAAAACTTTGGGAAGGAATGAGACATAGAAATTTCCTTCACTAGTCGAAATTTTCCACAAAGTAATGGGATGATAGAAAAGGCAGTTGGCATTACTAAAGTCATTTTCAAAAAAGCCTTTGAGGACTTCCAAGACCTGCAATAGGGTTGCTTGAATATAAGAACACACCTATTATCCACAACGGGAGAGGGGGTATCGTGTGTGACAAGACAACCTGTGCCATAGGAAGAGATGAAGGAGGCCAAAAAGTATGAAATTTGTATGATGTATGGTAGCCTTGGGTAATTTTCAGACAGAGGAATGTGGGGTAATTAACAGACAGCAATAATACTCGCTCACTAAGCAGAATCTGACCAAAACAGTTTTCATTTTAGTTAAATCAACTATTTTTCTATTTAAATTAGTAGTATTTTCTTAGTAATTAGCAGCTTACTCTGTCTTCTAGAAAACTGGTTTCCTAAATGCTATAAAAAAAATTCCTGTTTAACTTTTTGTTCCATTGATTTCAAATTTCAATTTCTCGGGTGTGGCAACTCTAGCACAAATGCAACTTTGTTTTTGGATACTAGGGTATGTTATCTTTTTGGAAGCAGCAAAATAATGTTATTTGGATGTCCACATGGGAAAAAATTGAATTTTTAAAAAAGTGGAGCTTTTAAGAAACACTGGGGTAATTATCAGACATCCTTCGGGGTAATTTCCAGACAATAATATGTATTACAAAATGCATTTTGATTGATCCTACATGGTAAATTAAGTATTTACAAGTGATTTAAAATGAGTTGTATGGTAAAATATAACTTCAAAAGGTTATCTATAAATTAAAATGAAAATACTGAGTGGAGTTTAAGCTAAATTAGGAGATTTATGAAGAAAGTGAGAGATGCTATTTCAAAATCAAATATATAATATATGCTGTATCATGGCCAAACTCGATCGCCTGCCTTATACAGCCTTCACAATATCCTTTAGTTTCGAAATCATTAAAGACTATGGTTGCTGCCAGATGGTTGCGAATACCTACTGTAAATTGTATTTTCTTTACTGTAAATAATGCTTATTAAGTGTTACTTTCATACATAAAAATACGAAAAATGTCTCTGTATATGCATTATAAAATGTATAGATAATATATGTATATTTTGCCTCAGTGTTTTTTATACTGCAAACATTAAAACTGAAGGATTTGGAGATAAAATAAATACAATGCATTAAACGTACGCAACTAAAAATATATTAAATAACATGCTACTATAACACAGAAAACAAAGATTATAAGTAAATTTCTGCATTTGTTTTTGTTTTTATAAATTTTTTAATTAAATTGCAAATTAAAATTTTTTTAAATATTATCTACTAGTTTCAAAATATTAAGAAAATTAACCAAAAATTTTTCAAAAAACCAAATTATTTTCAAATCAGGATAATTTTTTAAACCATTCAATTATTTTTTGCACCAGACTTCTGATGTAAAATATAGATATATAAAGTTGATTGCGGGCAACTTTCGATATTAGTAAACATTAGAGGTACTGAAAATGAAGTGTACAGGGAAATAGAAAAATAATAATAATTATAGGTTTCTATCATTTTTAGAAAAAAAAAATTAAAAAAACAGGGAAAATTATAAAATCAAATGTTTGAATTTTAGGCAGTTATAAAAACTATAATAAAAAAATATTTACACAATGTTGAGAGAATAAGCAAGTTTGCTGGTATCCGGCAACCAACTCATAATGAAATTTTTTTTTTCAGAACCTTGATTATTTTTGCATGATTCTTAATTAATTAAAAAATATATAGATATATGTACATTGCAAACAGTTTTCAATAAATTTGGCCATTATATGTGTTGATCTGAAATATTCAAGCATGTAGAAAAATAGCAAAATTACATATAAAGTTAAATATTCGAATTCTGAACACCGATGGTATAAAACTATGATACAATTAAAAGAATATTTGCATGCTTCATAATATCAACAAAATAAGCAAGTCTTTTTGCCAATAATCAGCAATCAACTCATATCGATTTTTTTTTTCAAAACATTGATATTTACATGATTCTTAATTATTAAGAAAATATACATGTCTGCACATTGCAAACAATTTTCAATAAATTTGGCCATTATATGTGTTGATCTGAAATATTCAAGCATATATAAAAATTATAAAATTACATATAAAATTAAATATTCTTATTCTGGACAGTCGTGGTATAAAAGTATATGATTAAAATAAAAATATATTTACATGTTTCATAATATAAAAAAATAAGAAAGTATTTTTGCCAATATCCGGCAATCAACTCATATCAATTTTTTTTTTCAAAACATGGATATTTACATAATTCTTAATTATTTAGAAAATATGTATATCAGTACATTGCAAACAATTTTCAACAAATTTAATCTTTATATGGGCTAATCTTAACTATAAAAGCTTATAGAAAAATTACAAAATCACATGATAAAATTAAATATTCTAATTCTGGACAGTCATAAAAGTGTATGATAAAAATAAAAATATATTTACATGTTTTATAATATAAAAGAAAATAAGCAGGTCTTTTTGCCAATATCCGGCAATCAAATCATATAGATTTTTTTTCCTTTCTTTAAAAAAATGGATATTTACAGGATTCTTAATTTAGAAAAATGTAGATAGGTGTACATTGTGAACAATTTTCAATAAATTTAAATATTATAGGTGCTTGTCATGAAATACGGGAAAACAAAAAACTAATAATAAATAAATATTTTTTTCATGCTTCATTATTTTAAACTATCAACAAGTCTTTTATTTTCTTTCAATAGTTTGTACTCAAAATTTGAGGGAAACTCATGAAAAGAAATTTTTGGAATTTTTTTAGTGAATCGTAAGTGCAGTATGGAACACAGCAATGAGCTGGTTTTTACTAAAAAAAATAAATAAAAAATCACAATTTCAGTTAAATTATACCCAAGAAAACACAAGTGTGCTAAGCTAGGCAAATTCTTCATTAGACACAATAGGTAAAAGTACCCCCTGCTAATTCTCTGGAGAGAAACTCTGATTCCCCGAAAACAAAGGGATTTCAACTTTTTGTTACGGCCGTATAAGAGAAATTGGGTTTGACCATTGCTGTATATTATTATGACCAAACATTCTATCTGGGACAGGTACAAAACTTGTTCCATAAAGATGACTATGAGAGAAATCTGTTGGAAGTTGAAATGAAATTTTTAAACTGGCTTGGGGATGATCGTTATTGGTGGCCAAAAAAAGATTAAGTTGAAATTGTTGCAAAGTCCTTTTTTTTTTTTTTTTTGCATCTATTAAGACTAAAACTGTTGATCCTTTCCATGTTAAAACTATTGAAGATGTGAATGAATTGTAAAATAATGTTAAAAAAATTTACAGTGATATCTTTACTGTAAAAGAAAACTACAATGCTTAGGCCTGTCAAAATTAGTGCTGTGTAAAAATTTTATTGTAGTGTGAAAAAGCAGGTTATGCTAATAAAATTTTTATTTATTTATTATTATTATTATTTTTTTTTAAACGACATTGGTGTCAGTTTTATGTTCTTACTTAATGCTGATTTTTATTCAACCATCAGAACTGTTAAAAAAGTCTGAAATTCTTTACTGATTTAAATAAATTTATATAAAACAGATATAGCTACAGTAGCTTTGTCTGAAAAGTTCTATATAACTTACTTTTATTCGCAAAAATATAAACGGATTTCAGGCGTACAGTTACAATTGCGTTTACATGCCTTTTTTCTGTATTCAGAATGGTCCAATAAGTATCCCATTTTGTGTCATAACATTTTACAATGGTGTCTCTTAATTACCATAGTCGGTGTTCAAATCTTATCCCTAAAAAGCCCCACAAATAGCTGTCTGGAAATTATCCCAAACCACGAGGAAATTTTCAGACAGGATTTTATTTTTCATTATTAATGCTAATTATCTGAAAATGCTTCAAAATAATCACCAGGCATGTGATGATTTTACCAAGAAAAGTTAAAAGAAATAGTCATTGATTCCTGAGTAATTGCAAAAGTTTTGTTTTTGTCTGAAAATTACCCCAGGTTACCCTACTTAATGGATGATTCCTCTTTTAATTATATTTTTATTGCTTGTAAACTTTATATCAGGGTCCTTTTGTAATTTTGTAATAAATGTAAGACTTTTAAAATTCAACATTTTTTGCTGTTAGTAATATCATTTAAATGTATTTTTAGAGCAAAATATGTTTTTCACATGCTTAAAAACAATTCATGCTTGAGAGAATTAAATAGCTGTAACTAAAAAAAAAAGTCTAGGTCACATCTGTATATTGAAGTGCTTGCTCACATGTCTATGTGTTAGGTTGCTGTTTAATAGTCAAGAACTATATAGTTTGAATATCAATTTAGTAATGAATGTTGGATTCCAGTTTGGTTAGATTCAAAGGTTGGATGGAAGTTCTAGCCATAGCCCTCATGTGCAAAATAATCGTAGTGCTGCAAACTAACCAGTGATCTTAAAATGGCAACATATTTGAAAAATTTCAACATAATTATTTAATTTGTATGCCAGAAACCAAATTTAGACATTCAAATAAATTTTTCATGAAGCTACATGGTTTGAAGATTTTCAATATTTGAAATTCAGCTGATTTTGAGGGCAGTCATCTTAGACCTATATATTACAAAAGAAGGTATTATCTGTAAAAGCAACAGCTATTTGTGCCAAAAGAATCAAGTAAAGAAATTTTGAATATATTACATGTGTTCCATGGAGGCATGGTTTCTACCAAAATTTTATTTTATAATATATTTTGAGAATATTTTTATTGGTTCAACTTAAATAGAGAAGTCGAAGAATTTGTGTCAAGAAAACCAAAAAGAAATTTGTATGTAGCAAAAAGAGAATATGGTGGTGTGTACAGAAGACATAAATATATTTGACAAATCTGAAGATCCAAGAACCTGAATGGTCAAGAACAGTTGAAGGTCTTTACATGATGATAGGTGTGATTCTACTCATATTGTCAGTCAACATAGTGTACTTGAAACAAGATCATCCCCGTGTAAAGTTGTCAAACTTCTTCACTATAGCTACAATTAAAATTGCCTTAATTAAAAAAATTGTTATCTTTGGTCACAATTGAAAAACTTATTTTATTGTAAACTTTCCTTTATATAAATTGATAAAGGTCACATTTCAAAAGTAAAAGTTTTTTTTTTTTTAATAAACAGGAATGTTAAATATTATTTGTTCTTCTCACTAGATGACTGCACCAGTCATGTTTACTTTTGATTTATATTTCAATATTTTTATATTTTCAATAACATATTTGAAAAATTTCAACATAATTATTTAATTTGTATGCCAGAAACCAAATTTAGACATTCAAATAAATTTTTCATGAAGCTACATGGTTTGAAGATTTTCAATATTTGAAATTCAGCTGATTTTGAGGGCAGTCATCTTAGACCTATATATTACAAAAGAAGGTATTATCTGTAAAAGCAACAGCTATTTGTGCCAAAAGAATCAAGTAAAGAAATTTTGAATATATTACGTGTGTTCCATGGAGGCATGGTTTCTACCAAAATTTTATTTTATAATATATTTTGAGAATATTTTTATTGGTTCAACTTAAATAGAGAAGTCGAAGAATTTGTGTCAAGAAAACCAAAAAGAAATTTGTATGTAGCAAAAAGAGAATATGGTGGTGTGTACAGAAGACATAAATATATTTGACAAATCTGAAGATCCAAGAACCTGAATGGTCAAGAACAGTTGAAGGTCTTTACATGATGATAGGTGTGATTCTACTCATATTGTCAGTCAACATAGTGTACTTGAAACAAGATCATCCCCGTGTAAAGTTGTCAAACTTCTTCACTATAGCTACAATTAAAATTGCCTTAATTAAAAAAATTGTTATCTTTGGTCACAATTGAAAAACTTATTTTATTGTAAACTTTCCTTTATATAAATTGATAAAGGTCACATTTCAAAAGTAAAAGTTTTTTTTTTTTTTTTTTTTTAATAAACAGGAATGTTAAATATTATTTGTTCTTCTCACTAGATGACTGCACCAGTCATGTTTACTTTTGATTTATATTTTATATAACTAACTGTAACCTGTAACTGTTGTAGTTTTATTTTCCATCATCAATGTATGAAGCATTATGTTATTTCACAGTTTATTAAATCTTATTATTTATTGTTTAGAATCAGTACATCTTAGCATCTTAAAGAACTTACATGATGTAATTTCATTACAGTCACATGTGATGACTATTGCATGTATGGCTTAGATATAAATTGCTTTCAATGCATGACACACTTCACAGCAGAGCATAATTAATTTGCATGAGTTTGTGAAATACACTGTAAAATTTTTCCTTAAAAACAGTTTACTTGAAATCAGTACTTTGATAAATGCAACTCTTTAAGTAACCTTACAGCCATTGAGTGAATGGAAGATAATGCTAAGATATTAGGAATGTTTTTCTAATTACTGTGTTTCTATAAAGTTTTCCCATTGTAGGTTTCATACATGTTAAGCAATGTAAGGAGGTACCTCATTTTACATAAAAATTATGGTATTAAGATAATTCTTTTGTTGAAGTAATGGAAGTGCAATATTCTGGAACAAATCTGTATAGCTAAAGCATTAACACTAACAGATCATTTCATGGTCTAAAGCTATATTTTTTTCAAAGAAGTAATGACTAATGCAATAGAATTTGTTAGAAAATGTGAGAATTTATTTGAGACTAAATTTGCAAGTACACATCTTTCAAATACCATTCAGATAAAAATTAACCTCATTATTTATGCTTTACATGACCTACAGTTATCCTAGCAATGAACATTAAATATTTACTACATATCCTGTAATTGAGAAATTCATTAATGTAGGTTATTTTATGAAGATAAAATTTTAAGACATTGCTCAGAACTCATTATACTGTTAAATATGTCATGGCTAAGTCCTATAATATTGCAAGGACATTGTTCTGCCATAAGCATTTAGTGTTGCCTGTTCTACTATTGCAGTTACAGTTTCTATCATTCTCTGCATTTTTTAAAGTCACTAATGCACTTAAAAAAATTTTTATGTACAGATAAGATTTATTAGTGGTAAGCAGATCATTCATTGAAGATTTGAAATTGCTAGGGAACCTTATACAATTTTTTTTACAATTACAATGCCTTGAATTTGACAGAAGCATTGTTGTTTCATTGATAAAAATAAGTTTTAAAGTAATACCATGTTCACACTGGGATATCGAAACTATCTTATACCACCGAACTCTCTTAAACACTCTCAGAGAGTTTCAACTTTCTTTGGACTAGAGACAGTCATGACCATTCAATCTTACTGGCTGTAAAGCTTTGCATTAACTGATTGGGTGTTGTGCATGTTTTTATCTTAAGCGCATGCACAAACAACACAGTGACATTCACTGAGTTATCTTAGGTGAGTTTTTCGATGTGAACAGGTTTCCAATTCCGGGAGGGTACCACCTCAAAACTAAGAGAGTTTGGTGGTTTAAGATAGTTCTGATATCCCAGTGTGAACAGGGTATAAAGCTCAATGTAGTAGATGATTGCTAAAATCAGCATTTGGTGGGGAAAATTTACCTACACTTCCTTATATAGGCGAAAGGATTTCATTAAGTTTAATTTATTAAATTTTTTTTAATAAACCAAAGCTTCTAAAGCTATCATCTAAAGCTTTTTAATATACTAAAGTTCTAAAACCATAGCACAATTTTTTTCTCTATTGGCCAAAATGTGAACTTCTTTTTTCCTTAGAAATTAAAGCCATATACTCAGGAAAGTATATGTATAAAATTTGATTGTGTTTTGCCCAGTAGTTTTTACATTAGAGGGAGGTCTAAACACCAATTTGATCAGCCTATGTTTATCTTGATACTGACTAGTCTGGTCAGTATTAAAGGTGACATAGAAGTGAGATTTGCTGATTAGTGTTTTTATTTTTTTGTGGATACTTCCATTACATCTTTAGACATGTCTTTATGACTAAAAAAAAAGTAAATTTTGTTACTTTTCATTGCCAGATTTTATGTATCTATTTTTTTTTTTTTTTTTTTTAATCACTCTACATGCATCAAATTTATAATAAAATAGAAATGGTATCTCAAAAGAAAAGAGGCAACCTCACTTTAGTTTACAAACTAGACATTTTTTTGCAGATAATTTATCCAATGTTGATAGGTAAGCAAATTCTACATTTATCTCAAAATAAGCAAAATTCAGTTTACATTCTTCTAACACTAAAAGTATCAATATTTATTTTCAACTTTTGTAAGAAAAATGGTTTTTAAATAACCTGATTGTAAGATGCTATCTATTGCATCATTAAAAGAGGAAAATCCTTATAAAATTAAGACCCAACACATTATTTTTATTTATAACTGCCCTATAAAATGAAATTTTAAATAATGTAACAAATTTCATGAGAAAACAATAAGCTTAACATCTTATTTCATTGAATCTAAAATTATCTTTAAGTATTTTGTTGCTTTGTTCTATAATAAACTTGTATTTGCAATACTTCTGATTTAAGAAATTTTGCATAAATTTCCTTACTTCTTCTTTTGTTGAAAAGTAAGATTTTCTTATGGATATGTATAATCTGTGAATAAAATCAAATTGAATGTACACTGAATCAAGAAAAATTTAAGCTGTCCTAATTTTGTGTAGGTTATTATTATCATATTATACAGTATAGGACCAAGGGCACCCATATAGGGGGCAAGGAGGGGCTCGACCCCCCCCCCTCCCCTAGATTTTGGTTTTAACAAACTTTTTAAAAATATAAATCAGTTGCAAGATATGAAAATTTTAATTTGTAAAGACAAAGCATAATAAAACCTCCATCGACAAAATCCGGAAGAATTTTCCGCTTTAGACGGTTTTCCGTCTTAGCAGGTATAATTGTTGGGAATTCATTTTGTCATAACCATGATTTTCTTTTGTTTTAAAGCTGAATTCTGCTTGAAACAGGTTCTGTTTTCATGGGTTTTTGATTAGTGCTGTCGACTAGAGCTTCTTACAAAGAGTAAAAACACAAGATAGGAAACAAATTTCGTTTTAGACAGTTTTTATCTTAGCGAGTGTTACTGTGTGGGATTTTTTCCCTAGAAGACGATAACACTTTTTCTGCATTAGGGAGGATTTCGTTATAGACAGGATCCATTTTCACAAGTAAAACGAATTTTGCGAAAACAAAACGCTGAGGAACTAGAGACAGATTTAACAATAATCGGTCATCAATCCGAAAATTCGAACATAAAAAGTATCACGGAAGAATATCTCAAATTTTGACAAATAGTCGCCAAAAAAATCAATTCCGTCGATAGTTTGCAGAAAAATTTACCAATTTCGTCAAAGGATTGTGGAAAAAGGACGAATTTCATCAAAAGATCGCGAAAAAATGCAAATTTCATCAAAGGATTGCAAAAATCTCGAATTTCGTTCGAGAATCGCGTGAAAAACGCGTATATCGTTAAGGAATAGCAGAAAAAATGCAAATTTCGTCAAAGAATAATGGAAAAAACCCAAATTTCGTCAAAGAATGATGGAAAAAATGCAAATTTCGTCAAAGAATTGCAAAAAAACACAAATTTCTTCAAGGATCGAGGGCAAAAAACAAATTTCGTCAAAAGATCACGAAAAACTGAAATTTCATCAAAGGATCGTGAAAAAAGCAAATTTCGTTAAAAGATCATGAAAAACTCAAATTTCATCAAAGGATCGTGAAAAAAGCGAATTTCATTAAAAAAAGGTCAAAAACGCTAATTTTGTTCAAGAATCAAGGTAAAAACGCAAATTTCGTCAAAAAATCGAAGAAAAATCGCAAATTTCGTCAAACAAGCGTAGAAAAAAAGCGAATTTTAAAAAGAATCGCAGAAAAAACAAATTTCGTTCAAGGATCATGGGAAAACGCAAATTTCATCAAAGAATTACAGGAAAAATGCAAATTTCGTCAAAAGATTGCGAAAAACGCAAAGTACCTTAAAAATTTACTAAAATGCATGATAGCTTTGGAGGAAGTTGTAATTTTTCTCAGCCCCCCCTAAAATTAATCATATGGGCGCCCTTGTATAGGACCCATTATCCAGAATTCCAAAATCCGAAAGGACCCGAAATCCGGAAAAAAAAATATTTTAAAGTTTTCTAAATTTGTAAATTTTTACTAAAATTTTGGAATTTCTAAAAATTTTCGAACTTTTCACAGATTTCTAATTTTTTTTTCAGTCCATTGTGTTTCAATGTGTAACCACTAAAATATGTTACTACTTCAGCAGCAGGAGGAACATGGAGACCTCCCCCCCCCCCCGAAATTAGGAAAAAAATCCTTTTTCTCTCAAATGTTAGTATAAAATTAATTTATATTACGATTCATTTAAAAAAAAAAAAATCGTCAGATATTTCAAAAGGGGTGATTGATTCTGTTCCGAATTTTCCTAAAATTCAAGATATTCGATTCCGAAAATTAAAAAAAATTGGTCTTCAGTCTGAAAAAGTTCAGACATAAAAATGCCATGAATTTCGACAAATGGTCATAAAAAAAATCAATTACATCAATTGTTCACAGAAAAAAATCACTAATTTTGCCAAAAGATTTCAGAAGAAACACTAATTTCTTCAAAGGATCGCAAAAAAAAAAAACGCTAATTTTGTCAAAAGATTGTGGGGGAAAAAACGCCAGTTTCATCAAAGAATTCCAGAAAAAAAAAATGCTAATTTTGTCAAAGAATCGCAAAAAAATGCCACTTTCATCAAAGAATCGTGAAAAAAATGCGAATTTCTGTCAAAGAAATGTGAAAAAAACATGAATTTCATCAAAGGATCGCGAAAAAACGCAAATTTCTTCAAAGGATTGCAATAAAACGCAAATTTTGTCAAAGGATCGTGAAAAATAAACGCTAATTTCCTCAAAGAATTGCAGAAAAAAAACGCTAATTTCCTCAAAGAATCGCAAAAAAATGCGAATTTCTTTCAAAGAATCACGAAAAAAATTCAAATTTCATCAAAGGATCAGAAAAAAACACAAAATTCTTCAAAGGATTGCAAAAAAGCGCAAATTTTTTCAAAGAATCGCGGAAAAAACGCGAATTTTGTCAAATGATCACAAAAAAAAAGAACTTTAATGTTGTCAAAGGATCGCAGAAAAAACGCGAACTTCGGGAGGACCCGAAATCCAGAAAGCCTATGAATCTACTGGTTTTTAAATTGGATTTTCTATTTGTTACTTATTGAACAGAAAAAAATTGCTTTGTTGTGATATACAATGTCATATGCACATAACTTTGATATGCAGATAATTTGAATAGATACTTTTGCATACTAGACTTTCAGTTAAAAAATGAGATTTTTAATTATTTAGCATGTACTTTTTATTTTTCATGCATCTTGATAGATTTTAATTATATATTTATTTGTTTCATTATTAGGTCTCTCTAAATTATTCTCTGTGACCAAACTTTACTTAGAAAATAATTTAATATCTTCATTGGATGATATTGAATATTTAAGTAAATTACCCTGTGTTGAAGTACTGAATCTCCAAAATAATCCAGTAACTTTGAATGTAGATTATAGATCCCATGTATTGCTTGTATTTGGATCTCAAGCATCTGAAGTAAGTTGACTTGAAAGATGACAAGGTAATTTTTCATCAAAACGTTGTATTAGATTTCTTTCACTTATTGTATGAAAATTTTAAATTATGTACATCCATGTCACAAGATAAGACACAAATGCTAATCATAAACAACTAGGAATTATATCAAATCAATTTTATTCTTATTGAATATTCATAATTACAAAATCCATTAGCTCAATATCAAGTCAATATTTTGTCAAATGTCAAATCAAAGCCATTAACTTTGTAGGGAGGGGGGGGGGGGGAGGAAAAAGAAAATAACTGCAATTTAAAAAAAAAAATTCTGCCTCTTCTTTTTTTCTGATTGATTCATACTACGAATATTCTGTGATTTTTCTTCCTTTCATTTTCACTTATGGCATGCATAGCTGCAAACACTTTCAATTTTTTCAGAATTCACTTCAAAAATTAGTACAGTATACAATCTTTTTGCACGAAATGCATTTCATTACATTTTTTGAACTGAAATTTTCAGTTATCCCAAGGCAGAAAATCAGGCCTTGGTAAGGATAATGTGTAATTTTTAATTCAATGCATTTAAATTATTACCCATGTCACCCAAGTCTAGGCCAGGCCTTTTATGGTGTTCTTAAATCTCATGTTTTCTCCTCTTGGCAATGTAGTTTGAAAATTTTTTACAGTTTTGAATTTGTGTTATCAAACTAGTTATTCTGGACAAATTGAACTTTCATACAAAAATTGCTCCCATAATGTTTCTCAAAAATTTAGAAGTTATAAAAAATAAATAAGGAAGCACAAATTCTCAATGAGAAAAATAAAAATTACAGTGCTTTCAATAAGTGTCTTAATAAACAGTGGTGATTCATGGTTAGAAAAGTAGATTATGATGAACAACAACATCAGTAGGAAAAGGTCTTAAGAATTAAATGGTACAGTCATGGAAAAAAAAATACTAAACACCCCCTACTAACTCCTCAACAAATTATCATAGACAAAAGTTACTGGTACTGAACGATTGGAAATGAAGTCTATTTTTAAATTATGTATATAAAATTTTCTTAGGAGGCCATCTACATATTAAAACAAATCCAAACTTCAATTTTTTCAAAGGCAATACCCAATTTTAACAAGATATTTCAAATCTTTGGTTCAAACTATGCCTAGATACCAAATTTCAAGTTATTTGAATGATAAGTTTTTGAATTATAAACGTTCAAAATTTAGTGCTTCTAATGTTAATTTATATTTTCATATTTTTATTTATATCTCCTGAAATTACTCTCCTAATGTGCTAATTTTTTTTTTTTTTTTTTTTTTGTAGCAATAATACTAATATACCCAAACATAAATACGCTGAATTTGAAATTTTGATAATTTTATGATATGAATTATGAAATTAATATTCGAAAAAATTATGAATTGCAACCTACAGTTTTTTTTTATGGATTTAGATTTATTAAGTCCTGCTTTATGGAAATCCAACATTTCATATTTTTCTTCCAAGTAGTTTTCAAATTATACTAAAAAATGGCAAAATAAAGGTTTAAGGAGCCGTCTATGATAGAAGTGAGTAGATATTTTGAAATTTATTCTTCTGTCCCATAATCTAACAGGCTTCATTGACTCCTTGAGTGGTGCTTAAGGTGCCTTGATCAAGAAGGGGGCTCTCTCGGTTAGCAATCGAGTATGGAACTTCAATTTGGATACAGCCCTTAAAATATTCTTGTTTTAAAATAATTAATTTTTCAGAAACTTATGGTACGGATTGCATAAAAGTTCGTTTTTAGGCTAATTGAAGGGTGTAGAGTTCATTTATGCTGTCAGAATTGTGTACTGATATTGAAAAAAACAAAGTCATGGTTAATTTTAATATGTAGATGCCCCCCTAAGCAAATTTTATATACATCATTTAAAAGTAGATTTTATTTCCAAACGTTCGGTACCAGTAAATTTTTTCTACGATAATTTGTTCAGGAGTTAGTAGGGGGTGTTTACTTTTTTTTTTCCACGGCTGTACATATGCTATTATTATTTTTTTAAACATAATTTACAATGTTTTATAACAAATATGTGAATGTTTTATACTTTATTTTTACTTTAACATGTTGAACGGCACATCAGTCACCAGTCACTGACACTGATCTTTCTATTTAGGCCACATTAGTCATCGGTGACTGACAATTATAGATTCTGTAATGGGAGTCTTATTTCGTGGCCTAAATGGAAAGACAGGCAAAATAGACTTGGCATCCAACGTGTTAAGATTATTTTTCAAATCTGTTGATTTTATTATACTGTAGCTTATTTTCAATCTTTTCTGTTTTTTAAAAGTATGTAAAATTTTCTAAGGGAAATGTAAGGGAAAGTATGTGAAATTTTCCGTTTTACTTGTCTATGGTGATAAAAGCTCTACAAAATATATTACTGTCTAAATTATTTAACAGAAATGCTAGAAAATTGAATTTCCTTATGTCTTTTTAATGAAGGCTAATCTAATATGAATATATATTATCAACATGTATATATATATATATATATATATATATATATTACCATTAATTAAACATAACCTGCCACCGTCAATTATTATGAATTAAAGCTGTAAGTATTAAAAAATATTATAAGAATTATTATGGAAGAAAAAAGAAAAAAGTGGACACCGACAAAAATTGAAAAGCTTATACATTGAATTACGTTATCGAGGGCACAGAATTCAATGATATAAGCAAAATGGTTGTTTTCTGTTGGAAAAATAAGCTAAAGCTAAAATTAATTTTCCCCTGTGCCCGAACAACCACTAAAATCAAGTGAATTGATTAAAAATAAAAGCAGAATAGAAACAAATAATATGAAATGGAAGAATCAATAAAACGTATTTAAATATTTATAGGATATAAAATAGAAATAATAAACACCATACCGATTAATATTTCAGTATTTTACAAAAATCCATGTGCACATGTCTGCCAGTATATCAAAGAGATTAAGGCGAATAAAACAGTTAAGAAATCACAGTAAATGATACCAAAGGATGCAGTTAATACATTTTAAAATAAAATTTGAAATACCATGTAAAACAAATTAAATCTAATATAAAATAAATAGATATTAATTACATTATTTAAAATGCACTATTAAATTAATAGATAACAGTTTAACAATATCGTCAAAATTTAGCTAAAAATACACCCTGGTGTATTATTTGTAACTGAAATGGAGCTAGAATAATTAAAAATATAGCAAACTGAAAGATACAATTTTAGTGCTGCCATCTATGAATAATTATATTAAACAACTATCGCAAGATAAAAATTTGCAAGCTTTTGAATGTAAATAACTGTTTAAACAGCAAAACCAAACAAATCCTTATACATAGAGAATTATAGAACAACCACTAAAATCAAGTGAAATATATATATATATATATATTTTTAGTAATTCATTTCGCTTCTATAAAATGTACTTTTCTATTACAATATGCATTGTTTTTATAGAAATTTGTATGTTTTACTTTATTCTAATTTGTTTTTACTATTTCCTGATATGTAATTTTGAAAAATCTTCTGAACATTCCTATTCAGCTTTGTTCATCTATGACAACAACAACAAAATAAATAAAAATAAAATAAAAAACTTTACTGTCTGAATCAAATATAGAAACACAGAATTTTAAGACAAAATTAATATTTATTTCTTGTGCTCTGTATTAAATTGCATTAATATATATTTGAAAATCAAGGTTTTATTAAAACTAATTTTTTTCTGTTACTACAGATTGAACTGGATGGTTTGAAAGCAACTGAAAAAGAAATTGATACTGTATCAGTGTTGCAAGCTTTAAAACAAGCTCGGGAAGAATTCAAATCATCTTCTACATCTGATGATTTACAAGTGGTAGAAATTTATTTTTATTTATCATCATCATGTCTGTTTTTCTCTAGCAATTTTTTGCTCTATATTATGTTAGAAAAAGGTAATAATAATTAGAATAAATAAATTGCAATTAAAAAATTATTTACATATTTTCTTTTTTTAATGGTTTGTTCCAATTCACTTCTTTTTCCCATATGCTTAACAGTATGTACAGTGTTACTCAATAATAAAGAACAACAAAAATCTATAGTATATTTTTAGTATTATTATTCAAATGTTTCTTATATTCCTTTTCCAGAGAAAAGTAACTTTCATATTATTCCATTAAAAATGTTTTTTTGATAAAACACAACTACACTGTAATTTAGTGATACAGCACAAAATCTGCTATTGTTTTGGCCATGCTACAGGTCAGTGATGGTCAGTCATGCTTCCATGCTACAGGTTTGAGTTTTGCTTTTTGATTTGGGCAATCTTAACTCAACCTTTCAGGGGCAATAAAATGAGTATCAAGCTTGCACGGGACCTTAACACTGAAAGCTCTGCGTTTAGTCGATCACCCGACCAGGACGTCTTCTATATAGCACCTCAGCCCCCATTTTTAAGAAATCAAAGTTTGACACTGCTAGTCTACTTTTAAATGACGTATAAAAAATTTTCTTAGGGGGACATCTACATATTAAAACAAATCCAAACTTCATTTTTTTCAATGGCAATACCCAATTTTAACAAGATATTTCAAATCTTTGGTTCAAATTATGCCTAGACACCAAATTTCAAGTCATTTGAATGATAAGTTTTTGAATTATAAACATTTAAAATTTAGTGCTTCTAATGTTAAATTAAATTTTCATATTTTTATTTATAACTCCTGAAATTATGCCCCTAATGTGCTACTTTTTTGTGTAGCAATAATACTAATATACCCAAACATAAATAGGTTGAATTTGCAATTTTTATAATTTTATGATGTGAATTATGAAATTAATATTCGAAAAAATTATGAATTGCAACCTACAATTTTTTTGATGGATTCAGATTTATTAAGTCTTGCTTTGGAAATCCAAAATTTCACATTTTTCTTCCAAGTAGTTTTCAAATTATGCTTAAAAAACAGCAAAATGATGGTTTAAGGGGCTGTCTATGATAGAAGTGACTAGATGTTTTGAAATTTCTTATGCTATCCTGTAATCTAGCAGGCTACACTGACTGCTCGAGTGGTGTTTAAGGTGCCTTGATCAAGAAGGGAGCTCTATCGGTTAACAATCGAGTACCGAACTTCAATTTGGATACAGCCCTAAAAATACGCTCATTTTAAAATAATTAATTTCTCGGAAACTTATAGTATGAATTGCATAAAAATTTGTTTTTAGACTAATTAAAGGGTGTAGTTATGATGTCAGAATTGTGTACTGCTATTGAAAAAAATCAAAGTTATGGTTCGTTTTAATATGTAGATTTTCCCCTAAGCAAATTTTATATACATCATTTAAAAGTAGACTTTGTTTCCAATCATTCGGTACCAGTAACTTTCTTCGACGATAATTTGTTGAGGAGTTAGTAAGGGGTGTTTTTTTTTTTTTCACGACTGTACATGTAACTAATAGCTTAATTTGCATGTGAAGTATAACCATATTTAACACTCATTCTTACACTAATGTTACAGAAATTACATTTAAAAATATATAAACAAAATTAAAAATTTAAACAGAAAGAAAGAAATGTTTACAGATATGTGAGCTGTTAGAAGACAGTGTTAATAAAATTACCTCTACAACAAAAATTCCTTAATAAATTAAAACCCAATTCTCAAGTTCTCATTTCAAGCCAGTTTACGTTCAAGTACAGATTTGGGGCGTCTTCACTCATTAGGTGCAGGGTTTGTTGATTTAAATCAGTTTGATTTTAATCATGATCAAATCAATTGATTTTTTTTAAAAAATCATTGATTTCAATCAGATTTTTAAAAAATATTTTTAAATAAGTTCAATATGTAAACAAACATGTTAATGCACTTTAATATAAATTAGTTTTATATAATACAGATAATCAATCAGTTGTTAGAAAGATAAAGCTTAACTTTTTGTCAAAAAGTAAATTATGTACAATGTAAAGTTTAGAAAAAATGGTTTCAAATTTCATTTAAATCAAATTGTAAAATAAACTTGCAACAGTAAGGAAATCTAAGCAGTAATATATTAAATATAGGAATATTTACTTGCCTATGATTTAGTATTTAGAAAAACTTCTGCAAGTTTAAGTAAAATAAAATTTGATGAATTTGCTCGTTACAAATAAGCATTGAGCCCAACAAATTTATTATTCTATCTTTTGAATCCCCATTATACACAGGAGAGAAATTAACAAGCTCTGAGAAAATATCAGCATTATTGTTTGCTAAAGAGAAATTCTCTACTTTGGTGATACCTATCATATTAAAATTTGATATAAAATCTGAACCTTTCCGTGAATTTTTGTCTCAATCTAATATCGTGGAAGAACTCTGTCCTTTAGAATGATGGAAGACACGTGTTACAGTTATCGAAAAGGATAACACTAAAAAACTTAAAGAATTCATAATACAGCAGCTTTTTATTGCAATAGCTTCATCTGCTTCAGCAGAGCGATTGTTTTCTGCTCTCTGTTTGGTACATTAAAAAATTATGAACTGATAAAGCTGCTAAACTCGTTTTTCTGTGCCAGCACTTTAACAAAAAACAAAACTTAACATCTTAACTTGCTTCCAAAATTATTTAAAATTTTTATGTGCTGCAGTTATTTTAGCTAAAATATGTAAAGTGGAATTGATTTTTGACATCTGATTTGTAGTTTTACACACATTTTATATAATACCTAAAATATTTTGATAGCCTAAAATATTGCAATTTTAACAAGTTATGTAAATTGTGTAATAATATTAATATATATGATAATACATATATAGAATTCATATGTATGTGTCTATGTATATAATTTTTATTTTATAAATTAAAAGTCATATGAAGTAATAATATTGTGTGAGGTTTAAAAGAAAAAAATAATCTGATTTAAATAAAAAAAAATCCAATTTAAGTTTAAAAAGATCCAATTAATTTGATTAAAAAAAAAAAAAAGAAAAGAAAAAAAGAAAAATCATGAACCGTGATTAGGTAGGTTCCACAGAAAGTATTTGCATTTATTGCATCAAATTGCTTTACAATTGTTCTTTTATTAAAAAACTAGCTGACCCGCCTGGTGTTGCCAGGGCCCATTATAATAACCTTAAGCAAAACTCAAGTATGTTTTTATATCTTTTGAAAATCTTTTAAATGAACCTAGATTCAGGGACCCCATTAATTTCCACAGTATCAAGTCTGTTCCCAACGAACCTCTTTACGAACGAACCTGGGACCTGGCTTTCCGCTACCTAAAGCAGCATGCACCAGCAGTGCTCCGCATATGCTGGAGACAATAAAAAATCAAGTTGAGTGAGCCAAACCTAGTAGTAATCAAGTCCATAGAACCTGAAAAAAGAATGCACCATTAATGTTTGAAAATGTTGGTAACTAAAGTCTAAGATAAAATTTCATAATACAGGAAGAAGCCGTATTGTCATCTAAGTTGAATGAACCATATCTCATTGAAATTAGGCCTTAGAACTCGAGAAAAGACTGCACCCTCAAGCAGTGCAAGGTACTCCCTCCTGTAATTTCACAAATTACTTTTAACATTAACACTATATTTAATAAACGGATGAAATCCCTTATCTAAAGTTACCTTTAAAGTAACACAATTTTTAATTTATGGCTGTAGTGAGTAAACATAAGTTTTTGCCGAAAAAGGAGATTAATGTTCGAAAAAGGTGGTAGCTGAGGTAAAAAGAAGGACTGGGCTCCGGGGGCCAGGATCATAACTGGAATATAGTTGGTAGTTTTAAAGTAGTTGGAGGACGCTAAAACTATGTTACAGAAAATTGTTATAAAATCGGATCATTTTTCAAGATGCTGCAACAGGCCATAAGAAGGAGATTAATATTCAAAATGGATGATAGCTGAAATCTGAGAAATGTTTTTGTAGTTCATGTAGTAGCTGGATGACCTAAGAAGTTGTTAGAAAAAAAAAAAGCTAGTGAATCGGACCATTTTTAAGGGAGCTATAACAAAGGACCCAAAGGGGCCCAACTGATAGTTAAGATTAGGGTCTTAGCATGAAAACACGTTAAATGGTCTTAGTCTTTAGTACTTTAGTTCTTCACTTAGTCAATATTAAGCATAGGTATGAATTAATCATAACAATGAAATTTGAAAGAAACACTCAAAAAATAAAGGAAAATGCTTAGAACGGACCCTAAGGTCCCAGTAAAAATATAAGGTTGTTGGTCCGGGGAGAGGAATACAAAATTCAACTTTAAAATTTTGCATTGAGAATGCAAGAAAATTAGGAGATGAAAAATTCATGCCACACAAAAAGTTTAAGGGGACCCAGATCGGGCCCTAGGGATGCCCCAGGATTTTAACTAGAATCTAGAAACAGGAAAAAAACTAAATGGAAAATGATTCCTAAAATGAAGATTGGATTAAGAGGGAGCAATTTATTAACAATTTATGGGACAAAAACTTCAAGAGGCCAGGAACTTATCTACTTACATAAAAAGATATTTTTTAGTAGTTTTTAAAATAATCAGCATTCGCTATAACTATGTTACAGAAAATTGCATGCAATTCAGAGCATTTTTTTAAAAGCTACACCAAGGACGATTAATATTGAGAATTGGTGGTAGCTGAAGTCAGAAATTTTTTTTGTTGTTCATGTAGTAGCTGGAGGACCTAAGAAGTTGTTAGGGAGAAAAAAAAGCTAATTAATCGGGCAATTTTTAAAAGAGCTATAATAGGGGGCCCAAAAGGGGCCAACTGACAGTTAAAAACAGGGCCTTAACATGAAAACATGTTAAAATGTCTTAGTACTACAATTAGTCAAAATTAAGCATAGGGATTAAAATTAATAAGCATAAAAATTATTCATAAGAATAATATTTTAAAGAAATGCATAAAAAATTGAGTAAATGCTTTAGAAAAAGCCCTAGTGTTCTAATAAAAATATGAGGGTGTTGGCCCTGGAAGAAGAGTCCAAAACTCAGTGTTAAAATTATGCGTTGAGAAGGTGAGAAAATTAGGGGGTAAAGTTTGCATGGTACTTAAGAAGTTCAAGAGCCCTGGTCTGGGACCTCAGGGTCATAACTGGAATGTAGGAATGGAGAATAACTAAATGGAAAAGTGTTCTAAAAATGAAGATTAGATTAAGAGGGGTATTAATTTTATAACAGTTTGTGGTGCCAAAACTTTAAGGGGCCAGGGACTTAACTGGTATGTAGTTGGATATAAAGATATTTTTTATTAGTTTTCAAAGTAATCGGCAGATGCTAGAACTATGTTAAAGAAAATTGTAAGGAATTCGGATCATATTTAAAGAAGCTGCACCAAGGGCCCCAAGAAGGCAATTAATATTCAAAATTGCTGGTAGCTGAAGTGCGAGAAATTTTTTTGTCATTCATGTAGTAACTGGAGAACCTAAGAAGTTGTTAGAAAAAAAAGGCTAGTGAATCGGACCATTTTTAAGGGAGCTATAATAGGGGGCCCAAAAGTGGCCAACTGATAGTTAAAAACAGGGCCCTGATATGAAAACATGTTAAAATGTCTTAGTACTTAGTGCTTTAGATCTTGAACTAGTCAAAATTAAGCATAGGGTATGAATTATTCATTAGAAAAATATTTTATAGAAATGCACAAAAGATTTGATAAATGTTTAAAAAAGTCCCTAGGGTCCCAACAAAAATATGATGGCATTGGTCCAGGAAGAAGAGTCCAAGACTCAACTTTAAAATTATGCAATGAGAAGGTGAGAAAATTAGGGGGTGAAAAATGCTTGATGTACAAAATGTTCAAGGGCCCTATGGTTCCCTAGGGGGGGCCCAGTGTGTTATATGAAATGTAAAAACAAAAGAACTAAATGGAAAAATGATCTCAAAAATGAAGATCAGATTAAAAGAAAGCAATTTATTTGCACAAAAACTTCAAGGGGCCTTGCAGTGGTCCCCAAGGGTCCAGGGTTATAATTGGAAAGTTGAGCGGCGAGAATATCTAAATGGAGAAAGGTCTCCCAAAATGAAGACGATTGGATAAAAAGGGGGCAAGTTATTAACAATTTAATGCATAAAAACTTAAAGGGGCCCAGAGGCCCCAGCCCTTAAAAAATTAAAAATCTGAGCCTCAGATGCCTC
Source organism: Maratus speciosus (assembly GCA_963932465.1). Taxonomy (NCBI): domain Eukaryota; kingdom Metazoa; phylum Arthropoda; class Arachnida; order Araneae; family Salticidae; genus Maratus; species Maratus speciosus. Next base: position 558,903,540 of record OZ010787.1, on the reverse strand, counting down.
AGGACTTGTCTTAGACTATCCTCACCTAAATTTTCAGACTTCTATGTATGATAGATTTTGCTAGCCATCACAGACAGAGCGATTTGATCTTTTATTAGTATAGACATGTGCAAATGCAAATTACATAGAAAAAAAACAGAATATCGATACTTTAGAAATATATTTTCAGTAAAATATTAGGTTAAGAGTCACTTTACATGATATGCTGGTACTGTTAATAAGCTTAAGTAGCATTATATGTTTTATATTGATAAATATGTAATGTAGTATTTGATTTTGTTACGCAAATTATAATCAACTTTTCCTCCTTTCCGAGTAAATGAAATGAGTATCAAACTTTCTTAATAACTACAGTTAATAATCTCTGGTAACATTGCTACCAAAACTGCTGACTTTACCAGTTCAAAGAGCTGCACCAAGCTGCACAAACACACGACCCTGAGTGTTAAAATAAAAAATTCTGACTCTATGTTATTGTATGCTTAGAGTAAAAAGGATTAAAAAGGGTTAATTAATTTTTAAAATATTTTTATAAACTGATAAAAAAATATAACAAAGTATATTGTATTACCAAATCTGTCACTGTCATAAATATCATAGCATATAAAATGAAAATCTAACATTAAGAATCTTTTATTTTATTTTATTTTTTATCACCACTGTTAAAGTCCATAAGCAAAAAGTTAAATAGGAAAAAATAATGTTATATTATGTCTTGTTTTTCCTTCACATTAAATGTGATATATATAATATATATATATATATATATATATATATATATATTTACTTGCAGAACACGAATTATAGATTAAACTCCAGTCGTATGGAAGATGCATTCTCTGGCTCAAATGCTGCAAAAGACATGTGTTCTGGAGGTAAGTTCATTTGCAATTTGCATAAAATATTAAAGAAAAATTACAAAAAGATCATTAAAATGCTTAATATTTTGTTTATTGAATTATATTCTTTCTTCCTATTTGCTTCAAATGAGCAGGGTGAGGAAAAATTGTATGAAAATAGAAATTTTAATGCACTAATATATAAACAAAATGAACTCTATTTCTGTTTAAATAAACTTTTCATTTCTTAGATTTAATAACATGATGTAAATCATATTATTATATAAGGTAAGTAAATATTTAGGTAAGCAAATCACTTTTTTATGTGCAGAAGTCTAATATTTATTTTTATAAAGCCAAATGTTTTGACAAAAATATTAATGTCTTAACCTTTTTGTGAAGGTACAGAAATTTATCAAAAAAAAAATTCTACTGAAATCAAAAGCTAATATACTATAGATTTCATTTTTCAATGATAAACATAAAAATATTTAGCCACTGTCTCTCTAAAATCTTTCCACTATGATCTATTTTTGTCTGCTTTTAAAATTGTTTCCAGTATGCGTTATTATTATTTAACATCACCGTGATCTGAAACTAAAGAAAATATATTATTTTAGAATGAATCTTTATCAGGCAAGATATAGTAATTTTTCAAGAGCACAAGCAAAGTTAATAGTGTTGTTGGCGGTAACCTAGTTATATTTAGAAGATGAAATCTACCAATTTTAAAAAATCTTGGATAAACACCAGAGGCATAGTCAGGAGGGGGCTGTCTGTCAAATTTATTTATCCGTGGGTATATAATGCCCATTTTCATAATCCAACATAAGATAATTCTTGTTCAGCCTTTCCTAGACAAAAACAAAATTCTGGCTACTCTATTTGTAAAGACAACCCTTTGCAATTCATTTGTACACTATCAAATGGTTTTATATTGCTATAGTTACTGATGGTGTATCTGAAGCTCATCTGCAGTACATGATTGAAACACATCTATAAATTGATGTATTAATTTTCATTTTTATTAATTGATTTATTAATCATTTTCATTATGACATAATTTAGATAATTTAAATGAATATTATGGACTGAATTTTTAAAGCAAAACTCACACCTCTCCCCTTTCCTTTTGGCTGATTGATGCCATGCCACACAACTTTCAGACTACGGGCTCCCACACATTTAGGCTGGTGAACCACTAAATTGGAATTTATGCTGTTATTATACTACTAGATAACGAAGGTAATGCTAACAGGGACTTCAATAATATTTTTTATTAACATTCATACATAGAATAACATCAATATTATATATTAATAATATGCAAAAATCATAAAACAATTGGAGTGGAATGAGAGGTAATAATAACTTATGACATTTTTTATTCAATATTTGTTGTTTTTAGTCATGTTTGATTAAGCACTTAATTTATTCTTAAATTTTGTTTTCATCTAATGAAAAGAAAATACATTCCTACATAGATATTGTGCGCTAAAAATAAGCAGAAATTTTATAGCTTATCAGAGGCTTATCTGTTTACCCAAACAAACAAAAGTTTTTAATTTATCCTTTTGAAAAATTTCTCGAGAAATTCAATATAGGATAGCACAATGATCAGTATAGGATACCTCTCTGATATGTGATAGTGACAGATTATCATCAGTCAAAATGGGCTTCTGAAAAAAAAAATCTTGTTAATTTTTGTGGAAAATAGTAATTGAAAATGTGCATTTATTATTTTATTCTCACCAATAAAATTGTATGTCTAGAATTGACGATATTGTTTCATTTATATTGTCAGAAATTTTTAATTTTTCATAGGCTGAAAAAATGTTGTGTAAAGACTGCAGCAAATTTTATTTAACTCCATTTCATTCAGAAATAGAGGTTTGCATACCAATGTCACAAGGTCTGTGTACTAGAATGATATGCATATCTATGAATATATGCAGGATTTTCATTAGGGGAGAGGAGAAATCATAAAAATTAGCAAAATTTGATTTTAAAAAAGGCATAAATTCTTAATTTTTTCAAAGATTGTAGACACCTGTATATGTCCATTCCATAGTTTAGGGAACTCTGGCCTATTTTAAAAGTTTAACAAATAGATATTAAAATAATAAAACAGACTATGCATAATGTGTATGTTCTTTTATCAGCTCAGTCAGTGTTTATACAAGGTGTTAAGATGCTACCTCACAAAATGTGCAGAACAAGAATTCTTATTCAGAATACATGAAAAGTGTCCAAAGAACTATGTTTTTATAGTGCACAGCTTTTGAGAAAAATGAAAAAAAAAAAAATGTGTCATATCTCTCCAGATCAACAAAAATAAGTTTTATTGAATCTCATTAAGTAAAAAATTATTAAGAGACAATTAAAAAAAAAAAGACTTTAAAACATAAAAATTGCATCTCATAGGCTTGTGAAACGGGAACGATTTAAAAAGAGATGGAACAGTAGGCATGTTTTTAATATGCAAATAGACAGACTTGCTTTAAAAGGTGGCAGCTTGAAATAATCAGCAATCTTTGCATAGTGATATTGTCTTCAGTTTATGAGTATTGCAATATGTACTTTACTTTTGGCCAGTTCAGTGATAATTAATGCATTACTAGCTGCTTGGGAGTATGTGACATCATACTTTTTCTTGTGCATTTTTCTTGAAAAGTAGGTGTCACCAAGGTATGGTTCTTTAGAATTGTTTATGTACATAGCATTAGCTCTCATTCGGCAGAGTTTGTGCAGTCATATCCAAGCACCCTGTATAACAGTGTTATGCGTAGAGCTCTTTATTCTGGAAAATATGTTCAAGATATGATTTATTAAGCTAGCAAAGTTTTGTAATGAGATTAAATGAATTATTTTGAAAAATGCAAATTTATTCATGATTTTATATTTCTTGTATTTTACATAGAATTCCTCAGGTTTGATAAGAAAAAAACCCCATATATATATACAGGGTGATTCATAAATATCGAAACAATAGGCTATTTCCTTAAATATTACCCCTAGACCCATACTTCCAGTTGCAAAGTTTCATAAAAAAAGGTGCAAAATTTAATGATATAAGTTGCAACTCCATGGGGGGTCTATTTGAAAAAATACGAAAATTTATTTTTATACGGCCCCCGTAGTGTAAAAATTCCAATCACTAAAACTTTCCTTATCCATTCCTGAATTAAACACAAAAAATTGCATCTTCATATCTGAAAAACTCGCAGAGTTATGGCCGTTTAAATAAGTCATCAGGTTTTAAGGTATTAGACACAAATTGAAATGCATACAATCCAAGAAACAATGTTACTTTAAGAGTTCTAGGAAACATGTAAAAAATATATTTGTTGAGTTAGAATTTTGATTTTTTTTTTTTTTTTTTTGTGATGGTTAACCATATAATTTGCAAACAAAAGCACATCCTAATATTTCTCATAAAGTTTTAAAAAAATTAAATGATTAGTATTTTTTAAGCGTATTTAATTTAAAATCTTTATAACTCGAAAAATTATTCATCGGATTTCAAATTTTTTTCATTTAATTAAAGAGGAAAGTATAATTTTAGTTTTGTTTCAGGATTTTTTTAAATATTAATTTTAAAAATATTAAAAATATTTATTTAAAAAATTATGTAATTTATTTTTTTTTTAATTATAATTTCAAAAGTATTTTTTTTTTTTCAAATTTGCCGAAACAAAATTAATGTAATATAATTAAAAAAGACATGTTCCAAGTTTGCACCTTTTTTATTTATGACTCTTGATTTACAATAATTCAATGACGAAAAATGGTAAAAAGAAAAAATAAAACTTCATGCAAAAAAACGCATTTAAAGTTTTAAACATTGATTGGATTCTAATAAAATGTTTAAATGCTTTTTTAAAAATTGCACATGGAAAAGTAACTTCATTCTGTAGCTTAAACTTCCGATTCAGTTTAACTTTTGCCGTCTCCACCTCCTTTTTGTACTATTAAATGTCCATAAATAAATGTTAAATGTGTAATTTGAAACAATGCATTTTCTAATATGCCGATTAAGAGTTTTTCATAATTTTAGTCCTCACAAATTCAGGCTTTTTATCGTCCCAGTGAGGTCGTTAAAAAAGTCTATATTCAGGGGCCAGGCTAGGCGACTTTTTTCTGAAGACTCGGTCAAGCCGGGCCTAACGTATTTTTTTCTTAATTTTTTTTATCATTCCCCTACCCCCTCGACTAATATACCTACAAATAGGTAGAATGATGGAGATTCGTTCTGATGTAGGTTTGTTAATAACACAGTGTGCCCCCTGTAGGCAGAAAGTGGAATTAACATATTTTACGGAGCCTGCACAGAACGCCTGTTATACGGTGAAGCATGCAGCAGCGAGCCGTGTCGAAGGTTCTTATAAATCATATTGGTCTCTTAAATGAGTGGTGGTTACTATTATTTCAGAATAAAAATTTCAGAAAATTACTTAAATTCTTATTTGTGTCCCCTAATTTAAGAAACCGGATGTTTGTGCAATTTATGACAGCCAATTATCTACATGAGGGATATTGGCCCGAAGGAGGGGGAGGGGAGTGCCTTCCGTGGAGGTCTTTCTAAGAGAACCTAACCTGTATTTATGCAAGGATATCCAAGGTTTGAAGAAAACCACTGAAAACTCCAAACGATTGGGCCGAAGGGCGCGATTGGGTTCGAACCAAGCACCTCCTGTCTTCCAGCTTTGAGAGCAAACCTCTCGGCCACTGGTTATACCGAACCGGGACTGGCTTCCTTATTCCTAGATCTCCTCTGGGTGAAATTTTCAGTCCCGGTCTCGAGACAACCCGTATTAAAATCATTATCTCTGATTGACCTAATCCGTGCAAAAATAACTAAAATTTCGCTCAGCCAAAAAACTTTTACAAGAAATGCATACATTTTTAAATGGCCATTATTTTACAATAAAACTTTAAAATTCACATTTTTAAAGGATAGTAGATTTTAAGGCAAAAAAATTAAAATACAGTAAAACTAGTGAAAAAAAAATCTGCCTATCACGGAATCCTTTCTTAAACGGAAAAATCTGTTGATCCATGGAAATTGAATACAATAATACCTGAGAAAAAATAGACTAGTACATTTACAACTCCTAAGAAGGGAACTTGCCTATAACGCTTTTTTTTTCTTTCCTATGCGATTCCATCTTATAAGATTTAACTTTATAGCCTTTTTCATCATCTCCAACTCATGGAACGTGGATTAATGATATTAAAGGAGAAGTGAATCGTTTACATATAAGTAGAGATTCATTAATAAAGCAAATAATCACAGCTTTTGGCGCTTCTTTAAAATTAATAATTATAAACATGAAAAAACAAATAATATAATAAGTAATTTTGGTCAGAACTCCTTCTAAACGAAACAACTCTTAACCATACGATCATCATCTCTACGAAACAACTTTTAACCATATCGATGTAAAAAACTATGTAGAAATTTAGTCAGGCCGGGCCAGGCTACAATTTGAACTTTTTCCAGGCAGAGCCGAACTTTTTTCCCTATGGGTCGGTTTGGGACCGGACCTAGATATTTCGACCCGTTCAGACCTCTAGTGCAGACCACCATCATACTTTGAAAGCAGGTTGAAAGTAAAATCTATACGCTGCCTATTTTATGCCCAAAGGAGAGGCACTGTCTTATATCGACTTTTAATAATGTACAATTTGTGGATGATCCCTATCTTGCATTCAAAATGAGTCAAAAACTCATCGCTCAGAGGCATGGATAAATGGTGTATGTCACAAATTTTGGATTTTGATATCTCTGCGAATTTTGAAGATATCAATTTTTGTGTTTAATTTAGGAATGGATGAGGAAAAATTTCCTGATTGGGAATTTTACTCTACGGGGGCCGTATAAAAACTAATTTTTTGTATTTTCTCATATAGACCCCCCCATGGAGTTGAAACATATCTCATCAAATTTTGCACCTTTTTTTGTGAAACTTTGCAACTGGAAGTATGTACCTAGGGCAATATTTAAGGAGATAGCCTATTGTTTCGATATTTATGAATCACCCTGTATATATATTAATGGGTCCTTTTCTTAATTACTTAATTTTAATTTTCTCACATGAAGTTCATTTTTTCCCAATATGCTTACACAATTTCCTGCTTCTGGCAAAATTCTTAAGAATAAAATTAATCTGTTTCTGCAAAGCTAATCTTCAACCCTGAAACCATGAAATATTACCTGTTACAGCAGTCATTTTCACATAATTATTATATTTTCAAGTGAATGTGAAATCTTGTCTATTATTTATAACTTTATGACAAGATCCCTTCATTAAATCTGATTTAGCATATTCTGTTTATTTCAGAATTTGTATGGGGGCTTACATTTTCCCTTTTGAATACCAGTATTTTTATTTAAAAAAATTTCACTGTGTGTAATCAAAATATTACATGTTATGAATTGTTTTTTAAATAGAAATAATGGTATTCAAAAGAAAGAATATAACCAGTATGAACCCGGCATTTTATAGCTTTATTGCCTGGGTTAACCTGATCCCAGTTAAATTGAACTTTTAAAAATTCTTTTGAAATTATAACATGTTGGAAAGAAAGAGATTATAAAATTATTATACTCAAATTTCAGATGAAATTTGACTAATTGAGATGAATAATTTCCATGCCTGCTTTAGCTTTGTTTAACAGTTGTATGTATAAATTACTATCATAGTTTTTTTGTCTGTTAATTACATACAGGGTTACATACAGTATTAATTACACAATAGTCCTTTCTCACTCCTTTAACTTTTGAATGCAATAATAATAAAAATTATGTTTAAATTTAGTAAAATGGGAAAGTTAGGATTTAACATACCAGTCTCAAAAACTATAGATATGAGAATATAGTCAATTACAAAGCTCTAGCATCTTCTTGCACATGAATACAAAGAATAGGATGTTTTTTTTGTTCATGATTTCCAAAACTTTTACATCAGAAAAGAATAACTAGACGTCCTGAGTACATAGAGTCTTGTGACTTGTGACTTTGTTTAGTGAAGGTGAAATTATTTCCTGTCTGAAGTGTTTCCTGGTATAAAAGTTTTGGAAATTGTCATCAAACAAATGATCCTTGTGTATGTAACTATACTTAGCATTAATCTGTGCAGGTATCTTTTAATACTAAATGTATGCTGCTCTACAATTTTATAATTGACTATTTTTCCATATTTCATATAGTTTTTGAGATTGATACTGTAGCTCTACACTTTGATTTTAGTGGGTGCTGTAAGTAGTCTCATTGAATGGTGCATAGCCACTTTTACCATACTAGACATCACTTTTGTGACTAGTTACAGGCTTTCAAAAGATAAGGGAATGAAAAAGTACCACATTGTATTGGACACCCTGTATGTATTATATATAGGTAACATATGCATATATGTTTTTTTTCTCTTTTTCAAAGTAAAATTTCCTTCTAAGAAACCTCTGGCTAATTTAGCTGAAGCATCAGAATTTCGTCAACACATTGAAACATTGAGAAGAATTGGTGGAAGTGATTGGTTACGCTTGTTGAATGAAATGAATGCTTCACCTAAGGTATTGATATTTTAGTTTATTACTTTTAGACTTATTTAATTCACTTCATATTCTAATATTTTTCCATTTTCAAGACGCTCATTTCATGTTTGTAGCCGTACAGAACATAGAGCATTTTTAGGAATTACATCAGAAGTACTGTTAAATTTCTAGAAATGCAGAATATAATGGACCACAATGCCTTAAGAAAATAAAATAGTTATATTTCACAACTGCAGTAAAGGAGCTTTAATATATTTTCTTTGTTATCTATTATACATATGGATTTTTTTTCTTTTTAGTCCCAAAGCATTTCTATATATAAGAGTATGAAAATCTTTCTTATTATACCTCGATTTTCAACTAATTTTCTGTAATGTAACACTATTGTCCTGAATGTCTAATGATTTTGGAAAAAGGAATTGTACAATCTAGTACTAAAGTTTGTTACTGTTTTAGTGACAAAGGTCCGTTTCGTCCACTTTGGACTTTTCTGTCATCATCAGCAATATATAGGCCATTTTTACACAGCTGACAAAAAAATTGTTTGCTATTTTTATCTCTTGTGCATTACTTCTAAATAGGGTGTCAACGATTTTAATCAGTTGATTTAAATCAGCGATTAAATCGTGATTTTAATCAACCAATTTTTTTTTAAAAAAACATTGATTAAAATCAAAAATTTTCTAAATGTTTAAAATGTTAAAAAAGTTTTAATATCTAAGATGAACATAATTTGAGAGTTTCTACAGGTATTTTGACTTATGAATAAACAAAAAAAGATCTTTAAATAATTGTTTCTAAGCTTAATTCCTAAGTATTTAAAAAAATTAAAAGCAGTTCAGTTTGTAAAAAGCATTGTTTTTATCCAACATGAAACAGTTTCATTTAAAAATTATATTTAAATCTAATATAATTTGCAATGTCATAATTTCCTTTAGGTAATCAATTTATGTATTATTTTATGTAAAATAATCATAGCAAGTGTATTAAATTTCTGCAAATAAAAGAATAAATAGTCAGTGTCCTATTTTTTCGTTCTATTTTTGTAATAATAAATTAATAACAATCTCGAGTGAAAGAAGAATGAAAGACTGACATATGCTCAACAGCTAAATTGTAAATGAATGCATAAAAGAAAAAGAACTTATTGGTATAAAAATAATGTTAAGCACAGCAAGAGCGTCTTCCATATACGTTGAATAAATGTTTGTTTGTTTGTTTGTTTTTTGTTTTTTTTACTTTGTAACTCATATATACTAAATAAAAAAAAAATAATTAGGAATTGAAAAGGCAGTAAAACTTTTCTTAAAAAGAAAAAAAAATGAGCCATTGAAAGCTAATAATCTCCACTGAGAGGTAATAAAGGTGTTATATAAGTATTTTGAGGATTTCAGATATAACTGGCTATCTTTATATTCATTCTGCATGTGTGTTTGAACAGGTTTAACCTATTTTCATAATTTTTTGGTTAGCATACACATACATGTAAGTTTAGATTTTGTTAAGTTTAGTTTGTTGATTAACAGTAATTTTTCTAAGTACAAAGGGAAAAACGATCTGCAAATAATATTTGTTTGTTTTGTTATTTATGCTACTAACTAATGAAATTACTTATTTGCATTTTTTATTAATTCTGTAATTACTTACTATTTCTTCTAGGCTATTTCTTTTAAGGGTGCTGCACCCTGCCTCTTTTGAAATTGACAAAATGCACCCTAACTTAAAAAAAAAAAAAAGTTAAATTCACCTGTAGTTGTAGCCAGAGACTCCTTGTAAAAAACTTCTCATTTAACAGTATTTCTAAATTCATGTGCCCAAGATCTTGCAAAAATAATGAACTTTATTTCTTTAGAAAAAACAGGATATTATTAAAACATGTTATTTAATGATATTTTTCAATTTGTGATTCATAAAATTATTAAAAAAAGGACACTTTATTCATCATACTAAAAATTCTTTTTTTCCCTTATGTAACACATTACTAATATATTTCCTCGTGAAATAGTGCCCTTTTTTGGAACTAGCATCCTGCCCTTTTTTCTTTTTAAAATGAATTTTAATAATTAAAGCTTAAAAATTTATAATATGTTCCTAATTAAAGAGTTAATTGTTTAATAATTATTAATTTGAAGTAGTGTTAACTATTTAATGTTAAATATCACTAGTATTTAATAAAGTTTTACATAATTATTAGTACTGTAAAACCCGTTTAAGAAGTTCCCGCTTAAGAAGTTTTCCCGTTTAAGAAGTTTATATTTTCGATTCCCATTTTTCTCTTATTCTTGCAACACTAAAATAACTCGTTTAAGAAGTTTTGTTTGAAACTCTTTCCCGCTTAAAAAGTTTTATTTTTCCTTTCAAAGCTCGTTTATTTTGTCTTTTTGATTATTATTTTATTTTCAGTGCTGAAATCTCTTTCTTTATTATTCTTCGCTATTCAAAAGGTCAATGTTTAGGACTGATAGCAGATGTGGTCACCTCTATTTCACCTTAAAATCTGTTTAACGTGTTTGAGGGAAATGGAATGTGGGTAGAGGATGGGCCTCTCGTCACTGTAACAATAGTGACTGATAAGAGAAAAGGGAATTGCTCCACACTACCGATGGGTGGTTCTTTCAGTTCAATACTTACAACAGATTCCTTCCCACCACCATATTCCATAAGTGTAATGTACCAAATCTGCGTTTGGTTTATTCATTTCGCAGTTTTTAAGTCAGTGTAAAGTGCATAACATCAAAGCTTTCTCTTTAGAAAATACACGGACAAAAAATTCTGTTTTTTTCCCCCAAAAATGTCGGCAAGGAAGGCCAAAAGGAAAGCCTTGTCAATTGAAGACAAAATCAAAATCCTGAAAGAAGTTGATAGTAACGTGAAAACAACAAGAGTTGAAATTGCAAAGAAGTTGAACATACGTTGCTCTACTCTGACTACTTTGAATGGAATTTTAGCAAAACGAGATCTCATTTTAAACTGTTCTGAAAAATCTCGTAAAATTAAAAATGTGAAAAGAGGAAAATATGAAGTTATGGAAGAAAAGTTATTGATTAAAGGTTGCCGAAAAAGAAACAGAAACAAAAAACTATAACCGATTTTTTTTGCAAAAACATATCAAATGACTCTTAAAGAGAAATTTCTTGTCTTGGATTAAATAAAGAGTTTCTAAAGTAATTATGCATTTTTACTTTATTAGCAAATTTTTAAAGTGTGCAAACTAATTTAAATTTCTTAAGAAAACTCAATTTTATAGAAAGTACTCTTTGTATTATTGTACTAAGATAAAGTAAACCCTCTTCTGAATATCAATATTTAAACTATTGATTTTTTCAAAAAATGCTAATTTCCTGTTTAAGACGTTTTTATCTTCCATCCCCTTGGGAAACTTCTTAAGCGGGTTTCACTGTATTACAACAGTAATGTATATAACATTATTGTATGATACTAACTAATGATACTACTAATTTGCAGTTTTTATAATTTCTGTAACTACTAATAATTATAATTTTATTAATTAAAGTATAAAAAACATAGATTATGTTAGCAATTAGTGGTTTAATTGTTTTGGAAACCTAAAACTTTTGGTAGCTATTTACTACTTGAATGCTGCAATAAATCATAAAAATCTTATTTAAATTTTTAAAAATCATGATTTGTTTTCACCCTACTCTAAATATCTCATAATTTCAGAGATTTTGCATAACCAAATAAGGAAATATGTACTTTCAAACAAAATTTGTTTGAAAACTAGCTCAATTTAGTAATTTTTTAAATAATTTTTAAGCATCGATTTTACAAAAGCTATCATAACAGTGAGCATTCGTTTGCTACAACAACATAAAATAACTAATGGCAGACTTACCATAATTGGAAATTGATTGCCCAGAGAAAATAAAAAAGAAAAGAAGAACAAAAGATCATGTGCCATGCATAGATTATGAAACACTTTCTAACACTGACAGAATATTGTTAAAAAATTCCGTCTTTCCTTCATATAATGAAATAAGAAATTTAAAAAACACATTCAGTAAAAGTCCATTTTCAGAAATTGCCATCTATATACAGTAACGGGTGTGAATTCTTTCATATAGCCCTGTATGCGATTTATAGGATTTATATACACCACCTAATACACTCAAAATTAAATTTAAAAATGCATATCATAGCAGAAAATACTCTTCCAGCAATTGTTGATTTTAGTCATTTCTGTAATCAAATGCTGTGCTTTTCATAATCTATAGAAAACCATCATGTTTAAAGTATCATAATATCAATAAAATACATCAGAAATAATTTTTTCCCATATATCATAATACAACGAAATTCTTTTGTGTATCCCTGTTAATGAACTATAATTGTCATTTATTCTATGCTCTTGAGAAAGCATTTGTTGTCTATCTCAGTGATGTATCTCAATCTCATTTTGTTTGAAATATTGTAACATCAGTAAAATGCATCACAAATGATTTTCCCCATAAACCATAATGTAAAGGGAATTTTTTGTGCATCCCTGTGAAAGAACTGTAACCGCTACACATTTCCTTTTCAATACGACCATTCTATAGTAAGCTCCAGTAACATAAAAAAAATTCATAGCAATCTGAGTATATTTACAAGAGTTAGAGCACAGACAGATGACAGACAAACCAAATTCACAAACACTTTTGCTGGAAAGTGTTAAAAAAGATTAACCACAGGATTATCCCAGTTTGATGCTAAATTAAAATCTGCTAATGGAAAGACTGATTTTCATTTTATGTGTAACATAAAATTAATAAGTTAATTTACATTGGTTAAAAGGTATAGTGCATCAATATATATGCTTGAAACACTAGTTATTATTAATTTATATATTTTTTTTGCTTTTCTCACATGTTCTGTATATTATCATTGCACACTTTATCTGATTGTGTATTTGTATTTCCCAACTACTCATATTAGAATATGGTTCATTGTGCAATAAAATTAATGATGGTATTTTTAACTTAAAAAATGCCAGGTAAATCTAGAACTGTCTCAAACAAAGCAGACTCGTATTACAGTACTGTAGCTTTAAGCCACGTATGCCAATTCCAATAGAAGTTTGAGTTAAATATGAAATTGGTTGAGAAATAGTTAAAGGAGAACTGTTAACTAACTGCAAAATATATGTGTATGTACAGTGGTAAAAGTTTAATAAGTACAAAGTAGTTAAAACATTAAATAACTTTATTAAAAATAAAAATATCACATTTAGCATAAATAGAATATGGTTCAGTAAAAAAGCACCCACCTTAACAAACATATGATACGAAAATTCAAACCCTACTTAATTAAGAATTGTCACCCCATTCTGCTCACCTCGTACCAAGCTATCACAAGGCAGGCTGAAATATTTGTATTATACTAATCAGTTTTCTTAATGTGCTAAATTTTCAAGCCGTAACTCGATGACGTGGTAATACGACCAAGGCACCCTTCTCTCCCCATCTCTTACCAAGATATCACTTGGCACACTGAAATATTTCTACTGTACTAATCGGTTTCTTAAATGTGATAAATTTTCAGGCTTTAACTTGATGATGTGATAGTACCACCAAAATTAAGAAATGGCACCTCAATCTGTTCATCTCGTACCAAGATATAATGAAGCATACTGAAATATTTGTATTTTACTAATTGGTTTCTTTAATGTGCTAAATTTTCAAGCTGTAACTCGATGATGTGATAGTAACCATCAAAACAAGGAATTGGTGCCCGTGCTCTGCTAATCTCAAAGCAAGATATCACTTGGCAGACTGAAATATTTATTATTGTACTAATTGGTATCTTTAATGTGTTAAAATTTCAAACAGTAACTCATTGACATAATAGTACTGTCAAAACGGGGAATTGGCAAATTCTTCTCAGATTGTATTGAGTTATGCCGAATCAGTAATTTTTTCATGTACTGTTAACCCTTTAACAGTTTTGCCTGAATGTCACTGGGGCAAAAAGTTTTTTGTTTCATTACTGAAAGCTTTTGGATACCACTTAATTTTAACTATAATCTTTGCTTTATTAATTGGTCAGGCATTTTTCAATTATGTAAGCCAAATATTTTAGTGCAAAAAAATGTGTCTTGTCCCTATTTTTAATTTATTGTGTCAAAAAAAAAAGTGTTAATGGGTTAATAAGCTTTTCATAAATCATTGATTCATCTTAAAGTTGATGACGAAGTAATATATAGGGCAATGTAATATAAAATATTATGTTTATTGTGTTTTAATTGTACAATATGATTTTTTTTGTTATAAATTTTTGTCTGCAGGATATGCCCAGGTAGACCAATATATTTTAAAAATACCTATTTAACCTTTAATTAGACACCAATTTCATTCCTGTAACTCAATGACATGATAGTGGCACAAAAATGAGGAGTTGCTTCTTATATCATATCAAGAAATGCCAAGGCAGACCAAGTATTCCTTCATCTAAATCTTGACCTACATCATGATTTTATCTCATAATTTGATATTGTAGTCATTTATGTCGCCACTGCCCACTCTATTATGTTTATTGGGTTTGAATTGTACAATATGACATCTTTTTATGTTATAAATTTTAGTGTGTCTAGGGTTTCTGCCAGGATATGCCTAGACAGACCAAAATATTTTAAAAATACTATATCCAACCTTTAATTTGGCCTCAATTTCATCCTGTAACTCTATGAAGTTATAGTGACACCATAATGATGACTTGATGCCCGCTGCTGCCCATGTTGTACGAAGAAGTGACGAAGCAGACCAATCATTTTTTTGTCTACTCCTAATAATCTTGTCTTACATCATGATTTCATCTCGTAACTTGATGACATAGTAATTTATGTTGCCACCACTCAGTCTAATATATTTTCCCTTTCTTTTTTTTAAATTTTTAACATCAATAATATTTTTTATCAGTATATTTTAAATTATTATTAGGTTTTATTCGTTATTATCAATTATTTTTCCATACTTTTACTTTATATATTTAATTGTATATTTTAATATGTATTTAATTATACATTTCAATATATATTTTAACATCAATAAGGTATTTGAAGAATATATTTTAACTTAATACAGTAGACTCCCTCATTACTGCACAACTTGTAACCAGAGGTTGTGCAGATTTTAGAATTTTGCAGTTCTGGTCACTAGTATTTTGTTTACATTTTTTAAGCAGTAATTTTAATGTAGTTAAGCATTGAAAATAATAAATGCTTACAATAAAGTAAATTATTAAAATAATTAAATGAAATATTAAAGCAATTTATTAATTTAATAATTAATACATAAAATAATTATATAAAATAATAAAAATTTAGCTTTTAAACCAGAATCAAGCTTTTTATGATCTCTACTTTTTGGATTGTCAAACTAACGTGTTTTCTTTTCCTGTATTTTTTTCATTAGGAATATTGGAATCAGCCATATTAGGCAGAATTACGTATGAAATCATGAAAGAATAAAAATCATTACAGATTAAAACCAAAATGAAAGTAAAAAACTAAACTTAAACAATGTGACTTCAACAGTTATAGTTGCAGGTTTTGTACGAAAGCTACTGCTGCGGCATATTTTTATATCTTAGATAAGAATATAATTTACACCATAATCATGAAATAACCAAATTTTATGTCATGTTTGTCCAGTTTTAATAAAGGAAAAATCTTGATTGATGAAAAAATGTTTTGGGAAAAAAGATCGTGATCACCATTGATAATAACGGCATCTTGATTTTTTTCAGAAATAAATTCTTATTTTCTTTACGAAAAACCTTTAGCTTAGTCATATTAACCAGAATTAATATTAAAATGTGTATGTAAAAGTGACAAAATAAAAATACTAATTGAAACACTGAGAAACAAATGTAACAAAAAATAGTCAAACTCGGTTACAGTTTATACTTGCACCTATTGAGCAGGACTTACAATATGGCTAATTTTTCCTATAGATATGCTAATTTACAACAAAATCAAAAGTAACAGAATTTCATTTAGTAATTAATCAGCTGTAATAGCCAAAAGAGCATGATTAACAAAAAAAATTAGTAAAAAAAAAGTTGTGATCACTGCTGATTTCAGTGTCATCTTGAATTTTGTTCCTGCAACTTAATTGTAAGTTTCACTGTTTACATATGAAAAAGTACATGGATTTTAGGTGTTCACAGATTTAAGGGAGTCAATTGTAATTAATTTTACTCATTATTATCAAATATTTTTTATTTAATATTATGTTTTATCATGTGTTAATATATATTTATATATATATATTTTATTTTTAAAAATATCTTAAATTAAAAGAAACTTTTTCTATCTATTTTTTATGTATAGCTGTAGAGTAAGTGTTATAAGGTAATATGCACAAGTTGATTGCAAGTTTTATTTAATTATATTCATTGGTGAATAAATTGGATTTTTTAAAACCACATACAGCATTTCAAAACACATGGCTCTTCAAAACTTATTTTGTTTACTGAAAGTGTTAAAAATTATCAAGTTACAAAATTGTTATTTTTAACAAAATTGTTCAAAATATTTGATACATTTATGTATTAAAATTACATTAGTATTTTGCAATCATATTATATTATTTTTTAAATTCAAAATCTGATTAAAAATATATTTAAAAAATCATTTTTAGATTAAATATCAGAGAAAATACCTCATTTTTTTCATGAATATATATAATAACTCATTTCCTTTCTGTGAATTTCAAAAGATTTCATAGAAAAATGAACTTTTTATAATTTTTTTGAAGAATTTTATACAAGAATTATGCTTAGCTGTGCAGAATCCTTTGGCCTAGAAGGGGAAGTCAAATAATTCCCACTCCTTCCTCAGATGTGCGTGCCATCACAAATGGGCTAAACAAGAAGTTATTGTATGATAATAGTAGCTATAGCAAAGTGCTTAGCTACTCTTTTATAAGGGTACTCTAGCAGATGAGTGAGTTTTGACATTTTGTATGTCACCACATTGTCCTGAATCACTAACATTTGTGCATGCACACTCTATCTATTCTGTCATTCATTAAGTTTCATAAAGTGCAATTAAACTTCCAAAATCTGATTGTCATGGTTATTTTTGTAATATGTTACTTAGGTAGCAAGAGCTGTTAAAATGTAAATTGCTAGTTTGTCTCATTAATTTTTCACCTGAAGAATGAAAGAGAAATACTCCATAGTATTTTCTGAGATAAGGCAATTTGTCTTTCTTTATATAGAACATCCTTGGAGGTCCCAACCTTATCCTAGATTCTAGGAAGTTGCATGTGGAAATTATTTTTTCTGTCTTGTTTCAAAGATATTAAACAAATGGTAGCATTTTGCTTTGGATAGCATTACCTGTTAAGCACTAGTACTCATATATAGGACTGCACCAACCATATTATGTATGAGAAAGATATTAATATTCAAGTGATTTAAAGGCTTTTAACAATACTGTCTTTCATTTTATTGTTATTTTTACCTTATTTTATGAAGATTTATATAAGTTTTCATACCTAAGTACTGCTTCAAGGGGAGGGGTTGGAGAATGTTGGTAATCACCATCAATGATTAATATGATTTCAGTTTTATTCATACATCGTTGCACAGTTAGTGAATGATTAATAGATGTCTTGTAATTATTCTACATATCATTGCCTCAGAGCAACAGTAGGACATCTAGTAATAATAAAAAAATGAGATGTCTGACTTACTGCTATGAATAACTGTGTTTGCATCTTGTGGAACAACTTCTGAGACCCAAAGTTATGTTTAATACTCTATCTCAGGTGTGTTTTATAAAAATTCCCTACTGTTTCACAAGATGCAGATACAGTTTTTCATAGCAGCAAATCAGACATCTCATTTCCTATTATTACTAGATGTCCTACTGTTGCTTTGAGGTAATGATATATATACCTTTAAAAATATTTTACCATCAAATTGATTTTAGAACCTTTCTAATATGAAATAAATATTCCTTCACTTTTGGCTATTTCCAAATTCCAGAGGAGGAGGTGGTAGAGATCTGTACAGGTCTGGGCCAATTTTTCCTGAATATTCGAGTTGGGATCAGACTTTTCTCTGAAGATTTGGGCTGGGCTTAGGTTTAATTTTTTTTCTGAAGATTCAAGCCAGGAGCAGGCTTAAATTTCTTCTGGAGATTCAAGCTGGCGAAAATCTTAATTTTCTTCCAAAGATTCAGGCTGCACCTAGACTTCATCAATTTCTTTGCTGGACTGAAACTGGGCCTTACATTTTTCCCCTGCAGATTCTGGCCAAGCCTGGGCTGTGTAGTTCCAATGGGTTTTTTCTGTAGATAATATCATGGCAACTTTCCTCATTAACTAATAGTGAAAATAAATTATAAAAAAGCATTTCTTTGTTCATTTTCATTTTTGTGTTTTTTAAATATAGTGAAACCTCCACAAGAGACACTCTCAAATAGCAGACAAATCAATTTAGTGAACATTTTTTTAATTGCTCAACAACTATGCATATTTGTATATTTAGTTTTTACCTCTAAATAGCAGACAAACTCTAGGATCCTGGAGTGTCCAGTATTCAAATGTTTTACTATATATAAAGTCCTTACAGTGTGTTGTGTAAATTTTATACCGGCTTAAAATTAATGTAGGCTTTCTACTTAAGGCAAAAGATTTTAAAAAGTGTTCTATTTCATAAAATCCAAATTATTTTTTAAACTCTTTTGGAAAGTTTAACTCTTTCCACTCGAGTAATTAATTGGCGGATAGAAAATATAAATCTGTGGTATTAAGTGACAAGAATAAACTTGTATAAATGTTTCTATATAATTATGTGAATCTCTCCTTATGAACCAAATAAAATGGAGGCAAGTGCATTTAAATTTTATTAGTCTAATTATTTAAACAGATGTAGTAAAACCTCTGAATAGCAGACACCTTAGGATCTGGAATTCTTCTGGTTTTCAGAGGTAAAACATACAAATACATATAGAGTTTTTGCCCAATAGTTGCCCATTATGAAGATTTTACTTCACATATATGTATATATTAAATATTATGAGTATCTGAAATTCAGATACTTAAAAAAGCACTTGTAAATCTTAAGTAAAATTGTCTGTGTGACTGAATTGTGCAGTCAACCAGGAAGAAAAAAAGTGAAACACCCCAAGCATTTTAATCGACAAATTGTTGCAGAGTAAAATCAAAAATAGTTATCCGATTGGAATCTTTTCTCAATTTATGTATTATAGTAAAAGGTCAACTAACCAGCATGCTCGGGAAACGCCGATTCCAGGATATTTGAAAAGTCTGGATAGTTGAGTACAACAAAATATTTTGTGAAAGAAGGGTGTGGGGGGGGGGGGAGGCTGTGAAACAGGAAAATGATTTTTGACCTATTTTCTTGTCACCAAGAAGTCAATAAAGTAACTCTTATTATTATTATTAAATTTTGCATTTGATAAAGTTATTCTTGCTGAATTAAAAGTAAAAGTAAACAATATTTTGTGTTAGGATGTAATTTCTAAATTTATTTATTAATCTTTTATAACGTTGCATTATTTATAATAAATCATCTCTCCTTTTTGAAAAAAGCACATGAGAGCTTGAAAAATTAACTTCTGTATGATTCATTTGTGTTGCCTCAATTATCCCACAGTAATAAGGAGTCCTTATTATAAATAAGGTTGCATTATTTATAAGTCGTCTCTCCTTTTCAAAAAAAGCACATTGAAACTTGAAAAATTAACTTCTGTATGATTCATTTGTGTTGCCTCAATTATCCCACTGTAATAAAGAGTCCTTTCTGCATAGCTAAGAATGTTATCAGATGCAAACTGATTATGTCCGACTTCTCCAATTACGATAAAAACAAACTGCACAATCGTCAGCTTTTAGTTGTTGGTGGTGTGTTTCAGATAGTGGGCCTTTTTTTGGAGGGGGGGGGGGGGGTCGTCACAAATTTTTTGAAAATTTATTGTATTTTAATAAAAATTTGGTAAGCGACCTAATTTATTATTATTTGAATTTGTTAACAATTTGAATGCAATCAGACGATTAGCAATGGAGAAAGATTTTTTTAAAAATTATAAATAAGGAAAAGAAAAGAGTACCGTTTTGTTCTTTGTTGTATCTAGAATATTATTTTTATTTCTGTTTATTGTTCAGGTTTCAAAATATTTTTCCCCGCTAATTCAACAATGCAAAATTTTGATATAATCTGAGTCTTCAGCAGCCAGCTCAGGAGAAAAAGTTTGAACTGATAAAAATCCAATGATGCGCCAAAGCAAAAAAAAAAAAAAAGCATCAGTGTAATTTAAGTCAAATTCTAATTGGTCAAACTAGATGTGTAGACCCAAATAAGTAGAATAGGTGCCAGTAACTCCAGGGTGAGGAGGAGGGACAGAACTACTGTGCATCTAAAGATTTAAAAAAAAAAAAAAAACAACTTCGATATCTGAAATTATCCCATTCTAATTCTTAGAATACACAATATGTAGTTTTCCTCCATGCTCCTGCTTTCTCACTTGGCTGTTCAGTTTTTGGAAAAGATGTAGTTTTCTACCATTTATTTCCTCCCTGTCCAATTTCGCCAAGAGCAGAAAGATCAAGCCTTACTTCTGTTATCTTCCCTTTCCTCTCCCTCCTTCTCTCTTTCGCGGTGAAAAACATCTGGTGCAATGGACTGTCGCAGACTATGACACAACATGTAGCTATTCTGTGCTACCAAGCTATAGATAATAGATAGTTCTTTACACTATATATTTATTTTATAACATTCACTATCATAAACATACACAGAGATTTGTTTTATGCCGAATCAGTCACTGAGGTAATTTAGGAATGCTAACAGTAAACTTCCTTGAATAGTAGTAAAACTTTTTCAACTGTTTATAGTAAGAAAAAAATAAAGGAGCTCTCTAAATTTTTCCTGTTACTTGAATGCTAGATAACGGAGCTTTTACTGTAAAAAAATATAAACTTTGGGGCCCATCTTCATACTAAAATTGTACCAAACTCTGAAAATTTCAATACAAATTCTTAGTTTTGACATCATATTTGGATTTTTTGTAAATATTTACCAAACTGGAACTCATTCAGTGAAACCAGTTTAGAAATTATGCAACTAAATATTTTCCAACTCCAAGTATTAAATTTATTTTTAATAATTGTAAAACAAATTGTGATGTGTATTGTTTTTTAAGCATAACTCAAAAACTACTTGGGGGCATAACATTTAATTTTGGATTTGTATGTTCAAAGATTTTGGAAAGCAACTTCTGTTAAAATTTCTATAAGTTGCAATAGATTTTTTTTTTCAAATAATGTTTAAATTATGAAATATCTAACAAAAAATTACTTTTCTGTTAAAAATATTAACAGAAATTGATTTCCAAAAGCTTCAAATATGTGAATTCAAAATTTCAGCTCATTTTGCTAAAAAGTATTTGAGTTATACTAAAACAGCACACATTACAATTTGTTTTAAAACTATTAAAAATTAATTTAACACAAGTAGTTCAAAAATTTCCAGCTTCATAATTTATAAACTACTTCACTGAATGACTTCTTGTTTAGGTATCCCTAGGTAAAATTTTACAAAAATCCAAATATGATGTCAAAATTAGGTGTTCATATTGAAATTTTCAAAGTTTGGTATAATTTCAGTATGAAAATTGTAAGACTTAATTGTATAATTCTTGAAGAATTTTATAATTCTTAGTGGAATGGCTATTTTCATTTTCTCTTTGTTCAACTTTATGTTTTCTAGAGTGTCTATTTATAGAGGGTGTTTCTGTTGTGTATTATTAACTTTAACAAATTTTGTGTTTACCATTAGTATTTAGATATTCAGTGATATATATGGCCATGCCTCCCAAAAATGTCCTAGTTGTGCCAGTGAATTTATTTTATCCTTTAAAGGAGATTTTTTAGATTCCTGTGTAATGAGTAATTAACAAGTTTTGGAAAAGGATTTTCTCCCTCTGTTTTACTTAAATTGAGCTTATTTTTGATCGTCTGAATTAAGCCTATCCACTCTACTGCTAATATTCTTCGCTTACTGTTATAAATAAATTATTGTAGTTTATTAAATCTATCATGGCCTTCATTCAAGTTTATTGTCCCAAAGGGCATGTCACATAGCTATCAAATAATTATTTTAATATGTGTTTCTTTTTATAGTTTTTATGTAATAAATAATGTATTATTTAATTATATTACAGGTTTCTTCAAAAGTTGCTTCTGAAAGATATCTTCATAACAAACCAGAATCATCTGATTTGCAGCTCCATACAGTACCTATTTTTGAAAAAGATAGCCAGTTATCCTCACATCATATTAAAACATTAGCAGTTACTTCAGAAATAGCTTATCCTGAATGTATTTCACTTCTAGATAATACTAATGAAAATTTCAGACATCAATTTCTCAGAGCTTTAATAAAGCATAGAGCTTATTCAAGTAGTGAAAATGAAAGCATACAGCAGATTCATAGTACATACTCTTCATTGTTGTCTGAAGCAAAATTAGTATGGCTGGTATTACTTGTTTTCCAAGAGAGCTCTGTATACGAAATTCCCATTTGTCTTATAATGTTTAAAGCCGAGATGATTTTGTTAAAAGTCACAAGCTTTTCAAAAAATATTTCTTCAGACAGCTGTTGTGATTCATTGCTTTTCCCAGATTTTTCATACTTGAGGAGTCTATTGCCAGTTCTCATATTATCAGTTACAATAGGTCCCTGTAATGCATATGCAAGTGTAAAAATAAGGGAAGCAGGAAGTACAGAAGCCTTAATATTTCTCTTTAACAATGCAGATATGACAGATTTGTTCATTGAATATTGTATAAAATTTTACAATATTGTACCTGTGCATATGCAACATCCCTTTGCTAATAATACATTAAACTTTGAAGAAATACATGCTAGATTGCCATTAACTAATATTTCTTTTCAAAGTCAGATTTTGTTTAACCAGCGTGTGCTTGTTTCTAAAGTTTTGCATAAATGCCATTTTGGTATTTTACATTATGTTTTTATAACTCCTTCGCATATTGTTTTGGTTGAAGAAAGATTACATATTCCTCAAGTTGTTGGTTTAGATACAACTGTACAACCACAATTTCATATTTGTGCTTTAGTAAATGTTCATACTAACATTAAACAGATAAAAGACTTAAAAGATATTGATGATGAAACTGATGGGAATACAAAGCTGTGTGAAACTGAACAGGCTTGTTACAAACAAAATGCTGCTAGTGAAAATAAGCATTTAGAAGTGTTATATAAATGTGGTTCATGGCTGATTATTGAATTTGAATCAGGTGTAATACTCTACTTGAAGTTTTTCTTTTTGAAACAGCGGAATGAGTTTTTAGAGGCTTTTCTTTTTGCAAGAAGCCAAAAGTAAATTACTGTATTAAGATAACTAAAATTAAATGTGATATGTTGATAAGTTACATAATGCATTTATATTGATCACGTTTTAGAAATCTTTTCTAATATGCATCTACTTACTTGCTAATTTTATATGTTTTCATACATTCATATTCTATCTTCTTTGAACATATCATCAGTACATTTATATATAAAAATTTATAAATCTTTCGTATATACTCTTATTTCAGAGATAAATATAAGTAAACAATTACATGTTTTGTTAAAAGTACTTTATACTATTTAATGTTGTTATTCATTTATACTCTGTTGAGACTAAATTGTAGAGAGGGGGAAAATATTGTAAGAAATAAGGATAAAAATTTTGCTGTTTATAATGCTATAAGCATAGTATAAAATGATTCTTTAATTGATGTATATTTTTGTATATATATGTGTTGTATATATTTATTTATTTATAAATTTAATTAATAAAGTTATATTTTGAAAAAAATTACAGGGAATTTTTGTGAGCTTTTAAATTATTAAAATTGCAAGCTTTAATCTTAATATGAAAAAAAAATCAGTCATTTAAAATGCAAACTGTGCAAATGTAAATGAAATATTCATTTTTAGAAATACACCAGAATTCTGATAACATGCAATAAAACATTACTCCCATTCTTGTCAATGCATTTACAGTATAAAAATTTTTTTGACAACACAACAATGCAAGGTAAGAAATTGTCAAACTTGTCATACCTGCAACCTTTTGTAACCTATAAAATCCCTTTTCTACCATTTTCATGTTTAACATTTCCAGTATTGCAGCCAATTTGAAAAATTAGTAAAAGAACCCTTTTCCTTCTTCTAAGAAAGAAGGTTGTGAAGCAGTGTTTGTTTGATATGATGTTATCAGAAGGCAGGTGTTTAGTGGGAGTAAAGTTACATACAACATTGCATACAAGTACAGTAGACTCCCTCAAATCCGCATCGTAATATCTCCACAATCGTAAAATCTGCACATCATCACAGATGTAAACAATAAAACTTTCAGTTCAAATGTAAGGACAAAATTACAGAATTTTTTAGTTTTATAATCATTCTGTGTGTATTTTAATATGTAATTCTCGATAATATGACTGAACTCATGTTTTCTCATGAAGGAAGTATAAATTTATTTCTAAAAAAAAAAAAAAAAAAAAATCAAGATTCACTGGTAATCACAATCTTTTTAACAAATATATTCTTGTATTAATCAAGCTTTTTGGTTATTAAAACTTGCTAAACCTGAAATAAGACTTCCTTACTTTATGATTTTGATGTGAATTAATAGGGTACATTTAAGAGGAAAGTTTCATTGAATAATTGAAAAAAAAATGTATCTTTATTAGGCATATTTACCTAATTATATTGCTTGACCTTTACTTTTTATTAATTTAATCCTTTTTAAAACTATCTTACTTTTTATTATCTTAGTTTATTACTTTACTTAATCATTTTAGCATTTTACTATATTGAAATCATTAATTCAAATTTCTGTTTAAAAAATGTAAACAAAGCAATAACCAGAATTCTGCAAAATTCTAAAATCTGCACAACCTCTGGTCCTAAGCTGTGCGGATTTGAGGGAGTCTACTGTATATGTTTTTGGTGATTTCCTATAGAACTCATAAGATCTATCTAGGAAGCGTTTTGATTTCATGATCTACTGAAGAAAAGGTTTCATTAAATATCTCTTTTGAATAAGATATAAGAAAATTATAATTAGTAACTCGTAAGTTTAAACTTGAAAGTCAATGGAGAATTCAGAATAGATAAAAAACAAATTGCAAAAGAGTGTGGAGTTCTCTAACTACTTCTATCTATACATATATAAAATAAACAACATAAAGAAAATAAAATTAGAAAAAATAAGAATGCATGACTTTGAAGATGTTATGCTTTTGTGACCAAAATGAGCTACAGATTATTTTATTTCTTTTTTGTACATTGTGTCCTCCACTAAAAAGTAGCTCCAGAAAATGTTATTTTTAGAAATAAGTATGGGGAAAAGGGAAATAAAATAAAACAATTATATATTATATCAGTATGTTTTAGAAATAAGGTTGCTACAGGTGTTGGAAATGTGTTTCCTGATCTTCCAAACACATCTGAACTTGATGTTATATGTTTCCGAAGTTAGCTGGTGAAATTGCCTAGATCTGGCATCAGATTTTCTTCCATATCTCATCCAGAGCGCATGGTTTATTTATGCAGACACACCCTTTTAAGTAACTTACAAAAAAAAAAAAGATCAGATGATGTTGAATCAGTTAGATGGTAAGAAACTTGCATTCAGTTATTATTACAAGATGGGACCACAAATCATGTATATCTTAAACATACAGGTCTTGTACATTTAATTGTATTATTTCCTCCTGTACTATTCTCTAATACTAACATTTTCTGGGCTGCCTTCTAGTGAAACAGCCTTATCAAAAATGCCTTGGAATTTAACTAATCACTTTGTTATAAGGAGTATATAGACCAGGTAAATTATGCACTTTCATTGTACATTTTAATTGTTTTCATATTGTATTCTTTCTAATGAAATTTATTCAGTATGGAGATATGCATACATTTTGCATTTGTGTGGTAATTCATGAAGTTATTCAAAACTGAAAGCAAATTCTCATGGGGCGGCCATGTGGGCTATGCCCACAGCGGGACTACCATTGGAGGGGATCTCTGAGCCACACAGCAGGACTACCATTGGAGGGGATCTCTGAGCCACACAGCACTATCTTAATATAGCCAGAATGTCATCTTCTTAGGCCCAACTGGGTCAACCTTTAAAGGTTCTTAGCTCATAATGTTTATCAACTCTTGAGAGCCTAGATCCAGTAATGTAAGGTTCTAGTTTTTTATACATTGCTTATGTCCTGAGATTCACCATTGTTTCACAGATGTAAATCTATTGCCCTGATAGATTCTGAAATATAGTTTTAGCTTCTTCCCTCGCCATTGTATCAGGGAGAATTTGAAAAGAATTCCTAATTACAATTACCAATCTGGTTTCATTTTTTTTATATCTATTATAGTAAAATTTCTTCTCTTTACAATAATGTTTATGTGGAAGTTGTAAAGCAATTTTTTGATTCTTTATGCTTATTTTTTTTTGTGTGCAAAAATAGGGTCATTCCATTATGTTAAGTGTTTTCAATTGAAATTATTATCATCCAGACTAAAGGACTACTCTTTAGGTAGACCTTACTTGTTGATATAGGCAGAAGATTAACTACCTCCTGGATCCATAGACTTGACTTTTTTGCAGGCCCCCTTCCCCCCTCAAAAAGATATATAGCTGGGTGATTCAAAATACATGTTTACTCAATTAGCTCATAAATAATTGATGATAGAAACATACAAAAAGTATAGAAATTAAGTACAGCTTTTACATAAGGCATTTGTTTTACAAGGGCCTGTATACACACTAAAATAAGAAATTTAATTTTCATACGGTTTCAGTGTCTTATAAGTTATAAAAATGTTGCCCTTCATTTAATAGGCACATAAATAAACACTTTTACGTCCAAAATTTACAAAATTATGAATTTTTTGTAATATTAAAGCTTTCTGACACTAAAAACAGAAAGAAGCACTTTTAGTACTGGTAAAAATTGAAATTTCATAGAATTCAAAATATAATTCGGTAAGTACAAATAAAGATAAAAGATAAGATAAAAAGAAGAAATAAGATAAAGATAAAAGAATGGGATTTTTTAAATGTCCTTATTAGATCAAGGGGAAAAATTGTTAGGAATCGGGGATCATATAAAAAATTAAATTTCATATGTTTATATGCATATAGCCCCTTTTAAGACAAATACTATATCTAAAAATTGTACTTGATTTGGATGCTTTTTGCAATTGTAAGTCTGTTTCTATCATCATGAATGTAAGAGATAATCAAACAGATGTCTATTTTGAACCAACCGGTATAATACAATTAATTCTAAGATTATTTTTAATCTTCTGCATACTTTTTTTTCTTTTTTAAGAATGAATTTACAGTAATAAAAACATACAAATTTAGTATTTTAATATAAACATTTATGTGGAGTATCTATAACATCAAAAAAACTTTTAACAATGAATCTTACTAGAGTAAATTTCACATTGCACAAATACAAAAGATCTACTTTCTGACACATTTCTGAATACATTTTTTTTTCGGAAATGCAAAAAATTGCCAGGTGTTCTTTCTTATTCAGAAACTATGTAATCAAATGGAGTTTTCCATTTTTTGGTAAAGGTAGAAGAACTTTCAGACAATACTGTCAAAGTTGATGTTTTGAAACCGAATTTCTAGATGTGACACCACAGGAAAGGAGAAAACAGGTCATCATGTGGCAAAAATCGTTTATAACTAGATAAATTATTTATGTATTTAAAAAAATGAATTTCGATCCCAAATAGCTTCAATACTCCTCTAGCCAATTTTATAGTTTAGGTTTAAAAATGTGTCAGAAATTTCTTTCTTGAGCAGCGAATTTGAGAACTGCCTTAATGGCAACCTTGCTTAAAGGCTGTTAGTCAGTAAACTTTCGAATTCCCGTCATTAATGTTAAGTCTATGGGCATGTGATATATTCGTATAATTAAAATACCTCCTCAGGAAATCAATATTTTAAACTTTTTTTTGTACTCTTTTTAAAAGATGTCTATTTTTTTCCTTACAAGGAGAGGGCCAACATTGTTAATCACAGATTTTGATTATTTTAATATATGTTGTAGGGTAGAGACCCCTTAGTATCAGGTTCCATGGATTTTATCCAACGCTCCTTAGTTCTTGAGAAACCAGGGGGTCTAATATTAGTACACAACTCAAATACTTACTTTGCAACTAAAATGATAGGTTAGTCGTAGCTCAGTTGGTATGGCATTTGCCGGCTGATCCGCGGGCCCGGGTTCGATACCTGAATGCGCTACATTTGTTTTTCTCATTTTTTGTTTTATAAATATATTTGTATTTATGATTTAATAATTTCAATTAAAAATTTTATAATGTACGTTGATATAATCTAAAATGATTATACACGTTAAAATTTAATCAAATGATGCAGATAACACGCATGAAAACATTTGCTGGGAAGGACTATGCTGAAGAGTGAAGGTGCAGGGAAGTATAAGTGTACTTTGATCCTTTATAAATGCAGAGGAAAACATAGGCAGGTTGAATTAAAATAAGAATAGTTTATTAAACTTCTAACAACATACTTGGCATCATTAACATATTTCACTTGCAGGCAACTAACAGATTGGTGAACATTGGTGACGATGTTTGACAATATGAAGTAGACATTTTGTTTAGTGACATCACAACTTTAAGCTTTAAGATGAAACATAATAACACAAGTATAATTTAAACAAATAAATATTTCCAGAACGTGGACCAGCCATTGTTCAGTATCGTGAAAAACTTCTTCCATAGAAGGAAGATAAAAGTGCAAAAATTGAATATTGGAATCTGTATTTATATAAAAAGGATCTGATCTAAAACATCGTTTCAGGCGAACGAACCAATCAGAGAACAACATCGAATTGATGTAAAGCAAGATTCGGTGAAAAGATTCAATTTGAAAACGATATACTAAGTCGCCATCTGGCAGAAGAAATATCGTTACAGAAGTTTAAGCTTAGTCGAAGGAAAGTTTTTGCCGGTGAAGCACGTTAATAAAATGAAAGTAGAAATGGCAAAATGGTATAAATTACTATGAAAGTTAAAGGAGTCTGGAAACTTTTATTACAGCTGGATATTGTCTAGAATCAATAGAGAGGGTAAGTAAAAGTTTAAGGAATATTTATTACTGTCATTATTTAAGAAGTAAATAAAAATAAATAAAGTAAATGAATGACTGTGAAGTTAAATGAACTTAAAAATAAAATGAGGTTTTTATGACAGGATATGATAAGAGGCAATGAGAAACACAGTGTTTGTATCTCTATCAAATGCCCCCCCCCCTCTCATTGATTCTTTAAAAAGAGATACTTGTGAAAACAAGTAAACTCAAAGGCAAAGGATTTTAAAAAAATCCACAGACTATCACCAAACAGCATATTCACAAAATTTTAAGTTTAACAAAATAAAGCAATAAAAAAAATTAACTGGATAATAATTACTGACAATAAACTGGAAGGTTTTTAAACTTGAAAATTTTAACTTTAAAGTGCCAACTCGAAACATCACACATAAAATATTCAAATGCCCCCCAATATGAAGACTTGAAAAACATGGTTCAATTTTGAACCTCAAAAATTGAAACAACCTGAACAGTTGAAAAAGAGAAGTTTGAAATTCATTGACAATTTTAAAAAGAAGTTTCAAATACTTCAAAAAGATCAAATACCAAAAATTTAACAATTTAACAAATTCTTAACAATTTAACTAGAAAAATTTAACAATTAATGATCTCAATTAAATTTAAATTTAAAGATGAAATAGTAATGCAGGTAGAATTTGCCAAATAAAAGATGAATTCAAAGAGTACTTGTTGGCAGTGGCGTGGCGTGAAAATTTTCGGTGGTCATCGCAATTATTTAAGTTTGTGGTGAAAAATTATTAACTCTAAAATTCAATGGTTGAATGTTCAAAAAAGAAACTTTAAATCTTACCTTCACTTATACATGAACTCCAAATGTTCTGCTAAAACTGGATCATAGAGTTTTAAAAGCTTATTAAGAGTTTTAAAATATTGCTTGGTCATCGCCGCATCCAGCGATGACCGGACGACACGCCACTGCTTGTTGGCTATAAGGTACACCTTCAAAGTCTAAGACCAGAGCTATAGATAATCCTTACCAAAGGTCAAAAAGGTCCAACAAAGTTTTTAAATGCAAAATTCTCACACAATTACTAAAAGAAAGATGAGTACGTACCACTTCAAAAATCTAACGATTTCCAATTTGGAAATGTTAGCATCAGCTCAAGATGACAACTTGATTACAATATCACATTAAATACAATTCTTTATTACATTTATAAAAAAATTTATGTAGATAATGAAACGGTTTTATGAAGATTCATGTTCCAGACATCTAGGCTTAAAAGACAGGAACCAACGGCTCTTACGAACTAACTTACTTACATATTCATAAATGAATAAAGGGAACATTCACACAACTAGCAGTCTTCTGGTGCACCAGAAACAGTTACTCACATTGAAAGGGTGGCACTCTAGATGCCTAGAATGAACAAGTAAGAATTAATGATATGCATAAAATAAGTTTCAATGTATAAACACAGATACTGACAATATTGAGGTTTTTCAAACATTAAAAACCGTTATATAAAATAAACCTCTTTAAAAAAAATTCATTAAGTTTTTTTATGACATGATCAAGTGAAGCTGATGATATAAAAAATGCATACTGGTAAATTCACAAAGTTGAATAGCAAGCGTCTATACTTATCCTTTAACACTTGTAAATAAGTATTTCACAAGGTACAGTGTAGAGACAGAAAGCTTAAAAAACACTTTTACAGTTTAATTCACCATAATGACATTTAATGAGGTACAATTTATATATGAATGAGATACTTAAAACATACTTAACTTAATGTTACACCAGAAAAATTAATTCTAAGAAGCTCATCTCATCAACATCCCAATCTCAGAAACCCAATTAACATTTACTGACAAGGAAACTTCTGGAAAAGTGGGTTTAAAAAAAATGCATCTGGACTCCAAATCCCTGCCCCCCCCTCCTAAGCAGGGAATCTTGAGAATCATTGGAAGGACCTGGGATAACCTCAGGTGCAACTTCTACAATGTAATCTCGATTACCCTCAGCATTAGAAGAGAGGGACAGAATCATTGGGGGCCAGTGCAGCTCCACTGTGCCAAAAGCCCCCCCCCCCTCCCCCGAGACAAAGAAAAATATTACATGATCTCGGTCCGGTCTCTGGATCCTCTGGGAGCAACAGGTGATATGTCAGGAGAGTGATCACAGGAATCAGTAAAGGAGTCAGATGGGTCAGAACATGATGAATCAGGGCAGCATCTTTCTGGAGAACAGTACCGGTGACGATGGCAAGAACTTGATCTTTCTGATGAATTGCGACATCTAAAAGAAGGCACAGGAGAAGAATCTCTTGAACGTTGAGGGCTACCTGGGACTCTAGCATAGCAATTCACTTGTAGATGGCCTGGTTTGCCACACATCCAGCATCTCTTACATTGAATTTTACGAAAACTGGGATTACATTTCACAGATTTCTTTTTAGCCATTTTATAGGTGTTAGAAATGTTCACATATGTTGCACCATCTTTGTCACATAATTTTTGGCAGGTTTCTTCAGCTACTAATTCATCTACGATGAGGTCAAACTTGAAACTATCGTCAAGCTTAGCTAAAATTTGCTGCACCAATGTGTTATATTTTGATGGAAGAAAACGCAGAAACTGATAGCTGAGATAATTCTCAGTAAAATTTTTATCAATTTAGTTTCCAAGAAAATTTTCTTCAGCCTTGTTGCAAACAGGTTCATCGTTTCACCATGTCAAATTCCTTCCTCCATCAGACTATTGAAAACCGTCATATGATGGGTACGGGAGTCCGAGTGAAAGTTTTTATGAAGACATTCCCATGCATCAACTGGTTCGGAACAATCAGCTATTAACCTTTTGAATTCTGGTTCAGTGTTGAGATAAACCAGTGATAACACCTTATTTGCATGGGTTTTAAACTTCTCAACGTCTTCTGCAGTAACTGAGGTACTCACCTCAAGTGATCTTTGCGTTTTCTCTATTATTTCCCAAAGGCCCTTTTCAAGCAATAAATATTTCATATCACAACTCCATATCGAGTAATTTCTGGAGCTTAATTTATCTATAGTATTAGTGGCCATTTTGGAAAAAGAGGAAATTTCAAAACTTATAAGAATAAAATAAGAAAAAAAATTTAATAGTAACCACAGTATAACTGCCTCCCCCCCCCCCCCCCACACACACACACACTTAATGATCAGCTCTTTTGCCTATGTCAAGCTCTTGTTATTGGAAAATGACTAATTCAAACATAAAAGTTTCATAATGCTAAATCATAAAAATAATAGTCTATTGTCAAAATAAACTGTAGTAAAAACGAAAAAAAAGTTCGGAAATCGGCAAAACTGTTCGTTAAATAATACAAAGTTCAGTAATCAAAATCAAAGTTCAGCATAAAAAAGTGAAAGTTCTGCAAAAATAAATCAAAATTTCAGTAAACTAAAGTAAATCTTCTTGGTTATTTTGAGTATATTCTGTGAAAACTGCAAATCAAAGTTATTTCAAAACAAACTGGTTCAAAGGTCGGCAAAATTAAAAAGGAAAAGTTCGTAATTCAGGAAAATAAAAGTTCATAAAAATAACTTAACAGTTTGTTAAACTAAATCAAATCTTCATAAAATTGCATAAATATTCTTGAATATGGCAAATAATAATTGTAAAAACTAAAAAAAAAAAAACATATTTCGTAATTGAACTGTAAATTAAAAATGTAAACAAAACGTAAAAATGACGCTCACTTGACTGAAAACTTCTGCTTTTTCAAACTTCTTCAGGTTATCCTTTTCTCACCATAACCCTTAATGTACGTTGATATAATCTAAAATGATTATACATGTTAAAATTTAATCAAATGATGCAGATAATGCAAGTGAAAACATTTGCTGGAAAGGACTATGCTGAAGAGTGAAGATGCAGGGAAGTATAAGTGTACTTTGATCCTTTATAAATGCAGAGGAAAACATAGGCAGGTTGAATTAAAATAAGAATAGTTTATTAAACTTCCAACAACATACTTGACATCATTAACATATTTCACTTGCAGGCAACTAACAGATTGGAGAACATTGGTGACGATGTTTGACAATATGAAGTAGACATTTTGTTTAGTGACATCACAACTTTAAGCTTTAAGATGAAACATTATAACACAAGTATAATTTAAACAAATAAATATTTCTAGAACATGAACCAGCCATCGTTCAGTATCATGAAAAACTTCTTCCATAGAAGGAAGATAAAAGTGCAAAAATTGAATATTGGAATCTGTATTTATATAAAAAGGATCGGATCGAAAATGTCATTTCAGGCGAATGAACTAATCAGAGAACAGCATCGAATCGATGCAAAGCAAGATTCGATTTGAAAACGATATGCTAAGTCACCATCTGGCAGAAGAAATATCATTACGGAAGTTTAAGCTTAGTCGAAGGAAAGTTTTTGCCGGTGAAGCACGTTAATAAAATGAAAGTAGAAACGGTTAAATGGTATAAATTACTGTGAACGTTAAAGGAGTCAGGAAACTTTTATTACAGCTGGATATTGTCTAGAATCAATAGAGAGGGTAAGTAAAAGTTTAAGGAATATTTATTACTGTCATTATTTAAGAAGTAAATAAAAATAAATAAAGTAAATGAATGACTGTGAAGTTAAATGAACTTAAAAATAAAATGAGGTTTTTGTGACAGGAGATGATAAGAGGCAATGAGAAACACAGTATTTGTATCTCTATCATTTTAATATCATACATTAATTATAATGTTAACAAACTTAAATTTATCATTTCTTATTTGTAAACTATTATTTCTCATCCTGAGGTTTAAAAAGAAATTGGATCTATTATTGAATGATAAAAATTCCAAAATCATGACAAAATGTTTTGTCACGCCATCTAGTTATGATAAAAGAATATTCAAATAAAAAAAAAATTGAAAGAATATAGAGGGGAAAGCAAAATAATTGAAAGCGCAAGCATACTTATTACAAATTTAAAAATCTTTAATATGCAAAAAATCAGTTGTAATTTAATTCTGATGCTAATTTTTAATATAATTATGCTTGTTACTTTAAAAACAGAATAATAGTAGTATCGCATTGACTTCCTTTGTTAAAGCAATGCTTAAATGATGTTTCTTTAAAATCACGAATTGACACAATTGCTCAATATCATTGCATCGATAAAGAATATATGAAGTACATTTTAAAAGTGATTAAAAAAATTAACAGTTTTATGATGTTTTATTACAACTATTTAGTTAAACGTAAAAAATTAAATAGGTTAAAATTATAATTGATATACAATATTAAAAATTTTAATTGACAATGAGATTAAGTAGTATGTTTATAAAACAAAAAATGTGAAAAAATGGTGTAGTGCATTCAGGTATCGAACCTGGGCCCACGGATCAGCCGGCAAACACCATACCAACTGAGCTACGACTAACCTATCATTTTGGTTGCACAGTAAGTATTTAAGTTGTGTACTAATATTAGACCCCCCAGTTTCTCAAGAACTAAGAAGCATTGGATAAAATCTGTTGAACCTGACATTAAGGGGTCTCTACCCTACAACATATATTAAAATAATCAAAATCTGTGATTAACAAGGTTGGCCCTCCCCTTGTTAGATCTCAAAATATTTCTAAAATATTGGCTTAATTTTATGTGAGGTGTTAAAATCTGACTCACATTTCATCAACTTTTAAGACAGAAAATATTAAGCATAGATTTTAGAAGTACAGTATAGGATCTATTACCCGGCGTCCCGATATCCGGAACGCTCTAAAAACCGGAACGGTAAAAGATCCGAAACTGAAACTTAGTGAAAACTTTCATTTCATAACAATTTGCAGTTTTTTTTTTTTTTTTCATATTTTATTGAAGAGTTAACATGCTTTATAAATCGATATTTTAAATATTTTAAACTTTTTCTCATACACCTCAAGGTACCGTAATATCCCCTTAATTTCCTCCCCCCCCCCCACCTCCAAACGCGGCCAAAAATGGTAAAGTAATCGGAGAGGCCGCTTACACGGATTAAAAGTGGCTATCGAAATCTACCGCCTGTTGAAATCTGAAAATGTTTATAAGAATAGTCCAAAGCCTGCCCTGATATTCAGATTTTTCTTTTTTTGTTAATCGAGATAATTAAAAAACAGAACTTAAAAAGTGTGCTCTCCCTGCGATCCCACTTATGACGCTCCCGTGAAAGATAAGAATTGAATGTACGCAATCATCGGACATAAGTTCTCTTTTTGATCATTTTTATGACTTCGCATCGGCGTAACCTTTAGAAATATGGGAAAACTAACTACATATTTTTAAATTTCGTATTTTTCTGCTTCAAACACTAAAATCCATTATAAAAAATTTTAATTTTAACCTTTTGAAAAAAAATATTTTCGAAATATCACTTAGAATTTGAATGCGTTTTCCGCGATCGAAAACTGTTGGCAAGCTCCGACCTTTGACGTCATCTAAAGGCGCACCTACAATTCGGCCAATTAGGAGAATGAGAGAAACGTTCGTTTTACCGTTTTCAGCTGCGTCCATCGAACAGTAGAAAAGCAGAGATTCGGAATCGGATAAGACAGAAAGGTGGTACGGCGCTTCGCGCAATTTTTTTTTTTTTTTTGGAGGGGGGGGGGGCTTTCGTAAGATTTTTTTTTAATATCAAATTTGTTTACAAAATAGGGGAGGGTGAGTTAATGGAATATTACAGTAATTATGCATTTCTTTATCTCCGCGAATTTGCAGAAATCTGCATTTTAAGTGTTGATAATTTTGCCTCTTAAATTTTTCTGTCTGCTTTCCATCCGATAAATTCGTAAACAAAACAAAAATAAATAAAAAGTCAACTTTCAATATATTCCCCTCCCTCCCTCCCCAATTATTGGATGAAGATGCAGTTCAAGTTTGTTACAATATAGATAATAATGCTCCACTTAGTCATCAGATGACATACAGTGAAATTTGTGAAATGATGACTAAAGATGCATCTGATGATCGTAGTGATGATGATGACAAGAATGGGGAGGTAGAAAAAATATCTAATGAACAAATGATATTTTACACTCAACAGTTAATTTCAAGGCATGGAACAAAATAAGTTATTTCCATGAACAACAAATAATGTCCTTATATAAAATTCAAGACCAGATTGTAAAAGAGAAACGTTACAAGCAGCCAACTTTAAAAGGATTTTTCCAAAACACTAATTCCCAAGCATCTGCATCTGAACCCCAAAACTAAATTTTATTTTTGATCTTGTTCATTTGTAAGTTTTATTATAATTTAAAATTATTACTTAACATTTTTTTTTTGTAAATAAAAATTAAACTTTTCCTTAATTGTGTTTTGTTGAATTAATTCAACAAATGTGTAATACAGTATTTTTAATATTATTTATGCTAACCAGTACTTCATATTTATGTACATTAGAAAATATTTGTGTTAGTGTTCCGAATTACGGAAAAACCCCTTATCCGGAATGCCTCAGGTCCCAAGGATTCCGGATAACGGATCCTATACTGTATTTTGAGAACTAAGAAAAAAAATTTTAAAAAGAGTACTACAAAGAAAAAGAAGTTAAAAATATTTATTTCCTGAGGAGATATTTTAAATATACAAATGCATTCTACACCCATGAACTTAATATTAGGAAGGGGAATTTAGGAATTGACTAACAGCCATTCAAAGAACATTATTGCTAGATTTTTTCATTTCCTGTCACTTACTTTTGCATGTAAGTATGTACATTGGTACTTTTTAGGGATGAAAAGAAAAGTTTGCTTTGTTCTGAAATATAAAAAAATACTCTGAAAACATAACCCCATGTTTCTTCTTGAGTATATGACAAACAGTGGGATATTTTTTCAGAAATTGAATCATCGAAATCCTTAGAGTATTTTTTGATTTGAACTTTTTCCCTTTTTCAACTGTCTCTACATCAATATAAAAAAGATTGAATATAAATACAGATTTGCAGTCCATTAGGCAATTGTTTATTTGTATCAAGAAATTATCTAAAATCCACATATAAAAATGTATTTCGAAATTATTAGAATGTGAGAATTTCTTTTTTTCAGTATTTTCATTATCGCATGTTATTTTACTGTTAGTTTTATGTTTTCTTTGTTCTTTATATGATGCAGTGCTAGATTGCGAAATTTCTTCTTCAAACTCCTGAAACGGAACATTAAATCAAAGCTCTGGTGAATATTGATATACAGTTCTAAGTGTTTTATACCTACATTTAAACCAAGTTGCAGATTCTTAAATTTCAGACCCGTTAAAACAATTCTATTTAATATTGAATTTCAAGTGATACAAAATATCACGTACCTCAGGGATTCTATTTTACTTTGAAGACTTCTTCCTTCCTGACATGAATTACTTTTTCTTCTGCATTACCAGCAAAATCTAATGGGTATCAGTATCTGATCAATAATCATTAAACAGGGTCTAACTAAATGTAAAGCTTCTTGAAATTTGTGTATTAGTTCTTTCATTATAGATAGCTCTCATTAAATTTTAACACTTGCACAGATATCATCCAAAACCAGTCAAATCATATTTAGGTTATCCCAAAATGTGTAAATCCAGGCATGGCTTTGAACAGGCGAGGGGGGACGAGTTTGGGTGACCGACCAGTGTTCTAAAAATTAAGGGGTGAAAATTGACAAAATGCTTGATTTAAACTTAAAAACTTCTTTAAAAGATATTATTCGTAGAATTGTTTACGAAATCTTCTCTGGTTGCCGTGGCTCTGTGTAAATCTATCACAAATTGGGAGCCGAGAAGTTCAAGACTTTTTATGGAAATCAGAAATTAAATGTGGAGTAACATTTGGAACACAATCTACGTGTTAATAACTTTCAAAGTTTTATAAATCAGTGCATAAAATATTGCACATCATTTTTCTTTTACATTAAGTATTAGCCCAGTATGAAGAAAAACCAGAAAGAAAATCTTAGTACCAGGGCCCCTTTTCTTCTGGGCCCCTAGACTTTTAGGAAATAATTTTGTATGAGTTAATTACACCAAAATATGATATTTTAAAATCCTTTCAGCATGTAGAGTATCATAAAAAAAATATTTTGAATGGATGCCATTGTAAAATACTGTCATCAAAAATAAAAATTTTTAATTTGTTATGCAGTTTATTTTGAGAGAGATTAATGTTACTCAATTTCATATATCTAAAACCTTCACTGTTTTACAGATAAAGCAGAAAAAAAGGTTTTATATTATGTATTATTAATGTAACATGCTATTAAGGTTTTTATTCTCTCGGAACAAATTGGTAAAATTTCAGTAACGCAGCCAAGGATCTTCAAAAAGGAGATAACTTGAATTCTTATTACTCATGAAATGAAAAGATTCCTTCTTTTACATGTTCTTAAAGTAGCTTTTAAAAAATAAGTAACAAATCCTCATAATAGAAAATACAATCAGTCCAAATAAATTTAGAATTTCAAAAAAAAAAACAAAACACATGTGCACCAGCAAAAGGAGGGGGAAAGGGGATGGCCACTTGTCCTCCCACAGAGTTGGGCAAGATCAAAAATGCATGTATTTGAAATACATTTGTATTTTAAATCACAAAACAAAAATATTTTTGTAGTTATCAATTAAGCTTGGAATATTTTAGTTGTATGCAAAAATTCATGCAATTAAAATATTCAAAGTATTTTGTAATGCTTTTTCCAAGTATTTTGTATTTTCAAAATACTTAAAATATGCAGTAGAATATCATTGTAACGCAATTCTATGTAACACAAATCTCCATATAATGCACAACTTCTCAGACGTAAACAATGAATTTTGCAGTTCAGAAGCACCTGCATTACCACATTGCAAAAAATTGCTACTCTCTAGAGGACTAAATTTAATACAGTCAAGGATCTATAATCCGCACACCCATAATCCGCAATTTTCTATAATTCGCATTGCTTAATGAATGTAAACAATTAAACAAAATTTACAAATTCTTGATCCAAAAATGATTTTTTAAATGAAATATCTGAAAATTTTAAATATAAAAGTGAATATAATCAATTTTTTAATACAAGAATTTGAAAAATGCATTTTTTGAGATAGCGTATTAAATTATTATATTTCACATTTTTCTTTTCATGTTACACTGAATATGGAATTAAAATAGTGTCCAGAAAAATTAATTATTATATTTCATATTTTTCTTTTCATGTTATACTGCATATGGAATTAAAATAGTGGCCAGAAATAAGAAAATAACACATAATCTATAATACTCCATAATCCGCAATATTCCATAATCTGCACAACCCCTGGTCCCAACTTGTGCGGATTAAAGAACTTTGCCTGTACATTCAACTTTATCTCCTAATTTAAGAACCTTTAATAAAAAAATTGCTGTTATTACGATAAACATTTTTGAAAATGAGTAATTTAATGAGTGATTTTGTCCAGGCATATTCGGACCATGTTTATAAAGTAAATTTAGCAATGCGTGGAATAATCTATATTATGCAAAAAATTATAATCTGGATAACTCCTGGTGACAAAGAATGCAGTATAAAGATACCCTAATGTATTATGATATGTTTCAGACACATTTGTTCATGTTTATAAGGTAAAATTAATGATGTATGAAAGGTGATGATCCATATAACGCAAAATTTTATATAACACACAACCTTGCATTTTTAGGTTTGTGTTATAAAGATTTTCTAAAGTATTTAGCGCCATATTTCAAGCTGTTGTCTTTAAACTGCAGATCAGAGCTTTGGAAGAGGAATACATATGCCTATCTGTTTTGAATTCATTTTGGGAAGTTAATATGAGCACATTGTTTATCTTTTGGTATAAGATTATTAATTAATTAGATGTTAGCTTCTGCAGGAGCCTTTTTGCTAAGTAGCTACAAAAATAGTTTTTATAATTCATAACGTTCTATGGGAATTACAAAAAATTGTTATGTGATAGACAGGAATTCATAGTTTTGCTGCCTATTTAAAATACATTAAAAGTGTAATCAGGGTTCATACACTTTTTCCATGATAAAATTTAAGCACCTTACCCAAATTTCAAGCATCCTTCCAGAAATTTCAGAAATTAAAATTTTAACGTTACAAAATACAGGAGTCGCACTCACTCAAAATAATTTGTAGCAGTAGAAAAAATCGAATTTTGTAACAGCAAAATCAGTTTTTGGAGCAGCAAAAATCGAATTTTGTAGCAGCAAAAAATGAATTTTGTAGCAAGTAAACAGTTTTTGCGCCTGCAGTCACTGCGACAAAAACTGTTTACATAAAGAGAAAAACATTTTATAGAAAGCTAAAATAAGCAACACAAGGAAAACATTTACTTCTGTAGCAGAAAACAAATTTGCCTTAAGATAAAATAAAAAACTGCAGAAAAAGTATGAAGGGGTAAAATGTATAATCAAAAAATGGAAAAAAAATAACCATCGTCATTTTATTCGGAGTTAAAAAATTTTGAAATTCACAGCAAGATACTGCTGCATTTTTTCTGCAAACATTTGATGAAATTCCGTGTTTTTTTTGCGATCTTTTGAAAAAATTCCGCAATCTTTTGACAAATTTCACATTTCATCGCAGACCTTTGACAAAATATGAGTTTTTTTCATGGTCCGTTGATGAAATTTGTGTTTTTTCCATGGAACTTTGATGAAATCCATGTTTTTTCGAGATCTTGTGATGAAATTTCTTTTTCCCACAATTCTTGGACAAAATTTAGGTGTTTTCCACGATCCTTCAATGAATTTCACGTTTTATCTGTGATTCATTGACAATCGTTTTCTTGTAATCGTTTGAGATTTTTTTTTTTTTTTTGCAATCGTTTGACGAAATTTTTATTATTTTCGCGACCTATTGATGAAACCTGTGTTTTTTTGCGATCTTGTGATGAAATTTCCATTTTTTCCACGATGAAAGTCGTGTTTTTTTTCATGATCCTTTGATGAAATTCGCATTTTACCCACAATCCTATGGTGAAATCCCGTGTTTTTTTTGTGATCTTGTGATGAAATTTCCATTTTTTCCATGATGAAAGTCATGTTTTTTTCATGATCCTTTGATGGAATTCGCATTTTACCCACGATCCTATGGTAAAATCCCATGTTTTTCTGTGATCTTTTGATGAAATTCCATGTTTTTCTGGGATCCTTTGAGAAATTTTGCACTTTTTCACAATCATGACGAAATTTGCATTTTTTTGCAGTCCTTTGACAAAATCCGTGCTTTTTGTGATTTTGTGATGAAATTTCTGTTCTTCCGCTTGATGAAATTCACCTGTTTTCTGTGATCCTTCAACGAATTTCTCATTTTATCTGCAATCCATGGATGAATTTTGCATTTTATCGCGATCCTTTGTAGGATTTCGTGTTTTATTGTGATCCTGTGGTGAAAATTGTGTTTTTCTCACGTCCCTTTGATGAAATTTGCATTTTTGTTTAGAGCTTTTTAATGAAAGAGTGCTTTTTCTGTGATCATTTGACGAAATTTGCCCTTTTTTCACGATCTTTTGACGAAATGTGTTTTTTTTTTTGCGAATCTTTGACGAAATTGTCATTTTATCAGCAATGATGTGACGGAATTGGCATTTTTTTCTGCAAACGACTGGTGAAATTTATTTTTTTGCAACAATTTGACAAAATTCACGATCTTTTCCTTGATATTGGCACAAAAAAATCAAATTTGGGAGCAGAAAGGAGAAATGAAATGGCCATCTCGGCGCAAACACAATCAAAAAAGAAAATCTTTTTGCATCTTACTTTGAAAGTTATTTGTGCTAACACTCGTCAAAAGTAGGCACTTGATAATTTTGTGTCTTTATGATAATACACAATTTTGAAAACATCCACTAAATCATTTTTCAAAAATGTATATTAAACACACACAAAAAAGAAAAATTAGCATATTTCAGCATGAATAATTTATTGCATTTTAAAATAAAGACTTTTTTCACACTTTAAGCTCTTTAACTGCATTTTCTATTTTTTTATCTAAAACTTCAGC
Organism: Maratus speciosus; assembly: GCA_963932465.1. Classification (NCBI taxonomy): domain Eukaryota; kingdom Metazoa; phylum Arthropoda; class Arachnida; order Araneae; family Salticidae; genus Maratus; species Maratus speciosus. The sequence continues at coordinate 558,860,968 of OZ010787.1, read as the reverse complement.
CCTTTTTTCTCTTACAGTTTATGTGGTCCACATCGCAGTTTTCTCCATTGTTCATTGGGAGGGGATTTACATTGGAGGAATTTCCAACCTTGCAATCGGCAGTAGCAACAAGTACACATCTTTTCCTTTTCTTTTGTTAACGTAATCCTAGAGAGGGAAGGGAGAAGGGAACAAAGTGAAGTACAAATGCTTGAACTCTGACCTTCTGAATGAAAATGATCTCAGAGCAAATATTTTCGCCTGATTAATTAACTTTTTTTTTAACATTTACAACTCGTATTTTATTTTGAACATCTGAATTTTAAAAAAGATTAAGCACCTATAAAAAAAGTAATGAAAATAAATTAAAAAAATAAAAAAACCCGACTGCATAAAAAATGAAGTAATTAATTATTTCTCATCAATGTGAAACTATTTTTTATATTACTTTACCTATTTTTTTTATTTAGTTGTATTGATGACTTTTAAGTTGTGTTTAATTGTTAGTTCCTATCTATAAAGACTGTTTTGATGAGGCCTATAGATGTCTATGATGGTTAGAGTTGCAGTAAAGCTAGAGATCCTATCTATACAACTTCCAGGTTGTATAATATTTAAACGGAGCTTCTGACTGTAAAATAGTCAATGAAACATCGTTTTCATTTTAAAAGACCTAGCCAATCATATGCCACTCAATATGGTGCGTAAAAATATTTGTTCGTCTCTAACGCCATTTTGTATTTTATGGCCACCATTTTGAATTTATAAAAACAGTACCCATCCTATAACCATTGGACGGTTAAGACAAATCGATAAAAACCTCAATCATTAAAATCCATCCAGTCGTTGGGGTGTTTCAAGGGTATAAAGAAATCAACATACCCTGATACACGTGAAACACATAACAATTCTTGGCAGTTGGATAATTAAGTACCTTCATTAAAATTTAAACAAATTCAGGGACTTTCAAGGACCTCTTTTCTCTCTTAAAAATTCAAGGACTTTCAAGCACTGTATGAACCCTGTGTAATGCAGCTAATTACTATTACTGCAGTGGCTTGTGAAAAGATGGTAAATTTCCATTGGAAGCTTTAGCAGTATTACCCAAGAGGATTAATTGTAATAATACACAGTATGCATTATTAGATGTGAAATATTTAATCATTTATGTCTGTTGATAATAAAAAAGAATAACACAAAATAACAGGATATTCAATTATAAGTGAAACTTTTGAAGGATAAATACCATTATATATTGATTTTAACATTATTTTTCCTAGTTTCTTTGTATTCATTCAATCGAGGTTCTGGTATGAGTGCCATATCTTTGATATTCATTTAACCGTTTCAAGCACAGAAAAACCCTGTTCGTTCAATGATGAAATGACTGACTGACACCAGAATTTACAAACTAATTACTAAGGAAATAAAAAGTTGTTTTTCTAAACTTTCATTATAAAAGCAAAATTTTATTAAAATATTCTTGGTGCCATATGTCAATTTGGAATTAAAATTATATAGTCATGCCACGTGACCACCACCATTGAAAGGGTTAGTTGGGAGTGAACTTTTATATAAAAGTAGTTCAATTTATTCATACAGTATGCAGATGTTCATTAACTGTGAGTACTATTGAGTATAATTAATATTGGATTTTTAAATAAGGACTGGCCTTATTAGAGTTAATTAAAGAATTATTAATTGTTAGAGACTTTGCATTTCAAAACTTTGTGCATTTGATATTTTTATTTTATGCATAGGAATCTGACATGGGCTTTCAGGATTATAGAACTTACTGCCTGGTGTGCAAAAAATACAGGTTTTAAATAAAAACTGTAATATATTGCTTTATATTTAAAACTTATTTTTTTAGATTGCTCACTAACAACATCAAAAAGCAATTTTATATGAAAAATATCAATTATGCATTGAAATAAAGTTTTGAAATTTATTAAGAACAGTACTTTTGTATGAGGCATATGCCAAGGGTTAATAGCATAAGAAATCATCAAAGATTTAACTAATTACAGCAGCCTTTTTTATTCTGATTATTTCAAAGTTAGTTCGATTATATATCTGTTAAACTTGTGTTTTATTTATTCTTTTTATTTTTGGTGTAGTTTTAATTTTATTATAAAATATTAGCTCAAAACAAATTCTGAACTATTTTCATTGTTTTAACAGCAAACAGGTTAATCTTCCATAATCGGGTTGCACAATCTGGATTTTAAAAAAATCATTTTAAAAAACAAAAAATCAGTAAACTGGGGTACAGTTGTGTAAAATTTGAAATTGTGCAATGTTTAGAAGTTACTAGATTTGCTAAAGAGTTAAATTTATTACTCAGATCGTTGCCATTATCAATATTACATCAGCATTACTCATTGAAAAGGTTTTTGCTTTATAACATAGACAAGCAATCTAACCCAGGTTAAAGATGTTTGATATACTACACGGTGTACAGAACATTAGCAAAAATTATTTTTATTTGAAAACTACTACATTTTTTACATTTAGTATATTTTCTCAGATTGCCCACCAACTACACCAAAAAGCATATTTGGTACTTTCTTATGAGTCACATGCCAGCAGGTAATCACGAAAGATTTTATCAAATACAAATCAAGTTTAACAAACTTTTTATTTTATTTTAGTATTGAAGTGTGTAGTTCAATTACATGCCTGTTAAATTCTTGTTTTATTTATTTATTTGTGACATTTTTATTTTATTTAGAAATTTAGTTATGGAATGCTGAATTACCTCGTTGTTTTAAGTTCAATCGTTAATATTTCATCGTTAATTTTCATGGCTGCACTGTTATTTTTGAGGTAGATTTTTTAAAAAAATCATGCTTGAAAACTATTTTAAAAATTCATAAAAGCTCAGTAAATTGAGATACAGTTTTTAAAGAAATTGCATTTGAAAGTACAGTCGCACATTGTTAACATGAAATTGCTTAACACAAAATTTCACTTTACAAGAAATATTGAGGTCCCATCAGATAAGTCTGAAAATCAATGTTAATTAATTCACTTATCAAGAAATAGAATTTCAGAAAATCCTGCTTAAGGCAAAATTTTTTTTTGCTCCAGAGTCAAAAGATGATTCCTTACACAAAGTTTTCGATATTTCAAACTTACATGTCATTATTAAAAATGGAGCTTTTCTCATGGTTTGAAAATGGTCAAAAGTCGAAAAGGGTTTCAGAAAATAATGACATAGTACTGAATTCCTGTGTAATCCCTGCTTTTCTTTGTCTTCTGATATGTGGAAGTTTTTCCCACACTGATTATATGAGCTAAAAATCGGTCATAATGAAATTTTGAGTGAAGGAATATCTTTTTTGAAAGTGATTGTTCCATTGCTCGTTTGACTGCATTGGCAATGACATAATCAGTTTCAGAAATCTCCCATCTTCGAGTGAAAGAAGTGGCAATCCTTCCTTCATTACCTGAGTAACATAATTGGAACTCTGTTCACAATTGCTCTGTAGAATTCTATAAAAGATCTCAAAAACTTATGAAGCAGAATCTGAAAGGCCAACTAATTTAATAGAAGAGGCCAAAAAATGGGGAATTCTTTCACAGACATTGTTTGCTGAGTACATTTGCATAAATAAAGATGTACTGACTTTGGCTGTTATGACAGACTAAGAAATAATTGGTCCATTAGCTGAAAAAAAAGATGACAACATCAGAATATCGAAAGAAGACTAAGAAATCAACACAGAAGGAAAAAGTTTAGATCCATTAAATGAAGCTACTGCAGCACTGAAAACTACAATGTTTCCTTATGGAACAAGAGAATGCTATTCAAGGTCCATACGTTCCTAAAAGGAAGTAATCTACAAAAATTGAAGCAGAAGTCAGTAATGCAAATTTTTAAAAAAATATTACATTTTAATAAAACAAATTTATTATTGCCTAAAATAGTGACCATTTTGTTTTATCTCTTAATTAAATTTTCTATTTCATATTGATTTATGATTTTAAGGGCAAGAATATATTTGCAAGTTAAATTATTTTATCATCATAGTTATCTAGCATAGATGTCACCACTATTTTGATGGTTAAAATGATATCTCGGATATAACACAAAAAAATTCACAGACCTTTTAATTTCATGTTATAAAAGTTCAACTGTACCTTTTTTTCTTATTCAACGGTGTAAAAATTGAAATTGTATGATGTTTAGAAGTTAAATTTTATTTCTTCTAATTATTTGCTCAGTTCATTGCGACTATTGATATGACATCACCATTATTCATGGACATCTTTTTGTTTTATAATATAGATTGTGTATGAAAGAAACACACACTGAAGATGTAAAATAGCTGAAGCAAGTTTTATAGTCTTAAACTGAATTTTGATTCTTATAGAGTTTCGATCAGAAATAAAACTTTGGCAGAGGGAATTTTTAACCTACAAATGTTTTTAATTTAGCACAAACACATAACAGTTTATAAAGGCACATATGTTTATGTACATGTGTTTATTTAAAATAAAATCTACATATTATTAAACCATTATTTCCAATAATCAAAGATATTCATTATTACCTGATGCAGTTATTTATGTATTAAAAGTTCTGAAGAAAGCATTCTGCATCAATATTTTTTTAAATTTTGAAATGCATTTTGTATTTGAATTTTTTTAATTTTGAAAAGTATTTTGTAATTTGTATTTTAGGTTCTAAAACCAATGTATATTTTATATTGAAAATGATTTTTCAATATATTTTGCCCACCTCTTTCCCCCCAGGAATTTGAAAATTAACAAAACATTCTTTATTTATGATTGCTTAAAAATATTCCTTACCCCCCCCCCCCCCCTTTGGCCTGTAGAATTTTTTTTTAATTCAGTTTTTAACATACACATGCTTCCAATTTACCTTAAACTGCGATTTCAGGAGTGCAGGGCAGAGCCCCTGTGACAAGAAGAAAATGAACTGCTTCAATTCTCTATTTGTTAAATGTTGATAGAAACTTATTTTTCAATATTAATATTTCAAATGTTAAATTTTTGTATTGCTTTTGTTCTTTTTTCATTAGAGATTAAACTACACTATGAATAAACAAGTAGCATAGTGAAAGTCTAAAATAACGGGAAAAATGTGTGTGAAAGAATTGTGAAGAAGACATGCAGAAAATTCACAAAATATTAACTTTAATGATGATAAATATAATTTTTATTGATGAATACAAACATAACTTTGCTTGGTCAAAGAAAATAAACTAAAACAAGTAACTCAAAACATTATGACAAACTGCCAGCAGCCATCATTAAACTGTATCAAAGCTAAAAGGCCAAAAGACAAAACATGCAGGTAGACAGCAAAAGAAGGTGAGGCGAATGACAAAATTTTAATTATTCCATCATTTATCATCAATTTTGTGAATCTGCATATCAGATGTTGCCATATTCCTGTAAATAAAAACCATACACAAAATGCCATTTGTTCATAAGCGATGACGTCAAACTTGTGAACAATTGCCAAAGCAGTAACTAACAGGTGATTCAGCAGTCACAGTTCTAGAACGTTACCGGGTCACGTGTTTGTTGAAATCTGGCATGAAGCAAATACATCCTGACATACTCTTCTGCAAGCTTAGATTGGGCAGATTAAAAATAAGAAGTATTCCATATAAGGAAAACTAATTTAAGATTTATTATAACTCTAAAACTTAAATATTATTTAACTAATTAAGATTTATTTTGCTGAAATATTAACCCATTCGGGACCATGGGTGCATATATGCACCTTTAAAACATGCATTACAACAAACATTTGTAGCAAGAAATAAGATATTCAAAATATGATTAAATTCTTCTTTTAACATTTATAAATCTTTTATTGAATGTTTATAAATGCTTTTCAAAAAAATAGTCAAAAACTTGGCGTAAGATAAAAGGAAGATTTTAAAATGCGAAATTGGCATATATGCCGCATCAGCGTAAGCGCCGCTCCTAGCATTTTTAAAACTTTTTTTTTACGTATGTGCGCATTTGTTTTTTACGTATGTGCGGTGTTTACGTGCGAAATTATGATAACTGGTAATCAATGTCACTTTACTGTTCCCGAGACAGTTGTTTATTTTATAATCTATATAAAATAATCTTAACAAAGTTTAAGATTTTTTTCATTTGTAACTTTTTATAATAAGAATATAATATTAACATCTGAAGCCATACCTGAAGTGCTAGTCACAACCATGAAGAATTAAGTCAGAACTGCAAAGCATCGAGATTGGGCTTTCATCAATATGCAGATAATTTGTCCGGAGAAGTGTCACTGAGGAATGGTGATTTTAAAAACACAAACCATGCACTCTATGACACTTTTTTGGCCACAACAGGTTCATGGAGTAGATTGAAGACTATTCTATTTTGTGAAGACCATAAAGTTAAGATTCTGAAAAACAACAACAATAAAAATTTTTTTAACTCAATGAACAGTCTTTAGATCTATGTTTAAGATAAAAGGTTTAGTACATTGTAAGGAATTATTTATAAATAAATATACATACAAACTAGATTTTATTTTGCACATAGTTTATAAATTTAAATCAACACAATATTTATAAAATGTGTTTTAATTTCATTTAAGTAAAATTGTTGACTCACAATATGTTTATTTAACTTGAAAGAAATGGGAAGATTCGTGTTTGCATATTAAAAGTTTTAATAAAGTGCAAGATTGGCTGCTTAAGAAAAGTAAAAAACTCCAATAAACATTTTTTTTTTGTGTGTGTGTGTGTGTGTGTGTGAAGGATTATGGAAACACATTTTATACAAACATAAAGAAAACAAGGTAGTTGCATATTGATAAATTAAAATATGTTGTATTTCAGAAATATTTCTTAAAATATAGAATGTGTATGTTTTATTAATAAAATAACCATCTGAAGATAACTAATTTAGTTATCTAGTCAATTTAATTTATTTATTTTTTTTTTTAAAGAAAGAAAGCCAAGATGCAGAAACATTGTGAATCAAACAAATCACTGAATCTCATCAAAATAACAAATATTTTAGAGATACATTTTACTTCATAGGACTAACTTGCATAACTTTTTTAGAGTGATAATTAAAAGCAAACTTCATGCTAAATGAATGTATAAAATATTTAATATAGAAAATATAAAACTTAGTAAATAGCATATTCGATCTGTCGATAAAATAAATAGTTTATAGCATCGAGACAAGCAATGAAATAAATTTATAAAATAAACATTACATAACTATACATACATCTTTACATAACTATAGTTATGTAAACATGAAACTATACAGTAATTTATCATTAGGATATCTCAAATTTGCACAAGGGCACAGATTTAAAAAAAATAATAATAAATTTAAATTACAAAAACGTGATCAAATATATAAAATTGCATGTTAATATGATCACAAAACTGTAAAGATTATAAATAAAAGCAATACATACCGATTACAGATCTGTAGTAGACATTAATTAATAATAACATACAGTTTGTTTACGTAATTTAATTTAATTTAATTTAATTTTAAGCTATGAGGTATTCGCTACGGCTTTTGCCGGCATGACCTCAAATGATCACAAAATGGCATTATTTCCTTGGAACAACCTTTTTCCACGAGGAAAAAAGGCAGATCCTTTGTTTATGAAAATAAAAACATCGCATGTTAAAAAATAATACTTTATGATACCAAAAAACTTTTAAGATATTTTTGATGAATGCAACAAAAATTTATTGCTTTATTTAAACCTCTTTCATATATTTCTGTGCAATAAATAATCAAAAATATCAATTTTTAAAAATGCGCGATGAAAATAATGGCGTCGAAAACTACCAATCCTTAACTTAAGGCCCTACTTCAGTAATGCTCCGAGATAGAGCGGCTAATGTTATTTCAATGGGAGAAATTTATAACTGTTATTTTTTTGCATTTTGATCGAATTTGATATTTTTTGTAGCTTTCAAAAGCTGTACTCTTAAACTATGCAGGCCACTTTAAAATCTTATTTATTTTTTTAAATTTTAAGTCGTTCTAGATGCTTTATTGTAGGTTGTTTAACGATTCACCTTTACTACCTTATCGCGAAAAATCTGTTGGACATTTTAAAATTTCGTAAAATGGCATGCATAGTTTAATAATTAAGCTTTCTAAAAATGCTTTTTATTTTGATTTTAAAATTTTTTAAATCTATGCTACATTTATAAAAAGTTGAAACGCGCTCATTTTAAACAGACGAAAATGCTCCAAGATCCGCCTCTACAAGGTTGCCGCCTTAATACAGGGGGGTTGAAGACGATACCTGTGTAATCAGTGGGGAGTCTGTAAACGGGAAAGTCTTCCTATAGTGTGAAATTTCGCTTGTAGCTATTTTCTGCACTGGATGCAACTTTTAGGTGTCTGATTAAAAACAATTTTCTTTTCGTGGGCAAAGAACGAAGTTTTATTAAAAATGTGCTCCTGAAATGTTCTAAATAGATGTTGATTTCAGACGGTTTGTTTTTCTAGGCATCTAATTTAATAGTAAAGATAAAGATTGTTAAAAAGAATTATTGATTCGGAATAAAAACAGATTTATCATTGTTATTATTTTTATTTCCTACTTTTGAAGTTTAATTTCTGAAAGATTTTTTAATTGCATACACCATCAAAATGAAGAAGTCGCTTATTCTCAAAAGATACTAGAAATATCTTTTTGTCATCTGCACTCGACAGGGGGGGGGGGGGGGGGGGAGACAGAGAGAACAAAAGAAAATAACAATAGTTGCTAGTGTCAATAAAAATTAATAGATATATGCGGCGAATAAATACGTTTGAATTTAAATTGTTTATAATACCTTTTTTTCTATCATTTATTAGGTAATTCTTACTGAATTAGTTTAAATGTTTCTTTCATAAAAATTAAACATTTGTGTTACACAGCAAACTAAAAGATAACTATTGTACAATTCATTATTAAATTGGATTACACTAATTTAAAACTTAGAATCCGCATACACAGATGATATATTTCTGCTTAGTGTATATGTTGTATTTCTTTTCTTTTCTCCCTTCTGAAAAGCAATCGAATAATTTTTAAGGTTATTCTAAACATTTTGATAAAATAATAAGCATATTTTGTTGCAATTCTAATCAGCAGTGAGTAATGCTAAGAGGCTACTTCAGTCGTGCGAATACACCTGCTCGCTAATGCTAATCCTATGGAAGAAATTTATAACGATATCTCGGTTCCATTTCAGTATTTTTAAATGATTTTTATTGCATCGGATAGCTGAGATCAATCTGTACAAAGGACGTATTTTACATTTTCGATCTTGATTGCAGAATTTTTTATGGGGAGGCTACTTTAGTCAAGCGAAAAGACCCGTTCGCTAATGCTAATCCTATGGAAGAAACTTATACAGATATCTCGGTTGCATTTTAATATTTTTAAATGTTTTTTTTTTCCCATTGGATAGCTGGGATCGATCTGTACAAAGGACGTTTTTTACTTTTTCAATCCTGACTGCAAAATATTTTATGGGGTGTTTTCACTTTCGAAACCTGTTCCGAAAATGAATGTGTCTCATTAAAAATATCTGTAAACAAAATCGAAAAAACTAAAAATGGCCTTTGTACAGATCGATCTCAGCTATCCGATGCAAAAAAATCATTTAAAAATATTGAAATGCAACAGAGAAGAAGCTACTTTAGTCTACCGAAAAGACCCGTTCGCTAATGCTAATCCTGTAGAAGAAATTTATAAAGATATATCGATTGCATTTCAATATTTTTAAATGCTTTTTTTTGCATTGGATAGCTGAGATCAATCTGTACAATGGCCGTTTTTTACATTTTCGATCTTGATTGCAGAATTTTTTATGGGGAGGCTACTTTAGTCAAGCGAAATGACTCTTTCGCTAATGATAATCCTATAGAAGAAATTTATAAAGATATCTCGGTTGCATTTCAAAACTTTTAAATTATTTTTTTGCATTGGATAGCTGAGATCAATCTGTACAAAGACCATTTTTTACTTTTTGATCTTGATTGCAGAATTTATTATGGGGATGCTTTTACTTTCGAAACCGGTTCTGAAAATTAAAGTGTCCTCACTAAAAATATCTGTAAACAAAATCGAAACAGCAAGAAACGGCGTTTGTACAGATCAATCTCAGCTATCCAAAGCAAAAAAATCATTTTAAAATATGGAAATGCAACCGGAAACAGGCTACGTCAGTCACGTGAAAAGACCCGCTCGCTAAAGCTAGTCCCATGGAAGAAATTTATAAAGGTATCTCGGTTGCATTTTAATATTTTTAAATGATTTTTTTTCCATTAGACAGCTGAGATCGATCTGTACAAAGGCCGTTTGTTACTTTTTCGATCTTGAATGCAGAATTTTTTTATGGGGGTGTTTTCACTTTCACACATGTTCCGAAAATGAAAGGTGTCCGCACTAAAAATATCTGTAAACAAAATCGAAAAAACAAAAAACGGCCTTTGTACAGATCTATCTCAGCTATCCAAAGCAAAAAAATCATTTTAAAATATTGAAATGCAACCGGGAACAGGCTACGTCAGTCACGCGAAAAGACCCGCTCGCTAAAGCTAGTCCCATGGAAGAAATTTATAAAGATATCTCGTTTGCATTTTAATATTTTTAAATGATTTTTTTTCCATTAGATAGCTGAGATCGATCTGTACAAAGGCCGTTTGTTACTTTATCGATCTTGATTGCAGAATTTTTTATGGGGGTGTTTTCACTTTTACACATGTTCCGAAAATGAAAGGTGTCCTCGCTAAAAATATCTGTAAACAAAATCGAAAAAACAAAAAACAGCCTTTGTACAGATCGATCTCAGCTATCCAATTGAAATGCAACAGAGAAGAGGCTACTTTTTTATACGAAAAGACCCATTCGCTTATGCTAATCCTGTAGAAGAAATTTATAAAGATATCTCGATTGCATTTCAATATTTTTAAATGATTATTTTTTGTATTGGATAGCTGAGATGAATCAGTACAAAGACCGTTTTTTACATTTTCGATCTTGATTGCAGAATTTTTTATAGGGAGGCTACTTTAGTCAAGCGAAAAGACGCATACGCTAATGATTATTCTATAGAAGAAATTTATAAAAATTATCTCGGTTGCATTTCTATATTTTTAAATATTTTTTTTTTTTTCTTTTTTGCATTGGATAGCTGAGATTAATCTGTACAAAGGCCATTTTTTACTTTTTCGATTTTTATTGCAGAATTTATTATGGGGGTGTTTTCACTTTCGCACCCGTTACAAAAATGAAAATGTCCTCACTAAAAATAAATATAAACAAAATCGGAAAACAAAAAACGGCCTTTGTACAGATCAACCTCAGCTATCCAATGCAAAAAAAAATCATTTCAAAATATTGAAATGCAACCGAAAAGAGGCTACTTTAGTCTACCAGAAATACCGGTTCGCTAATGATAATCCTATAGAAGAAATTTATAAAGATATCTCGGTTGCATTTCAAAATTTTTACATTATTTTTTTGCATTGGATAGCTGAGATCAATCTGTACAAAGACCATTTTTTACTTTTTCGATCTTGATTGCAGAATTTATTATGGGGATGCTTTTACTTTCGAAACCGGTTCCGAAAATTAAAGTGTCCTCACTAAAAATATCTGTAAACAAAATCGAAAAAGCAAGAAACGGCCTTTGTACAGATCAATCTCAGCTATCCAAAGCAAAAAAATCATTTTAAAATATTGAAATGCAACCGGGAACAGGCTACGTCAGTCACGCGAAAAGACCCGCTCGCTAAAGCTAGTCCCATGGAAGAAATTTATAAAGATATCTCGGTTGCATTTTAATATTTTTAAATGAATTTTTTTCCATTAGATAGCTGAGATCGATCTGTACAAAGGCCGTTTGTTACTTTATCGATCTTGATTGCAGAATTTTTTATGGGGGTGTTTTCACTCTTACACATGTTCCGAAAATGAAAGGTGTCCTCGCTAAAAATATCTGTAAACAAAATCGAAAAAACAAAAAAACGGCCTTTGTACAGATCGATCTCAGCTATCCAATTGAAATGCAACAGAGAAGAGGCTACTTTTTTATACGAAAAGACCCATTCGCTTATGCTAATCCTGTAGAAGAAATTTATAAAGATATCTCGATTGCATTTCAATATTTTTAAATGATTATTATTTGTATTGGATAGCTGAGATGAATCAGTACAAAGACCGTTTTTTACATTTTCGATCTTGATTGCAGAATTTTTTATAGGGAGGTTACTTTAGTCAAGCGAAAAGACGCATTCGCTAATGTTTATTCTATAGAAGAAATTTATAAAAATTATCTCTGTTGCATTTCTATATTTTTAATTTTTTTTTTTCAATGGATAGCTGAGATCAATCTGTACAAAGGCCATTTTTTACTTTTTCGATCTTGATTGCAGAATTTATTATGGGGGTGTTTTCACTTTCGCACCCGTTCCGAAAATGAAAATGTCCTCACTAAAAATAAATATAAACAAAATCGGAAAACAAAAAACGGCCTTTGTACAGATCAACCTCAGCTATCCAATGCAAAAAAAAAATCATTTAAAAATATTGAAATGCAACCGAAAAGAGGCTACTTTAGCCTACCAGAAATACCCGTTTGCTAATGATAATCCTATAGAAGAAATTTCTAAAGATATCTCTGTAGCATTTCAAAATTTTTAAATTATTTTTTTGCATTGGACAGCTGAGATCAATATGTACAAAGACCATTTTTTACTTTTTTTATCTTGATTGCAGAATTTATTACGGGGTAGCTTTTACTTTCGAAACCGGTTCCGAAAATGAAAGTGTCCTCACTAAACATATCTGTAAACAAAATCGAAAAAGCAAGAAACGGCCTTTGTACAGATCAATCTCAGCTATCCAAAGAAAAAAATCATTTAAAAATATTGAAATGCAACCGGGAACAAGCTACGTCAGTCACCCGAAAAGACCCACTCGCTAAAGCTAGTCCCATGGAAGAAATTTATAAAGATATCTCGGTGGCATTTTAATATTTTTAAATGTTTTTTTTTCCATTAGATAGCTGAGATCGATCTGTACAAAGGCCGTTTGTTACTTTTTCGATCTTGATTGCAGAATTTTTTTTATGGGGGTGTTTTCACTTTCACACATGTTCCGAAAATGAAAGGTGTCCTCACTAAAAATATCTATAAACAAAATCGAAAAAACAAAAAACTGCCTTTGTACAGGTCGATCTCAGCTATCCAAATGAAATGCAACAGAGAAGAGGCTACTTTTTTATACGAAAAGACCCGTTCGCTTATGCTAATCCTGTAGAAGAAATTTATAAAGATATCTCGATTGCATTTCAATATATTTAAATGATTGTTTTTGTATTGGATAGCTGAGATGAATTAGTACAAAGACCGTTTTTTACATTTTTTCTCTTAATTGCAGAATTTTTTATAGGGAGGCTACTTTAGTCAAGCGAAAATACGCATTCGCTGATGTTTATTCTATAGAAGAAATTTATAAAAATTATCTCGGTTGCATTTCTATATTTTTAATATTTTTTTTTTTTTTGCATTGGATGGATAGCTGAGATCAATCTGTACAAAGGCCATTTTTTACTTTTTCGATCTTGATTGCAGAATTAATTATGGGGATGCTTTTACTTTCGAAACCGGTTCCGAAAATTAAAGTGTCCTCAGTAAAAATATCTGTAAACAAAGTCGAAAAAGCAAGAAAAGGCCTTTGTACAGATCAAACTCAGCTATCCAAAGCAAAAACAAATCATTTAAAAATATTGAAATGCAACCAGGAACAGGCTACGTCAGTCACGCGAAAAGACCCGTTCGCTAAAGCTAGTCCCATGGAAGAAATTTATAAAGATATCTTGGTTGCATTTTAATATTTTTAAATGATTTTTTTTTTCCATTGGATATCTGAGATTGATCTGTACAAAGGGCGTTTTTTACATTTTCCATCTTTGTTGCAGAACTTTTTATGGGGAGGCTACTTTAGTCAAACGAAAAAACCTGTTCGCTTATGCTAATCGTATAGAAGAAACTTATAAAAGATATTTCGGCTGCATTTCAATATTTTTAAAGGGTTTTTTTTTGCATTGGATAGCTGAGATCGATCTAGAGAAAGGCTGTTTTTTATTTTTTCGATCTTGATTGCAGAATTTTTTATGGGGGTGTTTTCTCTTTTGCACCCGTTCCGAAAATGAAAATGTCCTCACTAAGAATAAATGTAAACAAAATCGGAAAACAAAAAACGGCATTTGTACAGATCAACCTCAGCTATTAATGCAAAAAAAAAATTTAAAAATATTGAAATGCAACCGAAAACAGGCTACTTTAGTCTACTAGAAATACCCGTTCGCTAATGATAATCTTATAGAAGAAATTTATAAAGATATCTCGGTTGCATTTCAAAATTTTTAAATTATTTTTTTTGCATTGGATAGCTGAGATCAATCTGTACAAAGACCATTTTTTACTTTTTTGATCTTGATTGCAGAATTTATTATGGGGAGGCTACATTAGTCAAGCGAAAAAAACCATTCGCTAATACTAATCCTATAGATGAAACTTATAAAGATATCTCGGTTGCATTTCAATATTTTTAAATGATTTTTCTTTGCATTGGATAGCTGAGATGAATCTGTACTGAGACAGTTTTTTACATTTTTGCTCTTAATTGCAGAATTTTTTATAGGGAGGCTAATTTAGTCAAGCAAAAAGACCCATTCACTAATGTTCATTCTATAGAAGAAATTTATAAAAAGTATCTCGGTAGCGTTTCTATATTTTTAATTTTATTTTCTTTTCTTTCTTTCTTTTTTTTTTTTTGCATTGGATAGCTGAAATCAATCTGTACAAATACCATTTTTTACATTTTCGATCTTGATTGCAGAATTTTGTGTAGGGAGGCTACTTTAGTCAAGGGAAAAAACCCGTTCGCTTATGCTAATCCTATGGAAGAAATTTATAAAGATATCTCGGTTGCATTTCAATATTTTTAAATTATTATTTTTTTCATTGAATAGCTGAGATCTATCCGTACAAAGGCCGTTTTGAATGCAGAATTTTTTATGGGGGTGTTTTCACTTTCGCACCTGTTCCGAAAATGAAAGTGTCCTCATTAAAAATATCTGTAAACAAAATCGAAAAAACAAAAAACGGCCTTTGTACAGATCGATCTCAGCTATCCAATGCAAAAAAATCATTTAAAAATATTGAAATGCAACAGAGCAGAGGCTACTTTAGTCTACCGAAAAGACCCGTTCGCTAATGCTAATCCTGTAGAAGAAATTTATAAAGATCTGTTGCATTACATTTTTTAAAGCTGTTAAAAAATTACATAAAAAATAAATAATAGAGCCTCAACAACGTGAATCTCTCCGATACATTCTAACATAAAAACTTTAAATTTGCTGACATTTAATGTTCACTCGAATATCGTTTTATATATATATATTAAATATTTTGGAATTTATAATAGAATTGCTTCCCAATGATAAACGTTTCCTGATTTCTGTGTTTAAAACCAACTCAAAATACAAACTTTGACATTGTTTTCAGAAGTCTTTTGCCTCTATGAGAAAAAGAAAAAAAGTATTTGATTTTTTAATATCTGAATAAGAATATCGGTAAATTTCATGCACTTAAAAATATGCATATGATTTTGAAAATGTGATTTTGAATAACCTATTTAGACTTCAGAACAACTTTCCAGGGGTCCATCCAGATAGAAAATGGAGCCTATTCAAGGCCCTTTCACAAAAATCTATTCAATAAAAGAGTCCCCTTCACAAAAATAAATTTAATAAAACTGGCCTCCTCACAAAAATAAATTTAATAAAATGGGACCCTTCACAAAAATGAATTTAATAAAACTGGCCTCCTCACAAGAATAAATTTAATAAAATGGGACCCTTCACAAAAATGAACTTAATAAAACGTGCCCCTGCATAAAATTTCTTTTAATAAAATAGACCCCTTTGTAAAATTCTTTTCCATAAAAAGTGTTTTAAAATGTGTAATTTGTAAATGAAACTAGATCGCGAAAAACAAAAACTTTAGAAAGAGGATTTAAAGAAGTTTTTGGTACAAATTTGAGTAACTGGATTTTAACTTTCGTTACAAAATGTTATTTTTCACAAATATATAGTAAAATTCCCAAAAGTAACTTTTACTTTCCACAAAATGGGTCTCAATAATAAAAACCTGTCTCGAGATCTGCTTTCTCAGAAGGTGTAATTGGAAGCCTGTCTTCATTCCTGCCTGCTAATCACTTTTTTCCGGCCAGGTTGTCTAAAATACCCCCCCCCCCCCCCCCAGTTTGCCTGAAGGCAAAGAGAGCCTATTTTTATGCTGTGGGGTGACCATTTTGTTTGTCAATTACATGCTTAGAAAATATCATTGGTCTTTTAAGGTGCCAATCTTTATGATTGGGATACGCCTCCCATGTGGCAACGTTTAAACTGTAAAATGGGATTTCAGTTTTCCAATTGAGTGAAGTATGCTCTTAAGGACAGCGTTTTAGCTTTCCTTTAGCATGAATCTTTATTTAGGGCACACTAAATGGACATCTCAATAGTGATTTCTGACCCATTTAGTGCACCCTAGCAGACAACTGAATGCCTGTCCAAATTATTTCTCATAAAAGCTTATGAGAAGAAGAAGAAGAAATTTATAACAACAATATTACGGAAGCGACTCAAGAGTGAAAGGTTCCATTCTCTCATTGGTTGATCAGAAACCAGTCTTGGCTTGCTTCTCAGGGATGATTTGGCGATGAAATGCAAGCACTTTGAGAAATATCATACCAAGTTAATTCATGCTATTTTGGTAAGAGTTTTGTGTGGACGATCTTGTCCAGTGGTTAACGCGCTTGTCTAGCAAACTCAAGTAGGTGGGTTCTATCCTCCCTGTTACTTTTATAATTGTGTTTTGTCTCAATTTTTATTAAGTTAGTTAATAAAGATTTCTAGACTTCTATTATCCGTTCATTTCCAATTTTTTTAATTGTCAATTAGATAATTAAATAAAATTTTGATTAAATTAAGTTTTAATTGTTATTAAATAAAATAAAATTTAGTTTTAAATAAAATTGAAATTTAATTTTTATTAAATAAAATAAAATTTAGTTTTAAATAAATTTCAAAATTCATATAAGTTATTATTTTATGAATTAAAGTGAACATTTATTGTAATTTGATAATAATATCTCCTAAATTTACATACATTATTTTTTTCCCTAATAACTTTAGTATCAGATAAACATTAAATTAGCAAAATTAATTTATCAAAGTTTTCTTTTAAAATTAATTAGTATTTTTCATACAGAAAAACTTTATTAATTTATTATCAAATGCTTTGTAATTTTTTTATTATGAATAAAATACTGTTAATGAAATTAATTTTTAAAATTCATATTACTTAAAAGCTATTTATTTCAATTCCTTAAAGTGAATATTTTTGAAAATATAATGTTATATTTTTTACACTTATATAAAATATTTTTATTTTTATGTTATATTATTTAGCAATATATCTGAATACATAACTATATTCAGTTTATTTTATTTGAAAGTAAAATTTTATTAATTTATGAATTTATATTAATAATATTATTAACTTAATAAGTAATTAATTATTTAAATCAATTTGTAATAGTTAATTGTTAAATACTTTTTATTAAAATTTGCTAAAAATTTTTTAATTGTTTTTATTAAATTCTAATAAACTACTTTTTAAAATAATATATATATATATTATTTGAAAACTCTGTCAAAAACAAATTATTTTTATTAAAAAAATTATTATAAATTTCCCCTTCACTATTACCACCCTAAATATTTGAAAACTAGTTAAAGGCATTAGTCCAAGTAATGATTAACTAGAAATATTTAATGCAACAAAATACATTATAAAAACTTCTTATAGTTTTTGGTAGTTATTGATCAGATATTATTGTTTTTGGTTCCAACTTTTTTCTTTTCTTTTGGGTGTGTAAAAAAAAAAAAAAAAAAAAAAAAAAAAAAATCCGTCATTATTATTTAATTTATTTTTTCATTATATTTCACTACAAGTGTGAACTATAATTTATTTTAGCTTGACCTTTTTCATTCACTATCTAAGAAACACTTTATTTTATTTATTTATTTATTTTTTTTTGCCCTGTTTGTTATTTTGCAGTAATAATAAATAGATATTAATATTGCAAATTACTATATGGGCAAGGTAGAATTTAGATGATCTAAATCCCTTTCTGACAATTTTGATTATTTGAGTACTAGTTTGGCCATTTAATTATTTATATTTACACACACAAAGTGTTATGAAAAAAAGATGCATAAAATTTGACTGAGTATTTCTATTAATTGTTTTATATATTTTTTTTATTTTAAAAAAACACAGCTATCAAGGAAGGGGAGGAGGGTCGCTTGAGTTTACTGTTGCTTTGCACACATAACTACAGTCAAAACACATATGTAATTAAATGCAGTAGCATAGCCAGGATATTATTTCGGGGGAAGGGGGGGTGTCTAACCCCCTAAGCTTCTGTCCTGATGCAAAGCTATAAATCAAAAACTATTAATTTTACTTTTCGTATAAATATCAATTTTATACTTTTAAAATATGGGATATGTTTTTTTTTTTTTTTTTTTTTTTTTTTTTTTTTTAAGTTTAAATTTACATACACCTGTATATACAAAAAGGAAAATATAAGTAATGTGTAATTTAAAAATAAGTTACAAAATAATAAGTCTAAAATATTTAAATTGATTACTTTTTTAAAAGAAAGTCAGTTTTATCAATTTTTTGCAGGGAAAAAAGGATATTTTGAAAAATATCATATCATTGTTTTCCGTGAATCACCTTATATGAGAAATAAATTAAAATTCCTTACATGTCGCAAAGAAAATTTAATATGATTGCAACTTAATACTTGAAATAATCTCAAATGACACTTGGCAATTTGTTTTGGTGGTGAAATATGATGTGCCCTCAGATTTGTTAGGAAGAAGTGTCTACCATTGCTCAATTATCAGGACTTGTAACCTTGAGAAGTAATCGCGGGATTCTTGTTTCTTCTTAACCAATGGGAGAATGGAACCTTTCACCCTTGAGTCTCTTCCCAATATTACAGCTTATAATAGACGCTATATAAGATAATATATTTAAGAATATTAATAAAATGAGCATTATAGGTTATCACCGAAATCTTTATTAAATATACAGTGGATATAAAAGCTTGCATACGCAGCTGTAATCATATATAAAAAATTTATTTTTCACTCAAGATGTTTTACTATGAAGTGTATGAAAATTTGTAGTTACAAAAAAATCATAATTGATTTGCATATTGCGTACGGAAACTTGCATATTTATTAAACATTCCAAATGAAACACCTATTCTATATAGCATATTTATTATATATATATATATTACGTAATATTAAAATCAGTTGTGATATGTTTCACTCGAACACACTCACAAAGACACATTTGAGCATTTAATAAATGCGTGAAGTGATCCTTTCAGAAATTATTATAATTTATTTGTAAATTTTACTTCCTTTATAATTTCTGCTTTTGGCAAGGATTATGCATCCAGAAATTGTTTTACTCGCTGTTTTATTTACATTTCATGTTATTTATTTTTCTGAATTAAAATTTATCAAATTCTGAAATTAATCAGTATAAAATCTGTGCTTAAAATATATGATATAGTTTAAGAAATTCTGGATACATTAAATTCATAAATCAATGTATGTCAACATTTCAATTTTCCCTCTGTAGTATGTACAACTACTCTAAAAACCAAGCATTCTTTTAATACTAAGTAATGTGAATAAATCGAAACCCTTTTATAGGTATCTTATTTAAAGTATAACACATCTTAATAGTGTTTTAAAACTTTTTACTCTTTTTTTTTGTGTGTGTGTTGTGTCTACAAGTTTGCTTTAGTTTGAAGTTTATCATTAATTGTTAAATTAATAGAAAACTAATATGGAGCTGTCCATAAATGATGTCACATTTTTTTTCAATATTTTTTATCCCCCTCCCCCATTTGTCACAAAGTGTCACACTTCACTATACCCCTCCCCCCTTGTCACATGTCACACTATATTACATAAACATGTACTTGCAGTTCAGAAATAAAGCACTATGTTATATATATATATTTAAATTTTTATTTTTAAACTTTAACTATGTGTTTTAATGACAGTTGTGAGCATGACAATAAAATGATTCGTGTACTTATTTTTTATGAAGTAAGATTAAGGTTTACAAGAAAAAACATAATTAATGTACAATAAGTAATAAAATATTAATATAAAAGAGCAATTGAAAACAGTGGTATTTTGGAATCTGAAATGGAATTTAATATATTTTGCTTTAAATCTTATCTTTACTTTATCAACACAAAATCTTTAATTTCAAAATAACTTCAAACTTTAATCTGCTGATTTTTAATGCTTTTATTTTAACCAAAATGTGTGATGTCACGTTTCTTCTTACCCCCTCCCACCCCCTTGTCACAATTTCATGAACCTCCCTCCAAGTATGACATCATTTGTGGACAGGCCCTATTCTAAAATCTACGGAGAGAGAACTGCTAGGAACGAAAGGAAAGTTCCATTTTAAACAGCTCTCATTTTTAGCAGCAGGGCTTGATAAAAGAGACCTAATATTTTGGAGTACTAACAATGTTAGTGTATCCTCCAGTTCTCTTAACCAGCATATAGTATTTCATACATTATTTTGAAAAATTAAAGCTTTTCTTTAGCAAAAAAAAAATAATATAGTATTTTAAATATATCTATCCATATATGCATGTGTAAGAAAATCTAGTAAATATTTTTATAATCATGTGGATGGGAAATTTGCAGAAAATTTTACTCACTAAGGATCTTTTTCTTTCAACCAACCAGCAAATTATATGTATACAACACTGTTCTGATTGGCTTTGGTACACAGTATTTATAAGCTCCTATGTGCTCCAGGTAATATTTAAATATTCACTCAGAATAAATAAATACAGGAATCAGTGCAAATTAAGCATTGCTTAGAAGGTATATCATGTATTTTGGGGGTTGGTGCGCACACTAATTTCCTTTTTACTTAAATTACTGCATGCTGAGGACTAGAACATAAAAATGATTTATTTTAATGGGCTTCTTTCAGTATTATTAAATATAGCAGCCATTTGTTTAGAGTCAGTTTGACATCAGACTGAAAGCATCTTATTAATGACATGTTATTAGTATTTCTTTTTTTTTTTTTAAGTTGAAATATCTACTGGTGTAGATGTTTTAACTCTAAATACATTTAAATGAAGGTACTCAGCACTAGAATTGATTAAAAAAAAGTCACTGGTCCCAAGGACTAGTAAACTTCAGAGTTTACTGGTCCACAGACATCGTCACTGGTCTGCTTCATAAAATTCTATTAAGTACCTTTAACATTTTGAGTGACCCCCCCCCCCTCCTCCTCCTCCTAGAATATAAACCAAACTTATTTTCAGCACAATAAAATGTAAAATAATAATTTGCTAAAAATTAAATAAACAGTACATAAACAAAAACTATAAAATTAAAATTTATGTATTTTATTTCCGATTATTTCAACTGACTGCAAGTTTTTATGTAATTTTTTATTTTTTTAAATTAAATAAAATTCTGTTGTTTGTGTTTGGTTGCAGTTTTCTCAGGGACGGGAAAATTTACGCATTTAATTGTCAGAGAGGGAAAAAAGTTACTGGTCCTGCGGACCACTAAATTTTTTATATTAATGGTCTGATTGAATTTTTAGTGGTCTCGGACCAGCAGAGGGCCAAAGATTTCGAACGCTGGTACTACATTATTTTAATGCACTTACAGTAAAGGTTTTTAAATTTATGTATGAAAAATGTGCATTATCTACTCAGAATTATACCAATTCAGGTTTGTGAAAACACAGCAAGTGTGATTTTTTTTATTGGCTAATAGAAATATTGTTCATACACAGTTTGATTTGTGGCAACAGGAAAGAAAACATTGCATTGGAAAATTTTATTTTTTCAATTTGACAATTTTACTTCTATTCTAAAGCATTTTATTAAGTTTCTCGCAAATCGGTCTAAAATTGTAGATTTGTACAAGCACAGGTGCATCAAAGGGAAGGAGGATTTCAATGTTAAAAAATCCTCCCAAAGTATATTTTAAAAAGTCTTTCTGGCCTGTGCCAGAAGAAAAAGGTAGCTATCATATTCTTATTTTTAAAAATCCAGCTTCTCTTACTCAAACACACGAAACTAAAATTAGTGGAACCCAATTATAGAAGATATAATACCAGTTTTCATCAACATTGAACATGAATGAGAATTTAGTCAAGTGAGCTATATCCAAGTTGGCTTCATTTAGAGCGATTTATGTTTGATTGCCAAATTTTATTGCTATCTTGAAGTGTCTGCCATTTTAAAACAACATGAAGGATGAAACTAACCAGTCAACTCTGTCGGGTCGAGATCTTGGAAAATACTGTATGTGCTCTCAGAAGCATTGAAATCTGTTAATATATATACAAATGCTGCTACCTCACAAAACTGGTTATGTCAAAATTTCAGCCACCCTAAAATTTTAAACTGCTATGTCTAAGATAGTTTTTAGGATAAACATGAAAAAATTCTGTAGAATTCTTATATCAGGGATTCCAGGTATACTTAAAAGAAAAAACTTTTCAAATTTCTAATTTTTTTAGCCTCTTTTGTTTTTTAAAATTTTATTTAAATGGACATCATTTTGAAACAAGATGATGAGTGAAGCTGGCTAATGAACTCATTTGAGAGTCGAGACCTTGATATGTCATGCACACATACTGTTTTGGATGAGGCTGCACACATACTGTAAAGCCTCATCAAAATCTGTTAATAAACATGCATGCTATTGCAGGACAAAGATCAGATTGTTTCAAAATGTCAACCCACCTAGAAATTCAAACTGCTATATCTCAGCTATTTTTTAAGTTAAAGACAAAACAAAAAATGCTTTGGAATCGTTTTATTTATGTCAAACACTTAACCCCCCATGTACAACTCCCACAATTTCCATGGGATAGCAAATTTGTTGAGTACAACAACGCACTTGAAAACCCTGGGAGAATTTTTTCCTGAATTTTAAAATTAATCCCGCTGTGGGGTTGAATATTTTATAAGGCTTCATTTAACTTTTATTTTTGGCACTAGATGGCAGTACTAGCAAGGAAACATGAATCTTGAAGTCCGACAAATTTTTGTGAAATAATGTTATTTCTTGCACTAAGTTTTTACAATTTATAATAAAAAAGCCAGAACAGCATTTGTATTGGTCAAAAGGCAATCAATAAACATGCCACAGTCTTTCAAAATTATGGCACGTGATTGTTTTTAGTTTTTAATGAAAAACCTTCATTTTGTTGATAATGAAACATTTGACATGTCAAAGCACCCTTGCCCCAAACTTTGGAAAATGTATGATGGTACTACTGAGCATATTACGAATTTTTTTTGTGAAATACAATAGTACCTTGACTTATGTCCTGCTGCATTTACGTCGTCTGGCCTGAAAAAAAATTTCCTTAATTAAAGGCTGGGAGATGGTTGAGGAAATTTTTGACAAATATTCTTCTGCAATATGTTCATCAACACGTTCCAGCGATGCCAGTATAAATTCTATGCACAGAACCGGATTATCAAAGAGGCATAAAGGGCATGGGCTCACATTTTCAAGGGGTCTCAAAATATATTTTTTCCACTCTCTGAAGATACAAATTAATGCAAATTTCCATTTATAGTTCACAGAAAAAATTATTTTTCAATTTCTAATTTTTTAGCTCTTCCTAAATTTTAAAAATTAAAAGCCCACAATTTTGAAAAAAAGATGGCAGGTAAAGCTGGTCCAGACACTCGTATGTAACTATACATATACTAAGTTTCATCCAAATCGGTTTACAAATATTAATTTTTTTTTTCCAGATTCAGTAGAGCACTATTTTTTCTTGTGCAATGTGAATGTATACTTCTCTCTTGTATATTGCCCATTGATAAGTTAGGTCTGCCCAGTGCCTGATTTACGGCAGGGCATTCGGGGCATGGGCTCAGGGCCCCTGATTTTTAGGGGCCCCCAAATACTGCTGAAAGTTTTTCCATTATTGTCCAAAATCTGATGTAGTTTTAATATCTAATGGAATTTTATCGTATATTTTGTCTGAAACATCCATATTTAATTACTTTATCATAGTGACTATTTTCTTTTATCTTTATCATTTAAAAATATATTGTATTTTTAATTCTCAATCCTATTCCTGTTCTCATCAGATTATTTGGGGGTTGGTGAGCATAGCACGTAGGCAGCAGAGCCCTCTAATATTTAAATAATTGTGGCTTGGTATTGCGGGAAATTCATTATTAGTAGTTGTATACTTTATTGTTCCAGATATATAGACTTGCATAGGAAAAGATAAACAGCACTACACAATTTATTCTAAAACATCTACTCATTTAAATTTCATAATTGTAAAATAATTATTTAAAAGTAAATTAATGATTGTCAGATTTAATTTTTTGATAGATATTTAAAACTAATTATTAAAGTCAGTAGTGGTTATTTTAATAAGTACCTTTTTCAGTATATTTATATATTTTTACTCAATCCCGGTACAAGGGGGGCCCCCGTGTAAGCATCTGTGCCCAGGGCCCCCAAATTTGTAAATTGGTCCCTGGGTCTGCCTCAATTGTAGGGTCGATAAGAATGCAAAAAGGGCCACTCTGAAAGGTAAATATAAAAATTTATTCTACAATTTATAAATGATAGCGGAAAATATTGTAATCAAAAAATTTTTTGACTTCTGGTTTTTGCCAGAGTTACACGTTTTAGGGGTCAGAGATCCCAAAAACACATTTTTACAAAATGTCTGTCTGTCCATGTGTCCTCTTTGTATCATTGAAAAGTGCATGAAGTTATGAACCAAACTTCATATGTATTTTTTTTTATTATGGCTTCAGTTGAAATTGGAGATATTTCCCTGCACTGTAATAACAATTTTTCTATCGTATCATCAGAAAGGGTATGAACTTATGCATAGAACTCAACCAAACTTCACATATATGTTTTTGACTATGGCCGTCAGGTCCCAGTTGAAAATTTGAATATTGTTCTGTGGTAGCGATTTTTTTTTTAAACTTTTCATTTTTTGTAGTTATGTTGTACACCAGCTGCTCGTGCAGCAAATGACTCTTTGCATCCAGGTAACCTGTCAACAAGCAAGCAGTTGATGTACAACAGAATGACAAAAAATATTGATGTTACTGAAAAATATGATAGAGATTAACTCTTATTTACTCCAATTAATAATATGAAGCAGAAATTAAAGATCAAAATCAAAATTGGTGTAGTTGTGTTTTGCACTGGATGCTCATGCAGCGACACAAACTTCGGCATCTTGTTTGTTTCTAAAATGCACAATTAAAAAAATAATGCTTTTTGAAGTGTTAACATGTATAAGATTAAAGAAAGGTTTGGGATTGACACATCCAACTAGCTTATTTATTGTTTATTATACCATTATATAATTTATTACATTACATTACATTACATTATATAATCAACCCTGGTATTCTGGTTCATATACCAAATGTTTCTGTCATCAACATTAAAAAAAACTTTTTTAAGTGTTCTATAGATTTTTTATGATTTTAAAAATTCCATCCCAAAGAAGAACATTGCATTTGCATGCCAACCTTGAGTGGAATGATGTCACTAGGCTAAGTTGAAGTTACTAGGTCTTCAAAAGTCGAAAATTTTCTCAATGGGGAATTTTTAAAAATTCATTAAATCATCTAATAATATTAATAAATACTTTTGATGAAAGAATCATTCCACATATTATTCAAACTTAAAGTTTGGACGAGAATAATTTCAGATCAAAATCTGTTAATATGTCAGAATGGCCTTATTTTTACTCAGAAAAAAAAATCATAAAACATTGAAAAATTAATTTAAAACTTCTGAATCAAGATTATCGAAAAGAAGAGAACTTGTTACATTGGGTGCAAAGGTTAAAATTAGATCATTTTTTTTCACTACCACTATATTATCAGAAATCTTGAAAATATAAATTAAAAAAGGAATCTAATTGAATATTCAAACACTGGTCTTCTAACAGGATGTGAACCTAATTGTGTTCTAGAATAAATTCAATGAGACAAGAAAGATGAGATGAGAGAGACAATGAGACAAGAAAGATGAGTTGAGAGAGACAATGAGACAAGAAATGCTTTTCAGGCTTTCTGAATTTTTCAGAAAAATTCAAAAACTCAATTTAAATCAGACGATGACACTAGTATTATTTGTTTAGTGGTCTGATTTTCACTGCTTTTAATTTAACCAGAGATTCTGTATATTCTTTGTCTATTAAAGTGCTAAATTAAATTATTACAGTTAAATCTTTATTTATACTGTTATTTTAACCCCTTAATAGTCGCATTAAATTATGGTTTAAAAATTCAAATTGCTTACTGGCACCACTTTTTGAAAAAGAAATATTCACCTTATTTGATGACAGGTAAAATACCATAATAAAGCCAATGACACTATCTTATAAAACTGGTGGCAATCAAACAAATCTCAATAAAAGACAGAGCCCGTGAATATCACAGGGGCAAGAATTAAGGGGTTAAAATATTCTGATGATGATGATGTTTTGCAATGTCAAAGCTTTAGAGCATCTGAAGTCCAAAATTAGTCTATAGCACCAATCTTTTTTTCGATACAAGTCCAAAAATGTCATATAACTAATTTGATACTGTCGACATAATTATTTTTAAAATGGTTAAAAAATAAATCACTGAATTCTCCAAATTTCAGGAAACAAAAGTCTGATTTTTAATATTTCTCTTAAATAGTGGCAATCAATCGAGTTGCTTACATTGTTCTAGTGAAAAGGTTTGCAACATTTGTAACTCTACCAGCTTTGAAAATAGAGGCCAAATATCTTCAGTGGAAGAAAATGATTTCGCCTATAAAAATTGTGGCTTTTTAAAATGATAATTGACTGAAAACATGCATTTTCATTCAGAAAATTACAATGTTTTACTGTGATTATATATAAAGGAATTTATTTACACTATTGAATTCCTCATATACCTAGATTAATTAAGTCCAAGTGATATTAAACATCCTCCTCCCTCTACACAACAAAGGGTCCTAGCAAAGTTGAAATATTGATTCACATGAAGAAAAATCTTTTTTATACCCCCTCTGCTTCTCAACAAAATACTGTTTTTCACTGTTTTTGAATACTGAGACAAATTTGGAATTTAAATAATTTTCAAAAATATTTTCTCTAAATTTGTTGCTTGTTCAGCCTTAAGGTAAATATGCAGCTTTAATACACTTTCATTTTATTACACAGATAGGAGTTTTTCCACAATTTGTTATTAGAGAATAGGTACTTTCCTTCGACTTCTTTCAAAGAATCATAGCTTGTTCTGTTTTTTAAGATGAATTTTGTAAAACCGGGATATTTAAGAAAACTTTCAATACACAGTAGCATCTTGTCATCATAAAAATCTCATTATTGTAAGTTGTTGTTAATTTTAACTCAACATTATCATTAAAATAACAAGTTCGGCATTGATATGCGTTTATTAGATATTTTCTAACACACAGACACACAATTTCATTAAAGTCATCAGAGTTCTTTAGAAGAAAATATTTGAAATCTAGTTCATCCACATGGTAGTCAACCAGATTATGGAGTGCTTTTGTGGTCTGTGCAATTGCTGTATGTGTTTTTTTAGTTATAACTACTACACCACAGTTACTTTTTTCCCAAGCATCTAACTAATCTAAAAATAAATTAAGAAATTTCGCATTTTACTCATCTATTTTTTTTAGCTTCATGAAAACATTTATCTCATGACACCCCATTAAATGAAATTTTCACATTAACTACCCCCTCATCCACCTACCATTACCCCAACACTTTAAAATCATCTCTATATAATTAGCCGTCATGGGCATAACAAGGGAGGATTTCAGCCCTCTAAAAGCTGATTAGACCTCACTAGAAACATTCACAAAAGAAAAAAGTTAGGGTGCATAAACTAGCTAATTATGGTACATATTAATATATGTTCTGTTCTGTAAATATTTTAGTACTGTAAAAACTGACACTGCTCATCTATCTTCCTTTTAACAAGTTCCATTAAAAAAAAAATAATTCAAGAATTTCCTGTACATTTTTTTAAAAATATTGCTGGTACAACATACATAGCAAGGTTCTCTATTATCCTACAAGTTTATGATAGGAAATATCTTTATTAAAGAAAAAAAGCGGAAGGAAAAATACAACAGCAGGGGATGCTGAAAAGTGCCCCCATACATCATTTTGACGTCATAGCAGATGGGGACACTTTTCCAGTTCTAGAGAATTTTACTTTCATCGAAAACTGGAAACCTGCCCCCATGATAAGTGCCCCCATATCAGAAGGGGACACTTTTCCAGTGTTACAGAATTTTTCTTTCAATGAGAGCTGGATATCCGTCCCCATGAAAAGTAGCCCCATACGTCATTTTGACGTTACAGCAGATGGGGACACTTTTCCAGTTCTAGAGAATTTTACTTTGGTTGAAAACTGGAAATCTGCCCCCATGATAAGTGCCCCCAAACATAAGGGGGCACTTTTCCAGTGCTAGAGAATTTTCCTTTCATTCAGAGCTGGATATCTGCCCCCATGAAAAGTAGCCCCATACTGCATTTTGACGTCACTGCAGATGGGGACACTTTTCCAGTTCCAGAGAATTTTACTTTAGTCGAATACTGGAAATCTGCCCCCATGATAAGTGTCCCCATACGTCATTTTGACATCACAGCAAAGAGAACACACACAAGCGCTACAACATTTTACTGTCGCCGAAAGCTAGATATTCGACACCTGGAATGTGTCTCCCTTTTATGTACAGTACCAGTTTTTGCTGTGAATTGTTATTATATGCCCTTGAAGAAATGCGTAGATAAGATTTAATGCATTTCTCTATTCTATTCTTAAACAAGTTGGAAATTGCTCATCAAACGTGGCAAATGAGGTGCGTTCGTACTATAGCTAGTTTTATAATTATTTTTTGCACCCCATATTATACTGAATGTATATTTTTTTTTTGCACTTCATAAGTGCATAGTCTGTAACATCATTAAAATGCACTGCAATAATTTTTTTCCCATTCCCCGTAATGAAACGGAAAAATTTTGACTGTCCCTCTAATTAAACTCTACATCCGATTTTCATAAAATTTGAAATGGCTCGACAAAATTTTGCAACAATTATATATTTAAAATTTCAGACCTTTCGGAAGGCTGTAACATCATTAAAATGCATTTGCAATAATTTTTCCCATTGGCCGTAATGTAAAGAAAAACTTTCGATTGTCCCTGTAATTAAACTATACATCCGATTTTCATAAAATTGGAAATGGCTTGACAGAATTTTGCAACAATGATATATTTAAAATTTTAGACCATTCGGAAGTCTGCAACATCATTAAAATGCACTTGCAATAATTTTTCCCATTGGCCGTAATGTAAAGAAAGACTTTTGACTGTCCCTGTAATTAAACTATACATCCGATTTTCATAAAATTTGTAATGGCTTGATAAAATTTTACAACAATCATATGTTTAAAATTTCAGACCATTCGGTTGGGTAGTTTTTGCTCTGTTACATGCGGACGGACAGACGGACGGACTGAACGATGACTATAGGTGCTACGTATTTATATAATTACGAATGCACCTAAAAAAAGTAACCCACCGCCGCTGCCGTAAATGAATTTTTTATGACCAGAGGTCTTTCTTCGCTAATATTATGAAAACTACTGCATACAAAAATATGAAAATTGGTAGGTATATAGAAAATTGTTTGATAACGCGCTGAAGCAGACTCTTTTTTAATCAAAGAATTATTTTAAGAGCTATTAATTGTTAAAGTCGGTCAAAATCGTTCCATTAAAAAAAAAATATTAGGAGCAAAACTATACATAGGAAATTAATTATTTTTTTCTAGTGCTATACTTCATAAACTTATAGTGTACAGACTAAACCTACTTTTTTAATTTGACAAATTTATTTATTTATTTATTTATTTAATGGGGGGGGGGGGGGATTTTTGAAATCTGTATCAAAATTTCATTATTTCAAGATATATTTTTTTCATATTTAAAAAAAGTCATTTTTCAAGAGCGTTCGTAGCACCTATAGTCATCGTCTGGTCCGTCCGTCTGTCTATCCATCTGTCCGTATATATCAGCACAAAAACTACCCAACGGAATGGTTTGAAATTTAATATATTTAATCGTTGCAGAATTTTCTTGAGCCATTTCAAAATTTATAAAATCGAATCGAAACTTAGAAATATATTAATAAAATTTTCTTCATTCTATTAAATCCTATCATACGTAACTAATTCAGTGATATCCAATTATAGGTAATGATTCTAGGTTGCCACGGTGATTACGCCCTATTTAAGATGAAGTCCTATTTCCGCAATACTGAATTTAATACATAGAAGCGTAATAAATTTTGCATTCATGCATATTCGCAAAAGAGTGTAACAGCTATTGCACCAAGATCAGAATATTTATAAAACTAGATACAGTATGAACGCATCTCATTTCCCACGTTTGATGTGTAATTTCCCACTTGCCTTATATTGTTTCCAATTTTTTTAAGACAGCTCAAAAAATTATTTCCTCTCAAATAAAAAATGACACGTGGCTATAAAAAACTGAAATAACACTTTAAAATAACAATTAAAATTTGTTAAAAACAGGAAATTGGAAAAATTACTTCATAAAAATTGTATTTACAATTGAATAATAATATGTAAGAAAACTTTAAAATGATTAAATTATTAAACGAGAAACCCATTATATGGTGACAGATCCGTGATATATAAAACGCCCTAAGTTTAAATATCGTCATGTGTAAAATATCTATAATAATTAAATTTTTACGTATGGAAAGCATTTAATGGCAAAAATTATTTAATATTTAGAAAGCTCAAATAATAATTTTCCCAAACCCTTTCAAATTGAATAATATATTTACACATGAATCTCAAAAGAGGAAAGAAACTGTAAAATAATTAAACTATTTACGCGAAACGCATTTAATAGTGAAAATTGCGCCATATATTAAAGCAATACATTTAAAATTATTTTTTTATGTACAATATTCATGTAACGTCACATTGGGAATCAATATGGTGTAAAAATAACGCGGCTAGCAAATATGTTTATATATTCC
The DNA here is from genome assembly GCA_963932465.1 of Maratus speciosus. NCBI lineage: Eukaryota > Metazoa > Arthropoda > Arachnida > Araneae > Salticidae > Maratus > Maratus speciosus. The sequence continues at coordinate 558,829,675 of OZ010787.1, read as the reverse complement.
ATCACTTGATGCAGGATTAATACAAGTAAATGCATTTTCGATTTATTTTGTACGAATTACTGTTTGATAAATCATTAGAAATTTTCTTTATACTTATTAATTAAAATAAATAATTTACATTTAAGAAATAAAATGATGATATGCATGATGGTGCATAATAGAGAAAAGAATTCAGGCTTAAGTTATACCTCTTCCTGAAAATATCTAAAACTATAATATCTAATATCTAAAATATAAGCATGGGCGTAATCTGGCGTGGGCAAGGGGGAGGGGGCATATGCCGGGTAGTTTTCCGAGAACAGGGGCAAGATTTACTTTTTGCCCCTCCAGTTTTTTTTTTATTGTTTAACGTTTAAATCCCATTTTCGTATTTTAATTTTCTGTTCTATCCAATCAAATTATTAAGTAAATGTTGCTAGCTTTCCATAGTTCGAAAATCTCACCTATGATTAAAGTGTTCCATACGAAATTATTTTTCCCTGAACTAGTTTTAAATTTCTCAAGTACGTTATATATTTTCCCCCTTAACATGTATCAGTATAAAAAAGAAAGAATACATATAAAATGTCTTATTAATGGAAATATCAAGAAAGATCACCCAATATGTGGAAAATAAATTATAATTTTAAATAACAATAGATATACATTAAAACGAATACGTAATATATATATGTGCACTTTAAGAAACATTTTTAAGGGTGTTCTCAAATCCAAATTGGCTTCTTTTGTACGCATTTAATATATTTTTGCTCGCAAACGTATCAAATTGGCAGGTGCTTTTATTAAGAAACTATGTAATCGAACCGTTTCCATTTTTCAGTAAAAGCAGAAGATATTTAAGAAAAATTATGTCAAACTGTGCTCTACGAACGGAATATCGGAACGCATCTGCGCAAGAAAAGAAAAAAAAATCCCTTCCTTAGACGATAATCACTTATAACTCAAGGTGAAATCCATTTATCGGAAGATGAAAAAAAAACTCATTACAAGTCCCTTTACTAATCATGTTCGTAAGTATCATGCTTTTATGCTAAAAAGCAAGTCAGAAAATTTCGGCTTGTTGTGAATGGAAAATATTTTTTGAGAACCACTTTAAATAATCATTGACATTGAATCTCTAAGGAATTCCATGGTACGTTAATAAAAAATGCATTATGCCTAAGAAATAAGCTTTTTTTGTTCAGAAGTTTTTATACTTTATTTCAAAATGCTATATGTACACGGGTAATGTTTCATGCCAGGCTTAGCTTATAGAGCTTTTAAATAATAATAAAAGTATAATAATAATAATTTCATTGTCCACAATAATACTTAAAATAATTTATTGAAATGTAATTTCATATGTCAAAGCATGTAAAGTCTCTGTATACTATATGTTTTAGGTGCTCACTTAAGAAAATAAGATTTGAAACTGTTTAAAGTTAAAGCTCACGAATGAAACTTTTTTGCACAATCCGAACTATTTTATTAAAAAAACAACTAATTTTGTTAATAAAACTTATAACATTGTTTTTCAAGAACCATTAGGTTATGTTCAATAACATAAAGTTTAAAAAACAATTATAATCCATAGTTTTTAACATTTTCCGATATAGTTAAAAATTATTTATGACTTCCATTTGTTCGACAGTCTTTTGGGGCGTTTGTCTGCACTCTGACTCTTAAATGTATTCTATTCAGCCTTACTATAACATATTTCCTATTGAAGATGAAGTATACAACTGTTATAGTTCGTTTACAGGGATACACAAAAATCTTCCTTTATTTTATGGTCTATGGAAAAATCTTTTTCAGTGCATTTTAGAGATGTTATGATACACAAAACAAAACATGACAAAACTTATATGTGCCACCGAGGTGGACAGCATGCTTTCTAAGAGCATGAAGTAAGCAGCATAAATGTACTTCGTTTACAGAACTGACTATGAAACCACAACTACTTGAAATGAGTTTTCAGCTGTTCAGCGAATTTTTAAGCTTAAGAAAAACTTGTGCTTTACGTGGCCAGGTTAAATTTGATAGATCATATAAAGGGCTGAACAAAAGAAATAATAAAAATTTCAGTTTATGGGCATGAATTCCTAAAATGTGTTCTTAAATATGTTAGGCATTCTGAAGTATGTTGAATTATATTTTATTGTACTAAAAGATAATTGTAGAATATAAATAAATCCATATTCATATGCAAAAAATTGAGATACTTTGCCACCTATGGGCGGTAATTGCTGTAAATAAGTTTTTAGTTGTGTTGCGAGTTTTCTAGCTGAAATAAAGTTTAGTATATTATGTGATGTGTGTCAAGCGTAATAGATACTGGTTAAGTAAAAAAAAAAAAAAAAAAGAAAAAATGCATTGACGTCTGTGGAAGGATTTCTTGAAAATACACTTTCAAATGTTTTACTCATTTTCCAGCTGATTTAAAATTTATCTTCACTATGTGGCATGTTTAAAGCACTATTGATCCTATATCCGATAGCACAAAAGAGTTCATATGCATTATCTGCCATGAACAGGAATTCTTGAAGATAGATTTGTAACTGCACTGAGTCTTTTAAATTGTTTATTTGGATATCTCATTTCATTGTGTGAAAGAATGAAATTCCTTAATAATCAGTACTATTAATATTCTAATAATGTTGAACAATATTTCGTAATATATAACCAATGCACATGATTTCGTTCTTATTATACTTGGCTTGAAATGTTGTGAAGAGGTAGATTTCAAAATTTTGAGGTTTAAAGAAAAATATATATATATATATATTTTAATTCTTGAGGTAAAATTATTCCATCTACCCTAATGTGCATCACAGCAAAATTTGTGAGTCATTCCCATCAGAACATTAGCTAGAGATTTTATTAAAAGCATCTATAATTTGTTGAAACCCTGAATAAAGCCTTTAAGCATATTTACCACATCTCTCACCATCACCACCACTATTAAAAATAAAAAATCACAACACCAAGGGTTTCACAAATTTTTATTAAGGCTGTTCTCAAATCCAAAGGGCAACTTTATGACACATTTTTTAACTCGCTTTTGTTCGGATATGCATGAAACTGGTAGCAGGTGTTATAATAGAAACTATGAAATCAAAATATGTTTTCCATTTTCGGTTAACGCAAAGAATCGTTAAGAAAATACTGTCAAAGTTGGCGTTTTGAACCAAATTTTTGCATGAAAGGGAAAAAAACACGTTGTTACGTGACCAAAATCGTTTATAACTCGATAAGTAAAAATAATTATCAAAAAATGGAAAACCCATTTCGATTCCATATCCATTCAACAGCAGAGCTTCCAATTTTGTGATTTTTCATGTAAATGAGTCAGAAAATATGTCAGAAAGTTTCACGTTTGTTGAGCAGGGAACTTGAGAACCCACCCTGCCTGAACCTGTGTTAAGTTTGTTTGAACATTTTTCTAATGGAACATTGCATCACAGACGAGAAAACGTCGTGCTCTCAATATTTTTAAATGTTTCTTTAAAAACATGAAATTTGTAACTTATGATTTTTCTGTATTTTATGTGTAAGGTTGAACATTAAGAATTTTTTAGTATTTAATTTAAGTATGGGCGTTTGTATGTGTGTGTGTGTACATGGTAATTAGGGAGGGTGAGGGATATAAATTTTTACAAAAGGGCCTGAAGATTTTTGCTACCCCCCCACCCAGTCTTAGAGCCCAAGTTTCGCCTATGAATATAAGAGTAAAATTTCAAAATACAGTGCTTTTTAACACCGTGGTTCTGAATGCTATTCTGAAGCAGACAGAGATTTTTAACCTCAAACGTAATGCATATTCATGCTGCATCATTAGAAAGTTGTATTGCAATTATTACATTATTATACAAGATATATCTTGCCTTGTTGCAGGTTTTCATAGCTTTAATAGACATGTTGAAATTAATAGTAAATAAAATATACAGTGAGAATAGTTGAAATTTATTTTTTTTTATTCAAAAAAAGCTATTTTGTCGTTGTTGTTGTTGAACTTTCTTTGCGGGGTGGGAAGTGGGTAAATATTCTTTACATACATATGCATATTATTTGTTAATAAAAATAAACATTGTCTTTATGTAAGGGATAATATTTCATCTGAAAAAAAATTATATTAAATAATCACAGCCAGTCCAGTAGAAAATTCAAATAATTTACAATTGAAACACTATTAGTAACAGTTACGTATTATATTAAACTAGAAAACAGGAATTTTGCTTTTTCAGAATTTAGTGTTGTCCCCGATGAAAAAAAAATGTATATAAATATAGATAGTACAACAGATATTTCAGTTTTAAGACTTAAAATACACGATCATATTTTATATAAAATGACGTCATTTGCATCCGCTGAAGAATTCCAAGTTTTCGATCCAGTCTTAAACAACATTTATAGAAAAGTATACATATGACGTCACTATCAAGGAATAATACACAACAGCAGCAGAAAGCGATGTCGTCTATTCAAGAAATTCGACCCCCCCCCCCCAAAAAAAAAAATCAAGTATCTAATCATTCATATGCCTTCATTTGCTTGTAACATTAATATGGACACTGAAAATTAAATATAGTTTATAGTAGCTCCATGTTTTATCAGAAATCATTCATTTATATTTTACAAAATACCGCATATTTTGATAATATATATATTTTTTTCAGTTGTTGTATGAAAATGGCAGCAAAGGATATAGTAATCTACTATTTTCCTTTTATTTTCTACAGAAATGGAATGCTTATGTTGTCACTATTACAAAAATCGGATTAAAAACTACAAAATAATAATAATAATAATAATATTTCAAAAATAAATTGAGATGCAGCTTTCAAACAAATTGTAGTTAAAATTATTATTTTCCCCTATACGAAGGCGCAAAAGAAGTGTTGAAATTGATGGAAAAAAAAAGTGTTGTCTTTTTATAAAATACATATAAAAGTCTTTATAAAATACAATTGTATTTTAAATGTCTCTTTTCCTTTCTACAATGTTCTGTCATTTGACTGCTGACAGAGTTCTAAAAGAAGTTACCGCGTTGTTGGTTTATTGAAATTAAATGCAGATGTGAAGAAATAGCATTCTTTTCAGCCGAACAACCCCCTCCCTCCGCCTACCTATGAAACCAGTAGAAGCCCTTTTAATCACCGGCTGTGACAGCTTTGACAAATAAAGAGAATCTACCCTCAAAAACACCCTAAGTGGACACTAATTATAAACGCTCAAGGATGTACCAGGTGACACTTCTAAAAACATTAAATGATTAAAGAGATACCGTTTCTTATAGATTAGCTTTCTTATCAATTCTCCTAAATTAGAAAAATCCCCAAAAATTGTATTTTTTCAGAGAAAAAACAAAAAATAATAATTCTTTTTACCTTACAAGTTTTCTTTATTTTATATTAATACAAGGTTTTATAATTTAAACGCTTGTCTATACTAACATTATAAATAAGTAAAGTTCGTTTGTTTGTAGGGGTAATCTCTGGAATTACCGAACGGATTGCAACAGTAATTGGCAATTTGATGATGACAATCATAGGCTATATTTTATGTCGATGCAGCTAATGCAACTATCCCGAGTTGGTTGCAGAAGCAAAAAAAGTTCGCAAAAATGTATTTTTCACATTTTAATTGCAATATTTTTATTTTCTAAAGTTATTAAAAGGGAGGAGAGAGAGAGAAAATACATTTTATGAGAAATAAAACTTTATTATTAAAAAAAAAAAAATTCTGAAACACTGAAATCCAAACTGACTGCTTTCTGAAATATTCACGAAGTTATTGTTATTTTTATATGCACGGAATAAGCAACTGTTCTTATTCATAAAGTAAGGGATTGAACAGCATCTTTCCTCTGTTTATAAAGAGAAGAAAATGCTTATAATATGCCGTCGCAGTTTGCATTTTAAGCCGATTTTCGGGATTTAACATTGTCTTGAGACAACAATTAATTATAGCATAATAAGATATACAGTTATCGAAAATGCAAAATGCCATTCGATTTCAAATTACCTCAATAGTCCTGACTGCAAATTCCATGCATTTATGCAAAATAACGAATCAGTGAATATTGGCTTCCTGATATCAATTTGTACAAAGCACTCTTTTACTTTTTCGACGACATGAAGATGATTTTACTTTCGAAAGCAGTTCCGAAAGTAAAAGTATCCTTATAAAAAAAGCTGTAAAGAAAATCGAAAAAGTAGAAAAGCCACAGGCAACAACAAGGCAATGAAAAAAAAAAATCAGTTTAAATATATTGAAATGCAAGCGCGATTTCTTAAAAAAAAAAAAAAAAAAAAAAATATTCCATAGGTTTAACATTAGTAAACACTTATTTTCGAGTGAGTGAAGTAGCCTCTTAATAGTATCCACATAAATTTTTAAATTTTAAATATTTAAACCGTAATGGTACTAACACCTTTCATATTTGACTCAAACTTATGTTACAGAGCAGATTACCAAAGATTAATCAATTTTATACTTTTCTGAGTCAGACTTTCTGCTTAAATTTTCGTAATTGAAATTCTTTTAATAATTTTTTAATAGGCTATGAAATACAGTTACTAGGTAACTTACAAAAAAATAAAAATAAAAGTGCCCAGTTAAACTGATGGCATTGAGCTCATATGCTATTCACACTAATTGTATCTTATACTCTAATTTCAAAGAATAATGCCCCTCGGAAAAAAAAATCGACAAAAAAAAAACCAGTTAGCTAAATTAAGAGGGGATTAACTCCCACATGTACTCTCTTTATACCAAATTTGAAGCAAATCGGATAATTTTGCATGAAAAACCCATTTCTCTAAAGTAAGAGGGATTAGCCCTCCGGTCCCCCCACCCCTTTATGCTTAACCAGTGAACCTCCAAATCTAATCAGGGAAGCGTCTTATCAGAATTAGGCCCCATTCCCCACCTTTATATTTAACCAATCAATCCCCAAAACTAATCACCAAACATAATTGCTCATTTAGTGCACTAACAGAATAATCAAAAATCCCAGATACCAAAGAATTAAAGAAAATTTTTTAGAATAAATAACTGTGGAAAAATAAACTACATCCATAAAACTACATTGAATATTTATTTATTATTATAAATCCAAAGATTCTTGATATAGTCAAAGTATCATGGTTTCATTATGAATAGCTGTTTATTATTTGAACATAAGACATAGCTGTCATTATTAATATTTAAATTATAAATAATTTAAATTTTCTGTAGAACTGACTGAAATTATAAATTATTTTCAAATGAAGTATTATTACTTATTACATCCGACAATGTTCATTTTTATCTACAAATTTGTATGTATATGCAGGGCTTGAATTTCTGGGCGGATGGCGGGATTCGCGCCCAAAATTTTCAAATCCCGCCATAAAGAATAACGTGGGCGGAAGGCTCCCGTCCAAAAAATTTCACCCTTTTCAGGAAAATTTTCCATTTTGAAACTACGATCAACTCCCGCGAACGCCTTGCGAATTTCGTGATATTTTCGCACGACCGAGTAGCACATTTTGCAAGTTTTTTTACGGCAAAAGGACGTTGAAATTCACGATTTTTCCCCGAGACTGATAGACAAATTTCACATTTCTTCCCCCCCGAGATCGGTTGACAAGTTTCGTGTTATTTTCCGCGAGCGAGTGGCGATTTCAGATGTGATTCTGATGCGAATTTTCCAAAAATTTAAGGTATTCAGTTCCGAAAATTATGAAAAATTGGTCATGAATTCGGAAATTCGGGCATTTAAAAAATATAACAGAAAGAAAAATAACACGAATTTCGACAAATGATCGCCGAAAAAATAAATTTTGTCAATTGCTCGCAGAAAAAATCATCAATTTCGTCGCAAAGGATCGCGGAAAAAAGCGAATTCCGTCAAATGATCGGGAATAAAACGCAAATTTCGGCAAAAGGTCGCAGGGGAAAAAACCGCGAAATTCATCTAAGGATCGCGAAAGAACGCAGATTTCAGTAAAGGATCACGGGAAAAAACGAGAGTTTCGGCAAAGGATCGCCGAAAAAACGCAAATTTCGTCAAAGGATCGCGGAATAAACGCATTTCTTCAAAGGATCGCGGAATAAACGCGAATTTAGTCAAAGGGCCGCTGAAAAAAACGCAAATTTTATCAAAAGATTGCAAGAAACGCAAATTTTATCTAAATATTGCAAAAAAACCCCTTCAAATTTTATCTAAATATTGCAAAAAAACCCCTCAAATGTTATCTAAAGATCACAAAAAACTCGCAAATTTATCAAAGGATCACTGAAAAAATGCCAATTTTGCCAAAGGATCGCGGGAAAAACACGAATTTCGTCAAAGGATCGCGAAAAAAATAGGAATTTTGTTAAAGTATCGCGTAAAAACGCGAATTTCGTCAAAGGATCGCGAAAAAAATAGGAATTTTGTTAAAGTATCGCGTAAAAACGCGAATTTCGTCAAAGGATCGCGGAAAAAATGCAAATTTAGTCAAAGGATCGCAGAAAAAACATGAATTTTCTCAAAGGATCGCGGAAAAAACGCGAATTTTGACAAAGGAACTGGGGAAAATGCGAATTTCGTCAAAGGATCTAGTAAAAGACACGAATTTCGTCAAAGGATCTAGTAAAAAGCACGAATTTCGTCAAAGAATCGCGGGAAAAAAACACGACAGTCTCTAGAAAAAAACAGTACACAAATAATTATGTTTATTATTATAGGTATAGTTTTTAATCTGAAATAATATACTGAAGTAACTTTTAAAAAAGTGAGTTTAACTGGAACCCAACTTGCAGGAATCTACACTCAGCCTGAAATCAAAGCGAACCAAAAAAAAAGTTTATGGACTTGGAACAAAAAATAATTAGTGCCTTGAGAGGATTTCCCAAACCCTTTTCATCCCTTGCTGTAACCTTTTAGGAAATTTGTTGTAAATTTCAGAATTTTTTTTTTATTCAGAATCAGACAAGAATCTCACGGTTACTTTTTGTGACAGACTGACGAAATTCACAGTTTTATCTCGCGGCTGATCGACGAATTTCACGATATTCTTCCCTCGACCGATCGAGAACATGTACGTTTTATTTTTCCTACGCCTGATTGGCATATTTCACGATATTTTTTCCCATAACAGAAAAAGGAAAATATCCAAAAGGGTGCACCAAAAAAGAACAGTAAGTGTCACCATGTGCTGCGCTATGCCAAATTGATCTAGATTCAGTACTAAGCAAACATAAGATTAGAAGGACTGCAAAGACCTCGTGGTGCACATGAAAGAAAAATTCTGAGCTCTAATTAAACATATTTAGAAACACTTAACTAGTTGATCCTTGCAATTCACTTTAATTAGGATTTGACAATTTAAAGTTAACCTATATTTCTCGTGTAATAGAAGAAATGAATCAACAGTTTCCCTTTAAAACTTTGGACTTTGTTTAAACTTTGAATGTTAAAATTTGAACATAGAAGCTTGTTCAAAGAAAATACCAGGGAGTCAGGTTTTGACTATAATTCCATTAAGGTTAAAATAAAACAATTTCGTTCAGAAATGGATATTGATTATGCCAATCAACGAATATACATTGTTCATGCAAGTAGTTAAAAATGAAGGCGCGTTTTCAAAGTTTTCTGAAAATTTTTTAAGAACATAGCCATATGTTTCCAATAATTTTCAAAGTTATAAATGTTGTGCTTGTGCTGTCTGCCATAAGTTTTACCTTGTGAAAAAGGATTCAGGGCCCAAAATCGAATTAAAATCTAAATTCAGAATTTCATTAAAAAATCCCATTATTAAAGACCCATAACAATTGGTTGAAAGTTGAAAAATAGACTTTATAAAAGCTTGACTTTCTTCTTTTTTTAAATAAAAAACATTTTACATAATTATTCTGAGTTATTGATTTAAATTGCTTCAATGGTACTTTGTCATGTCTGTATTAATGTAATTATTTAAATAGCAGCACGTAAAAAAACGTGAGTTTTTTTGACGTGAGATTTTTTTTCTCACGTCAAAACGTGAGATTTTTTTTCTCCCTCCTAAATAGCTCAACTCCCCTCCATTTATAAATGTTGGTAGGGAGACTCCCCTCCTTGGAAAAACTGAATTTCAAGCCCTGATATAAAATAAGAAATATTTAAAATAAACGGTCAAGTGCGAGTATTACTCGTGCACAGAGGGTTCTGTACAATAAATGTATTAATTAATACCTCTTTTATAAAAATATCGTTTCTAAAAGAATAATAAGATTTTTAAAAAATAAACGGTCAAGTGCGAGCATTACTCGCGCACAGAGGGTTCCGTAGAATAAATATATGAATTTGTAATTGTATTATAAAAAAAAAAAAAAAAAAAATGCTAAAAGAATATTAAGACTTTGTAAAAAACTATACAACGTAGAGTTGGGTATAACTGTATATATTAGACAAGTGTAAATGGGTATACCATGAAAGTTCAAAGAGATATGGAAGCTAAATAATAGCAAATATAGCTATTCGTATAACTCTTCTTTTAATATTATCCTAATCTGTTTACGATGAACTTAATTCGGTACTGACAATAAAAGCAGTGCATAGTTAAACTTCACTTTTCATTTCATGAAACTAAATTCAGCTTAGTAATAACCTTTATTTCTACAGTGTAGCTAAAACAAAACCTTTGTTCAAAGTTTAAATTTGGCATTGTGCTAAGCGCGCTTCGAATTGAGGTCTCAAAATTGCAACGCTGCCTTGGTCAGTGCCGCGTTTTTCCAGATAGGTGTTTAATTAACTTTTAAAGTCACTCGAGGCGTATTGAGAGATACAATCAATGCAAACTATCACAAATCCTGCAGTATTTATCTGATTCATTCTAATTAAATCTTTCAAGGGCGATGCCCTTAAAAACGGACACCTAATTTCAATTCCAAAACAGACAAACGGCACCAAGAATATTTAACTAAAATTTTCCTTTTATCATGTACGTGAAAATAAGCAAGTTAACATTTTCTAATAAATTCGTTTATAAATTCTGGTGTCAGTTTATTGTCTGAGCGAAGCGAAGGCTAATACACAACGCAGTATTACTTTCCGGTCAAAAACAACTACGATGGATATTAAAACCTTTCCTAAAACATTTCATCAAGCATAACTCAAAAAATATTTGTGGGATTTCGGTTCTGGTTTTACCAGAAGGTACCTATGAGGGTAACCTACTGAATGCACCTACTATGAAAAATAAGTTCCAATTTGTTTAAAAATTATATTCAATAAACTGATAAAAAAGCACAATTTATCTACATACGTCACGGAAATTTAGTGTATGTCATTTTCTCCGGATGGATGTTTTCGTAGAAAACCGAATTATAGCACATGGAGCAAAGAAAATATGCCCGCACTAATATTAAAGTTCAAAAAAACATATTTAAATTTAATCAAACAGGAAAATAAATCTGGATTTTTTTTCTATTTCAAAGAAAAAAGTCACAATAACGTAGGATTTCAGATTTTACGACAATCTACCCAATAGTATTTTTTAATCGCCAAAAGCAACCAACATTTATATTTTGCGTGTCAAAATTTGAAACAGTTATTTTATGTTTAAATAAACAATTTTTATTTGTTGCATCATTTATTCTTAATTTATTTATTTTTGTCTTTTTAGTATTTTAAAGGAAATTTGGGTGCTTATTAGTTATCCCGTCGACCAATTTCGCCAAATTATATAAATCGCCAAACCACCCGCCAAATTACACAAATTTTTATTTTAAATAACTTTTTTAAAAAATAACTTAATATTAATATTAAATAACTTAAATACTTTAAAGAACAAATAAATTAGTGTAACATTAATAAAAATACAAATAAACGTCAAAATTAAAATCACTTGATGGCGTAAACACGTGCTGTCAAATGAATGTGACATTTACGATCAACCCTTATTGGCATTTAATCTTACAATTTGGCGACAGTAATTTGGTCGACGGGATAACTAACAAGTACCGAAATTTGTACTTTTCCAGAATAGGCGTCTTATAGGTAAAGAAAATGGGTTTGGCGAAAGAAGTAAACTTTTCATGCATATTTTCTGGCAACCTACTCATTCTTTCAATGTACCCAAGCAATTTTTTAAAGATTTAAACAATTAATTTAGTGTAAACAAGACATTTATGCACAGATGTCACATGCACACCACATTGGCGCAAATTTTTTCGGACGCCAATGTCATATACGCACCGGGGTACTTAACTGGTGCCAAAGTGTCGTTATTTTGCTTGATGGTAACCTAGATGTTGTTGTTTATTTATTAATAAATTGTTTATTTACTTTTTTTAAATTATATAAATTGTTTTGTTCTATAGTTATTAACAATTTTTTTTTTTTATTTATTGTTATTCCCTTTTTAAAAATATATATGAAACTGGTATTCGAAAACGAGGTTTTCGCCAAATTGGCGTCAGAAAAAATCGCGCCAACGTATGTGACATCTGTGCCAAAAAGGTTTATATTTATTTGTAAAAAATAAACATTTGTAAAAAATAAATGTGTTCCTTTTCTAGGCTATTCTATCTCTTGCCAGGGCCCCTAACAGAGATAAGACCTAGTTTAAAATTGATATGGATTATTTTTTTTCAGGTTCACTAGTCTAGATATTTCATCATTTGAATTAGTAACCAGCATATGGCCAATTAAAGATAGTATCTCATTTTCTTTACTTGCAACAAGTTATTATTAAATCTATGTTCTCGGCAATATCGCTCAGACTAATCCCTCAGAGGGAAGTCCTAGTTATTTCATAAGTTTATAAATAGATTTACTCCATGCCGGAAAGGATTAAGTGGTCGCAGAACTCTTAAAGCTTCAAAATTTAAGAAATTTTAATTTTTTTAGATGTTAAATTCCTATCTTTTCTGAATATTTTGAAATAATTGTTTCCTTGAAATTCCCATTAGAACAGAAATTTTGGTTTTTAGAATTATACCCACTCAATAGCTGAAGCGGCGTTCCCGAAACTTTAACGTCATTATTTTCCAAATGGCGTTTTTTGGGCATAACGCGCAGGATACCTCAAAAACTTCTGAATATTTTTTCATGAAATTTTCAAAGAATATATTTCATGTTAGTCTGTATAAACTGAACATAAAATTTCCTTTTTATTGTTCAAAAAAATATTTTTTTAGGTAATTTTACAGTCGAAATTTTCAAAATTTTGTATTAGCTAAATGCAACATTGCATTAAAAATATAAAAATGCTTTAAATACAAATTTATTTAAGTTCAGGGAAATTATTACAATCTTAATGTATAAGTAAGCACCAAAATTTTCATTCTGGTTGCAATATTTATTTTGTAATCCTGCGCGTAAACTGTTATGCCGATTTTTTGTTCGACAAATGTCTAACAGTTTCGAGCCCCCTATAAATATTAATTCTGTATCTTACAATTTTTTAAATACATAAAACGAAAGAACGTACTTATATCTTTCATCCCAATTAAAATTGTGTTTTAAAATCATCATTTTAAGACATTAAATGTTGCAAATGGTCTTTTTTTTCCACTTTTTAGAGTCCCGAGACCCCTTAAATTAGTATGTTTTTAACAATTTGACGTTTATTTCTTTTATAATGTTACTGGACATGACATTACACATATATATCATTAAAAGTTGTGAACTAGGCATAGAGTACGCCGCCCCTGGCCTTTTGTATGTCCAAACTGGCTGTACCTTTAAGGGTTAATATCTCGGCTAATTACTGATGATTTTTTTCGAAAATCATTATCAACAATGCTTTTATTCTTCTGCAACGATAGGTATATTCAGCGATGCTCAACAATTTTTCTGAATGCCCATAAATCGAAATTTGTGTATAACAGAAAAATGCTAATTACTCAAAAACTGTGTGACCTAGGGCAATCGCTATAATTTTCCGGCAAGGTTTACATTAACGTCTACTCCCTCTAATTTTTTCATAATTTTAGTTTCAGTAGATTCGAAATTAGATAGGGGGGAACATATTTTTGCGCTACATTTTCAACAATATCTTTGAAAATATAATACCTAAAATTAAAAGGAATGTATTTTTGAGTTTAGCCTTACAAAAGGTTTCACAGGACACCCCCACATGATATGCAAAGAAAATATTTTTTTTTTCAAGTAGCATAATTAGTCCCTCTACTTTTTTACTAAATATATTTATGAATGTTTATTAATCTGAAAATATGTGGGTCAATGGTCTTTATTACTTCCCTGAATTTGAACTTTCCACGTTCCATAGTTTACGAGTAAAATGGCTGTGACAGACAGACAGACAGACACAGGAGTGATCTTATAATGGTTCCGTTTTTACTTTTTAAGTACGGAACCCTAAAAAAAAAACTGTACAACACACGTGTGTTTTATGTATGTCCAAACCGCACGTGTCTTTAAGGATTAATATATCGGCTAACTATTGACAATATTTTTCGAAAATAATTATCATCAATCTTTTTACACTTCTGGGGCAATAGGCACCTCCAGTGCTCCTCAACACCTTTACTGAACGCCCACAAATCGAAATTTATGTGCAACGGTTAAATGCGATGTTTTCAGAAACTATGCGACCTAGTTTCCGTGCAATGTTTAAGTTAACGTCTACTATCCTTTAATTTTTTCATAATTTTGATTTCAATAGATTCAGAAATAGAGGGGGGGGGGGGATATTTTTTCATTATATTTTTGAGGATATCGCTGAAAATAAAATACCTAAAATTTAAAGAAATATATTTTTGGGATATAAACATAAGGTTTAAATAAAGAAAACTTGTTTAAACAAAAAAGCCCCGTTTAGTAATTTTTAACTTTCTGCCAACCTTTCTCAGTACATATTTTATCGACTATTAATTTCAACATGCCTTTTTATTCTATAAAAACATGCAACAAACCAAGATAAATCATTATAATCTTGCGTTACAATACATCAAGATATCCAATACCATTTTTCTTTTTTTTCTATAAAAACAAGTTTATTTTTTATAAAATAGTCTCAAAGCCGATTTTCAGTGGACTCAAGATGTAATAAATTTATCATTAACTTCGATCAATATTCGATTCCAAATCATTCGCATAGTTATGCCTGCAAATTTCATGCTTTCACTTAATAAGTCGAAAATTGTACGTCGAATGTGGGAAATGAGGTGCGTTTCTACTATACCTATCATTGATTATCATTTGATATCATTGAATTAAATATGCATGATAAGATTTAATAGAATGAAGATAACTTTTATTATTATCTTTTTAAATTTTGGTTCCATTTTCATAAAGTTGGAAATGACTGCAAAATTCTGAAACGATTATATATGTTAAATCTCAAACCATTCCATTGGGTAGTTTTTGCGCTGACATATGCAGACAGACGGATGGACCAGATGGCAACTATAGCTGCACATTTATATAATTATAACGCCCCTAAAAAAGTCAACATATCAGAAAATTTCACATTGTTGAACCTTATTTTTTTTAAATAAATGTCAGTATCATTCGCACTCATATTAAAAGATAAGTTCATTTATCGTGTATATGTCATAAACAAGTAAATATATATTTATGTTATGAATAAGCCTTTATATTTTCAAATGAAATTGCGTATAAATATAATTTTTATGTTCTGAATTTTAAAATCTAAACTATATTTTATTTTAAAACCAATACTAAAAAATCAATTTCTGCTTTCTTTGATTGCGAAATCCTTTTAACAGGAAGAAAGGTATCGTGATGATATATATACACATTCTTTGCCTACACAAATGAAAGATATAGATTGGTTGTTGGTGATTTGAAACGGTATACTTCTTAACTAATGTTTTCTTACCTAATTACATTCACTAATGTATTATGGGTTATTGGCGCGGTTTGAAGTAGTTAAAACTTCAAGAATCAAAATAGTGTTTTTTTTTTTTTTTTCATCTTAAAATATATCGAAGAAAAAGCACTTTTCACAGCGAAAGATTAAGTACTTTATCGAAAATTATGGTTTCTAAAACGAAAGGAATCTTCCGAAGCACACCTGTCATTTAATGATTTGGTGTCTATATCAGTTTTGAGTTGCTGAGTGGGAAAGAAAAAAACGCCTTGAGTATTATAGTCGTGTATAAATTTTCTAATTCTAAACCAATGCATTTCAGAGGGGAAAAAAATTAGCAAGTGCACGAAAATTAGAATTGTCTAATAGTAAATTAGCATAGCACACACAGAAAATAGCACGAAATTGTTTTGTACTAATTACGTCTAAATAAAACTCAAGCTGTAATTTCTCATGTAATGCGATCATTTTTTTATCACTTTAGTATTTAGAAATACACACAAATTTTGATGTGAAGAAATTTGTTTTAAATGGAGCAATTTTATTTTAATCCTATGTTTTATTTCAAGGAATAATTAATTATATGATAAGATTAAATCTTGAAAATTAATTACTTTACTATTTCGATTCATTCAAACATATAAATTATCGTCAAAATAAAGAGAATTTTCATCTTTTAATAACATATTACCGCACTGATATATCACTGCACGAATATGGTATGATCAAATTATTTCACCCATAATAATAGTATTGCAATACCTAATTTTTTTAATAGAATTATAATTTATCATAACATTTGTAAGTTTAAATCACATGCTGATAACTATTTGAAAGTACCTTGTAATTTTCTCCATATAAGTATTGTGTTAAATCAACTGATTTTTTTTCTCAACCCCTTCCCCCCCTTCTTTTTTTTAAAAGAACAACTGTAATATAATATTTTCCCCTGTTTTTGTAATTTAATGTTCCAAATTTTAGGATTAAAATAATTTCTACTTTTAATACAGACTTTTTTTTACAATCAACAACATATATAGTGAGTCTAATGTCAGGCTTGTATGCATATAAGTGTGAAAATTAGCATAAATTAATAAACATATCTGGTTCCCTAAAAAGTTTATCTTAAAACATAGTTAACGTATATAAACACTATGCAGACTACATGATACAACTAACAGAAAACAAAATAGATAAAAAAAATATTCAACACTTATCCTAAAATACTTTCATTTTTCTTTAATAGGACTATTTATAACAATTAATACCATAGGATGCTCTTAAAGAATTTGATTATGTTATAAAAAAAATTATCTCGATTTATTTTTTAAGAGCTGCTAGTATGTTTAAATAATAAGTAACTAGAGGGCTCAACCACCTGAGGCTACGCTCGCCAACCCCCATTCAGGCTTCGCAGCCCCTGAAAATATACTAACGTGCCCTGTTAAAAAAATATATTACCAGGTTACGGAAGATTGAATGCTATTATCAGTATAATAGCGGCTATCTTCTGCAATCACATTGCCATGCTTTTCAGTTTTTAATGGGCATTTTTCAGCACCATGGCCTCATTCATCGCTGCCGTAATAAATGACTTATGTTTTCGGATAGATAAGATCAATTACACATTTAAAAATTGGCTTGTATAAAATGATTAGGTTAAAAATGACGCTTTCTTTCTGAGTTTTACAACGACGCTATGGACAATATTCTTCCTTTAGGTTTGAGGTTAAAAAACTCCGTTTGCTTATAGACCGGGAGCCGGCAGCACAGACAATCACCTCATCGAGTTCACGGCTGAAATTCAAGAATAAGTTAAAACTCGATTCGCATATTAAAACGCAATCGGTTTGCCTAGTCCTATCTTGGTGGAAAACATCTAAAAACCCGATTTTAGCGGTTGCCTCGTAGGTTTACCATTGAGTTTTCTTTCTCCCAGTCCTCCATGTTTTAATACTTTTGAGTGGAGGAAAATACAATGGTAAACTTACGAGTCAACTGCTAAAATCGGGTTTTCAGGAGTTTTTCGCCAAGATATGACTTGGCAGACCGATTGCGTTTTAATATGCGAATAAAGTTTTAACTAATTCTTGGATTTCAACCGTGAACTCGATGAGGAGATTGTCTGTGCTGCCAGCTCCAGGTCTATTAGGAATAGTTTTCTGATCCACGTATTGAAAAGTGTCGTCTTGACCGAGTTTTAGACGTTTCAAGAACAGGTATAGCTTATTCATGAATTCTTTTCTCTATTTTAGTATGTCATCATGAATATTTTCAGTGTTAATTTAACAATTTATATGGTTTGAATGGTACTACTTGATAATCCCGTCGACGAAAAAAACTATCACCAAACTATAAGATTATATGCCAATAATGGATGATTGTAAATGTCGCATTCACTTCCTTATTTTCTACTTTTAACATGTGATTATTAAATTCTTATTTTTAAAATTTCTTTCTGTTTTTAAGATTATTGATGTCATTTTCTCTTAATCTCAATATTATTTCACTATCAATTGAAACAAATCATATAATTTCAATTATCAATCTGAAATTGACAAAAAATAAGAAATTTTATAATCCCTATAGTTTTTCCCTGTTCTCCACTTAAAACAAAATGGAGTAATTTTGTTGCCATTACAGATTTTCACTACAGAAATGTAATTTAAAAAATGTAGAAAAAAAATTAATATTTCGAAAACTAATTCAAATTTTTAAATTCTGATACCATTTTTGAAACCTGTTGATCAATACAGATTTTTTATGTTAATTTCACCACATAATATTCCATATTTTAGGAGAAATAGTCGTTAAACTGAATCAGTCGTTTAATCATTCGTTTCATAAAGTCGTTTCATAAAATTGTTTCATTAATTTGTGTCATAAAATCGCTTCATAAAGTCATTTTATAAATTTGTTTCATTAGCATTTTATATATATAGGGTAGATAGATATAAATTTTCTACAAAACTGGACTGTAATTATTTAATTTAAATTATTTTCGTATAAAGTACTATTACTTATATGGTATCTGACAATGGTTATTTCTATCTAGAAATATGCATGTATTTGTTATAGGAGGTATTTAAAAAAACAAAAACATAAGGTTTGAATAAAGTAAAAACTTGTTTAAACTGACACCCTCCTCCCCCCTTTCCCCCTGACATTCTTGATGATACACATTTTACTTGCAATTAATTTCACCATGTCTTTTAAACCTATGAAAATATGCAACAAACCAATATAAAACTTGTGTAATCTTGCATTACACTGTGCAGTACATTATCCTTATTTCTTCATTTGTATGAAGCAGCTGTAATATGCGTTTATGTAAATAAATTAATAAATTTGGGAAATACAATTGGGAAGCAAAAAAATCCTGCGATATTAACTATTATGTTACATTTTCCATCTAATAAAAATGTACTAGTATGCACGTATTTATGCAAATATTAGAGAATTGTTTAACTGAAAAATAGTAAAAACAACTATCTTTAGCATCGATTACAGGAACATTTCACATGCCATACAGAAAGCGTAGAATGCGTTAGTATAAAACAAGTTTCAATTTCAGCATACTTGGGTGCATATGATTTATTTGACAGAAAATTAAAGTGATAAAAATGTAATTAGCAGATCGTGAAAATTCTCATGTTCAATAATTCGCAAAAGCTAACATCCAAATACATGAAACAGTGCAGTGCAACTGAGACGCATTTCTGGTTTGCAGTTTCTCAGTAGCATCCAAACTAGAGTCCTGGGCGGAGCAAATTTTGAACCCGCCAAAATAATTTTCAGCAACCCGCAACCCGACATATTTCAACTTGACTCGAACCCGAAATGAAAGGAAAATAAATCATGTTTTAATTCAATTATGAAAAGTAATCTAGAATTATATATCTCTAATACCAATTTTAAGTTTTAAAAAAATGGACAAATTTATATTTTTACTCTTTAAATATAGTAAAACTACTGAATAGTGGACACTTCGGGATCGTTGAATAAAAGTCCTACATCAGATAGAGTCGGGTTGGGTTATAACAAATTTTCTTTTTTCGGATTGGGATGATTCTTATTTTCTTTCTGCGAGTCGGGTTCAACTTTGAATAATTCTTGCGTGTCATTAAAACTTCTTGCAAGTAGTCAGGTTGTTAGAATTTCCACCAAAAGTTTGAGCAGAACTATGCTTGAGATGAAAATAAATACGCATTTCAATACGAATAAGTACTATATACTCAATTTACTGAATGAGAAACAAAAATGTACTTAAGAATGTGATCAAAGATTATTCCAACATTTCGTCTTTGATACAAACAAAAATACATGTATTGTGTTTGTTATAATTTATGCACACATACACATGTTACATGTGTGTAGATTGGGAGCTGCCTACTATTCAAAGGTATAAGTGTACGAATATTCATTAGGAATTGAAAAACTAATCGCTAAATAGAGGACTCTGCTTTTTCGGGTGTTTCCTTTATGAAGGCCTTATTGTAATATAGATTTTAATCTGAAAAATTGTCGGGACATTATTCTGAAAAATCGCATCAACCTGAAGCCGACCTGCAAGAGTCAAAACCTGAAACCTACCCAAACCCGAAACAATTGAAGTCAACATGACCCACAACAAAAAAAAAAGCAGAAGTCAACCCGATCCAAACCCAGTGGGTCAGGTTGGCCGCGGGTAAGAGCAGGTAACCAGACCTAATTCATGACTCTAATCCAAAACGTTGCATTTGATTTATTGTTTTTAAAATTTAAGTACAATTGATTTTTACGGACCAAGGTGGCTTTGCAGTTTTGAGACCTCCATTAGAAGCGTGCTTAGTACAATGCCAAGTTTAAATTTTAACAGGGATTTTGTTTTAGCTACACTGTACAAAGGAAAGATTAATACTACGCTGAATTTAGTTTTTTTTAAATACCAAATGAAGTTTAAATATGCACTACTTTTATTATCGGTACCGAATTAAGGGAGCACAGGATTTTTTGAGTTTGTCGTAACGATAAAAAACATCGCCTTTTTCAATGTATCAAAACACAAATAATATGTAATTAAGATCTTTTTTTTTCATTTTCTGCCTAAAGCATATATTCTTAGCTATTATTATTCAGAAAAATAAATGTTATATATACAAAATTAATATTTAAACGAGTAGAAGCACGTCGAATTCGACAAATGAAAATATTTAAAAGAACCAATTAGCTGAATTTATATTAAAAGAAATTACAATACCGAATCAATTTTTAATAAATATATTTCCAAACTTGATGTTAAGTTTGCCAGTTACAATTTTGCATGTAAACATTCACGCTCTTTATTTGATGTTCTAATCTGAGTGCCAGTGATATCCAGAAACTTACTTTTAGATGGACTCGCAGTAAAATATTTAGTTTTATCAAAGAAAATGCTCATTTCATTTTTACTATGACATCATTTTCACCCAATGAAGCCATCTGAGATGAAGGTCTCAATCTCAGCTTCAGCGTAATGAAAAAAAATATTGAAATGTAAAAGCGTTATGAGTAAAAATGTGTTATTTTATATAGTGACGTCATTTTCTGTTCAAAAGTTTTTAAAAAGTTATCTTTAATTGTAATACGAAAATGGCATCCGTAATGACATGGTAATTCCCATTGTTTCTGTTCTCTCTTCTACAATGCAACTAAACCGATTGCCACCAATGTGAAGAAATTTCATAAAAGACTTTTAAAATTAAAATTAACATATAATAAACGGTCAAGTGTGTGTATTACTCACGCTCAGAGGGTTCCGAACAATAAATATATGAATTATTAATTGTATTATTAAAAAAAAATCGTTGCTAAAAGAATAATAAGACTTTCTAATGAAATGTGCAACGTGGGGCTGGGATGGATATAGCTGTATATACTAGAAAAGTATGAATGGGTATACCATAAAAGTTCAAAGCGATATGAAGCCTAAATAATATCAAATATTGCTATAACTTTTTTTTATCTTATCCTAATCTGTTTATGATGAACTTAATTCGGTACTGATAATAAAAGTAGTGCAAATTTAAACTTCATTTGGCATTTCATAGAAGTGAGTTCAGCGTAGTAATAATCTTTTCTTTTTGCAGTATAGCTAAAACAAAACCCTTGTTCAAAGTGTTCAAAATTTAAACTTAGCATTGTGCTAAGTGCACTTCAAAATGAGGTAAAAAATGTTGCAACTCCGCCTTGGTCCATCCACGTTTTTCCAGATAGATTTTTAATTAACTTTTAATGACAGCGGAGGTGTATTGAGAGATCCACTCAATGCAAACTAGTCGCGAATCCCATAGTATTTATGTGAGTAATTGTAATTAAATTAGTTGTTTTTAAGAATTTGACATTTATTGCTTTTATATTGCTACTGGGCATTGCATTAAACAAATATATCATTAAAAGGTGATTTCTAGGCTTTAAAACGGAGACGTTTTACCAATATACTACGGAGGACGGAGGTACAGAAGAATCAGGCAGAAAACTCCCAAAAACATGTCTCACATGCAGGGCTATTATTGGAAAAATAATGAGTTTTTTAATTGTTACACCTGTTTGTTTTATAAATAAAAAAATTATTTAAATTCCTCTTTGTTTACTTATTTCCTGTTAAATGAATTTTAAATGAACATCATGAGCTAAAATAAAAAGTCATTAATTTAAACTGTTTTGAAGAGCAATAAATAAGGTGACAACTGACCGCAGAGAATTTAGACAGAGAAAGGGCAGCATAATTTCAGTATAATCCTCAAGCAGTGGGGTTTTTTTTTTTTTTTTTTTTTTTTTTTTTTTTTTTTACGGTGTACTAACATATGCGTTTAAAATCATCAAAACAGAAAAAGACTTGTCTTTAAAATTATTAATTAAAAAAAGAATGGAGTGAGAATAGCAGTGTATATTCGACACAGAGAATGGAGAATATACATGCAGGATTATGGGATTCGTAATACTTTTATATGGTGAAAATTCTGATAAATCTTATATATAATAAAACACACATACACACATAAATAACGCCTGCATTCAACAGTTAAAGGTATATATAAATATTATAGAGACATACATACAATAAATACAATAAACCCAACTGGAGTGAAAAGAGAGTGTTTTCATTCCAGTTGGGTTTATTGTATTTATTGTATGTATGTCTGTAAAATATTTATATATACCTTTAAATCTTGTATAGATTGAGAACACTTAAATTATGTTAATTTTAAAAACATTAAAACGGTCAATAGCTTAAATGTGAATCTGATTATAGTATTATGCAGCTGAGTTATGCCCTTGTTTGGAGGTCTCCAAAAAAAATTTTTACACCTTTCTTAAATCTGATATTTAAATTCTGTTTTCAAGTTTTACTCATTATAATAAACACATTCTCATTTAGATTAGAATAAGAATAAAAAAGGAAACTGAGTATTTATGCTAAATAAATATTTATACTTCTATACATGTGTAGGAAAGGCATAGGAAATGTTAAATTTTTTGTGAACGTGCAAGGAAAGGGTGGTGAGTTGAGGCGACATAATATCAGGCTCTGGTCCTCTCTTTGACTTAATCAAGCATGCTTAATTCGAATTATTAGAAACATTGCACGATTTTATCTATACTATTAAAGCAAAGTTTCGCTCTGTCTGTCTGTGTGTCTGTCTGTGTGCGATGGCTAGCAAAATATACCGCAGATAGAAGTCTGAAAATTTAGGTGAAGATAGTCCAAGACAGGTCCTGATGCACCTGAGGCTCAGAAGTTTTATTTTTTAAGGACCCCTTTAAGTTTTATGCACTAAATTGTTAATAAATTAAAATTTGAGTTAAAACTGTTGTTAAGGTTGATTAAAATTTGAGTTGCCATCATTAGAGAAAAGTGTTTAAAATTAGAAAAAATATTAATATCTCGAAAACTAATTCAAATTTTGAAATTCTAATACCAGTTTTGAAATCCTCAGATCAATATGGATTTTTGTTGTTAATTTCACCGCGTAATATTTCATATTTTAGGAGAAATCACCATGATACATAATCAGTCGTTTCATTAGGATTTTATATATATATATATAGGGTAGATTAATAAATATATATGAATTTCCTAATACATATTTATTGAATAGTATTTCATACAAAATAAATCGAAGGCATTTTGCGCTTGCACTTACCTGTATTTATGTTGCTTCAAAAGATGAAATATATAAACAAATTTGCTAGCCGTGATATTTTTATACCGTGATTCCCAATGTGATGAAACATTGAATATATTACATAAGAAAATTGTTTTAAATGTATAGTTTTAATGTATGGCGTAGTTTTCACCATTAAATGCGATTCATTTTTCTTTTAAAATTTATGTGAAAATATTTATTCAATTTAAAATTGTTTGAGAATATTTTTATTTGAGCTTTTTAAATAGGACGAAATTTTAACCATTAAAAATTTTCAGATGTAATAATTTAATTATTTTAAACATTTTAAATATTACGATATTAGATATTTCTGAATTTTACATATGACATTATTGATCCGCATCAGATGTGTTTCTAGTGTAATTTTTCGTAATTCACGTGTATTTTTAGCATGCAATTTTCCATATTTCCTACATTATCATTTAATTATTAATTTAATTTTTTATTTCGGATTTTAATAATCACGTGGTTTTTTTTTTTTTTTTAGAGGAAATACTATTTTTTGCGCAGTTTTACAAATTGGCATTAGTATAAAAGAAATTACCTTTTCTAATATGAAAAAAATATCACCTGAAATGATGAAAAGTTTAATAAAATTTGAAAGAGAAAACCCTCAACAATGAGTAAAATTAAAACAATAAGCGCAGTATGCACACCACTGTCTTATGAAGTGTATCAATTGAAAAAAATATTACATTTCCTATGTATAGTTTTTGTTCCTGTAAAAGTTTTTTAATGGAACGATTTTGACAGACTTTAAGAATAAATAGGTTTTAAAATAATTATTCGATTTAAAAACTGTCTGCTTCAGCGTGTTTCTCAAACATTTTCCTGTAATACTATCAAATTTTCATATTTTTGTATGCAGTAGTTTCCTTAATATAAGTGCAAAAAGACATCCGGTCAGACAACGTTAGTTATTATTATAATTTTTTTTTTAAATAGAGAGCTAAATAGGATCTCACAGATTAATCAAATAAATAAAATAGCAATTTACTTTCTAATTCTGTTTAAAAAGCAGTTTTCTTATGCATTTTATGTTCTACTAAAAGTACCAATTTTATTTATATTTTTATAGCTATTCTTAAGTGTTCGTTTACAACAATGAAATTATTTATTTAGAAGTTTGCTGTACGCTATTCACATAGTAGCAATTTGTTCTTAAGCATTGTTTACCTTTCAATTAACATGCTTCATTTCTTCCTAAACACAGTAGCAAAGGTAATAAGGAACAGGTTCAAAGCATATTTCAATGCTAAACTCTCTAAACTTCTGATTCTGAAAATAATATTTTTTGTGTCAAATTATTAATACTGGATACTTCATTGAGAATATGAACAAAAAATCCTCGAACAAAAATTAATCGAAAATTAATAAAGGAAATTCTAATTTTCCATAAAATAGCTTATGCGTATTTTTCATTTGAGTTTCACATTTGGTGCTCTACTCAACACCAAAAATCACATGTACACATTTTCTACTGATATGATGATAAAACTACTTAGTATACAACGAGTTTCCATGAACATGCTAACAGATTATTTTCTGACCAGTTTTATATCCCCTTTATACTAAAATCTTTTTCGACAGTCTAGTATGTCCTTTAAAACCGAGTATCAAAACTAAGAAAGATGCTAATTTTACATTACGCACTGAAACTCGTCTACGCATTTCTTTGAGACATTATAATAATAATTCAAAGCAACAATAAAAGCTGTACATAAAAGAGAGATACATTCCAGTTTCTGGATATCCAGCTCTCCACTAAAGTAAAATGTTCTAGCATTGGATACGTATCCCCTCTGCTGTGACGTCAAAATGACGTATGGGGGCAGTTATCATGGGGACGGATATCAGGAATTCCCCACAAAATAAAATGTTCTAGCACTGAAAAAGTGCCCCCATCTGCTATGACGTCAAAATGATGACGTATGGGGCTACATTTCATGGGGGTGAATATCCAGCTCTCATTGAAAGAAAAATTCTCTAACACTGGAAAAGTGTCCCCTTCTGATATGGGGGCAGATTTCCAGTTTTTGATGAAAGAAAAATTCTCTAGAACTGGAAAAGTGCCCCCATTTGCTGTGACGTCAAAATGATGTATGGGGGCACTTTTCAGGCGCCTCCAACAGCAAGTTATATATCTTGAAGGTAATGCTGCACCCCCTGAGCCATGAAAATGAAGTCTCAGTTTCTTGTTCTTTAAAATTCATTTCACTGGAATCTGAAAACAATGGGGGGGGGGGGGAGGGGGAGGAGAGAGCCAGAATGTCACTTGATTCAGATGTTTTCAGTAAGTATTGTTTGCTTTTCAGTGGAAGAGATAGCATGCACAAGTCTTTAAGCAAGTGGGTAAGTGTGATCGCAGATTGCACAGATGGTTTCATTTACATTATTTGGCCTTACAAAACACTTTATTCTTCAATTAATAAATCCAAATTGTTAATTTATAATTGTTAAATCCTTACATAAATGGTAGCACCAATAAATTTAATTTTAAAATGATTATAAAAGAAAGTTATTTTTTTAATCAAATTAAAAATATTAAAGTTAAACAATTTAAATAAAATGATGCATTTCTAAAAAAAAAAAAAAAATGTTTACACAAAATTTAAAATGCTGAAATTTCTCAAGAATTAAGTAGAAATTCAAGTAAATTTTTTTTTCTCAAAAAAAAAAAAATTGTTTAAACAAAATTTAAAATTCTGAAATTTCTCATCCCGTATAGCATGCATGCTACATGCGCTGCAAAATCATTGCATTTCCCAGGTGACTCGTTCTTTCTTGTATATCTTTCATATAAAATTCAATATGTAAATACTCTAATATGTTTATGTATTTTAAACTAGTTTTTTAATTATTACATAAACAAGTGAAAATGTACACAACTGTTAATAATTTAATAAATTACATTAAAAATACTTTTGTAACCTTTTTAAGAAATGTACATAGAAGTACAGACAAAATATACCTAAAATCTGTTGAGATCCTGATGGTTGAACTTGATAAATGTTGAACTAAAATGGAAATTAAACATAAATCAATAATATTATAAGTGGCAAATTTGCAAAGTTATAAAACATTCATGGTAAAACTGAATGCACCATTTAAAAATAAAAAAGATAATTAAAATAAAAGTACAAAACTGATAAAACTAAGCAATAGAACAAAATTAATATATGTGTAAAACACATTAACAATGATCAAGACTTTCCAAGATCTAAAGATAAGAAAAATCAACATATTTTCATTAATATATTAGTCTTTTACAGAATATAAATACTTTTTAAATAAAACATATACAGGCAAATTTAATTAATTTTAAATATTTAATTAGTGTTGAAGATTAAAAAATATATATTTCATCATAACACAAATAGGACTACATCAAATGGACTTCTAAGTGACATTAATAATTTTAAAATCAATATCAGCATAAATATTTGTTTCCCATAAATTTCTTTACAAAAAAATACTGGAAGATTTACATAACTTTTTGCTTTGCAATTTTTTTATAAATATGGATTTACCATGGATGAAAGTGACAATTTTTGGAGCAGTAAACATTTTCTGCACACAGTAATGACATCTAACTGACATACAAGATGAGTTCCAAGAAATCGCGATTTGGCACAGGTCTTCCATCCATGGATTAATGCTTAGGGCTGCATATAAAGGGTCGCTGAGCAACACCTTCAGTATGGCTGGTCTGGTCACGATCCTCTTTTTGTGAAATTGACAGTTTTTACATATGTGTGGAAAAAGGGTCATAATTTTGGGAAAATCAAATTTTTATAACAAGGTTACTTATTTTAAACCAGTTCAACAGCACCCACAAAATACATCTGGAGTAACAAGACTTTCTTTATCTCTGTAGCCACTGAAAAGGTTAACAAGATAAATGAAAAAGGTGAGTAAAATATCTGACTTCAGCTGTTTTCTGACAGGTCAGATTTTAACTTAAAATGATTTAATTTGAGAGAAGTTTAGTTTGGAAGAGGAAAATTTCATAAAAGTAATATTTTTAAGACAAAATTTTGTGAAGGGTCCTGTTTTTTTTTAAAAAATTAATGAAGGGTATCATTTTAAGGTGAAAAATGTAATGAAAGCCCTGTTAAGATGAAAATATTTGTGAAAGGTACTCTGAAAGGGCTACAGTTTTTATTTAGCAGATCTGTCCATATGAAACAACCTTAATTCCAAATACTGGCATTTTACATTTCTGAAATCATATTATCTGGCTATGAGTTTCATTTGGTTTCAGGTTTAATCTTATGTAAAACACTCAAAATTCTCTCTCTTCTTTAAACCCTTGAGGGGCAAATAATTGTATTTCTGAAATGTCGAATTCACACCGGAATCTGGAAAAAGATTTTTTGTAAAATAAGGAAAAGCAATTTTTCAACTTTTTTCCACCAAAGTTAGAAAAGTAAAATTTAATAAAATTTTTCTAGTGCAAATCTTCATTAATTGTAGGTGGGATAAAATATATCCCACCGCCCCTCAACGGGTTAACTAAATCTAACAGTTACAATATTTTAATATTTATGAGTCTTCATCATTTTCTAAAAAAAATATTTTTAATGCAGAAAATGCTAAAAACTTGAAATGAAATATTGAAAATTCCTTTCCTATGAATTTTACAAACAATATCTACAAAACATCTTTCATCATATGACTATTTTGCTTCATTCATTCATGAAACAATATAACTTCTACCATTTCTAAACAATTTTTGAATGGATGGTTAATTCTCATTCATTTTCACTAGGTTGAAATATAGCACTTGGATAAAACTATAGTTGAAAACTTTTGTTATTCTTTGAGTCAAACATATTTTATATTAGAAATCTCATTTCCTAATATGTGTCTTGTTTCATCAAATATCAAAAGTACATGGAATAACTCGTATATTTAAAAATCAATTTCCAAGAATTACATTAATATATATGACAAATCTAAAGAAATATTATAAAAGCAATAATAAAAAGAACATTAAATATATTTATAACAGGAACTATGGATTAAAATATTTGATTTTTTAAATTAAATTACAAGTAATTTATTATATTTATTATAATAAACAATTTAGTCGCAATTTTAAATAATTTTGTTGCTAGTAAAAAGTTAATAGAAACGCAATTTTTCCATGACACATACATCTTAGCAAATTTCTAGTCACAGATGAATAATGTTTTCAGTCTCAAAAGTACATTTAAAAAAGAAAAAGATAGTATTTCATCAAAGGAGGGAAAACGTTTACACATGAAATATGCGTTTATTTTGTACTAACCTGGCTTCGTCTATATAGCCAGGTAGATTTTTGAAAGGAATCTAGTGGTGAGAAACCTGCAGCATTCAACAGTTCAAAACTCAGGCTATATCTTATAATTTACCCAGTCACAAGTGTTGACAGGCATCTACTGCATGATTCTTATTACCATCTTTAGAATTTTTTTTTAAATTCTTATTTTATAACTCTTTAATAATTTTTCACTGAAAAAAGTATTAATTTACAAAACAGTATAATGTCTAGTCACAGATGAATAATGTTTTCAGTCTCAAAAGTACATTTAAAAAAGAAAAAGATAGTATTTCATCAAAGGAGGGAAAACGTTTACACATGAAATATGAGTTTATTTTGTACTAACCTGGCTTCGTCTATATAGCCAGGTAGATTTTTGAAAGGAATCTAGTGGTGAGAAACCTGCAGCATTCAACAGTTCAAAACTCAGGCTATATCTTATAATTTACCCAGTCACAAGTGTTGACAGGCATCTACTGCATGATTCTTATTACCATCTTTAGAATTTTTTTTTTAATTCTTATTTTATAACTCTTTAATAATTTTTCACTGAAAAAAGTATTAATTTACAAAACAGTATAATGTCTAGTCACAGATGAATAATGTTTTCAGTCTCAAAAGTACATTTAAAAAAGAAAAACATAGTATTTCATCAAAGGAGGGAAAACGTTTACACATGAAATATGAGTTTATTTTGTACTAACCTGGCTTCGTCTATATAGCCAGGTAGATTTTTGAAAGGAATCTAGTGGTGAGAAACCTGCAGCATTCAACAGTTCAAAACTCAGGCTATATCTTATAATTTACCCAGTCACAAGTGTTGACAGGCATCTACTGCATGATTCTTATTACCATCTTTAGAATTTTTTTTTTAATTCTTATTTTATAACTCTTTAATAATTTTTCACTGAAAAAAGTATTAATTTACAAAACAGTATAATGTCTAGTCACAGATGAATAATGTTTTCAGTCTCAAAAGTACATTTAAAAAAGAAAAAGATAGTATTTCATCAAAGGAGGGAAAACGTTTACACATGAAATATGAGTTTATTTTGTACTAACCTGGCTTCGTCTATATAGCCAGGTAGATTTTTGAAAGGAATCTAGTGGTGAGAAACCTGCAGCATTCAACAGTTCAAAACTCAGGCTATATCTTATAATTTACCCAGTCACAAGTGTTGACAGGCATCTACTGCATGATTCTTATTACCATCTTTAGAATTTTTTTTTTTAATTCTTATTTTATAACTCTTTAATAATTTTTCACTGAAAAAAGTATTAATTTACAAAACAGTATAATAAATGAATTCAAGTTATAATTATTTTTGATACTGACATGTTATAGGTACGCTGCCACTTAGAAAGAAAAAAAAAGGGCTTGGAGGCAATTTGGGCTTGTTACCAAATGATATAAACAGTTATGAAAAACTAGACAATAATGTTTAGGTGTTACAAAATTTGCTTCTTGTTACATGTGTTATACAGATTATTCCTCTTTGTATACAATAACAGATAAAGGACTCTTTTATTTTAAATTGTACAAATATTGAAAAATTATGTACGACAAAGACAGACCTGCCAACCTTTGAAAATGAGAAATCGTAGCACAGAAAATTAAAATTAACCTGGAGGTTGGTTGGTTGGTTTTTCGTGTTTCGCAGCCATCTTTTGACATTCGTAAAAGTAATATGGTTTGTCCTTCAATTGAATATAGTAAATTTTTATACGATTTTTAGTTTTTTCTTGTTTTGAAGCGCTTTTTTTTTTTTTTTTTTTTTACATTTGTAAAAGGAGCCTGGTTTCAATTTTTTAGCCCAGTGCAGTAAATTTTGATGAAATTCGCGATTTCTTTCCCGCAATCATTTCGGGATATGCACAATTTTTTTCTCACAATCGTAATTCCCATTTTTCTATCATGATTCTTTGTTGAAATCCTCACTTTTTACCACGAATTTTTGACGAAATTCGCATTTTTTTACCGCGATCATTTGATGAATTTTGCGTTTTTTACCACGATCCTTTGACGAAATTAGTGTTTTATTTCCATGATCTTTCAGTGAAATTTGCTTTTTCTTACTGATCTTTCAATGAAATTTGCATTTTCTTACTGATCTTTTGACGAAATTCCCGTTTTCTTTCTGCGATATTTTAACAAAATTCATGTTTTTACCACGATCCTTTGGCGAAATTTATTTTCTTCTGCGACCAATTGACAAAATAGATTTTTTTACACGGTCATTTGTCGAAATTCGTGATAGTTTATCGCAACCGATCGGCAAAATTTTCGATATCTCTGTGGCCAATTAACAAAATTTGTTACTCGTTCCTGCGTACTTTTGAGGAAATTTGCAATAGTTTATCGAAACTCGTGATTTTTTGCGCAATCTTTTGATGAAATTCGCAATTTCTTTCTGAACTCTTAACGAAATTAGCGATTTTATTCAGCGACCAATTGAAGATAATCACTATTTTTTTCTGAGATCTTTGACGAAATACCCGATATTTTTACACGATCATTTGAAGAAATTCTGAATTTTCTCCGCGATCGACTTGTGAATTAATTTGGGGAAATTCTTTAAAAGAAAAAAAATTCATGGACTTCCAAGAAATTTCTAAATATACTCGCAAAAGAATCATATGTCTGTGGAAGGATTTGCAGGGGGAAATACTACACAGCATTTTTCATTATGCAGGATTTTCCTTTTCCGTGTGCAAATCATGCGAGTTTGTACACTATTTCAAACCTTGCCCTTCAAAGAACTACCTCCCCCAGTCCAGAAATTCATAAAATGGCAACCCTGTTTCTAAGAAAGGGAATTCCTGTATAAATATTTACAGAAGTATGATTCAATCGTGGTTAATATACATGAAGAGGATTTTATGTATAGAAGTTTGTTTTGCAGACCAGATTTTTTTTCCAATGAGCATTTTTTAATGTCTGAATTTTCTGACTTATGACCAATTTTTTAAAACTTTCGGAAATGAATACTTTGACATTTTTTTAATTTTGGAACAGAATCACTCCTGAAAAATATGGTGCGGCGTAAAAATCTCAACTAGAAACAAAATATGCGTTTGTGTCTTTTGCAAAAAATCATAGTTTAGGACCGATTTTTGTAGCATCGTAGTTTATAGGTCCAAATCGTAGCAACTACGATTTTTTCGTAGCAGTTGGCAGGTCTGCAAAGAGCGAATAGGTTAATTTACTGTTTTGTAAGAATATACTTTAGCTACTGTAAATAAATCATGCTACTGCTTTTTTTCTGGCCTTTTATATTGCTAGTAATTTCAATAATTATATTTATGATAACACGAAAAAATATTCAAACAAACAGAATCATTGTGATTTATAAAACCTAATTAACAAAAATCTAAACTACTAACAGCAAAATTTGTTTTGTAATAAGCATACGCGGGCAACTAAGGACAGCTGCAACATATTTTGTATTTATGACCTGAATAAAACATGGGCTAATTGTTTCATTACTCTGAACCCCATGGTTTTTTACAAGGCTCCAGATATTGTTTGCCAGTTTTCACATAGCTGATATTCCACATCTATTTTCATCTTATACTTATTATAATCAATTTACTCTAGTTTTAGAGTATGAGAAGATTAAATAAGAAGTAAGTAAATATATATATAATATGCACTTATATTATTTAAATATATTTTCAAAGGAATAAAAAAATATTTAATTTTTTTAACAATGTACGAAGAAGAGGGAAAAATGAATATCAGGTCTTGGGCTTTTGACTTAATTGGGCCTGTCAATTCCTTTGTGGATTTACCTCCTGAGATGAACTGTAAGGAAAGTATAGACTACAAACAAGAATGCAACAAATACCAGAATAACAGAATTTAGGCAATAGTATCATTTATTCTTTGTCCATTTAAGTATTTAGGACTGACTGCTAGAATCTATCAATACCACCAGTGGTTGCCTCTTAGGTTTATAATTGTGTTTGTCCTACAAACAAAGGTATGAAAACATGGAGGATAGTTATAGGACAAACACAATGATAAACCTACCAGTCAGCTACTAGTGGTATTAATTTTTGGCTTATGCAACACTTCACTTCTGGCAGACATGGATCATTAGCTTCCTTTGCTACTTCTACTCATCCACAAAATAAATGTTTTTTTCTTGTGCTTGATAACATAGGTTTTTGTGCTGCCGGCTCTTGGACTAAAAGATATATTGGTTGGGTTTAAAAAGTTGAAAAGAAAAAAACTGGTAAATGGAATCTGAAGAGAATTCTACCTGATAAACAACATTAAAAAAGTGACCTACTTAAGAGGCTTTATCACTAAAGGCTGTCAGAAGCAAAATTTATTTATAAAAATAGTTTACAGTAACATATAATATACAGGGTGTTCCAAAAAAGGAGTACCTATTTTCAGAAATGAATAAGAAACAAACGAATAGAGTTATTAAAAAAATTCTTGCAGGAAACGGATGTGTGAAGTCTGGAATTTTGTTTAGAACACTTTATTATGATAGTTCAAAATTTGACCAACAGATGGCACTACAGCACATTTTGGTGGCTATATGAACAAACGGAGCATGTGTGAAGACTAGATAGAAGTAGACGTGGCCAGTGAAAGTTCAGTAGTAACCATTTCAAGGGAAACAGTAGTTGTCATTATGTAAATTCTTCAAAATGGTGTATTCTTTGGAAGAGAGAATTTTCATTGTTTTAGAATATCACCGATTGGGTGAAAGTTTCACGTCAACAAGAACAGGCTTCCAGAAAAGATTTAATGTAAAGAAAGGTCCGCAGCTGACATGTTACTGTGTTGAATGGAGGATATATTAAAAATATTGTCATTAAATTTTCAATTATTGCTGATGAATGCAGTAGCCACAGTGCCATCTGTTGGTAAGAATTGGAACTAACATAATAAAGTACTCTAAACAAAGTTCCAGACTTCATACATGTGTTTCCTGCAAGAATTTTTTTAATAACTCTATTCATTTATTATTCATTTTTAAAAATAGATACTCCTTTTTGGGAAACCCTGTGTACATATATATTATATACACACACATATATAAATATAATGAAAAGTGTTTCTTTTTTCTTTTCATGAAAACTCAGGCATTATCCTTGGGTAGGTCATTCTGTGGACCTGGACATTACTTCCCCCAATAGTTCCCTGTCAGTCAGGTCCAGAATTGCAGAGACATGTCCAGTAGTCAGACTGACATTTTCTTTGAAAGTGCATACGAGTATTAGAAATGCTATTGAAAAGAGATTAAAGGACGAAAAAAAAAATATTTTTGGCCAGTGTCACTATATAAATGGGTAATTTGAATTATTCCCAGCAGAGGACACCACTATAAAAAAAGTAGGAAGCTCAATTTAATTGTCTAGAAGTTATCCATGGTCTAACTAGGTTTGGTTATATCTCGGATTTCCACTGACCGCAAAGACAAAGTTGAACTTTTATCTTATAGATTTTCAATTTTTAGTCTTATAGATTGTTCAATTTTCCAGTACAAAAAAAGTAAATGTTAGGCTGGGAAGCAAAGTTTATAGGTGCAAATTAGATTTAAAACTTAGAAAAAGAAGCTGGGAATTTTAAATATAAAAAAGTTTTTTTTTTTTTAACCATTTGGAAAAATGGTTATTGTCCTCTGTCAGGGTTGGAAATCAAAACATATCTGAAGCATTTTATTAGTTGAATCCACATTTTATTCGTTTTCTGATTGGTCTATACAGTAATCTGCATTTTCCGTTTACTTTCAACAGAGATGGATACTTCTGTTGCCACTAAGACAAAAAGTAATAAAACCTACAAAAAAAAAATAATAACTCAGAAACAAATTGAGATACAGCTTTCAAACAAATTGCATTTAAAAGTACATTTTTTTCTCTATACGATGGTGTAAAAAGTAATATTGTGGGATATTTAGAAGTTAAGAATGAAATTTCATTTAAAATTGGTCCAGGAATATTAATGTTTTATCCATGGCATGCGTAATGTATGACCAGCTCCGTAGGAATTTAAAAATTTAAAGTACCGAAAATTGTAAAACTGAAATTTCTTTTAAAATTTCTTCATGATGGGTCCAGGAATGTTAATGTTTAATTCGTGGTGCACGTAATGTATCATCAACTACATGTAATTTTTTATGTCTTAAATTTTAGTCTTCGAAAAAAATCATTTTCCAAATGGTCATTGTAATTTGTTAAATTGCTTTTTTTTTTATTTTATTTATTTATTTATTTATTTATTTAATCCTATCATGTAGAAAATACATATATAATACTGTGTTTGTGCGAGTGAAAAATATAATTTTACTTTTGGGATTTAAAAAATATCTTGCAAATTTGAATATATTTTAAAGGAAAATCCCCACCCTCCCATTTTTTCAGTACATCTTACTAAGGGAATCATTTTAAACTTTTCTCTCAAACAGAAAATGCTGAAGACAAACATTGCACAATGATTTATAACTTTTTTCATAAAAATTTAAATCTAAGAATTTAAAAATGAGAAAAACTCATTACGAGATAGAAGAATTTAGATGCTGCAAGACAGCAATCTTAGAGACAAGAACATAAACTTTTTGATCTTACTACCATATTTACATGTCATTCTGAAATTTTATTCTAGATTTTGTATCCTCAAACTCTCTTAATAATAAGAAGCAGAACAAAATTGGTACAATGATTTATTGAATAACAAAAAAACAGGAAACATATCTAAAGGAATTACAAAAAGAATAGTAGCCACATGCCTTTTTTTTTCTAATTAATCTAATGAGCACATACAAATTCTCAATAAATTGAATCAATGTAACTTTGCAAAATTTAACTTAAAGGTAATATCACTAATATTTATAAATTTAAATAAGGTCAATGATAAGAAATTCTGAAAATTTAATTTCAATATTAAGTAGTTGAATACTTACCCTTTATTTTTAACTGGTGTTTCAATCCTGTTAAATGGGATAATAAAGTAGCTTGAAGAAGAATTATCTGAGACACAGCTCGAAAGGAGTTCTTCAAATCTTCCACTGCACATTTCTTTTTAGACAGATGGTTTCTGATTAAAATAGAAAGAAATACTCTGGAATTTCAAATACATACATACACACAAAAAGGAGTCATAATATACAAATAGCACTTTATTCACAATAGCATATATGGCTAAATTCTACTTTTCTTCCCCTCCCAAGTTAAACATATTTAGAAACAGGAAAGATATTCAATAAAGCATTTCCCGTTTCTAGTATGTTTTGCTCATTTGATTTTGTTTATTAAGTATAACTCATTCAAAATATGTTTATTTAAGTCGGAGAAGAGAAAAGAAAGTTCCCAGCTATCCCTATAATTAAAAAATAAGGTGCCAGTTGGTTGAGATGGGCAAAAAATACAGTAAAAAAATTATGTTTTTTATTTAATTCTGTAAGCAGTTAGCCCGTATTTTTTCATTTCCCAAAGTCAAATTAAATCAGTTGTAGACAGAAAGATTTTTAACAGAATTGTATTTTAATATACATGTCAAATAAAGGGGAATGAAGTGTATTTTAAAAACAAACAGGAAAAAACATTTAAATTAACATTAGTTTTGCAAGCATTTTAATGAAAATATAGAAAAGCTTTCTGGGACATCCCATGACACATATGGGACAGCTTTTCTATATTACAGCTATTTTAAATATGCTATTGTATCCTCAAATTAAAACAACTATGCGAAAAATCGAGAATCTTTTGTTATTTTTAATGTATAGCTTACAGTTTAAAAATTTATAAGATAATAGATACAGAGATGTATGTAAGTATCACGTCAAGGGCATTTTCTCCTGTTTTATGTAATGGCCCTCTGATGCTCAAATGATTAAATATAATATTTACAATTTTTAGTATCAAGAATTGCTTCTTTTCAAATCTATCAACTCTCTAAATAGTAAGATAATCTATGTTTTTGTTCTTTAATTAATGAAATTATAATAAGTCTTTTTAAAAATTACAAAAACTGGAAATTAGTAATTTCATTAGATCTTAGCATATAATAACATTTTGTACATTTTACTATTTTAAAATAATTATGTAAACCTACATTAAATTGCTGATATTTGTATTTATTAAAATTATAAATAAAGTAATTTAATCTTAAATTGTGAAGATTAGTTAAGATTAAGAATTAAACTCTACATTTTTATAATTAAATTATTTAAAGTTTCATGAGTAACTTAGTATTCATTTTAGAAAGAAAAGCAGTAGTCAAGAGAAAATGTGTTCTGTAAAAGGAATAAAATGCATTTTTAAAGCATGATTAAAAAACTGTCATTTTAACTTCTAAAGAAATTAAATTCTATAGCTTTCACATATGAATTTAAAAATACTGTGGTATGAGGAAAATTTTTACAAGAAATTTCTGGATACGGTTAAGTTTAATTTCTCAACCTTCCTTAAAGAAAAAATGCAAGGTGCATTTTATCAACTTTAAAAAGAACAGAGTGCTGTGTTCTTAAAAAACAGCCTAGAAGCTTAATAACAGAAATAAAACTGTAAATAAGAAACTTAATTAGCTAGAAGCATAAATAACAAGATAAATATCATGGCAATTCTTTTTTCATTTCTACATAAAATGATTAAAAAAAATAATAATAAAAAAAATAGATTTTTGAAATTATTTTTTTGTAATTCATTGAAGTATATTTCCAAAGATTCCATTGACGCACATTATTACAAATCGAGAATGATGTACTGGTCACTCATCAGTTTAACACATTTGTCACTTATATTTATCATAAACCCATTTGCTGTCTCACTCCCACCACGTACTATTCATAGTACATGTCTTTTCATTGAGTATTATTTAGTCTTAAAAATTAATTTTGTTGCTCATGTAGATGGTAGTATATCTATGCATTTCTTACTGTGACTTCATTTATGTTTTAGCATTCAATAATAAGAATAAAATTTTCAAAATTATCTTGGCACCGTGGCAATTTCTTTCTTTCAAAACGTATTTCTTGCTTCAATTTAAAATATAGGTTAGTTTACTGAATGAATCATGTAACAAAACGCAAAAAATATTAACAATTCGCTGCATTAGATCTGTCCAATCCTGTTGTAATAAGATAGTGTCTAAACTTCTCCAAAAAATCTTCCAGAGCCTACAGTCATATGAATTTAATAATACACAAAATAATTACATTAGTTAGATTTCAGACAATGACAAATTTTTAAATTTCAGCAAATCTATTCAGATAGAGCTATTAACACTATTAACATAAAAGTAATTTTCTTCTCAAAACTGAAAACAAATTGGGCCAGAAAGAGTAAGAGTTAACATTATTTGCACAAGGTCAATGCTTTAAAAAAAAAACAACTTAAATGCCAAAATAAATATTAACAAGTTAAATACTCACTGTATATTTTAAATGGTTTCTTCAAAACCTTTTTTTGCACATTTTTATAAACAAGATGAAACTGTTTGGGCTAAAAATAGAAAAAAAAAATACTCAACTTATTATATATATATTTTTGTGTCCGTAAGTAAAAAAAATAATCTGAATTGAGAAGTAGCATATCTGCCAACCTTCAGTTCATTCTCCCCACACACACAAGTTAAACAAATATATTTGGAGCGAGGAAAGTTATTTAAATAAAAATCTGTCTCAATTGTAGCATGTAGAACGAATTTGATTTTGTTTAACTAATATTTCTGATTCAAAATACATTTATTTAATTTGAAAGAAGAAAAAAAAAAGGTTGGCAGCTATGTATTTGCATGAGAAATGATAAAGTTCTTTAATATTTAAACAAAGTAAAAATTCAAAGTAATAAACAGATATGTTAGTTACTTTCAAAATAAAAGAAATTTTCAAATTTGCATAAATATATAAAAATTTTCAACAATTCTAAAAGCAAATTATTAGACATTTTTGGATTAAATATATAATTTTATAACTGATGCTCTGAATTTAATGAATGCAAAAAATTACAAAATTACTTATAAACAGTACAAAGATTCTTTTAACAATTGAAGAGCTGAGTGGATGAACATGTTAAGTGATATGGCTAAGATGCTTTACCCACACACACTGTTTTATCAGTTAAAAAGAGGAAACAAAAAAAAAATCACCAAACTTTGGGAATGTTGCCTTCTATGGTAATCTGTCTATTATACTGGAACAGAGTTATTGCTGTTGAAATTTGATTTTGCAACCCTTATTTGCATGGCTCTGGAAAGAGGATAACTTAATTTATTGCGAATGCATTTATTATGTCACTGATGAGGAGATATCGAAAATTACAGAATTTCAAAGCTTATCTCGAAGTAAACCAACTTCCATGCTTCAATTCAATCTTATACACTGTTAAAAATCTTCAGCTTTTCCTGAAGAATCACTCCAAGTTTAGATAAAACGATTACTTGACTACATTATGGAGTCTTACTATATATTACTACATACTCTTTGGTCAGAATAGAGATATTCTATAAAAGCGATTGAGTGACTAAGCAGCAAAAACTGCAGTTTTTTAACAGTGTAAAGTGCCCTTCTACATCGGCGATAGTTTTATGTCCCTTAAAACTCCACGTAAAAGAACTATTTACACTTTATAAACGCTTAAAAAAATTTTTTTAAAGCACTTCGCTCATATTTGTGCGAAATTATTTTTATTTTAGGGTTTTTTTTATTTACTAATATAGTTTATTTAAACAAATAGTAACGTATATTTAACATGAACACATTCCAAACATTTAAAATAAGGAAGGGGGGGGGGGGGGAATTTAGTTAGGTGTATCTTTTGTTAACCTAGAATCATTAAAAGAAACATTACAAACATATTTCTGTAAAGATTGGTTGGCTACCAAAAGTTGCTAGCTTAAAACAACAGAAGTGACACAAAACAGAAAACAAATAATATTGAAACAGAAAAATTAGATGTTTTTTTATTATGATATCTTATGCAAAGATACTGGATGGAGAAATAAATAAGAATTTACCTGTCTAGCTTCTTCCCAGCAACTATTCCATTAACTATGTTGTCATGCTTTAAGATCTTTAAAACACTAATTTCCCGCAAAAAGCTTGCAGGCATCCCTAGAAAGAAAGATAAAGCTTGATATGTTCGTGTTGAATAATGGAAAGAATCCCTTTCATAAAATAAAATATAAAATAATAATATTAATTTAACCAATTTTTAAGAGCATCAGTTTAGAACAAGTACTTTAAAAAATCCCTTAAAATTATGTAAGTCAGAGAGAGGTCATCAACCATGAACCTAAAGGAACATTTTATGCACCTGTAGGCACATGGCATATAAAAATTTTACTAAATTATATGCATAAAAACCTATTTGTACACATTTTATACAGATTCCTAGTGTATACGACTCTGACCAAAATTAGATAATTTTTTAAAGAAAAAGCATGAAAGTAAAAAAATGACAGCCTATACTTATAAAATAAAGTTTTTCTCTGCCTGTTTGTATGTGTGTTTGACTATGTGCGATGGCTAGCAAAATCTATAGGACGTACGAGGTTGAAAATTTTTGTGAGGCTAGCCCTATAATGTCTCCTGGTCCCAATGCACCTGAGATTCAGAATTTTAAAATTCAAATAATTAGTTGAGTTATTAATTAAAAATCATAACTCATTCTCATTAAAAACTCATCTCAGTCCTTGCATGAGGAGGAAAAGCACTGGTGCGAACGCAGAAGCCATATATTTATGCATCAGTAGAAGAATAAGATAAAAGGAAGGATTTTTTTGCAGTCGTGGTAGTGGTGGTGGTGTGGTGGGATTTTGTCATTGTTTATAACTTAACTAAAAATGGAAGACATATTAATTCTGAAAGATCTTACTCTTACGTCTAAAATGCCACAATCAATTAAAAAAATATATATATTGCATTTAAGCAGGTGAAAAATAATTTTCAAAAAAGGGTCGTTTTAATGAAAAAAGTTTTTCTCCTTTATTGCACTGCCTCTCAAGAGGAATCGACAAACCAAAAGTATACTCTTAAAGAAGAAACCTTCTTCTAATTGACAGTGTAATCGGTTTTTAAAAAATATGATTTTTAGTAACTTCAAGTACACCAGCAAACTCAAGTTACTTTGTGCCCCACAGAGACGATATTAAAAAGAATTTCTAATAAAACTAACTGTAAATTAACTTGGAATTTTATATGATCATATCATCAATACAATGCAAATCTTTCTAATGTGAAATTATTTTTTATTGGCGCAGTTTCTTTTTTTCTTTAGCAAAATCTGGAATGTTAAATAACTTGAAAACAATTTTGCATTCAACTCTTTAACAGTTCTGCATTCTAGTGAAAAATATGCATATAACTTACAATTTTTTTTTAAATTAGAATGAATTTCTTTTCTATCTATAATAAAATAAATATCTGAAAAAAAAATTATATCTATAAAATATCCAAAGTTAACATTTTTCAGCATATCAGAAGGAAAAGATAAATTTTTTCAGAGCAAATATTTGTCCATTTCTTTTATCTCGGCATTTATCTAAAATATTATTGTAATTTTTAAAAAACAAACAAAATTATAATAACACAAAGATTAAAAAAAAAAAAAACTACATAGTATAAAAGCCAATTGTTTTATGTCAGCCTAAAAAAGTAAAAAGGAATATATATATTTAGCAAGCATTATAAAATGGGCATATTTCTTTTTAAATTTATGAACAGCAAACAGCCAGTTTTTAGCTTTATTTTTTTTTTTTTTTTAAATTCTACAATAGAATTTAAACATTTTATAATAATAATAGACAGATTCTAATTTTAAGGGTTATTTTTCCTACATAACTTCAAATTCCTAAAATGGAAAAGAATAAGCTTATTACATTCTTATTCTTTCTCTTATAATCTTAATTTAAAAAATAGCCGATATAATTACCTCCTTTTCATCTAACTTCATTTTCAATATCGAATTTTCCTTAAGAACAAGCTTAATCCTTTTTTTATAACTTTTACTTCCTGAAATATAAAGTTTTTTTTTTTATTTTTAAAAGAAAAAGATACACAAACAAATAAAAACTTACAGAAATAGGAAAGCTTTCATTCAAAATTTGGTGGAAAATTAATTATTAATGTTCGTTGTTGCATTGCAATGTATAAATTACACTGATAAATTCAATTTTAAATTAATCCAGTTTATCATAAGTTTATTTGAAAAACTAAATCAAAGTGTGCAATATGATTTTAGTTTATTGTTTACAGTTTGTATACAATGAACCAGATATATTTCAAGATCATGAAATAGTCTGTCTAAAATCCTCAGGCTGTCCTCAATTTTTTTTTTTTTTTCAGGTCAGGACGAATAATTTTCTTTTTTACAGGTCAGGACAACTAATTTTCTTTCTGCAAGTTGGGTTCACCCTTAAATAATTTTTGTTTTAATTTGTTTTAATACCAATATTATAAATCAAAAGCATGTCCTTGATTAATGCCGATGTCATTGACAGCGACAACAACTGATGAATAAATTTAGTTTTTACTGTAACTGTACTTTTTTTTAACTTCTAAACACACAGAATTTTTACACAGTGAAAAAATAAATAAATACTGCAATTTGTTTAAAATTGTATCTCAATTTATTGATCTTTATTATCAACTTTTTAATCTATACACGTTGTTTGCTGCTATTTAAAGGAAATATCAAGTGTTAATTCTATACATGGACATTGCCATAAGGCCAGATGAAGTGAACATTCATTTTTTTTTCAAAGATGGTTTTTTCAATATCGTTTTTTATCTTTATGAATTCGTCATCTACTATTTTGAAATCTTCTTCTACTTCCAACTAATGATATTTACTTAAGATGCTGTTTCTGAATCAACCCAATGTGAGTAGTTATCTTTATATTATCTTATCAATTGAACTGTTTACTGTATGCTGCCATATATCCTTATGATACTGAAAGCTTGAATTGTCATTGTTCACAAACTTCTACTTAATTTACTTTGAGTTTAAGTTATTTATGTACTTATTTATACAGCAAAATACTAGCTACTTTACAAATTTCCCAAGACAACTTTTCGAGTGGGAGTAAATTGTGAAGATTGTTTAAGATTAAGAATTACACTCCACATTTTTATAATTAAATTGTTTAAATTTTAATGAGTAACTTAGTATTCATTCTAGAAAGAAAAGCAGCAGTCAAGAGA
Source organism: Maratus speciosus (assembly GCA_963932465.1). Taxonomy (NCBI): domain Eukaryota; kingdom Metazoa; phylum Arthropoda; class Arachnida; order Araneae; family Salticidae; genus Maratus; species Maratus speciosus. The sequence goes on along the minus strand of OZ010787.1, from coordinate 558,786,231 downwards.
AAATGTGTTCTGTAAAAAGAATAAAATGCATTTTTGAAGCATAATTAAAAAACTGACATTTTAGCTTCTAAAGAAATTAAATTCTATAACTTTCAAGTATGAATTTAAAAATACTGTGGTATGAGGAAAATTTTTACAAGAAATTTCTGGATACGGTTAAGTTTAATTTCTCTACCTTCCTTTAAAAAAAATGCAAGGTGCATTTTATCAACTTTAAAAAGAACAGAGTGCCGTGTTCTTAAAAAAACAGCCTAGAAGCTTAATTACAGAAATAAAACTGTAAATAAGAAACTTAATTAGCTAGTAGCATAAATAACAAGATAAATATCATGGCAATATTTTTTTCATTTCTACATAAAATGATTAAAAAATAAATAAAAAAAATAGATTTTTGAAATTATTTTTTCGTAATTCATTGAAGTATATTTCCAAAGATTCCATTGTCGCACATTATTACAAATCGAGAATGATGTACTGGTCACCCATCAGTTTAACACGTTTGTCACTTATGTTTATCATAAACCATTTTGCTGTCTCACTCCCACCACGTACTATTCATAGTATATGTCTTTTCATTGAGTATTATTTTGCTTAAAAATTAATTCTGTTGCTCATGTAGATGGTAGTATATCTATGCATTTCTTACTGTGACTTCATTTATGTTTTAGTATTCAGTTATAAGAATAAAATTTTCTAAAATCTCTTGGCACGGTGGCTAATTTTTTCTTTAAACATGTATTTATTGCTTCAATTTAAAATATAGGTTACTTTACTGAATGAATCATGTAACAAAACGCAAAAAATATTAACAATTCACAGCATTAGATCTCTTCAATCCTGTTGTAATAAGATATTGTCCAAACTTCTCCAAAAAATCTTCCAGAGCCTACTGTCATATGAATTTAATAATACACAAAATAATTACATTAGTTAGATTTCAGACAATGACATATCTTTTAAATTTCAGCAAATCTATTCAGATAGAGTTATTAACACTATTAACATAAAAGTAATTTTCTTCTCAAAACTGAAAACAAATTGGGCCAGAAAGAGTAAGAGTTAACATTATTTGCACAAGGTCAATGCTTTAAAAAAAACAACTTAAATGCAAAAATAAATATTAACAAGTTAAATAGTCACTGTATATTTTAAATGGTTCCCTCAAAACCCTTTTTTGCACATTTTTATAAAAACAACATGAAAACTGTTTGGGCTAAAAATAGAAAAAAAAAATACTCAACTTATTATATATTTATTTTTGTGTCTGTAAGTAAAAAAAAAAAAAAAAAAACTGAATTGAGAAGTAGCATATCTGCCAACCTTCCGTTCATCCCCCCCCCCCCCCCCCCACACACACACACAAGTTAAACAAATATATTTGGAGCAAGGAAAGTTATCTAAATAAAAATCTGTCTCAATTGTAGCATGTAGAACGAATTTATTTTGTTTAACTAACATTTCTGATTTAAAATACGTTTATTTAATTTGAAAAAGAAAAAAAAAAGGTTGGCAGCTATGTATTTGCATGAAAAATGATAAAGTTCTTTGAATTTTTACTTTGTTTAAATATTAAAGTAAATAACAGATATTTTAGTTACTTTCAAAATAAAAGAAAATTTTCAAATTTGTATACATATATAAAAATTTTCAACAATTCTAAAAGCAAATTATTAGACATTTTTGGATTAAATATATAATTTTATAACTGATGCTCTGAATTTAATGAATGCAAAAAATTAGAAAATTACCTATAAACAGTTCAAATATTCTTTTAACAATTGAAGAGCTGAGTGGATGAACATGTTAAGTGATATGGCTAAGATGCTTTACCCACACACACTGATTTATCAGTTAAAAAGAGGAAACAAAAAAAAAATCACCAAACTTTGGGAATGTTTTCTTCTATGGTAATCTGTCTATTATACTGGAGCTGAGTTATTGCTGTTGAAATTTGATTTTGCAACCCTTACTTGCATGGCTCTGGAAAGAGGATAACTTAATTTATTGCGAATGCATTTATTATGTCACTGATGAGGAGATATCGAAAATTACAGAATTCCAAAGCTTATCTCAAAGTAAACCAACTTCGACGCTTCAATTTGATCTTATACACTGTTAGAAATCTTCAGCTTTTCCTGAAGCTGACTCCACTTTTAGATAAAACGATTACTTGACTACATTATGGAGCATTCTCTTTGGTCAGAATAGAGATATTCTATAAAAACGATGGAGTGACTAAGCAGCAAAAACTGCAGTTTTTTAACAGTGTAAAGTGCCCTTCTACATCGGCGATAGTTTTATGTCCCTTAAAACTCCACGTAAAAGAACTATTTACACTTTATAAATGCTTAAAAAAAAATTTTAAAAGCACTTCGCTCATATTTGTGCGAAATTATTTTTATTTTAGGGTTTTTTTATTTACTAATATAGTTTATTTAAACAAATAGTAATGTATATTTAACATGAACACATTCCAAACATTTTAAATAAGGAAGGGGGGGGGGGAATTTAGTTAGGTGTATCTTTTGTTAACCTAGAATCATTAAAAGAAACATTACAAACATATTTCTGTAAAGATTGGTAGGCTACCAAAAGTTGCTAGCTTAAAACAACAGAAGTGACACAAAACAGAAAACAAATAATATTGAAACAGAAAAATTAGATATTTTTTTATTATGATATCTTATGCAAAGATACTGGATGGAGAAATAAATAAGAATTTACCTGTCTAGCTTCTTCCCAGCAACTATTCCATTAACTATGTTGTCATGCTTTAAGATCTTTAAAACACTAATTTCCCGCAAAAAGCTTGCAGGCATCCCTAGAAAGAAAGATAAAGTTTGATATGTTCGTGTTGAATAATGGAAAGAATCCCTTTCATAAAATAAAATATAAAATAATAATATTAATTTAACCAATTTTTAAGAGCATCAGTTTAGAACAAGTACTTTAAAAAATCCCTTAAAATTATGTAAGTCACAGAGAGGTCATCAACCATGTACCTAAAGGAACATTTTATGCACCTGTAGGCACATGGCATGTAAAAATTTTACTAATTTATATGCATAAAAACCTATTTGTACACATTTTATACAGATTCCTAGTGTATACGACTCTGACCAAAATTAGATAATTTTTTAAAGAAAAAGCATGAAAGTAAAAAAATGACAGCCTATACTTATAAAATAAAGTTTTTCTCTGCCTGTTTGTATGTGTGTTTGACTATGTGCGATGGCTAGCAAAATCTATAGGACGTACGAGGCTGAAAATTTTTGTGAGGCTAGCCCTATAATGTCTCCTGGTCCCAATGCACCTGAGATTCAGAATTTTAAAATTCAAATAATTAGTTGAGTTATTAATTAAAAATCAGAACTCATTCTCATTAAAAACTCATCTCAGTCCTTGCATGAGGAGGAAAAGCACTGGTGCGAACGCAGAAGCCATATTTATGCATCAGTAGAAGAATAAGATAAAAGGAAGGATTTTTTTGCAGTCGTGGTAGTGGTGGTGGTGTGGTGGGATTTTGTCATTGTTTATAACTTAACTAAAAATGGAAGACATATTAATTCTGAAAGATCTTACTCTTACGTCTAAAATGCCACAATCAATTAAAAAAATATATATATTGCATTTAAGCAGGTGAAAAATAATTTTCAAAAAAGGGTCGTTTTAATGAAAAAAGTTTTTCTCCTTTATTGCACTGCCTCTCAAGAGGTATCGACAAACCAAAAGTATACTCTTAAAGAAGAAACCTTCTTCTAATTGACAGTGTAATCAGTTTTTAAAAAATATGATTTTTAGTAACTTCAAGTACACCAGCAAACTCAAGTTACTTTGTGCCCCACAGAGACGATATTAAAAAGAATTTCTAATAAAACTAACTGTAAATTAACTTGGAATTTTATATGATCATATCATCAATACAATGCAAATCTTTCTAATGTGAAATTATTTTTTATTGGCGCAGTTTCTTTTTTTCTTTAGCAAAATCTGGAATGTTAAATAACTTGAATACAATTTTGCATTCAACTCTTTAACAGTTCTGCATTCTAGTGAAAAATATGCATATAACTTACAATTTTTTTTAAAATTAGAATGAATTTCTTTTCTATCTATAATAAAATAAATATCTGAAAAAAAATTATATCTATAAAATATCCAAAGTTACCATTTTTCAGCATATCAGAAGGAAAAGATGAATTTTTTCAGAGCAAATATTTGTCCATTTCTTTTATCTCGGCATTTATCTAAAATATTATTGTAATTTTTAAAAAACAAACAAAATTATAATAACACAAAGATTAAAAAAAAAAACTACATAGTATAAAACCCAATTGTTTTATGTCAGCCTAAAAAAGTAAAAAGGAATATATATATTTAGCAAGCATTATAAAATGGGCATATTTCTTTTTAAATTTATGAACAGCAAACAGCCAGTTTTTAGCTTTATTTTTTTTTTTAATTCTACAATAGAATTTAAACATTTTATAATAAGTAATAGACAGATTCTAATTTTAAGGGTTATTTTTCCTACATAACTTCAAATTCCTAAAATGGAAAAGAATAAGCTTATTACATTCTTATTCTTTCTCTTGGAAGCAGGACGTTTCGGTCCCGCCGTTTTGGTCCCAAGACATTTCGGTCCCGAGACATTTCGGTCCCAAGACATTTCGGTCCCGAGACAATTCGGTCCCGAGACAATTCGGTCGCAAGACATTTCGGTCCCGAGACAATTTGGTCCCAAGACATTTCGGTCCCGCGACATTTTGGTCCCGAGACAATTCAGTCCCAAGACATTTCGGTCCCGAGATATTTCGGTCCCTTCTCCAGCAAGCTGAAGTTTTGTGCACTTGAAATAGGTGACAATTTTATAGGGGACATTGTAGAGTTTTTTAAATAAAGGCCTTAAAACTTTAGTAAACACACACAAATTTCGTATGGTAATCATTTTAAAAAACAAGGGGGGGGGGGGATTGACATTTTCTATATTTTAGTGTATCATAAGTATAAGGGTCTGATAAATTAAGACATTTAAAACTCAATCTATAATTATCGCAAACACTCATATTTTGTATGGTAAACGTAATCTTTATAAAAGGAGGGACATTATCAAATTTTTTAACTGAACTCCCTAAATTTTAGTATAACTCGAATATAAGGACTAAACGCAAACACTTATAACACAGATCAAAATTGTCGCAGCCCACACAAATTTCCTATGATAATCATAATCGTTTTATAAGGCAGGGGGGGGGGCTCTGTTGACTTTTTATATATTTTAGTGTATCTTAAGTATAAGGTCCTGATAAATTAAAACATTTATAACTCTCTCTGTAATTATCGTAATCATACTCATATTTTGTACGGTAAACGTATTCTTTAAAAAAGGAGGTACATTATAAGATTTTTTAACTGAACCCTTAAAATTTTAGTATAACCGAATATAAGGGCCCAAAAACCGCAAACACTTATAACTCGCAATCAAATTGTAGCACCCCATGCAAATTTTATATGGTAGAAGTAATCGTTTTCAGGAGTGGGGGAAGGGAGAGTTCTGTGGATTCTTTATAGAAGCTCCTCATATTTTAGTCTATCATATATATAAAGTCCAGACAATTTAAAAATATTTATAAGTCAAGCTTTAATTTTCATATGCAAATGCCCATGCCAAAATGCACATATTCAATTGTATATAATTTGCACACTATGTGATTAATAATGAAAAAATCTGCAAATATTTTTACAAATCTTTATTTTATCCTATTATTTAACGGCGCATCAATTTTAAATGTATTGCATTTTACATATTTTTTAAAAAGGGGGTTCTTAACATGGAATTGTGATAAAGACACATTATTTTTTAAATTCTGCACCGGAACAGACTGGAACTTTCTATTTTATTTTAATAATTATTTTAATTTACTGTTTTTTGAAAAACTATTTAAAAGTTTGCATTAATCTTTTTACATGTAACAATAATATTACCGCTATTTCTACTGGTGTCGAATGACAAGTTTAAAAATATTTTTAATTTTGAACCACTTCACCGTTTGCCCCGAGATAACTCGGGGATAAAAGCACTTTTTCCCCATACCTGTCGACTGTGAAGTGGTTTGCAACAATTACAAATCCTTTTTAATATATTTAAGACTTTTATATGCTTATTACATTCAAAAACTACGAGCACAATAAACATAAATCAAAATTTTAAAATTTCTATTGTCATAAAATATTCTTTTCGTATTTAAAATTAATTCTGTATTTCAAATATTTCTTTGTTATTTATTTGACTTATATACTTAGAATTAAAGCAGCCTACATGTTTTAATATGACAAATAAAAAATAAAAATGAAAATACAAAAAAATAACATAAAATCTCAAAATAGTAATGTATAGTGAATCACTTTTACGTAAAATTTCATTTTAAATTAAGAAATTTTATAAATATATCACAATGAAGAAATTTGGAAATTTAGAAAACATATTTGGCTTTTTTTGATATCTATATGTTATTCATTCAAAAGAATATTATACATGTATATATATATGTCAAGTGTAGATGTCCTGGCTTCCCCCATTTGATTATGCTAAATAAAGATCCAGATAGAAGAATTATTCTACTCGCGCTCTCTTTGTTCTAGTCAGCCGGCGCTTTTTTGTGGCCACACGGCATTTTTCATCTTTAATGGCTTAAAAAAACCGGGACGACATGCAGTGGCGTAGCCAGGATTTCGTTTCGGGAGGGGGGGGGGGGGCAGAGGGTCCAGAATTTTCCCTTCATGTTATATATATAGTAAAACCTGTCAAGATGAAATTGTAAATATTGGTGAAAAATTTCGTTTTACACAGGTTTCCGTGTTATTTGGTGTATTTGTATAGTATTCTTTTCCATAGCACTATGGAACATTTATGTTTAAGACAGAACTCCGTTATAGGCAGGTTCCATTTTTAAAAGTTTTGTGTATTTATATAAATATACTTATTTATATCATATGAATAGAATAAAACTTGTCAAAATAGTAATTGTCTATAACAGAATCCTGTCTTTAACATAAGCGTTACATGGTCTTAATATGAATTGCGATACAATTAAATTTGCTGAAAACCTGTCTGAAAAGGGGATTTTCACCCTTCTTTAGTGAAGCATAGTGAAACCTGTGAAAGCGGAATCTTTCTATAACGGAATCCTGTATCAAATGGAAGAGTTTCAGAATCCCTGCGAAACAAACAATAGATCTTATTGAGGTAGTGTATCTTAGAAGTATAATTAATTACACTTCTTTACATGGAAGCCTGTCTAAAATGGAGCTTTTTACCAGTCCTTGGAATCTTGTCTTGACTGTGTATATATGATAGAAGTATTTCGAGTAACTTTAAGAATTTAGGTATATCCTTATTTAATTTCTTAATTTAAAAAAAAGCATGGATAAAAAATATAAGGCCAATCTCATTAACTGCAACTAATAACACATTCAAGTTACATTAATATTTACCAGTGAAAAAGATTCACTTATGATGTAAAAAGCTGAGGGCATACTGAAGGATTAAATTTAATTAACCCATTCGCTGTCATTCACGAGTATACTCGTGGCTTTAATTTATTGATTACTTTGTCACCACTATTTTAGAATTAAAAAAAAATGCCTCATTTATTGGCAGAAATTTCGCTGTATTAGTAAAGCGAAATTTATCTTTCTGAATTTGTGCTGGCAAACGACCTTCAACAAAAAATTTGAAAATTCTTAGTTTTGGCAGCGAATGGGTTAAATCAAGTTTCATATTACATAACATTTGCCTACAACAAAGTTAGGGCCAAGTGGTTAAGTGTAAAACAGCAATTTTCATGTTTAATTTCTTGCCATTGAATTAAGAATTTGTGCTGCAATAGATATTGGATAATGATTTCACATAAGTGTCAATCGCATGAGCCGTTCATGCGCTCCCCATGGAAATTTTTGAGGTAACCCAGATAGCATGAACATTAGCAGAAAGTTTGATTTTTTCTGATATTATCTTGCCGTGACAAATTTGAATTGAGAAATTTGCAGCAAATCTCCCGCAAGGTATACCATCACCCATTTGCATGAGTAGTTTGTTGTGAAACTGATGGCAAGACTGTCTTTAATTCGCGAAAGTGACGAAAGCAAAAAATCTCTCTGTTGAGAGACTCAACAACAATGAGAATCAGCACATACGCAGAAATTGCAGAAATTTTATTCGGTAGGCACTGTTTTTTCTAAACGCTATACTTATTAAATACCAAAAAATAATCGAAATGAAAAGTACAAATATTACCTAAACTTGTTTATGGTGATAAAACCTATGCATGCGCCTTCTGACGGTGCTTTCGCATCAATAGACCTGATCAGGTCTATTGACCCCTTCGAAGGGGTTAAACTGATAGTGTGATATGGAAAGATTACTACTTTGCAGTAAGTTTGCAGTATTTTTGATTACTTGTTTGCCGTTAGTTTGCAATAAATTTGATACAGCATGAATTTAACTTGCACGACAAGTTGAAAACACTCATAGTTATATTGTTAAGTAAAAAAAAAAAAAAAAATCAAAAATTAAATTGTTTTTTTTAAACGTATTTATCAATTCAAAATTATTTTAATTATTAATTAATTGTTTAGATAACTAATTTATCAATTGCTTGTTTAAAAACTATTACATGAACTATATAATAGTTTTTATAGGGTAAATGCAAATATATATTTTTTTAATTTTTGGTTATTATAACGTTATTAACTTCATTAGGATGTATAAAAGTGATAAGGGTTCTGAAGATAAACATGTTGTTTATTCATTTATTAGTTAGCTTATAATATTATTTTTGCTCTTTAATTATAATTAATTAATAATTTCTTACTTTTTGCGAATTGTAAATTATAACTGTACTTAAAAAATTAAAATCTGCATAATATCACCTAACACTGTTAAAAGGTATTTTTACGTATTTGTACAATGTTGCATTATTATTATTATTATTATTATTATTATGTTTAATTAATTAATTAATTATTACTTAGACTTTATGTTTTTGACTGATTTTTCAAAAAATTCCTATATTATTTTTTGGAAATTATAAATTAAAACTTTTGAATACAAATTTTAAGTGCTATTAATAATTGCTACTAACAATTGCTATTAATTAATTCTAAAAAAAGTTAGGAATTTTAGTATAAAAGTTAAATTAATATTTTATTAAATATATTTTTTATTTAATGTATCCTTAATTTATTAAATTAATAACATTATTAATATACATTACATTTTTTTTACTTTAAAATAAACTCAATACATAATACATTTTATATTCAATTTATCATACAGTAGTTATAAACTGAAATTTATCTTTTACATGTTCATTTATTTTATATTTAAAGTCACCGAAATTTAAAACTATTAATATAATTAATAATAAAACTAAAATAAAAAATTATTAATTTTTTTTCTGGGAAAGTGGGAGGAAAAGGGTAATATTAAAAATCAATAAATAAACGACAAATACAAACAAGTTGGAAATTGCTCGTCAAACGTGGCAAATGAGGTGCGTTCGTACTATAACTAGTTTTATAATTATTTTTTGCACCCCATATTGTACTGAATGTATATATATTTTTTTGCACTTCATGAGTGCATAGCCTGTGACATCATTAAAATGCACTTGCAATAATTTTTTCCCATTCCCCGTAATGTAACGCAAAACTTTTGACTGTCTCTGTAATTAAACTATACACCGATTTTCATAAAATTTCAAATGGCTCAACAAAATTTTGTAACAATTATATATTTAAAATTTCAGACCACTCGGAAGGCTGTAACATCATTAAAATGCACTTGCAATAATTTTTTCCCATTGGCCGTAATGTAACGGAAATTTTTTGACTGTCCCTGTAATTAAATTATGCATCCGATTTTCATAAAATTTGAAATGGCTCGACAAAATTTTGCAACAATTATATATTTAAAATTTCAGACTATTCAGAAGGCTGTAACATCATTAAAATGCACTTGCAATAATTTTTCCCATTGGCCGCAATGTAAAGAAAAACTTTTGACAGTCCCTGTAATTAAACTATGCATCCGTTATCCATAAAATTTGAAATGGCTCGACAAAATTATGCAACAATCATATATTTCAAATTTCAGACCATTCGGTTGGGTTGTTTTTGCTCTGTTATATGCGGACAGACAGACGGGCAGATGGACGGACTGAACGACGACTATAGGTGCTACATATTTATATAATTACGAACGCACCTAAAAACCTTAGTTTTGTCAGTTAAAAATTGAAAATAAAATTAATTAAAATAATACTTACACTATTACATAAAATAAAAAATAATCATCTTATTACTAGGGATGCAACGGATATCCGGCTGATTTTTCAATATCCGAAATACCGTCGGATATCCGAATCACAATCACCGGATATCCGGCAGAGCGCAGTGAAGCGAATATATAAGGATAACAGAAATTGTTTGGCCCCAAACAATGACGAACAATTTTGTTTATAAAGCAAAATATGAAAGTAAGTTCACTATTCATGAGTAAAAGGTAATTCTCAAAAGTTTAAAGAATTGCCAGCTTTCCTGACATTGATATTTTAACACTTTATAATAAATTTAAGAATTTACGTTTACTTCTTTTAGAAAATTGTACCTTTACTTTCAGAATGTAAAACAAAATTAGAAGTTGTTTATTAAAGTATGACTTTATTAATTTTCTTTCTCTGTTTTAAGTTTAACAATTAAACACGCCTATTTTTAGAAGAAAGTATTGTAATAGAATTTTTTTTGATTTCCGGTTTTCGACGCATTTAAATGTTTTAGGGGTCAGATATCCCAAAACATGTTTATACAAAATGTCTGTCTGTCCGTGTGTCGCCTTCGTACCATCAATAAGAGAATGAAGTTATGCGTAGAATTGAACCAATTTTTTTGTGAATGTTTTTGGCTATAGCCAGACGGCACTCCTTCAATATGGAAGCATTCTATTGGAAGGGGGGGGGGTACTGTAATCACGATTTTTGTACCATTTTCATTATTGTACCATCGAAAAGTGTATGAAATTATCCAGATAATGTAACAAAAATTTTTGTATTTGTTTTTGGCTATGCCCAGCAGGTTCTCCTTTAAATTGGAAATATTCTGTCAGAATGGGGCGCTGTAATAGCGATTTTTGTGCCACTTTCATTCTTATACCATCGAAAAGTGTATGAAGTTATGCATAGAATTGGCTAGCTGTTAAAATCTAACACCCCCCCCCCCCAACCAATCAGGGATCTCTTTGCCTGCTGTGAACCCCACCAGAGTAAGATCGGCAAGCTCAGAGTTCAGAATAAGATGGCCAAACTATGCAGGAAGCCAAATGCTTGTTTGACTCGTTTTCCAATGTTTTGTGTTCAACTCATAAAACTGCTACAGAAAGCAGTGGAGTGGCATATCTAGGCTTATCAGTTCAATGAAAGGGGGGGGGGGGAGATGATATAAAGAAAAACTTACTAAGACAAAATTGAAAAAGACAGGGGAATTTTTCGTTTTAAGCAGGTTCTTGTCATAACAGGCAGCACAATTCTAATACAATGAAATCTGCTAAGACGGAATCACATGGGACCAAACGAATTCCGTTTTAGACAGATTCCGATCTTACAATAAAGGTGCAGATTCCCAAAATCTCGAAGGACCCAGTGGCTTCTAAACCCAAAAACTCCAGTGACCACATTGTGAAATAAATGAATAAAAAAAATAGTGTTTATATAGGGGGAAAACTTAAAAAACCCTCAGGAATTCAAAGTCAAAAATTTGAAATTGGATGCATGACATGCATGTACATGGGTAATGATATTAAATGAGATGAAGGATTACTAGTTTTTGAATATTTAGCAACATGTAATGAGCTGAGCGCCTATGAAAAAAAAGGGTAATATATATTTTTTTTTTTTTTTTGTCTTAGTTCAGTTTATATAAGTTTTTTCACTAAACATGTAACAATTTGTTCGCGTGACCTTAATTGATTTATGTATTTGAAACTATAGTACGTAATTTAATAAATATTTCAACATTAAAACAAAAATTCAATATTTTAATTTTTAATATTTGATATAAAAAAGTTAATTCTGAATTAAAATCTAAAGTGCATAATATGACTGAATGAATTTCTTATTGCTGTTGCGATTCATTACTATGAATTTTGAAATTAATAAACAATAGTGCCAATTTTGAGCAATATTTCAAATGAAAATATGACTATTTTGATAAGTGCAAAAGCTATTTTTTAAAATATATATATCAAAAATTGTTGTTTTGAAGCAATTTTTCAGCACAGACAAAGCGAAAAAAAGGTCCCCATGAGACATGAATCACACATAACAGTGGCTCCAACTTTTCAAAAATATTAAGTAGGCTCAAAACGATTTTAGTAAAATGGCACGGCCAGTTTGTTTTTCTTTGACGGGTGGACAAATTGTGAAAGACGACAACTCAAAGTCAAGTTACCATGTTTTAATAAAGTTGTAATTTTATCAAATTATACTTTTGCGCGTTTTTCTAGATAAAGACACTAATATTTATAATTTCATCATACTATGAATATATCAACAAATTGAAAAGGTAAAAGGTTAAATATGGAGCTAAACATTTCAGTCATTTGTGATTTATGGGTGTCAGTCAGAGAACGAAAACAGATGGTCATTGGTAAAATAAATTTTGTTCCAGGCTGAAAAATAAATAATAATGAAAAATGAAATGAAATAAAAAAAAATAGAAATTGGACATGGTAGGAAATGATCAAAAATAGATTTAAAAAAAAAAAAAAAAAGGAAAAACTATTTGATTTCATAGTTTTTGACTAAGAGCAACTGCCAATTTCTTGCATTTGCGAACAAAATGAATTAAAAAATGCATCAGAAAGCAGACAAATTTGAACTTGAGAACATCCTTAAATGAAAATTTCAAAGTAGCTGTTCATATGCGATAAGGCATTTTAAATTACAGTAAAAGCTCAACTAACCGGCATGCTCGGGAAACGCCGATTGCCGGATACTTGAAAAGTCCGGATAGTTGAGCGCTACAAAATCTGGCATGAAAGAAGGGGGGGGGGGGGCATCGACGTAAAAATGAAACAGGAAAATGATTTTTAGGCTATTTTCCTGCCATTAGGAAGTCGGTCAAATAACTCTTATTATTATTATTAAATTTGCAGTTGACAAAGTTATTCTTTCCGAATAAAAAATAAAAGTAAACAAATTTCTATATTTATTTATTAATCTTTTATAAAGTTGTATTATTTATAATTTGACATCGCCCCTTTCCGGAAAAAGCACATGGAAGCTTGGAAAATTACTTTGGTATGATTCACTTGTGTTACCTCAACTAACCTCACAGTAATAATGAATCTTTTCTGCATAGCTAAAAACGTTATCAGATGCAAACTGATAATGCCCGACTTCTCCGATCATGATAAAAACAAACTACACTCATTAGCTTTTTTTGTTTTTCTTCTTGGAGTGGCTCAGATAGTGAATTTTTTTTTTTTTTTTTTTTTGGGGGGGGGGGGGGGGGAGATTTCTAAATTTCTGAAAACTCATTGTACATTAATAAAAATTAGGTAAATGGCATAATTTATTATTATTTGAATTCGGTGAAAATTTGAACACAATCGGACAATTAGCAACGGAGAAAGCAATTTTTTTTTTATATAATAAGTAAGGGGGAAAAAAGAGTACCGTTTCGTTCTTTCTTTTTATCTAGAATAATATTATTATTATTTCTGTTTACTGTTTAGGTTGATGAAAAATATTTTTCCTCGCTAATTCAACAACGCAAAACTTTGATGCAATCTCCTGGCTGAGGAGAAAAAGTTTGAACTGATAAAAATCCAGCTGCAGTGTTTTCCTTTCATCCGTTGCTTTGCTTGATTCTGCAGAGGAAGCAAATGCCATCAACTTTTCTTTATGCGATTTAATATCGTAAATCGTTGAGGATTCAATATATTCAATATTGAATCCTCAACGATCCTCAACAATCCTCATACACATCAATTGTTGTTTATTTTCCCCTCTTTCTAAACGACTAATAATGTCTAGCTTCTGAGTTATGGTTAAAACAACTCATTTCCTTTTATTAGGATTTGACTGATCTGCCATTTTTTAATTTGACAAAAAATATGACAGAACACGATTAATAAAGGTTGAGAGTATTTCCTAGGCTAGCTGATTAAGCACAAGTGAATGGCAGTAAAAATGTGCCAAAACGAAAAAAAAAAAGCATCAGCGTGATTTAAGTCAAATTCTAATTGGTCAAACTGAATGTGTAGACCCAAATGGGCGGGACAGATGGAAAGTTCTGCAGACAGATGGAATTTTCTAGTAACTCCGGGAGGGAGGGGGGCTACTGTGCATCTAGGGGGAAAATAGGATATCTGAAATGACCATATCCCCATCCCAATTCTTAGAAAACAGTTTTCCTTCATGCTCCTGGCTTCCTCACTTAGCAGTTCAGTTTTTGGAAAAGACGTAGCTTTCTACCGTTTATCACGCCTCCACATCTAGTTTCGCCAAGAGCAGAAAAGAAAGATCAAGCCTCTCTTCTCTTGTCTTCATTTTCCACCCCCTCCTTCTCTCTTTCAGGAGGAAAAAAAAGCCGGCGCGGCGGACTATCGCGTACTATGACGCAACATGAAGTTATTCTGCGCTAACGAGCTATAGACAGTTCTTTATGCTATATTTTTATTTTATAATGTTCACTGTTATGAACATACACACAGATCATGGAAGACGGTAGTATTTCGAGTGACGCAGCCTTAAGCCTAAAATCGTATCGTATCGTATCGTTAAAATCGTATCGTATCGTATCATAGAATTCGTAGATGGCGGAACTCATATATACAGCTAACTCGACATCAAAGAAAACGCGAAAAGCCGCCTTTTAATAACTCAGCAGATATATGTCTTATTGTTCTGAATTTTCTAGAACAGTCTTATATCTGCAGTCTAATCGTATACTGAAATTTTTGCATTTCTACGTGCAGTATATTTTGAGATCTAAATAGCCATTTTAAAAGTGAAAACGTTGGTATAATATCGAGGAAGTTCCTAATTTGAAAATCTCGAAAACGGTTCTAACGATTATTTTTAAATTGATACATAATATAAATGTGATTAAGGCGAGGTGAATAACACTTTTCTTTTTTCTGGGAAAACTCTCGTTCGTTAAATAATTCGATTTTTTTTTCTCTCGAAAATGACACGGGCGATTTTTTAAAAATCAAATAAATATGTTTCAGATGAACCAAATAACAATTTACTTGTTTCCAGCAAGACTCTTGTTCGTTTTATAATGCGCATGAAAAATCGGACTATATTTCTTCGCCATTCTATGGAAATTTCACTGAAAATGCATGACACTGTATTCATACACACGCTTTCTTTTTAACCACTTTTGGGGAAAAAAATTTTGTCTTCTCACTGGCTGAGTGGCTAAGGGCCATCGTTTACTGACCTTAAGATAGGCAGTTCGATACTTACTGATACGTGTTTTCACATGTGAATGTTTTTTTTTTTTTTTTTTTTTTTTTTTAAAGTCTGCTAGTTGACCATTATTCTCAGTTGCTTTGTAATTTTTTTAATTGCTATTAAGTTAAATAAAATTACAATTATAATGACGCCAATTTGATGAGGATTATTTCTTGGCAATTTTTCAACAATAAAAATATTACCATAAATTTTATAAATATATTTAATTTCAATCACTTTACAAAAAATATACATTAATAATTATTATTTGAATATAAATCACACGATCAGAAACGTAAAAAAATAATTCATTTCAGCTCTTCTTTTTATAATATCATTTTTTATTATTATGACGGTCAATCAATATATAATCACTGACATCCATAATATTATTATTATTATAATTATTATTTTCCTTGCATAAAAGCTATTGTGATGTAATAATTCTTTTATAATAAATAATTTAGTTGAAATGTTTTATTTATAAATATCAATGAAGTTTGATAACACCGAGACAATTCTTTGCAATATTTACAGTTTACATAATAAGCATATCAGAATTCTGGTGTCGCCATCTTTTGACGCAATTGCGTAGTATTATAGAGAAATGTTTGATAAAAATGTTGAAGTAGACAGTTTTTAAATCGAAGAATTATTTTAAGAGATATTTAATGTTAAATCTGGATAAAATTGTCTCATTAAAAAAGTCTCATAGGAAAAAAAAATATACATGGGAATTTAATCATTTTCATTCAATTTAATCATTCAATAGAAACTCGAAGTTTGCAGAGTGCATTTATTATTCTTGCCTAAATTTTGACGGTTTATTTCAATTTTAAATTAAAATTTTCGGAATTTCCAGAGATATTTTTTACATATTTTAGAAAAGGTTCTTTTAAATTGTTGCCAAATGTTAAAACAGCGCAAAGAATAATATATCCTTTAAATTAAAAATTTATTCACACGTGACTATTATAAACAGAAAAAAATCCTTTTAAATTAGAATTAAATGATAACGTGTTAAAAGCAGGAAAATATTAAACATTACGTCATAAAAATTGTTTTTACACATGCTTACTTAAAATGAAAGAAAATTATAAAATAATCAATTATTTTCAAATTAGAATTAAATGATTACGCATTAAAAGAAGGAAAACATTGAAAATTACGTCATAAAAATTATATTTACACGTGAATATTAAAAGAAAAAGAAAATTTTTAAATAATAAATTCATTGATATGTGTTAAAAGTCGTAAATGGAGGAAATTACGTCATATTGGCCAAAGTGGCCAAAACAGTTTACAAAACACATTGCAAAACAGTGTAAATTAAAAAATATATTTATATGAGAGATTTATTTCAAATTTCGAGATGATATTTTTAACTATAGTTGCTAATTTTAAGGTAGCGCAAATAATAATATTATCTTTCTAATAATAAAAATATTTTCAGTTGAATGTTACAAAGAGAAAGGAAAGTTTGGTGAAAATTATGTCAGATTTAAAACGTTACATTTAAAATCTCTTATTTAAAATCATTTTCTTATAGCGTTGTTAAAAAATACCATAAAGCAAAGACTCTGTTGACTTAGTTCCTTTTATATTTGGTAATTTTCAAATGTTTAACTAATCTTATTTAATCAAGCAGGGAAACAGCAACTAACATCAGCTGATTCGGTTTTGAAATCCCTCAGTAAAAGGGAAACCCGTTTACAGTAAGATCGCCATTGATTTTTTAATTATACAGAGCAGCCTCGATTATCCGAGCTAATTGGGACTGTTAGTAAATCGTAATTGGAAATCTCGGTTAATAGAAACTGTGTGTAAAAACTCGCCGTGCTTACGAATTTAACATCTCTTTTAAAAAAATATATAGAACGTTTTTTAAATAATAAAAGTAAATATATGTAAAGTTCTGTCTCACAGCTTAACAAATTTAAAAAGAAAATCAACTACCAGTAGTAAATTTTAAAATGCAAATTGAAAAATTTACGAAAGTTCACACAGCCACTGGAAACAAAGCATTGTTCGCTATTGACTTCTCAGGGTCCAATGTTTCTTTGGAGTTGAGGGCTTTTGGGGGCAGAAGGGCCTGTATAGCACGGACAGTGAGCTAAAGAGTGTGGTTATTTTTAAAGCTCATTCAAAAGGAAAAAAAAAAAATCAGACTTTGTTATCGGCTCGGTTAACAGAAACCTCGATTAATCGAAGCTCGGTTAATCCAAGTTCTACTATAATTCAATCTTCCGTAATCTTTTTAAAGCAGATCAAATTAATGGACTTTAGCACAAAGTCACATAGCTGATAACTGCCATGCTTGTTGGCCACCTTTTTTTCAAAAAAGTTTGCTTCACCTTATTCAATTAATGAGATATCTCCGATAAAATAAGTCACATTTTCCCGTTCTAAAATACTGGTATCCAAAAATCGTAGCATGTAACTGACACTACAAGTACTCATGGAACTAGACTATTTTAAGTCTGATTTTTATTATAGACTATATAAAATTATTAAAAATATATATTATGATAGGAACTAGCGGGCTTCGTCCGCTATTTACGTTACGGATATAAAAATCATGTTTTTTTTTAGGGAAAAAGAAATAAAAACCTATTTGACGATAGGTTTATAAAGACACATTTTGTATTTGTTATATTTCCGGGGATGAGGAGGGGGGCGGGGGCTATTTTGATTAAATATCGCAATTAGTCTACATGGCAGATATAATTATGATAGACACTAGCGGGCTTCGCCCCTCTATGGCGCCTTATGGGTCCAGCTTCCATAACTCAGAAACTACCTTTCGGACATCAATGCAACAGATTCCAAACGTTATAATTAACTTAATAATCACCCTATATAGCATTAAAGTAAATTTATGAGTACTGCATACTATTTTTTTATCGTAATTTCTGAAGAGAAAAAATTATTTCGGCTCCATTCTTAGGTACTGGTCTGAAAAATTTTGAAAAAGGGGGGAAGGAGGGGACATGAGACTGCTGTTTGTCAAACAACACAACGGGATCTGGCTTATTCAACTTGGTTTTTGATGACTTCAATTGGAAGGTGGTTTGTTTAAAAGAGTGCGTTTCCTGCCCCATGAAAATTGGAACTATTGGTGCTACATCTATGTAAGGATTTAATAATTATAAATTAACATTTTGGATTTATTAATTTAAGGATAAAGTGTTTTTAAAGGAATATCAAATGAAACCCTCTGTGCGATCTGCGATTATACTTACCCAGTTGTTTTTATATACAAACTGCTATAAGGAAAATTGTAATAAAATAGTAAAAATTAAATCTGCATTAAATTCCATAACTATCTTTTTTTTAATCATTTTATCACTAACCTCAAAAAAGTAATGATATCAATGCAAAAACCCTTGACGGGTTAAAAGTTTCTGACGCAGCACTTTATCTTATGCTCTAAGAATTTTAAATATGGAACTTAAAAATACTGATATCAAATTTTGAGTGACGTTATGCTATTTCTTAAAAAATATATTTGTATTTATTTCACCATTTTATTTTTGTTTTATTTATAATCGCATGTGCAAAAGTTATGTTCAACATGAAAAGCTGCATAAAATTTTATTCGCTGTTGCTTTATCATTTACATCTCTCATAAATTCAAAATATGTGTTTTAAAAGATATGATATAAAATTTAAGTGACGCCTTGATGTGACTTTAAAAGGTTTGTTTTTTAAAATTCAATTTAAATTATTTTTGACTTTGTTAAAATATTTTTTTTTACATCTACACAATACTTTTAATTTTCCAATTCACTGTTAAATATATCACTTTCATTGAATCTATACTATGCATTGAAATGTATTTATTTCAATAAATTGATTTATCTTTTGTGTCACGCTATTCAAAATTGTGAGTAAGATTTATGTAAATGGTTTCTTTGCGTCATTGTGTCCAAACTGCATGAAATGTATGAAAAAGGATAGTTTGACGCAAATAAACCATTTACATAAATCTTACTCACAATTTTGAATAGCGTGACACAAAAGATAAATCAATTTATTGAAATAAATACATTTCAATGCATAGTATAGATTCAATGAAAGTGATATATTTAACAGTGAATTGGAAAATTAAAAGTATTGTGTAGATGTAAAAAAAAATATTTTAACCAAGTCAAAAATAATTTAAATTGAATTTTAAAAAACAAACCTTTTAAAGTCACATCAAGGCGTCACTTAAATTTTATATCATATCTTTTAAAACACATATTTTGAATTTATGAGAGATGTAAATGATAAAGCAACAGCGAATAAAATTTTATGCAGCTTTTCATGTTGAACATAACTTTTGCACATGCGATTATAAATAAAACAAAAATAAAATGGTGAAATAAATACAAATATATTTTTTAAGAAATAGCATAACGTCACTCAAAATTTGATATCAGTATTTTTAAGTTCCATATTTAAAATTCTTAGAGCATAAGATAAAGTGCTGCGTCAGAAACTTTTAACCCGTCAAGGGTTTTTGCATTGATCTGTTTTACGCCGAATTAATCGCTGAGATAATTTGAGAATGCTAACAGTAAATTTCCTAAAATAGTAGTAAAAATTTTTCAACTGTTTATGGGGGAAAAAAAATAAACGATTTCTCCAAATTTTTCTGGTTAGTTGAGCTTTCCGGTTACTTGAAGGCCGGATAACAGAGCTTTTACTGTAACAATGAGTAAATATCCCATAACTTGCCTTTTACTATTGCTGCTAATGTTACGTCATCTTTTTAATCTTAAATATGTGAACACTGTATTGTATCGTATGGATTTTGAAAATTTCCCTTTATTTATTCTTCTCCCGATTAAAAATTTTAATGCTTATTAAGTTTATTTTGTTTCTTTATACATAAAAAATCTTTTTAGAACAACATAAAAATTGCGAAGAAAAATCGCAAAAATATTTCAATGATTTTCAAAATTCGCCACAATATAAATTTAATTTATTTTTAATATGTATTTGATGCTTATTATTCTTTTATGACGAATTTTCAGGAGGCTTAAAAATTTTTTTAATTAATGTGTTCATTTCTTTTTTGAAAAGGGTTACCCGAAGTCTAGAACTGCAAAAGTTTTAACGATTCTTACGCGTATTTAATATATAAAAATATTTTTTCATGTAATTCGCACTTTTAGGTAAACACATACTGTTATGGGTATATTTTCACATATTCTGTAATACAAAAAAAGGGACACCAGCAAAGGGATGTGGCAGGTGTAATGCTGCTTGGACCCGCAATTATAGGGACCTCCAATGAAACTAAAAAACATGTTTTAATACATGAAAAACATCATAAAGAATTAAATAAATTGGGTCTTAAAAAGGTTTGCACTGTGCCTTGCACCTAACGAGATCTAAATTCCTTTTTATTTTAACTTTAAGGTGAAGGCAAGCCCTGTACAACAGTATACTTAAAAGCAGATTATACTTAATCCCCCTGCCCCACCAGCGGCTGAGAGGTTCTGCTCTCGAAGCTAGTAGACAGGGGATCCTGGGTTCGAACTCAATCGCGCCCGTCGGCCTAATCGTTCGGAGTTTTCATCGAACCTTGGATTTCCAAGCGTAAATACGAGTTAAGCTCCCTTAGAAAGACCCCCACAGAGGGCACTCCCCCCTCGGGCCTATCCCTCGAGTAGATAAATCGGCAGTCAAAAATCAACCCAACCAAACATACCCTCCCCCCTTCCTAAAAAAATTCCTTTAACAGTGACAAATTTTCTGGACATTTGCAAACTCATTCTTAAACATAACGAATGAAATTAGCAGATTGTACTTTGGAATCGAATGTCATTTTTTATTGTTCGATAAATGCATTGCAATTTCATCTTGGTTTAGTATCAAGTTTTTTCCCATATAAACACTATTTCTTTTATTCATTTGTTTCACAATGTGACCACTGGATTTTTTGGATTTAGAAGCCACTGGGTCTTTCGAGATTTTGGGAATCTGCATCTGCACCTTTATTGTAAGACCGGAATTTGTCTAAAACGGAATTCGTTTGGTCCCATGTGGTTCCGTCTTAGCAGATTTCATTGTATTAGAATTGAGCTATCTGTTATGGCTAAAACCTGCTTAAAACGAAAAATTCCTCTCTCTTTTTCAATTTTGTCTTAGTAAGTTTTTCTTTATATCATCCTCTCCCCCCCCTCCTTTCATTGAACTGATAAGCCTAGATATGCCCACTCCACTGCTTTCTGTAGCAGTTTTATGAACTGATCACAAAACATTGGAAAACGAGTCAAACAAGCATTTGGCTTCCTGCGTAGTTTGGCCATCTTATTCTGACCTCTGAGCTTGCCGATCTGACTCTGGTGGGGTTCACAGCAGGTAAAAGGATCCCTGATTGTTTGGGTGGTGTTAGATTTTAACAGCCAGTATAGAATTGAACCAATTTTTGGGGGGTATGTTTTTGGCTATGGCCAGCAGGTCCTCCTTCAATTTTAAAATATTCTGCTGGAAGGGAGCGCTATAATACAGATTTTTGTGTTATTTCCATTATTTTACCATTGAAAAGTGTATGAAGCTAAACATAGAATTGAACCAATTTTGTGTGTATATTTTTGGCTATGGCCAGCAGTTTCTCCTTGAATTTGGAAATATTCCACCAGAAGGTTGTGACAGAGATTTTTGTAAAATTTCCTCGATTTTTAGCATTTTTTTTTTTTTTTGTACTGTATATTGGCGACTCATGAAGCGAAGGGAACTTCGCATCCTGCTAAGCTGGCTATTCACAAACAGCTGATGTACAACAGAATACCGAAAATATTATTGATTTTAATAAATATTGTGATCGATATTAACTTATTCTTATTCTGATTAATTGACTGGAGCAGAAATTTTAGATCAAAATCAAAGTTGGTATAATATTGAACTAATAATATTGAAGTATTAATATTTGGAACTACTTTTTGAAATATTAAGATGTATGAGATGGAAAAAAGTTTTGCGATTGCCAAATCCAGCTAGTTATTTTTGTAATTTCATTATAAATATTTAAAATTAAAAGTAATTTTCTTTTTACTTATAAATATCAAAATAATTTAACTTAAAATAAAACTAAACGTAACTTAGAGCAAAAACAATATTAAATAATTAAAACAGAAAAAGGGCATCAACTAAACCTATGTCTGGAGAAAATAACTCTTTAATCATGGGTATATTAGTAGATATTTTATGTTTAAATTATAAAAAGAAAGTGTGTAGTATTTCCTTGCGAAAATACTCTACAACTATACTCATATTAATTGGTTAAAATTTGTTGTACAAATTATCAGCATTTCATTGTACAAATTAATTAATTATTTTGCAATTATCAATATAGTCAATCCTATATCCAAATCCAGTAGCAGTTATCAGCATTTCATTGTACAAATAAACAGAATATTTTAATGTTTAAATTACATTTTTTATGCAATATTATTAATATACATTACAGGGCTTGAATGACAGATAAAGGGCTTGAATTTCGAGACAAAATGGCAGGATTCGTGCCCTAAAGATTATTATTGTGCCCTATTTATTATATTATGCCCTATTGCGGGCGGGCGGATCCTGTTTCCAAAAAATCATTTTCTGAAAATGCTTCTTTGTAAAACGATGATCAAGTCTCAAGACCGACTGACAAATTTCGTGATATCTTTTACTATCGATTGGCAGATTTCACAGTTTCTTCTTACGACAGATTGACAAAATTCATGGTTGTTTTTCTGCATCTGACTGAAAAATTTTGTGCTTTTTCTCCAGGACCGACTGACGAATTTCACGATTTTTTCTAGAGACCGATCGGTGAATTTCATAATTTTTTTTTTCTCGAGATCAATTGACAAATATAGCAATTTTATTCTGTGACCGATTGTGAAATTTCCCTGTTTGTTCTTGCGACATACTGATGAAAGTAACGATTGTTTTTCTGCATCCAATAGAAAATTTTCGCGCTTTTTCTCTGCGACCGGCTGAGGAATTTCACGATATTTGCTTGTGACAGACTGGCAAATTTCACGATATTTTCCCATGATCGATTGACGAATTTTGTGATATTTTCTCGCTGCCGATTTCCCATGAACTTCAGTTTTCTCCTTGCAACCGGTCGACAATTTTTTTTATTTATTTTCACCATGATTGACGAAATCGGCGATATTTTTTTTTTATGACCAATTTATGTATTCAGAGGTGCCAAGTTTCAATGAAAGTTATCAGTAACCAGAGTTCGGGGGGTGATTCTGCATACAAAAATGGGGGAGAAATTAGCCTTTTTTCTGCAACCCATTGACGAAATTCGCACTTTTTCTGTGATCTTTTAACATAAATCGCGCTTTGTCCACGATCTTTTGACGAAATTTGCGTTTTTTCGCGATCTTTTGACGAAATTCACGTTTTTTCGTGATCTTTTGACGAAATTCGCGTTTTTTACGCGCCCCTTTGACGAAATTCGCGATCTTTTGACTAAAATTGATTTTTTTAAAAATATAAATCGCACTTTGTCCGCGACCTTTTGACAAAATTCGCGTTTTTCACGCGACCCTTTGACGAAATTCCCGTTTTTTCGGCAACTCTTTGACGAAATTCGCGCTTTTTCCGCGATCTTTTGTCTAAAATCAAGCTTTTTTTAATATAAATCGTGGTTTGTCCGCGATCTTTTGACTAAAGTCGCGCTTTTTCCATCACCCTTCGACGAAATTCGCGCTTTTTCCGCCACCCTTCGACGAAATTCGCACTTTTTCCGCCACCCTTCGACAAAATTCGCGCTTTTTCCGCCACACTTCGACGAAATTCGCGCTTTTTCCGCCACCCTTTGACGAAATTAGCTTTTTTACGCGATCCTTTGACGAAAATAGCTTTTTTTACGCGATCCTTTGACGAAATTAGCTTTTTTGCACGACCCTTTGACTAGAATCGTGCTTTGTCCACGATCTTTTGACGAAAATCGCGCTTTTTACGCAACCTTCCTTTGACGAAATTAGCGTTTTTTCCGCGATCCTCTGTTGAAATTCGCGTTTTTTCCGCGATACTGTGTTCGAAATTTTCGTTTTTTGAAGCAATCCTTCACAAAATTTGCGTTTTTTCAAGCGATCCTATGACGAAATTCGCGTTTTTTTCGCCGTAATTTTTAACCGATGTCCGTAACGCCGTAATTTTTGTTGCGTATCCGTAATAATTACGGACAAACCGTAATACTTGGCACCTCTGTGTATTTTGCGATGTTTTTTCCCTGTGCCCAAAATAGTAAATAACCTAAAGGGGAGTAATGGCCACCGGAGACTGAGCCCTACCAAATTGGCCAATAATCAGCACTCAACAAAATGAGATTACACTTGTGGTGCACATGAAGAAAAAAAAACTGGTGAACTTAAAAAAAACATGTTTAGAAATAGCAAACTAGTTGATTCTTGCAATTCACAGAAATTAGGACATGACTTTTTGAAATCAACCTTTTATTGTGTAATAGAAGTCAATTGACTATTTCCTTTTCAAACTTTGGATACGGATTTAAAATTCCAATGCATAGAACATAGTTCAATTAACGAAAATACCAGGGATTACAGTTTTGACTATAATTCCATTAAGGATATAATAAAACAAGTTTGTTCAGAAATGACATACAATCACCGTAGGATATTGACAATAGAATCACCAATATGCATTATTCATGCAAGTAAGTTAAAAATTAATGCACATAAGATTTTGCAAAGTTTTCTAAAATTTTTTAACAGAGTATAACCAAGCGTTTCTGATAATTTCTAAAGTTATAAAAGTTGGTCTGTGCTGTTTGTCAAAAGTGTAACTTGTGAAAGAGGCTAAATCACGCAAAATGGAATAAAATCTAAATTAAGGAATTCATTTAGCAACCCAATTGTTAATTTCCCATAACATTAGGTGAAAGTTGAAAAATAGACATGATATATATAAAACTTGATTCTGTTCCTTTGTTTTAATAAAAATAAACATTTTGGATAATTATCTTGAGTTTTTAATTTAAATTATTTCAGTGGTATTTTGTCATGTCTGTATAAATGTAATTTAATGGCACATACAAAATAAAATTGTTTAAAGATATTTTTTCCCTTTCTAACACTTCAACTCCCCTGCAATTTTAAATGTTGGGTGGAAAACTCCCCTCCTGGGGAAAACTTGAATTTCAAGCCCGATATTCAAAGAGATATAGTTTTTGTAAATTATATTTCAATACATTTAAAATGTTTTAATGATGTGTGAAACATGTTTGTATTTATTGTTCTGAGATGGCGATATATAAAGAAATAATTCACTATTTAACTAAAAACATATCTAGTGCCGGATATCCGAATCCGGCAGGCAAAGGAGCTTCGGATATCCGGCAAAATCAATATCCGGTGCATCCCTACTTATTACAAAGAAATAGGCCCAGTTTCAATAAAATTAGTTCACAAAAATCGTCTGCAATGGGTGAGAAGACTGTTAAAAATGCAACCAATAATTATGTTTAAAAAAATGAAGCGGTGGGTGGAGTTTTCTGACAACAAAATATTTTTCCTGGCACACCTAATTACCAAATCACTATTGTTTTCCCAATGTTTATAATGGTAAAATAACTTATGAAAACAAAATTATAACTTTGTATTATAAAAGTAATAAGAAAAATTAAATATTTTTGCTTCAATAAATATATCTCATTTCTGAATTATTAAAGGAGAGGTTGTAGAAGAATAATTTGAGGAAATATTTACCTACAATAGCTTATAAGTGTCCAATTGAATTATTGAAGACATTTATTATTAATCTAATTGTAAGAAGTAGAAAAAATAAGAACAGTTTTTTAAATTATTTAATTAATGATAATTTAAAGGTTCTAAAAAACGTATGAAAACAACCAAAAAATCATCTATGGCAGTTTATAGTATATATAAAATACCTAATATTAATAACAAATAACAAGCTTAAAAAATCCATTTTGTTAAATAATAATAATAACAAAAAGACAATGTCCCCTGTAAAATTATATCACATTGTTCAAGTAAACAAATTTTCAGCTCGCTGTGATTTCATTATCACGAGTTATAAAAGTTTAAATTTATCAGACTGTTATATTCAGCTTTTTTTTTTAATTTGGGGGGTGGGGGGTGTTAAAAAATTTTAAAAAGGTCCCAAATAATGTTTAAATTACAGCGTTTGGCGGCCCACGACAATTAGAATACGAGTTATAAGGTGGTGGCACCGAAATGACAAGGGACCAAAATGGCTGGGGACCGAAATGGCCAGGGACCGAAATGGCTGGGGACCGAAATGTCTCGGGACCGAAATGGCCAGGGACCGAAATGTCTCGGGACCGAAATGGCGGGACCGAAATGTCGTGTACCCCTTTCTCTTATAATCTTAATTTAAAAAATAGCTGATATAATTACCTCCTTTTCATCTAACTTCATTTTCAATATCGAATTTTCCTTAAGAACAAGCTTAATCCTTTTTTTATAACTTTTACTTCCTGAAATATAAAGTTTTTTTTTTATTTTTAAAAGAAAAAGATACACAAACAAATAAAAACTTACAGAAATAGAAAAGCTTTCATTCAAAATTTGGTGGAAAATTAATTATTAATGTTCGTTGTTGCATTGCAATGTATAAATTACACTGATAAATTCAATTTTAAATTAATACAGTTTATCATAAGTTTATTTGAAAAACTAAATCAAAGTGTGCAATATGATATTAGTTTATTGTTTACAGTTTGTATACAATGAACCAGATATATTTCAAGATCATGAAATAGTCTGTCTAAAATCCTCAGGTTGTCCTCAATTTTTTTTTTTTTTTTTTTCAGGTCAGGACGAATAATTTTCTTTTTTACAGGTCAGGACAACTAATTTTCTTTCTGCGAGTTGGGTTCACCCTTAAATAATTTTTGTTTTAATTTGTTTTAATACCAATATTATAAATCAAAAGCATGTCCTTGATTAATGCCGATGTCATTGACAGCGACAACAACTGATGAATAAATTTAGTTTTTACTGTAACTGTACTTTTTTTTAACTTCTAAACACACAGAATTTTTACACAGTGAAAAAAAAAATAAATACTGCAATTTGTTTAAAATTGTATCTCAATTTATTGATCTTTATTATCAACTTTTTAATCTATACACGTTGTTTGCTGCTATTTAAAGGAAATATCAAGTGTCTTAATTCTATACATGGACATTGCCATAAGGCCAGATGAAGTGAACATTCATTTTTTTTTCAAAGATGGTTTTTTCAATATCGTTTTTTATCTTTATGAATTCGTCATCTACTATTTTGAAATCTTCTTCTACTTCCAACTAATGATATTTACTTAAGATGCTGTTTCTGAATCAACCCAATGTGAGTAGTTATCTTTATATTATCTTATCAATTGAACTGTTTACTGTATGCTGCCATATATCCTTATGATACTGAATGCTTGAATTGTCATTGTTCACAAACTTCTACTTAATTTACTTTGAGTTTAAGTTATTTATGTACTTATTTATACAGCAAAGTACTAGCTACTTTACAAATTTCCCAAGCCAACTTTCCAAGTGGGAGTAAATTGTGAAGATTGTTTAAGATTAAGAATTACTCTCTACATTTTTATAATTAAATTGTTTAAATTTCAATGAGTAACTTAGTATTCATTCTAGAAAGAAAAGCAGCAGTCAAGAGAAAATGTGTTCTGTAAAAAGGATAAAATGCATTTTTGAAGCATAATTAAAAAACTGACATTTTAGCTTCTAAAGAAATTAAATTCTATAACTTTCAAGTATGAATTTAAAAATACTGTGGTATGAGGAAAATTTTTACAAGAAATTTCTGGATACGGTTAAGTTTAATTTCTCTACCTTCCTTTAAAAAAAATGCAAGGTGCATTTTATCAACTTTAAAAAGAACAGAGTGCCGTGTTCTTAAAAAACAGCCAAGAAGCTTAATTACAGAAATAAAACTGTAAATAAGAAACTTAATTAGCTAGTAGCATAAATAACAAGATAAATATCATGGCAATTCTTTTTTCATTTCTACATAAAATGATTAAAAAATAAATAAAAAAAATACATTTTTGAAATTATTTTTTCGTAATTCATTGAAGTATATTTCTAAAGATTCCATTGTCACACATTATTACAAATCGAGAATGATGTACTGGTCACCCATCAGTTTAACACGTTTGTCACTTATGTTTATCATAAACCATTTTGCTGTCTCACTCCCACCACATACTATTAATAGTATATGTCTTTTCATTGAGTATTATTTTGCTTAAAAATTAAATCTGTTGCTCATGTAGATGGTAGTATATCTATGCATTTCTTACTGTGACTTCATTTATGTTTTAGTATTCAGTTATAAGAATTAAAATCTCTTGGCACGGTGGCGAATTTTTTCTTTAAACATGTATTTATTGCTTCAATTTAAAATATAGGTTACTTTACTGAATGAATCATGTAACAAAACGCAAAAAATATTAACAATTCACAGCATTAGATCTGTTCAATCCTGTTGTAATAAGATATTGTCCAAACTTCTCCAAAAAATCTTCCAGAGCCTACTGTCATATGAATTTAATAATACACAAAATAATTACATTAGTTAGATTTCAGACAATGACATATCTTTTAAATTTCAGCAAATCTATTCAGATAGAGCTATTAACACTATTAACATAAAAGTAATTTTCTTCTCAAAACTGAAAACAAATTGGGCCAGAAAGAGTAAGAGTTAACATTATTTGCACAAGGTCAATGCTTTAAAAAAAACAACTTAAATGCAAAAATAAATATTAACAAGTTAAATAGTCACTGTATATTTTAAATGGTTCCCTCAAAACCCTTTTTTGCACATTTTTATAAAAACAAGATGAAAACTGTTTGGGCTAAAAATAGAAAAAAAAAATACTCAACTTATTATATATTTATTTTTGTGTCTGTAAGTAAAAAAAAAAAAAAAAAAATCTGAATTGAGAAGTAGCATATCTGCCAACCTTCCGTTCATCCCCCCCCCCCCCCCCACACACACACAAGTTAAACAAATATATTTGGAGCAAGGAAAGTTATCTAAATAAAAATGTGTCTCAATTGTAGCATGTAGAACGAATTTATTTTGTTTAACTAACATTTCTGATTTAAACTACGTTTATTTAATTTGAAAGAAGAAAAAAAAAAGGTTGGCAGCTATGTATTTGCATGAAAAACGATAAAGTTCTTTGAATTTTTACTTTGTTTAAATATTAAAGTAAATAACAGATATTTTAGTTACTTTCAAAATAAAAGAAAATTTTCAAATTTGTATACATATATAAAAATTTTCAACAATTCTAAAAGCAAATTATTAGACATTTTTGGATTAAATATATAATTTTATAACTGATGCTCTGAATTTAATGAATGCAAAAAATTAGAAAATTACCTATAAACAGTTCAAATATTCTTTTAACAATTGAAGAGCTGAGTGGATGAACATGTTAAGTGATATGGCTAAGATGCTTTACCCACACACACTGATTTATCAGTTAAAAAGAGGAAACAAAAAAAAAATCACCAAACTTTGGGAATGTTTTCTTCTATGGTAATCTGTCTATTATACTGGAACTGAGTTATTGCTGTTGAAATTTGATTTTGCAACCCTTACTTGCATGGCTCTGGAAAGAGGATAACTTAATTTATTGCGAATGCATTTATTATGTCACTGATGAGGAGATATCGAAAATTACAGAATTCCAAAGCTTATCTCGAAGTAAACCAACTTCGACGCTTTAATTCGATCTTATACACTGTTAAAAATCTTCAGCTTTTCCTGAAGCTGACTCCACTTTTAGATAAAACGATTACTTGACTACATTATGGAGCATTCTCTTTGGTCAGAATAGAGATATTCTATAAAAGCGATGGAGTGACTAAGCAGCAAAAACTGCAGTTTTTTAACAGTGTAAAGTGCCCTTCTACATCGGCGATAGTTTTATGTCCCTTAAAACTCCACGTAAAAGAACTATTTACACTTTATAAATGCTTAAAAAAAATTTTTAAAAGCACTTCGCTCATATTTGTGCAAAATTATTTTTATTTTATGGTTTTTTTATTTACTATAATAGTTTATTTAAACAATTAGTAACGTATATTTAACATGAACACATTCCAAACATTTAAAATAAGGAGGGGGGGAATTTAGTTAGGTGTATCTTTTGTTAACCTAGAATCATTAAAAGAAACATTACAAACATATTTCTGTAAAGATTGGTTGGCTACCAAAAGTTGCTAGCTTAAAACAACAGAAGTGACACAAAACAGAAAACAAATAATATTGAAACAGAAAAATTAGATATTTTTTTATTATGATATCTTATGCAAAGATACTGGATGGAGAAATAAATAAGAATTTACCTGTCTAGCTTCTTCCCAGCAACTATTCCATTAACTATGTTGTCATGCTTTAAGATCTTTAAAACACTAATTTCCCGCAAAAAGCTTGCAGGCATCCCTAGAAAGAAAGATAAAGCTTGATATGTTCGTGTTGAATAATGGAAAGAATACCTTTCATAAAATAAAATATAAAATAATAATATTAATTTAACCAATTTTTAAGAGCATCAGTTTAGAACAAGTACTTTAAAAAATCCTTTAAAATTACGTAAGTCAGAGAGAGGTCATCAACCATGTACCTAAAGGAGCATTTTATGCACCTGTAGGCACATGGCGTATAAAAATTTTACTAATTTATATGCATAAAAACCTATTTGTACACATTTTATACAGATTCCTAGTGTATACGGCTCTGACCAAAATTAGATAATTTTTTAAAGAAAAAGCATGAAAGTAAAAAAATGACAGCCTATACTTATAAAATAAAGTTTTTCTCTGCCTGTTTGTATGTGTGTTTGACTATGTGCGATGGCTAGCAAAATCTATAGGACGTACGAGGCTGAAAATTTTTGTGAGGCTAGCCCTATAATGTCTCCTGGTCCCAATGCACCTGAGATTCAGAATTTTAAAATTCAAATAATTAGTTGAGTTATTAATTAAAAATCATAACTCATTCTCATTAAAAACTCATCTCAGTCCTTGCATGAGGAGGAAAAGCACTGGTGCGAATGCAGAAGCCATATTTATGCATCAGTAGAAGAATAAGATAAAAGGAAGGATTTTTTTTGCAGTCGTCGTAGTGGTGGTGGTGTGGTGGGATTTTGTCATTGTTTATAACTTAACTAAAAATGGAAGACATATTAATTCTGAAAGATCTTACTCTTACGTCTAAATGCCACAATCAATTAAAAATATATATATATTGCATTTAAGCAGGTGAAAAATAATTTTCAAAAAAGGGTCGTTTTAATGAAAAAAGTTTTTCTCCTTTATTGCACTGCCTCTCAAGAGGTATCGACAAACCAAAAGTATACTCTTAAGGGTGCTTATCACTTACAATCCCGTTTTCCGTTCTCCATGTAAACCTATGGGAATATTTTTTCTCACTTTTCTAAGGATATCTCATGAAAAAATTAAGATTTTCGAATTTTGTTTTCTGTATGCAATTCTTAAAACTTGTCACTTTTCATCCTAGTTTTCATTTTATATTAAAAATAATTTTAAATATTTGATTTTACGTGAAATACTCGGAGCATGACCAAAATAATTTCTACCTCTCATTAAACTGTAAATTCTGGCAGTTCTGTTTGGTCGTTTGGAAATTTAAAAAAATACGAAAAAATGTCCAGTTTCTAATTTATCCATTGATATAAAAATATTTCATTGAAATTAATTAGGGAGGGAGCTATAATTAAAACAAAACGCATATATTTCTATTCTGATGATTTCAGTGTCTTCCCCCTTGATATAATCCATCACTCCATGGGGAGCGACACCCCGTTGCGTTTGCTCAGACTCCAGAGTAATAAAAGTTGGGTCGGGAGAATAGTTAGAGGGGATAGAAATAGGTAAGAGATATAGTAGTTTTCAAAGTCAATTTAGCCACGTTTAGGTTTTGCTTTCCTCAGAAAATTTTGAAGGGACTCGAAATTGAGAAAACATGACTCGAAACTGAGAAAACAGGAGGCCCCAAATGTTATATTAAATTAATTCCATTCAAAAATTGTATATATGTGTGTGTGTGTATTTATAAGAGTTTCATGAAAATGTCTTTCATAACACATTAATTTTTCATGTACATAATACACCAGTAGTTTAAACCACATGATCACAATTCTTCAGTTTGTCCATTATTTTAGATGTATGTTTATTTTACATATTGAATTTGACTTGTATGCACAACATAAAATACTAGTAACTTAAACTACTGCTAAAATTGAAAGAAGTATTTCAAAATATTGATATTTTATATTGAGCATACATGCTGAATTCAACATTTTTATGTCAATACTATGCAAAATTATTTTTCCATATTTTTCTTGATTGCGTGCAATTTTCCTGTTCATAGTATATATAAGAGAACATAAAAAGTTGTTTTATTAGCTATATGTGTTTAATTTTAATTTAACCTTCTGGATACGGCTCGGTAAGACGTCTTACCGCGAGAAATATATCCCTTCAGTACGGCGCTGGTAAAACTCCTTACCAAGGCATCCGACCCCCTTTCTTGAGGAAATGTCATTACTCAGTTGTCAGTTTCTACCTCTCCCCGTGAAAATTTCCCTCCCACATTATCCGGAGAGGTAAGTTTTTACAGTTGGCGAATCACGGCGGAAAAAATGTTAAGTATTTGGCGATAGCTTCTTCTGACATGTCAATAGATTATCAATACATTTGATGACAGGTAGGGAAGCATTTTTTTAGATGAAATTTTATAATCTCGAAATGTCATTTATTATTGCTCCCAGGGTTCAAACAGCTCTTTAAGGGCTAAACTGGTTCCCTCGGAGTCCTGATTAAAAAAAAAAAAAAAAAAAAATAGAATAAATAGACACATACTGAAACTTTTTTTTTGTTCTTTAACATTATTATTTTAAAATATTATAGTACAATGAAATGTAGACTATATGCCCCCCCCCCCCTTCAAAAATATCCACCATATTTTAATTTTTATAGCTTTAATGAAATATTGCCCTCTCCGCACAAAATTTTTTCTTCTTCTCGCCTCACACCTTCAATACAAAAAGTTTAAGATATGGAGAACTCTTTAAAAATTCTGCTGATCAATTTAAATAATCAATCACCTAAATTACAAACCCCTGTCCTCCAAAATTTAAGTTTCCCCCATCATAAAAAGTTTAACATATTTAAAACTCTCTGTATTAAAAAAATCTTCTGTGCTAAGTGGGACTTTTTAGTAACAATAAATAAGCAATCGGCTATCAAAAACAAAGCAAAAGAAAAAATACCCCAAAATATCCTGACCCCCCCGCCACCACAATTATACAAAACTTTAAAACTATGTGTTTCCCACATTTATTGTCATCTAATAACAATAATTAAATATTAAGTCAGTTAAAATACTTCCAAACTCCCCCCCCCCCCCCAAAACAATTCCCCCTTTTTTGCAGTTTGACAGTTTTAGAGTGCGTCATGCCATTTTCTTACTGCACAATCCTGTGTGTCGAACGTGTCGCATCATTTTCTCAGTACTCTATGCCATATAATATTACTTCCAAATAATTTTTACTCCCAGAATAATAACGGAATTCTTATTTGAGTATGCCCCCCCCCCCCCTTTCCTATAAAATCGAGCAAATAAACCCTATAGATTCCATATTTCATAGGAACAATACATTTAAATAATGCATATCAATTTAAAATATTTTTATGTATCTCTATAAAACCGAATTATAACACTCTATATTAAATAGAAAATATACTATAGTAAACCTCACTATAGTATTTTTTGTTTCCAAATTTATCAAATATTTAGAAACTATGTAATCGAAAGAGATTTTTTTTTCGTTAAAGGAAAAATACTGACAAAGCGGACATTTTTAACGGGATTTCCAAATATGATAGCTCAGGAAAGAAAACAAAAACTGCCGCCATGAGACAACAATTGCTTAAAACTCAAGATGAAATTCATTTATCGAAAAGTATTACAAAAAATCTATTTGATTTCAAATCACTTAAATCAGCATGTCTGTGAGTATCATGTTTTTATGTGTAAAAAATTCATACCGAAAGTGGAACTGCCAGCGATAATCACTCATAAACTTACTGTAACCAAATTCTTTTGTATGTGTGCATGCGTGTTTGCGTGTGCAGTAAAAAATGTAAAAATAAAAGCTATGCAGTCTATATTCCACAAGACTGCAGTTCATTTCAAAATCAATTTCTGTTCATTTTCATAGATTCACATTTTTTGAAAAATAAACAAAAAAAAAAAAAAAAAAAAAA
Organism: Maratus speciosus; assembly: GCA_963932465.1. NCBI lineage: Eukaryota > Metazoa > Arthropoda > Arachnida > Araneae > Salticidae > Maratus > Maratus speciosus. The sequence goes on along the minus strand of OZ010787.1, from coordinate 558,751,377 downwards.
AAAAAAAAAAAAAAAAAAAACAAAAAAAAAAAAAAAAAGCAATGATTTTTTCCCTTATAATGTAGCAGACTTTTTTTGTGTGTGTGTGCGTGTGTATATGAATTTATTCATTGAAACACAAATTTTAGTTCGTACATACTAAGATATAGTTGAGATAGAATATGATTTAAATAAAATAAAATTTGTAAAAAATACCTGCCCATAGGCCATAATGCTTTTTGTTTTGCTTCTTTTCATAGACCTGAATAGGAGGTTTAGAATTTATTACACATCGTGTAATGTGCTAAAATAATGATGTTTTAAAGCTATTCTGATATTCACACTGACACTTTTTTGTTTTGAAATGTAGCAAATGGTCTTATTTTGAAACGATGTAATCGAATGCGTTCTTTTTTCGTCTTTCGGTAAAGGTAATAAGTTTTTTAGAAAATTGCTGTTAAAGTTAGCGTTTTTAACTGAATTTAAACCTACGATAGCGCAAGAAAGAAAAAGCCTACCATCATAAGACAACAATTGCTTATGACTGAAGATGTAATTAATTTACCGTAAAGTATTTAAAAAAAGAAAAAGAAAAAAAAAAGCTATTTGATTGCAAATCACTTTCATCAGTATGCCGGTAAGTATCAAGCTTTTATGTTTAAAACTTGCGACAGAAACAGGAGTTGTCGACAACAATCATTCATAAGCTTAATGTAACTAAATCTTTTTTTTTTCCGCTGTGTGTCTGTAAAAATGGTAAAAATAAATGCTATGCAGCCCATATACTCCAAGACATTAGTACACTTGATATCAATTTCAGTTCGTTTTCAAAGATTGTAACTTTGTTTTTATGTTTTTTTTTTCCTTATAATGTAACATAATTCTTTTTATTTTATTTTATTTTATTTTTCTTTTGTGTATGAACTTATTTATTCACAAACAAATTTTAGTTAGTACATACTGAGATATAGTTAAGCTGCTATACAATTTAGTTAAAGCAAAATTTGTATGCAATACATGTCCATAGTCAGTAATGTTTACCCCCCCCCCCCTCCCTTTGAAAACCCTGAATAGGAGCTTTAGAATTAACTACACACCATCTAATCAGCTTTAAAAAAAATATTTCAGGGTTTAATATTATATATATCATATTTGATTGTGTTTATAAGTATATTATTATTATTGTTATTATCATTATTTTATATAAAATGTTAAAATTATGTACTTATATTTCATTTTATTTGATTTGTCAAATCCCCGATAAATTTGTAATGCCAGTTCATCAGTTTTACTGACTGTACTTAAGAATGATGATCAGGAAAATTATTAAAATAGTACTTCCTAATGATTCATATGTACTATATCATTCCCCGCAGTCTATTTAAATATAAAAATTAAAGCGACCCAAAATGGGGATAACTGGCGCAAGTAACAACCTGCTCAATACTTCCGAGAGTTATACAGCAACCCTGGATCCCAACCCTTCTCCCCGCTTTCAGACAAAGGTTTCCGAAGAAATGGTCACTCCAATGTGGGGGGGTAAAAAATTCCACGATATTGCCGTACTTAGAGACTGCGATTTTTAACTTCTATAGCCGGCAATAGGAGGTTAAACCTTTTATGGCCATATGTGAACTCAAATAAGCCACTCTTTGGAGTAATATGAAGCTGTGCTTTCGATAGCTTCAGAGATTGGGCCCTGATTAGAAGTGCATTTAATTTTCAGGAATCATAATTTTATAACTAAAATTTCTTTCCATGCTTTTAAATTGATTATTTTAAATTTTTATGTAGTTCATTTCAATAATTTTCCAATAAGTTCTATTATAGTTTTTCATAATTGTTCACGTTTTAAATTCTTATATTCAATTTTAGATTGTATTTATATTAGCTATGTAGCTAAGTTATTATAACGGAAAAATACATCAAATTGCATTTAACAATAAAAAAAAATCTTAATTCTCATTACTCTTATTTTTAGAGTAATAATTTTAATTTAAACCGTTTATGTTTTTTTTCACAAAATATTTTTTTAAAAGGTGAATTAAAGTTTTTCACCTATGTCAAAATATTCATTTACGGTTAGTATTCGTTTCTTTAAATATAAATCAAAGAGTTTCAAGGATTAAAAAAAAAAAAAAAAAAAAAAGTATATGTATTTAAATACCTATAAACTATTGAATTATAATAGGCCTTTTTTTAACCCTTTCGAGATGGAATCCCTTGCACAAATTTTATTTGGATGGCACCGCTTTTTTTAAATCGTTCCCTTTACTTGTAAAATACCAAACAAAACTGTAATTAAAAAAGACAAAAAAATAATTTATTAATGGTTCAAAAAACAGAATCCACATGAATCTTTTGACGATGCATATATGCTCACCCGTCCCGAAAGGGTTAGTATAGAGTATCAATTTCTTAAATACAGTATTTACACATTCAAATGGCGAGGGGTTTCGGCATGTGGCAGTAGATTTTTAGAAAATTATATACAATTAGTTATTCCAAAATAATATAGTACCGTATTTTATGGAAGAAACGCCGCGGCGTTTACGAGTTTAAAAGTTAATTTTTTTCCAAGTGCGGCGTTTACGATTTTTCTTAAATACCAACTGAGTTTCCTTAATTTAAAAATTCATAAAAATATTTAAAATCTAATTTGAATATTTTAAATAAAACTTCAGACATCTTAAGATATTAAAAACGAGGCATCCTAATACACTGCTAAGAAAACTTTGATTAAAGTTAGGTCAATGTGAGGCTGTCGACAAAAGTAGCGTTCCGATGGATGCGACGTTTACAACGGGTGCGGCGATTACGATATTTTTAAGCTTATTCAGGCCAATTTGAGGAGTGCGGCGTTTACGACGGGTGCGGCGTTTCTTCCATAAAATACGGTATTTCAAACTCAGTGTGCAGGAAGGGAGGTAATGATAGAGTAGAAAAATAAATAAATAAATAAAAATGAGGAGTGAAAAGTTTTAAGAGTGTTTTTGTCTGAATTAAATTTCAACTTTTATATTACGTGCATAAAAATGTATATGTAATATACAGGGCTGTACAAAAGAATTCAAGTACGTTTCTGCCTATTGGTAGTGAATTTTTAACTGTGTTATGTGTTTTCTTATTATACTAAATTTTAGCAGACTGTGTAGAATATGTACAAATATATAGATCATATACAGAGCTGCAGAGACGAATTAAAGTACCTTTTCGACTGTGGACGGTAATTACTGATATCCGATTTTCAAATGCGCTATTTCTAAAATATTTTCTTTGGTATCTTATTTACATTATTAAACGGCGAAGTCTTGATAAAGCATTTTGGAAGTGTTTGAAAGTGTTTTATAATCTATGCTTGGTGCATGATTTTTCTTTCTTATTATTTAATTTTTTTTTTTAGTATTAAAATTATACTCAGATATTTATTTTTTAATTGAATATATATATATAAAGTGTGTGTGATTTAAAGAAATAAATTATGATTAATTATTATGTATTCACTGACCCGCCAGTTGTTGCCTTGAGCCGTGATAATTATTTCAAACATGCCAAAATCAGTGTTGAAGGATTTTATATTTTAAAATGAAAATCTTTACAAACGATCATCATGTTGGAGGACCCAGTGCCTTCGGCTGCGTACATGGGAGGTGCTATACAGCTCGCCGATAGTCAGCACACTGTATATGCTGCGTCAGGCTATCACAGTCAACTTTTTTCTTTTTTGTTTCCTTTTTGAGCATTTTAAAATTTTATGAAAGATGCAATATGTATGATTAAGTTATCTACTTATGTAAATAAGAAAAAAATGTAATTTTTATGTATAATCAAAATGTATATGATATATGTAGATTTTTTCAATGAGTTTATTTTTTCAATGAGTTTAGTGTTCAAAGCAAACATTTTTCATCTGTTACGCTCCATATATTTCCTTCTATATTTTGTTTCTTTTATTTTTCTATCTGAAATTTTGCTGTTATATCATCGAGAAGTAAAAAAAAATACGTAAATATCTTAGGGGCTGTACATATATAACGATATCACTTTAGAGGGAGGGGGACTCTGGCATTTGATATCGTAATGTATCTGTAGGAGGAGGTGTCTTTTGATAATCTTTATCATTTATTATCTAAGCATTTTTTTTTTCATCAAAATAGTCTTTTAACTTTTTGCTTAGTCTGCTATCTATTTTTATGAAAGTACAAAGTTGTTACTAAAACCATTAAATAATTATAAAATAATTTTATTCCAAAATATGGAATATCCCAACGTTTGGCATTCCTATTCTTCTGCCATATGAGCATAGAATGCGTTGTTAGAGTAACCAGGTTCGAAATTATACTTGTTTTTTAACTCGTAAAAAAATGGGAAGAATATTGGCCACCTATTTTGTTGATAAGAACTTATTTCTGCTTACTCTTTTCCCATACAGGGGGCAAGTGCAGGAAAATGCATTATGCAACAAAAAGCTATTATTAAACACTTTTATATAATATTTCCTTAAAATGTTTTTTGGTATAAAGCTATTTCATGTTTAATAGTATTTTATTGACTTTTCTTCATTAAAATCAGTAAAATATGTGAATAATAAATGTATAATATCGCTGCAAACGTATGAAAGCTCGGAGCCAAGCACAAAGTCCATTATGGACGGAAGAGCGTCAAAAGTTACTAACAGCGTCAAATTTTTTGCGCAGTATGCAATAAATTACCACATACAAGCTGCAAAAGTATCATAAAACGGACTTTATATTCCAATATAAATACGCGGGGAATGCAGTATGGTAAAATGCATGAAAGAGATGCAAAAGCAAACATTGAAACATCAGAAAACATCAAAATATTAGAATGCGGATTATTTGTCGATGAAGAACTTCATTTTTTAGGTGCAACACCAGATGGTATTATCGAAAACAGTGATTGCAGAAATAAAATGTCCATTATCGTGTGAAAATTTATATCCCAATGAGGCTATTCTAAAGTGAAATTCACCTTTTGGAAAATTAATAAAGATAGAACAGCGGTCACAGAAGTAAATAAGAAACACCAGTATTTTTTTCAGATACAAGGACAGTTACATATAACAAAAAAAAAATGCATTGTCTTTTCGTGTTTTGGACCCCGAAGGGTATGAAAATAGAAAAAATCGAAAGGGATGACGAATTTTGGAAAAAAGAAATGGAGAATAAACTTAAAGACTTTTATTTTAGCTGTCTTTTGCCAGAACTAATAGATCCCCACTACACGAGAACCATGCCAATAAGAGAATCAAAATGCATTTTAGATGCAATGGAAGCATATAAAAAGAAGAAAAAGAAATTCGAAGAAATATAAAAAAAAAAGTGGCTATTCCAAATTCAATTATACATGGTTCCACTCTCAACGATGTCCAATGGCTGATTCCTAAACCGTTAGTCATAAACATATAGTTCCAATTACAAAAATGTTTTAAATGATGTAAAGAAGCAAGCGATCTGGGTCAATAAAAATATTTCTTAAAATATTTCGAAATATATATACGTTCTATAAGTGATATTTAGTAAAAACTTCCTGTTACACTAAAAATAAAGTCACAATAACTCATGAAACTCAACAAAAATATGTGTTCATCTAACACTGAAATTGACCGAGTTATGAAACTTTGAAATTCATGACTTTTATGCTATTATGATTTGTAAAAAATCTTTACGTGGTGGTAAAAAAGGGAGAGTCAATTCCGGTTTCTTCACTACAAAATACATACAGTCAATTATCAAAAGCTAAGGAACATAACACAACTCAAATTTTGCAACCTAATAGCATTTTATAATATGTATAATTTTGTAAAGAAATGAAGCTGTTGCTGTTCATAATCTTATTTAACAAAAATTCAGTTATTTTTCCCCTTTTATTTGTTTAGTACAAATTGTATATTTTGCATTAATATGTCTGAATGATTATAGATTTCAAATTTATATTGCAATTTTACTCAACTATTTTTTTTAATACAGCTGACGATATTTCTACTAAATTTGTGAATGACCGCTATTTCGCAGCAAAAAATATGCTCCAACTTTAAACAGATATTCGGTCAGTTTTAATCGTGGAATAATGGCTTTTTTTTTTTTTTTTTTTTTTTTTTTTTTTTTGTCCTACTTGTCAGTGTAATATTGGAAAATTTTACTAAATATTACTTATAGGACGCGGGACATGAGACAGTATAAAAAATAAAATTTCATATTTGAAAAAAAAAATCTTTTTATTGACCGAAATTGCTTTTAAAATACTTCTTTACTTCATTTAAAACATTTTTGTAATTGGAACTATATGTCTATGACTAACGGTTTAGGAATCAGCCATTGGACACCGTTGAGAGTGAACAACCTGTATACGCTGCGTCACGCTATCACAGTCAACTTTTTCTTTTTGGTTTCCTTTTTGAGCATTTTAAACACACACACATATTTTACAATCACATAATTTAAAAAATGAATATTAATTGAAAATTTAAATATGCAGCGCAAACATATTATGTTTCTTGTTTTCACTTTCAGTTAATATTATTATGGATATTTTTGGTGGAAGTAAGTCGAGGGATGGGTGGGAACTCAGCATGCACATACACATTTTCATTCACTGATTTTTTTTGTCTCACTTGTACAATGTATTAATATTATACTCTGGCATTTTGTTTTTGTGAATCATATATATGTTGCTGCAACTTTATTGCATTTATGTTGAATATTGTATCCTTTAATTAAATAGATGACAATGCCAGAATTAACTGAAAATTAATTATATGTATTGAGCTTAGCAATTTTGGATATTTGTTAATTATGTTAATTTTATTAAAAAATGATCAGAAAAAGAAAAAAGAAATTGTTAAAATGTGTGGAAGATATCTGTGAACCTTCCTAATGTATGAGAAAACTACTATGGTATATTTTGGGTAATTAATGTTTTTTAAATAATTTTCAGTGCTAAGTTTTAATCTACATAAAGGAAAAAAAATGTGCTTTATTTAAATACTCTGTAAGAAAAAAGAAAGTTCGAGTAATATTTACATTCGGGTGTAACTATATAAATACAGAAAATATAGTTAGTTTCTTTGTTTAATATAACAAAATTCTTATAAACTCAAGGCAGGGTTAACAAAGTTTTGGGGGAAAATATAAAAATAATAATTTTTTGAGGAAGCATTCTACATCTTTAATTAAAATTTACAATCACATAATTTAAAAAAACTAATATTATTTGAAAATTTAAATATCCAGAGCAAACATATTATGTTTTTACTTTCCTTTCAGTTAATATTGTTAGATATTTTTGGTGGGAGCAAGGTTGAGTAGGAGAGGGGGGGGGGGGTACTTAGCATGCGCAATACTAATATTCATTTAATGATTTTTTTCCCTCATATCTATACATATTAATATTATACTTTGATATTTTGTCTTTGTGAATCGTATATACATTGATGTATGTTGTATCTATATTTAATATTGTATCCTTTGATTGAATAGAGAATTAAGGAAGATATCGTTACATGTATTGAATTTCGCAATTTTCAATATTCTTTAATAATGTTAATTTTATTAAAAGATGATCAAAATTAAATGAAATAACTTTCAAAATTCGAATTTATGGCCGTTAATTTGAGTTATTGGAAATCTTATATTATGCTTTTGTCAAATAAAGCTGTATTAAAAAACACTACTTGGAGTATTTTTTGTATAATTTATGTTCATTTTGCACTGTAGTTTAATTTCATTATATAAATACTTAAATACGTGCCAATATATTGGATAACTTCAGTAATCGGAGATATTTTGATAAAATTCTCTTACAAACTTTTATTTTTTTTCGCTTTTAGGTGGAGAGGGGGGGGGGTTACTACATTGAGAATTCAGCTTCTTTGTCTTACCCAGTTAGAAATACCGATGGCTGTATCTATTATCGTTTATAAAAATAGGTCCAAAATCACAACGAAACATCGAATTTTAAAGTGTTCAATAAATTTGTGAAATATTTTTAAATATATCATATTGAAGAATGAATGTGTAACTCAGACTAAAATCTTCACTCTGTCCATATTTTCTTTATCTGATGATTTATAATAATATTTTTATCTATAAACAAACATTTAAAAAAAAAATACATATTACAGTAATTAATCAGTATTACATCAATTGTGCTTTGATTTTTCAGTAGTAAATTAATGTTGCTTTACATAAACAAAGGAAAAAAACACAAACACTGAATATTACGTAATTAAATTATGAAAACGAGTTATATACAAGTTGATTTAATAATTATTTGTTTAAAATTTAGGATGGTTAAATTTGAAGGTAAACATGAACATATAATAAACATAATATAAAGTAAGGTGAAACATCAAAATCATTTTAGACAGGAGAATTACATTGAATCAATTTTTATTGTCATATTTAAATTTTTATCAAACCTTTTCTAAAATTTAGGCATTTATAAAAGTCGAAATTATTCAATTGAAACTTATTCCTTGATGGAATTCCCGGTTGCGTTGCTGTAATAATAATAATAATAACAGTAAAATTGTTCAATGTGATCTCGTGTATTTTAAAAAGTGCAAAAGAAATTGTAGTATTTCCCTACTAACAAAAATAGCTGCTATGGGAGAACTTTCCGCTCCTACTGGCTCGTAAATATTGTCAAAAGATAGCCGATAATATCTCCTGGACTTCACGCCTCTCTGACAGCTCGTAGGGGGGGAAGGAACAGTCTACTATATGAGCTGAACGCGATATTTTCCGCCAGTGACCAGCGCCCTTAAAGAAGAAACATTCTTCTAATTGACAGTGTAATCGGTTTTTAAAAAATATGATTTTTAGTAACTTCAAGTACACCAGCAAACTCAAGTTACTTTGTGCCCCACAGAGACGATATTAAAAAGAATTTCTAATAAAACTAACTGTAAATTAACTTGGAATTTTATATGATCATATCATCAATACAATGCAAATCTTTCTAATGTGAAATTATTTTTTATTGGCGCAGTTTCTTTTTTTCTTTAGCAAAATCTGGAATGTTAAATAACTTGAAAACAATTTTGCATTCAACTCTTTAACAGTTCTGCATTCTAGTGAAAAATATGCATATAACTTACAATTTTTTTAAAAATTAGAATGAATTTCTTTTCTATCTATAATAAAATAAATATCTGAAAAAAAATTATATCTATAAAATATCCAAAGTTACCATTTTTCAGCATATCAGAAGGAAAAGATGAATTTTTTCAGAGCAAATATTTGTCCATTTCTTTTATCTCGGCATTTATCTAAAATATTATTGTAATTTTTAAAAAACAAACAAAATTATAATAACACAAAGATTAAAAAAAAAAACTACATAGTATAAAAGCCAATTGTTTTATGTCAGCCTAAAAAAGTAAAAAGGAATATATATATTTAGCAAGCATTATAAAATGGGCATATTTCTTTTTAAATTTATGAACAGCAAACAGCCAGTTTTTAGCTTTATTTTTTTTTTTTTAATTCTACAATAGAATTTAAACATTTTATAATAAGTAATAGACAGATTCTAATTTTAAGGGTTATTTTTCCTACATAACTTCAAATTCCTAAAATGGAAAAGAATAAGCTTATTACATTCTTATTCTTTCTCTTATAATCTTAATTTAAAAAATAGCCGATATAATTACCTCCTTTTCATCTAACTTTATTTTCAATATCGAATTTTCCTTAAGAACAAGCTTAATCCTTTTTTATAACTTTTACTTCCTGAAATATAAAGTTTTTTTTTTATTTTTAAAAGAAAAAGATACACAAACAAATAAAAACTTACAGAAATAGGAAAGCTTTCATTCAAAATTTGGTGGAAAATTAATTATTAATGTTCGTTGTTGCATTGCAATGTATAAATTACACTGATAAATTCAATTTTAAATTAATCCAGTTTATCATAAGTTTATTTGAAAAACTAAATCAAAGTGTGCAATATGATTTTAGTTTATTGTTTACAGTTTGTATACAATGAACCAGATATATTTCAAGATCATGAAATAGTCTGTCTAAAATCTTCAGGTTGTCCTCAATTTTTTTTTTTTTCAGGTCAGGACGAATAATTTTCTTTTTTACAGGTCAGGACAACTAATTTTCTTTCTGCGAGTTGGGTTCACCCTTAAATAATTTTTGTTTTAATTTGTTTTAATACCAATATTATAAATCAAAAGCATGTCCTTGATTAATGCCGATGTCATTGACAGCGACAACAACTGATGAATAAATTTAGTTTTTACTGTAACTGTACTTTTTTTTAACTTCTAAACACACAGAATTTTTACACAGTGAAAAAAAAATAAATACTGCAATTTGTTTAAAATTGTATCTCAATTTATTGATCTTTATTATCAACTTTTTAATCTATACACGTTGTTTGCTGCTATTTAAAGGAAATATCAAGTGTCTTAATTCTATACATGGACATTGCCATAAGGCCAGATGAAGTGAACATTCATTTTTTTTTCAAAGATGGTTTTTTCAATATCGTTTTTTATCTTTATGAATTCGTCATCTACTATTTTGAAATCTTCTTCTACTTCCAACTAATGATATTTACTTAAGATGCTGTTTCTGAATCAACCCAATGTGAGTATGTTATCTTTATATTATCTTATCAATTGAACTGTTTACTGTATGCTGCCATATATCCTTATGATACTGAATGCTTGAATTGTCATTGTTCACAAACTTCTACTTAATTTACTTTGAGTTTAAGTTATTTATGTACTTATTTATACAGCAAAATACTAGCTACTTTACAAATTTCCCAAGCCAACTTTTCGAGTGGGAGTAAATTGTGAAGATTGTTTAAGATTAAGAATTAAACTCCTCATTTTTATAATTAAATTGTTTAAATTTTAATGAGTAACTTAGTATTCATTCTAGAAAGAAAAGCAGCAGTCAAGAGAAAATGTGTTCTGTAAAAAGAATAAAATGCATTTTTGAAGCATAATTAAAAAACTGACATTTTAGCTTCTAAAGAAATTAAATTCTATAACTTTCAAGTATGAATTTAAAAATACTGTGGTATGAGGAAAATTTTTACAAGAAATTTCTGGATACGGTTAAGTTTAATTTCTCTACCTTCCTTTAAAAAAAAATGCAAGGTGCATTTTATCAACTTTAAAAAGAACAGAGTGCCGTGTTCTTAAAAAAACAGCCTAGAAGCTTAATTACAGAGATAAAACTGTAAATAAGAAACTTAATTAGCTAGTAGCATAAATAACAAGATAAATATCATGGCAATTCTTTTTTCATTTCTACATAAAATGATTAAAAAATAAATAAAAAAAATAGATGTTTGAAATTATTTTTTTGTAATTCATTGAAGTATATTTCCAAAGATTCCATTGTCGCACATTAATACAAATCGAGAATGATGTACTGGTCACCCATCTGTTTAACACGTTTGTCACTTATGTTTATCATAAACCATTTTGCTGTCTCACTCCCACCACGTACTATTCATAGTATATGTCTTTTCATTGAGTATTATTTTGCTTAAAAATTAATTCTGTTGCTCATGTAGATGGTAGTATATCTATGCATTTCTTACTGTGACTTCATTTATGTTTTAGTATTCAGTTATAAGAATTAAAATCTCTTGGCACGGTGGCGAATTTTTTCTTTAAACATGTATTTATTGCTTCAATTTAAAATATAGGTTACTTTACTGAATGAATCATGTAACAAAACGCAAAAAATATTAACAATTCACAGCATTAGATCTGTTCAATCCTGTTGTAATAAGATATTGTCCAAACTTCTCCAAAAAATCTTCCAGAGCCTACTGTCATATGAATTTAATAATACACAAAATAATTACATTAGTTAGATTTCAGACAATGACATATCTTTTAAATTTCAGCAAATCTATTCAGATAGAGCTATTAACACTATTAACATAAAAGTAATTTTCTTCTCAAAACTGAAAACAAATTGGGCCAGAAAGAGTAAGAATTAACAATATTTGCACAAGGTCAATGCTTTAAAAAAAAAAAAAACTTAAATGCAAAAATAAATATTAACAAGTTAAATAGTCACTGTATATTTTAAATGGTTTCCTCAAAACCCTTTTTTGCACATTTTTATAAAAACAAGATGAAAACTGTTTGGGCTAAAAATAGAAAAAAAAATACTCAACTTATTATATATTTATTTTTGTGTCTGTAAGTAAAAAAAAAAAAAAAAAAATCTGAATTGAGAAGTAGCATATCTGCCAACTTTCCGTTCATCCCCCCCCCCCCCCACACACACACACACAAGTTAAACAAATATATTTGGAGCAAGGAAAGTTATTTAAATAAAAATCTGTCTCAATTGTAGCATGTAGAACAAATTTATTTTGTTTAACTAACATTTCTGATTTAAAATACGTTTATTTAATTTGAAAGAAGAAAAAAAAGGTTGGCAGCTATGTATTTGCATGAAAAATGATAAAGTTCTTTGAATTTTTACTTTGTTTAAATATTAAAGTAAATAACAGATATTTTAGTTACTTTCAAAATAAAAGAAAATTTTCAAATTTGTATACATATATAAAAATTTTCAACAATTCTAAAAGCAAATTATTAGACATTTTTGGATTAAATATATAATTTTATAACTGATGCTCTGAATTTAATGAATGCAAAAAATTAGAAAATTACCTATAAACAGTTCAAATATTCTTTCAACAATTGAAGAGCTGAGTGGATGAACATGTTAAGTGATATGGCTAAGATGCTTTACCCACACACACTGATTTATCAGTTAAAAAGAGGAAACAAAAAAAAAATCACCAAACTTTGGGAATGTTTTCTTCTATGGTAATCTGTCTATTATACTGGAACTGAGTTATTGCTGTTGAAATTTGATTTTGCAACCCTTACTTGCATGGCTCTGGAAAGAGGATAACTTAATTTATTGCGAATGCATTTATTATGTCACTGATGAGGAGATATCGAAAATTACAGAATTCCAAAGCTTATCTTGAAGTAAACCAACTTCGACGCTTCAATTCGATCTTATACACTGTTAAAAATCTTCAGCTTTTCCTGAAGCTGACTCCACTTTTAGATAAAACGATTACTTGACTACATTATGGAGCATTCTCTTTGGTCAGAATAGAGATATTCTATAAAAGCGATGGAGTGACTAAGCAGCAAAAACTGCAGTTTTTTAACAGTGTAAAGTGCCCTTCTACATCGGCGATAGTTTTATGTCCCTTAAAACTCCACGTAAAAGAACTATTTACACTTTATAAATGCTTAAAAAAAATTTTTTTAAAGCACTTCGCTCATATTTGTGCAAAATTATTTTTATTTTATGGTTTTTTTATTTACTAATATAGTTTATTTAAACAAATCATAACGTATATTTAACATGAACACATTCCAAACATTTAAAATAAGGAGGGGGGGAATTTAGTTAGGTGTATCTTTTGTTAACCTAGAATCATTAAAAGAAACATTACAAACATATTTCTGTAAAGATTGGTTGGCTACCAAAAGTTGCTAGCTTAAAACAACAGAAGTGACACAAAACAGAAAACAAATAATATTGAAACAGAAAAATTAGATATTTTTTTTATTATGATATCTTATGCAAAGATACTGGATGGAGAAATAAATAAGAATTTACCTGTCTAGCTTCTTCCCAGCAACTATTCCATTAACTATGTTGTCATGCTTTAAGATCTTTAAAACACTAATTTCCCGCAAAAAGCTTGCAGGCATCCCTAGAAAGAAAGATAAAGCTTGATATGTTCATGTTGAATAATGGAAAGAATTCCTTTCATAAAATAAAATATAAAATAATAATATTAATTTAACCAATTTTTAAGAGCATCAGTTTAGAACAAGTACTTTAAAAAATCCTTTAAAATTACGTAAGTCAGAGAGAGGTCATCAACCATGTACCTAAAGGAGCATTTTATGCACCTGTAGGCACATGGCATATAAAAATTTTACTAATTTATATGCATAAAAACCTATTTGTACACATTTTATACAGATTCCTAGTGTATCTGTAAAATGAGATAATTTTTTAAAGAAAAAGCATGAAAGTAAAAAAATGACAGCCTATATTTATAAAATAAAGTTTTTCTGTGCCTGTTTGTATGTGTGTTTGACTATGTGCGATGGCTAGCAAAATCTATAGGACGTACGAGGCTGAAAATTTTTGTGAGGCTAGCCCTATAATGTCTCCTGGTCCCAATGCACCTGAGATTCAGAATTTTAAAATTCAAATAATTAGTTGAGTTATTAATTAAAAATCATAACTCATTCTCATTAAAAACTCATCTTAGTCCTTGCATGAGGAGGAAAAGCACTGGTGCGAACGCAGAAGCCATATTTATGCATCAGTAGAAGAATAAGATAAAAGGAAGGATTTTTTTGCAGTCGTCGTAGTGGTGGTGGTGTGGTGGGATTTTGTCATTGTTTATAACTTAACTAAAAATGGAAGACATATTAATTCTGAAAGATCTTACTCTTACGTCTAAAATGCCACAATCAATTAAATATATATATATATTGCATTTAAGCAGGTGAAAAATAATTTTCAAAAAAGGGTCGTTTTAATGAAAAAAGTTTTTCTCCTTTATTGCACTGCCTCTCAAGAGGTATCGACAAACCAAAAGTATACTCTTAAAGAAGAAACCTTCTTCTAATTGACAGTGTAATCGGTTTTTAAAAAATATGATTTTTAGTAACTTCAAGTACACCAGCAAACTCAAGTTACTTTGTGCCCCACAGAGACAATATTAAAAAGAATTTCTAATAAAACTAACTGTAAATTAACTTGGAATTTTATATGATCATATCATCAATACAATGCAAATCTTTCTAATGTGAAATTATTTTTTATTGGCGCAGTTTCTTTTTTTCTTTAGCAAAATCTGGAATGTTAAATAACTTGAAAACAATTTTGCATTCAACTCTTTAACAGTTCTGCATTCTAGTGAAAAATTTGCATATAACTTACAATTTTTTTTTAAATTAGAATGAATTTCTTTTCTATCTATAATAAAATAAATATCTGAAAAAAAATTATATCTATAAAATATCCAACGTTACCATTTTTCAGCATATCAGAAGGAAAAGATAAATTTTTTCAGAGCAAATATTTGTCCATTTCTTTTATCTCGGCATTTATCTAAAATATTATTGTAATTTTTAAAAAACAAACAAAATTATAATAACACAAAGATTAAAAAAAAAAAAAACTACATAGTATAAAAGCCAATTGTTTTATGTCAGCCTAAAAAAGTAAAAAGGAATATATATATTTAGCAAGCATTATAAAATGGGCATATTTCTCTTTAAATTTATGAACAGCAAATAGCCAGTTTTAAGCTTTTTTTTTTTTTTTAATTCTACAATAGAATTTAAACATTTTATAATAAGTAATAGACAGATTCTAATTTTAAGGGTTATTTTTCCTACATAACTTCAAATTCCTAAAATGGAAAAGAATAAGCTTATTACATTCTTATTCTTTCTCTTATAATCTTAATTTAAAAAATAGCTGATATAATTACCTCCTTTTCATCTAACTTCATTTTCAATATCGAATTTTCCTTAAGAACAAGCTTAATCCTTTTTTTATAACTTTTACTTCCTGAAATATAAAGTTTTTTTTTTTATTTTTAAAAGAAAAAGATACACAAACAAATAAAAACTTACAGAAATAGAAAAGCTTTCATTCAAAATTTGGTGGAAAATTAATTATTAATGTTCGTTGTTGCATTGCAATGTATAAATTACACTGATAAATTCAATTTTAAATTAATCCAGTTTATCATAAGTTTATTTGAAAAACTAAATCAAAGTGTGCAATATGATTTTAGTTTATTGTTTACAGTTTGTATACAATGAACCAGATATATTTCAAGATCATGAAATAGTCTGTCTAAAATCCTCAGGTTGTCCTCAATTTTTTTTTTTTTTTTTCAGGTCAGGACGAATAATTTTCTTTTTTACAGGTCAGGACAACTAATTTTCTTTCTGCGATTTGGGTTCACCCTTAAATAATTTTTGTTTTAATTTGTTTTAATACCAATATTATAAATCAAAAGCATGTCCTTGATTAATGCCGATGTCATTGACAGCGACAACAACTGATGAATAAATTTAGTTTTTACTGTAACTGTACTTTTTTTTAACTTCGAAACACACAGAATTTTTACACAGTGAAAAAAAAATAAATACTGCAATTTGTTTAAAATTGTATCTCAATTTATTGATCTTTATTATCAACTTTTTAATCTATACACGTTGTTTGCTGCTATTTAAAGGAAATATCAAGTGTCTTAATTCTATACATGGACATTGCCATAAGGCCAGATGAAGTGAACACTCATTTTTTTTTCAAAGATGGTTTTTTCAATATCGTTTTTTATCTTTATGAATTCGTCATCTACTATTTTGAAATCTTCTTCTACTTCCAACTAATGATATTTACTTAAGGCTCCTTTTCACTGACAATTTTTTTCCAACTTGAGCTCTCCATGTGAGAATTCTACCCCCCCCCCCTTTCTAAACACGCCTATGCTTTTCTACAGCTGTCAACGCAGTTAGGGTCAAGCGAGGGGTCAAACAAGGTGTCCAAGAAGGGGGAAAACTGCTTGAGGGCAGTCTTGGATGGAAAGAAATAGTAGGTGAGAGAGGTTCTTTTACAAAAAAAAAAAATAAATAAAAGCGAGCTTTCTTTCGAGTTTGTTGCAAAAGGACAAGATTCAGAAAAATAGTTTCACAGGTCGGACAGCCAAAGAGAGGTCCAGGGCTTGATATTCTTCCCTCCCCCCACCCCGCCCTCTTCTTATACCGTTATTAAAAAAAAAACTAAACATTTTCGAAGTCTTATAAAACATATGATTGATTATATAAGTACGCACTCACACATTTAGAAATAATCTTATCCTATTTTAAAAGTTCAAAATATTGATTATAAAGATTAGAAGGTTAAAATAGGCTTGAATTTTCAGCGATATGAAAATTCCCTAAAACAAAATTCGGGGTCACTAAAATCAGGAGTGTCAGTATCCAATTTGCCAAAAGCATAATCAGTCCGTAGATGAACCTGAATTCTTATGTCAAAATTAATTCCACTGTAAACAATTTAGATCTTTGTTGTTTTCCTATATTGGTCTTATAAATTCTCAACAAATCTTTTAGTTGTTTAGGTATTATATTAAGGTTAGACCGAAATAGGTATTTAAAACCGAAACAGAATTTTGGTAATCTTCCTATTTTTGGCCGAAAACGAAAATGTCTAAAAATTTTTTTGAGTAATTAATACATACATAAATATTCATAATTATTAATTATAAGTGAGGCCCAAGTTGACTTTCTGTGAATTTGACCAAAACTTTTTATTTTCTTACAAAATAAAATAAAATGTAATTAATTCGTCAACAACACAGAATTATTTTCGAATTATGCGAATTACATATAATTAGAAAATGTTTTAGGTATACATACCTCGATTTATCTTTTGTAATGATTTTTTTAAGGATCATCTGTTATACTAGAACTTTCTCAAAGAGTATTCAAAACACTTCTGTACTTTCTAAAAAATTTCTATTACTGGTGAGTCTGCATCTT
Organism: Maratus speciosus; assembly: GCA_963932465.1. NCBI lineage: Eukaryota > Metazoa > Arthropoda > Arachnida > Araneae > Salticidae > Maratus > Maratus speciosus. The sequence goes on along the minus strand of OZ010787.1, from coordinate 558,733,775 downwards.
TTAATGAGAACATGAAAGGCGTCTTCAAAATTTAGTTATATAGATATTACTTACATTGTAATTTGTACTCACGTCTTGAGTCAGTCATGACTGACAATTATAATCAGTGAAGTTTATAGAAATAAACAAAGCTTATCTCATTTAAGCCAATATAGCTCAAATCTCTGGGTAATGTCGACTTTCGGCCCAGCCGAATTTTTGGCAACATTTTCGCCAAAAACACATTTTCGGCGAAACTCTGATTTTGTGACAAAAACGAAATCTGTTTTTCTGTCGATCTCTAATTATTATTATTATTGTTATCATAAATATAAAATATAAAAATACTAGCAATATAAGCATATACCGTATTTTATGGAAGAAACGCCGCACTCCTCAAATTGGCCTGAATAAACTTAAAAATATCGTAATCGCCGCACCTGTTGTAAACGCCGCATCCGTCGGAGTGCTACTTTTGTCGACAGCAGGGCCGGGTTAAGCTTCTCTGGGGCCCGGGGCTACTGAAATTTTTGCCACCCCCCTTCCCTGCTACTGAAAATTCCCCCCCCCACACACACACACACAACTCCCCCCCCCCCTCAAACACAAACTTTAAAAATTGATTGTGTATATCGTTACTCAAACATTTTTTTTTTTTTTTTTTGGTATGTTTAATGGTGCTTTTAATTATTTTATTTAACCACATATATCCCAAATTATGAAAGAATGAAAAATCATCTTTTAAAGTATTTTTCTGATTTTTTAAAAATTCATTAGAAGATTTACACAATCAATAAATTTTAGAAGGATATTGCCAATTAAAATTAATGAATGAAATATTTATTTATAGGGATTTTGTAGAATATTTCTATCCCCTCTCAATTTTTTTATATAAAATTTTTTTTAAGTGTTTTTTAGAATTAGGAAATGTACAAATATAATGCCCTTACAATAGAAATATAAAAATATTTAAGAACTGGAAGCATCCACTTCCAACCTTCAGCCATCAAGAAAGCTAAACAGGTGCGAATGAAAGATAAATCATCCATTTAAAAACACTTTTTTTTAGGCATCATCTTTTGGAACAACATAAAGTAAAGTATTTGTAACTCATTGTAATTGCATTACTGCTAATCGATGTAGTAACCCTTTATGTCCCAAATTATGAATTCATGAAATTTTCATCTTCTAAAGCATTTTTCGTGAATTTTTTAAACTGCATTAGGAGATTTATACAATCATCTAATATATTTTTGAAGGATTTTGCCAATTAAAATTAATTAATTAAATTTGATATTAAAGGGATTTTGTGCAATATTTATAGCTCCACTCAAATCTTTTATTTAAAGTATTTTTTTTTTTAGTATTTTGTAGAATTAGAAAATGTACAAACATAATGTTTTTACAATAGAAATATTTCCGAAATGAAACTACCCCCCCCCCCCCCACCCCCTCAATCTTTCAACGTCAAGAAAACTCAAAAAATGCTAAGGCAAAAAAAATCCTCCTTTTAATTTTTTTTTTTTTTGTGAAACCAATAATGCTTTTGGAAGAAGATAAAGTAAAGTATCTATAACTCATTCTAAACTGTAATACTACTAATCGGTGTATTAAATGAATTTTATAGCAAGTTATTTTAATGATACATTAAAGTACCGTCGGGACATAAAGGGTTAAGAGCGATTCCAAATAGTTGCAACCAGTAAGGAGATGAAGTATTGGTTTTTAAAGGGATGCATTTACTTTGTCGAATCGCTCTAAAATATCATGCCAAAGTGTACATATTAATACCCATTCAAATTTAGAAAACTTTTTTAATTAGGGATTTTGCTTCCTTTCTAGTGTCAAGTTTCATTTCACAGTTCGTACTTATGCATTCTATAACACAATAAATATTGTCATAATTGAAATATAGCTCTTTTACTGATTTGTAACGGCAGCACCACCTTGTTCTGCACCAACTTTTTAGGTGAACGAGTTCCTCATTGAGATTTGGTTCTGTGAGAGTGGTGCCCATTTACCTGGCGGACTAGAGAAATACACGTATAATTTTTGCAAATATGAAAATAATTATTTAATATCAAAATTTACTTTTCTAAGTTCAATCTAAATGTTGACAATGAACTAAAAGTTCTAAATGTGTATGCGGAAAGTTTTTAGTTCTCGGCTAAAATAAGTCAATTTTTGTACAAAATATGAGAAATTTTATTAATAAATTCTTTGTAATCAAACTTCCGCAATCAGGTAATCTTTTCCAATGTGAACAAATTAGCGTATTTTTAGTGGAGTCTACACGGCAGTTGGCGAACGTAGCTTGTAGTGGGCAAACCGCCAAATTGTGTTAGAAAATGTTATTGTGAGATACATTTTTATTACGAAAAAAAAATTTTTCCTGATTTAAAAAAAAAAATCAACACTTCAGACTTTTTATAAAATTTACTTTTCCAGTTTAATCCATATCTTGACAATGAATTAAAAGTTCTAAATATGTATGCCAAAATTTTTCAATTTTAATGAGATAAGTCAATTTTGTGCAAAATATGATAAATCTATTCTCAAATACAAAAAAACTACTTTCTGACGCATTTTTAAATTCATTTTTGTTCAGAAACGCATAAAATTGTCAGGTGTTCTTATTCAGAAACTATGTAATCGAATGGCGTTTTCCATTTTTTGTTAAAGCAGAAGATCTTTCAGAAAATACGGCCCTTCATCCGGCCCTGGTCGACAACGTCACATTGTCACATTGATCTAACTGTAATCAAAGTTTTCTGAACAGTGTAGGATGCCTCGCTTTTAATATCTTAAGATGTCTGAAGTTTTATTTAAAATATTTAAATTCGATTTTAAATATTTTTATGAATTTTTAAATTAAGGAAACTCAGTTGGTATTTTAAAAAAATCGTAAACGCCGCACTTGGAAAAAAAAAACGAACTTTTAATCTCGTAAATGACGCGGCGTTTCTTCCATAAAATACGGTACTAGCATATAAAGTATACTATCATACAAAGCTATATAATACTAGCATATAAAGATTATATAAAGATTATTATTAATATAAGATTATGTAAAATTTCACAGGAAAGTTTCTTTATTGTATATATTTATGTACAAAGGCTGAAATACATGTTATTTAATTATATATGTCGTAGGCTAATTGAAAAATCACGCTCTTTGCAAAGAGCCTAGGCTGTTTGCAAAGAGCCGGACTAATTGGAGAATTATCTCTCTTTTTCTAATTAGCCTGATATTTTTCAGGCTTATTGCAAAGAGCCTGGAGAGCCTTAGGCTAATTGAAAACTGACCTCTTGTTACTCAATCAGACTGGTATTTTTCAGGCTTATTGCAAAGAGCCTAGAAAGTGTTAGGCTAAATTAAAAATAACCAATTATTTCCCAATCAGGATAACTTTTTTAGGCTTATTAACCCATAACCCAACCCGAACACGAAAAAAAATTACAACAGACCGTACTCCTATCCGAGCAAGACAAAATAATTTCCATAGACACACAACTCGACCCAAACCTGAAAGTTCCATTTAAAAAAACCTGAAATCTGACCTGAAACAACCGTGATATTGCAAAGAACCATAACCCGATCCGATGAAGAGAAAATAATTGCCGGGTTCAAATTTGGTTCGTGTCAGATTTCGAGGTTTTTCTAACGGAATTTTTAGGTTCGGGTCGGGCTGTGTGTCCACGGAAATTATTTTGTCTTGCTCGGATTGGGTTATGGTTTTTGAGGATATTTTTGCCGGATTCAGATTTGATTCGAATAAGATTTCAGGTTTTTTTCAAATGGAATTTTTAGATTCGGGACGGGTTTATGTCCATGGAAATTATTTTGTCTTGCTCGGATCGGGTTATGATTCTTTGGAATATTTTTATAGGTTTCAGATCTCATTCGGGCTATACTTCGGGGTGGGGAGGGGGGATGAACAAAATTTTTAGGTTCGGGGTCAGGTTACGTGTCCAGAGAAGTTATTTTGGTTTGCTCGGAACGGGTTATGGTTCTTTGGAATATTTTTGCCGGATTCAGATTTGGTTCGTGTCACATTTCGGGTTTCTCCTAATAGAATTTTTAGGTTAGAGTCGGGTTGCGTCTCCACGGAAATTATTTTGTCTTGCTCGGATCAAGTTATGGTTCTTTAGAATGTTTTTGTCGGTTATCGTATTTGGTTCCGGTGAGATTTCGTTTTTTTTTTTTTTTAATAGAACTTTCACGTTCTGCTCGGGTTTGCGTATCGACTGAAATTATTTTGTCTTGCTCGGATTGGGATCGTCTGTTGCATTTTTTTTTTTTTTTTTTCCGCGTTTGGGTGCCATTATGGGTTAATAAGCCTAAAAATATCATGCTGATTGAGAAATAAATAGTAATTTTTCAGTTAGTCTAACGCTGTCTGGTCTTTTTGCAATAAGCCTAAAAAACGCCAGGCTGATTGAGAAACAAGTGGCCAGTTTTCAATTAGCCTAATGCTCTCTAGGCTCTTTGCAATAAGCCTGAAAACTATCAGGCTCATTGGAAAAAGGGAGATGATTCTCCAACTAGCCCGGCTCTTTGCAAAGAGCCTGATTTCTCAATTAGCCTACGAAATATACACCAGATTCCCTTTTTTATTAAAAATTTCAAAGACGACTAGCGACCGAAAGCTTTAAAGGTCGGTAATATTTACATTATTGGTGTAACAATTCAAAATTAATATACTTTTTTCAAAATCCATTAAAACAATGTCGCGATTGTCCCCAATTTTACTACTTTGCAACATTAGGTATAAAATTTTAATATTTTCGTTAAAATTATATTTGTTGAAATTAAAGCTTCTTTCTCTTTTAATATTCACGTGTAAATATCATTCATTTGAAAGGATTTGGCAATATTATTAATTGGATTTTTTAAATAAGACCTAATTTCTACCGCTTAATGCTTTTCTCGCGTAATAATTTAATTAATTTCAAGTTTTCTTGTATTGGATACATTTTTAAAGAGGTAAAAATATTTATAAATAATAATTGGTAATAAGTATGTTAAAAAGTTTTACTTATATTTAAAATTCTAGTATTTATCGCACTGATATATAATCAGCAAATCAAATGAGAAAATATTCTAATAAATTATCAACAGAATACTAATAATTGATTGTAGGGCACTAATTAAGAACGTCTCATAAAATTCTGTTGAATAAGAAAAATGTAATACAGCAAAACTATGCAATCGACCGTTTAAATATTTTTTTTAAGACAGAAAAACAAAATTTAAAAATATTAATTATTTTAATTTTTCAAAATTTCGTTCAAATCGTTCATAAAATGTCTTTAATCCTTTATCTTCTGACGGTACTTATAAGTATCATTAAAATAACTTGTTATAAAATTCATTTAATGCATCGATTAGTAGTAATACAGTTTAGAATGAGTTATAGATATGCATTACTTTATTTTGTTACTAAAGCATTATATGTTACACAAAACAAAAGAATTTTAAAAGGATGATTTCTTTTTCCTTTGCATTTTTTCAGCTTACTTGGCGTTGGGGGGAGGGGGGGGGGAGGGAGATTTTTCAATTCGGAAATATTTCTATATTTCTATTGTAAGAACATTTTATTTGTACATTTCTTAATAATTCCCTAATAATTTGTACATTTCCTTTTCCCTTTTTTTTTCTTTTCTCGTTAAAAATTATCCCAGTTGTAGTTAAATAGCATATTGAATTGTTATTCATTCAAACAAGTTTCATTTTGAATTTTTTTATTTTATTATTCAGGATGATTTATAATCTTATAAACTTGTATTTAAGTATTTAAATGAATTCTAGACAGAAAGTAAGTTTAAACGATTTTAAACAGAAATGATAAATTAATGAAATAATGAAAATGATTACTATAAATTTGTTAAATGCATTTTTTAGACATTCTGAATAAGGTATAAATTGCATAAGTTTTTTTTATTTTTCTTCTTTCAAATGCAAATAATGTATTTTTCTGAAAAAACAAAGCAAAAACAAAACATTAAAATTCACTTATTTCCTTGAAACCTAATAAAATCTGAAATTTTCCATGCCTGTAAGAAAGGAACAGTTTTTATAAGTATGTCAAAAAAAAAAGAGAAAAAAGCACAAAAAATTTAACTGTATGTATGTATAGTGTTTGATGCAGTTTTATTTCCGAAAAATTATATGTAATTCAATAAAAAGACATTGAAGCAAAAAAAAAAAAAAAAAAAAAAAAAGCAGTATTTAGAGGGGGGAAAAGTGTTTTACTGCCCTTGAAATACAACTGAAACAAAATAGCTCTTTCTCTTTATAAAAATAATCAGGAAAGCCCAGAAAACTATACCAGACTTCCTCCTTCCAATTCACTTGATTGTGGGTATCTCTTGAACCCCCCATTGTGACAGTCTGCATGTCAAAGGTCAAACTCTGCTCCCTCCTGCATTGATTTATGTTTTAGTGGGGGAATGAAATTTTTAACATTTTTGTCTAATATCTCAAGTTTAAATAGACCTAAACGAAAAATTTTAATTTGTATGAACAGATGAAAATACAGGCTTTCTTGTGTTGTTTTCAAAATTTTAAAACTCCAAATAGAATTGAAGTTATTTAATGTTATTTACATTTCGCTTACTTCTTAAGACTTTAGCATTAAATTAAAAAAATAAGTATACATTTTAAAATTATTTTGTCAACGAAGACAGAAAGCGACATCTTTTAAGAAGTGCATACAGAAAAAATGAGTTAAAAATATTAATTTTCTGACGAGATATTAGACAAATAAAGAGGCATTAAATGGCCATTGGTTTAACACTGGAGAGGGAAATCTAAAATCTGAGTGATAAGGGGCCTTAAGATGCTGTTTCTGAATCAACCCAATGTGAGTAGTTATCTTTATATTATCTTATCAATTGAACTGTTTACTGTATGCTGCCATATATCCTTATGATACTGAATGCTTGAATTGTCATTGTTCACAAACTTCTACTTAATTTACTTTGAGTTTAAGTTATTTATGTACTTATTTATACAGCAAAATACTAGCTACTTTACAAATTTCCCAAGCCAACTTTTCGAGTGGGAGTAAATTGTGAAGATTGTTTAAGATTAAGAATTACACTCTACATTTTTATAATTAAATTGTTTAAATTTTAATGAGTAACTTAGTATTCATTCTAGAAAGAAAAGCAGCAGTCAAGAGAAAATGTGTTCTGTAAAAAGAATAAAATGCATTTTTGAAGCATAATTAAAAAACTGACATTTTAGCTTCTAAAGAAATTATATTCTATAACTTTCAAGTATGAATTTAAAAATACTGTGGTATGAGGAAAATTTTTACAAGAAATTTCTGGATACGGTTAAGTTTAATTTCTCTACCTTCCTTAAAAAAAAATGCAAGGTGCATTTTATCAACTTTAAAAAGAACAGAGTGCCGTGTTCTTAAAAAACAGCCTAGAAGCTTAATTACAGAAATAAAACTGTAAATAAGAAACTTAATTAGCTAGTAGCATAAATAACAAGATAAATATCATGGCAATTCTTTTTTCATTTCTACATAAAATGATTAAAAAATAAATAAAAAAAATAGATTTTTGAAATTATTTTTTCGTAATTCATTGAAGTATATTTCCAAAGATTCCATTGTCGCACATTATTACAAATCAAGAATGAAGTACTGGTCACCCATCAGTTTAACACGTTTGTCACTTATGTTTATCATAAACCATTTTGCTGTCTCACTCACACCACGTACTATTCATAGTATATGTCTTTTCATTGAGTATTATTTTGCTTAAAAATTAATTCTGTTGCTCATGTAGATGGTAGTATATCTATGCATTTCTTACTGTGACTTCATTTATGTTTTAGTATTCAGTTATAAGAATAAAATTTTCTAAAATCTCTTGGCACGGTGGCTAATTTTTTCTTTAAACATGTATTTATTGCTTCAATTTAAAATATAGGTTACTTTACTGAATGAATCATGTAACAAAACGCAAAAAATATTAACAATTCACAGCATTAGATCTGTTCAATCCTGTTGTAATAAGATATTGTCCAAACTTCTCCCAGAGCCTAGTGTCATATGAATTTAATAATACACAAAATAATTACATTAGTTAGATTTCAGACAATGACATATCTTTTAAATTTCAGCAAATCTATTCAGATAGAGTTATTAACACTATTAACATAAAAGTAATTTTCTTCTCAAAACTGAAAACAAATTGGGCCAGAAAGAGTAAGAGTTAACATTATTTGCACAAGGTCAATGCTTAAAAAAAAAAACAACTTAAATGCAAAAATAAATATTAACAAGTTAAATAGTCACTGTATATTTTAAATGGTTCCCTCAAAACCCTTTTTTGCACATTTTTATAAAAACAAGATGAAAACTGTTTGGGCTAAAAATAGAAAAAAAAAATACTCAACTTATTATATATTTATTTTTGTGTCTGTAAGTAAAAAAAAAAAAAAATCTGAATTGAGAAGTAGCATATCTGCCAACCTTCCGTTCATCCCCCCCCCCCCCACACACACACACACACAAGTTAAACAAATATATTTGGAAAAGGAAAGTTATCTAAATAAAAATCTGTCTCAATTGTAGCATGTAGAATGAATTTATTTTGTTTAACTAACATTTCTGATTTAAAATACGTTTATTTAATTTGAAAGAAGAAAAAAAAAAGGTTTGCAGCTATGTATTTGCATGAAAAATGATAAAGTTCTTTGAATTTTTACTTTGTTTAAATATTAAAGTAAATAACAGATATTTTAGTTACTTTCGAAATAAAAGAAAATTTTCAAATTTGTATACATATATAAAAATTTTCAACAATTCTAAAAGCAAATTATTAGACATTTTTGGATTAAATATATAATTTTATAACTGATGCTCTGAATTTAATGAATGCAAAAAATTACAAAATTACCTATAAACAGTTCAAATATTCTTTTAACAATCGAAGAGCTGAGTGGATGAACATGTTAAGTGATATGGCTAAGATGCTTTACCCACACACACTGATTTATCAGTTAAAAAGAGGAAACAAAAAAAAAAATCACCAAACTTTGGGAATGTTTTCTTCTATGGTAATCTGTCTATTATACTGGAACTGAGTTATTGCTGTTGAAATTTGATTTTGCAACCCTTACTTGCATGGCTCTGGAAAGAGGATTACTTAATTTATTGCGAATGCATTTATTATGCCACTGATGAGGAGATATCGAAAATTACAGAATTCCAAAGCTTATCTCGAAGTAAACCAACTTCGACGCTTCAATTCGATCTTATACACTGTTAAAAATCTTCAGCTTTTCCTGAAGCTGACTCCACTTTTAGATAAAACGATTACTTGACTACATTATGGAGCATTCTCTTTGGTCAGAATAGAGATATTCTATAAAAGCGATGGAGTGACTAAGCAGCAAAATCTGCAGTTTTTTAACAGTGTAAAGTGCCCTTCTACATCGGCGATAGTTTTATGTCCCTTAAAACTCCACGTAAAAGAACTATTTACACTTTATAAACGCTTAAAAAAATTTTTTTAAAGCACTTCGCTCATATTTGTGCGAAATTATTTTTATTTTAGGGTTTTTTTTATTTACTAATGTAGTTTATTTAAACAAATAGTAACGTATATTTAACATGAACACATTCCAAACATTTAAAATAAGGAAGGGGGGGGGGGGAATTTAGTTAGGTGTATCTTTTGTTAACCTAGAATCATTAAAAGAAACATTACAAACATATTTCTGTAAAGATTGGTTGGCTACCAAAAGTTGCTAGCTTAAAACAACAGAAGTGACACAAAACAGAAAACAAATAATATTGAAACAGAAAAATTAGATATTTTTTTATTATGATATCTTATGCAAAGATACTGGATGGAGAAATAAATAAGAATTTACCTGTCTAGCTTCTTCCCAGCAACTATTCCATTAACTATGTTGTCATGCTTTAAGATCTTTAAAACACTAATTTCCCGCAAAAAGCTTGCAGGCATCCCTAGAAAGAAAGATAAAGCTTGATATGTTCGTGTTGAATAATGGAAAGAATCCCTTTCATAAAATAAAATATAAAATAATAATATTAATTTAACCAATTTTTAAGAGCATCAGTTTAGAACAAGTACTTTAAAAAATCCCTTAAAATTATGTAAGTCAGAGAGAGGTCATCAACCATGTACCTAAAGGAACATTTTATGCACCTGTAGGCACATGGCATATAAAAATTTTACTAATTTATATGCATAAAAACCTATTTGTACACATTTTATACAGATTTCTAGTGTATACGACTCTGACCAAAATTAGATAATTTTTTAAAGAAAAAGCATGAAAGTAAAAAAATGACAGCCTATACTTATAAAATAAAGTTTTTCTCTGCCTGTTTGTATGTGTGTTTGACTATGTGCGATGGCTAGCAAAATCTATAGGACGTACGAGGTTGAAAATTTTTGTGAGGCTAGCCCTATAATGTCTCCTGGTCCCAATGCACCAGAGATTCAGAATTTTAAAATTCAAATAATTAGTTGAGTTATTAATTAAAAATCATAACTCATTCTCATTAAAAACTCATCTTAGTCCTTGCATGAGGAGGAAAAGCACTGGTGCGAACGCAGAAGCCATATTTATGCATCAGTAGAAGAATAAGATAAAAGGAAGGATTTTTTTTGCAGTCGTCGTAGTGGTGGTGGTGTGGTGGGATTTTGTCATTGTTTATAACTTAAATAAAAATGGAAGACATATTAATTCTGAAAGATCTTACTCTTACGTCTAAAATGCCACAATCAATTAAAAAAATATATATATTGCATTTAAGCAGGTGAAAAATAATTTTCAAAAAAGGGTCGTTTTAATGAAAAAAGTTTTTCTCCTTTATTGCACTGCCTCTCAAGAGGTATCGACAAACCAAAAGTATACTCTTAAAGAAGAAACCTTCTTCTAATTGACAGTGTAATCGGTTTTTAAAAAATATGATTTTTAGTAACTTCAAGTACACCAGCAAACTCAAGTTACTTTGTGCCCCACAGAGGCGATATTAAAAAGAATTTCTAATAAAACTAACTGTAAATTAACTTGGAATTTTATATGATCATATCATCAATACAATGCAAATCTTTCTAATGTGAAATTATTTTTTATTGGCGCAGTTTCTTTTTTCTTTAGCAAAATCTGGAATGTTAAATAACTTGAAAACAATTTTGCATTCAACTCTTTAACAGTTCTGCATTCTAGTGAAAAATATGCATATAACTTACAATTTTTTTTTAAATTAGAATGAATTTCTTTTCTATCTATAATAAAATAAATATCTGAAAAAAAATTATATCTATAAAATATCCAACGTTACCATTTTTCAGCATATCAGAAGGAAAAGATGAATTTTTTCAGAGCAAATATTTGTCTATTTCTTTTATCTCGGCATTTATCTAAAATATTATTGTAATTTTTAAAAAACAAACAAAATTATAATAACACAAAGATTTAAAAAAAAACTACATAGTATAAAAGCCAATTGTTTTATGTCAGCCTAAAAAAGTAAAAAGGAATATATATATTTAGCAAGCATTATAAAATGGGCATATTTCTTTTTAAATTTATGAACAGCAAACAGCCAGTTTTTAGCTTTATTTTTTTTTTTTTTAATTCTACAATAGAATTTAAACATTTTATAATAAGTAATAGACAGATTCTAATTTTAAGGGTTATTTTTCCTACATAACTTCAAATTCCTAAAATGGAAAAGAATAAGCTTATTACATTCTTATTGTTTCTCTTATAATCTTAATTTAAAAAATAGCCGATATAATTACCTCCTTTTCATCTAACTTCACATTTTCAATATCGAATTTTCCTTAAGAACAAGCTTAATCCTTTTTTTATAACTTTTACTTCCTGAAATATAAAGTTTTTTTTTATTTTTAAAAGAAAAAGATACACAAACAAATAAAAACTTACAGAAATAGAAAAGCTTTCATTCAAAATTTGGTGGAAAATTAATTATTAATATTCGTTGTTGCATTGCAATGTATAAATTACACTGATAAATTCAATTTTAAATTAATCCAGTTTATCATAAGTTTATTTGAAAAACTAAATCAAAGTGTGCAATATGATTTTAGTTTATTGTTTACAGTTTGTATACAATGAACCAGATATATTTCAAGATCATGAAATAGTCTGTCTAAAATCCTCAGCTTGTCCTCAATTTTATTTTTTTTTCAGGTCAGGACGAATAACTTTCTTTTTTACAGGTCAGGACAACTAATTTTCTTTCTGCGAGTTGGGTTCACCCTTAAATAATTTTTGTTTTAATTTGTTTTAATACCAATATTATAAATCAAAAGCATGTCCTTGATTAATGCCGATGTCATTGACCGCGACAACAACTGATGAATAAATTTAGTTTTTACAGTAACTGTACTTTTTTTTAACTTCTAAACACACAGAATTTTTACACAGTGAAAAAAAAATAAATACTGCAATTTGTTTAAAATTGTATCTCAATTTATTGATCTTTATTATCAACTTTTTAATCTATACACGTTGTTTGCTGCTATTTAAAGGAAATATCAAGTGTCTTAATTCTATACATGGACATTGCCATAAGGCCAGATGAAGTGAACATTCATTTTTTTTTCAAAGATGGTTTTTTCAATATCGTTTTTTATCTTTATGAATTCGTCATCTACTATTTTGAAATCTTCTTCTACTTCCAACTAATGATATTTACTTAAGATGCTGTTTCTGAATCAACAAAATGTGAGTAGTTATCTTTATATTATCTTATCAATTGAACTGTTTACTGTATGCTGCCATATATCCTTATGATACTGAATGCTTGAATTGTCATTGTTCACAAACTTCTACTTAATTTACTTTGAGTTTAAGTTATTTATGTACTTATTTATACAGCAAAATACTAGCTACTTTACAAATTTCCCAAGTCAACTTTTCGAGTGGGAGTAAATTGTGAAGATTGTTTAAGATTAAGAATTACACTCTACATTTTTATAATTAAATTGTTTAAATTTTAATGAGTAACTTAGTATTCATTCTAGAAAGAAAAGCAGCAGTCAAGAGAAAATGTGTTCTGTAAAAAGAATAAAATGCATTTTTGAAGCATAATTAAAAAACTGACATTTTAGCTTCTAAAGAAATTAAATTCTATAACTTTCAAGTATGAATTTAAAAATACTGTGGTATGAGGAAAATTTTTACAAGAAATTTCTGGATACGGTTAAGTTTAATTTCTCTACCTTCCTTAAAAAAAAATGCAAGGTGCATTTTATCAACTTTAAAAAGAACAGAGTGCCGTGTTCTTAAAAAACAGCCTAGAAGCTTAATTACAGAAATAAAACTGTAAATAAGAAACTTAATTAGCTAGTAGCATAAATAACAAGATAAATATCATGGCAATTCTTTTTTCATTTCTACATAAAATGATTAAAAAATAAATAAAAAAAATAGATTTTTGAAATTATTTTTTCGTAATTCATTGAAGTATATTTCCAAAGATTCCATTGTCGCACATTATTACAAATCAAGAATGAAGTACTGGTCACCCATCAGTTTAACACGTTTGTCACTTATGTTTATCATAAACCATTTTGCTGTCTCACTCACACCACGTACTATTCATAGTATATGTCTTTTCATTGAGTATTATTTTGCTTAAAAATTAATTCTGTTGCTCATGTAGATGGTAGTATATCTATGCATTTCTTACTGTGACTTCATTTATGTTTTAGTATTCAGTTATAAGAATTAAAATCTCTTGGCACGGTGGCGAATTTTTTCTTTAAACATGTATTTATTGCTTCAATTTAAAATATAGGTTACTTTACTGAATGAATCATGTAACAAAACGCAAAAAATATTAACAATTCACAGCATTAGATCTGTTCAATCCTGTTGTAATAAGATATTGTCCAAACTTCTCCAAAAAATCTTCCAGAGCCTACTGTCATATGAATTTAATAATACACAAAATAATTACATTAGTTAGATTTCAGACAATGACATATCTTTTAAATTTCAGCAAATCTATTCAGATAGAGTTATTAACACTATTAACATAAAAGTAATTTTCTTCTCAAAACTGAAAACAAATTGGGCCAGAAAGAGTAAGAGTTAACATTATTTGCACAAGGTCAATGCTTTAAAAAAAACAACTTAAATGCAAAAATAAATATTAACAAGTTAAATAGTCACTGTATATTTTAAATGGTTCCCTCAAAACCCTTTTTTGCACATTTTTATAAAAACAAGATGAAAACTGTTTGGGCTAAAAATAGAAAAAAAAAAAATACTCAACTTATTATATATTTATTTTTGTGTCTGTAAGTAAAAAAAAAAAAAAAAAAAAAAAAAAAAAAAAAAAAAAATCTGAATTGAGAAGTAGCATATCTGCCAAACTTCCGTTCATCCCCCCCCCCCCCCCCACACACACACACAAGTTAAACAAATATATTTGGAAAAGGAAAGTTATCTAAATAAAAATCTGTCTCAATTGTAGCATGTAGAACGAATTTATTTTGTTTAACTAACATTTCTGATTTAAAATACGTTTATTTAATTTGAAAGAAGAAAAAAAAAGGTTGGCAGCTATGTATTTGCATGAAAAATGATAAAGTTCTTTGAATTTTTACTTTGTTTAAATATTAAAGTAAATAACAGATATTTTAGTTACTTTCGAAATAAAAGAAAATTTTCAAATTTGTATACATATATAAAAATTTTCAACAATTCTAAAAGCAAATTATTAGACATTTTTGGATTAAATATATAATTTTATAACTGATGCTCTGAATTTAATGAATGCAAAAAATTACAAAATTACCTATAAACAGTTCAAATATTCTTTTAACAATTGAAGAGCTGAGTGGATGAACATGTTAAGTGATATGGCTAAGATGCTTTACCCACACACACTGATTTATCAGTTAAAAAGAGGAAACAAAAAAAAAATCACCAAACTTTGGGAATGTTTTCTTCTATGGTAATCTGTCTATTATACTGGAACTCAGTTATTGCTGTTGAAATTTGATTTTGCAACCCTTACTTGCATGGCTCTGGAAAGAGGATAACTTAATTTATTGCGAATGCATTTATTATGCCACTGATGAGGAGATATCGAAAATTACAGAATTCCAAAGCTTATCTCGAAGTAAACCAACTTCGACGCTTCAATTCGATCTTATACACTGTTAAAAATCTTCAGCTTTTCCTGAAGCTGACTCCACTTTTAGATAAAACGATTACTTGACTACATTATGGAGCATTCTCTTTGGTCAGAATAGAGATATTCTATAAAAGCGATGGAGTGACTAAGCAGCAAAAACTGCAGTTTTTTAACAGTGTAAAGTGCCCTTCTACATCGGCGATAGTTTTATGTCCCTTAAAACTCCACGTAAAAGAACTATTTACACTTTATAAACGCTTAAAAAAATTTTTTTAAAGCACTTCGCTCATATTTGTGCGAAATTATTTTTATTTTAGGGTTTTTTTTATTTACTAATATAGTTTATTTAAACAAATAGTAACGTATATTTAACATGAACACATTCCAAACATTTAAAATAAGGAAGGGGGGGGGGGGGAATTTAGTTAGGTGTATCTTTTTTTAACCTAGAATCATTAAAAGAAACATTACAAACATATTTCTGTAAAGATTGGTTGGCTACCAAAAGTTGCTAGCTTAAAACAACAGAAGTGACACAAAACAGAAAACAAATAATATTGAAACAGAAAAATTAGATATTTTTTTATTATGATATCTTATGCAAAGATACTGGATGGAGAAATAAATAAGAATTTACCTGTCTAGCTTCTTCCCAGCAACTATTCCATTAACTATGTTGTCATGCTTTAAGATCTTTAAAACACTTATTTCCCGCAAAAAGCTTGCAGGCATCCCTAGAAAGAAAGATAAAGCTTGATATGTTCGTGTTGAATAATGGAAAGAATCCCTTTCATAAAATAAAATATAAAATAATAATATTAATTTAAGCAATTTTTAAGAGCATCAGTTTAGAACAAGTAATTTAAAAAATCCCTTAAAATTATGTAAGTCAGAGAGAGGTCATCAACCATGTACCTAAAGGAACATTTTATGCACCTGTAGGCACATGGCATATAAAAATTTTACTAATTTATATGCATAAAAACCTATTTGTACACATTTTATACAGATTCCTAGTGTATACGACTCTGACCAAAATTAGATAATTTTTTAAAGAAACAGCATGAAAGTAAAAAAATGACAGCCTATACTTATAAAATAAAGTTTTTCTCTGCCTGTTTGTATGTGTGTTTGACTATGTGCGATGGCTAGCAAAATCTATAGGACGTACGAGGCTGAAAATTTTTGTGAGGCTAGCCCTATAATGTCTCCTGGTCCCAATGCACCTGAGATTCAGAATTTTAAAATTCAAATAATTAGTTGAGTTATTAATTAAAAATCATAACTCATTCTCATTAAAATCTCATCTTAGTCCTTGCATGAGGAGGAAAAGCACTGGTGCGAACGCAGAAGCCATATTTATGCATCAGTAGAAGAATAAGATAAAAGGAAGGATTTTTTTTGCAGTCGTCGTAGTGGTGGTGGTGTGGTGGGATTTTGTCATTGTTTATAACTTAACTAAAAATGGAAGACATATTAATTCTGAAAGATCTTACTCTTACGTCTAAAATGCCACAATCAATTAAAAATATATATATATTGCATTTAAGCAGGTGAAAAATAATTTTCAAAAAAGGGTCGTTTTAATGAAAAAAGTTTTTCTCCTTTATTGCACTGCCTCTCAAGAGGTATCGACAAACCAAAAGTATACTCTTAAAGAAGAAACCTTCTTCTAATTGACAGTGTAATCGGTTTTTAAAAAATATGATTTTTAGTAACTTCAAGTACACCAGCAAACTCAAGTTACTTTGTGCCCCACAGAGACGATATTAAAAAGAATTTCTAATAAAACTAACTGTAAATTAACTTGGAATTTTATATGATCATATCATCAATACAATGCAAATCTTTCTAATGTGAAATTATTTTTTATTGGCGCAGTTTCTTTTTTTCTTTAGCAAAATCTGGAATGTTAAATAACTTGAAAACAATTTTGCATTCAACTCTTTAACAGTTCTGCATTCTAGTGAAAAATATGCATATAACTTACAATTTTTTTTTAAATTAGAATGAATTTCTTTTCTATCTATAATAAAATAAATATCTGAAAAAAAATTATATCTATAAAATATCCAACATTACCATTTTTCAGCATATCAGAAGGAAAAGATGAATTTTTTCAGAGCAAATATTTGTCCATTTCTGTTATCTCAGCATTTATCTAAAATATTATTGTAATTTTTAAAAAACAAACAAAATTATAATAACACAAAGATTAAAAAAAAAAAAACTACATAGTATAAAAGCCAATTGTTTTATGTCAGCCTAAAAAAGTAAAAAGGAATATATATATTTAGCAAGCATTATAAAATGGGCATATTTCTTTTTAAATTTATGAACAGCAAACAGCCAGTTTTTAGCTTTATTTTTTTTTTTTTAATTCTACAATAGAATTTAAACATTTTATAATAAGTAATAGACAGATTCTAATTTTAAGGGTTATTTTTCCTACATAACTTCAAATTCCTAAAATGGAAAAGAATAAGCTTATTACATTCTTATTCTTTCTCTTATAATCTTAATTTAAAAAATAGCCGATATAATTACCTCCTTTTCATCTAACTTCATTTTCAATATTGAATTTTCCTTAAGAACAAGCTTAATCCTTTTTTTATAACTTTTACTTCCTGAAATATAAAGTTTTTTTTTTTATTTTTAAAAGAAAAAGATACACAAACAAATAAAAACTTACAGAAATAGAAAAGCTTTCATTCAAAATTTGGTGGAAAATTAATTATTAATGTTCGTTGTTGCATTGCAATGTATAAATTACACTGATAAATTCAATTTTAAATTAATCCAGTTTATCATAAGCTTATTTGAAAAACTAAATCAGAGTGTGCAATATGATTTTAGTTTATTGTTTACAGTTTGTATACAATGAACCAGATATATTTCAAGATCATGAAATAGTCTGTCTAAAATCCTCAGGTTGTCCTCAATTTTTTTTTTTTTCAGGTCAGGACGAATAATTTTCTTTTTTACAGGTCAGGACAACTAATTTTCTTTCTGCGAGTTGGGTTCACCCTTAAATAATTTTTGTTTTAATTTGTTTTAATACCAATATTATAAATCAAAAGCATGTCCTTGATTAATGCCGATGTCATTGACAGCGACAACAACTGATGAATAAATTTAGTTTTTACAGTAACTGTACTTTTTTTTAACTTCTAAACACACAGAATTTTTACACAGTGAAAAAAAAATAAATACTGCAATTTGTTTAAAATTGTATCTCAATTTATTGATCTTTATTATCAACTTTTTAATCTATACACATTGTTTTCTGCTATTTAAAGGAAATATCAAGTGTCTTAATTCTATACATGGACATTGCCATAAGGCCAGATGAAGTGAACATTCATTTTTTTTTCAAAGATGGTTTTTTCAATATCGTTTTTTATCTTTATGAATTCGTCATCTACTATTTTGAAATCTTCTTCTAATTCCAACTAATGATATTTACTTAAGATGCTGTTTCTGAATCAACCCAATGTGAGTAGTTATCTTTATATTATCTTATCAATTGAACTGTTTACTGTATGCTGCCATATATCCTTATGATACTGAATGCTTGAATTGTCATTGTTCACAAACTTCTACTTAATTTACTTTGAGTTTAAGTTATTTATGTACTTATTTATACAGCAAAATACTAGCTACTTTACAAATTTCCCAAGTAAACTTTTCGAGTGGGAGTAAATTGTGAAGATTGTTTAAGATTAAGAATTACACTCTACATTTTTATAATTAAATTGTTTAAATTTTAATGAGTAACTTAGTATTCATTCTAGAAAGAAAAGCAGCAGTCAAGAGAAAATGTGTTCTGTAAAAAGAATAAAATGCATTTTTGAAGCATAATTAAAAAACTGACATTTTAGCTTCTAAAGAAATTAAATTCTATAACTTTCAAGTATGAATTTAAAAATACTGTGGTATGAGGAAAATTTTTACAAGAAATTTCTGGATACGGTTAAGTTTAATTTCTCTACCTTCCTTAAAAAAAAATGCAAGGTGCATTTTATCAACTTTAAAAAGAACAGAGTGCCGTGTTCTTAAAAAACAGCCTAGAAGCTTAATTACAGAAATAAAACTGTAAATAAGAAACTTAATTAGCTAGTAGCATAAATAACAAGATAAATATCATGGCAATTCTTTTTTCATTTCTACATAAAATGATTAAAAAATAAATAAAAAAAATAGATTTTTGAAATTATTTTTTCATAATTCATTGAAGTATATTTCCAAAGATTCCATTGTCGCACATTATTACAAATCAAGAATGAAGTACTGGTCACCCATCAATTTAACACGTTTGTCACTTATGTTTATCATAAACCATTTTGCTGTCTCACTCACACCACGTACTATTCATAGTATATGTCTTTTCATTGAGTATTATTTTGCTTAAAAATTAATTCTGTTGCTCATGTAGATGGTAGTATATCTATGCATTTCTTACTGTGACTTCATTTATGTTTTAGTATTCAGTTATAAGAATTAAAATCTCTTGGCACGGTGGCGAATTTTTTCTTTAAACATGTATTTATTGCTTCAATTTAAAATATAGGTTACTTTACTGAATGAATCATGTAACAAAACGCAAAAAATATTAACAATTCACAGCATTAGATCTGTTCAATCCTGTTGTAATAAGATATTGTCCAAACTTCTCCAAAAAATCTTCCAGAGACTACTGTCATATGAATTTAATAATACACAAAATAATTACATTAGTTAGATTTCAGACAATGACATATCTTTTAAATTTCAGCAAATCTATTCAGATAGAGTTATTAACACTATTAACATAAAAGTAATTTTCTTCTCAAAACTGAAAACAAATTGGGCCAGAAAGAGTAAGAGTTAACATTATTTGCACAAGGTCAATGCTTTAAAAAAAACAACTTAAATGCAAAAATAAATATTAACAAGTTAAATAGTCACTGTATATTTTAAATGGTTCCCTCAAAACCCTTTTTTGCACATTTTTATAAAAACAAGATGAAAACTGTTTGGGCTAAAAATAGAAAAAAAAAAAAATACTCAACTTATTATATATTTATTTTTGTGTCTGTAAGTAAAAAAAAAAAAAAAAAAATCTGAATTGAGAAGTAGCATATCTGCCAAACTTCCGTTCATCCCCCCCCCCCCCCCCCCCCACACACACAAGTTAAACAAATATATTTGGAAAAGGAAAGTTATCTAAATAAAAATCTGTCTCAATTGTAGCATGTAGAACGAATTTATTTTGTTTAACTAACATTTCTGATTTAAAATACGTTTATTTAATTTGAAAGAAGAAAAAAAAAGGTTGGCAGCTATGTATTTGCATGAAAAATGATAAAGTCCTTTGAATTTTTACTTTGTTTAAATATTAAAGTAAATAACAGATATTTTAGTTACTTTCGAAATAAAAGAAAATTTTCAAATTTGTATACATATATAAAAATTTTCAACAATTCTAAAAGCAAATTATTAGACATTTTTGGATTAAATATATAATTTTATAACTGATGCTCTGAATTTAATGAATGCAAAAAATTACAAAATTACCTATAAACAGTTCAAATATTCTTTTAACAATTGAAGAGCTGAGTGGATGAACATGTTAAGTGATATGGCTAAGATGCTTTACCCACACACACTGATTTATCAGTTAAAAAGAGGAAACAAAAAAAAAATCACCAAACTTTGGGAATGTTTTCTTCTATGGTAATCTGTCTATTATACTGGAACTCAGTTATTGCTGTTGAAATTTGATTTTGCAACCCTTACTTGCATGGCTCTGGAAAGAGGATAACTTAATTTATTGCGAATGCATTTATTATGCCACTGATGAGGAGATATCGAAAATTACAGAATTCCAAAGCTTATCTCGAAGTAAACCAACTTCGACGCTTCAATTCGATCTTATACACTGTTAAAAATCTTCAGCTTTTCCTGAAGCTGACTCCACTTTTAGATAAAACGATTACTTGACTACATTATGGAGCATTCTCTTTGGTCAGAATAGAGATATTCTATAAAAGCGATGGAGTGACTAAGCAGCAAAAACTGCAGTTTTTTAACAGTGTAAAGTGCCCTTCTACATCGGCGATAGTTTTATGTCCCTTAAAACTCCACGTAAAAGAACTATTTACACTTTATAAACGCTTAAAAAAATTTTTTTAAAGCACTTCGCTCATATTTGTGCGAAATTATTTTTATTTTAGGGTTTTTTTTATTTACTAATATAGTTTATTTAAACAAATAGTAACGTATATTTAACATGAACACATTCCAAACATTTAAAATAAGGAAGGGGGGGGGGGGGAATTTAGTTAGGTGTATCTTTTTTTAACCTAGAATCATTAAAAGAAACATTACAAACATATTTCTGTAAAGATTGGTTGGCTACCAAAAGTTGCTAGCTTAAAACAACAGAAGTGACACAAAACAGAAAACAAATAATATTGAAACAGAAAAATTAGATATTTTTTTATTATGATATCTTATGCAAAGATACTGGATGGAGAAATAAATAAGAATTTACCTGTCTAGCTTCTTCCCAGCAACTATTCCATTAACTATGTTGTCATGCTTTAAGATCTTTAAAACACTTATTTCCCGCAAAAAGCTTGCAGGCATCCCTAGAAAGAAAGATAAAGCTTGATATGTTCGTGTTGAATAATGGAAAGAATCCCTTTCATAAAATAAAATATAAAATAATAATATTAATTTAAGCAATTTTTAAGAGCATCAGTTTAGAACAAGTAATTTAAAAAATCCCTTAAAATTATGTAAGTCAGAGAGAGGTCATCAACCATGTACCTAAAGGAACATTTTATGCACCTGTAGGCACATGGCATATAAAAATTTTACTAATTTATATGCATAAAAACCTATTTGTACACATTTTATACAGATTCCTAGTGTATACGACTCTGACCAAAATTAGATAATTTTTTAAAGAAACAGCATGAAAGTAAAAAAATGACAGCCTATACTTATAAAATAAAGTTTTTCTCTGCCTGTTTGTATGTGTGTTTGACTATGTGCGATGGCTAGCAAAATCTATAGGACGTACGAGGCTGAAAATTTTTGTGAGGCTAGCCCTATAATGTCTCCTGGTCCCAATGCACCTGAGATTCAGAATTTTAAAATTCAAATAATTAGTTGAGTTATTAATTAAAAATCATAACTCATTCTCATTAAAATCTCATCTTAGTCCTTGCATGAGGAGGAAAAGCACTGGTGCGAACGCAGAAGCCATATTTATGCATCAGTAGAAGAATAAGATAAAAGGAAGGATTTTTTTTGCAGTCGTCGTAGTGGTGGTGGTGTGGTGGGATTTTGTCATTGTTTATAACTTAACTAAAAATGGAAGACATATTAATTCTGAAAGATCTTACTCTTACGTCTAAAATGCCACAATCAATTAAAAATATATATATATTGCATTTAAGCAGGTGAAAAATAATTTTCAAAAAAGGGTCGTTTTAATGAAAAAAGTTTTTCTCCTTTATTGCACTGCCTCTCAAGAGGTATCGACAAACCAAAAGTATACTCTTAAAGAAGAAACCTTCTTCTAATTGACAGTGTAATCGGTTTTTAAAAAATATGATTTTTAGTAACTTCAAGTACACCAGCAAACTCAAGTTACTTTGTGCCCCACAGAGACGATATTAAAAAGAATTTCTAATAAAACTAACTGTAAATTAACTTGGAATTTTATATGATCATATCATCAATACAATGCAAATCTTTCTAATGTGAAATTATTTTTTATTGGCGCAGTTTCTTTTTTTCTTTAGCAAAATCTGGAATGTTAAATAACTTGAAAACAATTTTGCATTCAACTCTTTAACAGTTCTGCATTCTAGTGAAAAATATGCATATAACTTACAATTTTTTTTTAAATTAGAATGAATTTCTTTTCTATCTATAATAAAATAAATATCTGAAAAAAAATTATATCTATAAAATATCCAACATTACCATTTTTCAGCATATCAGAAGGAAAAGATGAATTTTTTCAGAGCAAATATTTGTCCATTTCTGTTATCTCAGCATTTATCTAAAATATTATTGTAATTTTTAAAAAACAAACAAAATTATAATAACACAAAGATTAAAAAAAAAAAAACTACATAGTATAAAAGCCAATTGTTTTATGTCAGCCTAAAAAAGTAAAAAGGAATATATATATTTAGCAAGCATTATAAAATGGGCATATTTCTTTTTAAATTTATGAACAGCAAACAGCCAGTTTTTAGCTTTATTTTTTTTTTTTTAATTCTACAATAGAATTTAAACATTTTATAATAAGTAATAGACAGATTCTAATTTTAAGGGTTATTTTTCCTACATAACTTCAAATTCCTAAAATGGAAAAGAATAAGCTTATTACATTCTTATTCTTTCTCTTATAATCTTAATTTAAAAAATAGCCGATATAATTACCTCCTTTTCATCTAACTTCATTTTCAATATCGAATTTTCCTTAAGAACAAGCTTAATCCTTTTTTTATAACTTTTACTTCCTGAAATATAAAGTTTTTTTTTTTATTTTTAAAAGAAAAAGATACACAAACAAATAAAAACTTACAGAAATAGAAAAGCTTTCATTCAAAATTTGGTGGAAAATTAATTATTAATGTTCGTTGTTGCATTGCAATGTATAAATTACACTGATAAATTCAATTTTAAATTAATCCAGTTTATCATAAGCTTATTTGAAAAACTAAATCAGAGTGTGCAATATGATTTTAGTTTATTGTTTACAGTTTGTATACAATGAACCAGATATATTTCAAGATCATGAAATAGTCTGTCTAAAATCCTCAGGTTGTCCTCAATTTTTTTTTTTTTTCAGGTCAGGACGAATAATTTTCTTTTTTACAGGTCAGGACAACTAATTTTCTTTCTGCGAGTTGGGTTCACCCTTAAATAATTTTTGTTTTAATTTGTTTTAATACCAATATTATAAATCAAAAGCATGTCCTTGATTAATGCCGATGTCATTGACAGCGACAACAACTGATGAATAAATTTAGTTTTTACAGTAACTGTACTTTTTTTTAACTTCTAAACACACAGAATTTTTACACAGTGAAAAAAAAATAAATACTGCAATTTGTTTAAAATTGTATCTCAATTTATTGATCTTTATTATCAACTTTTTAATCTATACACATTGTTTTCTGCTATTTAAAGGAAATATCAAGTGTCTTAATTCTATACATGGACATTGCCATAAGGCCAGATGAAGTGAACATTCATTTTTTTTTCAAAGATGGTTTTTTCAATATCGTTTTTTATCTTTATGAATTCGTCATGTACTATTTTGAAATCTTCTTCTAATTCCAACTAATGATATTTACTTAAGATGCTGTTTCTGAATCAACCCAATGTGAGTAGTTATCTTTATATTATCTTATCAATTGAACTGTTTACTGTATGCTGCCATATATCCTTATGATACTGAATGCTTGAATTGTCATTGTTCACAAACTTCTACTTAATTTACTTTGAGTTTAAGTTATTTATGTACTTATTTATACAGCAAAATACTAGCTACTTTACAAATTTCCCAAGTCAACTTTTCGAGTGGGAGTAAATTGTGAAGATTGTTTAAGATTAAGAATTACACTCTACATTTTTATAATTAAATTGTTTAAATTTTAATGAGTAACTTAGTATTCATTCTAGAAAGAAAAGCAGCAGTCAAGAGAAAATGTGTTCTGTAAAAAGAATAAAATGCATTTTTGAAGCATAATTAAAAAACTGACATTTTAGCTTCTAAAGAAATTAAATTCTATAACTTTCAAGTATGAATTTAAAAATACTGTGGTATGAGGAAAATTTTTACAAGAAATTTCTGGATACGGTTAAGTTTAATTTCTCTACCTTCCTTAAAAAAAAATGCAAGGTGCATTTTATCAACTTTAAAAAGAACAGAGTGCCGTGTTCTTAAAAAACAGCCTAGAAGCTTAATTACAGAAATAAAACTGTAAATAAGAAACTTAATTAGCTAGTAGCATAAATAACAAGATAAATATCATGGCAATTCTTTTTTCATTTCTACATAAAATGATTAAAAAATAAATAAAAAAAATAGATTTTTGAAATTATTTTTTCATAATTCATTGAAGTATATTTCCAAAGATTCCATTGTCGCACATTATTACAAATCAAGAATGAAGTACTGGTCACCCATCAGTTTAACACGTTTGTCACTTATGTTTATCATAAACCATTTTGCTGTCTCACTCACACCACGTACTATTCATAGTATATGTCTTTTCATTGAGTATTATTTTGCTTAAAAATTAATTCTGTTGCTCATGTAGATGGTAGTATATCTATGCATTTCTTACTGTGACTTCATTTATGTTTTAGTATTCAGTTATAAGAATTAAAATCTCTTGGCACGGTGGCGAATTTTTTCTTTAAACATGTATTTATTGCTTCAATTTAAAATATAGGTTACTTTACTGAATGAATCATGTAACAAAACGCAAAAAATATTAACAATTCACAGCATTAGATCTGTTCAATCCTGTTGTAATAAGATATTGTCCAAACTTCTCCAAAAAATCTTCCAGAGACTACTGTCATATGAATTTAATAATACACAAAATAATTACATTAGTTAGATTTCAGACAATGACATATCTTTTAAATTTCAGCAAATCTATTCAGATAGAGTTATTAACACTATTAACATAAAAGTAATTTTCTTCTCAAAACTGAAAACAAATTGGGCCAGAAAGAGTAAGAGTTAACATTATTTGCACAAGGTCAATGCTTTAAAAAAAACAACTTAAATGCAAAAATAAATATTAACAAGTTAAATAGTCACTGTATATTTTAAATGGTTCCCTCAAAACCCTTTTTTGCACATTTTTATAAAAACAAGATGAAAACTGTTTGGGCTAAAAATAGAAAAAAAAAAAATACTCAACTTATTATATATTTATTTTTGTGTCTGTAAGTAAAAAAAAAAAAAAAAAAAATCTGAATTGAGAAGTAGCATATCTGCCAAACTTCCGTTCATCCCCCCCCCCCACACACACACAAGTTAAACAAATATATTTGGAAAAGGAAAGTTATCTAAATAAAAATCTGTCTCAATTGTAGCATGTAGAACGAATTTATTTTGTTTAACTAACATTTCTGATTTAAAATACGTTTATTTAATTTGAAAGAAGAAAAAAAAAGGTTGGCAGCTATGTATTTGCATGAAAAATGATAAAGTTCTTTGAATTTTTACTTTGTTTAAATATTAAAGTAAATAACAGATATTTTAGTTACTTTCGAATTAAAAGAAAATTTTCAAATTTGTATACATATATAAAAATTTTCAACAATTCTAAAAGCAAATAATTAGACATTTTTGGATTAAATATATAATTTTATAACTGATGCTCTGAATTTAATGAATGCAAAAAATTACAAAATTACCTATAAACAGTTCAAATATTCTTTTAACAATTGAAGAGCTGAGTGGATGAACATGTTAAGTGATATGGCTAAGATGCTTTACCCACACACACTGATTTATCAGTTAAAAAGAGGAAACAAAAAAAAAATCACCAAACTTTGGGAATGTTTTCTTCTATGGTAATCTGTCTATTATACTGGAACTCAGTTATTGCTGTTGAAATTTGATTTTGCAACCCTTACTTGCATGGCTCTGGAAAGAGGATAACTTAATTTATTGCGAATGCATTTATTATGCCACTGATGAGGAGATATCGAAAATTACAGAATTCCAAAGCTTATCTCGAAGTAAACCAACTTCGACGCTTCAATTCGATCTTATACACTGTTAAAAATCTTCAGCTTTTCCTGAAGCTGACTCCACTTTTAGATAAAACGATTACTTGACTACATTATGGAGCATTCTCTTTGGTCAGAATAGAGATATTCTATAAAAGCGATGGAGTGACTAAGCAGCAAAAACTGCAGTTTTTTAACAGTGTAAAGTGCCCTTCTACATCGGCGATAGTTTTATGTCCCTTAAAACTCCACGTAAAAGAACTATTTACACTTTATAAACGCTTAAAAAAATTTTTTTAAAGCACTTCGCTCATATTTGTGCGAAATTATTTTTATTTTAGGGGTTTTTTTATTTACTAATATAGTTTATTTAAACAAATAGTAACGTATATTTAACATGAACACATTCCAAACATTTAAAATAAGGAAGGGGGGGGGGGAATTTAGTTAGGTGTATCTTTTTTTAACCTAGAATCATTAAAAGAAACATTACAAACATATTTCTGTAAAGATTGGTTGGCTACCAAAAGTTGCTAGCTTAAAACAACAGAAGTGACACAAAACAGAAAACAAATAATATTGAAACAGAAAAATTAGATATTTTTTTATTATGATATCTTATGCAAAGATACTGGATGGAGAAATAAATAAGAATTTACCTGTCTAGCTTCTTCCCAGCAACTATTCCATTAACTATGTTGTCATGCTTTAAGATCTTTAAAACACTTATTTCCCGCAAAAAGCTTGCAGGCATCCCTAGAAAGAAAGATAAAGCTTGATATGTTCGTGTTGAATAATGGAAAGAATCCCTTTCATAAAATAAAATATAAAATAATAATATTAATTTAAGCAATTTTTAAGAGCATCAGTTTAGAACAAGTAATTTAAAAAATCCCTTAAAATTATGTAAGTCAGAGAGAGGTCATCAACCATGTACCTAAAGGAACATTTTATGCACCTGTAGGCACATGGCATATAAAAATTTTACTAATTTATATGCATAAAAACCTATTTGTACACATTTTATACAGATTCCTAGTGTATACGACTCTGACCAAAATTAGATAATTTTTTAAAGAAACAGCATGAAAGTAAAAAAATGACAGCCTATACTTATAAAATAAAGTTTTTCTCTGCCTGTTTGTATGTGTGTTTGACTATGTGCGATGGCTAGCAAAATCTATAGGACGTACGAGGCTGAAAATTTTTGTGAGGCTAGCCCTATAATGTCTCCTGGTCCCAATGCACCTGAGATTCAGAATTTTAAAATTCAAATAATTAGTTGAGTTATTAATTAAAAATCATAACTCATTCTCATTAAAATCTCATCTTAGTCCTTGCATGAGGAGGAAAAGCACTGGTGCGAACGCAGAAGCCATATTTATGCATCAGTAGAAGAATAAGATAAAAGGAAGGATTTTTTTTGCAGTCGTCGTAGTGGTGGTGGTGTGGTGGGATTTTGTCATTGTTTATAACTTAACTAAAAATGGAAGACATATTAATTCTGAAAGATCTTACTCTTACGTCTAAAATGCCACAATCAATTAAAAATATATATATATTGCATTTAAGCAGGTGAAAAATAATTTTCAAAAAAGGGTCGTTTTAATGAAAAAGTTTTTCTCCTTTATTGCACTGCCTCTCAAGAGGTATCGACAAACCAAAAGTATACTCTTAAAGAAGAAACCTTCTTCTAATTGACAGTGTAATCGGTTTTTAAAAAATATGATTTTTAGTAACTTCAAGTACACCAGCAAACTCAAGTTACTTTGTGCCCCACAGAGACGATATTAAAAAGAATTTCTAATAAAACTAACTGTAAATTAACTTGGAATTTTATATGATCATATCATCAATACAATGCAAATCTTTCTAATGTGAAATTATTTTTTATTGGCGCAGTTTCTTTTTTTCTTTAGCAAAATCTGGAATGTTAAATAACTTGAAAACAATTTTGCATTCAACTCTTTAACAGTTCTGCATTCTAGTGAAAAATATGCATATAACTTACAATTTTTTTTAAAATTAGAATGAATTTCTTTTCTATCTATAATAAAATAAATATCTGAAAAAAAATTATATCTATAAAATATCCAACATTACCATTTTTCAGCATATCAGAAGGAAAAGATGAATTTTTTCAGAGCAAATATTTGTCCATTTCTGTTATCTCAGCATTTATCTAAAATATTATTGTAATTTTTAAAAAACAAACAAAATTATAATAACACAAAGATTAAAAAAAAAAAAACTACATAGTATAAAAGCCAATTGTTTTATGTCAGCCTAAAAAAGTAAAAAGGAATATATATATATTTAGCAAGCATTATAAAATGGGCATATTTCTTTTTAAATTTATGAACAGCAAACAGCCAGTTTTTAGCTTTATTTTTTTTTTTTAATTCTACAATAGAATTTAAACATTTTATAATAAGTAATAGACAGATTCTAATTTTAAGGGTTATTTTTCCTACATAACTTCAAATTCCTAAAATGGAAAAGAATAAGCTTATTACATTCTTATTCTTTCTCTTATAATCTTAATTTAAAAAATAGCCGATATAATTACCTCCTTTTCATCTAACTTCATTTTCAATATCGAATTTTCCTTAAGAACAAGCTTAATCCTTTTTTTATAACTTTTACTTCCTGAAATATAAAGTTTTTTTTTTTTATTTTTAAAAGAAAAAGATACACAAACAAATAAAAACTTACAGAAATAGAAAAGCTTTCATTCAAAATTTGGTGGAAAATTAATTATTAATGTTCGTTGTTGCATTGCAATGTATAAATTACACTGATAAATTCAATTTTAAATTAATTCAGTTTATCATAAGCTTATTTGAAAAACTAAATCAGAGTGTGCAATATGATTTTAGTTTATTGTTTACAGTTTGTATACAATGAACCAGATATATTTCAAGATCATGAAATAGTCTGTCTAAAATCCTCAGGTTGTCCTCAATTTTTTTTTTTTTTTCAGGTCAGGACGAATAATTTTCTTTTTTACAGGTCAGGACAACTAATTTTCTTTCTGCGAGTTGGGTTCACCCTTAAATAATTTTTGTTTTAATTTGTTTTAATACCAATATTATAAATCAAAAGCATGTCCTTGATTAATGCCGATGTCATTGACAGCGACAACAACTGATGAATAAATTTAGTTTTTACAGTAACTGTACTTTTTTTTAACTTCTAAACACACAGAATTTTTACACAGTGAAAAAAAAATAAATACTGCAATTTGTTTAAAATTGTATCTCAATTTATTGATCTTTATTATCAACTTTTTAATCTATACACATTGTTTTCTGCTATTTAAAGGAAATATCAAGTGTCTTAATTCTATACATGGACATTGCCATAAGGCCAGATGAAGTGAACATTCATTTTTTTTTCAAAGATGGTTTTTTCAATATCGTTTTTTATCTTTATGAATTCGTCATCTACTATTTTGAAATCTTCTTCTACTTCCAACTAATGATATTTACTTAAGATGCTGTTTCTGAATCAACCCAATGTGAGTAGTTATCTTTATATTATCTTATCAATTGAACTGTTTACTGTATGCTGCCATATATCCTTATGATACTGAATGCTTGAATTGTCATTGTTCACAAACTTCTACTTAATTTACTTTGAGTTTAAGTTATTTATGTACTTATTTATACAGCAAAATACTAGCTACTTTACAAATTTCCCAAGTCAACTTTTCGAGTGGGAGTAAATTGTGAAGATTGTTTAAGATTAAGAATTACACTCTACATTTTTATAATTAAATTGTTTAAATTTTAATGAGTAACTTAGTATTCATTCTAGAAAGAAAAGCAGCAGTCAAGAGAAAATGTGTTCTGTAAAAAGAATAAAATGCATTTTTGAAGCATAATTAAAAAACTGACATTTTAGCTTCTAAAGAAATTAAATTCTATAACTTTCAAGTATGAATTTAAAAATACTGTGGTATGAGGAAAATTTTTACAAGAAATTTCTGGATACGGTTAAGTTTAATTTCTCTACCTTCCTTAAAAAAAAATGCAAGGTGCATTTTATCAACTTTAAAAAGAACAGAGTGCCGTGTTCTTAAAAAACAGCCTAGAAGCTTAATTACAGAAATAAAACTGTAAATAAGAAACTTAATTAGCTAGTAGCATAAATAACAAGATAAATATCATGGCAATTCTTTTTTCATTTCTACATAAAATGATTAAAAAATAAATAAAAAAAATAGATTTTTGAAATTATTTTTTCGTAATTCATTGAAGTATATTTCCAAAGATTCCATTGTCGCACATTATTACAAATCAAGAATGAAGTACTGGTCACCCATCAGTTTAACACGTTTGTCACTTATGTTTATCATAAACCATTTTGCTGTCTCACTCACACCACGTACTATTCATAGTATATGTCTTTTCATTGAGTATTATTTTGCTTAAAAATTAATTCTGTTGCTCATGTAGATGGTAGTATATCTATGCATTTCTTACTGTGACTTCATTTATGTTTTAGTATTCAGTTATAAGAATTAAAATCTCTTGGCACGGTGGCGAATTTTTTCTTTAAACATGTATTTATTGCTTCAATTTAAAATATAGGATACTTTACTGAATGAATCATGTAACAAAATGCAAAAAATATTAACAATTCACAGCATTAGATCTGTTCAATCCTGTTGTAATAAGATATTGTCCAAACTTCTCCAAAAAATCTTCCAGAGCCTACTGTCATATGAATTTAATAATACACAAAATAATTACATTAGTTAGATTTCAGACAATGACATATCTTTTAAATTTCAGCAAATCTATTCAGATAGAGTTATTAACACTATTAACATAAAAGTAATTTTCTTCTCAAAACTGAAAACAAATTGGGCCAGAAAGAGTAAGAGTTAACATTATTTGCACAAGGTCAATGCTTTAAAAAAAACAACTTAAATGCAAAAATAAATATTAACAAGTTAAATAGTCACTGTATATTTTAAATGGTTCCCTCAAAACCCTTTTTTGCACATTTTTATAAAAACAAGATGAAAACTGTTTGGGCTAAAAATAGAAAAAAAAAAAAATACTCAACTTATTATATATTTATTTTTGTGTCTGTAAGTAAAAAAAAAAAAAAAAAAAAAAAATCTGAATTGAGAAGTAGCATATCTGCCAAACTTCCGTTCATCCCCCCCCCCCCCCCCCACACACACACACAAGTTAAACAAATATATTTGGAAAAGGAAAGTTATCTAAATAAAAATCTGTCTCAATTGTAGCATGTAGAACGAATTTATTTTGTTTAACTAACATTTCTGATTTAAAATACGTTTATTTAATTTGAAAGAAGAAAAAAAAAGGTTGGCAGCTATGTATTTGCATGAAAAATGATAAAGTTCTTTGAATTTTTACTTTGTTTAAATATTAAAGTAAATAACAGATATTTTAGTTACTTTCGAAATAAAAGAAAATTTTCAAATTTGTATACATATATAAAAATTTTCAACAATTCTAAAAGCAAATTATTAGA
Source organism: Maratus speciosus (assembly GCA_963932465.1). Taxonomy (NCBI): domain Eukaryota; kingdom Metazoa; phylum Arthropoda; class Arachnida; order Araneae; family Salticidae; genus Maratus; species Maratus speciosus. Next base: position 558,701,337 of record OZ010787.1, on the reverse strand, counting down.
CATTTTTGGATTAAATATATAATTTTATAACTGATGCTCTGAATTTAATGAATGCAAAAAATTACAAAATTACCTATAAACAGTTCAAATATTCTTTTAACAATTGAAGAGCTGAGTGGATGAACATGTTAAGTGATATGGCTAAGATGCTTTACCCACACACACTGATTTATCAGTTAAAAAGAGGAAACAAAAAAAAAAATCACCAAACTTTGGGAATGTTTTCTTCTATGGTAATCTGTCTATTATACTGGAACTGAGTTATTGCTGTTGAAATTTGATTTTGCAACCCTTACTTGCATGGCTCTGGAAAGAGGATAACTTAATTTATTGCGAATGCATTTATTATGTCACTGATGAGGAGATATCGAAAATTACAGAATTCCAAAGCTTATCTTGAAGTAAACCAACTTCGACGCTTCAATTCGATCTTATACACTGTTAAAAATCTTCAGCTTTTCCTGAAGCTGACTCCACTTTTAGATAAAACGATTACTTGACTACATTATGGAGCATTCTCTTTGGTCAGAATAGAGATATTCTATAAAAGCGATGGAGTGACTAAGCAGCAAAAACTGCAGTTTTTTAACAGTGTAAAGTGCCCTTCTACATCGGCGATAGTTTTATGTCCCTTAAAACTCCACGTAAAAGAACTATTTACACTTTATAAACGCTTAAAAAAATTTTTTTAAAGCACTTCGCTCATATTTGTGCGAAATTATTTTTATTTTAGGGGTTTTTTTATTTACTAATATAGTTTATTTAAACAAATAGTAACGTATATTTAACATGAACACATTCCAAACATTTAAAATAAGGAAGGGGGGGGGGGAATTTAGTTAGGTGTATCTTTTTTTAACCTAGAATCATTAAAAGAAACATTACAAACATATTTCTGTAAAGATTGGTTGGCTACCAAAAGTTGCTAGCTTAAAACAACAGAAGTGACACAAAACAGAAAACAAATAATATTGAAACAGAAAAATTAGATATTTTTTTATTATGATATCTTATGCAAAGATACTGGATGGAGAAATAAATAAGAATTTACCTGTCTAGCTTCTTCCCAGCAACTATTCCATTAACTATGTTGTCATGCTTTAAGATCTTTAAAACACTTATTTCCCGCAAAAAGCTTGCAGGCATCCCTAGAAAGAAAGATAAAGCTTGATATGTTCGTGTTGAATAATGGAAAGAATCCCTTTCATAAAATAAAATATAAAATAATAATATTAATTTAAGCAATTTTTAAGAGCATCAGTTTAGAACAAGTAATTTAAAAAATCCCTTAAAATTATGTAAGTCAGAGAGAGGTCATCAACCATGTACCTAAAGGAACATTTTATGCACCTGTAGGCACATGGCATATAAAAATTTTACTAATTTATATGCATAAAAACCTATTTGTACACATTTTATACAGATTCCTAGTGTATACGACTCTGACCAAAATTAGATAATTTTTTAAAGAAACAGCATGAAAGTAAAAAAATGACAGCCTATACTTATAAAATAAAGTTTTTCTCTGCCTGTTTGTATGTGTGTTTGACTATGTGCGATGGCTAGCAAAATCTATAGGACGTACGAGGCTGAAAATTTTTGTGAGGCTAGCCCTATAATGTCTCCTGGTCCCAATGCACCTGAGATTCAGAATTTTAAAATTCAAATAATTAGTTGAGTTATTAATTAAAAATCATAACTCATTCTCATTAAAATCTCATCTTAGTCCTTGCATGAGGAGGAAAAGCACTGGTGCGAACGCAGAAGCCATATTTATGCATCAGTAGAAGAATAAGATAAAAGGAAGGATTTTTTTTGCAGTCGTCGTAGTGGTGGTGGTGTGGTGGGATTTTGTCATTGTTTATAACTTAACTAAAAATGGAAGACATATTAATTCTGAAAGATCTTACTCTTACGTCTAAAATGCCACAATCAATTAAAAATATATATATATTGCATTTAAGCAGGTGAAAAATAATTTTCAAAAAAGGGTCGTTTTAATGAAAAAGTTTTTCTCCTTTATTGCACTGCCTCTCAAGAGGTATCGACAAACCAAAAGTATACTCTTAAAGAAGAAACCTTCTTCTAATTGACAGTGTAATCGGTTTTTAAAAAATATGATTTTTAGTAACTTCAAGTACACCAGCAAACTCAAGTTACTTTGTGCCCCACAGAGACGATATTAAAAAGAATTTCTAATAAAACTAACTGTAAATTAACTTGGAATTTTATATGATCATATCATCAATACAATGCAAATCTTTCTAATGTGAAATTATTTTTTATTGGCGCAGTTTCTTTTTTTCTTTAGCAAAATCTGGAATGTTAAATAACTTGAAAACAATTTTGCATTCAACTCTTTAACAGTTCTGCATTCTAGTGAAAAATATGCATATAACTTACAATTTTTTTAAAAATTAGAATGAATTTCTTTTCTATCTATAATAAAATAAATATCTGAAAAAAAATTATATCTATAAAATATCCAACATTACCATTTTTCAGCATATCAGAAGGAAAAGATGAATTTTTTCAGAGCAAATATTTGTCCATTTCTGTTATCTCAGCATTTATCTAAAATATTATTGTAATTTTTAAAAAACAAACAAAATTATAATAACACAAAGATTAAAAAAAAAAAACTACATAGTATAAAAGCCAATTGTTTTATGTCAGCCTAAAAAAGTAAAAAGGAATATATATATATTTAGCAAGCATTATAAAATGGGCATATTTCTTTTTAAATTTATGAACAGCAAACAGCCAGTTTTTAGCTTTATTTTTTTTTTTTTAATTCTACAATAGAATTTAAACATTTTATAATAAGTAATAGACAGATTCTAATTTTAAGGGTTATTTTTCCTACATAACTTCAAATTCCTAAAATGGAAAAGAATAAGCTTATTACATTCTTATTCTTTCTCTTATAATCTTAATTTAAAAAATAGCCGATATAATTACCTCCTTTTCATCTAACTTCATTTTCAATATCGAATTTTCCTTAAGAACAAGCTTAATCCTTTTTTTATAACTTTTACTTCCTGAAATATAAAGTTTTTTTTTTTTTTTTTTAAAAGAAAAAGATACACAAACAAATAAAAACTTACAGAAATAGAAAAGCTTTCATTCAAAATTTGGTGGAAAATTAATTATTAATGTTCGTTGTTGCATTGCAATGTATAAATTACACTGATAAATTCAATTTTAAATTAATTCAGTTTATCATAAGCTTATTTGAAAAACTAAATCAGAGTGTGCAATATGATTTTAGTTTATTGTTTACAGTTTGTATACAATGAACCAGATATATTTCAAGATCATGAAATAGTCTGTCTAAAATCCTCAGGTTGTCCTCAATTTTTTTTTTTTTTTCAGGTCAGGACGAATAATTTTCTTTTTTACAGGTCAGGACAACTAATTTTCTTTCTGCGAGTTGGGTTCACCCTTAAATAATTTTTGTTTTAATTTGTTTTAATACCAATATTATAAATCAAAAGCATGTCCTTGATTAATGCCGATGTCATTGACAGCGACAACAACTGATGAATAAATTTAGTTTTTACAGTAACTGTACTTTTTTTTAACTTCTAAACACACAGAATTTTTACACAGTGAAAAAAAAATAAATACTGCAATTTGTTTAAAATTGTATCTCAATTTATTGATCTTTATTATCAACTTTTTAATCTATACACATTGTTTTCTGCTATTTAAAGGAAATATCAAGTGTCTTAATTCTATACATGGACATTGCCATAAGGCCAGATGAAGTGAACATTCATTTTTTTTTCAAAGATGGTTTTTTCAATATCGTTTTTTATCTTTATGAATTCGTCATCTACTATTTTGAAATCTTCTTCTACTTCCAACTAATGATATTTACTTAAGATGCTGTTTCTGAATCAACCCAATGTGAGTAGTTATCTTTATATTATCTTATCAATTGAACTGTTTACTGTATGCTGCCATATATCCTTATGATACTGAATGCTTGAATTGTCATTGTTCACAAACTTCTACTTAATTTACTTTGAGTTTAAGTTATTTATGTACTTATTTATACAGCAAAATACTAGCTACTTTACAAATTTCCCAAGTCAACTTTTCGAGTGGGAGTAAATTGTGAAGATTGTTTAAGATTAAGAATTACACTCTACATTTTTATAATTAAATTGTTTAAATTTTAATGAGTAACTTAGTATTCATTCTAGAAAGAAAAGCAGCAGTCAAGAGAAAATGTGTTCTGTAAAAAGAATAAAATGCATTTTTGAAGCATAATTAAAAAACTGACATTTTAGCTTCTAAAGAAATTAAATTCTATAACTTTCAAGTATGAATTTAAAAATACTGTGGTATGAGGAAAATTTTTACAAGAAATTTCTGGATACGGTTAAGTTTAATTTCTCTACCTTCCTTAAAAAAAAATGCAAGGTGCATTTTATCAACTTTAAAAAGAACAGAGTGCCGTGTTCTTAAAAAACAGCCTAGAAGCTTAATTACAGAAATAAAACTGTAAATAAGAAACTTAATTAGCTAGTAGCATAAATAACAAGATAAATATCATGGCAATTCTTTTTTCATTTCTACATAAAATGATTAAAAAATAAATAAAAAAAATAGATTTTTGAAATTATTTTTTCGTAATTCATTGAAGTATATTTCCAAAGATTCCATTGTCGCACATTATTACAAATCAAGAATGAAGTACTGGTCACCCATCAGTTTAACACGTTTGTCACTTATGTTTATCATAAACCATTTTGCTGTCTCACTCACACCACGTACTATTCATAGTATATGTCTTTTCATTGAGTATTATTTTGCTTAAAAATTAATTCTGTTGCTCATGTAGATGGTAGTATATCTATGCATTTCTTACTGTGACTTCATTTATGTTTTAGTATTCAGTTATAAGAATTAAAATCTCTTGGCACGGTGGCGAATTTTTTCTTTAAACATGTATTTATTGCTTCAATTTAAAATATAGGTTACTTTACTGAATGAATCATGTAACAAAATGCAAAAAATATTAACAATTCACAGCATTAGATCTGTTCAATCCTGTTGTAATAAGATATTGTCCAAACTTCTCCAAAAAATCTTCCAGAGCCTACTGTCATATGAATTTAATAATACACAAAATAATTACATTAGTTAGATTTCAGACAATGACATATCTTTTAAATTTCAGCAAATCTATTCAGATAGAGTTATTAACACTATTAACATAAAAGTAATTTTCTTCTCAAAACTGAAAACAAATTGGGCCAGAAAGAGTAAGAGTTAACATTATTTGCACAAGGTCAATGCTTTAAAAAAAACAACTTAAATGCAAAAATAAATATTAACAAGTTAAATAGTCACTGTATATTTTAAATGGTTCCCTCAAAACCCTTTTTTGCACATTTTTATAAAAACAAGATGAAAACTGTTTGGGCTAAAAATAGAAAAAAAAAAAATACTCAACTTATTATATATTTATTTTTGTGTCTGTAAGTAAAAAAAAAAAAAAAAAAAAAATCTGAATTGAGAAGTAGCATATCTGCCAAACTTCCGTTCATCCCCCCCCCCCCCACACACACACACACAAGTTAAACAAATATATTTGGAAAAGGAAAGTTATCTAAATAAAAATCTGTCTCAATTGTAGCATGTAGAACGAATTTATTTTGTTTAACTAACATTTCTGATTTAAAATACGTTTATTTAATTTGAAAGAAGAAAAAAAAAGGTTGGCAGCTATGTATTTGCATGAAAAATGATAAAGTTCTTTGAATTTTTACTTTGTTTAAATATTAAAGTAAATAACAGATATTTTAGTTACTTTCGAAATAAAAGAAAATTTTCAAATTTGTATACATATATAAAAATTTTCAACAATTCTAAAAGCAAATTATTAGACATTTTTGGATTAAATATATAATTTTATAACTGATGCTCTGAATTTAATGAATGCAAAAAATTACAAAATTACCTATAAACAGTTCAAATATTCTTTTAACAATTGAAGAGCTGAGTGGATGAACATGTTAAGTGATATGGCTAAGATGCTTTACCCACACACACTGATTTATCAGTTAAAAAGAGGAAACAAAAAAAAAAATCACCAAACTTTGGGAATGTTTTCTTCTATGGTAATCTGTCTATTATACTGGAACTGAGTTATTGCTGTTGAAATTTGATTTTGCAACCCTTACTTGCATGGCTCTGGAAAGAGGATAACTTAATTTATTGCGAATGCATTTATTATGTCACTGATGAGGAGATATCGAAAATTACAGAATTCCAAAGCTTATCTTGAAGTAAACCAACTTCGACGCTTCAATTCGATCTTATACACTGTTAAAAATCTTCAGCTTTTCCTGAAGCTGACTCCACTTTTAGATAAAACGATTACTTGACTACATTATGGAGCATTCTCTTTGGTCAGAATAGAGATATTCTATAAAAGCGATGGAGTGACTAAGCAGCAAAAACTGCAGTTTTTTAACAGTGTAAAGTGCCCTTCTACATCGGCGATAGTTTTATGTCCCTTAAAACTCCACGTAAAAGAACTATTTACACTTTATAAACGCTTAAAAAAATTTTTTTAAAGCACTTCGCTCATATTTGTGCGAAATTATTTTTATTTTAGGGGTTTTTTTATTTACTAATATAGTTTATTTAAACAAATAGTAACGTATATTTAACATGAACACATTCCAAACATTTAAAATAAGGAAGGGGGGGGGGGGAATTTAGTTAGGTGTATCTTTTTTTAACCTAGAATCATTAAAAGAAACATTACAAACATATTTCTGTAAAGATTGGTTGGCTACCAAAAGTTGCTAGCTTAAAACAACAGAAGTGACACAAAACAGAAAACAAATAATATTGAAACAGAAAAATTAGATATTTTTTTATTATGATATCTTATGCAAAGATACTGGATGGAGAAATAAATAAGAATTTACCTGTCTAGCTTCTTCCCAGCAACTATTCCATTAACTATGTTGTCATGCTTTAAGATCTTTAAAACACTTATTTCCCGCAAAAAGCTTGCAGGCATCCCTAGAAAGAAAGATAAAGCTTGATATGTTCGTGTTGAATAATGGAAAGAATCCCTTTCATAAAATAAAATATAAAATAATAATATTAATTTAAGCAATTTTTAAGAGCATCAGTTTAGAACAAGTAATTTAAAAAATCCCTTAAAATTATGTAAGTCAGAGAGAGGTCATCAACCATGTACCTAAAGGAACATTTTATGCACCTGTAGGCACATGGCATATAAAAATTTTACTAATTTATATGCATAAAAACCTATTTGTACACATTTTATACAGATTCCTAGTGTATACGACTCTGACCAAAATTAGATAATTTTTTAAAGAAACAGCATGAAAGTAAAAAAATGACAGCCTATACTTATAAAATAAAGTTTTTCTCTGCCTGTTTGTATGTGTGTTTGACTATGTGCGATGGCTAGCAAAATCTATAGGACGTACGAGGCTGAAAATTTTTGTGAGGCTAGCCCTATAATGTCTCCTGGTCCCAATGCACCTGAGATTCAGAATTTTAAAATTCAAATAATTAGTTGAGTTATTAATTAAAAATCATAACTCATTCTCATTAAAATCTCATCTTAGTCCTTGCATGAGGAGGAAAAGCACTGGTGCGAACGCAGAAGCCATATTTATGCATCAGTAGAAGAATAAGATAAAAGGAAGGATTTTTTTTGCAGTCGTCGTAGTGGTGGTGGTGTGGTGGGATTTTGTCATTGTTTATAACTTAACTAAAAATGGAAGACATATTAATTCTGAAAGATCTTACTCTTACGTCTAAAATGCCACAATCAATTAAAAATATATATATATTGCATTTAAGCAGGTGAAAAATAATTTTCAAAAAAGGGTCGTTTTAATGAAAAAGTTTTTCTCCTTTATTGCACTGCCTCTCAAGAGGTATCGACAAACCAAAAGTATACTCTTAAAGAAGAAACCTTCTTCTAATTGACAGTGTAATCGGTTTTTAAAAAATATGATTTTTAGTAACTTCAAGTACACCAGCAAACTCAAGTTACTTTGTGCCCCACAGAGACGATATTAAAAAGAATTTCTAATAAAACTAACTGTAAATTAACTTGGAATTTTATATGATCATATCATCAATACAATGCAAATCTTTCTAATGTGAAATTATTTTTTATTGGCGCAGTTTCTTTTTTTCTTTAGCAAAATCTGGAATGTTAAATAACTTGAAAACAATTTTGCATTCAACTCTTTAACAGTTCTGCATTCTAGTGAAAAATATGCATATAACTTACAATTTTTTTTAAAATTAGAATGAATTTCTTTTCTATCTATAATAAAATAAATATCTGAAAAAAAATTATATCTATAAAATATCCAACATTACCATTTTTCAGCATATCAGAAGGAAAAGATGAATTTTTTCAGAGCAAATATTTGTCCATTTCTGTTATCTCAGCATTTATCTAAAATATTATTGTAATTTTTAAAAAACAAACAAAATTATAATAACACAAAGATTAAAAAAAAAAAAACTACATAGTATAAAAGCCAATTGTTTTATGTCAGCCTAAAAAAGTAAAAAGGAATATATATATATTTAGCAAGCATTATAAAATGGGCATATTTCTTTTTAAATTTATGAACAGCAAACAGCCAGTTTTTAGCTTTATTTTTTTTTTTTAATTCTACAATAGAATTTAAACATTTTATAATAAGTAATAGACAGATTCTAATTTTAAGGGTTATTTTTCCTACATAACTTCAAATTCCTAAAATGGAAAAGAATAAGCTTATTACATTCTTATTCTTTCTCTTATAATCTTAATTTAAAAAATAGCCGATATAATTACCTCCTTTTCATCTAACTTCATTTTCAATATCGAATTTTCCTTAAGAACAAGCTTAATCCTTTTTTTATAACTTTTACTTCCTGAAATATAAAGTTTTTTTTTTTTATTTTTAAAAGAAAAAGATACACAAACAAATAAAAACTTACAGAAATAGAAAAGCTTTCATTCAAAATTTGGTGGAAAATTAATTATTAATGTTCGTTGTTGCATTGCAATGTATAAATTACACTGATAAATTCAATTTTAAATTAATTCAGTTTATCATAAGCTTATTTGAAAAACTAAATCAGAGTGTGCAATATGATTTTAGTTTATTGTTTACAGTTTGTATACAATGAACCAGATATATTTCAAGATCATGAAATAGTCTGTCTAAAATCCTCAGGTTGTCCTCAATTTTTTTTTTTTTTCAGGTCAGGACGAATAATTTTCTTTTTTACAGGTCAGGACAACTAATTTTCTTTCTGCGAGTTGGGTTCACCCTTAAATAATTTTTGTTTTAATTTGTTTTAATACCAATATTATAAATCAAAAGCATGTCCTTGATTAATGCCGATGTCATTGACAGCGACAACAACTGATGAATAAATTTAGTTTTTACAGTAACTGTACTTTTTTTTAACTTCTAAACACACAGAATTTTTACACAGTGAAAAAAAAATAAATACTGCAATTTGTTTAAAATTGTATCTCAATTTATTGATCTTTATTATCAACTTTTTAATCTATACACATTGTTTTCTGCTATTTAAAGGAAATATCAAGTGTCTTAATTCTATACATGGACATTGCCATAAGGCCAGATGAAGTGAACATTCATTTTTTTTTCAAAGATGGTTTTTTCAATATCGTTTTTTATCTTTATGAATTCGTCATCTACTATTTTGAAATCTTCTTCTACTTCCAACTAATGATATTTACTTAAGATGCTGTTTCTGAATCAACCCAATGTGAGTAGTTATCTTTATATTATCTTATCAATTGAACTGTTTACTGTATGCTGCCATATATCCTTATGATACTGAATGCTTGAATTGTCATTGTTCACAAACTTCTACTTAATTTACTTTGAGTTTAAGTTATTTATGTACTTATTTATACAGCAAAATACTAGCTACTTTACAAATTTCCCAAGTCAACTTTTCGAGTGGGAGTAAATTGTGAAGATTGTTTAAGATTAAGAATTACACTCTACATTTTTATAATTAAATTGTTTAAATTTTAATGAGTAACTTAGTATTCATTCTAGAAAGAAAAGCAGCAGTCAAGAGAAAATGTGTTCTGTAAAAAGAATAAAATGCATTTTTGAAGCATAATTAAAAAACTGACATTTTAGCTTCTAAAGGAATTAAATTCTATAACTTTCAAGTATGAATTTAAAAATACTGTGGTATGAGGAAAATTTTTACAAGAAATTTCTGGATACGGTTAAGTTTAATTTCTCTACCTTCCTTAAAAAAAAATGCAAGGTGCATTTTATCAACTTTAAAAAGAACAGAGTGCCGTGTTCTTAAAAAACAGCCTAGAAGCTTAATTACAGAAATAAAACTGTAAATAAGAAACTTAATTAGCTAGTAGCATAAATAACAAGATAAATATCATGGCAATTCTTTTTTCATTTCTACATAAAATGATTAAAAAATAAATAAAAAAAATAGATTTTTGAAATTATTTTTTCGTAATTCATTGAAGTATATTTCCAAAGATTCCATTGTCGCACATTATTACAAATCAAGAATGAAGTACTGGTCACCCATCAGTTTAACACGTTTGTCACTTATGTTTATCATAAACCATTTTGCTGTCTCACTCACACCACGTACTATTCATAGTATATGTCTTTTCATTGAGTATTATTTTGCTTAAAAATTAATTCTGTTGCTCATGTAGATGGTAGTATATCTATGCATTTCTTACTGTGACTTCATTTATGTTTTAGTATTCAGTTATAAGAATTAAAATCTCTTGGCACGGTGGCGAATTTTTTCTTTAAACATGTATTTATTGCTTCAATTTAAAATATAGGTTACTTTACTGAATGAATCATGTAACAAAATGCAAAAAATATTAACAATTCACAGCATTAGATCTGTTCAATCCTGTTGTAATAAGATATTGTCCAAACTTCTCCAAAAAATCTTCCAGAGCCTACTGTCATATGAATTTAATAATACACAAAATAATTACATTAGTTAGATTTCAGACAATGACATATCTTTTAAATTTCAGCAAATCTATTCAGATAGAGTTATTAACACTATTAACATAAAAGTAATTTTCTTCTCAAAACTGAAAACAAATTGGGCCAGAAAGAGTAAGAGTTAACATTATTTGCACAAGGTCAATGCTTTAAAAAAAACAACTTAAATGCAAAAATAAATATTAACAAGTTAAATAGTCACTGTATATTTTAAATGGTTCCCTCAAAACCCTTTTTTGCACATTTTTATAAAAACAAGATGAAAACTGTTTGGGCTAAAAATAGAAAAAAAAAAAATACTCAACTTATTATATATTTATTTTTGTGTCTGTAAGTAAAAAAAAAAAAAAAAAAAAAATCTGAATTGAGAAGTAGCATATCTGCCAAACTTCCGTTCATCCCCCCCCCCCCCCACACACACACACACACAAGTTAAACAAATATATTTGGAAAAGGAAAGTTATCTAAATAAAAATCTGTCTCAATTGTAGCATGTAGAACGAATTTATTTTGTTTAACTAACATTTCTGATTTAAAATACGTTTATTTAATTTGAAAGAAGAAAAAAAAAGGTTGGCAGCTATGTATTTGCATGAAAAATGATAAAGTTCTTTGAATTTTTACTTTGTTTAAATATTAAAGTAAATAACAGATATTTTAGTTACTTTCGAAATAAAAGAAAATTTTCAAATTTGTATACATATATAAAAATTTTCAACAATTCTAAAAGCAAATTATTAGACATTTTTGGATTAAATATATAATTTTATAACTGATGCTCTGAATTTAATGAATGCAAAAAATTACAAAATTACCTATAAACAGTTCAAATATTCTTTTAACAATTGAAGAGCTGAGTGGATGAACATGTTAAGTGATATGGCTAAGATGCTTTACCCACACACACTGATTTATCAGTTAAAAAGAGGAAACAAAAAAAAAAATCACCAAACTTTGGGAATGTTTTCTTCTATGGTAATCTGTCTATTATACTGGAACTGAGTTATTGCTGTTGAAATTTGATTTTGCAACCCTTACTTGCATGGCTCTGGAAAGAGGATAACTTAATTTATTGCGAATGCATTTATTATGTCACTGATGAGGAGATATCGAAAATTACAGAATTCCAAAGCTTATCTTGAAGTAAACCAACTTCGACGCTTCAATTCGATCTTATACACTGTTAAAAATCTTCAGCTTTTCCTGAAGCTGACTCCACTTTTAGATAAAACGATTACTTGACTACATTATGGAGCATTCTCTTTGGTCAGAATAGAGATATTCTATAAAAGCGATGGAGTGACTAAGCAGCAAAAACTGCAGTTTTTTAACAGTGTAAAGTGCCCTTCTACATCGGCGATAGTTTTATGTCCCTTAAAACTCCACGTAAAAGAACTATTTACACTTTATAAACGCTTAAAAAAATTTTTTTAAAGCACTTCGCTCATATTTGTGCGAAATTATTTTTATTTTAGGGGTTTTTTTATTTACTAATATAGTTTATTTAAACAAATAGTAACGTATATTTAACATGAACACATTCCAAACATTTAAAATAAGGAAGGGGGGGGGGGGAATTTAGTTAGGTGTATCTTTTTTTAACCTAGAATCATTAAAAGAAACATTACAAACATATTTCTGTAAAGATTGGTTGGCTACCAAAAGTTGCTAGCTTAAAACAACAGAAGTGACACAAAACAGAAAACAAATAATATTGAAACAGAAAAATTAGATATTTTTTTATTATGATATCTTATGCAAAGATACTGGATGGAGAAATAAATAAGAATTTACCTGTCTAGCTTCTTCCCAGCAACTATTCCATTAACTATGTTGTCATGCTTTAAGATCTTTAAAACACTTATTTCCCGCAAAAAGCTTGCAGGCATCCCTAGAAAGAAAGATAAAGCTTGATATGTTCGTGTTGAATAATGGAAAGAATCCCTTTCATAAAATAAAATATAAAATAATAATATTAATTTAAGCAATTTTTAAGAGCATCAGTTTAGAACAAGTAATTTAAAAAATCCCTTAAAATTATGTAAGTCAGAGAGAGGTCATCAACCATGTACCTAAAGGAACATTTTATGCACCTGTAGGCACATGGCATATAAAAATTTTACTAATTTATATGCATAAAAACCTATTTGTACACATTTTATACAGATTCCTAGTGTATACGACTCTGACCAAAATTAGATAATTTTTTAAAGAAACAGCATGAAAGTAAAAAAATGACAGCCTATACTTATAAAATAAAGTTTTTCTCTGCCTGTTTGTATGTGTGTTTGACTATGTGCGATGGCTAGCAAAATCTATAGGACGTACGAGGCTGAAAATTTTTGTGAGGCTAGCCCTATAATGTCTCCTGGTCCCAATGCACCTGAGATTCAGAATTTTAAAATTCAAATAATTAGTTGAGTTATTAATTAAAAATCATAACTCATTCTCATTAAAATCTCATCTTAGTCCTTGCATGAGGAGGAAAAGCACTGGTGCGAACGCAGAAGCCATATTTATGCATCAGTAGAAGAATAAGATAAAAGGAAGGATTTTTTTTGCAGTCGTCGTAGTGGTGGTGGTGTGGTGGGATTTTGTCATTGTTTATAACTTAACTAAAAATGGAAGACATATTAATTCTGAAAGATCTTACTCTTACGTCTAAAATGCCACAATCAATTAAAAATATATATATATTGCATTTAAGCAGGTGAAAAATAATTTTCAAAAAAGGGTCGTTTTAATGAAAAAGTTTTTCTCCTTTATTGCACTGCCTCTCAAGAGGTATCGACAAACCAAAAGTATACTCTTAAAGAAGAAACCTTCTTCTAATTGACAGTGTAATCGGTTTTTAAAAAATATGATTTTTAGTAACTTCAAGTACACCAGCAAACTCAAGTTACTTTGTGCCCCACAGAGACGATATTAAAAAGAATTTCTAATAAAACTAACTGTAAATTAACTTGGAATTTTATATGATCATATCATCAATACAATGCAAATCTTTCTAATGTGAAATTATTTTTTATTGGCGCAGTTTCTTTTTTTCTTTAGCAAAATCTGGAATGTTAAATAACTTGAAAACAATTTTGCATTCAACTCTTTAACAGTTCTGCATTCTAGTGAAAAATATGCATATAACTTACAATTTTTTTTAAAATTAGAATGAATTTCTTTTCTATCTATAATAAAATAAATATCTGAAAAAAAAATTATATCTATAAAATATCCAACATTACCATTTTTCAGCATATCAGAAGGAAAAGATGAATTTTTTCAGAGCAAATATTTGTCCATTTCTGTTATCTCAGCATTTATCTAAAATATTATTGTAATTTTTAAAAAACAAACAAAATTATAATAACACAAAGATTAAAAAAAAAAAAACTACATAGTATAAAAGCCAATTGTTTTATGTCAGCCTAAAAAAGTAAAAAGGAATATATATATATTTAGCAAGCATTATAAAATGGGCATATTTCTTTTTAAATTTATGAACAGCAAACAGCCAGTTTTTAGCTTTATTTTTTTTTTTTTAATTCTACAATAGAATTTAAACATTTTATAATAAGTAATAGACAGATTCTAATTTTAAGGATTATTTTTCCTACATAACTTCAAATTCCTAAAATGGAAAAGAATAAGCTTATTACATTCTTATTCTTTCTCTTATAATCTTAATTTAAAAAATAGCCGATATAATTACCTCCTTTTCATCTAACTTCATTTTCAATATCGAATTTTCCTTAAGAACAAGCTTAATCCTTTTTTTATAACTTTTACTTCCTGAAATATAAAGTTTTTTTTTTTTATTTTTAAAAGAAAAAGATACACAAACAAATAAAAACTTACAGAAATAGAAAAGCTTTCATTCAAAATTTGGTGGAATATTAATTATTAATGTTCGTTGTTGCATTGCAATGTATAAATTACACTGATAAATTCAATTTTAAATTAATTCAGTTTATCATAAGCTTATTTGAAAAACTAAATCAGAGTGTGCAATATGATTTTAGTTTATTGTTTACAGTTTGTATACAATGAACCAGATATATTTCAAGATCATGAAATAGTCTGTCTAAAATCCTCAGGTTGTCCTCAATTTTTTTTTTTTTTCAGGTCAGGACGAATAATTTTCTTTTTTACAGGTCAGGACAACTAATTTTCTTTCTGCGAGTTGGGTTCACCCTTAAATAATTTTTGTTTTAATTTGTTTTAATACCAATATTATAAATCAAAAGCATGTCCTTGATTAATGCCGATGTCATTGACAGCGACAACAACTGATGAATAAATTTAGTTTTTACAGTAACTGTACTTTTTTTTAACTTCTAAACACACAGAATTTTTACACAGTGAAAAAAAAATAAATACTGCAATTTGTTTAAAATTGTATCTCAATTTATTGATCTTTATTATCAACTTTTTAATCTATACACATTGTTTTCTGCTATTTAAAGGAAATATCAAGTGTCTTAATTCTATACATGGACATTGCCATAAGGCCAGATGAAGTGAACATTCATTTTTTTTTCAAAGATGGTTTTTTCAATATCGTTTTTTATCTTTATGAATTCGTCATCTACTATTTTGAAATCTTCTTCTACTTCCAACTAATGATATTTACTTAAGATGCTGTTTCTGAATCAACCCAATGTGAGTAGTTATCTTTATATTATCTTATCAATTGAACTGTTTACTGTATGCTGCCATATATCCTTATGATACTGAATGCTTGAATTGTCATTGTTCACAAACTTCTACTTAATTTACTTTGAGTTTAAGTTATTTATGTACTTATTTATACAGCAAAATACTAGCTACTTTACAAATTTCCCAAGTCAACTTTTCGAGTGGGAGTAAATTGTGAAGATTGTTTAAGATTAAGAATTACACTCTACATTTTTATAATTAAATTGTTTAAATTTTAATGAGTAACTTAGTATTCATTCTAGAAAGAAAAGCAGCAGTCAAGAGAAAATGTGTTCTGTAAAAAGAATAAAATGCATTTTTGAAGCATAATTAAAAAACTGACATTTTAGCTTCTAAAGAAATTAAATTCTATAACTTTCAAGTATGAATTTAAAAATACTGTGGTATGAGGAAAATTTTTACAAGAAATTTCTGGATACGGTTAAGTTTAATTTCTCTACCTTCCTTAAAAAAAAATGCAAGGTGCATTTTATCAACTTTAAAAAGAACAGAGTGCCGTGTTCTTAAAAAACAGCCTAGAAGCTTAATTACAGAAATAAAACTGTAAATAAGAAACTTAATTAGCTAGTAGCATAAATAACAAGATAAATATCATGGCAATTCTTTTTTCATTTCTACATAAAATGATTAAAAAATAAATAAAAAAAATAGATTTTTGAAATTATTTTTTCGTAATTCATTGAAGTATATTTCCAAAGATTCCATTGTCGCACATTATTACAAATCAAGAATGAAGTACTGGTCACCCATCAGTTTAACACGTTTGTCACTTATGTTTATCATAAACCATTTTGCTGTCTCACTCACACCACGTACTATTCATAGTATATGTCTTTTCATTGAGTATTATTTTGCTTAAAAATTAATTCTGTTGCTCATGTAGATGGTAGTATATCTATGCATTTCTTACTGTGACTTCATTTATGTTTTAGTATTCAGTTATAAGAATTAAAATCTCTTGGCACGGTGGCGAATTTTTTCTTTAAACATGTATTTATTGCTTCAATTTAAAATATAGGTTACTTTACTGAATGAATCATGTAACAAAATGCAAAAAATATTAACAATTCACAGCATTAGATCTGTTCAATCCTGTTGTAATAAGATATTGTCCAAACTTCTCCAAAAAATCTTCCAGAGCCTACTGTCATATGAATTTAATAATACACAAAATAATTACATTAGTTAGATTTCAGACAATGACATATCTTTTAAATTTCAGCAAATCTATTCAGATAGAGTTATTAACACTATTAACATAAAAGTAATTTTCTTCTCAAAACTGAAAACAAATTGGGCCAGAAAGAGTAAGAGTTAACATTATTTGCACAAGGTCAATGCTTTAAAAAAAACAACTTAAATGCAAAAATAAATATTAACAAGTTAAATAGTCACTGTATATTTTAAATGGTTCCCTCAAAACCCTTTTTTGCACATTTTTATAAAAACAAGATGAAAACTGTTTGGGCTAAAAATAGAAAAAAAAAAATACTCAACTTATTATATATTTATTTTTGTGTCTGTAAGTAAAAAAAAAAAAAAAAAAAAAAATCTGAATTGAGAAGTAGCATATCTGCCAAACTTCCGTTCATCCCCCCCCCCCCCCACACACACACACAAGTTAAACAAATATATTTGGAAAAGGAAAGTTATCTAAATAAAAATCTGTCTCAATTGTAGCATGTAGAACGAATTTATTTTGTTTAACTAACATTTCTGATTTAAAATACGTTTATTTAATTTGAAAGAAGAAAAAAAAAGGTTGGCAGCTATGTATTTGCATGAAAAATGATAAAGTTCTTTGAATTTTTACTTTGTTTAAATATTAAAGTAAATAACAGATATTTTAGTTACTTTCGAAATAAAAGAAAATTTTCAAATTTGTATACATATATAAAAATTTTCAACAATTCTAAAAGCAAATTATTAGACATTTTTGGATTAAATATATAATTTTATAACTGATGCTCTGAATTTAATGAATGCAAAAAATTACAAAATTACCTATAAACAGTTCAAATATTCTTTTAACAATTGAAGAGCTGAGTGGATGAACATGTTAAGTGATATGGCTAAGATGCTTTACCCACACACACTGATTTATCAGTTAAAAAGAGGAAACAAAAAAAAAAATCACCAAACTTTGGGAATGTTTTCTTCTATGGTAATCTGTCTATTATACTGGAACTGAGTTATTGCTGTTGAAATTTGATTTTGCAACCCTTACTTGCATGGCTCTGGAAAGAGGATAACTTAATTTATTGCGAATGCATTTATTATGTCACTGATGAGGAGATATCGAAAATTACAGAATTCCAAAGCTTATCTTGAAGTAAACCAACTTCGACGCTTCAATTCGATCTTATACACTGTTAAAAATCTTCAGCTTTTCCTGAAGCTGACTCCACTTTTAGATAAAACGATTACTTGACTACATTATGGAGCATTCTCTTTGGTCAGAATAGAGATATTCTATAAAAGCGATGGAGTGACTAAGCAGCAAAAACTGCAGTTTTTTAACAGTGTAAAGTGCCCTTCTACATCGGCGATAGTTTTATGTCCCTTAAAACTCCACGTAAAAGAACTATTTACACTTTATAAACGCTTAAAAAAATTTTTTTAAAGCACTTCGCTCATATTTGTGCGAAATTATTTTTATTTTAGGGGTTTTTTTATTTACTAATATAGTTTATTTAAACAAATAGTAACGTATATTTAACATGAACACATTCCAAACATTTAAAATAAGGAAGGGGGGGGGGGGAATTTAGTTAGGTGTATCTTTTTTTAACCTAGAATCATTAAAAGAAACATTACAAACATATTTCTGTAAAGATTGGTTGGCTACCAAAAGTTGCTAGCTTAAAACAACAGAAGTGACACAAAACAGAAAACAAATAATATTGAAACAGAAAAATTAGATATTTTTTTATTATGATATCTTATGCAAAGATACTGGATGGAGAAATAAATAAGAATTTACCTGTCTAGCTTCTTCCCAGCAACTATTCCATTAACTATGTTGTCATGCTTTAAGATCTTTAAAACACTTATTTCCCGCAAAAAGCTTGCAGGCATCCCTAGAAAGAAAGATAAAGCTTGATATGTTCGTGTTGAATAATGGAAAGAATCCCTTTCATAAAATAAAATATAAAATAATAATATTAATTTAAGCAATTTTTAAGAGCATCAGTTTAGAACAAGTAATTTAAAAAATCCCTTAAAATTATGTAAGTCAGAGAGAGGTCATCAACCATGTACCTAAAGGAACATTTTATGCACCTGTAGGCACATGGCATATAAAAATTTTACTAATTTATATGCATAAAAACCTATTTGTACACATTTTATACAGATTCCTAGTGTATACGACTCTGACCAAAATTAGATAATTTTTTAAAGAAACAGCATGAAAGTAAAAAAATGACAGCCTATACTTATAAAATAAAGTTTTTCTCTGCCTGTTTGTATGTGTGTTTGACTATGTGCGATGGCTAGCAAAATCTATAGGACGTACGAGGCTGAAAATTTTTGTGAGGCTAGCCCTATAATGTCTCCTGGTCCCAATGCACCTGAGATTCAGAATTTTAAAATTCAAATAATTAGTTGAGTTATTAATTAAAAATCATAACTCATTCTCATTAAAATCTCATCTTAGTCCTTGCATGAGGAGGAAAAGCACTGGTGCGAACGCAGAAGCCATATTTATGCATCAGTAGAAGAATAAGATAAAAGGAAGGATTTTTTTTGCAGTCGTCGTAGTGGTGGTGGTGTGGTGGGATTTTGTCATTGTTTATAACTTAACTAAAAATGGAAGACATATTAATTCTGAAAGATCTTACTCTTACGTCTAAAATGCCACAATCAATTAAAAATATATATATATTGCATTTAAGCAGGTGAAAAATAATTTTCAAAAAAGGGTCGTTTTAATGAAAAAGTTTTTCTCCTTTATTGCACTGCCTCTCAAGAGGTATCGACAAACCAAAAGTATACTCTTAAAGAAGAAACCTTCTTCTAATTGACAGTGTAATCGGTTTTTAAAAAATATGATTTTTAGTAACTTCAAGTACACCAGCAAACTCAAGTTACTTTGTGCCCCACAGAGACGATATTAAAAAGAATTTCTAATAAAACTAACTGTAAATTAACTTGGAATTTTATATGATCATATCATCAATACAATGCAAATCTTTCTAATGTGAAATTATTTTTTATTGGCGCAGTTTCTTTTTTTCTTTAGCAAAATCTGGAATGTTAAATAACTTGAAAACAATTTTGCATTCAACTCTTTAACAGTTCTGCATTCTAGTGAAAAATATGCATATAACTTACAATTTTTTTTAAAATTAGAATGAATTTCTTTTCTATCTATAATAAAATAAATATCTGAAAAAAAATTATATCTATAAAATATCCAACATTACCATTTTTCAGCATATCAGAAGGAAAAGATGAATTTTTTCAGAGCAAATATTTGTCCATTTCTGTTATCTCAGCATTTATCTAAAATATTATTGTAATTTTTAAAAAACAAACAAAATTATAATAACACAAAGATTAAAAAAAAAAAAACTACATAGTATAAAAGCCAATTGTTTTATGTCAGCCTAAAAAAGTAAAAAGGAATATATATATATTTAGCAAGCATTATAAAATGGGCATATTTCTTTTTAAATTTATGAACAGCAAACAGCCAGTTTTTAGCTTTATTTTTTTTTTTTTAATTCTACAATAGAATTTAAACATTTTATAATAAGTAATAGACAGATTCTAATTTTAAGGATTATTTTTCCTACATAACTTCAAATTCCTAAAATGGAAAAGAATAAGCTTATTACATTCTTATTCTTTCTCTTATAATCTTAATTTAAAAAATAGCCGATATAATTACCTCCTTTTCATCTAACTTCATTTTCAATATCGAATTTTCCTTAAGAACAAGCTTAATCCTTTTTTTATAACTTTTACTTCCTGAAATATAAAGTTTTTTTTTTTTATTTTTAAAAGAAAAAGATACACAAACAAATAAAAACTTACAGAAATAGAAAAGCTTTCATTCAAAATTTGGTGGAAAATTAATTATTAATGTTCGTTGTTGCATTGCAATGTATAAATTACACTGATAAATTCAATTTTAAATTAATTCAGTTTATCATAAGCTTATTTGAAAAACTAAATCAGAGTGTGCAATATGATTTTAGTTTATTGTTTACAGTTTGTATACAATGAACCAGATATATTTCAAGATCATGAAATAGTCTGTCTAAAATCCTCAGGTTGTCCTCAATTTTTTTTTTTTTTTCAGGTCAGGACGAATAATTTTCTTTTTTACAGGTCAGGACAACTAATTTTCTTTCTGCGAGTTGGGTTCACCCTTAAATAATTTTTGTTTTAATTTGTTTTAATACCAATATTATAAATCAAAAGCATGTCCTTGATTAATGCCGATGTCATTGACAGCGACAACAACTGATGAATAAATTTAGTTTTTACAGTAACTGTACTTTTTTTTAACTTCTAAACACACAGAATTTTTACACAGTGAAAAAAAAATAAATACTGCAATTTGTTTAAAATTGTATCTCAATTTATTGATCTTTATTATCAACTTTTTAATCTATACACATTGTTTTCTGCTATTTAAAGGAAATATCAAGTGTCTTAATTCTATACATGGACATTGCCATAAGGCCAGATGAAGTGAACATTCATTTTTTTTTCAAAGATGGTTTTTTCAATATCGTTTTTTATCTTTATGAATTCGTCATCTACTATTTTGAAATCTTCTTCTACTTCCAACTAATGATATTTACTTAAGATGCTGTTTCTGAATCAACCCAATGTGAGTAGTTATCTTTATATTATCTTATCAATTGAACTGTTTACTGTATGCTGCCATATATCCTTATGATACTGAATGCTTGAATTGTCATTGTTCACAAACTTCTACTTAATTTACTTTGAGTTTAAGTTATTTATGTACTTATTTATACAGCAAAATACTAGCTACTTTACAAATTTCCCAAGTCAACTTTTCGAGTGGGAGTAAATTGTGAAGATTGTTTAAGATTAAGAATTACACTCTACATTTTTATAATTAAATTGTTTAAATTTTAATGAGTAACTTAGTATTCATTCTAGAAAGAAAAGCAGCAGTCAAGAGAAAATGTGTTCTGTAAAAAGAATAAAATGCATTTTTGAAGCATAATTAAAAAACTGACATTTTAGCTTCTAAAGAAATTAAATTCTATAACTTTCAAGTATGAATTTAAAAATACTGTGGTATGAGGAAAATTTTTACAAGAAATTTCTGGATACGGTTAAGTTTAATTTCTCTACCTTCCTTAAAAAAAAAATGCAAGGTGCATTTTATCAACTTTAAAAAGAACAGAGTGCCGTGTTCTTAAAAAACAGCCTAGAAGCTTAATTACAGAAATAAAACTGTAAATAAGAAACTTAATTAGCTAGTAGCATAAATAACAAGATAAATATCATGGCAATTCTTTTTTCATTTCTACATAAAATGATTAAAAAATAAATAAAAAAAATAGATTTTTGAAATTATTTTTTCGTAATTCATTGAAGTATATTTCCAAAGATTCCATTGTCGCACATTATTACAAATCAAGAATGAAGTACTGGTCACCCATCAGTTTAACACGTTTGTCACTTATGTTTATCATAAACCATTTTGCTGTCTCACTCACACCACGTACTATTCATAGTATATGTCTTTTCATTGAGTATTATTTTGCTTAAAAATTAATTCTGTTGCTCATGTAGATGGTAGTATATCTATGCATTTCTTACTGTGACTTCATTTATGTTTTAGTATTCAGTTATAAGAATTAAAATCTCTTGGCACGGTGGCGAATTTTTTCTTTAAACATGTATTTATTGCTTCAATTTAAAATATAGGTTACTTTACTGAATGAATCATGTAACAAAATGCAAAAAATATTAACAATTCACAGCATTAGATCTGTTCAATCCTGTTGTAATAAGATATTGTCCAAACTTCTCCAAAAAATCTTCCAGAGCCTACTGTCATATGAATTTAATAATACACAAAATAATTACATTAGTTAGATTTCAGACAATGACATATCTTTTAAATTTCAGCAAATCTATTCAGATAGAGTTATTAACACTATTAACATAAAAGTAATTTTCTTCTCAAAACTGAAAACAAATTGGGCCAGAAAGAGTAAGAGTTAACATTATTTGCACAAGGTCAATGCTTTAAAAAAAACAACTTAAATGCAAAAATAAATATTAACAAGTTAAATAGTCACTGTATATTTTAAATGGTTCCCTCAAAACCCTTTTTTGCACATTTTTATAAAAACAAGATGAAAACTGTTTGGGCTAAAAATAGAAAAAAAAAAAATACTCAACTTATTATATATTTATTTTTGTGTCTGTAAGTAAAAAAAAAAAAAAAAAAAAAATCTGAATTGAGAAGTAGCATATCTGCCAAACTTCCGTTCATCCCCCCCCCCCCCCCACACACACACAAGTTAAACAAATATATTTGGAAAAGGAAAGTTATCTAAATAAAAATCTGTCTCAATTGTAGCATGTAGAACGAATTTATTTTGTTTAACTAACATTTCTGATTTAAAATACGTTTATTTAATTTGAAAGAAGAAAAAAAAAGGTTGGCAGCTATGTATTTGCATGAAAAATGATAAAGTTCTTTGAATTTTTACTTTGTTTAAATATTAAAGTAAATAACAGATATTTTAGTTACTTTCGAAATAAAAGAAAATTTTCAAATTTGTATACATATATAAAAATTTTCAACAATTCTAAAAGCAAATTATTAGACATTTTTGGATTAAATATATAATTTTATAACTGATGCTCTGAATTTAATGAATGCAAAAAATTACAAAATTACCTATAAACAGTTCAAATATTCTTTTAACAATTGAAGAGCTGAGTGGATGAACATGTTAAGTGATATGGCTAAGATGCTTTACCCACACACACTGATTTATCAGTTAAAAAGAGGAAACAAAAAAAAAAATCACCAAACTTTGGGAATGTTTTCTTCTATGGTAATCTGTCTATTATACTGGAACTGAGTTATTGCTGTTGAAATTTGATTTTGCAACCCTTACTTGCATGGCTCTGGAAAGAGGATAACTTAATTTATTGCGAATGCATTTATTATGTCACTGATGAGGAGATATCGAAAATTACAGAATTCCAAAGCTTATCTTGAAGTAAACCAACTTCGACGCTTCAATTCGATCTTATACACTGTTAAAAATCTTCAGCTTTTCCTGAAGCTGACTCCACTTTTAGATAAAACGATTACTTGACTACATTATGGAGCATTCTCTTTGGTCAGAATAGAGATATTCTATAAAAGCGATGGAGTGACTAAGCAGCAAAAACTGCAGTTTTTTAACAGTGTAAAGTGCCCTTCTACATCGGCGATAGTTTTATGTCCCTTAAAACTCCACGTAAAAGAACTATTTACACTTTATAAACGCTTAAAAAAATTTTTTTAAAGCACTTCGCTCATATTTGTGCGAAATTATTTTTATTTTAGGGGTTTTTTTATTTACTAATATAGTTTATTTAAACAAATAGTAACGTATATTTAACATGAACACATTCCAAACATTTAAAATAAGGAAGGGGGGGGGGGGAATTTAGTTAGGTGTATCTTTTTTTAACCTAGAATCATTAAAAGAAACATTACAAACATATTTCTGTAAAGATTGGTTGGCTACCAAAAGTTGCTAGCTTAAAACAACAGAAGTGACACAAAACAGAAAACAAATAATATTGAAACAGAAAAATTAGATATTTTTTTATTATGATATCTTATGCAAAGATACTGGATGGAGAAATAAATAAGAATTTACCTGTCTAGCTTCTTCCCAGCAACTATTCCATTAACTATGTTGTCATGCTTTAAGATCTTTAAAACACTTATTTCCCGCAAAAAGCTTGCAGGCATCCCTAGAAAGAAAGATAAAGCTTGATATGTTCGTGTTGAATAATGGAAAGAATCCCTTTCATAAAATAAAATATAAAATAATAATATTAATTTAAGCAATTTTTAAGAGCATCAGTTTAGAACAAGTAATTTAAAAAATCCCTTAAAATTATGTAAGTCAGAGAGAGGTCATCAACCATGTACCTAAAGGAACATTTTATGCACCTGTAGGCACATGGCATATAAAAATTTTACTAATTTATATGCATAAAAACCTATTTGTACACATTTTATACAGATTCCTAGTGTATACGACTCTGACCAAAATTAGATAATTTTTTAAAGAAACAGCATGAAAGTAAAAAAATGACAGCCTATACTTATAAAATAAAGTTTTTCTCTGCCTGTTTGTATGTGTGTTTGACTATGTGCGATGGCTAGCAAAATCTATAGGACGTACGAGGCTGAAAATTTTTGTGAGGCTAGCCCTATAATGTCTCCTGGTCCCAATGCACCTGAGATTCAGAATTTTAAAATTCAAATAATTAGTTGAGTTATTAATTAAAAATCATAACTCATTCTCATTAAAATCTCATCTTAGTCCTTGCATGAGGAGGAAAAGCACTGGTGCGAACGCAGAAGCCATATTTATGCATCAGTAGAAGAATAAGATAAAAGGAAGGATTTTTTTTGCAGTCGTCGTAGTGGTGGTGGTGTGGTGGGATTTTGTCATTGTTTATAACTTAACTAAAAATGGAAGACATATTAATTCTGAAAGATCTTACTCTTACGTCTAAAATGCCACAATCAATTAAAAATATATATATATTGCATTTAAGCAGGTGAAAAATAATTTTCAAAAAAGGGTCGTTTTAATGAAAAAGTTTTTCTCCTTTATTGCACTGCCTCTCAAGAGGTATCGACAAACCAAAAGTATACTCTTAAAGAAGAAACCTTCTTCTAATTGACAGTGTAATCGGTTTTTAAAAAATATGATTTTTAGTAACTTCAAGTACACCAGCAAACTCAAGTTACTTTGTGCCCCACAGAGACGATATTAAAAAGAATTTCTAATAAAACTAACTGTAAATTAACTTGGAATTTTATATGATCATATCATCAATACAATGCAAATCTTTCTAATGTGAAATTATTTTTTATTGGCGCAGTTTCTTTTTTTCTTTAGCAAAATCTGGAATGTTAAATAACTTGAAAACAATTTTGCATTCAACTCTTTAACAGTTCTGCATTCTAGTGAAAAATATGCATATAACTTACAATTTTTTTTAAAATTAGAATGAATTTCTTTTCTATCTATAATAAAATAAATATCTGAAAAAAAATTATATCTATAAAATATCCAACATTACCATTTTTCAGCATATCAGAAGGAAAAGATGAATTTTTTCAGAGCAAATATTTGTCCATTTCTGTTATCTCAGCATTTATCTAAAATATTATTGTAATTTTTAAAAAACAAACAAAATTATAATAACACAAAGATTAAAAAAAAAAAAACTACATAGTATAAAAGCCAATTGTTTTATGTCAGCCTAAAAAAGTAAAAAGGAATATATATATATTTAGCAAGCATTATAAAATGGGCATATTTCTTTTTAAATTTATGAACAGCAAACAGCCAGTTTTTAGCTTTATTTTTTTTTTTTTAATTCTACAATAGAATTTAAACATTTTATAATAAGTAATAGACAGATTCTAATTTTAAGGATTATTTTTCCTACATAACTTCAAATTCCTAAAATGGAAAAGAATAAGCTTATTACATTCTTATTCTTTCTCTTATAATCTTAATTTAAAAAATAGCCGATATAATTACCTCCTTTTCATCTAACTTCATTTTCAATATCGAATTTTCCTTAAGAACAAGCTTAATCCTTTTTTTATAACTTTTACTTCCTGAAATATAAAGTTTTTTTTTTTTATTTTTAAAAGAAAAAGATACACAAACAAATAAAAACTTACAGAAATAGAAAAGCTTTCATTCAAAATTTGGTGGAAAATTAATTATTAATGTTCGTTGTTGCATTGCAATGTATAAATTACACTGATAAATTCAATTTTAAATTAATTCAGTTTATCATAAGCTTATTTGAAAAACTAAATCAGAGTGTGCAATATGATTTTAGTTTATTGTTTACAGTTTGTATACAATGAACCAGATATATTTCAAGATCATGAAATAGTCTGTCTAAAATCCTCAGGTTGTCCTCAATTTTTTTTTTTTTTTCAGGTCAGGACGAATAATTTTCTTTTTTACAGGTCAGGACAACTAATTTTCTTTCTGCGAGTTGGGTTCACCCTTAAATAATTTTTGTTTTAATTTGTTTTAATACCAATATTATAAATCAAAAGCATGTCCTTGATTAATGCCGATGTCATTGACAGCGACAACAACTGATGAATAAATTTAGTTTTTACAGTAACTGTACTTTTTTTTAACTTCTAAACACACAGAATTTTTACACAGTGAAAAAAAAATAAATACTGCAATTTGTTTAAAATTGTATCTCAATTTATTGATCTTTATTATCAACTTTTTAATCTATACACATTGTTTTCTGCTATTTAAAGGAAATATCAAGTGTCTTAATTCTATACATGGACATTGCCATAAGGCCAGATGAAGTGAACATTCATTTTTTTTTCAAAGATGGTTTTTTCAATATCGTTTTTTATCTTTATGAATTCGTCATCTACTATTTTGAAATCTTCTTCTACTTCCAACTAATGATATTTACTTAAGATGCTGTTTCTGAATCAACCCAATGTGAGTAGTTATCTTTATATTATCTTATCAATTGAACTGTTTACTGTATGCTGCCATATATCCTTATGATACTGAATGCTTGAATTGTCATTGTTCACAAACTTCTACTTAATTTACTTTGAGTTTAAGTTATTTATGTACTTATTTATACAGCAAAATACTAGCTACTTTACAAATTTCCCAAGTCAACTTTTCGAGTGGGAGTAAATTGTGAAGATTGTTTAAGATTAAGAATTACACTCTACATTTTTATAATTAAATTGTTTAAATTTTAATGAGTAACTTAGTATTCATTCTAGAAAGAAAAGCAGCAGTCAAGAGAAAATGTGTTCTGTAAAAAGAATAAAATGCATTTTTGAAGCATAATTAAAAAACTGACATTTTAGCTTCTAAAGAAATTAAATTCTATAACTTTCAAGTATGAATTTAAAAATACTGTGGTATGAGGAAAATTTTTACAAGAAATTTCTGGATACGGTTAAGTTTAATTTCTCTACCTTCCTTAAAAAAAAAATGCAAGGTGCATTTTATCAACTTTAAAAAGAACAGAGTGCCGTGTTCTTAAAAAACAGCCTAGAAGCTTAATTACAGAAATAAAACTGTAAATAAGAAACTTAATTAGCTAGTAGCATAAATAACAAGATAAATATCATGGCAATTCTTTTTTCATTTCTACATAAAATGATTAAAAAATAAATAAAAAAAATAGATTTTTGAAATTATTTTTTCGTAATTCATTGAAGTATATTTCCAAAGATTCCATTGTCGCACATTATTACAAATCAAGAATGAAGTACTGGTCACCCATCAGTTTAACACGTTTGTCACTTATGTTTATCATAAACCATTTTGCTGTCTCACTCACACCACGTACTATTCATAGTATATGTCTTTTCATTGAGTATTATTTTGCTTAAAAATTAATTCTGTTGCTCATGTAGATGGTAGTATATCTATGCATTTCTTACTGTGACTTCATTTATGTTTTAGTATTCAGTTATAAGAATTAAAATCTCTTGGCACGGTGGCGAATTTTTTCTTTAAACATGTATTTATTGCTTCAATTTAAAATATAGGTTACTTTACTGAATGAATCATGTAACAAAATGCAAAAAATATTAACAATTCACAGCATTAGATCTGTTCAATCCTGTTGTAATAAGATATTGTCCAAACTTCTCCAAAAAATCTTCCAGAGCCTACTGTCATATGAATTTAATAATACACAAAATAATTACATTAGTTAGATTTCAGACAATGACATATCTTTTAAATTTCAGCAAATCTATTCAGATAGAGTTATTAACACTATTAACATAAAAGTAATTTTCTTCTCAAAACTGAAAACAAATTGGGCCAGAAAGAGTAAGAGTTAACATTATTTGCACAAGGTCAATGCTTTAAAAAAAACAACTTAAATGCAAAAATAAATATTAACAAGTTAAATAGTCACTGTATATTTTAAATGGTTCCCTCAAAACCCTTTTTTGCACATTTTTATAAAAACAAGATGAAAACTGTTTGGGCTAAAAATAGAAAAAAAAAAAATACTCAACTTATTATATATTTATTTTTGTGTCTGTAAGTAAAAAAAAAAAAAAAAATCTGAATTGAGAAGTAGCATATCTGCCAAACTTCCGTTCATCCCCCCCCCCACACACACACACACACAAGTTAAACAAATATATTTGGAAAAGGAAAGTTATCTAAATAAAAATCTGTCTCAATTGTAGCATGTAGAACGAATTTATTTTGTTTAACTAACATTTCTGATTTAAAATACGTTTATTTAATTTGAAAGAAGAAAAAAAAAGGTTGGCAGCTATGTATTTGCATGAAAAATGATAAAGTTCTTTGAATTTTTACTTTGTTTAAATATTAAAGTAAATAACAGATATTTTAGTTACTTTCGAAATAAAAGAAAATTTTCAAATTTGTATACATATATAAAAATTTTCAACAATTCTAAAAGCAAATTATTAGACATTTTTGGATTAAATATATAATTTTATAACTGATGCTCTGAATTTAATGAATGCAAAAAATTACAAAATTACCTATAAACAGTTCAAATATTCTTTTAACAATTGAAGAGCTGAGTGGATGAACATGTTAAGTGATATGGCTAAGATGCTTTACCCACACACACTGATTTATCAGTTAAAAAGAGGAAACAAAAAAAAAAATCACCAAACTTTGGGAATGTTTTCTTCTATGGTAATCTGTCTATTATACTGGAACTGAGTTATTGCTGTTGAAATTTGATTTTGCAACCCTTACTTGCATGGCTCTGGAAAGAGGATAACTTAATTTATTGCGAATGCATTTATTATGTCACTGATGAGGAGATATCGAAAATTACAGAATTCCAA
The DNA here is from genome assembly GCA_963932465.1 of Maratus speciosus. Lineage (NCBI taxonomy): Eukaryota > Metazoa > Arthropoda > Arachnida > Araneae > Salticidae > Maratus > Maratus speciosus. Next base: position 558,671,442 of record OZ010787.1, on the reverse strand, counting down.
AGCTTATCTTGAAGTAAACCAACTTCGACGCTTCAATTCGATCTTATACACTGTTAAAAATCTTCAGCTTTTCCTGAAGCTGACTCCACTTTTAGATAAAACGATTACTTGACTACATTATGGAGCATTCTCTTTGGTCAGAATAGAGATATTCTATAAAAGCGATGGAGTGACTAAGCAGCAAAAACTGCAGTTTTTTAACAGTGTAAAGTGCCCTTCTACATCGGCGATAGTTTTATGTCCCTTAAAACTCCACGTAAAAGAACTATTTACACTTTATAAACGCTTAAAAAAATTTTTTTAAAGCACTTCGCTCATATTTGTGCGAAATTATTTTTATTTTAGGGGTTTTTTTATTTACTAATATAGTTTATTTAAACAAATAGTAACGTATATTTAACATGAACACATTCCAAACATTTAAAATAAGGAAGGGGGGGGGGGAATTTAGTTAGGTGTATCTTTTTTTAACCTAGAATCATTAAAAGAAACATTACAAACATATTTCTGTAAAGATTGGTTGGCTACCAAAAGTTGCTAGCTTAAAACAACAGAAGTGACACAAAACAGAAAACAAATAATATTGAAACAGAAAAATTAGATATTTTTTTATTATGATATCTTATGCAAAGATACTGGATGGAGAAATAAATAAGAATTTACCTGTCTAGCTTCTTCCCAGCAACTATTCCATTAACTATGTTGTCATGCTTTAAGATCTTTAAAACACTTATTTCCCGCAAAAAGCTTGCAGGCATCCCTAGAAAGAAAGATAAAGCTTGATATGTTCGTGTTGAATAATGGAAAGAATCCCTTTCATAAAATAAAATATAAAATAATAATATTAATTTAAGCAATTTTTAAGAGCATCAGTTTAGAACAAGTAATTTAAAAAATCCCTTAAAATTATGTAAGTCAGAGAGAGGTCATCAACCATGTACCTAAAGGAACATTTTATGCACCTGTAGGCACATGGCATATAAAAATTTTACTAATTTATATGCATAAAAACCTATTTGTACACATTTTATACAGATTCCTAGTGTATACGACTCTGACCAAAATTAGATAATTTTTTAAAGAAACAGCATGAAAGTAAAAAAATGACAGCCTATACTTATAAAATAAAGTTTTTCTCTGCCTGTTTGTATGTGTGTTTGACTATGTGCGATGGCTAGCAAAATCTATAGGACGTACGAGGCTGAAAATTTTTGTGAGGCTAGCCCTATAATGTCTCCTGGTCCCAATGCACCTGAGATTCAGAATTTTAAAATTCAAATAATTAGTTGAGTTATTAATTAAAAATCATAACTCATTCTCATTAAAATCTCATCTTAGTCCTTGCATGAGGAGGAAAAGCACTGGTGCGAACGCAGAAGCCATATTTATGCATCAGTAGAAGAATAAGATAAAAGGAAGGATTTTTTTTGCAGTCGTCGTAGTGGTGGTGGTGTGGTGGGATTTTGTCATTGTTTATAACTTAACTAAAAATGGAAGACATATTAATTCTGAAAGATCTTACTCTTACGTCTAAAATGCCACAATCAATTAAAAATATATATATATTGCATTTAAGCAGGTGAAAAATAATTTTCAAAAAAGGGTCGTTTTAATGAAAAAGTTTTTCTCCTTTATTGCACTGCCTCTCAAGAGGTATCGACAAACCAAAAGTATACTCTTAAAGAAGAAACCTTCTTCTAATTGACAGTGTAATCGGTTTTTAAAAAATATGATTTTTAGTAACTTCAAGTACACCAGCAAACTCAAGTTACTTTGTGCCCCACAGAGACGATATTAAAAAGAATTTCTAATAAAACTAACTGTAAATTAACTTGGAATTTTATATGATCATATCATCAATACAATGCAAATCTTTCTAATGTGAAATTATTTTTTATTGGCGCAGTTTCTTTTTTTCTTTAGCAAAATCTGGAATGTTAAATAACTTGAAAACAATTTTGCATTCAACTCTTTAACAGTTCTGCATTCTAGTGAAAAATATGCATATAACTTACAATTTTTTTTAAAATTAGAATGAATTTCTTTTCTATCTATAATAAAATAAATATCTGAAAAAAAATTATATCTATAAAATATCCAACATTACCATTTTTCAGCATATCAGAAGGAAAAGATGAATTTTTTCAGAGCAAATATTTGTCCATTTCTGTTATCTCAGCATTTATCTAAAATATTATTGTAATTTTTAAAAAACAAACAAAATTATAATAACACAAAGATTAAAAAAAAAAAAACTACATAGTATAAAAGCCAATTGTTTTATGTCAGCCTAAAAAAGTAAAAAGGAATATATATATATTTAGCAAGCATTATAAAATGGGCATATTTCTTTTTAAATTTATGAACAGCAAACAGCCAGTTTTTAGCTTTATTTTTTTTTTTTTAATTCTACAATAGAATTTAAACATTTTATAATAAGTAATAGACAGATTCTAATTTTAAGGATTATTTTTCCTACATAACTTCAAATTCCTAAAATGGAAAAGAATAAGCTTATTACATTCTTATTCTTTCTCTTATAATCTTAATTTAAAAAATAGCCGATATAATTACCTCCTTTTCATCTAACTTCATTTTCAATATCGAATTTTCCTTAAGAACAAGCTTAATCCTTTTTTTATAACTTTTACTTCCTGAAATATAAAGTTTTTTTTTTTTATTTTTAAAAGAAAAAGATACACAAACAAATAAAAACTTACAGAAATAGAAAAGCTTTCATTCAAAATTTGGTGGAAAATTAATTATTAATGTTCGTTGTTGCATTGCAATGTATAAATTACACTGATAAATTCAATTTTAAATTAATTCAGTTTATCATAAGCTTATTTGAAAAACTAAATCAGAGTGTGCAATATGATTTTAGTTTATTGTTTACAGTTTGTATACAATGAACCAGATATATTTCAAGATCATGAAATAGTCTGTCTAAAATCCTCAGGTTGTCCTCAATTTTTTTTTTTTTTTCAGGTCAGGACGAATAATTTTCTTTTTTACAGGTCAGGACAACTAATTTTCTTTCTGCGAGTTGGGTTCACCCTTAAATAATTTTTGTTTTAATTTGTTTTAATACCAATATTATAAATCAAAAGCATGTCCTTGATTAATGCCGATGTCATTGACAGCGACAACAATTGATGAATAAATTTAGTTTTTACAGTAACTGTACTTTTTTTTAACTTCTAAACACACAGAATTTTTACACAGTGAAAAAAAAATAAATACTGCAATTTGTTTAAAATTGTATCTCAATTTATTGATCTTTATTATCAACTTTTTAATCTATACACATTGTTTTCTGCTATTTAAAGGAAATATCAAGTGTCTTAATTCTATACATGGACATTGCCATAAGGCCAGATGAAGTGAACATTCATTTTTTTTTCAAAGATGGTTTTTTCAATATCGTTTTTTATCTTTATGAATTCGTCCTCTACTATTTTGAAATCTTCTTCTACTTCCAACTAATGATATTTACTTAAGATGCTGTTTCTGAATCAACCCAATGTGAGTAGTTATCTTTATATTATCTTATCAATTGAACTGTTTACTGTATGCTGCCATATATCCTTATGATACTGAATGCTTGAATTGTCATTGTTCACAAACTTCTACTTAATTTACTTTGAGTTTAAGTTATTTATGTACTTATTTATACAGCAAAATACTAGCTACTTTACAAATTTCCCAAGTCAACTTTTCGAGTGGGAGTAAATTGTGAAGATTGTTTAAGATTAAGAATTACACTCTACATTTTTATAATTAAATTGTTTAAATTTTAATGAGTAACTTAGTATTCATTCTAGAAAGAAAAGCAGCAGTCAAGAGAAAATGTGTTCTGTAAAAAGAATAAAATGCATTTTTGAAGCATAATTAAAAAACTGACATTTTAGCTTCTAAAGAAATTAAATTCTATAACTTTCAAGTATGAATTTAAAAATACTGTGGTATGAGGAAAATTTTTACAAGAAATTTCTGGATACGGTTAAGTTTAATTTCTCTACCTTCCTTAAAAAAAAATGCAAGGTGCATTTTATCAACTTTAAAAAGAACAGAGTGCCGTGTTCTTAAAAAACAGCCTAGAAGCTTAATTACAGAAATAAAACTGTAAATAAGAAACTTAATTAGCTAGTAGCATAAATAACAAGATAAATATCATGGCAATTCTTTTTTCATTTCTACATAAAATGATTAAAAAATAAATAAAAAAAATAGATTTTTGAAATTATTTTTTCGTAATTCATTGAAGTATATTTCCAAAGATTCCATTGTCGCACATTATTACAAATCAAGAATGAAGTACTGGTCACCCATCAGTTTAACACGTTTGTCACTTATGTTTATCATAAACCATTTTGCTGTCTCACTCACACCACGTACTATTCATAGTATATGTCTTTTCATTGAGTATTATTTTGCTTAAAAATTAATTCTGTTGCTCATGTAGATGGTAGTATATCTATGCATTTCTTACTGTGACTTCATTTATGTTTTAGTATTCAGTTATAAGAATTAAAATCTCTTGGCACGGTGGCGAATTTTTTCTTTAAACATGTATTTATTGCTTCAATTTAAAATATAGGTTACTTTACTGAATGAATCATGTAACAAAATGCAAAAAATATTAACAATTCACAGCATTAGATCTGTTCAATCCTGTTGTAATAAGATATTGTCCAAACTTCTCCAAAAAATCTTCCAGAGCCTACTGTCATATGAATTTAATAATACACAAAATAATTACATTAGTTAGATTTCAGACAATGACATATCTTTTAAATTTCAGCAAATCTATTCAGATAGAGTTATTAACACTATTAACATAAAAGTAATTTTCTTCTCAAAACTGAAAACAAATTGGGCCAGAAAGAGTAAGAGTTAACATTATTTGCACAAGGTCAATGCTTTAAAAAAAACAACTTAAATGCAAAAATAAATATTAACAAGTTAAATAGTCACTGTATATTTTAAATGGTTCCCTCAAAACCCTTTTTTGCACATTTTTATAAAAACAAGATGAAAACTGTTTGGGCTAAAAATAGAAAAAAAAAAAAATACTCAACTTATTATATATTTATTTTTGTGTCTGTAAGTAAAAAAAAAAAAAAAAAAAAAATCTGAATTGAGAAGTAGCATATCTGCCAAACTTCCGTTCATCCCCCCCCCCCCCCACACACACACACACAAGTTAAACAAATATATTTGGAAAAGGAAAGTTATCTAAATAAAAATCTGTCTCAATTGTAGCATGTAGAACGAATTTATTTTGTTTAACTAACATTTCTGATTTAAAATACGTTTATTTAATTTGAAAGAAGAAAAAAAAAGGTTGGCAGCTATGTATTTGCATGAAAAATGATAAAGTTCTTTGAATTTTTACTTTGTTTAAATATTAAAGTAAATAACAGATATTTTAGTTACTTTCGAAATAAAAGAAAATTTTCAAATTTGTATACATATATAAAAATTTTCAACAATTCTAAAAGCAAATTATTAGACATTTTTGGATTAAATATATAATTTTATAACTGATGCTCTGAATTTAATGAATGCAAAAAATTACAAAATTACCTATAAACAGTTCAAATATTCTTTTAACAATTGAAGAGCTGAGTGGATGAACATGTTAAGTGATATGGCTAAGATGCTTTACCCACACACACTGATTTATCAGTTAAAAAGAGGAAACAAAAAAAAAAATCACCAAACTTTGGGAATGTTTTCTTCTATGGTAATCTGTCTATTATACTGGAACTGAGTTATTGCTGTTGAAATTTGATTTTGCAACCCTTACTTGCATGGCTCTGGAAAGAGGATAACTTAATTTATTGCGAATGCATTTATTATGTCACTGATGAGGAGATATCGAAAATTACAGAATTCCAAAGCTTATCTTGAAGTAAACCAACTTCGACGCTTCAATTCGATCTTATACACTGTTAAAAATCTTCAGCTTTTCCTGAAGCTGACTCCACTTTTAGATAAAACGATTACTTGACTACATTATGGAGCATTCTCTTTGGTCAGAATAGAGATATTCTATAAAAGCGATGGAGTGACTAAGCAGCAAAAACTGCAGTTTTTTAACAGTGTAAAGTGCCCTTCTACATCGGCGATAGTTTTATGTCCCTTAAAACTCCACGTAAAAGAACTATTTACACTTTATAAACGCTTAAAAAAATTTTTTTAAAGCACTTCGCTCATATTTGTGCGAAATTATTTTTATTTTAGGGGTTTTTTTATTTACTAATATAGTTTATTTAAACAAATAGTAACGTATATTTAACATGAACACATTCCAAACATTTAAAATAAGGAAGGGGGGGGGGGGAATTTAGTTAGGTGTATCTTTTTTTAACCTAGAATCATTAAAAGAAACATTACAAACATATTTCTGTAAAGATTGGTTGGCTACCAAAAGTTGCTAGCTTAAAACAACAGAAGTGACACAAAACAGAAAACAAATAATATTGAAACAGAAAAATTAGATATTTTTTTATTATGATATCTTATGCAAAGATACTGGATGGAGAAATAAATAAGAATTTACCTGTCTAGCTTCTTCCCAGCAACTATTCCATTAACTATGTTGTCATGCTTTAAGATCTTTAAAACACTTATTTCCCGCAAAAAGCTTGCAGGCATCCCTAGAAAGAAAGATAAAGCTTGATATGTTCGTGTTGAATAATGGAAAGAATCCCTTTCATAAAATAAAATATAAAATAATAATATTAATTTAAGCAATTTTTAAGAGCATCAGTTTAGAACAAGTAATTTAAAAAATCCCTTAAAATTATGTAAGTCAGAGAGAGGTCATCAACCATGTACCTAAAGGAACATTTTATGCACCTGTAGGCACATGGCATATAAAAATTTTACTAATTTATATGCATAAAAACCTATTTGTACACATTTTATACAGATTCCTAGTGTATACGACTCTGACCAAAATTAGATAATTTTTTAAAGAAACAGCATGAAAGTAAAAAAATGACAGCCTATACTTATAAAATAAAGTTTTTCTCTGCCTGTTTGTATGTGTGTTTGACTATGTGCGATGGCTAGCAAAATCTATAGGACGTACGAGGCTGAAAATTTTTGTGAGGCTAGCCCTATAATGTCTCCTGGTCCCAATGCACCTGAGATTCAGAATTTTAAAATTCAAATAATTAGTTGAGTTATTAATTAAAAATCATAACTCATTCTCATTAAAATCTCATCTTAGTCCTTGCATGAGGAGGAAAAGCACTGGTGCGAACGCAGAAGCCATATTTATGCATCAGTAGAAGAATAAGATAAAAGGAAGGATTTTTTTTGCAGTCGTCGTAGTGGTGGTGGTGTGGTGGGATTTTGTCATTGTTTATAACTTAACTAAAAATGGAAGACATATTAATTCTGAAAGATCTTACTCTTACGTCTAAAATGCCACAATCAATTAAAAATATATATATATTGCATTTAAGCAGGTGAAAAATAATTTTCAAAAAAGGGTCGTTTTAATGAAAAAGTTTTTCTCCTTTATTGCACTGCCTCTCAAGAGGTATCGACAAACCAAAAGTATACTCTTAAAGAAGAAACCTTCTTCTAATTGACAGTGTAATCGGTTTTTAAAAAATATGATTTTTAGTAACTTCAAGTACACCAGCAAACTCAAGTTACTTTGTGCCCCACAGAGACGATATTAAAAAGAATTTCTAATAAAACTAACTGTAAATTAACTTGGAATTTTATATGATCATATCATCAATACAATGCAAATCTTTCTAATGTGAAATTATTTTTTATTGGCGCAGTTTCTTTTTTTCTTTAGCAAAATCTGGAATGTTAAATAACTTGAAAACAATTTTGCATTCAACTCTTTAACAGTTCTGCATTCTAGTGAAAAATATGCATATAACTTACAATTTTTTTTAAAATTAGAATGAATTTCTTTTCTATCTATAATAAAATAAATATCTGAAAAAAAATTATATCTATAAAATATCCAACATTACCATTTTTCAGCATATCAGAAGGAAAAGATGAATTTTTTCAGAGCAAATATTTGTCCATTTCTGTTATCTCAGCATTTATCTAAAATATTATTGTAATTTTTAAAAAACAAACAAAATTATAATAACACAAAGATTAAAAAAAAAAAAACTACATAGTATAAAAGCCAATTGTTTTATGTCAGCCTAAAAAAGTAAAAAGGAATATATATATATTTAGCAAGCATTATAAAATGGGCATATTTCTTTTTAAATTTATGAACAGCAAACAGCCAGTTTTTAGCTTTATTTTTTTTTTTTAATTCTACAATAGAATTTAAACATTTTATAATAAGTAATAGACAGATTCTAATTTTAAGGGTTATTTTTCCTACATAACTTCAAATTCCTAAAATGGAAAAGAATAAGCTTATTACATTCTTATTCTTTCTCTTATAATCTTAATTTAAAAAATAGCCGATATAATTACCTCCTTTTCATCTAACTTCATTTTCAATATCGAATTTTCCTTAAGAACAAGCTTAATCCTTTTTTTATAACTTTTACTTCCTGAAATATAAAGTTTTTTTTTTTTATTTTTAAAAGAAAAAGATACACAAACAAATAAAAACTTACAGAAATAGAAAAGCTTTCATTCAAAATTTGGTGGAAAATTAATTATTAATGTTCGTTGTTGCATTGCAATGTATAAATTACACTGATAAATTCAATTTTAAATTAATTCAGTTTATCATAAGCTTATTTGAAAAACTAAATCAGAGTGTGCAATATGATTTTAGTTTATTGTTTACAGTTTGTATACAATGAACCAGATATATTTCAAGATCATGAAATAGTCTGTCTAAAATCCTCAGGTTGTCCTCAATTTTTTTTTTTTTTCAGGTCAGGACGAATAATTTTCTTTTTTACAGGTCAGGACAACTAATTTTCTTTCTGCGAGTTGGGTTCACCCTTAAATAATTTTTGTTTTAATTTGTTTTAATACCAATATTATAAATCAAAAGCATGTCCTTGATTAATGCCGATGTCATTGACAGCGACAACAACTGATGAATAAATTTAGTTTTTACAGTAACTGTACTTTTTTTTAACTTCTAAACACACAGAATTTTTACACAGTGAAAAAAAAATAAATACTGCAATTTGTTTAAAATTGTATCTCAATTTATTGATCTTTATTATCAACTTTTTAATCTATACACATTGTTTTCTGCTATTTAAAGGAAATATCAAGTGTCTTAATTCTATACATGGACATTGCCATAAGGCCAGATGAAGTGAACATTCATTTTTTTTCAAAGATGGTTTTTTCAATATCGTTTTTTATCTTTATGAATTCGTCATCTACTATTTTGAAATCTTCTTCTACTTCCAACTAATGATATTTACTTAAGATGCTGTTTCTGAATCAACCCAATGTGAGTAGTTATCTTTATATTATCTTATCAATTGAACTGTTTACTGTATGCTGCCATATATCCTTATGATACTGAATGCTTGAATTGTCATTGTTCACAAACTTCTACTTAATTTACTTTGAGTTTAAGTTATTTATGTACTTATTTATACAGCAAAATACTAGCTACTTTACAAATTTCCCAAGTCAACTTTTCGAGTGGGAGTAAATTGTGAAGATTGTTTAAGATTAAGAATTACACTCTACATTTTTATAATTAAATTGTTTAAATTTTAATGAGTAACTTAGTATTCATTCTAGAAAGAAAAGCAGCAGTCAAGAGAAAATGTGTTCTGTAAAAAGAATAAAATGCATTTTTGAAGCATAATTAAAAAACTGACATTTTAGCTTCTAAAGAAATTAAATTCTATAACTTTCAAGTATGAATTTAAAAATACTGTGGTATGAGGAAAATTTTTACAAGAAATTTCTGGATACGGTTAAGTTTAATTTCTCTACCTTCCTTAAAAAAAAATGCAAGGTGCATTTTATCAACTTTAAAAAGAACAGAGTGCCGTGTTCTTAAAAAACAGCCTAGAAGCTTAATTACAGAAATAAAACTGTAAATAAGAAACTTAATTAGCTAGTAGCATAAATAACAAGATAAATATCATGGCAATTCTTTTTTCATTTCTACATAAAATGATTAAAAAATAAATAAAAAAAATAGATTTTTGAAATTATTTTTTCGTAATTCATTGAAGTATATTTCCACAGATTCCATTGTCGCACATTATTACAAATCAAGAATGAAGTACTGGTCACCCATCAGTTTAACACGTTTGTCACTTATGTTTATCATAAACCATTTTGCTGTCTCACTCACACCACGTACTATTCATAGTATATGTCTTTTCATTGAGTATTATTTTGCTTAAAAATTAATTCTGTTGCTCATGTAGATGGTAGTATATCTATGCATTTCTTACTGTGACTTCATTTATGTTTTAGTATTCAGTTATAAGAATTAAAATCTCTTGGCACGGTGGCGAATTTTTTCTTTAAACATGTATTTATTGCTTCAATTTAAAATATAGGTTACTTTACTGAATGAATCATGTAACAAAATGCAAAAAATATTAACAATTCACAGCATTAGATCTGTTCAATCCTGTTGTAATAAGATATTGTCCAAACTTCTCCAAAAAATCTTCCAGAGCCTACTGTCATATGAATTTAATAATACACAAAATAATTACATTAGTTAGATTTCAGACAATGACATATCTTTTAAATTTCAGCAAATCTATTCAGATAGAGTTATTAACACTATTAACATAAAAGTAATTTTCTTCTCAAAACTGAAAACAAATTGGGCCAGAAAGAGTAAGAGTTAACATTATTTGCACAAGGTCAATGCTTTAAAAAAAACAACTTAAATGCAAAAATAAATATTAACAAGTTAAATAGTCACTGTATATTTTAAATGGTTCCCTCAAAACCCTTTTTTGCACATTTTTATAAAAACAAGATGAAAACTGTTTGGGCTAAAAATAGAAAAAAAAAAAATACTCAACTTATTATATATTTATTTTTGTGTCTGTAAGTAAAAAAAAAAAAAAAAAAAAATCTGAATTGAGAAGTAGCATATCTGCCAAACTTCCGTTCATCCCCCCCCCCCACACACACACACACACAAGTTAAACAAATATATTTGGAAAAGGAAAGTTATCTAAATAAAAATCTGTCTCAATTGTAGCATGTAGAACGAATTTATTTTGTTTAACTAACATTTCTGATTTAAAATACGTTTATTTAATTTGAAAGAAGAAAAAAAAAGGTTGGCAGCTATGTATTTGCATGAAAAATGATAAAGTTCTTTGAATTTTTACTTTGTTTAAATATTAAAGTAAATAACAGATATTTTAGTTACTTTCGAAATAAAAGAAAATTTTCAAATTTGTATACATATATAAAAATTTTCAACAATTCTAAAAGCAAATTATTAGACATTTTTGGATTAAATATATAATTTTATAACTGATGCTCTGAATTTAATGAATGCAAAAAATTACAAAATTACCTATAAACAGTTCAAATATTCTTTTAACAATTGAAGAGCTGAGTGGATGAACATGTTAAGTGATATGGCTAAGATGCTTTACCCACACACACTGATTTATCAGTTAAAAAGAGGAAACAAAAAAAAAATCACCAAACTTTGGGAATGTTTTCTTCTATGGTAATCTGTCTATTATACTGGAACTCAGTTATTGCTGTTGAAATTTGATTTTGCAACCCTTACTTGCATGGCTCTGGAAAGAGGATAACTTAATTTATTGCGAATGCATTTATTATGCCACTGATGAGGAGATATCGAAAATTACAGAATTCCAAAGCTTATCTCGAAGTAAACCAACTTCGACGCTTCAATTCGATCTTATACACTGTTAAAAATCTTCAGCTTTTCCTGAAGCTGACTCCACTTTTAGATAAAACGATTACTTGACTACATTATGGAGCATTCTCTTTGGTCAGAATAGAGATATTCTATAAAAGCGATGGAGTGACTAAGCAGCAAAAACTGCAGTTTTTTAACAGTGTAAAGTGCCCTTCTACATCGGCGATAGTTTTATGTCCCTTAAAACTCCACGTAAAAGAACTATTTACACTTTATAAACGCTTAAAAAAATTTTTTTAAAGCACTTCGCTCATATTTGTGCGAAATTATTTTTATTTTAGGGTTTTTTTTATTTACTAATATAGTTTATTTAAACAAATAGTAACGTATATTTAACATGAACACATTCCAAACATTTAAAATAAGGAAGGGGGGGGGGGGAATTTAGTTAGGTGTATCTTTTGTTAACCTAGAATCATTAAAAGAAACATTACAAACATATTTCTGTAAAGATTGGTTGGCTACCAAAAGTTGCTAGCTTAAAACAACAGAAGTGACACAAAACAGAAAACAAATAATATTGAAACAGAAAAATTAGATATTTTTTTATTATGATATCTTATGCAAAGATACTGGATGGAGAAATAAATAAGAATTTACCTGTCTAGCTTCTTCCCAGCAACTATTCCATTAACTATGTTGTCATGCTTTAAGATCTTTAAAACACTTATTTCCCGCAAAAAGCTTGCAGGCATCCCTAGAAAGAAAGATAAAGCTTGATATGTTCGTGTTGAATAATGGAAAGAATCCCTTTCATAAAATAAAATATAAAATAATAATATTAATTTAAGCAATTTTTAAGAGCATCAGTTTAGAACAAGTAATTTAAAAAATCCCTTAAAATTATGTAAGTCAGAGAGAGGTCATCAACCATGTAGCTAAAGGAACATTTTATGCACCTGTAGGCACATGGCATATAAAAATTTTACTAATTTATATGCATAAAAACCTATTTGTACACATTTTATACAGATTCCTAGTGTATACGACTCTGACCAAAATTAGATAATTTTTTAAAGAAACAGCATGAAAGTAAAAAAATGACAGCCTATACTTATAAAATAAAGTTTTTCTCTGCCTGTTTGTATGTGTGTTTGACTATGTGCGATGGCTAGCAAAATCTATAGGACGTACGAGGCTGAAAATTTTTGTGAGGCTAGCCCTATAATGTCTCCTGGTCCCAATGCACCTGAGATTCAGAATTTTAAAATTCAAATAATTAGTTGAGTTATTAATTAAAAATCATAACTCATTCTCATTAAAATCTCATCTTAGTCCTTGCATGAGGAGGAAAAGCACTGGTGCGAACGCAGAAGCCATATTTATGCATCAGTAGAAGAATAAGATAAAAGGAAGGATTTTTTTTGCAGTCGTCGTAGTGGTGGTGGTGTGGTGGGATTTTGTCATTGTTTATAACTTAACTAAAAATGGAAGACATATTAATTCTGAAAGATCTTACTCTTACGTCTAAAATGCCACAATCAATTAAAAATATATATATATTGCATTTAAGCAGGTGAAAAATAATTTTCAAAAAAGGGTCGTTTTAATGAAAAAGTTTTTCTCCTTTATTGCACTGCCTCTCAAGAGGTATCGACAAACCAAAAGTATACTCTTAAAGAAGAAACCTTCTTCTAATTGACAGTGTAATCGGTTTTTAAAAAATATGATTTTTAGTAACTTCAAGTACACCAGCAAACTCAAGTTACTTTGTGCCCCACAGAGACGATATTAAAAAGAATTTCTAATAAAACTAACTGTACATTAACTTGGAATTTTATATGATCATATCATCAATACAATGCAAATCTTTCTAATGTGAAATTATTTTTTATTGGCGCAGTTTCTTTTTTTCTTTAGCAAAATCTGGAATGTTAAATAACTTGAAAACAATTTTGCATTCAACTCTTTAACAGTTCTGCATTCTAGTGAAAAATATGCATATAACTTACAATTTTTTTTAAAATTAGAATGAATTTCTTTTCTATCTATAATAAAATAAATATCTGAAAAAAAATTATATCTATAAAATATCCAACATTACCATTTTTCAGCATATCAGAAGGAAAAGATGAATTTTTTCAGAGCAAATATTTGTCCATTTCTGTTATCTCAGCATTTATCTAAAATATTATTGTAATTTTTAAAAAACAAACAAAATTATAATAACACAAAGATTAAAAAAAAAAAACTACATAGTATAAAAGCCAATTGTTTTATGTCAGCCTAAAAAAGTAAAAAGGAATATATATATATTTAGCAAGCATTATAAAATGGGCATATTTCTTTTTAAATTTATGAACAGCAAACAGCCAGTTTTTAGCTTTATTTTTTTTTTTTTAATTCTACAATAGAATTTAAACATTTTATAATAAGTAATAGACAGATTCTAATTTTAAGGGTTATTTTTCCTACATAACTTCAAATTCCTAAAATGGAAAAGAATAAGCTTATTACATTCTTATTCTTTCTCTTATAATCTTAATTTAAAAAATAGCCGATATAATTACCTCCTTTTCATCTAACTTCATTTTCAATATCGAATTTTCCTTAAGAACAAGCTTAATCCTTTTTTTATAACTTTTACTTCCTGAAATATAAAGTTTTTTTTTTTTTATTTTTAAAAGAAAAAGATACACAAACAAATAAAAACTTACAGAAATAGAAAAGCTTTCATTCAAAATTTGGTGGAAAATTAATTATTAATGTTCGTTGTTGCATTGCAATGTATAAATTACACTGATAAATTCAATTTTAAATTAATTCAGTTTATCATAAGCTTATTTGAAAAACTAAATCAGAGTGTGCAATATGATTTTAGTTTATTGTTTACAGTTTGTATACAATGAACCAGATATATTTCAAGATCATGAAATAGTCTGTCTAAAATCCTCAGGTTGTCCTCAATTTTTTTTTTTTTTTCAGGTCAGGACGAATAATTTTCTTTTTTACAGGTCAGGACAACTAATTTTCTTTCTGCGAGTTGGGTTCACCCTTAAATAATTTTTGTTTTAATTTGTTTTAATACCAATATTATAAATCAAAAGCATGTGCTTGATTAATGCCGATGTCATTGACAGCGACAACAACTGATGAATAAATTTAGTTTTTACAGTAACTGTACTTTTTTTTAACTTCTAAACACACAGAATTTTTACACAGTGAAAAAAAAATAAATACTGCAATTTGTTTAAAATTGTATCTCAATTTATTGATCTTTATTATCAACTTTTTAATCTATACACATTGTTTTCTGCTATTTAAAGGAAATATCAAGTGTCTTAATTCTATACATGGACATTGCCATAAGGCCAGATGAAGTGAACATTCATTTTTTTTTCAAAGATGGTTTTTTCAATATCGTTTTTTATCTTTATGAATTCGTCATCTACTATTTTGAAATCTTCTTCTACTTCCAACTAATGATATTTACTTAAGATGCTGTTTCTGAATCAACCCAATGTGAGTAGTTATCTTTATATTATCTTATCAATTGAACTGTTTACTGTATGCTGCCATATATCCTTATGATACTGAATGCTTGAATTGTCATTGTTCACAAACTTCTACTTAATTTACTTTGAGTTTAAGTTATTTATGTACTTATTTATACAGCAAAATACTAGCTACTTTACAAATTTCCCAAGTCAACTTTTCGAGTGGGAGTAAATTGTGAAGATTGTTTAAGATTAAGAATTACACTCTACATTTTTATAATTAAATTGTTTAAATTTTAATGAGTAACTTAGTATTCATTCTAGAAAGAAAAGCAGCAGTCAAGAGAAAATGTGTTCTGTAAAAAGAATAAAATGCATTTTTGAAGCATAATTAAAAAACTGACATTTTAGCTTCTAAAGAAATTAAATTCTATAACTTTCAAGTATGAATTTAAAAATACTGTGGTATGAGGAAAATTTTTACAAGAAATTTCTGGATACGGTTAAGTTTAATTTCTCTACCTTCCTTAAAAAAAAATGCAAGGTGCATTTTATCAACTTTAAAAAGAACAGAGTGCCGTGTTCTTAAAAAACAGCCTAGAAGCTTAATTACAGAAATAAAACTGTAAATAAGAAACTTAATTAGCTAGTAGCATAAATAACAAGATAAATATCATGGCAATTCTTTTTTCATTTCTACATAAAATGATTAAAAAATAAATAAAAAAAATAGATTTTTGAAATTATTTTTTCGTAATTCATTGAAGTATATTTCCAAAGATTCCATTGTCGCACATTATTACAAATCAAGAATGAAGTACTGGTCACCCATCAGTTTAACACGTTTGTCACTTATGTTTATCATAAACCATTTTGCTGTCTCACTCACACCACGTACTATTCATAGTATATGTCTTTTCATTGAGTATTATTTTGCTTAAAAATTAATTCTGTTGCTCATGTAGATGGTAGTATATCTATGCATTTCTTACTGTGACTTCATTTATGTTTTAGTATTCAGTTATAAGAATTAAAATCTCTTGGCACGGTGGCGAATTTTTTCTTTAAACATGTATTTATTGCTTCAATTTAAAATATAGGTTACTTTACTGAATGAATCATGTAACAAAATGCAAAAAATATTAACAATTCACAGCATTAGATCTGTTCAATCCTGTTGTAATAAGATATTGTCCAAACTTCTCCAAAAAATCTTCCAGAGCCTACTGTCATATGAATTTAATAATACACAAAATAATTACATTAGTTAGATTTCAGACAATGACATATCTTTTAAATTTCAGCAAATCTATTCAGATAGAGTTATTAACACTATTAACATAAAAGTAATTTTCTTCTCAAAACTGAAAACAAATTGGGCCAGAAAGAGTAAGAGTTAACATTATTTGCACAAGGTCAATGCTTTAAAAAAAACAACTTAAATGCAAAAATAAATATTAACAAGTTAAATAGTCACTGTATATTTTAAATGGTTCCCTCAAAACCCTTTTTTGCACATTTTTATAAAAACAAGATGAAAACTGTTTGGGCTAAAAATAGAAAAAAAAAAAATACTCAACTTATTATATATTTATTTTTGTGTCTGTAAGTAAAAAAAAAAAAAAAAAAAAAATCTGAATTGAGAAGTAGCATATCTGCCAAACTTCCGTTCATCCCCCCCCCCCCCCACACACACACAAGTTAAACAAATATATTTGGAAAAGGAAAGTTATCTAAATAAAAATCTGTCTCAATTGTAGCATGTAGAACGAATTTATTTTGTTTAACTAACATTTCTGATTTAAAATACGTTTATTTAATTTGAAAGAAGAAAAAAAAAGGTTGGCAGCTATGTATTTGCATGAAAAATGATAAAGTTCTTTGAATTTTTACTTTGTTTAAATATTAAAGTAAATAACAGATATTTTAGTTACTTTCGAAATAAAAGAAAATTTTCAAATTTGTATACATATATAAAAATTTTCAACAATTCTAAAAGCAAATTATTAGACATTTTTGGATTAAATATATAATTTTATAACTGATGCTCTGAATTTAATGAATGCAAAAAATTACAAAATTACCTATAAACAGTTCAAATATTCTTTTAACAATTGAAGAGCTGAGTGGATGAACATGTTAAGTGATATGGCTAAGATGCTTTACCCACACACACTGATTTATCAGTTAAAAAGAGGAAACAAAAAAAAAAATCACCAAACTTTGGGAATGTTTTCTTCTATGGTAATCTGTCTATTATACTGGAACTGAGTTATTGCTGTTGAAATTTGATTTTGCAACCCTTACTTGCATGGCTCTGGAAAGAGGATAACTTAATTTATTGCGAATGCATTTATTATGTCACTGATGAGGAGATATCGAAAATTACAGAATTCCAAAGCTTATCTTGAAGTAAACCAACTTCGACGCTTCAATTCGATCTTATACACTGTTAAAAATCTTCAGCTTTTCCTGAAGCTGACTCCACTTTTAGATAAAACGATTACTTGACTACATTATGGAGCATTCTCTTTGGTCAGAATAGAGATATTCTATAAAAGCGATGGAGTGACTAAGCAGCAAAAACTGCAGTTTTTTAACAGTGTAAAGTGCCCTTCTACATCGGCGATAGTTTTATGTCCCTTAAAACTCCACGTAAAAGAACTATTTACACTTTATAAACGCTTAAAAAAATTTTTTTAAAGCACTTCGCTCATATTTGTGCGAAATTATTTTTGTTTTAGGGGTTTTTTTATTTACTAATATAGTTTATTTAAACAAATAGTAACGTATATTTAACATGAACACATTCCAAACATTTAAAATAAGGAAGGGGGGGGGGGGAATTTAGTTAGGTGTATCTTTTTTTAACCTAGAATCATTAAAAGAAACATTACAAACATATTTCTGTAAAGATTGGTTGGCTACCAAAAGTTGCTAGCTTAAAACAACAGAAGTGACACAAAACAGAAAACAAATAATATTGAAACAGAAAAATTAGATATTTTTTTATTATGATATCTTATGCAAAGATACTGGATGGAGAAATAAATAAGAATTTACCTGTCTAGCTTCTTCCCAGCAACTATTCCATTAACTATGTTGTCATGCTTTAAGATCTTTAAAACACTTATTTCCCGCAAAAAGCTTGCAGGCATCCCTAGAAAGAAAGATAAAGCTTGATATGTTCGTGTTGAATAATGGAAAGAATCCCTTTCATAAAATAAAATATAAAATAATAATATTAATTTAAGCAATTTTTAAGAGCATCAGTTTAGAACAAGTAATTTAAAAAATCCCTTAAAATTATGTAAGTCAGAGAGAGGTCATCAACCATGTACCTAAAGGAACATTTTATGCACCTGTAGGCACATGGCATATAAAAATTTTACTAATTTATATGCATAAAAACCTATTTGTACACATTTTATACAGATTCCTAGTGTATACGACTCTGACCAAAATTAGATAATTATTTAAAGAAACAGCATGAAAGTAAAAAAATGACAGCCTATACTTATAAAATAAAGTTTTTCTCTGCCTGTTTGTATGTGTGTTTGACTATGTGCGATGGCTAGCAAAATCTATAGGACGTACGAGGCTGAAAATTTTTGTGAGGCTAGCCCTATAATGTCTCCTGGTCCCAATGCACCTGAGATTCAGAATTTTAAAATTCAAATAATTAGTTGAGTTATTAATTAAAAATCATAACTCATTCTCATTAAAATCTCATCTTAGTCCTTGCATGAGGAGGAAAAGCACTGGTGCGAACGCAGAAGCCATATTTATGCATCAGTAGAAGAATAAGATAAAAGGAAGGATTTTTTTTGCAGTCGTCGTAGTGGTGGTGGTGTGGTGGGATTTTGTCATTGTTTATAACTTAACTAAAAATGGAAGACATATTAATTCTGAAAGATCTTACTCTTACGTCTAAAATGCCACAATCAATTAAAAATATATATATATTGCATTTAAGCAGGTGAAAAATAATTTTCAAAAAAGGGTCGTTTTAATGAAAAAGTTTTTCTCCTTTATTGCACTGCCTCTCAAGAGGTATCGACAAACCAAAAGTATACTCTTAAAGAAGAAACCTTCTTCTAATTGACAGTGTAATCGGTTTTTAAAAAATATGATTTTTAGTAACTTCAAGTACACCAGCAAACTCAAGTTACTTTGTGCCCCACAGAGACGATATTAAAAAGAATTTCTAATAAAACTAACTGTAAATTAACTTGGAATTTTATATGATCATATCATCAATACAATGCAAATCTTTCTAATGTGAAATTATTTTTTATTGGCGCAGTTTCTTTTTTTCTTTAGCAAAATCTGGAATGTTAAATAACTTGAAAACAATTTTGCATTCAACTCTTTAACAGTTCTGCATTCTAGTGAAAAATATGCATATAACTTACAATTTTTTTTAAAATTAGAATGAATTTCTTTTCTATCTATAATAAAATAAATATCTGAAAAAAAAATTATATCTATAAAATATCCAACATTACCATTTTTCAGCATATCAGAAGGAAAAGATGAATTTTTTCAGAGCAAATATTTGTCCATTTCTGTTATCTCAGCATTTATCTAAAATATTATTGTAATTTTTAAAAAACAAACAAAATTATAATAACACAAAGATTAAAAAAAAAAAAACTACATAGTATAAAAGCCAATTGTTTTATGTCAGCCTAAAAAAGTAAAAAGGAATATATATATATTTAGCAAGCATTATAAAATGGGCATATTTCTTTTTAAATTTATGAACAGCAAACAGCCAGTTTTTAGCTTTATTTTTTTTTTTTTAATTCTACAATAGAATTTAAACATTTTATAATAAGTAATAGACAGATTCTAATTTTAAGGATTATTTTTCCTACATAACTTCAAATTCCTAAAATGGAAAAGAATAAGCTTATTACATTCTTATTCTTTCTCTTATAATCTTAATTTAAAAAATAGCCGATATCATAGGCGTAGCGTCGGGGGGGCACGGGGGGGCATGTGCCCCCCCAACCTTCTGAACCCAGGGCGCCAGAACAGAAAGCGTAGGGGGCGCCAAATGCAGATTTTTTTTGAAAGAATTTTTTTTTTGAAGAACCATTTGCATTAAAATTTACAAATATATAAAAAGATTCATGTATAACAGAAGACTGCAAATGAATTAGAAGAAAGAGCTGTTCTCTTGGGCTGTTTTCTTTCTCCAATTCAAATGTACCATGTATCTTCTATCATTTAAATCACTTCAACTGTCAGGAGAATCACTAACATTTTCCAAAGTCAGTCTCTACTCATCTCTTCTGTGTGAAACTGTCCCTCACCGATAATTGCCAAACGCCAACCGATTTCCCTGGGGGAGGGGGGTGCAGAGGGGCATGTGCCCGGACGCCAGAACGAAAAGCGAAGGGGGCGCCAAATGAAGATTTTGTTTGACTCTGACTGTTCTGATGGAAAGATTCCATGAAGGCTGTTCAATTATTTTTTTATCTCTCTCCCTGAGCAGCGTTGAGCTTTCTTTTTTCCCGTCTTGTTATGGGCGAGGTCGGGTGGTTAGCCGGGACAATAAAAACAAACGGGAGGCCGTTAATTGAAGGCTGAAATTAAGGGGGAAGGCAGAGGATGCATGTGCCCTGTGCGCCACGCGAAGGGGGCGCCAGATGAAAATTTGGTTTGCCGTTTTATACATTATATATATGTTCGTGTGAAATTTGTGCCCTGTGCGCCACGCGAAGGGGGCGCCAGATGAAAATTTGGTTTGCCATTTTATACATTATATATATGTTCGTGTGAAATTTGTGCCCTGTGCGCCACGCGGAGGTGGCGCCAGATGAAAATTTGGTTTGTCGTTTTATACATTATATATATGTTTGTGTGAAATTTGTGCCCTGTGCGCCACGCGAAGGGGGCGCCAGATGAAAATTTGGTTTGCCATTTTATACATTATATTTATGTTCGTGTGAAATTTGTGCCCTGTGCGCCACGCGAAGGTGGCGCCAGATGACAATTTGGTTTGCCGTTTTATGCCTTATATATATGTTCGTGTGAAATTTGTGTAAAAAAAATTTTTCTAGCAGAAAAATCAAAAAGAAAAGCTGACTAAAGTGCATTAAAATTGTCAAATAGATAAAAAGATTCGCCTACAATATACAAGACAGCAAATAACCCCATCATTTTTCTTATAATTGCTTTTTTACATGCATATCACCATATCTAGCCTTAGAGGAGGCGAGGTCAGGTGACTGATTGGGAGAATAAAAACCAAGCGGTCGAAATTTCACAAAATAAAAAGTAAAAACTTAATAATTTTGTTATTCTTGTTTTGAGTCATACATAAATTTGAAAATTAGCATTAGGTTGAGGAAAGTATGTTGACATATCTATCTATAAATAAGAAGAGTGGTATAAGTGATAATTCCACGAAATTGGTGTAGATAGTACAGGAAGATATTTTAGAATACTGGAATTCAGTTTTATGCCTACAGTAAATCCTGTTTTTTTTTTTTTTTTTTATCCTAAAACAATGTGACTCATATCACTATAATATTAAATTGCCTCAATTGTAATTATTTGTAATGCTACAACAACAGTAAAATCTGGAAAAATGAAATGCGTCTATAATGGAATCTTGTCTTAAATGAAAAAACTACATGGTTTCAACAGAAAGAATACCAACAGTTATATCTGCTAAGACGGAAACCTGTATAAAGCATAATTATTTCAGCTTCCTTTCAATTTTTTTTTACAGGTTTTAATGAATATATTTGACAAAGCTGGTTATATATTTCAATATTACGTATTTTACTGTTACACATTTTAAATTTTAAAATAAGTCCGCTAACAGAAACTTTCGTAAATTTCTTTTTGTAAATTTACTTTGCGGAGGAAGTAGAAGGGCGCCAAAATCCATGTCTGCCCCGAGTGAAAATATAGCTAGTTTCGGACCTGGAAGGGGTGCACAAAGCAAAATGCTTTAGTAAAACCCTTTAAAAGAAAAAAAAAATGAGTATAGCATTTACAGTGGTACAGTAAAAAATCTCCCACAGGGCGGCATGGCTAATGAAGGCGCCTATGCCTTTATCACCCAAAATGATTTTTTCTCTTCTTTTTGTCATTTCTACGCGTTTTGCCAACCCAGGCGGAAGTAGAAAAATGCCGCTCTGTTCCTTTTGGTGCAATTATTTTTTGCATTACTTTTGGTGCATTATTTTTTGCATTACTTTTGGGGCAATTGTTTTTTTTTTTTTTTTTCAACCAACCAGATCCAGTCTTAAAGAAAGGAGGCGAGCTTGGACGACTGCCCGTGATTTAAAAAAAAAGACTCTCACCCAGGGCGCCATGAGTAAAAGCCGCAGCCGCCCCTGCTTTTACCGTCCCAAATTACATTTCTCGTCCTTTTGCCATTCCTAGGTAGGTGACAACTGAAAAATGCTGCCGCCCATGCCGTTTACTAAAATTACTTTTTTTTACATCCAGATCCGGCCTGAAAGGACGCGAGGTCGGGCAACTGTCAATGACTAAAAACTAAGGGTTGAAATATATGCACGATAGAATAGTAACCCGCTTTTTTAAGAATATAGCCCGGGTTAAAACTAGGGGGGTAGAGAAGGGGTATGTGCCCCGAGCATCAGAATAAAGGCGAAGGGGTCGCTAAATGACGATTTTGTTTGTCGTTTCACACAAAATTGTATATATATATATATACGAAATACAAAGAAACTCGCAAGCTAATGTTAAACTTATTGGAGCGTTCTTTTCAAATTTCTCTCTTGGATTTTAATATTTTACAATGCTTTATTTTCCTAGGATAGTTTAGATTCATCTTTAGTGTTGCTATACTTTTAAGTTTCGAAACCTGTACTGGAAGTGAAAGTAATTTTATAAAAAATATCTGCAACCAAAATCGGAAATGTGAACACTAACCCGGTAAGAATTCAACCTCAGCTTTTATAAGATAAAAAATCATTTAAAACTATTGATATGCAAGTGAAAAAATTTAAAAAGAACATTCCTATACGTTTAGTATTAGCGTTCCATTTTTTTCGCGTGACTAGTGTAGGATCTTAACGCTCAAGCTAATGTTAATCCTATGGGAAAGTTGTTTACATATTTCTTATTCTAATTTTAACTGTTAAATGATTTTTATTTTTATTTTTTATTCTTTGCATAGGGTACCTGAGGTCGATAACTTTTATTGTGCGTGAGGAGATGTGTGTGTGTGTGGGGGGGTAAGGCGCCAAAATCCATGTTTTCCCTGGGCGCAAAAAAAGGGTAGTTTCGGCCCTGCCCGTACGATTGATATTAAGGGTGTGCTTATTGTGCAATATATTAAAAATATTCATTAGTCACTGTTTTAAAAAGATATGTAATAGTGTATTTTACATGGGATTTTGCAGATATCAACAATTGGTCGCAGAAAAATAGTTTTCCATCGGTCTCGAAAAAAAAAAAAAACTTGTAAATTTCGCCTAACCATTACGGAACGAAAATCGAAAATTTTGTCAAACTGTCGCGGACAAGGAAAAAAATAAAACCCGCGAATTTGGTCAAATAGTCTCGCAAAAAATCGAGCAAAAAAATATCGCGAATTTCGTCAAAAGATCTCTGAAACAAATACCGAATATCATTTTCATCAATCGGCCGTAGAAAAATTCACGAAATTTGGCAAAGGATCGTGTAAAGTAAATCGTGAACTCCATGAAACGATCGGCAGAAAAAAAAATGCGAATTTTGGTAATTCTCGACAAAAAAAATCGCGGATCTTCTCAAAGGACCGTGAAAAAATATCTTGAATTTTATCAAAGGTTGCGGAAACAAATGGTGACTTTCGTCAATCTGTCACCGAAAAATCGTCGCAAATTTCGTCAAAATAATGCACAAAATACTACGAATTTTGTCTAACGATCAAGAGAAAAAAAATTGAAAATTTCGTCAAATGGTCGCGGGCAAAAAGACAGCAGGGGTCTGAGCAAAAAAATTCTGAAATTCACAGCAAATTTTCCGAAAGGTTACAGCAGAGGAGAAAAAGGGGGGTGGGGTGGGGAATCTCCTCCCGTCACCAATTATGCGTTTTTTCGGCGGTCCTTTAGCGAAATTCGCGTTTTTACCGCGATCCTTTGCCGAAATTCGCGTTTTTCCGCGATCTTTTAAACAAAATTTACGTTTTTCCGCGATCCTTCGACGAAATTTGTGTTTCTTTATTGCGATCCTTTGACGAAATTCGTGTTTTTGTGCGATCTTTTGATGAAATTTGTGTTTTTTGCGATCCCTTGGGGAATTTTGTATTTTTTTCCCGATCTCTTAACGAAGTTTGCATTTTTTCGTAAGTCGCGTTTTTTCCGCAATTCTTTGGCGAAATTAGTTTTTTCCCTCTGCGATCCTTTGAAGAAATTTGGCGATTTTTTCTGTGAACGATTGTCGTAATTGAATTTTTGGCTACCATTTGCCGAAATTCGCGATAGTTTTTATGACCAAATTTTCGAACTAATAACCGATTTTTTTAAATTTTCGGAACCAAATGCCTTAAATTTTTGGAAAATTCGGAATAGAATCACCCTTGAAAAGACGCGAATTTGGTCAAATAATCGCGTAAAAAATCGAGAATTTTAACAAATGATTTTGCGCGAATAATCAAGAATTTCGTAAGTCGGTTTTGAAAAGAAAATCACGAATTTCGACAAACTATCGTGGAAACGAATAGCGAATTTCGTAAAATGATATCTGAAACAAACAGCGAATGCCATCAATCGGTCGTGAAAAAAAAACATATCGCGAATTTCGACAAATGGTGGCGGAAAAAAAAATTCGCCAATCTGTCGCAGAAAGATTCGCGAATTTTGGCAAAGGATCGCAGGAAAAAAATCGTGAGTTCCGTAAAACGATCGCTAGAAACAAAGACGCGGAATTTGGCAAAGTATCACGGGGGAAAAAAATTGAGTTCCGTGAAACGATCGCCCCCAAAAAATCGGGAAATTTGCAATAGGTCATAGGAAAAACTGCGAAATCTTCTTCAAAGATCGTAACAAAAGATAGCAAAAAGAAATAACTATTTTCGTCGATTGATTGAGGAAAAAATCGCGAATCTCCTCACACAACCGTTGGAAAAGTGCTTTTGGGATGTTGACTTTGCAGGCACTTTGAAGAAAAAGATCGAGTATTTTCAGTAAAAATAGTCGCTGAAATGAGAAAAAAGTAGCGGGTTTTCATGAAATAGTCGTTTTTTAATGATTTTCGACCTAAAATAGTCGCCATAGCCGCCGGATGCTGAAAATAGTCACTTTTTGTAGCATTTTAGTAGTAAGTGGCAGCCCTGCAATTGTATGTTAAGAAAAATCCGGAATTTTTTGAGAAATTGAGTCGAGCAGAACCGGGCCTGATTTAATTGATATTTAACGGGCCAGGCTTGTTTTGACTGATTTTTGTACGAGCCGGGCCTGGTCCTAAACTGTGAAAATATGAACGGGCCGGACTTGGGTGGAACTTTTAATTTTCTCACCGGGCTGGGCTCGGGGCTTGAAATTGCGGTCCGTGCAGACCTCTAGGTGCGTGACTCCCAGGGGCGTGAAAAGAGGGGCTAAAGGAGAGGTCGCCCCGGGCGCGAAATTTATGCTACGAACCACCCTTTTATTTGTTTATTAATTTTTTGGCCGCTTATCATTTTCCGGTGAAATTTCTTTTTCTCTCTTGATTATTTTTTTTTCCTGTCGCAAAACATCATGAACTCTTTAACAAATAAGTACAATTTTCTTTTATGTTATTTAGTTGTGCAGAATTTCTAAATTAAAAATAAACCTTTTAAAGTTCCAAAATAAACACGAAATATTTATTTGATAGAATTTATTTATGTTTCTGCACTTTATCAATTTTATTACACCCATCAAAAAGAGAGAGAATTTTTTTTTTTTTGGGGGGGGGGGGGGGCGGCGCAAGATTGAAAATTCGCTCCGGGCGCCGTTTTTACTTGGTGCCCCCCCCCCCAAAATTTCTGGTCACGCTACGCCTATGGCCGATATAATTACCTCCTTTTCATCTAACTTCATTTTCAATATCGAATTTTCCTTAAGAACAAGCTTAATCCTTTTTTTATAACTTTTACTTCCTGAAATATAAAGTTTTTTTTTTTTATTTTTAAAAGAAAAAGATACACAAACAAATAAAAACTTACAGAAATAGAAAAGCTTTCATTCAAAATTTGGTGGAAAATTAATTATTAATGTTCGTTGTTGCATTGCAATGTATAAATTACACTGATAAATTCAATTTTAAATTAATTCAGTTTATCATAAGCTTATTTGAAAAACTAAATCAGAGTGTGCAATATGATTTTAGTTTATTGTTTACAGTTTGTATACAATGAACCAAATATATTTCAAGATCATGAAATAGTCTGTCTAAAATCCTCAGGTTGTCCTCAATTTTTTTTTTTTTTCAGGTCAGGACGAATAATTTTCTTTTTTACAGGTCAGGACAACTAATTTTCTTTCTGCGAGTTGGGTTCACCCTTAAATAATTTTTGTTTTAATTTGTTTTAATACCAATATTATAAATCAAAAGCATGTCCTTGATTAATGCCGATGTCATTGACAGCGACAACAACTGATGAATAAATTTAGTTTTTACAGTAACTGTACTTTTTTTTAACTTCTAAACACACAGAATTTTTACACAGTGAAAAAAAAATAAATACTGCAATTTGTTTAAAATTGTATCTCAATTTATTGATCTTTATTATCAACTTTTTAATCTATACACATTGTTTTCTGCTATTTAAAGGAAATATCAAGTGTCTTAATTCTATACATGGACATTGCCATAAGGCCAGATGAAGTGAACATTCATTTTTTTTTCAAAGATGGTTTTTTCAATATCGTTTTTTATCTTTATGAATTCGTCATCTACTATTTTGAAATCTTCTTCTACTTCCAACTAATGATATTTACTTAAGATGCTGTTTCTGAATCAACCCAATGTGAGTAGTTATCTTTATATTATCTTATCAATTGAACTGTTTACTGTATGCTGCCATATATCCTTATGATACTGAATGCTTGAATTGTCATTGTTCACAAACTTCTACTTAATTTACTTTGAGTTTAAGTTATTTATGTACTTATTTATACAGCAAAATACTAGCTACTTTACAAATTTCCCAAGTCAACTTTTCGAGTGGGAGTAAATTGTGAAGATTGTTTAAGATTAAGAATTACACTCTACATTTTTATAATTAAATTGTTTAAATTTTAATGAGTAACTTAGTATTCATTCTAGAAAGAAAAGCAGCAGTCAAGAGAAAATGTGTTCTGTAAAAAGAATAAAATGCATTTTTGAAGCATAATTAAAAAACTGACATTTTAGCTTCTAAAGAAATTAAATTCTATAACTTTCAAGTATGAATTTAAAAATACTGTGGTATGAGGAAAATTTTTACAAGAAATTTCTGGATACGGTTAAGTTTAATTTCTCTACCTTCCTTAAAAAAAAATGCAAGGTGCATTTTATCAACTTTAAAAAGAACAGAGTGCCGTGTTCTTAAAAAACAGCCTAGAAGCTTAATTACAGAAATAAAACTGTAAATAAGAAACTTAATTAGCTAGTAGCATAAATAACAAGATAAATATCATGGCAATTCTTTTTTCATTTCTACATAAAATGATTAAAAAATAAATAAAAAAAATAGATTTTTGAAATTATTTTTTCGTAATTCATTGAAGTATATTTCCAAAGATTCCATTGTCGCACATTATTACAAATCAAGAATGAAGTACTGGTCACCCATCAGTTTAACACGTTTGTCACTTATGTTTATCATAAACCATTTTGCTGTCTCACTCACACCACGTACTATTCATAGTATATGTCTTTTCATTGAGTATTATTTTGCTTAAAAATTAATTCTGTTGCTCATGTAGATGGTAGTATATCTATGCATTTCTTACTGTGACTTCATTTATGTTTTAGTATTCAGTTATAAGAATTAAAATCTCTTGGCACGGTGGCGAATTTTTTCTTTAAACATGTATTTATTGCTTCAATTTAAAATATAGGTTACTTTACTGAATGAATCATGTAACAAAATGCAAAAAATATTAACAATTCACAGCATTAGATCTGTTCAATCCTGTTGTAATAAGATATTGTCCAAACTTCTCCAAAAAATCTTCCAGAGCCTACTGTCATATGAATTTAATAATACACAAAATAATTACATTAGTTAGATTTCAGACAATGACATATCTTTTAAATTTCAGCAAATCTATTCAGATAGAGTTATTAACACTATTAACATAAAAGTAATTTTCTTCTCAAAACTGAAAACAAATTGGGCCAGAAAGAGTAAGAGTTAACATTATTTGCACAAGGTCAATGCTTTAAAAAAAACAACTTAAATGCAAAAATAAATATTAACAAGTTAAATAGTCACTGTATATTTTAAATGGTTCCCTCAAAACCCTTTTTTGCACATTTTTATAAAAACAAGATGAAAACTGTTTGGGCTAAAAATAGAAAAAAAAAAAATACTCAACTTATTATATATTTATTTTTGTGTCTGTAAGTAAAAAAAAAAAAAAAATCTGAATTGAGAAGTAGCATATCTGCCAAACTTCCGTTCATCCCCCCCCCCCCCACACACACACACACAAGTTAAACAAATATATTTGGAAAAGGAAAGTTATCTAAATAAAAATCTGTCTCAATTGTAGCATGTAGAACGAATTTATTTTGTTTAACTAACATTTCTGATTTAAAATACGTTTATTTAATTTGAAAGAAGAAAAAAAAAGGTTGGCAGCTATGTATTTGCATGAAAAATGATAAAGTTCTTTGAATTTTTACTTTGTTTAAATATTAAAGTAAATAACAGATATTTTAGTTACTTTCGAAATAAAAGAAAATTTTCAAATTTGTATACATATATAAAAATTTTCAACAATTCTAAAAGCAAATTATTAGACATTTTTGGATTAAATATATAATTTTATAACTGATGCTCTGAATTTAATGAATGCAAAAAATTACAAAATTACCTATAAACAGTTCAAATATTCTTTTAACAATTGAAGAGCTGAGTGGATGAACATGTTAAGTGATATGGCTAAGATGCTTTACCCACACACACTGATTTATCAGTTAAAAAGAGGAAACAAAAAAAAAAATCACCAAACTTTGGGAATGTTTTCTTCTATGGTAATCTGTCTATTATACTGGAACTGAGTTATTGCTGTTGAAATTTGATTTTGCAACCCTTACTTGCATGGCTCTGGAAAGAGGATAACTTAATTTATTGCGAATGCATTTATTATGTCACTGATGAGGAGATATCGAAAATTACAGAATTCCAAAGCTTATCTTGAAGTAAACCAACTTCGACGCTTCAATTCGATCTTATACACTGTTAAAAATCTTCAGCTTTTCCTGAAGCTGACTCCACTTTTAGATAAAACGATTACTTGACTACATTATGGAGCATTCTCTTTGGTCAGAATAGAGATATTCTATAAAAGCGATGGAGTGACTAAGCAGCAAAAACTGCAGTTTTTTAACAGTGTAAAGTGCCCTTCTACATCGGCGATAGTTTTATGTCCCTTAAAACTCCACGTAAAAGAACTATTTACACTTTATAAACGCTTAAAAAAATTTTTTTAAAGCACTTCGCTCATATTTGTGCGAAATTATTTTTATTTTAGGGGTTTTTTTATTTACTAATATAGTTTATTTAAACAAATAGTAACGTATATTTAACATGAACACATTCCAAACATTTAAAATAAGGAAGGGGGGGGGGGGAATTTAGTTAGGTGTATCTTTTTTTAACCTAGAATCATTAAAAGAAACATTACAAACATATTTCTGTAAAGATTGGTTGGCTACCAAAAGTTGCTAGCTTAAAACAACAGAAGTGACACAAAACAGAAAACAAATAATATTGAAACAGAAAAATTAGATATTTTTTTATTATGATATCTTATGCAAAGATACTGGATGGAGAAATAAATAAGAATTTACCTGTCTAGCTTCTTCCCAGCAACTATTCCATTAACTATGTTGTCATGCTTTAAGATCTTTAAAACACTTATTTCCCGCAAAAAGCTTGCAGGCATCCCTAGAAAGAAAGATAAAGCTTGATATGTTCGTGTTGAATAATGGAAAGAATCCCTTTCATAAAATAAAATATAAAATAATAATATTAATTTAAGCAATTTTTAAGAGCATCAGTTTAGAACAAGTAATTTAAAAAATCCCTTAAAATTATGTAAGTCAGAGAGAGGTCATCAACCATGTACCTAAAGGAACATTTTATGCACCTGTAGGCACATGGCATATAAAAATTTTACTAATTTATATGCATAAAAACCTATTTGTACACATTTTATACAGATTCCTAGTGTATACGACTCTGACCAAAATTAGATAATTTTTTAAAGAAACAGCATGAAAGTAAAAAAATGACAGCCTATACTTATAAAATAAAGTTTTTCTCTGCCTGTTTGTATGTGTGTTTGACTATGTGCGATGGCTAGCAAAATCTATAGGACGTACGAGGCTGAAAATTTTTGTGAGGCTAGCCCTATAATGTCTCCTGGTCCCAATGCACCTGAGATTCAGAATTTTAAAATTCAAATAATTAGTTGAGTTATTAATTAAAAATCATAACTCATTCTCATTAAAATCTCATCTTAGTCCTTGCATGAGGAGGAAAAGCACTGGTGCGAACGCAGAAGCCATATTTATGCATCAGTAGAAGAATAAGATAAAAGGAAGGATTTTTTTTGCAGTCGTCGTAGTGGTGGTGGTGTGGTGGGATTTTGTCATTGTTTATAACTTAACTAAAAATGGAAGACATATTAATTCTGAAAGATCTTACTCTTACGTCTAAAATGCCACAATCAATTAAAAATATATATATATTGCATTTAAGCAGGTGAAAAATAATTTTCAAAAAAGGGTCGTTTTAATGAAAAAGTTTTTCTCCTTTATTGCACTGCCTCTCAAGAGGTATCGACAAACCAAAAGTATACTCTTAAAGAAGAAACCTTCTTCTAATTGACAGTGTAATCGGTTTTTAAAAAATATGATTTTTAGTAACTTCAAGTACACCAGCAAACTCAAGTTACTTTGTGCCCCACAGAGACGATATTAAAAAGAATTTCTAATAAAACTAACTGTAAATTAACTTGGAATTTTATATGATCATATCATCAATACAATGCAAATCTTTCTAATGTGAAATTATTTTTTATTGGCGCAGTTTCTTTTTTTCTTTAGCAAAATCTGGAATGTTAAATAACTTGAAAACAATTTTGCATTCAACTCTTTAACAGTTCTGCATTCTAGTGAAAAATATGCATATAACTTACAATTTTTTTTAAAATTAGAATGAATTTCTTTTCTATCTATAATAAAATAAATATCTGAAAAAAAATTATATCTATAAAATATCCAACATTACCATTTTTCAGCATATCAGAAGGAAAAGATGAATTTTTTCAGAGCAAATATTTGTCCATTTCTGTTATCTCAGCATTTATCTAAAATATTATTGTAATTTTTAAAAAACAAACAAAATTATAATAACACAAAGATTAAAAAAAAAAAAACTACATAGTATAAAAGCCAATTGTTTTATGTCAGCCTAAAAAAGTAAAAAGGAATATATATATATTTAGCAAGCATTATAAAATGGGCATATTTCTTTTTAAATTTATGAACAGCAAACAGCCAGTTTTTAGCTTTATTTTTTTTTTTTTAATTCTACAATAGAATTTAAACATTTTATAATAAGTAATAGACAGATTCTAATTTTAAGGGTTATTTTTCCTACATAACTTCAAATTCCTAAAATGGAAAAGAATAAGCTTATTACATTCTTATTCTTTCTCTTATAATCTTAATTTAAAAAATAGCCGATATAATTACCTCCTTTTCATCTAACTTCATTTTCAATATCGAATTTTCCTTAAGAACAAGCTTAATCCTTTTTTTATAACTTTTACTTCCTGAAATATAAAGTTTTTTTTTTTTATTTTTAAAAGAAAAAGATACACAAACAAATAAAAACTTACAGAAATAGAAAAGCTTTCATTCAAAATTTGGTGGAAAATTAATTATTAATGTTCGTTGTTGCATTGCAATGTATAAATTACACTGATAAATTCAATTTTAAATTAATTCAGTTTATCATAAGCTTATTTGAAAAACTAAATCAGAGTGTGCAATATGATTTTAGTTTATTGTTTACAGTTTGTATACAATGAACCAGATATATTTCAAGATCATGAAATAGTCTGTCTAAAATCCTCAGGTTGTCCTCAATTTTTTTTTTTTTTCAGGTCAGGACGAATAATTTTCTTTTTTACAGGTCAGGACAACTAATTTTCTTTCTGCGAGTTGGGTTCACCCTTAAATAATTTTTGTTTTAATTTGTTTTAATACCAATATTATAAATCAAAAGCATGTCCTTGATTAATGCCGATGTCATTGACAGCGACAACAACTGATGAATAAATTTAGTTTTTACAGTAACTGTACTTTTTTTTAACTTCTAAACACACAGAATTTTTACACAGTGAAAAAAAAATAAATACTGCAATTTGTTTAAAATTGTATCTCAATTTATTGATCTTTATTATCAACTTTTTAATCTATACACATTGTTTTCTGCTATTTAAAGGAAATTATCAAGTGTCTTAATTCTATACATGGACATTGCCATAAGGCCAGATGAAGTGAACATTCATTTTTTTTTCAAAGATGGTTTTTTCAATATCGTTTTTTATCTTTATGAATTCGTCATCTACTATTTTGAAATCTTCTTCTACTTCCAACTAATGATATTTACTTAAGATGCTGTTTCTGAATCAACCCAATGTGAGTAGTTATCTTTATATTATCTTATCAATTGAACTGTTTACTGTATGCTGCCATATATCCTTATGATACTGAATGCTTGAATTGTCATTGTTCACAAACTTCTACTTAATTTACTTTGAGTTTAAGTTATTTATGTACTTATTTATACAGCAAAATACTAGCTACTTTACAAATTTCCCAAGTCAACTTTTCGAGTGGGAGTAAATTGTGAAGATTGTTTAAGATTAAGAATTACACTCTACATTTTTATAATTAAATTGTTTAAATTTTAATGAGTAACTTAGTATTCATTCTAGAAAGAAAAGCAGCAGTCAAGAGAAAATGTGTTCTGTAAAAAGAATAAAATGCATTTTTGAAGCATAATTAAAAAACTGACATTTTAGCTTCTAAAGAAATTAAATTCTATAACTTTCAAGTATGAATTTAAAAATACTGTGGTATGAGGAAAATTTTTACAAGAAATTTCTGGATACGGTTAAGTTTAATTTCTCTACCTTCCTTAAAAAAAAATGCAAGGTGCATTTTATCAACTTTAAAAAGAACAGAGTGCCGTGTTCTTAAAAAACAGCCTAGAAGCTTAATTACAGAAATAAAACTGTAAATAAGAAACTTAATTAGCTAGTAGCATAAATAACAAGATAAATATCATGGCAATTCTT
This sequence comes from Maratus speciosus, assembly GCA_963932465.1. NCBI lineage: Eukaryota > Metazoa > Arthropoda > Arachnida > Araneae > Salticidae > Maratus > Maratus speciosus. The sequence goes on along the minus strand of OZ010787.1, from coordinate 558,637,615 downwards.
TTTTCATTTCTACATAAAATGATTAAAAAATAAATAAAAAAAATAGATTTTTGAAATTATTTTTTCGTAATTCATTGAAGTATATTTCCACAGATTCCATTGTCGCACATTATTACAAATCAAGAATGAAGTACTGGTCACCCATCAGTTTAACACGTTTGTCACTTATGTTTATCATAAACCATTTTGCTGTCTCACTCACACCACGTACTATTCATAGTATATGTCTTTTCATTGAGTATTATTTTGCTTAAAAATTAATTCTGTTGCTCATGTAGATGGTAGTATATCTATGCATTTCTTACTGTGACTTCATTTATGTTTTAGTATTCAGTTATAAGAATTAAAATCTCTTGGCACGGTGGCGAATTTTTTCTTTAAACATGTATTTATTGCTTCAATTTAAAATATAGGTTACTTTACTGAATGAATCATGTAACAAAATGCAAAAAATATTAACAATTCACAGCATTAGATCTGTTCAATCCTGTTGTAATAAGATATTGTCCAAACTTCTCCAAAAAATCTTCCAGAGCCTACTGTCATATGAATTTAATAATACACAAAATAATTACATTAGTTAGATTTCAGACAATGACATATCTTTTAAATTTCAGCAAATCTATTCAGATAGAGTTATTAACACTATTAACATAAAAGTAATTTTCTTCTCAAAACTGAAAACAAATTGGGCCAGAAAGAGTAAGAGTTAACATTATTTGCACAAGGTCAATGCTTTAAAAAAAACAACTTAAATGCAAAAATAAATATTAACAAGTTAAATAGTCACTGTATATTTTAAATGGTTCCCTCAAAACCCTTTTTTGCACATTTTTATAAAAACAAGATGAAAACTGTTTGGGCTAAAAATAGAAAAAAAAAAAATACTCAACTTATTATATATTTATTTTTGTGTCTGTAAGTAAAAAAAAAAAAAAAAAAAAATCTGAATTGAGAAGTAGCATATCTGCCAAACTTCCGTTCATCCCCCCCCCCCCCACACACACACACACAAGTTAAACAAATATATTTGGAAAAGGAAAGTTATCTAAATAAAAATCTGTCTCAATTGTAGCATGTAGAACGAATTTATTTTGTTTAACTAACATTTCTGATTTAAAATACGTTTATTTAATTTGAAAGAAGAAAAAAAAAGGTTGGCAGCTATGTATTTGCATGAAAAATGATAAAGTTCTTTGAATTTTTACTTTGTTTAAATATTAAAGTAAATAACAGATATTTTAGTTACTTTCGAAATAAAAGAAAATTTTCAAATTTGTATACATATATAAAAATTTTCAACAATTCTAAAAGCAAATTATTAGACATTTTTGGATTAAATATATAATTTTATAACTGATGCTCTGAATTTAATGAATGCAAAAAATTACAAAATTACCTATAAACAGTTCAAATATTCTTTTAACAATTGAAGAGCTGAGTGGATGAACATGTTAAGTGATATGGCTAAGATGCTTTACCCACACACACTGATTTATCAGTTAAAAAGAGGAAACAAAAAAAAAATCACCAAACTTTGGGAATGTTTTCTTCTATGGTAATCTGTCTATTATACTGGAACTCAGTTATTGCTGTTGAAATTTGATTTTGCAACCCTTACTTGCATGGCTCTGGAAAGAGGATAACTTAATTTATTGCGAATGCATTTATTATGCCACTGATGAGGAGATATCGAAAATTACAGAATTCCAAAGCTTATCTCGAAGTAAACCAACTTTGACGCTTCAATTCGATCTTATACACTGTTAAAAATCTTCAGCTTTTCCTGAAGCTGACTCCACTTTTAGATAAAACGATTACTTGACTACATTATGGAGCATTCTCTTTGGTCAGAATAGAGATATTCTATAAAAGCGATGGAGTGACTAAGCAGCAAAAACTGCAGTTTTTTAACAGTGTAAAGTGCCCTTCTACATCGGCGATAGTTTTATGTCCCTTAAAACTCCACGTAAAAGAACTATTTACACTTTATAAACGCTTAAAAAAATTTTTTTAAAGCACTTCGCTCATATTTGTGCGAAATTATTTTTATTTTAGGGTTTTTTTTATTTACTAATATAGTTTATTTAAACAAATAGTAACGTATATTTAACATGAACACATTCCAAACATTTAAAATAAGGAAGGGGGGGGGGGGGGAATTTAGTTAGGTGTATCTTTTGTTAACCTAGAATCATTAAAAGAAACATTACAAACATATTTCTGTAAAGATTGGTTGGCTACCAAAAGTTGCTAGCTTAAAACAACAGAAGTGACACAAAACAGAAAACAAATAATATTGAAACAGAAAAATTAGATATTTTTTTATTATGATATCTTATGCAAAGATACTGGATGGAGAAATAAATAAGAATTTACCTGTCTAGCTTCTTCCCAGCAACTATTCCATTAACTATGTTGTCATGCTTTAAGATCTTTAAAACACTTATTTCCCGCAAAAAGCTTGCAGGCATCCCTAGAAAGAAAGATAAAGCTTGATATGTTCGTGTTGAATAATGGAAAGAATCCCTTTCATAAAATAAAATATAAAATAATAATATTAATTTAAGCAATTTTTAAGAGCATCAGTTTAGAACAAGTAATTTAAAAAATCCCTTAAAATTATGTAAGTCAGAGAGAGGTCATCAACCATGTACCTAAAGGAACATTTTATGCACCTGTAGGCACATGGCATATAAAAATTTTACTAATTTATATGCATAAAAACCTATTTGTACACATTTTATACAGATTCCTAGTGTATACGACTCTGACCAAAATTAGATAATTTTTTAAAGAAACAGCATGAAAGTAAAAAAATGACAGCCTATACTTATAAAATAAAGTTTTTCTCTGCCTGTTTGTATGTGTGTTTGACTATGTGCGATGGCTAGCAAAATCTATAGGACGTACGAGGCTGAAAATTTTTGTGAGGCTAGCCCTATAATGTCTCCTGGTCCCAATGCACCTGAGATTCAGAATTTTAAAATTCAAATAATTAGTTGAGTTATTAATTAAAAATCATAACTCATTCTCATTAAAATCTCATCTTAGTCCTTGCATGAGGAGGAAAAGCACTGGTGCGAACGCAGAAGCCATATTTATGCATCAGTAGAAGAATAAGATAAAAGGAAGGATTTTTTTTGCAGTCGTCGTAGTGGTGGTGGTGTGGTGGGATTTTGTCATTGTTTATAACTTAACTAAAAATGGAAGACATATTAATTCTGAAAGATCTTACTCTTACGTCTAAAATGCCACAATCAATTAAAAATATATATATATTGCATTTAAGCAGGTGAAAAATAATTTTCAAAAAAGGGTCGTTTTAATGAAAAAGTTTTTCTCCTTTATTGCACTGCCTCTCAAGAGGTATCGACAAACCAAAAGTATACTCTTAAAGAAGAAACCTTCTTCTAATTGACAGTGTAATCGGTTTTTAAAAAATATGATTTTTAGTAACTTCAAGTACACCAGCAAACTCAAGTTACTTTGTGCCCCACAGAGACGATATTAAAAAGAATTTCTAATAAAACTAACTGTAAATTAACTTGGAATTTTATATGATCATATCATCAATACAATGCAAATCTTTCTAATGTGAAATTATTTTTTATTGGCGCAGTTTCTTTTTTTCTTTAGCAAAATCTGGAATGTTAAATAACTTGAAAACAATTTTGCATTCAACTCTTTAACAGTTCTGCATTCTAGTGAAAAATATGCATATAACTTACAATTTTTTTTAAAATTAGAATGAATTTCTTTTCTATCTATAATAAAATAAATATCTGAAAAAAAATTATATCTATAAAATATCCAACATTACCATTTTTCAGCATATCAGAAGGAAAAGATGAATTTTTTCAGAGCAAATATTTGTCCATTTCTGTTATCTCAGCATTTATCTAAAATATTATTGTAATTTTTAAAAAACAAACAAAATTATAATAACACAAAGATTAAAAAAAAAAAAACTACATAGTATAAAAGCCAATTGTTTTATGTCAGCCTAAAAAAGTAAAAAGGAATATATATATATTTAGCAAGCATTATAAAATGGGCATATTTCTTTTTAAATTTATGAACAGCAAACAGCCAGTTTTTAGCTTTATTTTTTTTTTTTAATTCTACAATAGAATTTAAACATTTTATAATAAGTAATAGACAGATTCTAATTTTAAGGGTTATTTTTCCTACATAACTTCAAATTCCTAAAATGGAAAAGAATAAGCTTATTACATTCTTATTCTTTCTCTTATAATCTTAATTTAAAAAATAGCCGATATAATTACCTCCTTTTCATCTAACTTCATTTTCAATATCGAATTTTCCTTAAGAACAAGCTTAATCCTTTTTTTATAACTTTTACTTCCTGAAATATAAAGTTTTTTTTTTTTATTTTTAAAAGAAAAAGATACACAAACAAATAAAAACTTACAGAAATAGAAAAGCTTTCATTCAAAATTTGGTGGAAAATTAATTATTAATGTTCGTTGTTGCATTGCAATGTATAAATTACACTGATAAATTCAATTTTAAATTAATTCAGTTTATCATAAGCTTATTTGAAAAACTAAATCAGAGTGTGCAATATGATTTTAGTTTATTGTTTACAGTTTGTATACAATGAACCAGATATATTTCAAGATCATGAAATAGTCTGTCTAAAATCCTCAGGTTGTCCTCAATTTTTTTTTTTTTTTCAGGTCAGGACGAATAATTTTCTTTTTTACAGGTCAGGACAACTAATTTTCTTTCTGCGAGTTGGGTTCACCCTTAAATAATTTTTGTTTTAATTTGTTTTAATACCAATATTATAAATCAAAAGCATGTCCTTGATTAATGCCGATGTCATTGACAGCGACAACAACTGATGAATAAATTTAGTTTTTACAGTAACTGTACTTTTTTTTAACTTCTAAACACACAGAATTTTTACACAGTGAAAAAAAAATAAATACTGCAATTTGTTTAAAATTGTATCTCAATTTATTGATCTTTATTATCAACTTTTTAATCTATACACATTGTTTTCTGCTATTTAAAGGAATTATCAAGTGTCTTAATTCTATACATGGACATTGCCATAAGGCCAGATGAAGTGAACATTCATTTTTTTTTCAAAGATGGTTTTTTCAATATCGTTTTTTATCTTTATGAATTCGTCATCTACTATTTTGAAATCTTCTTCTACTTCCAACTAATGATATTTACTTAAGATGCTGTTTCTGAATCAACCCAATGTGAGTAGTTATCTTTATATTATCTTATCAATTGAACTGTTTACTGTATGCTGCCATATATCCTTATGATACTGAATGCTTGAATTGTCATTGTTCACAAACTTCTACTTAATTTACTTTGAGTTTAAGTTATTTATGTACTTATTTATACAGCAAAATACTAGCTACTTTACAAATTTCCCAAGTCAACTTTTCGAGTGGGAGTAAATTGTGAAGATTGTTTAAGATTAAGAATTACACTCTACATTTTTATAATTAAATTGTTTAAATTTTAATGAGTAACTTAGTATTCATTCTAGAAAGAAAAGCAGCAGTCAAGAGAAAATGTGTTCTGTAAAAAGAATAAAATGCATTTTTGAAGCATAATTAAAAAACTGACATTTTAGCTTCTAAAGAAATTAAATTCTATAACTTTCAAGTATGAATTTAAAAATACTGTGGTATGAGGAAAATTTTTACAAGAAATTTCTGGATACGGTTAAGTTTAATTTCTCTACCTTCCTTAAAAAAAAATGCAAGGTGCATTTTATCAACTTTAAAAAGAACAGAGTGCCGTGTTCTTAAAAAACAGCCTAGAAGCTTAATTACAGAAATAAAACTGTAAATAAGAAACTTAATTAGCTAGTAGCATAAATAACAAGATAAATATCATGGCAATTCTTTTTTCATTTCTACATAAAATGATTAAAAAATAAATAAAAAAAATAGATTTTTGAAATTATTTTTTCGTAATTCATTGAAGTATATTTCCAAAGATTCCATTGTCGCACATTATTACAAATCAAGAATGAAGTACTGGTCACCCATCAGTTTAACACGTTTGTCACTTATGTTTATCATAAACCATTTTGCTGTCTCACTCACACCACGTACTATTCATAGTATATGTCTTTTCATTGAGTATTATTTTGCTTAAAAATTAATTCTGTTGCTCATGTAGATGGTAGTATATCTATGCATTTCTTACTGTGACTTCATTTATGTTTTAGTATTCAGTTATAAGAATTAAAATCTCTTGGCACGGTGGCGAATTTTTTCTTTAAACATGTATTTATTGCTTCAATTTAAAATATAGGTTACTTTACTGAATGAATCATGTAACAAAATGCAAAAAATATTAACAATTCACAGCATTAGATCTGTTCAATCCTGTTGTAATAAGATATTGTCCAAACTTCTCCAAAAAATCTTCCAGAGCCTACTGTCATATGAATTTAATAATACACAAAATAATTACATTAGTTAGATTTCAGACAATGACATATCTTTTAAATTTCAGCAAATCTATTCAGATAGAGTTATTAACACTATTAACATAAAAGTAATTTTCTTCTCAAAACTGAAAACAAATTGGGCCAGAAAGAGTAAGAGTTAACATTATTTGCACAAGGTCAATGCTTTAAAAAAAACAACTTAAATGCAAAAATAAATATTAACAAGTTAAATAGTCACTGTATATTTTAAATGGTTCCCTCAAAACCCTTTTTTGCACATTTTTATAAAAACAAGATGAAAACTGTTTGGGCTAAAAATAGAAAAAAAAAATACTCAACTTATTATATATTTATTTTTGTGTCTGTAAGTAAAAAAAAAAAAAATCTGAATTGAGAAGTAGCATATCTGCCAAACTTCCGTTCATCCCCCCCCCCCCCACACACACACACAAGTTAAACAAATATATTTGGAAAAGGAAAGTTATCTAAATAAAAATCTGTCTCAATTGTAGCATGTAGAACGAATTTATTTTGTTTAACTAACATTTCTGATTTAAAATACGTTTATTTAATTTGAAAGAAGAAAAAAAAAGGTTGGCAGCTATGTATTTGCATGAAAAATGATAAAGTTCTTTGAATTTTTACTTTGTTTAAATATTAAAGTAAATAACAGATATTTTAGTTACTTTCGAAATAAAAGAAAATTTTCAAATTTGTATACATATATAAAAATTTTCAACAATTCTAAAAGCAAATTATTAGACATTTTTGGATTAAATATATAATTTTATAACTGATGCTCTGAATTTAATGAATGCAAAAAATTACAAAATTACCTATAAACAGTTCAAATATTCTTTTAACAATTGAAGAGCTGAGTGGATGAACATGTTAAGTGATATGGCTAAGATGCTTTACCCACACACACTGATTTATCAGTTAAAAAGAGGAAACAAAAAAAAAATCACCAAACTTTGGGAATGTTTTCTTCTATGGTAATCTGTCTATTATACTGGAACTCAGTTATTGCTGTTGAAATTTGATTTTGCAACCCTTACTTGCATGGCTCTGGAAAGAGGATAACTTAATTTATTGCGAATGCATTTATTATGCCACTGATGAGGAGATATCGAAAATTACAGAATTCCAAAGCTTATCTCGAAGTAAACCAACTTCGACGCTTCAATTCGATCTTATACACTGTTAAAAATCTTCAGCTTTTCCTGAAGCTGACTCCACTTTTAGATAAAACGATTACTTGACTACATTATGGAGCATTCTCTTTGGTCAGAATAGAGATATTCTATAAAAGCGATGGAGTGACTAAGCAGCAAAAACTGCAGTTTTTTAACAGTGTAAAGTGCCCTTCTACATCGGCGATAGTTTTATGTCCCTGAAAACTCCACGTAAAAGAACTATTTACACTTTATAAACGCTTAAAAAAATTTTTTTAAAGCACTTCGCTCATATTTGTGCGAAATTATTTTTATTTTAGGGTTTTTTTTATTTACTAATATAGTTTATTTAAACAAATAGTAACGTATATTTAACATGAACACATTCCAAACATTTAAAATAAGGAAGGGGGGGGGGGGAATTTAGTTAGGTGTATCTTTTGTTAACCTAGAATCATTAAAAGAAACATTACAAACATATTTCTGTAAAGATTGGTTGGCTACCAAAAGTTGCTAGCTTAAAACAACAGAAGTGACACAAAACAGAAAACAAATAATATTGAAACAGAAAAATTAGATATTTTTTTATTATGATATCTTATGCAAAGATACTGGATGGAGAAATAAATAAGAATTTACCTGTCTAGCTTCTTCCCAGCAACTATTCCATTAACTATGTTGTCATGCTTTAAGATCTTTAAAACACTTATTTCCCGCAAAAAGCTTGCAGGCATCCCTAGAAAGAAAGATAAAGCTTGATATGTTCGTGTTGAATAATGGAAAGAATCCCTTTCATAAAATAAAATATAAAATAATAATATTAATTTAAGCAATTTTTAAGAGCATCAGTTTAGAACAAGTAATTTAAAAAATCCCTTAAAATTATGTAAGTCAGAGAGAGGTCATCAACCATGTACCTAAAGGAACATTTTATGCACCTGTAGGCACATGGCATATAAAAATTTTACTAATTTATATGCATAAAAACCTATTTGTACACATTTTATACAGATTCCTAGTGTATACGACTCTGACCAAAATTAGATAATTTTTTAAAGAAACAGCATGAAAGTAAAAAAATGACAGCCTATACTTATAAAATAAAGTTTTTCTCTGCCTGTTTGTATGTGTGTTTGACTATGTGCGATGGCTAGCAAAATCTATAGGACGTACGAGGCTGAAAATTTTTGTGAGGCTAGCCCTATAATGTCTCCTGGTCCCAATGCACCTGAGATTCAGAATTTTAAAATTCAAATAATTAGTTGAGTTATTAATTAAAAATCATAACTCATTCTCATTAAAATCTCATCTTAGTCCTTGCATGAGGAGGAAAAGCACTGGTGCGAACGCAGAAGCCATATTTATGCATCAGTAGAAGAATAAGATAAAAGGAAGGATTTTTTTTGCAGTCGTCGTAGTGGTGGTGGTGTGGTGGGATTTTGTCATTGTTTATAACTTAACTAAAAATGGAAGACATATTAATTCTGAAAGATCTTACTCTTACGTCTAAAATGCCACAATCAATTAAAAATATATATATATTGCATTTAAGCAGGTGAAAAATAATTTTCAAAAAAGGGTCGTTTTAATGAAAAAGTTTTTCTCCTTTATTGCACTGCCTCTCAAGAGGTATCGACAAACCAAAAGTATACTCTTAAAGAAGAAACCTTCTTCTAATTGACAGTGTAATCGGTTTTTAAAAAATATGATTTTTAGTAACTTCAAGTACACCAGCAAACTCAAGTTACTTTGTGCCCCACAGAGACGATATTAAAAAGAATTTCTAATAAAACTAACTGTAAATTAACTTGGAATTTTATATGATCATATCATCAATACAATGCAAATCTTTCTAATGTGAAATTATTTTTTATTGGCGCAGTTTCTTTTTTTCTTTAGCAAAATCTGGAATGTTAAATAACTTGAAAACAATTTTGCATTCAACTCTTTAACAGTTCTGCATTCTAGTGAAAAATATGCATATAACTTACAATTTTTTTTAAAATTAGAATGAATTTCTTTTCTATCTATAATAAAATAAATATCTGAAAAAAAATTATATCTATAAAATATCCAACATTACCATTTTTCAGCATATCAGAAGGAAAAGATGAATTTTTTCAGAGCAAATATTTGTCCATTTCTGTTATCTCAGCATTTATCTAAAATATTATTGTAATTTTTAAAAAACAAACAAAATTATAATAACACAAAGATTAAAAAAAAAAAAACTACATAGTATAAAAGCCAATTGTTTTATGTCAGCCTAAAAAAGTAAAAAGGAATATATATATATTTAGCAAGCATTATAAAATGGGCATATTTCTTTTTAAATTTATGAACAGCAAACAGCCAGTTTTTAGCTTTATTTTTTTTTTTTAATTCTACAATAGAATTTAAACATTTTATAATAAGTAATAGACAGATTCTAATTTTAAGGGTTATTTTTCCTACATAACTTCAAATTCCTAAAATGGAAAAGAATAAGCTTATTACATTCTTATTCTTTCTCTTATAATCTTAATTTAAAAAATAGCCGATATAATTACCTCCTTTTCATCTAACTTCATTTTCAATATCGAATTTTCCTTAAGAACAAGCTTAATCCTTTTTTTATAACTTTTACTTCCTGAAATATAAAGTTTTTTTTTTTTATTTTTAAAAGAAAAAGATACACAAACAAATAAAAACTTACAGAAATAGAAAAGCTTTCATTCAAAATTTGGTGGAAAATTAATTATTAATGTTCGTTGTTGCATTGCAATGTATAAATTACACTGATAAATTCAATTTTAAATTAATTCAGTTTATCATAAGCTTATTTGAAAAACTAAATCAGAGTGTGCAATATGATTTTAGTTTATTGTTTACAGTTTGTATACAATGAACCAGATATATTTCAAGATCATGAAATAGTCTGTCTAAAATCCTCAGGTTGTCCTCAATTTTTTTTTTTTTTTCAGGTCAGGACGAATAATTTTCTTTTTTACAGGTCAGGACAACTAATTTTCTTTCTGCGAGTTGGGTTCACCCTTAAATAATTTTTGTTTTAATTTGTTTTAATACCAATATTATAAATCAAAAGCATGTCCTTGATTAATGCCGATGTCATTGACAGCGACAACAACTGATGAATAAATTTAGTTTTTACAGTAACTGTACTTTTTTTTAACTTCTAAACACACAGAATTTTTACACAGTGAAAAAAAAATAAATACTGCAATTTGTTTAAAATTGTATCTCAATTTATTGATCTTTATTATCAACTTTTTAATCTATACACATTGTTTTCTGCTATTTAAAGGAATTATCAAGTGTCTTAATTCTATACATGGACATTGCCATAAGGCCAGATGAAGTGAACATTCATTTTTTTTTCAAAGATGGTTTTTTCAATATCGTTTTTTATCTTTATGAATTCGTCATCTACTATTTTGAAATCTTCTTCTACTTCCAACTAATGATATTTACTTAAGATGCTGTTTCTGAATCAACCCAATGTGAGTAGTTATCTTTATATTATCTTATCAATTGAACTGTTTACTGTATGCTGCCATATATCCTTATGATACTGAATGCTTGAATTGTCATTGTTCACAAACTTCTACTTAATTTACTTTGAGTTTAAGTTATTTATGTACTTATTTATACAGCAAAATACTAGCTACTTTACAAATTTCCCAAGTCAACTTTTCGAGTGGGAGTAAATTGTGAAGATTGTTTAAGATTAAGAATTACACTCTACATTTTTATAATTAAATTGTTTAAATTTTAATGAGTAACTTAGTATTCATTCTAGAAAGAAAAGCAGCAGTCAAGAGAAAATGTGTTCTGTAAAAAGAATAAAATGCATTTTTGAAGCATAATTAAAAAACTGACATTTTAGCTTCTAAAGAAATTAAATTCTATAACTTTCAAGTATGAATTTAAAAATACTGTGGTATGAGGAAAATTTTTACAAGAAATTTCTGGATACGGTTAAGTTTAATTTCTCTACCTTCCTTAAAAAAAAATGCAAGGTGCATTTTATCAACTTTAAAAAGAACAGAGTGCCGTGTTCTTAAAAAACAGCCTAGAAGCTTAATTACAGAAATAAAACTGTAAATAAGAAACTTAATTAGCTAGTAGCATAAATAACAAGATAAATATCATGGCAATTCTTTTTTCATTTCTACATAAAATGATTAAAAAATAAATAAAAAAAATAGATTTTTGAAATTATTTTTTCGTAATTCATTGAAGTATATTTCCAAAGATTCCATTGTCGCACATTATTACAAATCAAGAATGAAGTACTGGTCACCCATCAGTTTAACACGTTTGTCACTTATGTTTATCATAAACCATTTTGCTGTCTCACTCACACCACGTACTATTCATAGTATATGTCTTTTCATTGAGTATTATTTTGCTTAAAAATTAATTCTGTTGCTCATGTAGATGGTAGTATATCTATGCATTTCTTACTGTGACTTCATTTATGTTTTAGTATTCAGTTATAAGAATTAAAATCTCTTGGCACGGTGGCGAATTTTTTCTTTAAACATGTATTTATTGCTTCAATTTAAAATATAGGTTACTTTACTGAATGAATCATGTAACAAAATGCAAAAAATATTAACAATTCACAGCATTAGATCTGTTCAATCCTGTTGTAATAAGATATTGTCCAAACTTCTCCAAAAAATCTTCCAGAGCCTACTGTCATATGAATTTAATAATACACAAAATAATTACATTAGTTAGATTTCAGACAATGACATATCTTTTAAATTTCAGCAAATCTATTCAGATAGAGTTATTAACACTATTAACATAAAAGTAATTTTCTTCTCAAAACTGAAAACAAATTGGGCCAGAAAGAGTAAGAGTTAACATTATTTGCACAAGGTCAATGCTTTAAAAAAAACAACTTAAATGCAAAAATAAATATTAACAAGTTAAATAGTCACTGTATATTTTAAATGGTTCCCTCAAAACCCTTTTTTGCACATTTTTATAAAAACAAGATGAAAACTGTTTGGGCTAAAAATAGAAAAAAAAAATACTCAACTTATTATATATTTATTTTTGTGTCTGTAAGTAAAAAAAAAAAAAATCTGAATTGAGAAGTAGCATATCTGCCAAACTTCCGTTCATCCCCCCCCCCCCCCACACACACACAAGTTAAACAAATATATTTGGAAAAGGAAAGTTATCTAAATAAAAATCTGTCTCAATTGTAGCATGTAGAACGAATTTATTTTGTTTAACTAACATTTCTGATTTAAAATACGTTTATTTAATTTGAAAGAAGAAAAAAAAAGGTTGGCAGCTATGTATTTGCATGAAAAATGATAAAGTTCTTTGAATTTTTACTTTGTTTAAATATTAAAGTAAATAACAGATATTTTAGTTACTTTCGAAATAAAAGAAAATTTTCAAATTTGTATACATATATAAAAATTTTCAACAATTCTAAAAGCAAATTATTAGACATTTTTGGATTAAATATATAATTTTATAACTGATGCTCTGAATTTAATGAATGCAAAAAATTACAAAATTACCTATAAACAGTTCAAATATTCTTTTAACAATTGAAGAGCTGAGTGGATGAACATGTTAAGTGATATGGCTAAGATGCTTTACCCACACACACTGATTTATCAGTTAAAAAGAGGAAACAAAAAAAAAATCACCAAACTTTGGGAATGTTTTCTTCTATGGTAATCTGTCTATTATACTGGAACTCAGTTATTGCTGTTGAAATTTGATTTTGCAACCCTTACTTGCATGGCTCTGGAAAGAGGATAACTTAATTTATTGCGAATGCATTTATTATGCCACTGATGAGGAGATATCGAAAATTACAGAATTCCAAAGCTTATCTCGAAGTAAACCAACTTCGACGCTTCAATTCGATCTTATACACTGTTAAAAATCTTCAGCTTTTCCTGAAGCTGACTCCACTTTTAGATAAAACGATTACTTGACTACATTATGGAGCATTCTCTTTGGTCAGAATAGAGATATTCTATAAAAGCGATGGAGTGACTAAGCAGCAAAAACTGCAGTTTTTTAACAGTGTAAAGTGCCCTTCTACATCGGCGATAGTTTTATGTCCCTGAAAACTCCACGTAAAAGAACTATTTACACTTTATAAACGCTTAAAAAAATTTTTTTAAAGCACTTCGCTCATATTTGTGCGAAATTATTTTTATTTTAGGGTTTTTTTTATTTACTAATATAGTTTATTTAAACAAATAGTAACGTATATTTAACATGAACACATTCCAAACATTTAAAATAAGGAAGGGGGGGGGGGAATTTAGTTAGGTGTATCTTTTGTTAACCTAGAATCATTAAAAGAAACATTACAAACATATTTCTGTAAAGATTGGTTGGCTACCAAAAGTTGCTAGCTTAAAACAACAGAAGTGACACAAAACAGAAAACAAATAATATTGAAACAGAAAAATTAGATATTTTTTTATTATGATATCTTATGCAAAGATACTGGATGGAGAAATAAATAAGAATTTACCTGTCTAGCTTCTTCCCAGCAACTATTCCATTAACTATGTTGTCATGCTTTAAGATCTTTAAAACACTTATTTCCCGCAAAAAGCTTGCAGGCATCCCTAGAAAGAAAGATAAAGCTTGATATGTTCGTGTTGAATAATGGAAAGAATCCCTTTCATAAAATAAAATATAAAATAATAATATTAATTTAAGCAATTTTTAAGAGCATCAGTTTAGAACAAGTAATTTAAAAAATCCCTTAAAATTATGTAAGTCAGAGAGAGGTCATCAACCATGTACCTAAAGGAACATTTTATGCACCTGTAGGCACATGGCATATAAAAATTTTACTAATTTATATGCATAAAAACCTATTTGTACACATTTTATACAGATTCCTAGTGTATACGACTCTGACCAAAATTAGATAATTTTTTAAAGAAACAGCATGAAAGTAAAAAAATGACAGCCTATACTTATAAAATAAAGTTTTTCTCTGCCTGTTTGTATGTGTGTTTGACTATGTGCGATGGCTAGCAAAATCTATAGGACGTACGAGGCTGAAAATTTTTGTGAGGCTAGCCCTATAATGTCTCCTGGTCCCAATGCACCTGAGATTCAGAATTTTAAAATTCAAATAATTAGTTGAGTTATTAATTAAAAATCATAACTCATTCTCATTAAAATCTCATCTTAGTCCTTGCATGAGGAGGAAAAGCACTGGTGCGAACGCAGAAGCCATATTTATGCATCAGTAGAAGAATAAGATAAAAGGAAGGATTTTTTTTGCAGTCGTCGTAGTGGTGGTGGTGAGGTGGGATTTTGTCATTGTTTATAACTTAACTAAAAATGGAAGACATATTAATTCTGAAAGATCTTACTCTTACGTCTAAAATGCCACAATCAATTAAAAATATATATATATTGCATTTAAGCAGGTGAAAAATAATTTTCAAAAAAGGGTCGTTTTAATGAAAAAAGTTTTTCTCCTTTATTGCACTGCCTCTCAAGAGGTATCGACAAACCAAAAGTATACTCTTAAAGAAGAAACCTTCTTCTAATTGACAGTGTAATCGGTTTTTAAAAAATATGATTTTTAGTAACTTCAAGTACACCAGCAAACTCAAGTTACTTTGTGCCCCACAGAGACGATATTAAAAAGAATTTCTAATAAAACTAACTGTAAATTAACTTGGAATTTTATATGATCATATCATCAATACAATGCAAATCTTTCTAATATGAAATTATTTTTTATTGGCGCAGTTTCTTTTTTTCTTTAGCAAAATCTGGAATGTTAAATAACTTGAAAACAATTTTGCATTCAACTCTTTAACAGTTCTGCATTCTAGTGAAAAATATGCATATAACTTACAATTTTTTTTAAAATTAGAATGAATTTCTTTTCTATCTATAATAAAATAAATATCTGAAAAAAAATTATATCTATAAAATATCCAACATTACCATTTTTCAGCATATCAGAAGGAAAAGATGAATTTTTTCAGAGCAAATATTTGTCCATTTCTGTTATCTCAGCATTTATCTAAAATATTATTGTAATTTTTAAAAAACAAACAAAATTATAATAACACAAAGATTAAAAAAAAAACTACATAGTATAAAAGCCAATTGTTTTATGTCAGCCTAAAAAAGTAAAAAGGAATATATATATATTTAGCAAGCATTATAAAATGGGCATATTTCTTTTTAAATTTATGAACAGCAAACAGCCAGTTTTTAGCTTTATTTTTTTTTTTTTAATTCTACAATAGAATTTAAACATTTTATAATAAGTAATAGACAGATTCTAATTTTAAGGGTTATTTTTCCTACATAACTTCAAATTCCTAAAATGGAAAAGAATAAGCTTATTACATTCTTATTCTTTCTCTTATAATCTTAATTTAAAAAATAGCCGATATAATTACCTCCTTTTCATCTAACTTCATTTTCAATATCGAATTTTCCTTAAGAACAAGCTTAATCCTTTTTTTATAACTTTTACTTCCTGAAATATAAAGTTTTTTTTTTTTTATTTTTAAAAGAAAAAGATACACAAACAAATAAAAACTTACAGAAATAGAAAAGCTTTCATTCAAAATTTGGTGGAAAATTAATTATTAATGTTCGTTGTTGCATTGCAATGTATAAATTACACTGATAAATTCAATTTTAAATTAATTCAGTTTATCATAAGCTTATTTGAAAAACTAAATCAGAGTGTGCAATATGATTTTAGTTTATTGTTTACAGTTTGTATACAATGAACCAGATATATTTCAAGATCATGAAATAGTCTGTCTAAAATCCTCAGGTTGTCCTCAATTTTTTTTTTTTTTCAGGTCAGGACGAATAATTTTCTTTTTTACAGGTCAGGACAACTAATTTTCTTTCTGCGAGTTGGGTTCACCCTTCAAATAATTTTTGTTTTAATTTGTTTTAATACCAATATTATAAATCAAAAGCATGTCCTTGATTAATGCCGATGTCATTGACAGCGACAACAACTGATGAATAAATTTAGTTTTTACAGTAACTGTACTTTTTTTTAACTTCTAAACACACAGAATTTTTACACAGTGAAAAAAAAATAAATACTGCAATTTGTTTAAAATTGTATCTCAATTTATTGATCTTTATTATCAACTTTTTAATCTATACACATTGTTTTCTGCTATTTAAAGGAAATATCAAGTGTCTTAATTCTATACATGGACATTGCCATAAGGCCAGATGAAGTGAACATTCATTTTTTTTTCAAAGATGGTTTTTTCAATATCGTTTTTTATCTTTATGAATTCGTCATCTACTATTTTGAAATCTTCTTCTAATTCCAACTAATGATATTTACTTAAGATGCTGTTTCTGAATCAACCCAATGTGAGTAGTTATCTTTATATTATCTTATCAATTGAACTGTTTACTGTATGCTGCCATATATCCTTATGATACTGAATGCTTGAATTGTCATTGTTCACAAACTTCTACTTAATTTACTTTGAGTTTAAGTTATTTATGTACTTATTTATACAGCAAAATACTAGCTACTTTACAAATTTCCCAAGTCAACTTTTCGAGTGGGAGTAAATTGTGAAGATTGTTTAAGATTAAGAATTACACTCTACATTTTTATAATTAAATTGTTTAAATTTTAATGAGTAACTTAGTATTCATTCTAGAAAGAAAAGCAGCAGTCAAGAGAAAATGTGTTCTGTAAAAAGAATAAAATGCATTTTTGAAGCATAATTAAAAAACTGACATTTTAGCTTCTAAAGAAATTAAATTCTATAACTTTCAAGTATGAATTTAAAAATACTGTGGTATGAGGAAAATTTTTACAAGAAATTTCTGGATACGGTTAAGTTTAATTTCTCTACCTTCCTTAAAAAAAAATGCAAGGTGCATTTTATCAACTTTAAAAAGAACAGAGTGCCGTGTTCTTAAAAAACAGCCTAGAAGCTTAATTACAGAAATAAAACTGTAAATAAGAAACTTAATTAGCTAGTAGCATAAATAACAAGATAAATATCATGGCAATTCTTTTTTCATTTCTACATAAAATGATTAAAAAATAAATAAATAAAATAGATTTTTGAAATTATTTTTTCATAATTCATTGAAGTATATTTCCAAAGATTCCATTGTCGCACATTATTACAAATCAAGAATGAAGTACTGGTCACCCATCAGTTTAACACGTTTGTCACTTATGTTTATCATAAACCATTTTGCTGTCTCACTCACACCACGTACTATTCATAGTATATGTCTTTTCATTGAGTATTATTTTGCTTAAAAATTAATTCTGTTGCTCATGTAGATGGTAGTATATCTATGCATTTCTTACTGTGACTTCATTTATGTTTTAGTATTCAGTTATAAGAATTAAAATCTCTTGGCACGGTGGCGAATTTTTTCTTTAAACATGTATTTATTGCTTCAGTTTAAAATATAGGTTACTTTACTGAATGAATCATGTAACAAAACGCAAAAAATATTAACAATTCACAGCATTAGATCTGTTCAATCCTGTTGTAATAAGATATTGTCCAAACTTCTCCAAAAAATCTTCCAGAGCCTACTGTCATATGAATTTAATAATACACAAAATAATTACATTAGTTAGATTTCAGACAATGACATATCTTTTAAATTTCAGCAAATCTATTCAGATAGAGTTATTAACACTATTAACATAAAAGTAATTTTCTTCTCAAAACTGAAAACAAATTGGGCCAGAAAGAGTAAGAGTTAACATTATTTGCACAAGGTCAATGCTTTAAAAAAAACAACTTAAATGCAAAAATAAATATTAACAAGTTAAATAGTCACTGTATATTTTAAATGGTTCCCTCAAAACCCTTTTTTGCACATTTTTATAAAAACAAGATGAAAACTGTTTGGGCTAAAAATAGAAAAAAAAAAATACTCAACTTATTATATATTTATTTTTGTGTCTGTAAGTAAAAAAAAAAAAAATCTGAATTGAGAAGTAGCATATCTGCCAAACTTCCGTTCATCCCCCCCCCCCCCCACACACACACACAAGTTAAACAAATATATTTGGAAAAGGAAAGTTATCTAAATAAAAATCTGTCTCAATTGTAGCATGTAGAACGAATTTATTTTGTTTAACTAACATTTCTGATTTAAAATACGTTTATTTAATTTGAAAGAAAAAAAAAGGTTGGCAGCTATGTATTTGCATGAAAAATGATAAAGTTCTTTGAATTTTTACTTTGTTTAAATATTAAAGTAAATAACAGATATTTTAGTTACTTTCGAAATAAAAGAAAATTTTCAAATTTGTATACATATATAAAAATTTTCAACAATTCTAAAAGCAAATTATTAGACATTTTTGGATTAAATATATAATTTTATAACTGATGCTCTGAATTTAATGAATGCAAAAAATTACAAAATTACCTATAAACAGTTCAAATATTCTTTTAACAATTGAAGAGCTGAGTGGATGAACATGTTAAGTGATATGGCTAAGATGCTTTACCCACACACACTGATTTATCAGTTAAAAAGAGGAAACAAAAAAAAAATCACCAAACTTTGGGAATGTTTTCTTCTATGGTAATCTGTCTATTATACTGGAACTCAGTTATTGCTGTTGAAATTTGATTTTGCAACCCTTACTTGCATGGCTCTGGAAAGAGGATAACTTAATTTATTGCGAATGCATTTATTATGCCACTGATGAGGAGATATCGAAAATTACAGAATTCCAAAGCTTATCTCGAAGTAAACCAACTTCGACGCTTCAATTCGATCTTATACACTGTTAAAAATCTTCAGCTTTTCCTGAAGCTGACTCCACTTTTAGATAAAACGATTACTTGACTACATTATGGAGCATTCTCTTTGGTCAGAATAGAGATATTCTATAAAAGCGATGGAGTGACTAAGCAGCAAAAACTGCAGTTTTTTAACAGTGTAAAGTGCCCTTCTACATCGGCGATAGTTTTATGTCCCTGAAAACTCCACGTAAAAGAACTATTTACACTTTATAAACGCTTAAAAAAAAATTTTTAAAGCACTTCGCTCATATTTGTGCGAAATTATTTTTATTTTAGGGTTTTTTTTATTTACTAATATAGTTTATTTAAACAAATAGTAACGTATATTTAACATGAACACATTCCAAACATTTAAAATAAGGAAGGGGGGGGGGAATTTAGTTAGGTGTATCTTTTTTTAACCTAGAATCATTAAAAGAAACATTACAAACATATTTCTGTAAAGATTGGTTGGCTACCAAAAGTTGCTAGCTTAAAACAACAGAAGTGACACAAAACAGAAAACAAATAATATTGAAACAGAAAAATTAGATATTTTTTTATTATGATATCTTATGCAAAGATACTGGATGGAGAAATAAATAAGAATTTACCTGTCTAGCTTCTTCCCAGCAACTATTCCATTAACTATGTTGTCATGCTTTAAGATCTTTAAAACACTTATTTCCCGCAAAAAGCTTGCAGGCATCCCTAGAAAGAAAGATAAAGCTTGATATGTTCGTGTTGAATAATGGAAAGAATCCCTTTCATAAAATAAAATATAAAATAATAATATTAATTTAAGCAATTTTTAAGAGCATCAGTTTAGAACAAGTAATTTAAAAAATCCCTTAAAATTATGTAAGTCAGAGAGAGGTCATCAACCATGTACCTAAAGGAACATTTTATGCACCTGTAGGCACATGGCATATAAAAATTTTACTAATTTATATGCATAAAAACCTATTTGTACACATTTTATACAGATTCCTAGTGTATACGACTCTGACCAAAATTAGATAATTTTTTAAAGAAACAGCATGAAAGTAAAAAAATGACAGCCTATACTTATAAAATAAAGTTTTTCTCTGCCTGTTTGTATGTGTGTTTGACTATGTGCGATGGCTAGCAAAATCTATAGGACGTACGAGGCTGAAAATTTTTGTGAGGCTAGCCCTATAATGTCTCCTGGTCCCAATGCACCTGAGATTCAGAATTTTAAAATTCAAATAATTAGTTGAGTTATTAATTAAAAATCATAACTCATTCTCATTAAAATCTCATCTTAGTCCTTGCATGAGGAGGAAAAGCACTGGTGCGAACGCAGAAGCCATATTTATGCATCAGTAGAAGAATAAGATAAAAGGAAGGATTTTTTTTGCAGTCGTCGTAGTGGTGGTGGTGTGGTGGGATTTTGTCATTGTTTATAACTTAACTAAAAATGGAAGACATATTAATTCTGAAAGATCTTACTCTTACGTCTAAAATGCCACAATCAATTAAAAATATATATATATTGCATTTAAGCAGGTGAAAAATAATTTTCAAAAAAGGGTCGTTTTAATGAAAAAAGTTTTTCTCCTTTATTGCACTGCCTCTCAAGAGGTATCGACAAACCAAAAGTATACTCTTAAAGAAGAAACCTTCTTCTAATTGACAGTGTAATCGGTTTTTAAAAAATATGATTTTTAGTAACTTCAAGTACACCAGCAAACTCAAGTTACTTTGTGCCCCACAGAGACGATATTAAAAAGAATTTCTAATAAAACTAACTGTAAATTAACTTGGAATTTTATATGATCATATCATCAATACAATGCAAATCTTTCTAATGTGAAATTATTTTTTATTGGCGCAGTTTCTTTTTTTCTTTAGCAAAATCTGGAATGTTAAATAACTTGAAAACAATTTTGCATTCAACTCTTTAACAGTTCTGCATTCTAGTGAAAAATATGCATATAACTTACAATTTTTTTTAAAATTAGAATGAATTTCTTTTCTATCTATAATAAAATAAATATCTGAAAAAAAATTATATCTATAAAATATCCAACATTACCATTTTTCAGCATATCAGAAGGAAAAGATGAATTTTTTCAGAGCAAATATTTGTCCATTTCTGTTATCTCAGCATTTATCTAAAATATTATTGTAATTTTTAAAAAACAAACAAAATTATAATAACACAAAGATTAAAAAAAAAAAACTACATAGTATAAAAGCCAATTGTTTTATGTCAGCCTAAAAAAGTAAAAAGGAATATATATATTTAGCAAGCATTATAAAATGGGCATATTTCTTTTTAAATTTATGAACAGCAAACAGCCAGTTTTTAGCTTTATTTTTTTTTTTTTAATTCTACAATAGAATTTAAACATTTTATAATAAGTAATAGACAGATTCTAATTTTAAGGGTTATTTTTCCTACATAACTTCAAATTCCTAAAATGGAAAAGAATAAGCTTATTACATTCTTATTCTTTCTCTTATAATCTTAATTTAAAAAATAGCCGATATAATTACCTCCTTTTCATCTAACTTCATTTTCAATATCGAATTTTCCTTAAGAACAAGCTTAATCCTTTTTTTATAACTTTTACTTCCTGAAATATAAAGTTTTTTTTTTTATTTTTAAAAGAAAAAGATACACAAACAAATAAAAACTTACAGAAATAGAAAAGCTTTCATTCAAAATTTGGTGGAAAATTAATTATTAATGTTCGTTGTTGCATTGCAATGTATAAATTACACTGATAAATTCAATTTTAAATTAATCCAGTTTATCATAAGCTTATTTGAAAAACTAAATCAGAGTGTGCAATATGATTTTAGTTTATTGTTTACAGTTTGTATACAATGAACCAGATATATTTCAAGATCATGAAATAGTCTGTCTAAAATCCTCAGGTTGTCTGTCCTCAATTTTTTTTTTTTTTTTCAGGTCAGGACGAATAATTTTCTTTTTTACAGGTCAGGACAACTAATTTTCTTTCTGCGAGTTGGGTTCACCCTTAAATAATTTTTGTTTTAATTTGTTTTAATACCAATATTATAAATCAAAAGCATGTCCTTGATTAATGCCGATGTCATTGACAGCGACAACAACTGATGAATAAATTTAGTTTTTACAGTAACTGTACTTTTTTTTAACTTCTAAACACACAGAATTTTTACACAGTGAAAAAAAAATAAATACTGCAATTTGTTTAAAATTGTATCTCAATTTATTGATCTTTATTATCAACTTTTTAATCTATACACATTGTTTTCTGCTATTTAAAGGAAATATCAAGTGTCTTAATTCTATACATGGACATTGCCATAAGGCCAGATGAAGTGAACATTCATTTTTTTTTCAAAGATGGTTTTTTCAATATCGTTTTTTATCTTTATGAATTCGTCATCTACTATTTTGAAATCTTCTTCTAATTCCAACTAATGATATTTACTTAAGATGCTGTTTCTGAATCAACCCAATGTGAGTAGTTATCTTTATATTATCTTATCAATTGAACTGTTTACTGTATGCTGCCATATATCCTTATGATACTGAATGCTTGAATTGTCATTGTTCACAAACTTCTACTTAATTTACTTTGAGTTTAAGTTATTTATGTACTTATTTATACAGCAAAATACTAGCTACTTTACAAATTTCCCAAGTCAATTTTTCGAGTGGGAGTAAATTGTGAAGATTGTTTAAGATTAAGAATTACACTCTACATTTTTATAATTAAATTGTTTAAATTTTAATGAGTAACTTAGTATTCATTCTAGAAAGAAAAGCAGCAGTCAAGAGAAAATGTGTTCTGTAAAAAGAATAAAATGCATTTTTGAAGCATAATTAAAAAACTGACATTTTAGCTTCTAAAGAAATTAAATTCTATAACTTTCAAGTATGAATTTAAAAATACTGTGGTATGAGGAAAATTTTTACAAGAAATTTCTGGATACGGTTAAGTTTAATTTCTCTACCTTCCTTAAAAAAAAATGCAAGGTGCATTTTATCAACTTTAAAAAGAACAGAGTGCCGTGTTCTTAAAAAACAGCCTAGAAGCTTAATTACAGAAATAAAACTGTAAATAAGAAACTTAATTAGCTAGTAGCATAAATAACAAGATAAATATCATGGCAATTCTTTTTTCATTTCTACATAAAATGATTAAAAAATAAATAAAAAAAATAGATTTTTGAAATTATTTTTTCGTAATTCATTGAAGTATATTTCCAAAGATTCCATTGTCGCACATTATTACAAATCAAGAATGAAGTACTGGTCACCCATCAGTTTAACACGTTTGTCACTTATGTTTATCATAAACCATTTTGCTGTCTCACTCACACCACGTACTATTCATAGTATATGTCTTTTCATTGAGTATTATTTTGCTTAAAAATTAATTCTGTTGCTCATGTAGATGGTAGTATATCTATGCATTTCTTACTGTGACTTCATTTATGTTTTAGTATTCAGTTATAAGAATTAAAATCTCTTGGCACGGTGGCGAATTTTTTCTTTAAACATGTATTTATTGCTTCAATTTAAAATATAGGTTACTTTACTGAATGAATCATGTAACAAAACGCAAAAAATATTAACAATTCACAGCATTAGATCTGTTCAATCCTGTTGTAATAAGATATTGTCCAAACTTCTCCAAAAAATCTTCCAGAGCCTACTGTCATATGAATTTAATAATACACAAAATAATTACATTAGTTAGATTTCAGACAATGACATATCTTTTAAATTTCAGCAAATCTATTCAGATAGAGTTATTAACACTATTAACATAAAAGTAATTTTCTTCTCAAAACTGAAAACAAATTGGGCCAGAAAGAGTAAGAGTTAACATTATTTGCACAAGGTCAATGCTTTAAAAAAAACAACTTAAATGCAAAAATAAATATTAACAAGTTAAATAGTCACTGTATATTTTAAATGGTTCCCTCAAAACCCTTTTTTGCACATTTTTATAAAAACAAGATGAAAACTGTTTGGGCTAAAAATAGAAAAAAAAAAATACTCAACTTATTATATATTTATTTTTGTGTCTGTAAGTAAAAAAAAAAAAAAAAAAAAAATCTGAATTGAGAAGTAGCATATCTGCCAAACTTCCGTTCATCCCCCCCCCCCCCACACACACACACACAAGTTAAACAAATATATTTGGAAAAGGAAAGTTATCTAAATAAAAATCTGTCTCAATTGTAGCATGTAGAACGAATTTATTTTGTTTAACTAACATTTCTGATTTAAAATACGTTTATTTAATTTGAAAGAAGAAAAAAAAAGGTTGGCAGCTATGTATTTGCATGAAAAATGATAAAGTTCTTTGAATTTTTACTTTGTTTAAATATTAAAGTAAATAACAGATATTTTAGTTACTTTCGAAATAAAAGAAAATTTTCAAATTTGTATACATATATAAAAATTTTCAACAATTCTAAAAGCAAATTATTAGACATTTTTGGATTAAATATATAATTTTATAACTGATGCTCTGAATTTAATGAATGCAAAAAATTACAAAATTACCTATAAACAGTTCAAATATTCTTTTAACAATTGAAGAGCTGAGTGGATGAACATGTTAAGTGATATGGCTAAGATGCTTTACCCACACACACTGATTTATCAGTTAAAAAGAGGAAACAAAAAAAAAATCACCAAACTTTGGGAATGTTTTCTTCTATGGTAATCTGTCTATTATACTGGAACTCAGTTATTGCTGTTGAAATTTGATTTTGCAACCCTTACTTGCATGGCTCTGGAAAGAGGATAACTTAATTTATTGCGAATGCATTTATTATGCCACTGATGAGGAGATATCGAAAATTACAGAATTCCAAAGCTTATCTCGAAGTAAACCAACTTCGACGCTTCAATTCGATCTTATACACTGTTAAAAATCTTCAGCTTTTCCTGAAGCTGACTCCACTTTTAGATAAAATGATTACTTGACTACATTATGGAGCATTCTCTTTGGTCAGAATAGAGATATTCTATAAAAGCGATGGAGTGACTAAGCAGCAAAAACTGCAGTTTTTTAACAGTGTAAAGTGCCCTTCTACATCGGCGATAGTTTTATGTCCCTTAAAACTCCACGTAAAAGAACTATTTACACTTTATAAACGCTTAAAAAAATTTTTTTAAAGCACTTCGCTCATATTTGTGCGAAATTATTTTTATTTTAGGGTTTTTTTTATTTACTAATATAGTTTATTTAAACAAATAGTAACGTATATTTAACATGAACACATTCCAAACATTTAAAATAAGGAAGGGGGGGGGGGAATTTAGTTAGGTGTATCTTTTTTTAACCTAGAATCATTAAAAGAAACATTACAAACATATTTCTGTAAAGATTGGTTGGCTACCAAAAGTTGCTAGCTTAAAACAACAGAAGTGACACAAAACAGAAAACAAATAATATTGAAACAGAAAAATTAGATATTTTTTTATTATGATATCTTATGCAAAGATACTGGATGGAGAAATAAATAAGAATTTACCTGTCTAGCTTCTTCCCAGCAACTATTCCATTAACTATGTTGTCATGCTTTAAGATCTTTAAAACACTTATTTCCCGCAAAAAGCTTGCAGGCATCCCTAGAAAGAAAGATAAAGCTTGATATGCTCGTGTTGAATAATGGAAAGAATCCCTTTCATAAAATAAAATATAAAATAATAATATTAATTTAAGCAATTTTTAAGAGCATCAGTTTAGAACAAGTAATTTAAAAAATCCCTTAAAATTATGTAAGTCAGAGAGAGGTCATCAACCATGTACCTAAAGGTACATTTTATGCACCTGTAGGCACATGGCATATAAAAATTTTACTAATTTATATGCATAAAAACCTATTTGTACACATTTTATACAGATTCCTAGTGTATACGACTCTGACCAAAATTAGATAATTTTTTAAAGAAACAGCATGAAAGTAAAAAAATGACAGCCTATACTTATAAAATAAAGTTTTTCTCTGCCTGTTTGTATGTGTGTTTGACTATGTGCGATGGCTAGCAAAATCTATAGGACGTACGAGGTTGAAAATTTTTGTGAGGCTAGCCCTATAATGTCTCCTGGTCCCAATGCACCAGAGATTCAGAATTTTAAAATTCAAATAATTAGTTGAGTTATTAATTAAAAATCATAACTCATTCTCATTAAAAACTCATCTTAGTCCTTGCATGAGGAGGAAAAGCACTGGTGCGAACGCAGAAGCCATATTTATGCATCAGTAGAAGAATAAGATAAAAGGAAGGATTTTTTTTGCAGTCGTCGTAGTGGTGGTGGTGTGGTGGGATTTTGTCATTGTTTATAACTTAACTAAAAATGGAAGACATATTAATTCTGAAAGATCTTACTCTTACGTCTAAAATGCCACAATCAATTAAAAAAATATATATATTGCATTTAAGCAGGTGAAAAACAATTTTCAAAAAAGGGTCGTTTTAATGAAAAAAGTTTTTCTCCTTTATTGCACTGCCTCTCAAGAGGTATCGACAAACCAAAAGTATACTCTTAAAGAAGAAACCTTCTTCTAATTGACAGTGTAATCGGTTTTTAAAAAATATGATTTTTAGTAACTTCAAGTACACCAGCAAACTCAAGTTACTTTGTGCCCCACAGAGACGATATTAAAAAGAATTTCTAATAAAACTAACTGTAAATTAACTTGGAATTTTATATGATCATATCATCAATACAATGCAAATCTTTCTAATGTGAAATTATTTTTTATTGGCGCAGTTTCTTTTTTTCTTTAGCAAAATCTGGAATGTTAAATAACTTGAAAACAATTTTGCATTCAACTCTTTAACAGTTCTGCATTCTAGTGAAAAATATGCATATAACTTACAATTTTTTTTAAAATTAGAATGAATTTCTTTTCTATCTATAATAAAATAAATATCTGAAAAAAAATTATATCTATAAAATATCCAACGTTACCATTTTTCAGCATATCAGAAGGAAAAGATGAATTTTTCCAGAGCAAATATTTGTCCATTTCTTTTATCTCGGCATTTATCTAAAATATTATTGTAATTTTTAAAAAACAAACAAAATTATAATAACACAAAGATTAAAAACAAACTACATAGTATAAAAGCCAAACATTGTACATTCTTTATACAAATCTACATTTTTTACTCAATTTAAACAAAGTTTGGCATACATATGTTATAGAACAATGCAAAATACTAGCTACTTTACAAATTTCCCAAGCCAACTTTTCGAGTGGGAGTAAATTGTGAAGATTGTTTATGATTAAGAATTACACTCTACATTTTTATAATTAAATTGTTTAAATTTTAATGAGTAACTTAGTATTCATTCTAGAAAGAAAAGCAGCAGTCAAGAGAAAATGTGTTCGGTAAAAAGAGTAAAATGCATTTTTGAAGCATAATTAAAAAACTGACATTTTAGCTTCTAAAGAAATTAAATTCTATAACTTTCAAGTATGAATTTAAAAATACTGTGGTATGAGGAAAATTTTTACAAGAAATTTCTGGATACGGTTAAGTTTAATTTCTCTACCTTCCTTAAAAAAAATGCAAGGTGCATTTTATCAACTTTAAAAAGAACAGAGTGCCGTGTTCTTAAAAAACAGCCTAGAAGCTTAATTACAGAAATAAAACTGTAAATAAGAAACTTAATTAGCTAGTAGCATAAATAACAAGATAAATATCATGGCAATTCTTTTTTCATTTCTACATAAAATGATTAAAAAATAAATAAAAAAAATAGATTTTTGAAATTATAATGGAATAGTCTGTCTAAAATCCTCAGGTTGTCTTCAATTTTTTTTTTTCGGATCAGGACGACTAATTTTCTTTTTTACGGGTCAGGTCGACTTATTTTCTTTCTGCGAGTTGGGTTCACCCTTAAATAACTTTTGCAGGTCATATTAGTTTTTTTTTTTTGCAAGTCAAATTGTTAGAATTTTCAGGAAAAGTTTGAGCAAACTGTGTTTCAGATGAAAACAAATACGTATCTGAGTATGAGTATACATAGTGTTCACTCTAGGCAGGGTGTAGAGTATGGCAGGCGTTTTTAACTACTTTATGTTCTCGGTGGCCCTTCTAACCCATTTCCACACACCTTTTCGATCCATTCCCTTTTCTGGTGGCAGTAGAAAAATCATGAAATGAGTCCATTGATTGCAGGAACTAAATCGTAAATTTCATCGTTTGGTCGCAGGGAAATTTTGTGAAACTTGTTAATTGATCATGAGAAGAAAATCAGGAAATTCACCAGTCATTTTTCGGGGAAAAAAATCGTAAAATTCACCTCTCAATCACATAAAAAACCTCTGCAAGTTGAACCAGTAAGTCGTGGGGAAAAAATCAAGAAATTCAGCAATTGTTCTCGAAAAATAATCTTGAAATGAGTCAATAGGTCATGGGGAAAAATCACAAAATTCGTGCAGGAAAAATTGCAAAATGTGTCAATCGGTCGCAAAAGAAACACGAAAATCAACAGCCAGTAGCAGGGGCAAATTTTTTGAAATCCATCCATTAACCATATGGGGGAGGGGGCAGTGAGCTTTATGAATAGGTTGCAAGGAAAAACCACGAACATTGTCAATTGGTAAAAAGAAAATATCGCAAAATTCGTCAATCACCTGCAGAAAAAAAGTTGTGAAATTGATCATTCAGCCATTGGAAAAAAATCACAAAATTCATCAGCCCAGAAAATCTTTGATTGTTTATTTAAAAAAATTGCGAAATTTGTCAACTGTTTGTGGGGGAAAAAATTAGTGAAATTAGTAAGTCAATCATGGGAAAAAATTGCAAAATTCACCAATCGGTGATGGGGATAAAATAGTGAAATTTGTCAGTTGGTTGTGGTTGTGGGAATTTTTCAAACAAGTCACATAAAAAACATGTGATTTTTGCCAATTAATGGTAAGAAAAAGCTACAAAATTTGCACATCAGTAGACAGGGAAAAAACTTGAAATCTGACGATTGGTCATGAGTAAAAAAAGTGACCAAGGAAAAAAATTCTATTGTAGTCAGAAATTTGTTCATATGTCACAGGAAAATATCACATTCACATTATAACATAAACATTCTAAGCCTTTCAACATACTGAGATCTGAAGTTCAAGTGACCATTGTCGACCCGGGGATCCCAGCATATCTTATCATCACAGATGCCTAAGCATGCACGTATTCCAAAAATCCAAAATAATAAAACCATTGCTTCTGGCCGACAGACTCCATACCACGTATACAACATAAGTATGTAGATATGTAAACCAGATGAAGAAACGCTGAAATATTTAACCTGTCAAAACTTCAAAAATTAATTCCATGAAAATCCAAGTATCATTCCGGCAGAAGAGGTTTGACATCAAAACGCCACAGAAAACTTAAGATTGCATATCGATACCATGTGACCATTCAGAGGAAATAAAATCTCATTGTTGCAAAGAAGGTAGTATCTTATGTCAAGAAACAATTCACTTTAAAAACAGCCAAGTCAGGAAACTTAACTTCTTAAAAATATATAACTAGAGACCAACTCCAGTCACAACTAATCCATCTCCTCTCCAATCAAGAAATCGAATATCACCTATAAACTCACCCCAGAATTACCAAAAACAAGATTGTAATTTAATTCAAATACATCTGGGAAATCTAAAAAATATACCTTACAAGTTGGCAGAATGTCTATTTCAGTCAGAGAACTCTCCATCTTAACAGAACTTGACACATTTATTATCAGAAGCAGGTAACCCGGGAAATACTTTTTACACCGCCCTCTGACAAAACTGTGTCCCAATAAAAATTCATCCCACCAATTGACCAACTGATACAAAACTAACTCTTATAGATTAAATCAAATCCAGTTTCAACAAACATTATATCTTCACGGTCAATACTCATTTATTTTTGCCAATCCTCCTAAATTTTATATCAAAAACTCTTCAAATATATTGAACTTAAACCAATAGCAAGCTTTAAAAAAAAATATGGCAAAAACTATCTCTAGACAACCAGTTCTGCACAACTTTACCCAGACACTAAAAATTGAACTTCTCTAAAGTTTAATTATTAAAAAAAAATTTATTTGGTCTAAAACATCTCTAAAAGCTTTCAAACAAACTTCAACCATTATAAATTAAACTATTGTAAACCTCAAATTAGTAGAGATATGGAACCAGATCCAGAATCCCCCTCTCTCATAACCAGCCTCCTTTCTTTATAATTAACCATGCTTTATTCAAACATCAAGATCTCAAGTACCAAACATCACATTAGACAAACTGCACCATTAAGTCAACAAAAAATTTGACATTCAAAGGAAAAAAATTATATACAAACAATAAATAACTGAAACATAAAACCAATTATTATATGTACCCACTCAACAATATCCAGCATGCCTCTCTCGATCAAACTCCACATTCAACATTAGCGGAATATCAAACACTATTTTACCCATGATTAGAGAAAAATAGAACCAAGGCAAAAGGACATTTACAATCATAGTCCCCATTTCTGGCTATACTGAAGAGCAGGAAAAATAACTTTAAAAGTAACTTAAATCGTGCCAAAAAAAATTTAACTTCACTGAATTGCCCAAATGAAGTCTCACTTTATATAAGTATTGAAGACCCTCCACATTGAGCCTTAACACCGAAAAATTACCAAAAAGATATTGTCATATTCAATGGAAACCTTCATATAGACCATGTTAAAAACAGGCAATCCATAAAAGTAAAAAATTTATATCTATTATAAAACTTTAAAAATATCTATAAAAATATAAAAATTTGTAAATTAATCTAAGTCAAACCTAAAATTTAGTAAAGTGCTTCATAAACAAAAATCATATCTTAATAGCTACAGTCTATCCCCTGGTAATGGTCTAAAAACCTCTTCATAAGATTCAAGAATCTTCTTAAACATCAAATTTTAAATACAAGAACATCTTTTATTAAATTACAGACACAAACTGAGATAATCAGAGACAAGAACAAATCTGAAAAGCACATATAGAGCATATTTCAAAAATATGAAAATTCAAAAATACATCAAAGGTTGATCAAAGCATTAATGAACCAGCGGCATTAAACCACATACAGCATTCAACAAAAATGAATTATCAATTAACTCACGTTTTCAAAGCTTGGTTTAACCAAGACTTACTAAAAACCAGTCAAATACTGTCTTAAAAGTTTATCAACACCACTGATCCATCAAGCAATAATCCCTTTTAAATCATGCTCAATTATCTTAATACAAGTCAGAAACTAAACTTTTAATGCAGGATTACAGATATTAACGACACTCAGTGACCCCTCACATTTATAAAACCTTTAAACTCAATTTACTTTAATCAATTCAAAAATTCAGTGAAAATATACTTTTAAACCTTTGATTAATATAACTTTAAACAATCTTTGTATTTAATCAATCATTTTATTCAAAAACTTTAAAAATGTATCAGAAATTACTTAAAAACCAAAAAAACAGACCCAATAATTTAACTTTATCTAGGATTTTATAAAAACAAGCTTACACCACAGCATTCTAGGCAGGTTCCTTAACTCTTAAATGTGAAAAGAAACCCCCCAATGCAAAGTACAAGTTGCTCATTAAGCTGTAAATAAAACCTTTAACTTTATAACTTAATCCAATAAAAAAAAATCTATTGCAAAATCTTTTTAATATGCTTTGGCTTATAAAAATAACTTAGTTTTCTTTAATATTCAATACAATCTTTAAATTAAAAAAAGAACGTGAGGATCACCAAAAAGCCTTAAACTTGTCCTGCATGGTAGAATATTTCTAAACTGCTCAGTTAATTAACTTTCAAATTCAACAATATTACAAAGAAATAGAATTTAGCTTTTAATTCTTAAATATTTCAAACTCGTAACATCAGGCTCTACTACTATTTAAAGCAATATTGTACTTGTTCAAGCCCCAATACCCAGTTCTTATTTAACCTTTGGAAAGGAATCAGGCTGTCTAAAACTTTCTACTGCTTAAAACTTTACCTCTAAAAAAATTTAAATAGATTATCTAAAAACAGTTGATCTTAAAACATTAAAAATTTCTTAATTTAAACATTTTCAACTGATTTATCTTAAATTTAACAGCAAGAACCCAGCTGAAAACTCCATAATCTAAAAATATTTTAAATTCTGAAAATATTAATAAAACAAACGTTTTAATATAATACAACTATAATTTCTTTAATAAAAAGTACAGACAAGATACAGATTTAGTAGATCCAAAAAAAAAGTCAAAAATCACCGGGAATCACATTCTGATATTATCCACCTCCATTTTGTAGCATAATCAATATCGGCATTACTTTACACTAAACTTCAGCAAGAAAAATCCAATTGAGCATCGTCGTCATCGTATGTCCATGTAATAAACACAGTTCGTTAAACCTCATTTAATGTTCAAATCAACACTGGATCAATTCTCAAAAACTGGAAAATCACACAGCGACCAGTCAATGTCCCTTTTGCAGAAAAACTTATGCAACGGGCACCAGCACGGCGACCGCTGCGCTCACTTATTAAAAATTTGAAACTACACAATCAATACTGGAAAGTACTATCGACATTAATTCACTGAAAAAACACCAGTTTTAATGATGACACTATTTCGTTGACACACATCAAAGCACTGAAGATGAAACACCAAAGATGAAGCACCGAAACTTCATTATACTTTACCTTCTTAGACTTTTAATTCACTTCTTTATTAGAAAAATTTCTCTTCTGATGAACACTCTCTCATTGTGCCATGGAGTACCCAGTATACTAAACTAATTTATTCCATGTCATGGAGCACTCAGCACATTACATTCAATATTAAAATTTTTTTTATTTATACTGGAAGAATCCATTATTTTATGTGTTAATTACTCAATTATAAACCTTTAAATTTTAATATACCAAATCAATTTTAAACATTACTTAATCTTTACTAATAAATTTAAATTTACTTTAAACTATTAAACTTTATATTAAAAATATTATACACTTAAAATATAACATTAAAAAAATTTATCGTCACCCCCCCCATCAAAAATATCAAATAACTTCCGTGAGGACCGGCCATTAATTAATGTTAAACGCCAGACCGATCACGGTCAAATTGGTAAAAAATTGAGGTTGGAGACTAAAAATTATATCTATTTAAACTATATCATCTTAAAACTTTATTAAACTTACAATTAATAGGCTTAACTTTAAAAATTTACTACCGTATTTTCGGGTGTATAGCCCGTGGGTTATACAAGAAAAAAACATTTGGAATAGCCGCTGCGGCTTATACAAAGATTTTTTTTTTTTAAGATACGGAAATTGTGATTTTTCTACAATTTTTAAACCCCAAAAAATTTCAAAAATCGTCGAAATTTGTGTATTTTTTTCGCTATGCCACGAAATTAAAAAATTTTTCCCGTGTTTGTAATGCTTTTTTTTACTGTTACAAATCATTATAAATTGTTATTTTTATTTATTTAAAAATGAAGAAAGTTCATTACATAAAATCCCGATTATAAGCCAACCCCTTTTTTTAAAGAAAAAGCAGTTAAATTTGGGAGGGGGGCTTATAATCGAGATTAAAAATATATTTTTTTTTAAAACCTGTTTTTTCTGATTAATTTAGAAGTAAGTACATAAGGCGAATATCTTCCATATTTTGACAGCTTTCCGATGTATAAAATAAATCTACATCCCTCCCCCCCCCAAAAAAAAAAATCCCTCCAAAAAAATCTAAGCAAAATTTTTAAAAATTACTTTTTTTTCAAATACACTTCTTTATTTTGTTATTTTACTGCAACAATATTTAATCAATCCTTTAACCTCCCTTCCAAAAAATATTACTTTCCCCTTTGCCCTTCCCTCTGTACCAAACATGCATAATTTAACCTATAAAGCTCTTTAGATTTCTTAATACACAATATGCTATACAAATACAATATACTTACATTAAATAATCTATCAGCTAAATTATTGTCTCTCCTGACTCTCATATCATGATCCCAATTCCCTTCCCTGCATCACATGCAGTTTAAAATCTGTAATTTTTTTAAACATTTCTGTTTGATTTGTGATTTTGTCATAAAATATTTAAATAACCAGCTAAATTAATTCACACCCTCCCCCCAAAAAATGTTCTTTCTTTTTTGTCCCCCTCTCCCTCCCCCAACACACGCAGTATATTTAAAAACAAATTGTTTTCACTTTTTTTTACTCCAGTGTTGAATTCAGGGGGTGGTCTGGAGGGGACATTCCCCCACCCCTGGAAGATTTGACATTTTGTATTTTCAATGGCCAAAAAGTGCGATTCCCCCCCCCCCCCGGAGCCACAGAAATCCCTCCCGGAGAAAAGTGTCTGAATTCAACACTGTTTTACTCTATTTAATCATAAAATACACATGTAATTCAAAAATTAGAACAGCTAAACTGCAGAAAAATCTTTTGCTTTCTTTCTGCATATTTAGAACCCCTCCTCCCCCCCCCACACACACCACCACCACCATTTGGGGAAAAAGGATGGAGAAAAAATTTCAAAGAGGATGAAGATTTTAGATGAGTGATACTTGTAAGAGATTATGTAGATGAAATCTTAGATCAATCACCTTGCTACAAAATACAGTTGAGCCTCGAAAATCTGCACATCCAAATTCTGGAAATTTCTAAAATCCGGACATTTTTCTGATTTCAGTTTTATTAATTTTTAAAATAAGACTGCTGTATCTCTCATCAAATGCACTTAAATTCTTTCAAATACAGACACTAAATAAATATAGTTATATTCTGGTAAATGATTGACCATTAATTAAATACTTTAATTGTTACAAAAACTTTGTAATTGGAAAGTTAAAAAACGGCATAAAATTGAAAGACGTTGATGACTCGAAGCTTCATATATTTTAATTACAATAAAATCACTAAAGTACATATTTATAACTAAAGAAACAAACATGCTATTTCATTTTCATTTGATTGACCTGAAAGATAAACGCACTTAATAGCCACTCTTCTATCTGTTGGTCACTTGCAGATAATATCACGTTCGGCTGAGAGAGTAGTTTGTTCCTACCCCCCCCCCCCCACACCTACAAGCTGTCAAGAAGCATTTACCGTTAATTGCCGAGAAGTCCAACATCTTATCAGCTGTCTGTTGACAAAAATTTATGACCCAGTGGGGGAAGGGGATTTTCTAGCAGCCCATATTCTAGCAGTCATTTTCGTTAGAAGGGGCACATTACTTCAATTTACAGAATGCTTTGGCAGTTTTTAAAATAGTCGAGATCACTTTGAACAATTTTACTCTTATTATTATTATTATTATTACAGCGATGAAACTGTCGCTGTTTCATGTAAGTTAAAGTAGAATAATTACGACTTTTATAAATGCATAAATTTTAGCAAATGTTTCATGAAAATGAAATATGACAATAAAAAGTGATTCAATATAGTTTTTCTGGCTAAAATGATTTACATGTTTCACCTTACTTATTTATATTGTGTTTATTATATTATCATCTTTGCCTTCAAATTTAACCATTGTAAATTTTAAACAAATAATAAACATATTGTTTATGACTCGTTTTGCAAATTTAATTATGTAATATTCAAAGTTTGTGAATTTTTTCCTTTGTTTATGTAAAGCAACATTAATTTACTACTGAAAAGTCAAAACACAATCTATTACAATTAATTACTACAATATGTATTTAAATAAAAGACTGTTTATAGATAAAAATATTATTATAGGTCATTATGTAAAGAAAATATGGACAGAGAGTGGCGATTTCATTCTATGAGTTACACACAGTGATGTGGTATAGGTAAATACGCAGGTATTACCTGGAGTATGCACCTGGGTATTTATCCAAGCCTTGGGTAAATACCCAAAAATTAGGTATTTTCATAGTTCACTGTAAAAAAAATATAATGCTGTAAAATATTTTTAATGACAGGGGAATATGTCACACATTGGAACATCCCATCAAAACATATTTATTTTACCTGTTTTAATTTCATATTTGTACTCATCAATAGCAGTATTGTAAAGAATACTTTCAACCATAAATCCTGTGCTCAAATTAAAACTTATTCATTATGTTTTGTTGAACAATCAAAAGTATTTTTTTTTTTTATCTTAGATATTTTGTTAATAATGATAAGAATTAGAGAGGAGAAATTGTTGTAGTGTAAGGCACTCATTTATTGCTAATTTTATTTGAAATATGCCTTTTTATCAGGGCTGGAAATGGAAAAATATACGAACCGGAACACTATTTTCAAAATTATTGTCGACTAATTTTTTTTTTTTTTTTTTTTTTGCAAGTACAGTAAAGTTCCGATTATCCGAGTCCTGCTAACCGAATTTCCGCTTTATTTCCTTCTGATGGACTGACAGCTTCCATTATTATGAAACAGCCATTATAAATGAAGTGTTAGGTGAAGATGAAAGAGCAGCCTTAAAAAGTTAGAACTCTGATTTTCTGATCAGAATGGGGGAAAAATGGCCATAATTTTTTTTATATATTTATGTTTTTTTTTATAAATATATTGTAATAACTACTGACCATATCTTCATTGTAAAGAAATTGATGACAATGCAGGTAAAAAATCGAATTTTAAAAGTTTTAGATATAGGAAACCAAAATTACAGCTCCTCGAAGTAGTTTTGAGTTATGTTTAAAAAACTAACCACTTTCAATCAGGTTTGCAACCGTTACAGATTGATTTAACATGAGGAATTCCAAACTTGAAACCTGCCTAACTCCAAAACTACTTTGCTAAATTACTTCTCTTTTGATTTCTAATATAAATATTATCGAAAAAAAATATGTTGACAAAATTATGTGTTCGAATTGAAAATTTCAGAGTTTAATCCAATTTCACTACTAAGACGACACCAAAACTTATCTTTTTTAAGATATAATTTCCAGATAATGGCTATTTTCCTGTATTTCTGGGACAATTTGATGATTAAAATGTATAAGGTGTTTATCTCACTCACTCATTCTCTCCCTCTTATTTTTTTATTTTTTATTTTTTCCGACTATACATTTTAGAGGCAAGAACTTTGAAATTAATGAATAAAGTAATTCTTCAGTTATTTCTCTATTCAGTCAAAGGATATAATATTAAATATACTAGATACAACATACATGCAGCAAGACATACGATATATATATGATTCACAAAGACAAAATATCAAAGTATATTATTAATACATGTATACAAATGAGGGGAGAAAATATCATCAAATGAATATTAGTATTTCGCATGGTAAGTACACCCCTGCCCTCCCCCCTCAACCTTGCTCCCACCAAAAATATTCATAACAATATTAACTGAAAGGGAAATAAAAATAATAATAGGTTTGTGCTGCATATTTAAATTTTCAAATAATATTCATTTTTTAAATTATGTGATTGTAAATTCAGGTTAAAAGGATGCAGAATGCTTGTCAAAAAATTATTATTATTTTATGTTTTTCCCCGAAGCTTATTATTACACCTTTCCTTAAGAATATAAAAATTTTGTTATAGAACAAAAAACTATAATTTCTGTATTAATTCTGCATTGACATAGTTACATCCAAATGTAAATATTACCCGATCTGTCTTTTTTCTTACAGATCACTTAAATAAAGCACATTTTTTATGTAGATTAAAACTTAGGATTAAAAGTTCATTAATTACTCAAGATATACCATAGTAGAGTTTTCTCATCCATTAGGAAGATTCATAGATATCTTTCACATATTTTATCAAATTCTTTTCTTTTTTTTTTTTTAATTTTGATGACCTTTCACTAAAATTTACACTATTAACAAATATCCAAAATTGCTAAGCTCAATACATATAATTAATTTTCAGTTCATTCTGGCATTGTCATCTACTCAATTAAAAGATACAACATTCAATACACATCAATATACATGCTGCATAATATATACCTGCAAAAATTTAGCGCAAAATACAAAATTTCAGGAAAAATACATGGGTGATTAAAAAAAAGGGTATCATCTCAGAATTTCGTGGCCTTATTTACACATAACAAAATTTTTTATAATTTTCTCACAGAAATTTTTCCCGAAAGATTGCATGAAAAGCAAAACTGATTTATTTGTATGGGGTACAACAATACATAACGAAATCCATTTATTTATATTTTGTTATTTATTCATTCTCTACTTTTTTAGAATTTCATTTATTGTTAAAACTATGCTTTGGAATAAAATTTGCCAAGAATATCATAATTGAAATATACTTGGATACATTGAATGATTGCATAATTTTTTATTTATACCTACTTTCTAATAAAATAAAGCTCACCTTTTTTTTTTTTTTTTTTTTTTTTAAATTACCATACAATTTTTGATCATTGCAATTTTTTCTGTAAAACATGAAAGAAAATCAAAATCTTGATTTAAAAATAATAATAATAATAAATATCACTGAAAAATGCAGTATTATGTACAAATAAATCATAGATTATGTATATTACAAATTAAATATTAAATTCAGCATATATCTATATATAATGCTCTTCACACAATTAAAATACCAGGAATAATCTACTATATTATAATACTATATTATAATAATTAGATATTAAGAGTTTAGTTTAAACTAAATAATTTATAGTAATATTACCACATAAAAGCTGCAAAAGTATTATTCAAAATACTTCACAAATTCATAAACAAATTTTACAACAAAGAATTTGTTTGTAAAGGGCTGTACATATATAATGTTATCAAATTTAGGGGAATTGTGGACCCCTTCCCCCCTTTACAATATCATACGTTATCATTCCTCGAACCCCCTCCCCCAATCATTATCAATGTCTAAGAATTCTTTTTATTTTTACAATTTTTTCTTTCTTTTTCTTTTCATATGTTTGCAGCGATATTATACATTTATTATTCACATATTTTACTGATTTTAATGAAGAAAAGTCAATAAAATACTATTAAACATGAAATAGCTTTATACAAAAAAACATTTTAAGGAAATATTATATAAAAGTGTTTAATAATAGCTTTTTATTACATAATACATTTTCCTGCACTTGCTCCCTGTATGGGAAAAGAGTAAGCAGAAGTAAGTTCTTATCAACAAAACAAGTGGCCAGTATTCTTCCCCATTTTTTTTACGTGTAAAAAAACAAGTATAATTTCGAACCTGGTTACTCTAACAACGCATTATATGCTCATATGGCAGAAGAGTAGGAATGCCAAACGTTGGTATATTCCATATTTTAGAACAAAATTAGTTTATAATTATTTAATGGTTTTAGTAACAACTTTGTACTTTCATAAAGATAGATAGCGGACTAAGCAAAAAGTTAAAAGACTATTTTGATGCAAAAGAAAAAAAAAAAAAAACTTTGATAAAAAATGATAAAAATTATCAAAAGACAACACCTCCTACAGGTACCTTGCGATATCTCTAGCGGCAGAAACAATGCGACATAGTCGCGGACAAAAATAATCTTTTGCGGACAATTATTGTCTGCACTAATGAAATCAATTTAAAAAAGTGTCCGCAACTTTTGGACAATTTTTTCCCGCGAATAAATCGTGAATTTTGGCAAATTATCGCGTAAAAAGCATGAATTTTGGCGTTAGATCGCATTAAAAGCGCGAATTTCGCCAAAAGATTGCGTAGAAAGTGCGAATTTCGTCAAACTATCGTATAAAAAGCGCAAATTTCACCAAAAGATCGCATAAAAAGCGTGAATTTTGGCAAAAGATCATGTAAAAAGTACATTTCAAGTGAAAAAGTGATTCATAAAAAGTGAATTTCAGCAAAATATCGTCTAAAAAACATGCATTTTGGCAAAAGATTGCGTAAAAAGCACGAATTTCGGCCAAAGATCATGTAAAAAGTGCAAATTTTGGCAAAAGATCATGTTAATGGCATAAATTTCGGCAAAAGATCGGGTAAAAAACGTGAATTTTGGCAAAAACAAAATCGCCTAAAAAGCGTGAATTTCGGTAAGATAGTGAAACAAATGCAAATTTCATCAAATAATCGTGAAATAAAACACATTTCGTCAAGGGATCGTGAAACAAATGCGAATTTTGTCAAAGGATCGCAAACAAAATGCAAATTTCATTAAAGGATCGCGGACACAACGCAAATTCCATCAAAAGATCGCGGAAAATGCGAATTACGTCAGAGGATCATGAAAAAACGCAACTTTCATCAAAAGATCGCGGAAAGTACGAATTTCGTCAAAGAATCGCCGAACAAACGCGCATTTCGTCATAGGATTATGGAAAAAACGCGAATATTGTCAAAAGATCGCAAAACCCCCCTCAAATTTCGTCCAAAAATTGCGGGAAAAACGCGAAATTTGTCAAAAAGCCATGGAAAAAACGTGAATTTCACGAAGAATTACAAAAAAAAAAAAAATAATTTCCTCAAAAGGGCGCAGAATAGAAAAATTCGAATTTTGTCAAGGGATCATGGAAAAAAGCAAATTTCGTCCAAAAGTTGCGGCAAAAAAGAGAAATTCGTCTTAAAGCCGTGGAAAAAATGTGAATATCACCAAAAAACTACAAAATAATAATAATAATAATAATAATTTCCTCAAAAGACCACAGAGAAAAATGCGAATTTTGTTACGGGATCGTGGAAACAACGCAAAATTCATCATAGGGTCGGGGGAAAAACACGAATTTCATCAGAAGTGCGCGAAAAAACACAAGTTTTGTCAAAGGAGTGGAATTTTTTTTTTTTTCCCCATTCAAGGATTTTAGAAAAAACTCAGTGCTTTTTGCGCTTGAGGCCTCTGAAGCTTCCAAAGGTTTTAAAAGCATCGTTTTTGCCTATGTGTGGTTCTGCTTATCCTTCACTCTTTAGAAATTCTACAAGAAGTTAGATGATGTGAAGTTATAAGCATAATTAATGAGAATGCATCATGCTTACCATGTTTTAAAAAGAATGATAAAAAATTCCTTGTTTAATTTATTATTTATTCATTAAAATCACAAACAAAATTTGCAGACAGATTATGAAATTTTAAAAGCTTGTCGCAAACGGCTACAAAACTTTCTGCCACTGGGACGATATCAAATGCCAGAGTCCCCCTCCTTCTAAAGTGATATCATTATATATGTACAGCCCCTAAGATATTTAAGTATTTTTTTACTTCTCGATTATATAACAGCAAAATTTCAGATAGAAAATAAAAGAAACAAAATATAGAAGGAAATATATGGAACGTAACAGATGAAAAATGTATGCTCTGAATACTAAACTCATTTACAAAATCGACATATACCATATACATTTTGATTATACATAAAAATTAAATTTTTTTCTTATTTACATAAGTAGATAACTTAATCATACATATTGCATCTTTCATAAAATTTTAAAATGCTCAAAAAGGAAACAAAAAAGAAAAATGTTGAGTGTGACAGCCTGACACAGCATATACAGTGTGTTCACTATCGACGAGCTGCATAGCACCTCCCGTGCACACAGCCGAAGGCACTGGGTCCTCCACCATGATGATCGTTTGTAAAGATTTTCTTTTTAAAATATAAAATCCTTCAACACTGATTTTGGCATGTTTGAAATAATTAACATGGACCAAGGCAACAACTGGCAGGTCAGCGAATACATAATAATTAATCAAAATTTATTTCTGTAAATCACACACACTTTATATATGTATATTCAATTAAAAATAAATATCAGAGTATAATTTTAATACTAAAAAAATAATAAATAAATAATAGGAAAGAAAAATTCATGCACCAAGCATAGATTATAAAACACTTTCCAACACTTCCAAAATGCTTTATCAAGACTTCGCCGAATAATAATGTAAATAAGATGATAACCAAGAAAACATTTTAGAAATAGCGCATTTGAAAATCGGATATCTGAAATTACCATCCACAGTCGGAAAGGTACTTTAATTCGTCTCTGTATATGACCCATATATCTCTTACACAGTTGGCTAAAATTGAGTATAATAAGAAAACCCAGTTAAAAATTCACTACCAATAGGCTGAAACGTACTTGAATCACTACCAATAGGCTGAAACGTACTTGAATTCTTTTGTACAGCCCTGTATATTACATATATATTTTTATGCACATAATATATAAAGCTGAAATTTAATTCAGGCAAAAACTTCATTTTTATTTATTTATTTTTCTACTCTCCCACTATATCCCTACCCCTTCCAAAATGTTTACCCACCCCTCCTTTCCTTTTCTTCCTGCACACTGAGTTTGAAATAGTATATTATTTTGAAATAACTAATTGTATACAATCTTCTAAAAATCTACTGCTACATGCCGAAACCCCTCGCCATTTGAATGCGTAAATACTGTATTTAAGAAATTGCTACCCTATACTAACCCTTTCGGGACGGGTGATGTATATATGCATCATCAAAAGGTTCAGTTCATGTGGAATCTGTTTTTTTTTTTCCATTAATAAATTCTTTTTTTGTCCTTTGTAATTACAGTATTGTTTGGTATTTTACAAGTAAAGGGAACTATTTAAAAAAAGCGGTGCCATCCAAATAAAATTTGTGCAAGAGATGCCGTCTCG
This sequence comes from Maratus speciosus, assembly GCA_963932465.1. Taxonomy (NCBI): domain Eukaryota; kingdom Metazoa; phylum Arthropoda; class Arachnida; order Araneae; family Salticidae; genus Maratus; species Maratus speciosus. Next base: position 558,594,587 of record OZ010787.1, on the reverse strand, counting down.
AAAGGACTAAAAAAAGGCCTATTATAATTCAATAATTTATAGGTCTTTATTTTGTTTTGATTCTTTAAACTCCTTGATTTATATTTAAAGAAACAAATACTAATTCTGAATGAATACTTTGACATAGGTGAAAAACTTAAATTCATCTTTTTAAAAAATATTCTGTGGAAAAAAAACAAAAAAAAAAAAAACAGTTTAAATTAAAATTATTACTCTAAAAATAAGAGTAATGAGAATTAAGATTTTTTTTCTATTGTTAAATGCAATTTGATGTATTTTTTCGTTATAACTTAGCTACATAGCTAATATAAATAATCTAAAATTGAATATAAGAACTTAAAACGTGAACAATTATGAAAAACTATAATAAAAATTATTGGAAAATTATTGAAATGAACTACATAAAGATTTAAAATATTCAGTTTAAAAGCATGGAAAGAAATTTTGGTTATAAAATTACGATTCCTGAAAATTAAATGCACTTCCAAGCAGGGCCCGACCTCTGAAACTATGGGAAGTACGGCTTCATTTCGGTGCCCCCTTTTATCCCAGAAGGGTTTTCTAAACTGTAACTGACCAATGCTATAAATATTACTCCAAAGAGTGGCTTATTTGAGTTCACATATAGCTATAAATGGTTTAAATTAAAATTAAACACATATAGCTAATAAAACAACTTTTTTATATTCTCTTATATATACTATGAACAGGAAAATTGGACGCAATCAAGAAAAATATGGAAAAATAATTTTGCATAGTATTGACATAAAAATGTTAAATTCATCATGTATGCTCAATATAAAATATCAATATTTTGAAATATTTCTTTCAATTTTAGCAGTAGTTTAAGTTACTAATATTTTATGTTGTGCATACAAATCAAATTCAATATTGTTCAAATTCAATTTAAAATAATGCACAAATTGAAGAATTGTGATCATGTGGTTTAAACTACTGGTGTTATTATGTACATGAAAAATTAATGTGTTATGAAAGATATTTTCATGAAACACTTATAAATATACAAACACACACACATATATATATATACAATTTTTGAATGGAATTAATTTAATATAACATTTGGGGGCCCCTGTTTTCTCAGTTTCAAATTCTGTTTTCTCAATTTCGAGTCCCTTCAAAATTTTCTGAGGGAAGCAGAAGCTAAACGTGCCTGTTCGGTAACCAAGGCCTGCTAAATTGACTTTGAAAACTTCTATATCTCTTACCTATTTCTACCCCCTTTAACTATTTCCCCGACCCAACTTTTATTACCCCGGAGTCCGAGCAAACGCGGCGGGGTGTCCCTCTCCATGGAGTGATGGATTGTATCATGGGAGAATGAAATGGACTGATCAGAATATACATATATGCATTTTGTTTTAATTATAGCTCCCTCCCTAATTAATTGAAATGAAATATCTTTATATCAATGGATAAATTAGAAACTGTACATTTTTCGTGTATTTTTTAATTTCCAAACGACCTAATAGAACTGCCAGAATTTACAGTTTAATGAGAGGTAGAAATTTTTTTGGTCATGCTTCGAGTATTTCACGTAAAATCAAATATTTAAAATTATTTTTAATATAAAATGAAAACTAGGATGAATAGTGGCACGTTTTAAGAATTGTATACAGAAAACAAAATTCAAAAATCTTAATTTTTTCATGAGATATCCTTAGAAAAGTGAGAAAAAATATTCCCATAGGTTTACATGGAGAACGAAAAACGGGATTGTAAGTGATCAGCACCCTTAACACCTGCTCTTCTGCAACAGAATGATCAACCGAGTGACACATTGCCCTATGACCTTGATGCATGCATTTGTCGATCTGGATGTGTTGGTTTCAGTTTCGTTTCTTTGAAAAGAACTTAAAATGCAGTAGGAAAATAAGAAAATGAGGTGGTTGTTTTCTTTTTTCTATGTTTTGACAAAATTCTCATTTTTTTTTTTTTCTTTTCTTCGCGCAATCTTTTGCAAAATTTTTTTTTTTTTTATTATTATTATTCAGTTCACGATTGTTTTATAAAACTGGCAATTTTTTCTGCGATTGACTGACAAAATTGATTTTTTTGGGGGCGGTCGTTTGTCGAAATTCGTGATATTTTTCCGTGACAGACTGACAAAATATACTATTTTTTTTTCCTCACTCTTTTGACGAAATTTGCGATATTTTTCCTTGATCGTATATCGAAACTGTGATATTTTTTTCCCCCGCAACCTATGACCAAATTTGCGATTTTTCTCAGCGAATGGTAGACAAATTTGATTTTTTTCTCCCTTTAATTGATTATTGAAATTAGCAACTTTTTACAGCGATCAGTTGAAAAAAAAATCTCTAATTGTTTCTTAGATATGTGACGAAATTCACAATAGTTTTCAATGATTGTTTGAAGAAATTCTCTAAATATATTCTCGGAAGAATCGCGCAATTTTACATGTCATCTCAAAGAACACCCCCCCCCCCCACCCCCACCCCTACATGAAAATCTAGAAATGGCACTAAACCTTCTCAAATAAAGATTTTGTGATCTAACTTAACTACACAATTTAAATCATATTTAACATCCATTAAGAGATTTTATGTTAAGAAGTTTATCTTCTTTTCCAGATATTTTTTTTTTTTCTGAGGATTTTTTTATGTTTGATTTTTTGGACTGGTGGCCGATATTTCTTTAATTTTTGGAAAAGTCGGAATAAAATTACTTCTGTATTATCTACTGTATTATAATATGTATATTTAATTTCAGTATAAGTGTTATGTTTTAGTGTATCATTCCTATTTTATAACTTAATTCGGCAATTTGATCATCGTTTATTGCACTAGGGGAAAAATGCATTTTGTATGTTAATATATTACCATGAAAATGTTTTTTAACAGACCTCCAAAATCCAGAAAATTCGAAAATCCGCAATCGCCGCGGTCCTGCCGATTCTGAATTTTCGAGGTTCAACTGTAAGAAATAGGGCAGGATTTTTTTACAAACTAAATTTAAGGATTTTAAACTTTGCAGGGGGGGGAAAGGGGGGTCAGAGGGGAAATAAGAACTTTTGGAGAAAGAGGTGTAATTTAAATAATCTATTATATATTTCTTATTAGCGAGCAACAAATAAAAGAATAGAATTAAGATTGCCACGATTTTAAACTTTTTTACTGAGGAGGGGGAGGGAGAGCAGAGAAAGGAAGCGGACATTTCATGCTGAGGGGTGGGTGGGGTTCATTAATATTATGTGAAAACATGTAGAAATTCGGCAAAACAGAAAAAATATTCCCTTAGATTTTTAGGTACATTTTTTCCCACAAAACATTTTGTGAAAGAGTTGGGGGGGGGGGGCTTACAATCGGGATTTTACAGTAATGACCTCTAATATCGAACCCTGATCGAAATATACATTCGTAGATGGTGTATAGCCCACGGGCTATACAACAACGCAGCTCCGCGGCTTATACACGAACTTTTTTTACTGTACTGCTCGATTTAGGGGTGTGGGCTATACACCTGAAAATACGGTACATATAATCTAAATAAAAAAACTTTAATAGACAGAATAAATTTAACTTTTTAACTATTGTAATTAATTAAATTTTTAAACGGGGCAGGGACAGGCCCATAACCCACATGTTGAGATAATTACCAATAAGTAATATCTCAGTAAATTAATTTAGCAGAGTGAATTAAAGAAATGGAAACGTATGTGCTTTATGTCCCAACCTTGAATAAAAATTACGTTAAACAGGGTTGGGTTTTTGACGTCAAAAACTGGTTTTTGACATGACAGTGGTAAAAACTGTGTTTTTACCGGTTTATTCCGTCAAAAACCTATCACTTTCGATTTTCTCCCAATTTGTAGTGTAAGCAGGGTTGCAAAAAAGCCGGCTAAAATTAAAAAAAGCCAGGCCGGAGGCTTTTATTGGTTTTAACCGGCTTTTTTTGGCCAAAATTGGCCTTTTTTGGCCATAATTGGCTTTTATACAATGAAGCATTGTAATTATAAACTACACATTTTAAAGTGTTTTTAATTAGTTTTAATGACATTTAATTGATTTAGAGTTTAATAAGTAACCCAATTTCTCAATCATGAGGACATTAATACTGGAATAAAACTTAGATGGTTTTGCTAGTGATTTGTAGTCAGAATTGCAAATATGTCAGCTAAATTTTAAAAGGGCCATACCAACTGCAATTTTTTTTATTTTTACTGCTTTATAAAATTAAAGAGGACAATGGTTACTTAGTTACATGTTTTATTACTTAATTTTAAGAGCTATTAATGTACAAGTCTTATTTTATTTCTAGTAAACATTTAAAATTATGCATAGTCATATTAATAAAAACATTGTGAACAGCATATGCATTAATATGCTTAACAACAAGCTTTTCAAAATTTTATTTATATAATGTTTTCTTCCTGTTTAAATGCTCTATTTTTTATACACTTACGAACCACTCTCCTCAAATATTATATCCTTTCTAATTTCTCTTTTAACATTTATAACTTAATCCCTCCATATGGACACACAAGAATGTTTCCATTTTGATGTGCTACATTTTGTCATTAATTAAATATAATCTTTAAATTTAATCTTTATTTTTTTCTGATGCCAAATCATATCGGCAAAGGGTACTTAACTTGCGCCAAAGTGTCGTTATTTTGCTTGATGTGGTAACCCGGATTATGTTGTTTATGTTTTCGCCAAATTGACAACCGAAAAAAATCGCGCCAATATGGGGTGAATATGACATCTGTACCAATTTTTTTAGTAGAAAATATTTATAAGTGTATTAAAAATTAATTGATCCAAATTTAAAACAAATTAACTGTAAACCAACTTTTTTTAAAAAAAAGCCGGCTTTTTTTAAGTGGTTAAAACCAAAAAAAGCCGGCCGGCTTTTTTTGGCCTGGCTAAAAGCCAGCAACCCTGAACACAATTACACAGAATGCAGTCGACAGCACATACTGTCAATGACAAAAATTCCCTTTAAATGATACTCAGCCAAATTAACATTTCATATAAACAAAAAAGTTTGTATTTACCACATTATCTACCCTGATTATTTCAATATTTTAGAAATGCCCTGTACGTTTACAACTAGGGATGCACCGAATTTGGCCAAATACCGAATATTCGGTCTACAGGTGAACAGAATACCGAATATTAAGCTAGCAGAACACTAACTGTCAGGAAAAATACCGAATATTTGGCCAGTCAAACAATATATATTCGGCTGAATACCGAATATTTGGCCAGTCAAATAATATATATTCGGCCGAATACTGAATATTCAGCTTGTCGAATGTATATAATAAAAGGCAGTGTAACGCAGGGTGGGCGAATCCATCAATCTTACCAGTCTCCGAGGGAAGAGACTCAAGGGTGAAAGGTTCCATTCTCCCATTGGTTGAGAAGAAACAAGAATCCTCTGATTACTTCTCAAGGTTAGAAGTCCTGATAATTGAGCAGTGGTAGACACTTCTTCCTAACAAATCAGAGGGCATATGCATTTCACCACTAAAACAAATCGCCAAGTGTCACTTGAGATTATTTCAAGTATTATGTTGCAATCATATTAAATTTTCTTTGCAACATATAAGGAATTTTAATTTATTTCTCATATAAAGTGATTCATGAAAACAATGATATGGTATTTTTTAAAATATTCGTTTTTTCCCTGCAAAAAATTGATAAAACTGACTTTCTTTTAAAAAAGTAATCAATTTAAATATTTTAGACTTATTTTGTAAATTATTTTTAAATGAAAAATTTTAAGGGACAGTTATCCTCTTATCAGGATTCTTTGTACCTGTTTTATTTTAAAGGAATCAGGATTCTTTGTACCTTTTTTATTTTCAAGGACTTCAACCATCTTTCTATTTATTGAAACAGGTACGTGGCTATCGAAAAGAACAATCCAGAAAGATCTGACAAATACCACAGATGCTTTGAGAAAATTTCTCTGATGCAGCCTTTGCAATTTCTGCATGTCTTCTTGAATACTCTAGCTTTAAAATACACCCTGACTATAAAAACAAAAATCATGAAGACCTCTTTCGCCCTTTTTGGTAAGCTTGAATTGGGACTTAAAGATGAACTTTTTCAAAGAATATATTACCTTAGACATCCAACGAGCATGATGCATTGCCCCTGGAAGCCTGAAATGAATTCTCCTGACAGGTATTCCCCAAGGAAAATAATAACATGTTCGACAAATTCTTGGTAATCATCTCTTAGTCCACATGTTGATGATTCTTGTGTAGTGGCAATTCCAAAATTTCATATTTTACATCTTGTACAAGCTCGAATATTGTCATCTTTCAAGCCTGTTTCAAATTTCTATCTAGAAAACTCCATTACTCTTGGAAACATTCGAATAAAGGTACTTCTGGACTTGATGACGAAAGTTTCCAAAGAAATATGAATTACTTTTCCAATGATAAGTTCCATAATATGATGACGGCCGGCAAAATAAAAAAGTTTCTTTCCAAGCTTTACTTCTAAAAGGACACAAGCACCTTTATCTTTTCCAGTATTTGCTGATGTGGTTTCGAAGCTCATTCCAATCACTTTATATGCAATATCCAATTCATTCAAAGCTTCATAAATTGCATAGGCTTGTGCTTCGCCAGTTGCAGAAGGAAGATTAGCAACTGAGAGTATCTGAGAAACTCCTTTTCCAGAAATTATAACTAGTATTCTATCTATTTTCTCTTTACTGGTTAACTCTGGTAAAAGTTTTCAATCCCAATTGACAATGAGGAAGGCATTGTAGCTGTTCTTTTAAGTTCTGAGATTGTTTAATTCTACTAACAATTCTTTTTCTACGAATTGTACTTCTGTTCAGACTGATTTCTTTAATATCACATCCTAAACCTTTGCTGTTTCTGCAACTAGAGGCACATTAGAACACTAATTCTGATTAAATGATTGCATTAGAAATGGTGCAATCTATTGAGTGATAAGTGCAATCTATTAAAGTGATTGCTTTGATTCTGTTCTTGAGTTATGTGATTCTGTTCAAATAGACCCAGCACATTGGAACACTAATTCCGATTATATGATTGCATTAGAAATGGTGCAATCTAGAGCCGTACCGAGTACTCGGTACTCTGTGAAATTTTGGCCAAGTACTCGGCCAATACAGAGTAGTTGTAAGAATTTCATTTCTTAAGCATATGAATTTAAAACTGATCTGTAGAAAATTATTCGAATATCAATGTAGAAATATATGCAATAATTCATAAAACTATTTACTTGGTATTTAACAATGTCTACAAAATATAGAATAAGTTAAGAACAAAAACCCTCATAAAATAATTCCAGATTAAAATTTAGTTTCACATTTATACAAATAAAAATAAGTTCCTTTTAAATATATAGGAAAACAGAAAAGACATTTTGAATAAAGAAACTGAAAATACAATAAATGTCATAAGAAAATTAATAATTAAATTTATTATATTTCAAATTAGGGTGCAAAAACACCAAACATTCTACATTATCAGTGGACAGGGCATTTCTTTTACTACTATAAATTTGGCCTGCCTGTAAAAATATACATTCAGAATAAACAGTGGTTGAAGGTGCACATAAGAAGTTTTTTGCAAGGTTGCACATAATCGGGAAAAGTTCTCCACTGCCCACCATGCAAATGGAGTGTCAGTTTTACATAAGTCTTCTGTTAAGAAAGTCTGTATCTCTTTTTTGTACCTCTTTATTTTTCTCTTTCTTATTTTTAATCAAAAGAGAATAAGGTACAGTTACAAAATAAATATGAAATGTTTTGCATTATTCAATGAATTGTTTTGTAACAGTAACCAATAATCATTTTTATTTTTGGTAGACAGATTTCAGGTATCAGAATAAATTGGAGGGTTGAAGAATGTTTTAATTTTATATTGGCTAATAATTGTAGTTATGTGTCAATTCTCCTTTTTTTGCGACTGTTTTGAAATGTCAAAAATTGTCCTTAAAAGACGCACAAATAAATTTCAAATTTAGTTAGTTAATTTATATATACAGGGTGTCTACAGAAATTGTAAAAAAAAAGTTTCCTGATTTTCCATGATTTCCCTGACTATCATTATCAGACTTCCCTGATTTCCATTATTAACAATACACACACGGTATTTTTTCATGTAAACCAATTTCTCGTATAACACACTTATCCAACTTGCTAATATCTCATTTGGGAGAAAAAAATAATAGAAAAACAAAAAAATTGCCTAATATTCATTAAGTATTGGTTGACAGTTTTATAAATCTGAACTCAAAATTTAGTCCAATTTCATACAATAGCCAATGGATATATGGTGACCAGTAAATCTCATTTTCTGAAAAATATTAAATTTTAAGACTTGTCTACATCTGACGGGATAGCTAATTGGATTAAGCTGGCTACCTGGTCAGGTTATGCTAATGTATCATTTTAAAATGGGTAAATTGCCTTCAATATAAGCACTATCAACAGAAAATGAGATCTGATCACCTTAATTTTCGTTAAATATCAAAAACTCATACTACGTGCATCTTTTTAAAAATATTGGGAAAGACTAATAAACATGTGGAAAAATATGGTATATAAAATAGACGAATCAGTTTCGTTGGCACGGTGAAAATGCAAATAGTTTCGCATATAGACAAATTTCCCTGATTTGAGTATTTTTACAAAGTTCCCTGACTTTTCCAAATCGATAAACCTACCTGATTTCCAGATTCTGTAGACACCCTGATATACTATATATGTATATTATATATATGTACACACATATCGCCCACCCTGGGAACCCACTGTCACATTATGTGCACATCATTATTATTTTTTTTTCTTATTACACAACTACTCGGTACACCACTAGTGCAATCTATTAAAGTGGTAAGTGCAATCTATTAAGTGATTGCTTTGATTTTGCTCTTGAGTTCTGTGATTGTTTAATTCTACTAACAATTCTTTTTTTATAAATTGTACTTCTGTTCAGACTGATTTCTTTAATATCACATCCTAAACCTTTGCTGTTTCTGTAACAAATACTACTTTTCTGTCTGATAATTTTGTCCTGTCTAGAGTTGTTGCAAATTCAGGAGTTATGATATCCATACGTCCTCTCTTAGCTTTGTCCCAGGATCTGATGCTGCATCCTCCAGCAGTTCAATTTTGTAATCGCGTTCTTCAGTTTCATTTCCATCTTTTCCATTTGAGCTATCTGTAGAAGACTCAGGTACTACTACTGCCATTTCTTTCTCCTGCGAATGTTTCATTTTTTCTAATCTTTTATTCAGAAGAATCTTTTTATTAACAATCAATTCTTTCTGCAAGACATTTTTGTGAACACCAGTCATTGATCCAATATCTATCTTCAGCTATTTTGATTATGTTTAATGCATCGACATAAGCAACTCAAGAAAATGCATGTTCTTTAGCTTTCTGATTAGGCATTTTACGTCCTTTTTTGTTCTTAACTGTCTCCATTCTTCAAATAATTCCTCTAATTTCTTCTGACAGTTCTGTGGATCCCACATAGGAATTCTGGCCTTAACCCAAAATTTTGTTAATTCTGCTATTATGATCTTAGACTCTTCCTGAACAGTAACTTTAAAGTCATTATGGGGATAAAGAAAAAATCTCAATGCCATGCCTATCAAAGGTAATTTGTTAACAGTCATTTTAGTAATTGTATCAACAAGGTACACATTGGTTTTAGATCTTGTTTCCATCATTTTATTCAACTTTTGAACAAAAAACTTAATTTTTAAAGATTGATTAATCAAATTAAAGTATTACGAAACACATAGCAAATTCAAAAATGAGATGATAGCAGTTGCAGTTAAATAAGGATATAGAATAAGGAAATTGACTGCTGCTGGCTGCAGTTAGAACTAAAATGATAGCTATAAACAAACTAACTCAATAAAAGTTTAAAACTCACAGTAAAATAATACAATTTAAAAATCAAAATTTCTTAAACTTATTAGCTTATAAGGCAAAAGATTTAGACTGATTAATCAAATTTAAAAAATATTCATCTATAAACAAACAAAGCACAAACCAAAACCAAGATGAAAGCAGTTGCAGTTAAGTCTATAATAATAATATAGCTGTAACAAATTTAACTCAATAAAAGTTTAAAACTCAGAATAAAATAGGCCAATTTAAAATTTATTTAATACGTATTTGCTTATCTAATGAGGCAAAACAGTTAGAAAATAAATAATTCTTAGTTGAATCTCTGTTGCTGCCTATGAGAGGTGAGAGACATTTATCTTTTTCATATCAATGAAATTATCTGTAGATAATTATTTAATAATTGCATTTACAAATGCTTTTATGGATTTTATAGTATAGATAATTGATATTTTAATACATTAAAATAATTTATCAATATTAAAATTAGAATTTTTTTTCAAGTAAAAGGAGAAAAAAACAGCAAAATTAATTGAATTTATAAAACTTATGCTTCTTTGAGCTACCTCTAAATATTTTTTAGTGATTAAATTCTACAAGAATTATTTTTAGATACAATGGAACATATTTAGAGGGTAAGAGCAATAAATTTTAAAACTTCGAAAATAAGGACCACCTTACCCTTCAGTTTAGTTCTAAAATGAACATACAATGTTTTCTTCCTCGTACTTGGGTGAATGTTAGAAAGTATGTACATATTTATTTTCGAAAAACACTTTTTTTTTAAAAATTACTTTAACAATATCTCAAAACAGCTAACTCTATAAAAAACATTGTCAATACAAATGTTGTAGAGCTTAAATTTCTGAATAAAATGAGTACCATCATTCATATTTTTGTTCAACATTAAGGTCGCAATTCTACTTCAAAAATTTTCAAATCAAGAGCTTGAAATCAGGAGAGACCAAGTTAACATCTCAAAACTGCGCCCTTAATATTAAACAAAAATATTAAGTATAGGTACTCATTTTACTCAGAATTTTAAGCTCTACAACTTTTGTACTGACAATGTTTTGATAGAGTTAGCTGTTTTGAAAAAATATAATTGTGTGATTTAAAAATAAATCAAGCCAATTTAAATTAGCATACCCTTCAAGCCTATTAAAATAACATCGAATGAACATAGATAATCATGTATTTTTACAACCCGTAACACTTTACCTATTGATTGGAAAATTCGACCGAATACTTTTAACACTAACAGTATTCGGCCAAAATGACTATTATGTCAAACCCTAGTCATGGTTAAAACTTGTATTTATTTCGCACCTACTGTGAAATTTTCATTAAATTCCTCGACTTATCAGGCAAATTTTCGAATTTCCAGACTTTTCCAGGCAGTGTAGTAAAACCTGATTTTAAATAATCTCAGTGGTGACAAAATCAAATATGAAACCGTAATATATTAGCTAAAGTTATGAGGAGTCCATGCCATGTGGTGACAGGCATTAAAGAATAGTCCCAATGTAACGCATGCATGTCATATGAGACGACTAAAAGGGGTTGGGCGAAAGGCTGACAACGTTTCCCGGAAAAAAAAAAAACCTTGTTGCCCTTAAACACAGATGTTAGACGGACTGATCTCATGGTAAAACTGACTGGAACTAAGCGGTTTATGAATTTTAGAATTGGAACTTGGAATGTTTTAAGTTTATACAGAACTGGTGCAGTGAAGCACTTACAGAGCCAGATGAATAGTTACCCACCAGGAAGAGAGAGAAAGATCTTGCACAAATCAAATTATAAAGTAAAGGCCAGAGATCAGAAGGCAGACTTGCCAAGTTCTCAAAGCCAAAATCAGGAGATTTTATTTCAGAAATCAGGAGAATATTTTTTCAGTGCAAACTTATTCTATTTTAAAAGTAAACATGTTTAGTACAAGTTTAATTTTAAACAAGACTTGGTTAGTATTGAAGATTAACAAGAAATAGGAAAAATATATGTACTTCTTAGATGAAGAATGCACTTAAGCATATGATGCTTAGGATGTTTTCAACATATTTTTAAAATTAACCACATATTACAGGAAGAAATTTTGTTTCTTCATAAACATATATAAAACTGTAGTGAAGGTCTCAAGTCAAATTATTGATAATCAAAACATGTCCATAGTAGCAGTCAAAAAGCCTTAAAGAGTCATCATTTATAATGAATCTAGTGTAGTTTATCACATACTACTACTGATCAGTCGTACTAAAGAACAACTGACATTTTTATTCCTGAATTGCAGTACATTTCAGGATAAAATAATGAGATAAAAAAAATGTGAAAAATCAAGAGGAATACGTAAAAAATCAAGAGAAATATGTCAAAAATCAGGAGTATGGTAAAACATGTGAAAATCAGGAGACTCCTGCCAAAATCAGGAGACTTGGCAAGTCTGAGAAGGTCTGGAGAGGTATCTTGAGGGAAGCCAAAATCCTACATGGATTGTAACATCATTGTGTGTGTATGTATGAGGAGTTCAGCGCATGAGTCATGGACACAAATTTTTCTTACAAATAAATGACTGTCCATGAACGTATCGGCATAATACTAAGGCTAATGTCAGACGAATGTCTTTTTGCATGCTTTTCTCCCTACACAATGCGACGTTTGTCTGACATTAGCCTAAGGCATTAATACACATTAGCAATCATTACATTTATTGAATACTTGCCTTTACTTTTTTCTCTCCTTTAATACAATCATATAAGTCACTTAAAGGAGAATTTTGATAATGAGTCTTCATACGCTGCAATATGTTGGACTCATCATCTACCGCCCTCGGTGCATCACCCTGCAAATAATTATATAAATGTACAATTTGATACAGGAATATTACTTTTAATTCTTTTCAAATGTCTCAAAAATAAATTATTTTTTTTTTTACTTTTTTGTTAGTATTTTTCTTAAAATAAAAATGCCTGACATACTTACAAATCCAGTGATGGAACAGCATGGATCTCATTTTGAAGCATCAAAATGTCATTTTGGTATTCTTTGACGAAATTTGAGTTTTTTCCCCGCGATTCTTTGAAGAAACGCATTTTTTTCCCTTGCAACTCTTTCACAAAATTTGCATTTTCCCCGCAATCCTTTGATGAAATTTGCTTGTTTTTCACGATCTTATAACCAAATTTGCATACTGTTCGCAACTGTTTGACAAAATTCGCATATTTTCCAAACTGTTGAAATCAGCGTGTTTTTTGCAATCTTTTGATGAAATTAGCATTTTTTTTTCAATATTGATGAAATTAGCCCCCCCCCCCCCGTGATATTTCAAGAAAATGTGCATTTTTCACAATCTTTTGACCCCGCTTTTTGGGGGGGGGGGGGGGAGGAGAGGGTAAATTAGCATTCCTTTGACAAAATTCATGGTTTTTTGTGATCTTTTGACGAAATTCACACTTTTTTGCGTTTTATTTATCTTTTAACGAAATCGTGTTTTTCCGCGATCTTTTGACGAAACTTGCATGTTTTCTTAAATAAATTAGGGGTTTTTCATGATCTTTTGACAGTGTTTTGTTTGTTTTTTGAAGAAATTAGCAATCCTTTGTCTAAATTCACGGTTTTTATCGTGATATTTTAACAAAATCACGTTTTTCGCTATCTTTTGGCTGTGTTTTGTTCGTGATCATTTGACAAACATCGTGCTTTTTTGCAATTTTTGGGGAAATTCGGGTGGAAAATAATAGATTTTGCTCAAAAATGATTATCGAATTGGCGCAACTGTACCATCACGGCAAAGCATACAAATACCAAGAGTTCATTCCAGGTGCCTTTTTTGCAGGACAGGCCGCACCATCTGCCCTCATTTACAAAATTCGCTGCCCTGACTGTCCAAAAGCAATGTTGGTAAAAATCACTAAAAAATCAGATTTGATTTAAATCTGAATTTTTTGATTAATATTATTTGTGTACTTATTTATGTATGTGCATGTATTTATTTTTTCTGCATAGATTTACACATTTCTATTAATCTCATTACATTTCCTAGATAAGAACTAAAGATATTTTAATTAAAAATTGTTTCAAACAAATTTAAAAGATTCACTTGAAACTTAAACTTTTATTATTCTACTATTACTAGGGGGGTCGGCACCCTACGAGCTACGCTCGCCAACCCCCGTCCAGACACCGTAGACTCTAAATGCACGCTAATTTGATAGTCTTTAAAAAGATTTCAAAAGATTGAATTATAATTTAAAAAACAGTGGTGATCTCTCTATAAACGGATTTCTATTCATTTTTCTTTGATTGGGGAATTTTAATGCCAAATCCGTTGCGGTACTACTTGATTATCCCGTCGACCAATTTTGCCAAATTATATAAATCGCCAAACCACTTGCCAAATTATACAAATTGACATGATTTTTATTTTAAATAATGAAAACAAATAAATTAGTGCAATATTAATAAAAATACAAATAAAACATCGAAATAAAAATAACTTGATGACGTAGACACGTGTAACAACATTTCAAAATAAGCTAATATAAAAGGAATTAAGTAAACAGAGTCTTTGTCTCCTGGTATTTTTTAACAGTGAAAAGAAAGTTCTTTTAAATGAGACATTTTAAATTAATCGTTTTTAATCTGACGTAATTTTGACCAAACTATTCTTTCTCTTTTTAATATTCACGTGAAAATACTTGTGTTAGAAATTAAATATTATTTGTACTTTCCTAACAAAAATAGTTGAAAAGTATTATCTTAAAATATCAAATAAATGTCTAGCGCAATTTCTAAATTTAAACTGTTTTGCAATATTATTTTGTGTTCATTTTATGTAATAACTGTAATGTGACGTAATTTCTCCTATTTAAGACTTCTAACGCATGTTAATAAATTTATTGCTTTACAAATTCCTTTCTCTTAAAATTCATGTGTAATTATAGTTTTTATGACATAATTTTTAATAAGTTCCTGCTTTTTGTACATAATTATTTAATTCTAATTCCAAATGTTTTTTTCTGTTTATAATAGTCACGTGTAAATAAATTTTTAATTTATTTACACACATAGCGTATAAATTTTTTTTTTTTGAAGCAAACATTATTGTTTCCACTGTTTATACAGTTGGCAACAGTTTAAATTAATATCACTTTCTAAAATCTGTTAAAAATATCTCTAGAAATGCTGAAAATCTGAATTTAAAATAGAAATAAAACCTTAAAAAATTAGTCAAAATAAAAAAATTAATGCAATCTGCACTCCAGCAAATTCTAACGCATAAAATGATTAAATTCCTATGAACAGTTTTTGCTCCTATAAAACTTTTTTAGTGGAACGATTTTGTCCAACTTTAGCATTAAATATCTCTTAAAATAATTCTTCGATCTGAAAACTGTCTGCATCAGCGTGTTTATCAAACATTTCTGTATAATACTACCGATTTTCATATTTTTGTATGCATTATTTTTCTTAATATTAACGAAGAAAGACCTCCGGTCACAAAAAATTCAAAACCGGCGGCGGTGGCGACGACAGCGGTAGTTACTTTTTTTTTAGAATAGAGAGAAAATTTAAATTGTTATACATATATCTATGCATATTCTGTGTATAAATTTCTAGTTAAATTATTTATTTTTCATTAATGTATTACTCCAATAATACATATAACATATAAACACATAAATGTAATATATGGGTCAATCCATGTGAAATCATTCAGACCATGTTGCTCAATATTTTTGATTTTTTTTATTCTTTACCAGTTAATTTACTGTACTTTTAGGAGTCAAACAAGGATTAAAAAATTTTAAAACCTTTCAAATTTTTTTTGGCAGCCATTTTTTGTCATGTCACGAGTGTTTTTTCATGAAAATAGTACTTTATGGAAACCCTTATAACTTTTTTATTTCTAAACGTATCAAAATGATTTAAAAAACATTTTATTGAGTAAAGAATGAACTAAATTTTGATAATAGGTATTTTTATGATAATGATTCAAAATATTGCATAAAATAAGATTAAATGTATCATTTTTACAGCAAAAAGTTGTATTTTTGACATAAAAATTTTAATGGAAAAAAGTAAAACTCACCTTTGCATTTTTTTTTCTGAATATATACCTTATTGAACTATTCTCTGAAGAAATATGAAACATTTTGAGATACTCCTTTTTCTATAATTAGTCAAACTTGGCATCTCAGCATCAAAATGCTAAATTTGAAGTTCAATACCTAGAAAAGGACTGGATAAAATTATGAAAATTTAGCTGGATAACCTTCTTATAGATGTAAACATGTAGCAAAAATATTATGAGTGATATGTATGTAGTTTTAAAAATATGGAGCCTCGAAATTGGCTTGAAAATCCATTTGTTTACATATATTTCCACACCATGAAGAACTCATAATGAGCAATATATTCTACTCATTTCTTCAAATGCTTCTTTTATAAGTAAAATAACTTTTATACATAAAAGTAATATTAAAACTTAATTTATGCTCACAAATTTAATATTTCATTTAATTTTAAGCTAGCATTAATTGAAAGTAAGTATTAATTTTATGATTAAGAACAAATTTACAAATAATATCACATCTTTACTTGTAAACTTCTATTAAATTCTATGACAGAACAAGTTTTCATATCCTGTCCTATTTATTTTTAATGTGCCAGTGTATAAATATGTTATCTTTTAAACTGCAACCCATATAAAGGCAACTGATGAATTTTTAGAGTCTTTAGTAGAAAAGTTTCTGGCTTTTAAAACTCACCATTTTACTGATAAAACACAGTCTCAGTACTTCCAGGAGTTAAAAGAAATTAACTTCAAAAGAATGTATTGTTCCAGCAGATTTTGCTGAAAATTACACATTTACAATTCAAGATGAAATCCAGAGTTATCATTGGAATAATCAACAGGCTACAATACACCCATTTGTATACTATTACTAAAATGAGACAAAAGTTTGTTGTAGGAATCTATGCATCATTACCGATCATTTGGTACATGATACAATTGCTTTTCACACTTTTCAGAAACACTTAATTGATGACATCAAAAACATTGCCCCTTCTGTCATTGAAAAAGATATTTATTTTACTGATGGTTCAAGCAGCCAGTATAAAAACATGAAGAATTTTGTGAATGTATGTCATCATTTCAAGGATTTTGGGATAAAATCAGAATGGAATTTCTTCGCATCTTCCCATGGAAAAAATGACTGATGGGATAGGTGGAATGACAGAGAGAGAGATAACAAGAATTTCCTTACAACGACCATACACAAACCAAATTTTAACACCAAAAGATATGTTTGAGTGTTGTTCTCGAAACATTTCTGGGGTTACTTATCTGTATATTTCAAGAGAAGAAATCGAAGAAAAAATTATAAAATGGATTTCAATTCTGTCAACGGATTACAGGAACATGTGTATATCACCAATTTATACCATTAAGTGAAAGTGTTATCAGATCTTTGTAACATCTACATGTGAACAATATAATGATCACAATATTTCAAAAATTTGGAAAAGCTCACTATCATTCAAAGTAAATGAATTGCTTTGCAATTATATTGCGTACATTTATGATAAAAAGTGATGGGTTGGAAAAATTCTTGAGCCAAGTGAAGAAAACGATGACCTATTCCTTCACTTTTTTCACCCATATGGACTGAAAACATCTTTTCAACTGTCCAAAAATGATACAATTTGGGTACCACTAAGTAACGTGCTTCGGAAACTAACTCCAGTCACTGGACACAGCTAAAACATTACAGAGACACTTTGCAATGAAATATCGCTGAATGAAATTTATTTCTATGTGTGTAAAGTAAATTTGAGCATTATGTATTCTACGTAAGAAAAATATGTGAACCTTAAAAAGCAGCATTTGAAGTAATGAGAATAATAAATTATAAATTAAGAGTTCTTGTGAAAAATTGTGTAAATAAATGTGACTTTCAAGCCAATTTCGAAGTTCCGTATTTCTAAAACTACATAAATATCACTCATAATATTTTTGCTACATATTTACATCTATAAGAAGGTTATCCTGCAAAACTTTCATAAAATTTTATCCAGTCCTTTTTTAGGTATTTAACTTCAAACTTAGCATTTTGGCGCTGAGATGCCAAGTTTGAATAATCATAGTAAAAGAAGGAATAACTCAAACGGTTTCATATTTCTTCTGAGAATAGTTCAATAAGGTATATATTCAGAAAAAAAATATATAAAGGTGCCAAAGTTCTTTCTTCCATTAAAATTTTTATGTCAAAAATTCAATTTTTCGCTGTAAAAATGATACATTTAATCTTATTTTATGCAATTTTTTTAATCATTATCATAAAAATACCTATTATCAAAATTTAGTTCACTCTTTACTCAATATAATGGTTTTTAAATCATTTTGATATGTTTAGAAATAAAAAAGTTATAAGGGTTTTCGTAAAGTACTATTTTCATGAAAAACCATTTCTGACATGACAAAAAATGGCTGCCAAAAAAAATTTGATGGGTTTAAAAATTTTTGGTACTTTTCGGTTAGCCGGGCGCCAGTGTTATATATACATATTTATATACATACATATATGTAAGTATACATATATATAGGTATACACATATTGTATATATACACACATATATATATGTAAATATATATGTATATATACATACATTTATATATACATATACATGTATATATAACACTGGCGCCCGGCTAACCGAAAAGTACCAAATTTTTTAATCCTTGTTTTAGACTCCTAAAAGTACAGTAAATTAAGTGGTAAAGAATTAAAAAAATCAAAAATATTGAGCAACATTTTTTACTTTTTCTGGATGATTTCACATGGATTGACCCATATGTATTCCATTGCTGATGAGCAATTCCATCTCAGCTCAGGCAGGACATGTCAATTCACCATCAGATTTTTTTTCAAAAAATTACAGTAGTTACGACTAAGTAATACATAAAATTTCCCAATGGGATTTTTCAACCAAAAATTTTTTTTCTGTGGTTACAGCACATTACAGTTTACAATAAAATTGACAATTTTCGAAAAACAGAAAAATGCTTCATTTTGAAACGAACACAGTATGAAAAATATTTAACGTATCCAGTCTATTTTTTACAAATAGTTAATAAGCTGAATTTTACTTTAGCCTAGTTAATATAGTGACATTTTAAATTAATAAAAAATTGTTTCTAAATACAAAAAATGGAATTATTACTGATTTTAAGATTTTTTTTTCAGAATGAAAAAAATATTTTAAAGCTAAACATTGGTGGTAATCCAAAGACCTTTAATGGGAGTTTCACAGTAAATTTTATTTTAATCCTAAGATGCATGCAACTTTTGCAATTCAAATTTAAATTATGCAAAATTTCATAAAATCGCTATTTTTGAGATGCAATTTCTCAAAAACACAATCTTTTTAAAAATCTGATAATATGCTCAATTGATACCTTATTAGTTTCTAATAAATACCTTATAAGCAAATCTTGTGTTTTTGCTTAGAAAATTTTATAGATTTTTTGAAAATATCATGTGTATATTTTTCAAAAGGCCAGAAAGTCAAGCTTTTTCTTATTTCACTGAATTTATAATGTGATTAAATTTTTTATAAAAAGAATAATATGTAATAATTTTTAATAAAAGGTGCAGCAAAATATCTAGTAGTTAAATCCAGAAAAAAGAAAAAGTAGTTTATGCGCAATCTGATCCTTATATTGGACATCCTTTATCAATAGAAGCACTAAATGTTGCATTGTCCTGCTATTTAGAGGATAACAAAGATTGAACTAAAGATAGTCCAAACAAAAAGTGATGTTATTTGTATTAAAAATGATGGTGCAAAAATTAAAAGAGTAAAACGTTTTATGACACAGTCTGATGAAGAAACATAATTTAATGAAAAAAGAAAATCCTTCTATGACAAAGTTGGCCAACCGTGGCATGCCAGACAATACTAAAATTTTACAGAAAAAGTCTGCTTCTGAAATTACAGAGATTCGATGATTAGATAAGGAAATGATTACTATAAAATTTTAGTGGTGTCGAGCATGCCACAGTTGGCCACCCCTGCTGTATGAAAATAAGACTCAAATTTCATTCATTATATCCAAAATTTATCTAAATTCAGCCAATACAAGTAGTACGCTGTTCTGTTTACTGCAATAATTAGAAATTAATATGTGTACCTCTTAAAAATTTAACAGGCATTCAAGTTAGAGAAGAAGATCTGATGACGAAATGCTAATATAGAAAAATAAGCAATGAAAATTGTTGACTCTAAGAGTGTGGTGAGCAGGGTTGCAAAAAAGCCGGCTAAAATTAAAAAAAGCCACGCCGGTGGCTTTTATTGGTTTTAACCGGCTTTTTTTGGCCAAAATTGGCTTTTATACAGTGAAGCATTTTAATTATAAATGTCACATTTTTATGTGTTTTTTAATTAGTTTTAAAGACATTCAATTGAGGTAGAAATCAATATAACCCAATTTTTCAATAATGAAGACATTAATATTGGAATAAAAAGTCATACCAATTGCTTTCTCCGGTTTACACTGACCTTAACAAACTTTTTTTTCATTTTTACTGCTTTATATAATTAAAAAGGACAATGGATGCTTAGTTATATGTTTTATTAACTAATTTTAAGGGATATTAATATACAAGTCTTATTTTATTTCTGATAAACATTTATTTAAAATCACACATAAAGTCATTTAATAAAAACATCATTTCTCCTTATTAAAACAGTATTAAGAATAACATATGGATTACTTTATACATGAATATGCACGATTTTAAATAGCAACTAGCTTTTCAAAATTCTTATTCAACAAGTTTTATTTGGAGAATTTTTCTTTAATTGTTCTCTTTATTTTATGCACTTACATGTGCTAAAATTTCCTCAAATGTTATATCCTTCCTAATTTCTCTTTCAACATTGTTCATTCTACAATTTTAATCTGTCCGTATGGACATATCTGGAATAAGTTACAAAGCAGTTTAGTAGCAGAAAAACTTTTTATGTATATCATTTTTATAAGTTAGAATATCAATTGCTTATTTCTGGTCAAAACTTAAAATTTAGTCATGTTTAAATGACATAATTTATATCCATGATTACTTTATCTTTTATCATAACACAAAAAATAGAAGAAAAAAAATTTAATTTACCAAATGTAAGGATAGTTGCAATAAAGAAATCAGCTTGCTAAATGTTAATCAAAACATCTGTTGAATTTATGTAAAATAAGATAAAAAAGTTTTGACGAAATTCGGGTTTTTTCCGCGATCTTTTGACGGAATTCGCGTTTCTTCAGCGATCCTTTGAGAGAATTCGCTTTTTTCAGCGATCTTTTGAAGAAATACGTGTTTTTTCAGTGATCTTTTGAAGAAATACGTGTTTTTTCAGCGATCTTTTGACGAAATTAAGGTTTTCTTCAGCGATCTTTTGACGAAATTAAGGTTTTCTTCAGCGATCTTTTGACGAAATTAAGGTTTTTTTCAGAGATCTTTTGACGAAATTAAGGTTTTTTCAGACATCTTTTGACGAAATTAAGGTTTTTTTCAGTGCTCTTTTGACGAAATTTGGTGGTTTTCAGCGATCTTTTGATGAAATTCGCATTTTTTGCACGATCTTTTGACGAAATTCGCGAATTCTTCCATGATCTTTTGACAAAATTAACGCTTCTTCCGTGATTTTTTGACAGAATTTGCATTTTTTCCACGATCCTGTGACAGAATTCGCGTTTTTTCCGCGATCCTGTGACAGAATTCGCGTTTTTTCCGCAATCCTGTGACAGAATTTGCATTTTTTCCGCGATCTTGTGACAGAATTTGCATTTTTTCTGCAATCCTGTGACAGAATTCACATTTTTTCCGCGATCCTGTGACAGAATTCGCGTTTTTCCATGATCCTGTGAAAGAATTCGTGCTTTTTCCGTGATCCTTTGACAGAATTCGTGCTTTTTCTGCGATCTATTGATGAAATTCACGTTTCTTCCGCGATCTTTTACAAAATACCAGTTTCCTTCGTGATCTTTTGACAAAATTCCCTTTTTTTCTGCAATCTTTTTTGAGAATAGGCGTTTATTCCGAAATCTTTTGACGAAATTCGCGTTTTTTTTTGCGGTCCCATGACAGAATTCGCGATTGTTTGACAGATTTCACGTTTTCCCAGAATCCTTTGAAGAAATTTACGTTTATTCCACGATACTTTGACAGAATTCGCGTCTTTTCTTGATTTTCTGACGAAAGATTCCGAGTGTTTTCCTGATCCTTACACAACATCCACGTTTTTTTTTCGAGATCTTTTGGCAAAATTCAGAGTTTTTACGTGATCCTTAGACGAAATCCGCATTTTTTCACGATCTTTTAGCACAATTCGTGTTTTTTCGCGATATTTTGACGAAATTCGTAATTTTTCCGCGATCCTTTGATGAAAGTTGCCATTTTTCCGCAACCCCTTGGCGCAATCATCGTTTTTTCGCGATTCTATGATGAAATTTGGAGGGTTTTTTCCACGATCCTTTGACGAAATTGCGTATTTTCAGCGAAATTTTTTCCTGCAAACGATTGACGGAACTGTTTTTTCGGCCATCACTTGTCGAAATTTGTGATATTTTTTATGTCCCAATTTTTGGACTGACGACCGATTTTTTTTTTTTTTTTTTTTTTTTTTAAATTTTGAATCATCAATGCCAGAAACGGCAAAAAATCGGAAAAAGCGGAAAATCGCGGATCTGCGGAAGAATCTCATGCCTGCCAGAATAAATCATCTCCTTTACAAGATTTTTTTTTCTCTTTGCTACTTCAGCGTCACGGTGACCTATGACCCTCCTCTGAGTCTCAGAAAAAAACAATAGTCATTCGTTTGCAAAGCTACTTCCTCAGAGGAAAGATAGGAGAAGTATAGGAGACATATGAGAAGTCTGTGGCTACTTCCCATTTTAAAGTCTAAAAATAGATCTTCGCCCCACGAACTGCACGGCATCTGGTCAAGATATAGGATTATCTTATAGGACGTGTTGATCTGATGCGCCTAACGTAAGATGACCTTGATCAGATAGATCTTCCATAATAGAGTGGGTGAAAAGAAAATTCTGAGAATTACGCTTCTTGACCCCCCCCCCCCCCCCCTATTACTCGCAATATTTTCTTTGCATTTTTGCATCTATCCAGAAATTGGCCAAAATCGTCCTCAAAAAGGCGGATTTCCGCCTAAAGGCGGAACTTTTTCATCCCTGTTTATTTCAGCCTAAAAAAGAAAAAAGGTATATATATATTTAGCAAGCATTATAAAATGGGCATATTTCTTTTTAAATTGATGAACAGCAAACAGCCAGTTTTTAACTTAAGTAAAAAATTCTACAATAGAATTTAAACATTTTATAATAAGTAATAGACATTCTAATTTTAAGGGTTATTTTTCCTACATAACTTCAAATTCCTAAAATGGAAAAGAATAAGCTTATTACATTCTTATTCTTTCTCTTAACATCTTAATTTAAAAAATAGCAGATATTTACCTCCTTTTCATCTAACTTCATTTTCAGTATCGAATTTTCCTTAAGAACAAGCTTAATCCTTTTTTTAGAACTTTTACTTCCTGAAATATAAAGTTTTTTTTATTTTTAAAAGAAAAAGATACACAAACAAATAAAAACTTATAGAAATAGGAAAGCTTTCATTCAAAATTTGGTGGAAAATTAATTATTAATGTTTGTTGTTGCATTGCAATGTATAAATTACACTGATAAACAAATTAATTCAATTTTAAATTAATCCAGTGTATTATAAGTTTATTTGAAAAACTAAATCAAAGTATGCAATATGATTTTAGTTTATTGTGTACAGTTTGTATACAATGAACCAGATATATTTCAAGATCATAAAATAGTCTGTCTAAAATCCTCAGGTTGTCCTCAATTTTTTTTTTTTCGGGTCAGGACGAATAATTTTCTTTTTTACAGGTCAGGATGACTAATTACCATACAATTTTTGATCATTGCAATTTTTTCTGTAAAACATGAAAGAAAATCAAAATCTTGATTTAAAAATGATAATAATAATAAATATCACTGAAAAATGCAGTATTATGTACAAATAAATCATAGATTATGTATATTACAAATTAAATATTAAATTCAGCATATATCTATATATAATGCTCTTCACACAATTAAAATACCAGGAATAATCTACTATATTATAATACTATATTATAATAATTAGATATTAAGAGTTTAGTTTAAACTAAATAATTTATAGTAATATTACCACATAAAAGCTGCAAAAGTATTATTCAAAATACTTCACAAATTCATAAACAAATTTTACAACAAAGAATTTGTTTGTAAAGGGCTGTACATATATAACGTTATCAAATTTAGGGGAATTGTGGACCCCTTCCCCCCTTTACAATATCATACGTTATCATTCCTCGAACCCCCTCCCCCAATCGTTATCAATGTCTAAGAATTCTTTTTATTTTTACAATTTTTTCTTTCTTTTTCTTTTCATATGTTTGCAGCGATATTATACATTTATTATTCACATATTTTACTGATTTTAATGAAGAAAAGTCAATAAAATACTATTAAACATGAAATAGCTTTATACAAAAAAACATTTTAAGGAAATATTATATAAAAGTGTTTAATAATAGCTTTTTATTACATAATACATTTTCCTGCACTTGCTCCCTGTATGGGAAAAGAGTAAGCAGAAGTAAGTTCTTATCAACAAAACAAGTGGCCAGTATTCTTCCCCATTTTTTTACGTGTAAAAAAACAAGTATAATTTCGAACCTGGTTACTCTAACAACGCATTATATGCTCATATGGCAGAAGAGTAGGAATGCCAAACGTTGGTATATTCCATATTTTAGAACAAAATTAGTTTATAATTATTTAATGGTTTTAGTAACAACTTTGTACTTTCATAAAGATAGATAGCGGACTAAGCAAAAAGTTAAAAGACTATTTTGATGCAAAAGAAAAAAAAAAAAACTTTGATAAAAAATGATAAAAATTATCAAAAGACAACACCTCCTACAGGTACCTTGCGATATCTCCAGCTGCAGAAACAATGCGACATAGTCGCGGACAAAAATAATCTTTTGCGGACAATTATTGTCTGCACTAATGAAATCAATTTAAAAAAGTGTCCGCAACTTTTGGACAATTTTTTCCCGCGAATAAATCGTGAATTTTGGCAAAATATTGCGTAAAAATCGTGAATTTTGGCGTTAGATCGCATTAAAAGCACGAATTTCGCCAAAAGATTGCGTAGAAAGTGCGAATTTCGTCAAACGATCGTATAAAAAGCGCAAATTTCACCAAAAGATCACATAAAAAGCGTGAATTTTTGCAAAAGATCGCATAAAAAGTGAATTTCAGCAAAATATCGTCTAAAAAACATGCATTTTAGCAAAAGATTGCATAAAAAGCACGAATTTCGGCCAAAGATCGCGTAAAAAGTGCAAATTTTGACAAAAGATCATGTTAATGGCATAAATTTCAGCAAAAGATCGGGTAAAAAACGCGAATTTTGGCAAAAACAAAATCGCCTAAAAAGCGTGAATTTCGGTAAGATAGTGAAACAAATGCAAATTTCATCAAATAATCGTGAAATAAAACACATTTCGTCAAGGGATCGTGAAACAAATGCGAATTTTGTCAAATGATCGCAAACAAAACGCAAATTTCATTAAAGGATCGCGGACACAACGCAAATTCCATCAAAAGATCGCGGAAAGTACGAATTTCGTCAAAGAATCGCCGAACAAACGCGCATTTCGTCATAGGATTATGGAAAAAACGCGAATATTGTCAAAAGATCGCAAAAAACCCCTCAAATTTCGTCCAAAAATTGCGGGAAAAACGCGAAATTTGTCAAAAAGCCATGGAAAAAACGTGAATTTCATGAAGAATTACAAAAAAAAAAAAAAAATAATTTCCTCAAAAGGGCGCAGAATAGAAAAATTCGAATTTTGTCAAGGGATCATGGAAAAAAGAAAATTTCGTCCAAAAGTTGCGGCAAAAAAGAGAAATTTGTCTTAAAGCCATGGAAAAAATGTGAATATCACCAAAAAACTACAAAATAATAATAATAATAATAATAATTTCCTCAAAAGACCACAGAGAAAAATGCGAATTTTGTTAAGGGATCGTGGAAACAACGCAAAATTCATCATAGGGTCAGGGGAAAAACACGAATTTCATCAGAAGTGCGCGAAAAAACACAAGTTTTGTCAAAGGGGAGGAATTTTTTTTTTTTCCCCATTCAAGGATTTTAGAAAAAACTCAGTGCTTTTTTTGCTTGAGGCCTCTGAAGCTTCCAAAGGTTTTAAAAGCATCGTTTTTGCCTATGTGTGGTTCTGCTTATCCTTCACTCTTTAGAAATTCTACAAGAAGTTAGATGATGAAAAGTTATAAGCATAATTAATGAGAATGCATCATGCTTACCATGTTTTAAAAAGAATGATAAAAAATTCCTTGTTTAATTTATTATTTATTCATTAAAATCACAAACAAAATTTGCAGACAGATTATGAAATTTTAAAAGCTTGTCGCAAACGGCTACAAAACTTTCTGCCACTGGGACGATATCAAATGCCAGAGTCCCCCTCCTTCTAAAGTGATATCGTTATATATGTACAGCCCCTAAGATATTTAAGTATTTTTTTACTTCTCGATTATATAACAGCAAAATTTCAGATAGAAAATAAAAGAAACAAAATATAGAAGGAAATATATGGAGCGTAACAGATGAAAAATGTATGCTCTGAATACTAAACTCATTTACAAAATCGACATATACCATATACATTTTGATTATACATAAAAATTAAATTTTTTTCTTATTTACATAAGTAGATAACTTAATCATACATATTGCATCTTTCATAAAATTTTAAAATGCTCAAAAAGGAAACATAAAAGAAAAAAGTTGAGTGTGATAGCCTGACACAGCATATACAGTGTGTTCACTATCGACGAGCTGCACAGCACCTCCCGTGCACACAGCCGAAGGCACTGGGTCCTCCACCATGATGATCGTTTGTAAAGATTTTCTTTTTAAAATATAAAATCCTTCAACACTGATTTTGGCATGTTTGAAATAATTAACATGGACCAAGGCAACAACTGGCAGGTCAGTGAATACATAATAATTAATCAAAATTTATTTCTGTAAATCACACACACTTTATATATGTATATTCAATTAAAAATAAATATCAGAGTATAATTTTAATACTAAAAAAATAATAAATAAATAATAGGAAAGAAAAATTCATGCACCAAGCATAGATTATAAAACACTTTCCAACACTTCCAAAATGCTTTATCAAGACTTCGCCGTTTAATAATGTAAATAAGATGATAACCAAGAAAACATTTTAGAAATAGCGCATTTGAAAATCGGATATCTGTAATTACCATCCACAGTCGGAAAGGTACTTTAATTCGTCTCTGTATACGACCCATATATCTCTTACACAGTCGGCTAAAATTGAGTATAATAAGAAAACCCAGTTAAAAATTCACTACCAATAGGCTGAAACGTACTTGAATCACTACCAATAGGCTGAAACGTACTTGAATTCTTTTGTACAGCCCTGTATATTACATATATATTTTTATGCACATAATATATAAAGCTGAAATTTAATTCAGGCAAAAACTTCATTTTTATTTATTTATTTTTCTACTCTCCCACTATATCCCTACCCCTTCCAAAATGTTTACCCACCCCTCCTTTCCTTTTCTTCCTGCACACTGAGTTTGAAATACTATATTATTTTGAAATAACTAATTGTAAACAATCTTCTAAAAATCTACTGCTACATGCCGAAACCCCTCGCCATTTGAATGCGTAAATACTGTATTTAAGAAATTGCTACCCTATACTAACCCTTTCGGGATGGGTGATGTATATATGCATCGTCAAAAGGTTCAGTTCATGTGGAATCTGTTTTTTTTTTTCCATTAATAAATTCTTTTTTTGTCCTTTGTAATTACAGTATTGTTTGGTATTTTACAAGTAAAGGGAACTATTTAAAAAAAGCGGTGCCATCCAAATTAAATTTGTGCAAGAGATGCCGTCTCGAAAGGACTAAAAAAAGGCCTATTATAATTCAATAATTTATAGGTCTTTATTTTGTTTTGATTCTTTAAACTCCTTGATTTATATTTAAAGAAACAAATACTAATTCTGAATGAATACTTTGACATAGGTGAAAAACTTTAATTCACCTTTTAAAAAAATATTCTGTGGAAAAAAAAAAAAAAAAAAAAAAAAAACAGTTTAAATTAAAATTATTACTCTAAAAATAAGAGTAATGAGAATTAAGATTTTTTTTCTATTGTTAAATGCAATTTGATGTATTTTTTCGTTATAACTTAGCTACATAGCTAATATAAATAATCTAAAATTGAATATAAGAACTTAAAACGTGAACAATTATGAAAAACTATAATAAAAATTATTGGAAAATTATTGAAATGAACTACATAAAGATTTAAAATATTCAGTTTAAAAGCATGGAAAGAAATTTTGGTTATAAAATTACGATTCCTGAAAATTAAATGCACTTCCAAGCAGGGCCCGACCTCTGAAGCTATGGGAAGTACGGCTTCATTTCGGTGCCCCCTTTTATCCCAGAAGGGTTTTCTAAACTGTAACTGACCAATGCTATAAATATTACTCCAAAGAGTGGCTTATTTGAGTTCACATATAGCTATAAATGGTTTAAATTAAAATTAAACACATATAGCTAATAAAACAACTTTTTTATATTCTCTTATATATACTATGAACAGGAAAATTGGACGCAATCAAGAAAAATATGGAAAAATAATTTTGCATAGTATTGACATAAAAATGTTAAATTCATCATGTATGCTCAATATAAAATATCAATATTTTGAAATATTTCTTTCAATTTTAGCAGTAGTTTAAGTTACTAATATTTTATGTTGTGCATACAAATCAAATTCAATATTGTTCAAATTCAATTTAAAATAATGGACAAATTGAAGAATTGTGATCATATGGTTTAAACTACTGGTGTTATTATGTACATGAAAAATTAATGTGTTATGAAAGATATTTTCATGAAACACTTATAAATATACAAACACACACACATATGTATATATATATATACAATTTTTGAATGGAATTAATTTAATATAACATTTGGGGCCCCCTGTTTTCTCAGTTTCGAATTCTGTTTTCTCAATTTCGAGTCCCTTCAAAATTTTCTGAGGGAAGCAGAAGCTAAACGTGCCTGTTCGGTAACCAAGGCCTGCTAAATTGACTTTGAAAACTTCTATATCTCTTACCTATTTCTACCCCCTTTAACTATTTCCCCGACCCAACTTTTATTACCCCGGAGTCCGAGCAAACGCGGCGGGGTGTCCCTCCCCATGGAGTGATGGATTGTATCATGGGGGAATGAAATGGACTGATCAGAATATACATATATGCATTTTGTTTTAATTATAGCTCCCTCCCTAATTAATTGAAATGAAATATCCTTATATCAATGGATAAATTAGAAACTGTACATTTTTCGTGTATTTTTTAATTTCCAAATGACCTAATAGAACTGCCAGAATTTACAGTTTAATGAGAGGTAGAAATTTTTTTGGTCATGCTTCGAGTATTTCACGTAAAATCAAATATTTAAAATTATTTTTAATATAAAATGAAAACTAGGATGAATAGTGGCACGTTTTAAGAATTGCATACAGAAAACAAAATTCAAAAATCTTAATTTTTTCATGAGATATCCTTAGAAAAGTGAGAAAAAATATTCCCATAGGTTTACATGGAGAACGAAAAACGGGATTGTAAGTGATCAGCACCCTTAACCCTTTCAGGGGCGCCGTTTGCAGACTGCAAACGCATTTTAAGGAATTTTTTTAACTAAGAAAATCTTCAAATTTTTTGGCTTTTTACGGTGGAAAATACTGTTTACTTCTTTGATTTGATAACAGATGGCAGCACTATAGTTTATGTGATCATTTACATTGAAAGAAATGAGAGCAACTTAAGGCTGTTCTACACATGGTTCTATTTTTAATTAATTCAAGGATTAAAAACTTAAAATTTTTCAATTTTTTACATTAAATTTTATAAATAGACCTCAATGACTATTGACACGTCCTTTATTCTTTAAAAAAAGGTTTTATTCTTTTGTATTTTTGCGTTTATATATAGCGTTTGCAGACTGCAAACGGTGCCCCTCTACGACTTTAAAATCCAGACTTCCCGGGACAAATGAAAAACATCACTATTTCTTATGTTACACGGTATTTATGTTTTCTATCCTATATGATTTGATATTTGGGGGTAAAAGGGAATAAAAATTTGATGACCATCTGAAGATGAGGGTGTTTTAAAAAAAGGGGGACATTATCTTTTCTTTTTTTTTTTCCTGGCTTCAGCGAAATGTGTCCTCAAAATAGCTCGCGCTAATTACATTATTTACATATATTTTTTTCATTCGTTTTATACTTTTTTTGGTTTTTTTCTTTCTTACTTTTTACATTTTTCTAATAAACTATTTCTTACAAATTTTTAACTTCCTTTTTGTATTTTCCTCATATTTTTAAAAATTCATCTAAATATTCTTACTTTCAAAAATTTTTTAAATTTTAAGTATATAATTAAACACTTGTTTGATTAAAATAGTTTGATAAAATAATAATTATTATAACGATATGAGTTCAGTTATTTTTATTTGTTTTTCTGCTAAATATTTATAATTGTCTGATTTTTTATTTTTTTTAATATTTTTCTTTTCTTTTTAAAATTCTCATATTTTTCAGTTATCCTCTTTTTTAAAATTTAAAGTAAATAATTAAAATATTTGTTGAAAATAATTAGTAAAATATTTATTTAAAATATTTGAAAATTGTTTGATAAAAGAATTATTATTCTAATGCTTTGAGTTCAGTTATTTTTATAGTTTTAAAAATTTCACTTAAATTTTCTAAGTTTTTAAATTTTTAGTATACAATCGAAATTTATGTTTATTGAAAATGATTTTGTAAAATATTTATCAATATAACACTATAAGTGCAGTTTTTAAAATATTTTCTCCAGTAAAGCAAGGTAAGTGAGTGTTCGAACTTAAATGACCTACATGGGCGCCGTTTGCAGTCTGCAAACGGCCCCCTTTCTGTAACGGGGACTGCTAAATTTTTTTAAATGACATTTCTGTGGTCTGTAGGACCAGTGTATCTCCTTCTGCATGTTTTTTCAAAAATAATTAATAATTTTAACATTGCGCCCCTCAAAGGGTTAACACCTGCTCTTCTGCAACAGAATGATCAACCGAGTGACACATTGCCCTATGACCTTGACGCATGCATTTGCCGATCTAGATGTGTTGGTTTCAGTTTCGTTTCTTTGAAAAGAACTTAAAATGCAGTAGGAAAATAAGAAAACGAGGTGGTTGTTTTCTTTTTTCTATGTTTTGACACAATTCTCGTTTTTTTTTTTTTCTTTTCTTCGCGCAATCTTTTGCAAAATTTGTTTTTTTTATTATTATTATTCAGTTCACGATTGTTTTATAAAACTGGCAATTTTTTCTGCGATTGACTGACAAAATTGATTTTTTTGGGGCGGTCGTTTGTCGAAATTCGTGATATTTTTCCGTGACAGACTGACAAAATATACTATTTTTTTTCCTCACTCTTTTGACGAAATTTGCGATATTTTTCCTTGATCGTATATCGAAACTGTGATTTTTTTTTTTCCCCCCGCAACCTATGACCAAATTCGCGATTTTTCTCAGCGAATGGTAGACAAATTTGATTTTTTTCTCCCTTTAATTGATTATTGAAATTAGCAACTTTTTACAGCGATCAGTTGAAAAAAAAATCTCTAATTGTTTCTTAGATATGTGACGAAATTCACAATATTTTTCAATGATTGTTTGAAGAAATTATCTAAATATATTCTCGGAAGAATCACGCATCTTTACATGTCATCTCAAAGAACCCCCCCCCCCCCCCCCCTTCATGAAAATCTAGAAATGGCACTAAACCTAGATTTTGTGATCTAACTTAACTACATGATTTCAATCATATTTAACATCCATTAAGAGATTTTATGTTAAGAAGTGTATTTTCTTTTCCAGATTTTTTTTTTCCTGAGGATTTTTTGGACTGGTGGCCGATATTTCTTTAATTTTCGGAAAATTCGGAATAAAATTACTTCTGTATTATCTACTGTATTATAATATGTATATTTAATTTCAGTATAAGTGCTATGTTTTAGTGTATCATTCCTATTTTATAACTTAATTCGGCAATTTGATCATCGTTTATTGCACTAGGAGAAAAATGCATTTTGTATGTTAATATATTACCATGAAAATGTTTTTTAACAGACCTCCAAAATCCAGAAAATTCGAAAATCCGCAATCGGCGCGGTCCTGCCGATTCTGAATTTTCGAGGTTCAACTGTAAGAAATAGGGCAGGATTTTTTTACAAACTAAATTTAAGGATTTTAAACTTTGCAGGGGGGGAGGGGGGGGGGTCAGAGGGGAAATAAGAACTTTTGGAGAAAGAGGTGTAATTTAAATAATCTATTATATATTTCTTATTAGCGAGCAACAAATAAAAGAATAGAATTAAGATTGCCACGATTTTAAACTTTTTGTACTGAGGAGGGGGAGGGAGAGCAGAGAAAGGAAGCGGACATTTCATGCTGAGGGGTGGGTGGGGTTCATTAATATTATGTGAAAACATGTAGAAATTCGGCAAAACAGAAAATATTCCCTTAGATTTTTAGGTACATTTTTTCCCACAAAACATTTTGTGAAAGAGTTGGGGGGGGGGGGGGCTTACAATCGGGATTTTACGGTAATGATCTCTAATATCGAACCATGATCGAAATATACATTCATAGATGGTGTATAGCCCGTGGGCTATACAACGACGCAGCTCTGCGGCTTATACACAAACTTTCTTTACTGTACTGCTCGATTTAGGGGTGCGGGCTATACACCTGAAAATACGGTACATATAATCTAAATAACAAAACTTTAATAGACAGAATAAATTTAACTTTTTAACTATTGTAATTAATTAAATTTTTAAATGGGGCAGGGACAGGCCCATAACCCACATGTTGAGATAATTACCAATAAGTAATATCTCAATAAATTAATTTAGCAGAGTGAATTAAACAAATGGAAACGTAAGTGCTTTATGTCCCAACCTTGAATGAAAATTACGTTAAACAGGGTTGTGTTTTTGACGTCAAAAACTGTTTTTTGACATGACAGTGGTAAAAACCGTGTTTTTACCAGTTTATTCCGTCAAAAACCTATCATTTTCGATTTTCTCCCAATTTGTAGTGTAAGCAGGGTTGCAAAAAAGCCGGCTAAAATTAAAAAAAGCCAGGCCGGTGGCTTTTATTGGTTTTAACCGGCTTTTTTTGACCAAAATTGGCCTTTTTTGGCCATAATTGGCTTTTATACAATGAAGCATTGTAATTATAAACTACACATTTTAAAGTGTTTTTAATTAGTTTTAATGACATTTAATTGATTTAGAGTTTAATAAGTAACCCAATTTCTCAATAATGAGGACATTAATACTGGAATAAAACTTAGATGGTTTTGCTAGTGATTTGTAGTCAGAATTGCAAATATGTCAGCTAAATTTTAAAAGGGCCATACCAACTGCCAATTTTTTTTTATTTTTACTGCTTTATAAAATTAAAGAGGACAATGGTTACTTAGTTACATGTTTTATTACTTAATTTTAAGAGCTATTAATGTACAAGTCTTATTTTATTTCTAGTAAACATTTAAAATTATGCATAGTCATATTAATAAAAACATTGTGAACAGCATATGCATTAATATGCTTAACAACAAGCTTTTCAAAATTTTATTTATATAATGTTTTCTTCCTGTTTAAATGCTCTATTTTTTATACACTTACGAACTACTCTCCTCAAATATTATATCCTTTCTAATTTCTCTTTTAACATTTATAACTTAATCCCTCCATATGGACACACAAGAATGTTTCCATTTTGATGTGCTACATTTTGTCATTAATTAAATATAATCTTTAAAATGTGTAGTATATGTGGAGCTATGTAATATAGAAATTCAAAATACCAGTTTGGAGCCTAACTTATATT
Organism: Maratus speciosus; assembly: GCA_963932465.1. NCBI lineage: Eukaryota > Metazoa > Arthropoda > Arachnida > Araneae > Salticidae > Maratus > Maratus speciosus. Next base: position 558,560,501 of record OZ010787.1, on the reverse strand, counting down.
ATTTTCAATGTTTATATATATACAGTACAGAACCATTTATCCGGAATGGTTGGGGTCAGATGTATTCCAGATAACTGGTTTTTCCGGTTAACTGGTTGGGCACTAAAGCAGGGTTGGCAGGTTTTTGATGCATGTCAGTTTTTGACAGTTTAAACTGCGGTTTAAACCGTCATGTCGAAAACCCCTTGTCAAAAACCTCAAATACTTATAGTGATCTGTAAAATTTCACATTAAATGTCACACATTAGATGTAATATTTAAAATTCACTTTTACTGTAATTGTATAATTAGTATATAGTATTAGTAATAATTACAGGGTTGGCAGGTTTTTGACATGTGTCAGTTTATGTCGGGTTTAAACCATAGTTTAAACCGTCATGTCAAAAACCTCAAATACTAAATTAATTTGTAAAAATTCAAATTAAATGTCACACATGACAACATTTCATGTAATATTTTAAATTCACTCTTACTGTATATCAGTAATTAGTACATAGTAAAGTATTATTGTTAAGTACAACTTTTTAACAGGGTATTTTTTTTTTTTTTTTTTTTTTTTTTTTTTTTTTTTTTTTTGTAAAATTGTGTTTTTCTAAAAAGTAGACATTAAGCTCACCTGAGCTGTACATTTTTTCTCTTACTTAAAATCGTTTTAATTTCGCTTACTTTTGAGAGCTTAAAGTATTAGCTAGCTTTTTTTATGGGGAAAAAAACTTAGAAAAGTGTAGATTTTTTTTGTATATATAACAAGATAATGTGCATCAATGTTATTCTAGTCTAGGCAATAACCATTCCATTAAAAATTGAAATTGGATTATTAATTTCAAACATTTGCAATATAACAGAATTAATTAAAAAAAAAAAAGCTTAAAGTCAAAATCTTTTAAAAACATGCTTTCTTTCAATATATAAAAATGTTTTCGATTTTAAAACTGAACAAAATTGGCTCGGTCATCTAAAAGAAAATTCCTGTAAGCCCATATTGAAAAAGTGCATAATAGAAGGGATCAAATCATGAAACCATACCATTGTTTGGCTTATACTTTGCATCCCAACCATCAGGGGCAAGGGTTGACTGCTGTATCAGTTGATTCAGCTCGCACTTGAGCTACAGAGAGAGTTTATGGATGCTTACCCATACTGATTGTGTATGAAACTAAAGAATCTCCTTTCCAGTCTTCCTATTTCAGTGCTATAGGGAGGACTCCATTGTTTGGTGGAAAGGTATCACTAAATGCAACAGCTTTTTGAGCCTGCTTCAAAACTTGCTCATCTAGCAATGCTTTTGCTATCAAGCCCTACTAGCTCAGCATCAATTAAGAGACAGACTGTTTTCTAACGCTTCATACACTCTAAACTCAAAAATCTTTTGGGAGTAAATAAATGTGCTAAACACGTGGTGTGCTGCAGCATGCTGCGGGGTAAAATTGATCCGGATTATTTAATTGTACAAAATTATTTTCTTCTGGTTGAAAAAAAATTTATTGCAAATAATATATTTTTTAAATTATTAAATTTCAATAAAAGATCACATAAATCATTGACTTATTTAATGTTTATCTATTGTTAAAATGTTTTAGCGTGTTACATGTATTTGGCAGTTTTCGACAGTTTAAACCAGTTTTTGACGCTTGTCATGTCAAAAACCAGTTTTTGACGTCAAAAACCCAACCCTGCACTAAAGCAGCATCCATTTCATAAGTTTTTGTGGAATATATGTGGTTGTGGCATTATTTCTGATTTTAACTTATTAGATTACTTGAATTAAAAAACAAATGCAAGAAAGATCAAAAGTTAATCAGAGTTTGAAAGAAGGTAATTCATGGGAATCTTTCAGGGGAAAAAAATCTTCTGTTTTTTCTGCATAAAAATTAAAACATCTAAAATACAAATAAATATATTTCCATTTCAAATACTAGATGTGTTCATCAAATTATAATATTGTTTCAAGCAATGCATATGTCAAACTGGCAGTGTATGACACTTTTTTCTGCAAAGATTCTGAAATCAATCTATTAGAAATAGCATTCCGGATAAATGGTTTTCTGGTTAACTGGTTTCCGGATAAATGGTTCCATACTGTATATATATATATATATATTTTTTTTTTTTTCAGACTTAATGCCTTCACATTTGCTTTCTAGAAGTTATAGACTTATTTATTTGACAAAATGCAGTAGAAATATATAATTTTTTGGAACAGATGTCATATTCGCCCCATATTGGTGCGATTTTTTTCTGATGCCAAATCATATAGGCAAAGGGTACTTAATTTGCACCAAAGTGTTGTTATTTTGCTTGATGTGGTAACCCAGATTATGTTGTTTATGTTTTCGCCAAATTGACAACCGAAAAAAATCGCGCCAATATGGGGTGAATATGACATCTGTACCAATTTTTTTAGTAGAAAATATTTATAAGTGTATTAAAAATTAATTGATCCAAATTTAAAACAAATTAACTGTAAACCAACTTTTTAAAAAAAAAGCCGGCTTTTTATAATAAAAGCCGGCTTTTTTTAAGTGGTTAAAACCAAAAAAAGCCGGCTGGCTTTTTTTGGCCTGGCTAAAAGCCAACAACCCTGAACACAATTACACAGAATGCAGTCGACAGCGCATACTGTCAATGACAAAAATTCCCTTTAAATGATACTCAGCTAAATTAACATTTCATATAAACAAAAAAGTTTGTATTTACCACATTATCTACCCTGATTATTTCAATATTTTAGAAATGCCCTGTATGTTTACAACTAGGGATGCACCGAATTTGGCCAAATACCGAATATTCAGTCTACAGGTGAACAGAATACCGAATATTAAGCTAGCAGAACACTAACTGTCAGGAAAAATACCGAATATTTGGCCAGTCAAATAGTATATATTCGGCCGAATACTGAATATTCAGCTTGTCGAATCTATATAATAAAAGGCAGTGTAACGCAGGGTGGGCGAATCCATCAATCTTACCAGTCTCCGAGGGAAGAGACTCAAGGGTGAAAGGTTCCATTCTCCCATTGGTTGAGAAGAAACAAGAATCCTGTGATTACTTCTCAAGGTTAGAAGTCCTGATAATTGAGCAGTGGTAGACACTTCTTCCTAAAAAATCAGAGGGCATATCGCATTTCACCACTAAAACAAATCGCCAAGTGTCACTTGAGATTATTTCAAGTATTATGTTGCAATCATATTAAATTGTCTTTGCGACATATAAGGAATTTTAATTTATTTCTCATATAAAGTGATTCACGAAAACAATGATATGGTATTTTTTAAAATATCCGTTTTTTCCCTGCAAAAAATTGATAAAACTGACTTTCTTTTAAAAAAGTAATCAATTTAAATATTTTAGACTTATTTTGTAACTTATTTTTAAATGAAAAATTTTAAGGGACAGTTATCCTCTTATCAGGATTCTTTGTACCTGTTTTATTTTAAAGGAATCAGGATTCTTTGTACCTTTTTTATTTTCAAGGACTTCAACCATCTTTCTATTTATTGAAACAGGTACGTGGCTATCAAAAAGAACAATCCAGAAAGATCTGACAAATACCACAGATGCTTTGAGAAAATTTCTCTGATGCAGCCTTTTCAATTTCTGCATGTCTTCTTGAATACTCTAGCTTTAAAATACACCCTGACTATAAAAACAAAAATCATGAAGACCTCTTTCGCCCTTTTTGGTAAGCTTGAATTGGGACTTAAAGATGAACTTTTTCAAAGAATATATTACCTTAGACATCCAACGAGCATGATGCATTGCCCCTGGAAGCCTGAAATGAATTCTCCTGACAGGTATTCCCCCAAGGAAAATAATAACAAGTTCGACAAATTCTTGGTAATCATCTCTTAGTCCACATGTTGATGATTCTTGTGTAGTGGCAATTCCAAAATTTCATATTTTACATCTTGTACAAGCTCGAATATTGTCATCTTTCAAACCTGTTTCAAATTTCTATCTAGAAAACTCCATTACTCTTGGAAACATTCGAATAAAGGTACTTCTGGACTTGATGACGAAAGTTTCCAAAGAAATATGAATTACTTTTCCAATGATAAGTTCCATAATATGATGACGGCCGGCAAAATAAAAAAGTTTCTTTCCAAGCTTTACTTCTAAAAGGACACAAGCACCTTTATCTTTTCCAGTATTTGCTGATGTGGTTTCGAAGCTCATTCCAATCACTTTATATGCAATATCCAATTCATTCAAAGCTTCATAAATTGCATAGGCTTGTGCTTCGCCAGTTGCAGAAGGAAGATTAGCAACTGAGAGTATCTGAGAAACTCCTTTTCCAGAAATTATAACTAGTATTCTATCTATTTTCTCTTTACTGGTTAACTCTGGTAAAAGTTTTCAATCCCAATTGAATATGAGGAAGGCATTGTAGCTGTTCTTTTAAGTTCTGTGATTGTTTAATTCTACTAACAATTCTTTTTCTATGAATTGTACTTCTGTTCAGACTGATTTCTTTAATATCACATCCTAAACCTTTGCTGTTTCTGCAACTAGAGGCACATTAGAACACTAATTCTGATTAAATGATTGCATTAGAAATGGTGCAATCTATTGAGTGATAAGTGCAATCTATTAAAGTGATTGCTTTGATTCTGTTCTTGAGTTCTGTGATTCTGTTCAAATAGACCCAGCACATTGGAACACTAATTTCGATTATATGATTGCATTAGAAATGGTGCAATCTAGAGCCGTACCGAGTACTTGGTACTCTGTGAAATTTTGGCCGAGTACTCGGCCAATACAGAGTAGTTGTAAGAATTTCATTTCTTAAGCATATGAATTTAAAACTGATCTGTAGAAAGTTATTCGAATATCAATATAGAAATATATGCAATAATTCATAAAACTATTTACTCGGTATTTAACAATGTCTACAAAATATAGAATAAGTTAAGAACAAAAACCCTCATAAAATAATTCCAGATTAAAATTTAGTTTCACATTTATACAAATAAAAATAAGTTCCTTTTAAATATATAGGAAAACAGAAAAGACATTTTGGATAAAGAAACTGAAAATACAATAAATGTAATAAAAAAATTAATAATTAAATTTATTATATTTCAAATTAGGGTGCAAAAACACCAAACATTGTACATTATCAGTGGACAGGGCATTTCTTTTACTACTATAAATTTGGCCTGCCTGTAAAATATACATTCAGAATAAACAGTGGTTGAAGGTGCAAATAAGAATTTTTTTGCAAGGTTGCACATAATCGGGAAAAGTTCTCCACTGCCCGCCATGCAAATGGAGTGTCAGTTTTACATAAGTCTTCTGTTAAGAAAGTCTGTATCTCTTTTTTGTACCTCTTTATTTTTCTCTTTCTTATTTTTAATCAAAAGAGAATAAGGTACAGTTACAAAATAAATATGAAATGTTTTGCATTATTCAATGAATTGTTTTGTAACAGTAACCAATGATAATTTTTATTTTTGGTAGACAGATTTCAGGTATCAGAATAAATTGGAGGGTTGAAGAATGTTTTAATTTTATATTGGCTAATAATTGTACTTATGTGTCAATTCTCCTTTTTTTGCTACTGTTTTGAAATGTCAAAAATTGTCTTTAAAAGACGCACAAATAAATTTCAAATTTAGTTATAGACAGGGTGTCTACAGAAATTGTAAAAAAAAAGTTCCCTGATTTTCCATGACTATAATTATCAGACTTCCCCGATTTCCATTATTAACAATACACATACGGTATTTTTTCATGTAAACCAATTTCTCGTATAACACACTTATCCAACTTGCTAATATCTCATTTGGGAGAAAAAATAATAGAAAAACAAAAAAATTGCCTAATATTCATTAAGTATTGGTTGACAGTTTTATAAATCTGAACTCAAAATTTAGTCCAATTTCATACAGTAGCCAATGGATATATGGTGACCAGTAAATCTCATTTTCTGAAAAATATTAAATTTTAAGACTTGTCTATATCTGACGGGATAGCTAATTGGATTAAGCTGGCTACCTGGTCAGGTTATGCTAATGTATCATTTTAAAATGGGTAAATTGCCTTCAATATAAGCACTATCAACAGAAAATGAGATCTGATCACCTTAATTTTCGTTAAATATCAAAAACTCATACTATGTGCATCTTTTTAAAAATATTGGGAAAGACTAATAAACATGTGAAAAAATATGGTATATAAAATAGACGAATCAGTTTTGTTGGCACGGTGAAAATGCAAATAGTTTCGCATATAGACAAATTTCCCTGATTTGAGTATTTTTACAAAGTTCCCTGACTTTTCCAAATCGATAAACCTACCTGATTTCCAGATTCTGTAGACACCCTGATATACTATATATGTATATTATATATATGTACACACATATCGCCCACCCTGGGAACCCAATGTCACATTATGTGCACATCATTATTATTTTTTTTTTATTACACAACTACTCGGTACACCACTAGTGCAATCTATTAAAGTGGTAAGTGCAATCTATTAAGTGATTGCTTTGATTTTGCTCTTGAGTTCTGTGATTGTTTAATTCTACTAACAATTCTTTTTTTATAAATTGTACTTCTGTTCAGACTGATTTCTTTAATATCACATCCTAAACCTTTGCTGTTTCTGTAACAAATACTACTTTTCTGTCTGATAATTTTGTCCTGTCTAGAGTTGTTGCAAATTCAGGAGTTATGATATCCATACGTCCTCTCTTAGCTTTGTCCCAGGATCTGATGCTGCATCCTCCAGCAGTTCAATTTTGTAATCGCGTTCTTCAGTTTCATTTCCATCTTTTCCATTTGAGCTATCTGTAGAAGACTCAGGTACTACTACTGCCATTTCTTTCTCCTGTGAATGTTTCATTTTTTCTAATCTTTTATTCAGAAGAATCTTTTTATTAACAATCAATTCTTTCTGCAAGACATTTTTGTGAACACCAGTCATTGATCCAATATCTATCTTCAGCTATTTTGATTATGTTTAATGCATCGACATAAGCAACTCAAGAAAATGCATGTTCTTTAGCTTTCTGATTAGGCATTTTACGTCCTTTTTTGTTCTTAACTGTCTCCATTCTTCAAATAATTCCTCTAATTTCTTCTGACAGTTCTGTGGATCCCACATAGGAATTCTGGCCTTAACCCAAAATTTTGTTAATTCTGCTATTATGATCTTAGACTCTTCCTGAACAGTAACTTTAAAGTCATTATGGGGATAAAGAAAAAATCTCAATGCCATGCCTATCAAAGGTAATTTGTTAACAGTCATTTTAGTAATTGTATCAACAAGGTACACATTGGTTTTAGATCTTGTTTCCATCATTTTATTCAACTTTTGAACAAAAAACTTAATTTTTAAAGATTGATTAATCAAATTAAAGTATTACGAAACACATAGCAAATTCAAAAATGAGATGATAGCAGTTGCAGTTAAATAAGGATATAGAATAAGGAAATTGACTGCTGCTGGCTGCAGTTAGAACTAAAATGATAGCTATAAACAAACTAACTCAATAAAAGTTTAAAACTCACAGTAAAATAATACAATTTAAAAATCAAAATTTCTTAAACTTATTAGCTTATAAGGCAAAAGATTTAGACTGATTAATCAAATTTAAAAAATATTCATCTATAAACAAACAAAGCACAAACCAAAACCAAGATGAAAGCAGTTGCAGTTAAGTCTATAATAATAATATAGCTGTAACAAATTTAACTCAATAAAAGTTTAAAACTCAGAATAAAATAGGCCAATTTAAAATTTATTTAATACGTATTTGCTTATCTAATGAGGCAAAACAGTTAGAAAATAAATAATTCTTAGTTGAATCTCTGTTGCTGCCTATGAGAGATGAGAGACATTTATCTTTTTCATATCAATGAAATTATCTGTAGATAATTATTTAATAATTGCATTTACAAATGCTTTTATGGATTTTATAGTATAGATAATTGATATTTTAATACATTAAAATAATTTATCAATATTAAAATTAGAATTTTTTTTCAAGTAAAAGGAGAAAAAAACAGCAAAATTAATTGAATTTATAAAACTTATGCTTCTTTGAGCTACCTCTAAATATTTTTTAGTGATTAAATTCTACAAGAATTATTTTTAGATATAATGGAACATATTTAGAGGGTAAGAGCAATAAATTTTAAAACTTCGAAAATAAGGACCACCTTACCCTTCAGTTTAGTTCTAAAATGAACATACAATGTTTTCTTCCTCGTACTCGGGTGAATGTTAGAAAGTATGTACATATTTATTTTCGAAAAACACTTTTTTTTTTTAAATTACTTTAACAATATCTCAAAACAGCTAACTCTATAAAAAACATTGTCAATACAAATGTTGTAGAGCTTAAATTTCTGAATAAAATGAGTACCATCATTCATATTTTTGTTCAACATTAAGGTCGCAATTCTACTTCAAAAATTTTCAAATCAAGAGCTTGAAATCAGGAGAGACCAAGTTAACATCTCAAAACTGCGCCCTTAATATTAAACAAAAATATTAAGTATAGGTACTCATTTTACTCAGAATTTTAAGCTCTACAACTTTTGTACTGACAATGTTTTGATAGAGTTAGCTGTTTTGAAAAAATATAATTGTGTGATTTAAAAATAAATCAAGCCAATTTAAATTAGCATACCCTTCAAGCCTATTAAAATAACATCGAATGAACATAGATAATCATGTATTTTTACAACCCGTAACACTTTACCTATTGATTGGAAAATTCGACCGAATACTTTTAACACTAACAGTATTCGGCCAAAATGACTATTATGTCAAACCCTAGTCATGGTTAAAACTTGTATTTATTTCGCACCTACTGTGAAATTTTCATTAAATTCCTCAACTTATCAGGCAAATTTTCGAATTTCCAGACTTTTCCAGGCAGTGTAGTAAAACCTGATTTTAAATAATCTCAGTGGTGACAAAATCAAATATGAAACCGTAATATATTAGCTAAAGTTATGAGGAGTCCATGCCATGTGGTGACAGGCATTAAAGAATAGTCCCAATGTAACGCATGCATGTCATATGAGACGACTAAAAGGGGTTGGGCGAAAGGCTGACAACGTTTCCCGGAAAAAAAAAAAACCTTGTTGCCCTTAAACACAGATGTTAGACGGACTGATCTCATGGTAAAACTGACTGGAACTAAGCGGTTTATGAATTTTAGAATTGGAACTTGGAATGTTTTAAGTTTATACAGAACTAGTGCAGTGAAGCACTTACAGAGCCAGATGAATTGTTACCCACCAGGAAGAGAGAGAAAGATCTTGCACAAATCAAATTATAAAGTAAAGGCCAGAGATCAGAAGGCAGACTTGCCAAGTTCTCAAAGCCAAAATCAGGAGATTTTATTTCAGAAATCAGGAGAATACTTTTTCAGTGCAAACTTATTCTATTTTAAAAGTAAACATGTTTAGTACAAGTTTAATTTTAAACAAGACTTGGTTAGTATTGAAGATTACCAAGAAATAGGAAAAATATATGTACTTCTTAGATGAAGAATGCACTTAAGCATATGATGCTTAGGATGTTTTCAACATATTTTTAAAATTAACCACATATTACAGGAAGAAATTTTGTTTCTTCATAAACATATATAAAACTGTAGTGAAGGTCTCAAGTCAAATTATTGATAATCAAAACATGTCCATAATAGCAGTCAAAAAGCCTTAAAGAGTCATCATTTATAATGAATCTAGTGTAGTTTATCACATACTACTACTGATCAGTCGTACTAAAGAACAACTGACATTTTTATTCCTGAATTGCAGTACATTTCAGGATAAAATAATGAGATAAAAAAAATGTGAAAAATCAAGAGGAATACGTAAAAAATCAAGAGAAATATGTCAAAAATCAGGAGTATGGTAAAACATGTGAAAATCAGGAGACTCCTGCCAAAATCAGGAGACTTGGCAAGTCTGAGAAGGTCTGGAGAGGTATCTTGAGGGAAGCCAAAATCCTACATGGATTGTAACATCATTGTGTGTGTATGTATGAGGAGTTCAGCGCATGAGTCATGGACACAAATTTTTCTTACAAATAAATGACTGTCTATGAACGTATCGGCATAATACTAAGGCTAATGTCAGACGAATGTCTTTTTGCATGCTTTTCTCCCTACACAATGCGACGTTTGTCTGACATTAGCCTAAGGCATTAATACACATTACCAATCATTACATTTATTGAATACTTGCCTTTACTTTTTTCTCTCCTTTAATACAATCATATAAGTCACTTAAAGGGGAATTTTGATAATGAGTCTTCATACGCTGCAATATGTTGGACTCATCATCTACCGCCCTCGGTGCATCACCCTGCAAATAATTATATAAATGTACAATTTGATACAGGAATATTACTTTTAATTCTTTTCAAATGTCTCAAAAATAAATTATTTTTTTTTTTACTTTTTTGTTAGTATTTTTCTTAAAATAAAAATGCCTGACATACTTACAAATCCAGTGATGGAACAGCATGGATCTCATTTTGAAGCATCAAAATGTCATTTTGGTATTCTTTGACGAAATTTGAGTTTTTTCCCGCAATTCTTTGAAGAAACGCATTTTTTTCCCTTGCAACTCTTTCACAAAATTTGCATTTTCCCCGCAATCCTTTGATGAAATTTGCTTGTTTTTCACGATCTTATAACCAAATTTGCATTGTTCGCAACTGTTTGACAAAATTTGCATATTTTCCAAACTGTTGAAATCAGCGTGTTTTTTGCAATCTTTTGATGAAATTAGCATTTTTTTTTTCAATATTGATGAAATTAGCCCCCCCCCCCCCCCCCCCGACAGAACTGGTGCAGTGAAGCACTTACAGAGCCAGATGAATAGTTACCCACCAGGAAGAGAGAGAAAGATCTTGCACAAATCAAATTATAAAGTAAAGGCCAGAGATCAGAAGGCAGACTTGCCAAGTTCTCAAAGCCAAAATCAGGAGATTTTATTTCAGAAATCAGGAGAATATTTTTTCAGTGCAAACTTATTCTATTTTAAAAGTAAACATGTTTAGTACAAGTTTAATTTTAAACAAGACTTGGTTAGTATTGAAGATTAACAAGAAATAGGAAAAATATATGTACTTCTTAGATGAAGAATGCACTTAAGCATATGATGCTTAGGATGTTTTCAACATATTTTTAAAATTAACCACATATTACAGGAAGAAATTTTGTTTCTTCATAAACATATATAAAACTGTAGTGAAGGTCTCAAGTCAAATTATTGATAATCAAAACATGTCCATAGTAGCAGTCAAAAAGCCTTAAAGAGTCATCATTTATAATGAATCTAGTGTAGTTTATCACATACTACTACTGATCAGTCGTACTAAAGAACAACTGACATTTTTATTCCTGAATTGCAGTACATTTCAGGATAAAATAATGAGATAAAAAAAATGTGAAAAATCAAGAGGAATACGTAAAAAATCAAGAGAAATATGTCAAAAATCAGGAGTATGGTAAAACATGTGAAAATCTGGAGACTCCTGCCAAAATCAGGAGACTTGGCAAGTCTGAGAAGGTCTGGAGAGGTATCTTGAGGGAAGCCAAAATCCTACATGGATTGTAACATCATTGTGTGTATATGTATGAGGAGTTCAGCGCATGAGTCATGGACACAAATTTTTCTTACAAATAAATGACTGTCCATGAACGTATCGGCATAATACTAAGGCTAATGTCAGACGAATGTCTTTTTGCATGCTTTTCTCCCTACACAATGCGACGTTTGTCTGACATTAGCCTAAGGCATTAATACACATTAGCAATCATTACATTTATTGAATACTTGCCTTTACTTTTTTCTCTCCTTTAATACAATCATATAAGTCACTTAAAGGAGAATTTTGATAATGAGTCTTCATACGCTGCAATATGTTGGACTCATCATCTACCGCCCTCGGTGCATCACCCTGCAAATAATTATATAAATGTACAATTTGATACAGGAATATTACTTTTAATTCTTTTCAAATGTCTCAAAAATAAATTATTTTTTTTTTTACTTTTTTGTTAGTATTTTTCTTAAAATAAAAATGCCTGACATACTTACAAATCCAGTGATGGAACAGCATGGATCTCATTTTGAAGCATCAAAATGTCATTTTGGTATTCTTTGACGAAATTTGAGTTTTTTCCCGCGATTCTTTGAAGAAACGCATTTTTTTCCCTTGCAACTCTTTCACAAAATTTGCATTTTCCCCGCAATCCTTTGATGAAATTTGCTTGTTTTTCACGATCTTATAACCAAATTTGCATTGTTCGCAACTGTTTGACAAAATTTGCATATTTTCCAAACTGTTGAAATCAGCATGTTTTTTGCAATCTTTTGATGAAATTAGCATTTTTTTTTTCAATATTGATGAAATTAGCCCCCCCCCCCCCCCCCGACAGAACTGGTGCAGTGAAGCACTTACAGAGCCAGATGAATAGTTACCCACCAGGAAGAGAGAGAAAGATCTTGCACAAATCAAATTATAAAGTAAAGGCCAGAGATCAGAAGGCAGACTTGCCAAGTTCTCAAAGCCAAAATCAGGAGATTTTATTTCAGAAATCAGGAGAATATTTTTTCAGTGCAAACTTATTCTATTTTAAAAGTAAACATGTTTAGTACAAGTTTAATTTTAAACAAGACTTGGTTAGTATTGAAGATTACCAAGAAATAGGAAAAATATATGTACTTCTTAGATGAAGAATGCACTTAAGCATATGATGCTTAGGATGTTTTCAACATATTTTTAAAATTAACCACATATTACAGGAAGAAATTTTGTTTCTTCATAAACATATATAAAACTGTAGTGAAGGTCTCAAGTCAAATTATTGATAATCAAAACATGTCCATAGTAGCAGTCAAAAAGCCTTAAAGAGTCATCATTTATAATGAATCTAGTGTAGTTTATCACATACTACTACTGATCAGTCGTACTAAAGAACAACTGACATTTTTATTCCTGAATTGCAGTACATTTCAGGATAAAATAATGAGATAAAAAAAATGTGAAAAATCAAGAGGAATACGTAAAAAATCAAGAGAAATATGTCAAAAATCAGGAGTATGGTAAAACATGTGAAAATCAGGAGACTCCTGCCAAAATCAGGAGACTTGGCAAGTCTGAGAAGGTCTGGAGAGGTATCTTGAGAGAAGCCAAAATCCTACAAGGATTGTAACATCATTGTGTGTGTATGTATGAGGAGTTCAGCGCATGAGTCATGGACACAAATTTTTCTTACAAATAAATGACTGTCCATGAACGTATCGGCATAATACTAAGGCTAATGTCAGACGAATGTCTTTTTGCATGCTTTTCTCCCTACACAATGCGACGTTTGTCTGACATTAGCCTAAGGCATTAATACACATTAGCAATCATTACATTTATTGAATACTTGCCTTTACTTTTTTCTCTCCTTTAATACAATCATATAAGTCACTTAAAGGAGAATTTTGATAATGAGTCTTCATACGCTGCAATATGTTGGACTCATCATCTACCGCCCTCGGTGCATCACCCTGCAAATAATTATATAAATGTACAAACAGGAATATTACTTTTAATTCTTTTCAAATGTCTCAAAAATAAATTATTTTTTTTTTACTTTTTTGTTAGTATTTTTCTTAAAATAAAAATGCCTGACATACTTACAAATCCAGTGATGGAACAGCATGGATCTCATTTTGAAGCATCAAAATGTCATTTTGGTATTCTTTGACGAAATTTGAGTTTTTTCCCGCAATTCTTTGAAGAAACGCATTTTTTTCCCTTGCAACTCTTTCACAAAATTTGCATTTTCCCCGCAATCCTTTGATGAAATTTGCTTGTTTTTCACGATCTTATAACCAAATTTGCATTGTTTGCAACTGTTTGACAAAATTCGCATATTTTCCAAACTGTTGAAATCAGCGTGTTTTTTGCAATTTTTTGATGAAATTAGCATTTTTTTTTTCAATATTGATGAAATTAGCCCCCCCCCCCCCCCGTGATATTTTAACAAAATGTGCATTTTTCACAATCTTTTGACCCCGCTTTTTGGGGGGGGGGGGGGAGGAGAGGGTAAATTAGCATTCCTTTGACAAAATTCATAGTTTTTTGTGATCTTTTGACGAAATTCACACTTTTTTGCGTTTTATTTATCTTTTAACGAAATCGTGTTTTTCCGCGATCTTTTGACGAAACTTGCATGTTTTCTTAAATAAATTAGGCGTTTTTCATGATCTTTTGACAGTGTTTTGTTTGTTTTTTGAAGAAATTAGCAATCCTTTGTCTAAATTCACGGTTTTTATCGCGATATTTTAACAAAATCACGTTTTTTCGCTATCTTTTGGCTGTGTTTTGTTCGTGATCATTTGACAAACATCATGCTTTTTTGCAATTTTTGGGAAAATTCGGGTGGAAAATAATAGATTTTGCTCAAAAATGATTATCGAATTGGCGCAACTGTACCATCACGGCAAAGCATACAAATACCAAGAGTTCATTCCAGGTGCCTTTTTTGCAGGACGGGCCGCACCATCTGCCCTCATTTACAAAATTCGCTGCCCTGACTGTCCAAAAGCAATGTTGGTAAAAATCACTAAAAAATCAGATTTGATTTAAATCGGAATTTTTTTATTAATATTATTTGTGTACTTATTTATGTATGTGCATGTATTTATTTTTTCTGCATATATTTACACATTTCTATTAATCTCATTACATTTCCTAGATAAGAACTAAAGATATTTTAATTAAAAATTGTTTCAAACAAATTTAAAAGATTCACTTGAAACTTAAACTTTTATTATTCTACTATTACTAGGGGGCTCGGCACCCTACGAGCTACGCTCGCCAACCCCCGTCCAGACACCGTAGACTCTAAATGCACGCTAATTTGATAGTCTTTAAAAAGATTTCGAAAGATTGAATTATAATTTAAAAAACAGTGGTGATCTCTCTATAAACGGATTTCTATTCATTTTTCTTTGATTGGGGAATTTTAATGCCAAATCCGTTGCGGTACTACTTGATTATCCCGTCGACCAATTTCGCCAAATTATATAAATCGCCAAACCACTTGCCAAATTATACAAATTGACATGATTTTTATTTTAAATAACGAAAACAAATAAATTAGTGCAATATTAATAAAAATACAAATAAAACATCGAAATAAAAATAACTTGATGACGTAGACACGTGTAACAACATTTCAAAATAAGCTAATATAAAAGGAATTAAGTAAACAGAGTCTTTGTCTCCTGGTATTTTTTAACAGTGAAAAGAAAGTTCTTTTAAATGAGACATTTTAAATTAATCGTTTTTAATCTGACGTAATTTTGACCAAACTATTCTTTCTCTTTTTAATATTCACGTGAAAATACTTGTGTTAGAAATTAAATATTATTTGTGCTTTCCTAACAAAAATAGTTGAAAAGTATTCTCTTAAAATATCAAATAAATGTCTAGCGCAATTTCTAAATTTAAACTGTTTTGCAATATTATTTTGTGTTCATTTTATGTAATAACTGTAATGTGACGTAATTTCTCCTATTTAAGACTTCTAACACATGTTAATAAATTTATTGCTTTACAAATTCCTTTCTCTTAAAATTCATGTGTAATTATAGTTTTTGACGTAATTTTTAATAAGTTCCTGCTTTTTGTACATAATTATTTAATTCTAATTCCAAATGTTTTTTTCTGTTTATAATAGTCACGTGTAAATAAATTTTTAATTTATTTACACACATAGCGTATAAATACTTGTTTTTGAAGCAAACATTATTGTTTCCACTGTTTATACAGTTGGCAACAGTTTAAATTAATATCACTTTCTAAAATCTGTTAAAAATATCTCTAGAAATGCTGAAAATCTGAATTTAAAATAGAAATAAAACCTTAAAAAATTAGTCAAAATAAAAAAATTAATGCAATCTGCACTCCGGCAAATTCTAACGCATAAAATGATTAAATTCCTATGAACAGTTTTTGCTCCTATAAAACTTTTTTAGTGGAACGATTTTGTCCAACTTTAGCATTAAATATCTCTTAAAATAATTCTTCGATCTGAAAACTGTCTGCATCAGCGTGTTTATCAAACATTTCTGTATAATACTACCGATTTTCATATTTTTGTATGCATTATTTTTCTTAATATTAACGAAGAAAGACCTCCGGTCACAAAAAATTCAAAACCGGCGGCGGTGGCGACGACAGCGGTAGTTACTTTTTTTTTAGAATAGAGAGAAAATTTAAATTGTTATACATATATCTATGCATATTCTGTGTATAAATTTCTAGTTAAATTATTTATTTTTCATTAATGTATTACTCCAATAATACATATAACATATAAACACATAAATGTAATATATGGGTCAATCCATGTGAAATCATTCAGACCATGTTGCTCAATATTTTTGATTTTTTTTATTCTTTACCAGTTAATTTACTGTACTTTTAGGAGTCAAACAAGGATTAAAAAATTTTTAAACCTTTCAAATTTTTTTTGGCAGCCATTTTTTGTCATGTCACGAGTGTTTTTTCATGAAAATAGTACTTTACGGAAACCCTTATAACTTTTTTATTTCTAAACGTATCAAAATGATTTTAAAAACATTTTATTGAGTAAAGAATGAAGTAAATTTTGATAACAGGTATTTTTATGATAATGATTCAAAATATTGCATAAAATAAGATTAAATGTATCATTTTTACAGCAAAAAGTTGTATTTTTGACATAAAAATTTTAATGGAAAAAAGTAAAACTCACCTTTGCATTTTTTTTTCTGAATATATACCTTATTGAACTATTCTCTGAAGAAATATGAAACATTTTGAGATACTCCTTTTTCTATAATTAGTCAAACTTGGCATCTGAGCGTCAAAATGCTAAATTTGAAGTTCAATACCTAGAAAAGGACTGGATAAAATTATGAAAATTTAGCTGGATAACCTTCTTATAGATGTAAACATGTAGCAAAAATATTATGAGTGATATGTATGTAGTTTTAAAAATATGGAGCCTCGAAATTGGCTTGAAAATCCATTTGTTTACATATATTTCCACACCATGAAGAACTCATAATGAGCAATATATTCTGCTCATTTCTTCAAATGCTTCTTTTATAAGTAAAATAACTTTTATACATAAAAGTAATATTAAAACTTAATTTATGCTCACAAATTTAATATTTCATTTAATTTTAAGCTAGCATTAATTGAAAGTAAGTATTAATTTTATGATTAAGAACAAATTTACAAATAATATCACGTCTTTACTTGTAAACTTCTATTAAATTCTATGACTGAGAACAAGTTTTCATATCCTGTCCTATTTATTTTTAATGTGCCAGTGTATAAATATGTTATCGTTTAAACTGTAACCCATATAAAGGCAACTGATGAATTTTTAGAGTCTTTAGTAGAAAAGTTTCTGGCTTTTAAAACTCACCATTTTACTGATAAAACACAGTCTCGGTACTTCCAGGAGTTAAAAGAAATTAACTTCAAAAGAATGTATTGTTCCAGCAGATTTTGCTGAAAATTACACATTTACAATTCAAGATGAAATCCAGAGTTATCATTGGAATAATCAACAGGCTACAATAAACCCATTTGTATACTATTACTAAAATGAGACAAAAGTTTGTTGCAGGAATCTATGCATCATTACCGATCATTTGGTACATGATACAATTGCTTTTCACACTTTTCAGAAACACTTAATTGATGACATCAAAAACATTGCCCCTTCTGTCATTGAAAAAGATATTTATTTTACTGATGGTTCAAGCAGCCAGTATAAAAACATGAAGAATTTTGTGAATGTATGTCATCATTTCAAGGATTTTGGGATAAAATCAGAATGGAATTTCTTCGCCTCTTCCCATGGAAAAAATGACTGTGGGATAGGTGGAATGACAGAGAGAGAGATAACAAGAATTTCCTTACAGCGACCATACACAAACCAAATTTTAACACCAAAAGATATGTTTGAGTGTTGTTCTCGAAACATTTCTGGGGTTACTTATCTGTATATTTCAAGAGAAGAAATCGAAGAAAAAATTATAAAATGGATTTCAATTCTGCCAACGGATTACAGGAACATGTGCATATCACCAATTTATACCATTAAGTGAAAGTGTTATCAGATGCTTTGTAACATCTACATGTGAACAATATAATGATCACAATATTTCAAAAATTTGGAA
Organism: Maratus speciosus; assembly: GCA_963932465.1. NCBI lineage: Eukaryota > Metazoa > Arthropoda > Arachnida > Araneae > Salticidae > Maratus > Maratus speciosus. Next base: position 558,542,283 of record OZ010787.1, on the reverse strand, counting down.
AAGCTCACTATCATTCAAAGTAAATGAATTGCTTTGCAATGTATATTGCGTACATTTATGATAAAAAGTGATGGGTTGGAAAAATTCTTGAGCCAAGTGAAGAAAACGATGACCTATTCCTTCACTTTTTTTCACCCATATGGACTGAAAACATCTTTTCAACTGTCCAAAAATGATACAATTTGGGTACCACTAAGTAACGTGCTTCGGAAACTAACTCCAGTCACTGGACACAGCTACAACATTACCGAGACACTTTGCAATGAAATATCGCTGATATTTATTTCTATGTGTGTAAAGTAAATTTAAGTATTATGTATTCTACGTAAGAAAAATATGTGAACCTTAAAAAGCAGCATTTGAAGTAATGAGAATAATAAATTATAAATTAAGAGTTCTTGTGAAAAATTGTGTAAATAAATGTGACTTTCAAGCCAATTTCAAAGTTCCGTATTTCTAAAACTACATAAATATCACTCATAATATTTTTGCTACATATTTACATCTATAAGAAGGTTATCCTGCAAAATTTTCATAAACTTTTATCCAGTCCTTTTTTAGGTATTTAACTTCAAACTTAGCATTTTGGCGCTGAGATGCCAAGTTTGAATAATCATAGTAAAAGAAGGAATAACTCAAACGGTTTCATATTTCTTCTGAGAATAGTTCAATAAGGTATATATTCAGAAAAAAAATATATAAAGGTGCCAAAGTTCTTTCTTCCATTAAAATTTTTATGTCAAAAATTCAATTTTTCGCTGTAAAAATGATATATTTAATCTTATTTTATGCAATTTTTTTAATCATTATCATAAAAATACCTATTATCAAAATTTAGTTCACTCTTTACTCAATATAATGGTTTTTAAATCATTTTGATATGTTTAGAAATAAAAAAGTTATAAGGGTTTTCGTAAAGTACTATTTTCATGAAAAACCATTTCTGACATGACAAAAAATGGCTGCCAAAAAAAATTTGAAAGGTTTAAAAATTTTTTAATCCTTGTTTTAGACTCCTAAAAGTACAGTAAATTAAGTGGTAAAGAATTAAAAAAATCAAAAATATTGAGCAACATTTGTTACTTTTTCTGGATGATTTCACATGGATTGACCCATATGTATTCCATTGCTGATGAGCAATTCCATCTCAGCTCAGGCAGGACATGTCAATTCACCATCAGATTTTTTTTCAAAAAATTACAGTAGTTACAACTAAGTAATACATAAAATTTCCCAATGGGATTTTCCCCCAAAAAATTTTTTTCTGTGGTTACAGCGCTTTAAAGTTTACAATAAAATTGACAATTTTCGAAAAACGCTTCATTTTGAAACGAACACAGTATCAAAAATATTTAACGTATCCAGTCAATTTATTTTTTACAAATAGTTAATAAGCTGAATTTTACTTTAGCCTAGTTAATATAGAGACATTTTAAATTAATAAAAAATTGTTTCTAAATACAAAAAATGGAATTATTACTGATTTTAAGATTTTTTTTTTTTTCAGAATGAAAAAAAATATTTTAAAGCTAAACATTGGTGGTAATCCAAAGACCTTTAATGGGAGTTTCACAGTAAATTTTATTTTAATCCTAAGATGCATGCAACTTTTGCAATTCAAATTTAAATTATGCAAAATTTCGTAAAATCGCTATTTTTGAGATGCAATTTCTCAAAAACACCATTTTTTTAAAAATCTGATAATATGCTCAATAGGGCATTTTGATATGACGCAAAAAAGGTAGAACACAAATTCTCACAACTGCGCACTCTACTGCACATATTCTTGGCATCTTTTGAGTGAATTCAGGCTTACCATACTGGCTTCTTTTTCGCACATTATGCGATTGTCAAGTGCTTCTGCACAACTTTTTTTTTAAGAAAATGCCGAAGTGTGAAGTGTCATTTTTTGCAAAACGTGTATTGTTGTTATCGTCTAGCGTATGGAAAAATAAATATAAACGGAGAAACATATTCTAAGTAAGTGTTTTGTATATTTTTTCTGTTTCATTTTCTTTCAGACTAGTTTTTATTTGGTATCTCGTATAATTTTTTTTTTTTTTTTTTGGTTACGTCAATATTAAAAAATTTTCCGTGTTAGATATGATCCTGTTACTTCTACTGCTTTTGCTCAGTGTAATTTTACAAATTTAATATTATGATTAAAAAACTTGTAGTCATATGTAGAGTAATATTAACATATATTAGAGGTAGGATGTATCTTCTGATCAATGACATATACACAAGATTTTTTTAGGGTGGAGAAGGAATGAAAAGTGCATAACTTTTTCAAAAAAAGTTGGTTCTTTGAAAATAAAAGACTTATTGAATTTTACAGGTATCAAAAGCACATCTGTGAAAATATGTATTCATGTACTTTTATTTAAAAGAAAGTCGTTGTAACTGAAAGCTAACCCCCACACCAAAATATAAGTTATGTTCTTGAGTTGAACTCTTTTATTGTTGTTAAATATCAATAACTTACAAAACTGAATGTTTTCAGTGGATATGGTAAGCAGTGTTAGGAAATAAACGGCTAAAAATGAGGTGGATGTAATTGCAATAATCAGTTTAATCGCAATCATTAACAACCTTTTATATTATTCCACCTCTGAGTGCTTTTTAAAAAACTTCATACTTTTCTCAGAGATTAAGGGACGGGTCGCAATTCTCTCCATGCTTCAGAATTCTAATACACAAAAATGTCAGTAGGGTATCTAGGATTTTGTTCCGTGAAAGTGGAGAGCTGAGCTGGGAAATGGTCTTGTGTACAAAATTATGTAAAAAATACAGATTTTGAGGGGGAGGGAGGTAAGGCTACTGTAGCCTCTCAGTTCCCTTCTTGAGTATGTCCCTGATAAATGCTATTGCATATGTATCGTCAGTGTTTTTTACTTTTATGAGTGGGTCAAATTTTATATGTGTAATCCAAGCTGATGCATGAGCTATGAAACGTGGTAAGGCTACTGTAGCCTCTCAGTTCCCTTCTTGAGTATGTCCCTGATAAATGCTATTGCATATGTATCGTCAGTGTTTTTTACTTTTATGAGTGGGTCAAATTTTATATGTGTAATCCAAGCTGATGCATGAGCTATGAAACGTGGGAAAAATGCATGTGTATTCTTACTATTTCAACAATACTTGCTTTTATTTGTATTTGAATTTTATGTAGCATTTCTAAGAAGTTATAGCCTGAATGTATAGTGAGATGACTTTCATATAATAGGCAGATTATTTTTTTTTTACTCCCAATTTTTATTTGATTAACTTTTAAATGCTTATAGGAGGCTGAATTTTAGTTACAGTAATGCAAAAAAAATTGTGATGTTGCCTGACTATGGGTAAGTAATTCATCTAGTAGACTTATTATAACTATGCGATGCAGTGTTTGTATACCATTCTACAGTAAGGGTTTGACATAACTATTGTATATTTAGCCCCTTTGCGATGAATGTCTTTTACAGAATTTTTAATCTTTTCCCACATAGCATTTTTAGTTTGCAGAAAATTTGCAGAAGTCTTGCTTTGAAAACTTGCAAAGTTGCAGCAAGCTCAGCATGACAAGACTGAAATTTCATAACACAACTGCAGCAAGTTAACGCAAACGCCGAAGTCACCACACTTTGAACTTGCAGCTAACTTATCATGCAAATTAAATTCATGCTGTGTCCAAGTTATTGCAAAATAACAGCAAAGAAGTAATCAAAAATACTTCAAACTTACTGCTAAGTAATAATCTTTCCATGCCACATCAACTGTTTAGAACTGTTAAGTTTAACCCCTTCGAAGGGGTCCATTGACCTGACCAGATCTACTGATACATACACACCGTTAAGGTACATGCATTGTTTTTACCACCATAAATAAGTTAGGGTAATATTTGTACATTTCAATTCAATCCGTTTTTGGTATTTGATAAGTATAGCGTTTAATAAAAGCAGTGCCAAACGAATAAAATTTCTGTGTATCTGCTAATTATCTATTCTCTCAACAGAGGGATTTTTGCTTTCGTCACTTTTGTGAATTAAAGGCTGTCTTGCCATCAGTTTCACAACAAACTACTCATGTAAGTGGGTGATGGTATACCCTGCAGAAGATTTACTGTGAATTTCTCAATTCAAATTTGTCACAACAAGATAATGTCAGAAAAAATCTAACTTGCTGCTAATGTTCATGCTATCTGGGTTATCACCGGTTTTTCAAAACAGAAAATTTTGCCTAATTGAATTGAGAAAATGTCCTGACAAAATAAAGCAAAATTTACAAAAAATAACTGGTGGGAATAATCAAGGATTCTGAGCAATTTATGAGTCATGTATATGTGATGCTCACCCCCAAGGTGTTAAATTGATCATTAATTTATCTCTCTCTCTCTCTAATAGGATATCATAGTTTTGGAAGATTGTGTTGCAGTTTATCTAAAGCCAAGAAGTAGTTGAAGCTTTTATGGTATTGTAGAAAAGATTAAGTTCCCTCTCTGAAGATGAACAGAAGAGGCTGAGAGCTTAAATCTGCTGTTACCTGACGTGATTGAAAAATAATATTCATACGTTAAAAGCAATTAGCCTGGTGAAAATCAGATGAACCACCTCTCTGACGATGAACAGAAGAGGCTGAGAGCTTAAATCTGCTGTTACCTGATGTGATTGAAAAATAATATTCATACATTAAAAGCAATTAGCCTGGTGAAAATCTCCGGTGGATAGAGCCTTTTTCATTGATTTCATTGGAAAGTGGCCGTTCACTAGGGCGTTTTGCCCGGATCGTTACTCTGAAAAAAATGAGAAGAAACAGTAAGTTGATTTCATTTCTGTCTCTTAAACCATATTTGCAATAACTCTCCTCTTTAAGTTCTCAAACGTATTTTTAAATGCCACTTTCATAAATTAAATTTTTTTTACCAATGAGATAGATTGTAAATACAACTTTGTTTTCAACAAAAGTACGATTCTAATTTTTAAGGCCATGACAGGTTTTGAGATAGGCTTTTGCCCCCTCCCTTTCTATGTATGTAGGTTAGAAAGAAATGTCCAAATCAAATATTTTTTTAGATTCAAAGTTCATTCTAAATAGAATTTAAAATATTTAATTGGTGATTAAGTTACATTATTAAGTTAAATTATTGCATTTTTATGTAAATTTAAAATTTACTTGAAAAAGTATAAACAAAAATCAATTTTAATTCTAGAATTCAACATTTTCGCGTTTAAGTATATGAAGTCACAAAAAATGTTAAATCTCTATTTTTGGTGATAAGAACAAAAATTTTTTTTGCTGAATTTCAACCCCATGGCTTGAGATGTTGCATCATCTGTAGTACACCATTGACCTTATTGATAATCAGGATGGCCTGAAATTATTCCAAAATCCTACGGTGCTGAATTTTCCGGCGCAACCAGCTTATAGCGTCAGGTCATCGCTAGCAACCGTAACTGTGACGATCATTGATGGAAAAGCCGCATCGCTACCTTTATCTACATATGGGAAAAAAATCAATTTAAAATAAAAAATGAACAGAATATTTGGTAGTTTTCGGTTAGCCGGCGCCAGTGTTATATGTATATACATACATATATGTAAATATACATATACACATATTGTATATATACTATATATAAATATATATGTATATATACATACAAGTATCTATATATAACACTGGCACCCACCTAACCGAAAAGTACCGAATATTTTTATGCTTCTTTTAAATTTTGACAAATTTCTTTAGCTATATATTTTGTAAAAAAAAAAAAAAAAAATTATGATGGCCAGGGAGCAAAATATTTGTAAATGTAAATTTACTTTTTTCATATATTTTTTTTTTCTTGAAATAAAATTCAGAATTTATTTATGTATTACTTTTTAAATGTAAATTCTTTTTAAAATTTAGAAAATTCGATTCAAAACTGCAGCTTTGACAGAATTTTCTGAAAAATCTTCTGCCTTTACAGAAAAAGCAGTTTGATTACATAGATTGATTTAAGACTATATTTTTAGTTAGAGAAATTTACTTTTTTTAGTCTTTCATTTTTGTTGTTGATAAAAGATTCAACGCACACATTAATTAGCAGAAGATTACAAAAAATAAACCTTTTCATAAAAAGAGCTTGCTTTTCATTATCTTTTCTTTTCCGTGCCCTCCTGTTTCTATAATAATTTCACACTTTTTTCTTTTTCGGCATTTTGGTAATATAACTTAAGTTAATATTTATCAATATAGAAAATGAAGAATAAATAATTTCTATGATTTTCAATAAGACGTTACCCGTCAAAGGGTCTGGTGCCAGCAGTGATTGCATTGTCATTGGACTACCTAGCTGGCAGAGTTTGGTACAAATTAATCCTAAAACTGCCAAAGTCAAAATTAATTACTAGTAGCCTTTCACGATGGAGACGAGTTGAATAGGGGTTTGGTTTTGTCTTCCACGTCATAAGGACGCCAAGACATAAGGTCTGTATGTGAAAATTCAGTGTCCTTTAATTGTTGTTTAAACACAAACTAGACCCCTCTCCCACACCAAGCAGATCACAGCCTGGGCCTGGCTATAAAAAAGGGCAAAGGTTAAAAAAATAATATTTTTTATCTATGCTCTTTTACTCGCTTCTTACATCGGTTAGCATGTTGTGCATGTTTGGCATATTCAGCGTACAGGTGAACCGAATATTCGGCTGGACGAATAGTTTTACATTTTAAAGTTTAAAGGCATTAAAATGTTAAATTTTAAAACCATCTATTGAAATGGTGGCAACTCAGCAAGAATAACTTTTCTACTCCCTTTGATTCAGCAAGGAAGTTTTTAAATGCATCCTAGATCAGTAACTGGAGTTTGCAATCATTTGTAGAGATTGTAAACAAACAGACTGTTCTTAAAATCTTTCAACAAACATTTCAATCCATTTATTCCATCAAAATTACAATACAATCAATCAAAAACACTAGGTATGTAACTACAAGCTGAAATTAAATTTTCATTCACAGCTTTATCATCAATGTAGGTATTTTAGCGAGATTTGTTTCATATTAATTTTGTTTCTATTAAATGTGATGATTGAAATTGACTGAATTTTGACCAGCGACACAGTATAATTACTGTGAACTGCATTCTGAATAAAAAAATGTCTAGGTCATAGTTGTTTAGATATGAATGGTGGCAATATCCAGAACTTCTTATCATATCATATTTCACAGAAATCCTAAGCAAGTCTGTTGAAAATATAGTTTTGATATCTTCATTATTGTTAAAGGAACAAACAAAAATCCATGTTTGACCTTGAGTGAGATGAGATACACTGTATTTATAACTGAATAAGTGAATTGTGATTTTGATTTCCTGGACAAAAATTGTGCTTTTTGATGTCTGTTATCAAAACTCTGAACGTTTTTCTATTTTGTTTAGAAACACTCTTTTTGTGAAAAAGCAAAAAACAGATTATTTACTAGACAATGCTCAAGAACTTGCATTGGTAGATCATAAATGCCTATGAAAATCCTCATTAATGGTTAATTTTCTCAAGTGATACTTTACAAATAGTAAATAAATAAAGTAAAAAGATTCTCTTTTATTTAAATATGATTCTGTTTCTGATTATTCTGAATATGTTTATAAGTTGACAGTTAAAAGTAAAAGTTGTGTAAGATTTTTGAAAATGTTTAATTTTATTTTAAATATTCGATTTGTACAAATATTTTGATATTTGGCATAACTGAATGAATATTCAGTAACATGGATGAATACTGAATAGATACCGAATATTCAGTGCATCCCAAGGCTTGAAATGGAAAAATCCACGAACCGAAACACTATTTCAAAATTATCGTTGACTAATTTTTTTTTTAAAGTACAGTACAGTCCCGCTTAACCGAGTTTCTGCTTTAACCCAGTTATTTTCTTCTGATGGACTGAGAGCTTCCATTATTATGAAACAGCTATTACAAATGAAGTGTTAGGTGTAGATGAAAGAGCAGCCGTAAAAAGTTAGAACTCCGATTTTCTGGTCAGAATGGGGGAAAAAATGGCCAGAAGAAAATAATCTATTCCAAAGGTATAAGTTCGATTTTAAAAACTATTTAATACTTTGAGCAGAAAGAAGAGGCTACTCCTACAATTTTCATTTCACTAATAGAATCATATAGCTGCCAATTTGTACGGTTTTGTTACCTCTAAAATTGAATACAAATTTTTGCCATATTTAATCGTAGACAATTGTTAGATTTCGGCGACTGAATTAGGCAAAATTTACTGGTAAGTTTTAGAGGGAAGAAAAAAATCTTAGAAATTGGTAGCTATACAGTAGCGTAATACTGCAGCAATATTGACATTCAACAAACAAAAAACTATCAAGGACTTTTTCAAATAAACAATTTCATTCTCCGTTTTTCTTAAAAGTAACGGAAATGTACATCAAAGAAATGTTACTAGTACCATAAAAATGAATGAATTAACACTAGAAAGACGGTGAGTGGTCATTTTGACCGCTACCAAATGAATATATTTCAGTTCTAACCAGAAATTTCTTTATAAAACTAGTTTCGAAGGTAATAAGGAAAAAAACTAGTTAAATAAATAAGTTAATAATTTAAAATAAAAATTCTGGTGTGAATTTTTATAAAATTTGAGTAAAATTCCCTGTCTTTCTAGTGTTAAGTGAAAATTTATATTTCCTGAGTTGGTGACGATTTGTGTAAATCTGGTTTATACGAGTTTTTTGTTTATCCGAGGTGAGAATGGTCCATATTAACTCAGATAATCAGGACTTTACTGTATAGCAAATTTATATTTAACCATAGAAAAACTAATTTTTAAAAATGCATTCAAAATTCTAAATAATTAGAAAAAAAGTTACAGAGAGCATAGTAAGCTATATGTATGAAACTGTAATAATATTTTTTATTAATTCCATGAACCAGCACAATATTTGTTACAATTTCACGAACTGGAACATCATTCCGGTTTGCTCTGGTACATTTTGAGCCCTGGTGCATCCCTACTTCTAAGCAATACTTATTTTATTTTGCACCGAAATGCAACTCCTGTACTTCTTTATTTTGAGTGAATATATTGGAGCTTATAAATACTGTGTACCGAAGCCAGTAGGAACAGTGTTGTATGTTGTAATTTGCTTGCTGGTTGAAAGAAAAAGATCCTTGGTGAGTAAGATTTTCCGAAAATTCCCCACCCACATGATTATAAAAATATTTACTAGATTTTCTTACATATGCATATATGGATGGTGGTGCACCCAGAGGGGGGGGGGGGGGGGGAGGGCAGCATCTGCCTCCTTCCAAATCTCATTGGCCTAGGTTCGACCTAAGTGTACAATGAGCGGAGAGTTTGGCTGTGTACTGTCTCATATATCAGATATATATCTGCAAGCTTTATATGTTCATTGTGACTCACATAGTTTAAATTTAGCAATTGGAAATGCTGCATTTGTGATAGAAATAAGAAACTACATTGTAGACTGGGAGGCGTCAGCACAGACAATCATCTCATCGAGCTGGAAGCTGAAATTCCAGGATTAGACAGAGCTCGATTAGCATATTAAAATTCAACTTGTCTGCCAAAGCATATCTTGGTGGAAACCACCTTCAGACCCGATTTTAGTGGTTGACTCATAGGTTTATTATTGTGTTTTCCTGCACCTAAAGGTATAAAAACATGAAGGACAGGAAGCAGGAAAACACAATGGCAAACCCTCGAGTCAGCTGCAAAAATCGGGTTTTCAGGTGTTTTTCATCAAGATATGACTTGGCAGACCAATTGCGTTTTAATATGTGAGTCGATTTTTAACTAATATTGGAATTTCAGCCTCCAACTCCATGAGGGGATTGTTTGTGCTGCCGACTCCTGGTCTACTGGCATAATTGAAATGACACACAATTTTTTTAATACTCCTAAGAGACAAGACCTCCTCCTTAACAATATTGACAAACATACTCCGGAAATTAATAAACAAAAACTACGAAAAGTTTGTCCAACTAGGTGGGTAGTACACCATGAAGTCATCATGACCATGATAGAATTATATGAAGAATATATAGAATTATATATATTCATAGCCTTGAAACAATCGCAGCTTGAAAAGACAGAGACTAGTCTTCTACACAGAGCTGTGGAGTCGGTGGGAATTTTAACAGATCAGACTCCGACAATGCAGACTTGCTTGTAAAATGGATGACTCCGACTCCGGGAATTTTAACAGATTCGACTCCGACTCTTTCGCTCAAAAATGGGTCAGACTCCGCAGCCCTGCTTCTAAGGCAAAACTTTTGAAAAATTCATTATGTGTATTAGGTTTCATAACTTCTTTATTTACCTTACAGAATATATTTACATACACTTTATGGACCGGAAGGTGGCTGCACAAACCATCACCTCATCGAGTTGATGGATGAAATTCCAGGATTAGTTAAAACGTGATTTGCATATTAAAATGCAATGAGTTTGTCAACTCATATCTTGGTGGTAAACACCTGCAAACCTGATTTTAGTGGCTGACTGGTAGGTTTACCATTGTGTTTTCTTGCTCCCAGTCTTCTATGTTTTCATATCTTTGGTTGCAGGAAATTGCAGGCAGACCAGTTGCATTTTAATATGCGAATTGAGTTCTGTCTAATTCTGGAATTTCAGCCCTCAACTGGATAAGGCGATGGTCTGTTCATCTGCCTCCCGGGCTATTATCGTTGTCTAAATTATATCAAAAATGTGACAGTGACCTATTAATTGCCTTAAATTTCGTTAACAATGTTGTGGCTCACTTAAATCGTATTCGTAAAGCCCTTTCAAGGAAATTTTTGATGAAGCTTGTTTGAAAGACAGTAACTTTCATATTGACCTTAAAATGCCAAGAACTGTATCAAAACAAAAACAAAGATCCAATGTTCCAGCCAATTCTATAAAAGAGTATTTCAGGAGAAATATTTTTATTCCATTCGTTGATCAAATGTTGACTGAACTTAATGAACATTTCACTTGGCACCGCAACATTTTGAAAGTTTTTTTATTCTTCTACCTAATGGAAAACATGCTCCAACAGCAAATGAAATGAGAGATTTTCTTTAATTGTGTGAATTTTATGTGCATGATTTGCTTTCTACCAATTCAAAAAAATTTAACGCCGAATTCAAGTTGTGGTACAGAAAATTTTAAAAATCACTTTCATAACTCGATGCAAGAATGCCAATGAAGCAGTTTCGAAAAGTGAGAAAATGTTGTACCTAAACATCTACAAATTACTAAAATATTTGTAACACCAGGGGTGAAGAAAATGTTTTCACTCCGAACATTTCCCCGAATCCATATGAAAATTTCCCCAAAATTTTACAATATGTTATAGGCTTACATAAATTCTGTATTACCGTAGGTATAGAATTTTTTTTTATTTTTCAAAACTTTCTCAACTTACACACGAGTATATATGGTATATATTATCCCGAGTTTGATTTTGTGAAGGTCACCATACGGACATTTTTATTTGTAGAGAAATTTTTTCTATCTCAGAGAATTATGTACTTCATTTTTAAAATCGAGATCAATTGCATATTTTTTCTGCAGAATTTCCCCAGTTGGCAAAAATTTCCCCCGATCCTAGATCGCCGGATCGGACATACCGTATTTACTCGTGTATAACGCACACTTTATTTTAAAAAATTTAGGAAATAAACCCCGGATGTGCGTTATATACGGAATAATTTTTTACTTCTGTATTTAATTACACGATTTACATTACAAACTGGAAAAATATTATTTAATAGAAGTATTGCTGCACCTTTATTTCACTCCTTGCACTTTTTTATACTACAGTGCTAGTAACATTTTTTAAAATGCTAATTAGCAATTCTCATTGCTGCTAAAGCTGTTATCCTCATCATCACTGGTACAATCAATGTCCTCATAAATTACATCGTCTTCAGTTCCATCCATCTGAGGGGAATTCCAGTCACTTTGAAGCTCTTTATTATCATCTTGGCTGATATGGATTATTTCCAAGCGTCACATATCCACTCACATTTAGTTGAGAAAGACGCTTCATTATTTTACTTGGAATGAAGTTGTGATCTGCTGTTGTCATCCACTGATTGTAGGCATGCTGAAATGCAACCTTAAATTCGTGGTCGATGACAACATCTAAGGGCGGCTGCACTTTCGTCACCCCAGCTAGTATCACAACCAAATCACTTGAGCGACGAATTTTTGCTTTTACTCCAGGTACTTATTACCAGGTACTTTACCAGGTTTACTCCACTTACTGTCGTGTGTCCATGGAAGCTGTCCAGGACCAGCATTGATGGCGGATGCAAAACACCTAGCTGACGTTTCCGCACAATCTTTAATTCAATCTTTCATGGTGCACGTTATATACGAGATAAAAAAAATCGCCATTTTTACTTGTAAAGTACGTGGTGCGCGTTATACATGAGTAAATACGGTATTATGCACCCCTGTGTAACACTTCCCGTTACAACCTGTGTCAGCAAAAGTCATTTTCAACCTTACACATTTTAAAAATTTACTTAAGATCCACTATGACAGAATAAAGATCAAATAGGCTGCTTTATGATATATACATAAAGAGATTAATGTAACTGAAACTGAAGTAATTTGTAAAATGAAAAATAGATTTTATTGTGTAACAATGTTTTTAATGAATTTACTGAATTTTTTTATCTGTTCAATTCAACTTGTCTCCATAGTCGGCTGAGCCATGGTAGCGGTAGGGGCGGCTGCCCTTTCCAAGACTAGAGGCAATGCCTTTCAAGAATTGACTGATGCCTGAAACAGATTAAATTCTCTATTAGTTTATTAATTCCCAAAAATTCTGACTGACAAATATAAAGTTTAAATGAACTAGCCCAAAAAGTTGCATCCAATAATTCATTTCGTGAAGGCTATTTTGGATATTTCCCTTAAAACTACAATATATCTCACGGTCAGATAAATATAAATAGGAAATTCGGTACTTTTCGTTTAGCCGAGTGCCAGTATCATATATACATATTTATATACACATATATGTATGTAAATATACATATATTGTATATATACACATATATACATATGTATACATAACACTGGCACTCAGCGAACCAAAAAGTACCGGAAATTCTATAAATGTGTGTTTAGGGGCTCTTTAAGTATTTAACTTCTACACATTCAAAAATTAATGTACTTTTAAATTATTAATTTAATTAAATTTTAAATATAATATTCATTTTCATTAAAATAAATAAATTATTATTAAATACTGAATTAATTACAGTAATTTGATGATTAATTAGTGTCTCCTTGTAAATTACCTACTGTAATCATAAGCAGAGAAATTTTGCACTCACTAATTTATTTTGTTTCACCACCAATGCTTGGCATCCTCCATAAAAAAAATCCTGGGTGCGCCATTGTATATGGATAGATGTATTTAAAACATTATATTAATTATTTTCTTTTACTAAAGAAAAAATGCTTAATTTTTGAAAATAATGTATGAAATACTATATGCTGGTGAAGGAGGGGGGGTACAACTAAAGTTGTTAGTATTCCAAAATATTAGATCTCCAGTTTTTTTTTTTTTTTTTAAATCAAGCAGCTAAAAATGAAATCTGTTTAAAACGGAACTTTTTCTTGGTTCCTTGCGATACTGTCTCGGCAGATTTTAGTATATTTGTTTTCTATTTAAAAAAAAAGTAATGATGAACTTCAAAGTAAAACGCATTACACACAAAAGGGATTCAATTAAACACACTACACATAAAAAAGGGTAAAAAGTTTTAAAACACTTTTCAGCTGTGTGATACTTTAAATAAAATATCTACTAAAAAAGGGATTCAGTTTGTTCACATTACTTAATATTTACGAAATGTATAGATATAATAAATATAGTATATACAATAGGTGTTTCAAATGGAACATTTAATAAATATGCAAGTAATCGTACGCAGTATGCAAATTAATAGTGATTTTTTTGTAACTACAAATTTTCTCTTTCTTCGTAATAAACAATCTTGAGTAAAAAAAAATATTTTATTTATTACATCTGCGTATGGATCCTTTTTCATCCACCATATATTTAATAAACATTTCGGCGATAACCTGTAATTCTGATTTTATTAATATTCTTCAATATATTAAATTATATAGTATTTATTATAAATTGTAATACTGATGTTATTAATCTTTTTGTTTACAAACTGCCATAATACGAGGTTGCCAGAAAGTCGCCAAGAAAAACACCAAACATCCCTCTCACAAGCGGTGATGACGTCAAAAAGGTAGAAAAAGGTGGACGTCATGTGACTCGTTGCCATATGTCGAATTGCTCTATTGATACCTTATTAGTTTCTAATAAATACCTTATAAGCAAATCTTGTGTTTTTGCTTAGAAAATTTTATATGATTTTTTGAAAATATGTGTATATTTTTCAAAAGGCCAGAAAGTCAAGCTTTTTCTTATTTCACTGAATTTATAATGTGATTAAATTTTTTATAAAAAGAATAATATGTAATAATTTTTAATAAAAGGTGCAGCAAAATATCTAGTAGTTAAATCCAGAAAAATTAAAAAAGAAAAAGTAGTTTATGCGCAATCTGATCCTTATATTGGACATCCTTTATCAATAGAAGCACTAAATGTTGCATTGTCCTGCTATTTAGAGGATAACAAAGATTGACCTAAGATAGTCCAAACAAAAAGTGATGTTATTTGTATTAAAAATGATGGTGCGAAAATTAAAAGAGTAAAACGTTTTATGACACAGTCTGATGAAGAAACATAATTTAATGAAAAAAGAAAATCCTTCTATGACAAAGGTGGCAAACCGTGGCATGCCAGACAATACTAAAATTTTACAGAAAAAGTCGGCTTCTGAAATTACAGAGATTCGATGATTAGATAAGGAAATGATTACTATAAAATTTTAGTGGTGTCGCGCATGCCACAGTTGGCCACCCCTGCTGTATGAAAATAAGACTCAAAATTTCATTCATTATATCCAAAATTTATCTAAATTCAGCCAATACAAGTAGTATGCTGTTCTGTTTACTGCAATAATTAGAAATTAATATGTGTACCTCTTAAAAATTTAACAGGCATTCAAGTTAGAGAAGAAGATCTGATGACGAAATGCTAATATAGAAAAATAAGCAATGAAAATTGTTGACTCTAAGAGTGTGGTGAGCAGGGTTGCAAAAAAGCCGGCTAAAATTAAAAAAAGCCACGCCGGTGGCTTTTATTGGTTTTAACCGGCTTTTTTTGGCCAAAATTGGCTTTTATACAGTGAAGCATTTTAATTATAAATGTCACATTTTTATGTGTTTTTTAATTAGTTTTAAAGACATTCAATTGAGGTAGAAATCAATATAACCCAATTTTTCAATAATGAAGACATTAATATTGGAATAAAAAGTCATACCAATTGTTTTCTCTGGTTTACACTGACCTTAACAAACTTTTTTTTCATTTTTACTGCTTTATATAATTAAAAAGGACAATGGTTGCTTAGTTATATGTTTTATTAACTAATTTTAAGGGATATTAATATACAAGTCTTATTTTATTTCTGATAAACATTTATTTAAAATCACACATAAAGTCATTTAATAAAAACATCATTTCTCCTTATTAAAACAGTATTAAGAATAACATATGGATTACTTTATACATGAATATGCACTATTTTAAATAGCAACTAGCTTTTCAAAATTCTTATTCAACAAGTTTTATTTGGAGAATTTTTCTTTAATTGTTCTCTTTATTTTACGCACTTACATGTGCTAAAATTTCCTCAAATGTTATATCCTTCCTAATTTCTCTTTCAACATTGTTCATTCTACAATTTTAATCTGTCCGTATGGACATATCTGGAATAAGTTACAAAGCAGCTTAGTAGCAGAAAAACTTTTTATGTATATCATTTTTATAAGTTAGAATATCAATTGCTTATTTCTGGGTGTTCTCAAGTATTATATAAGATAATTTCAGTTACTAAATACATATATGCTATTTAGTTTTAATCAATTTTAAAAGTAAATATCAGTATGTAAGAATGTTTCTATTTTGATGTGTAACATTTTCTTATTCTTTCATATAATCTTTAAAATGCGTGGTATGTGTAGAGCTATAATAAAGAATTCCAAACCAATACTTTAGAGTCTAATTTAATGTATTCTTCTGAATATTTATATACAACCGAAGATCTTTATAACACAAGTCTAAAAACGCAAGGTTGTGCGTTATATGGATCACATCATTAAATTCACCTTATAAACATGGCCAAATATGTCTGAAACATATCAAAATACATTAGAATACCTTTACAGGGGTCGATCTAGACAAAATTTGGAGCCTATTTAGGGCCCCTTCACAAAAATAAATTTAATAAAATGGGCCCCTTCACAAAAATAAATTTAATAAAATGGGCCCCTTCACAAAAATAAACTTAATAAAACAGACCACTTCACAAAATTCCTTTTAATAAAATAGACCCTCTACGTAACATTCTTTTTCATAAAAACTGTTTTAAAATGTGTAATTTGTAAATAAAACCACATCACAAAAAACAAAAACTTTAGCAAAGGGATTTAAAGAATGTTTTTGTTCATAAATTCTTGGTTCGAATTTTAGTAACTGGATTTCAACTTTCGTTACAAAATGTTATTTTTAACAAAAATATAATAAAATTCACAAAAAATAACTTCTACTTTTCGCAAAATGGTCCCCAAGAATAAAAATCTGCATCGACCCCTGCTTTATACTGCTTCCTTATTATCAAGAGTTATCCAAATTATAAAATTTTGCATAATATACATCAGACATTGTTAAATTTACTTTATAAACATGATTCAAATATAACTGACACAACCATCCAAGACATTTTCAAAAATGTTTATCGCAATAATAGCATTTTTTCAGTAAAATGATCTTAAATTAGGAGATAAAGTTGAAATAATATATCAAATGTAGTCCTCTAGAGAATAGCAATATTTTACAATGGGAAAATGCAGGTGCTTTTTAACTGCAAAAATCATTGTTTACATCTGAAAAGTTGTGCATTATATGGAGAATTACGTTATATAGTTATAAAGATCTTCTACTGTATTTTTTTTTTCTGACATAGTGCCTTCACAGTTGCATTCTAGCAGTTATAAGGACTTATTTGACAAAATTTAATAGAAGCTTATATTTTTTTAGTAGAAAATATTTATAAGTGTATTAAAAATAAATTAATCTAAATTTTATATGAATTATCTATAAACCACTTTTTTGAAAAATAAAAGCCGGCTTTTTTCAATTAAAGCCGGCTTTTTTAAGCGGCTAAAACCAAAAAAAGCCGGCCGGCTTTTTTTGGCCTGGCTAAAAGCCGGCAACCCTGAGTGTAAGTGTAGCATACAATACATTTGTAGATTGATTTTTCCTTGTTGTTCTTGTTATTATTATTATTCACAATTACTTTGATAAATTTATTTAAAAGAAGAGCATTTCCTAAATGGGAAAAATTTTAAAATACAAGAGTAAAAGGAAAGAACAATGATTGTCATAATCTCCACTAATATAGATTCTACTAACAGCAATGAACATTAATATTAAATGATAATAAAAGGTTATTATAATTATTAAATAATATTCAATATACATTTCTAATAAAATACATTAAAATTATTTTAGAGATGCAAAATTGCTGTTATATGGTGTGACAATAGATGTCAAGCATGGAATGTGGTCATTGAATAAATTTGAATATTTTTAGATATGATATTTTAAAATGCTTATCTTATGTATATTTCATAAATGCAATTATGGTGATTTTCACTTCAATAAGCAGAATCTTAAAATTTTAAATTAATAAATGTTTTTTACAAACCTGTAGGACCTGATTTCAGATGAAAGGTTTTAGGCTTAAAATTTAACACAACAAAACAATAAAGAAAAAACAAAATAGAATTTATATATATATATATACCAGGGTTGTAAAAGAAACCCGAGTTTTTTATAAAAAAACCCAGCCCGGGCGGGTAGCCGGCCGGGCAGCTACTTACTACAACCCTGATATATACACTATAATTTCTCCTTTTTTTTTTTTTGCTGCTGTTTGATAACTTTAGTGCAATTATGAACCTTATAAACAGACCATTTCAGCTTATATATTTTTAGATATAAATTTATACCTGAATAGTCATGAAATATTTTTAACCCCTTGGGGACGAGTGTCACATATACGCTCATAATTATTCCTACCAGTTATTTTTTATCGTAAATTTTGCCTTATTTAATCAAGGCATTTTCTCGATTCATCTAGTCAAAAATTTCTGTTTTAAAATACCAGTGATAAAAGATTAAAAATTCTGTAAAAGATGCTCGCCGTGAAGGGGATTAAATTGAAATTTATTAAAGCTCACATAAAGACAAACTATTTATGTCCTGTATATATTTTACTTAAAATTATTTAGGCATTATTTAAAGTGAATTGAAAGAAATAACACATTGCATATTTTTATTACATACATATGACTGTATGAGTAAAAATCTTTAACCTTTAAAATTATTATTAAATTTAGAAAGATTCTTAAATGTTTTATTTATTTTTTAATGCAGTTAACTTTTTAATTAATGGTTCTTTAGGGATCTACATTTCTGCTTAATAATAATATTTATTTATTTAGTTTAAGGAAATAACTAGACTAAAATACACTACTTAACAAAAAATAGTTAAAAATTGAGTTTTCACATGGTTTAAAGTTTAATATTGATTTGCAAATTTTAATCTCTACAAGATTTAACTTTGAAGAACAAGTCTTATTCCTTTCTCCCAAAAGATGCATGTAATTTTCAACTATTAAAATATATTTTATTTCATTTATTGCTATTTAGAAATAAAAATAATCAATGACAATTCAGATTTAACACTTTAAGAAAACTTACTTTTGACGAAATTTCTGAGAAAACTATTTAGTTTTAAACAGTGTACTACATTCTGCCGAAATTATACATATTATTTTAATATTATACTTATGGGTTATAGGATTTCTTCAAAAAATATAATTTTTGAAGAATATGCCAAATAGCTTAAGGTTATTGTAGAGATCTTCTAACAGAGATGTATACGTATTATTCTAATGCAATTCTTTGTTTTTCTTGGATGGTTAAATATATTATTTAGAGCCTTTTCGATATTGAATATTTCATGTGAAACAACTTAATACTAAAGATAGAATGAAAAAAAATAATGTAAAAACAAACTACTGCTAAAAAATGGGTTTTTGACAAAGAGGTTTTTGACGTGACAGTAAAAACCATGGTAAAATCCAGTAAAAACCGTCATGCATCAAAACTTCCCAACACTGACGTTAAACTATTAAATCTATTATAACTAAAACCTTAAATGAAATTAAAAATGTTTAAACAGTTTAATGAAATTAACTTGCTGAAATACAATAAGAAAAAATGAAACTAATATGTGATCTAAATAACGAAAGACAAAATTAAAAGAAACAAAACATTTATTTAAATTTAGTCAAAGCGGAAAAACAAATAAATTAACTAAAAGAATAAAATACATAAAACATACCTCAATCAGTTTTAACTTTAGAAGACACTAATTATGCATTTATGTATAGAACAAATTGCACTGAGTAACACTCCATGACACACTATTGCAGTAGTATAAAGATATAAAACATCTTTCAATTCAATGCTCCAGAGCTCGATGAATAATTTATTATTGAAAAGTTATACTTCGTTTTAAACTAATTCCAGCACTTCCAGCGATATCATACAGCAGTGTAAAAACAATCGTCATTCCCACCAGGAAAAACCGATAGATAAACAACAGTCCTGAAATACGATCACAAGCTCATCCTTCAACGTCGAGGAATATGGAAACAGCTCAGCTGACACTCCAATACAAGAAACGTCTTCATTTTGAATAAACACTAAAAAGGTTCTCGAAGATAGAGGTGACATGATACGGCCTTCACTATTCCATCCGATGACTAAAAACGAAACCAAGATTAGTTGATATCCATAGTAACTCCAAGATGAGAAAGACTTTAACATTCACCGTGCGTTTCCCAGTTCAAACGAACCTTCATGCCGATAAAACACCACGAAACTTAAAAACACATGCTCACTTCATGTTGAAAGGGTAAATCCCAACTGGCGAAGAAACATGCTGGTCGAAGCATATTTATATGATTCGGACATGCGTACCAACTCCCGGCATATGCAAAACAGATGGCTTCCAGAATGATCGGAGACTTACGACGCACTCTACTGGACAACTAATGCCATCTTGTGGCGATCGGGAGTACTGCTCAACTATCATACGTGGAAAACGATCTCCGAAAACCACGATGTTTTGAAAGACAGGTGACCGGCAGAAGAAAACACGATCAAAGGCAAACTGTAACCAAGGATGAAAGCAAATCAAATAAAGGATTTTAAGGATATATAACCATGGAAAACAAGGATATGAGGTAAGTAGAATCTGTATTTATATTATAAATAAAGAAAGGCTGTTTCAGCTAAAATGTAAATAAGTTGCAGAGCTAAAGTAGTACGGTGATAAGATATAGACGGCTTGTTATTCCTAACAATTCTGAGTGAAAAAAAAAATTTTAAATTCACAGCTAATTTTCTGAAAGGTTACAGCAGAGTGGGGGAAATCCACTCCCAGCACTATGTTTTTTTCACAGGACCTGTGATGAAATTCGCGTTTTTTCACAATCTTTTGACGAAATTTGCGGTTATTTCGCCCTCTTTTGAGGAAATTCGTGGTTGTTTTGCCATCTTTTGATGAAATTCGCAGTTGTTTTGCGTTCGCTTGACGAAATTTGCAGGTTTTTTACCATTTTTAACGAAATTTGTGGTTGTTTCGCGATCTGTTGACGATTTTTTTTTCATTTCACTATCTTTTGAAGAAATTTGCGTTCATTTCGCGATCTTTTGGCGAAATTTGTGTGTGTTTTTTTTGCATTCCTTTGACGAAATTCGCAGTTGTTTGGCGATCTTTTGACGAAATTTGCTGTTGTGCGATCTTTTGACGAAATTTGCTGTTGTGCGATCTTTTGACAAAATTTGCGGCTGTTTCATGATATTTAGACAAAATTTGCTCGCAAAATTCGGAACTTTGCGGAAAATTCTTTTGAAAAAAAAAACGTAATTTTTGTTTTTGTAACTTTTTTTTTTTTTTTTAAATACCGAAATATTAGAAATATTTCCCCATTTTATGTACGATTTATTTATTGTTTGCCAGGGGTGATTCTGTTCCGAATTTTCTGAAAATTTCGTCAAAAAATGAAAAAACCGAGATTAAAAGATCGCGAAAAGCACGTGGACTTTGTCAAAAAATCGAAAAACGTGTGAATTTTATCAAAAGATCGCGAAAAACACACCATATTAGTCAAAGGATCACAAAAAAATGGAAATTTTGTCAAAAAACAAACAAAACGCGGTCAAAAGATCGCGAAAAAATGCTAATTTCGTCAAAAGATAGCGAAACAAACAGCAACTTTCATGAAAATACGGGGGAAAACACGCAAATTTCGTCAAAATATAGCGAAGAAAACACCAAATTCCGTCAAAAGATCGTGAAAAAAAAACGTGAATTTTCTCAAAGGATCGCTAGTTTCGTGAAAAAACGAGCAAAACACAGACAAAAGATAGAAAAAAAACCCTGTAAACTTCTACAAAAATTGTAAGTTTTGTCAGAAGATCGCGAAAAACATGCGAATTTCGCCAAAAGATTCCGAAAAATATACGATTTTAATCAAAAAATTGCGAAAAACACGCAAATTTTGTCAAAAAATCGCAAAAACACGTGAATTTCATCAAAAGATCGCGATATATAAGTGAACTTAGTCAAAAGAATGCGAATTTCGTCAAAAGATCGCGAAACAAACAGCAACTTTCATCAGAATTCTGAGAAAAACACACAAATTTCATCAAAAGATAGCGAAAAATACACGATTTCCATCAAAAGTTTGCGAAAAAACCGTGAATTTTCTCCAAGGATCGCTAGTTTCGTGAAAAAATGAACAAAACGCAGTCAAAAGACCCCTGTAAATTTCAACAAAAGATCGCAAGTTTTGTCATAAGATTGCGAAAAACAAGCTAATTTTGTCCAAAGATCGCGAATAACACGCGAATTTCGCCAAAAGATCCTGAAAAATATGCGAATTTAGTTAGATTGTGAAAACCAGGCAAATTTTGTCAAAAGATCGCAAAAATACACAAATTTGGTCAAAAGATCGCAAAAGTACACGAATTTTGTCAAAAGATAGCAAAAAATACACGAATTCCATCAAAAGATTGCGAAAAAAACGTGAATTTTCTCCAAGGATCACTAGTTTTGTGAAAAAACAAACAAAAGGCAGTCAAAAGACCCCTGTAAATTTCAACAAAAGATCACAAGTTTTGTCATAAGATCGCGAAAAATAAGTGAACTTAGTCAAAAGGTCACGAAAAACAAGCGAATTTAGTCCAAAGATCGCGAAAAACACGCAAATTTTGTCAAAAGATCGCAAAAATACGCGAATTTCGTCAAAAGATCGCAAAAATACGCGAATTTCATCAAAAGATCGCAAAGTACATGAATTTCGTCAAAAGATCGCAAAGTACACGAATTTCGTCAAAAGATCGCAAAGTACACGAATTTCGTCAAAAGATCGCGAAAAATAAGCAAATTTCTTTAAAAGATTGTGAAAGGCACTCGAATTTCAGTAAAAAATCACAAAAAACACTCAAATTTTGGTAAGAGATTGTGAAATCACGTTAATTTTGTCAAAGGATCGCGAAAAACACGCTAATTTTGTGAAATGGTTGCGGGGATTTTGTTTATTTTATTTTGTGATTTGCTGAATTTAGGTCCCTAAAAGTTCCTTTTTAGGTGAAATATATGATCTTTTTTGAAAAAAAATGATCCCCTTTTACCATTTTTTACTATAGAAGTTGAGTGGGAGTCCTGTATGTTGTATTCATAGGCTTTTCTTTGATTAGTTAAAATTACTGCTCTAAAATATTTTTTAAAGCCAAATAAACTGATTTTTTAGGTGCGTTCGTAATTACATAAATACGTAGCACCTATAGTCGTCATTCAGTCCGTCTGTCCGCATATAACAGAGCAAAAACTACCCAACCGAATGGTCTGAAACTTTAAATATATGATTGTTGCAAAATTTTGTCAAGCCATTTCAAATTTTATGAAAATCGGATTCATAGTTTAATTACAGGGATAGTCAAAAGTTTTTCTTTACATTATGGCCAATGGGAAAAATTATTGCAAGTGCATTTTAATGATGTTACAGCCCTCCGAATGGTCTGAAATTTTAAATATATAAGTGTTGCAAAATTTTGTGGAGCCATTTTAAATTTTATGAAAATCGGATCTATAGTTTAATTACAGGGACAGCCAAAAGTTTTCTGTTACATTACGGCCAATGGGAAAAAATTATTGCAAGTGCATTATGTTACAGACTATGCACTTATGAAGTGCAAAAAATATACCTTCAGTACAATATGGGGTGCAAAAAATAATTATAAAACTAGTTATAGTACGAATGCACCTCATTTGCCACATTTGACGAGCAATTTCTAACTTGTTTTTATTTCTGCTAATTTTTCCTTATTGCAATCTGTACCCAATTGTCGTTTAGAATACCCAGAGTTAGCAAAATGTGTACAGAAATTTTATCTGAGTAATCATTCTTTCAAATGTGAAAATATTGTCAAGATAGCCATCATTTTAATTTTTATGAGTTTATTAGCATTAGAATTTCAGTTTGCTCCAAAAACAGATTTTACTGCTCCAAAATCAGATTTTTTCTGCTTCAAAATGGCCTTAGTGCACTTTCATCCCTTCATCAGTCTCTTTAATGATGATTTAATGAAGAATTCCTCTTTTCTTATCATGGATTTTTAGCTTTATTATTTTTTTTAACTAAAATAATTATTCTTTAATTAATATTGATTACTTTTTAATTTAAATGGTAATTACTTTAAAACTACTGTTTTTAATTAATATCATCAAAATAATGTAATACACTATTTTATTAAACATTAAATTAATTTGCAGAAAGTTTTTGACTCAATATTTGCGTGCACAGAAAGTTTTTAGTTTTATACAAGTCTGGTCACCATGACCAAAAACTAAAAACTATAGCATCAACCTGATGCAGGACTCTTGATTGGGTGCACATGAATAATACTATTTAAAAACTTTGAAAGTGGACTTTACACTGTGAATATGTAAATAATGAACTAAAACTTCGAAATATGTACTATATATATGCTATCACAGTGTACAGTGGGAAATTAAATATACATGGCATTTAAAATCTTAAAGATGTTAAAAAATACACTATCGTGATACCAAATACATGATTGTGTTGTGTAGATAACATTTGAAGAGCTAAGTGGAAGAACGCTTTAAGCAACAAAAATTACATTTGAAAAAATTTGAAGTGAAAGTCTTTGCTGTAAATTTTAATGATTTATTTTCTGTTTGATACCATGTGTTTAAAATATTAACAGGTATGGTACTAAACTCTCTCAGAAAAACTTCTTCATATTTAATTTTCAAATATTAAAAATTATTAATATTATTGACATTAAATATTAATGAATAATCTCTTAAATCTTCAAGACTAAATAGAATCTTAGTATTTTAGCTTTACCATGTAATAGGATACCTCATAGCGCTTTCATCCAAAAGATAATTTTTTTTTTTTTTAGAAAATGTAGCATAACATGTTCATCCACTCAGCTCTTCATTTTTGTATCATAGGAGTTTGGTCAACAATAACTTTAATGTATGCAAGTATCATGTAATTAGGGATGCACCAAATATTCGGTATCTATTCGGTATTCAGCCATGTTGCCGAATATCAAACTATTCGGTATACTGAATATTCGGCATGCCGAATATTCGGTTTGGCTGAATATCGAAATATTCGGCCGAACCGAATACTTAAAAAAAACTTTAAAAATTATTTTTTAAAACCTTATACAACTTCTACGTTTAACAGTCAACTTATAAAGATATTCAGAATAATTACAAACAGAATCATATTTAAATAAAAGAGAATGTTTTTACATTATTTATTTGCTGTTTGTTAAGTATCATTTAAGAAAATTAACCAATCATGAGGATTTTCATAGGAATTAATGATGTACAAATGCAAGTTCCTCAACATTGTCCAGTAAATAATCTGTTTCTTGCTAAGATTTTAAGAATGTTTACAACCTCTGAAAATGATTGCCCACTCCAGACACTGATCTAGGATGCATTTAAAAACTTACTTGCTTGATCAAAGGGAGTAGAACAGATTCTTGCTAAGTTGTCACCATATAAAATTTGAATCGATTGTATTATTTATTAACTTTTACTTTAATCTCTTCCAGACAAGCAAATATACGTACCTGTACAATTTTTCCACAATTTCTCTTTGATTTTAAAATGTTTGTTTTAGAATTTAAGAAAATTTTATTCATTTGTTTTAATTCTCAGAAAAAGCCATGAAATTTCAAATGTTATTAACAGGGATGAAAGTGCACTAAAGTCATTTTGTAGCAGCTTTGGAGCAGCAAAAATTGAATTTTGTAGCAGTAAAATCAATTTTTGTGGCAGCAAAAATCTGATTTTGTGGCAGTAAAACCCATTTTTGTAGAAGCAAAAATTAATTTTATACCAATAAAAGCGGTTTTTGTAGCATACTGAAATTCTAATGCTAATAAATAAGAAATTTGCATATTTTTCGTGCTCTTTTGACGAAATTTGCATGTTTGTCGCACTCTTTTGATAAAATTCGCCTATTTTTTTGCGATCTTTTGACAAAATTGGCATATTTTTTGCACTCTTTTGACGAAATTCACGTATTTTTCGCGATCTTTTGATACATATTTTTTTGCGGTTCTATGACCAAATCCGCATATTTTCCTGATATTTTGACAAAATTCACGTATTTTTTGCGATCTTTTGTTGAAATCAGAGTGCTTTTCACTATTTTTTGACGAAATTAGCGTGTTTTTCGAAATCTTTTGACAAAATTTGCTGTTTTTTGCGACCTTTTGATGAAATTAGCGGGGGTTTTTTCGCGATCTTTTAACAAAATTTGCGTTTTTTCACAATCTTTTGACCCCGTTTTGTTCGTTTTTTTGAAGAAATTGGTGATATTTTGACAAAATTCACTCTTTTTTAGCTATCCTTTGACAAAATTCACATGTTTTTTGCGACCGTTTGACGAAATTCATGCGTATTTCTCGCGATCTTTTGGTCAAATTTGCATATTTCCCCCGATCTTATGAGGAAATTTGTGTATTCCTGGTGATCTTTTGACAAAATTCACGATTCTTTCTTGAAATCAACGTGTTGTCAACAATCTGTTGACGAAATTAGCGTGTTTTTCGAAATCTTTTGACGAAATTTGCAGTTTTTTCGCGATCTTTTAAAGAAATTCGCTTTGTTTCACGATCTTTTGACCCCGTTTTGTTCGTTTTTTGAAGAAATTAGCAACCTTTTGACAAAATTCATGTTTTTTTCACGATCCTTTGACAAAATTTGCGTGTTTTTCGCGATCTTTTGACGGAATTTGTTGGGGTTTTTTTCGACCTTTTGACGAAATTCGCGTTTTGTTCCGCCATCTTTTAACAAAATTATCGTTTTTTTCACGCCCTCTTTTAACAAAATTATCATTTTTTCACGCCCTCTTTTAACAAAATTATCGTTTTTTCACGCCCTCTTTTAATAATCTTTTCATGATCTTTTGACAGTGTTTTGTTGAAATTAGCGATCCTTTGACGAAAAACGCGTGTTTTTTGTGATCTTTTGGCAAAATTCGCAATCTTTCGACAAAATTTGCATTTTATTCGCAATGTTTTAACGGAATCACGTTTTTTCACGATCTTTTGACCACGCTTTGATCATTTTTTGACGAAATTAGCGATCCTTCGAAATTACTTTTTATCCTTTGAATTAATCGTATTCACTTTTTTCACGACCATTTGACAAACATCGCGTGTTTTTAGAAATATTTTCACCGCGGTTTTTTGCTTTTTTGACGATATTAGTGGCTTAGAATTTTTGCTTTTGTTGTTGTTTCTTGGATCGACAAAATCGTTCTAAATTTCATTTTGGCACCAAGTACGTTTTGGTGCAGGTTTGGCGCAAAATGGAAAGAAATAGTCTGTTTTGTAGCAGCTTGGTGCAGGAAAGTGAATTTGGCGCAATCGGCACAGGTCTTGCATCCCTGGGAAATCGGTTTGACGATTTATGATTTAAATCGATATCACCCAGTCCTATATCCCACTGCCCATTAAGGGGTTAAAAGGTCAGACCATTTTTTTTCACGCAGATTCCTGGTTAGTTAAAAATGATAATTATTTTGATTATAAACGCATATAAATTTAAGAAAGCATTTTATTAATATTCCATCGGAGGGTGCTTATTCCACATCAAAATTGAGAACAATACCTTTAATAGTTTTCATAATAATTGGATGTTTATTTTTGACCAGGAATTATCCTGGGTGAATCTAAGGAATTTGAACTGTTTAACACCTTCGGGAGTGTTATTACTGGTGCAGGAAAGAAATTCTGTATGCACCTTTGAAGGTGCATATATGCACCCATGGTCCAAATGGGTTAAAGGCAGGGTTGGAAAGTTTTTGACACATGACGGTTTTTACCGGATTTTACCATGGTTTTTACCGTCATGTCAAAAACATCTTTGTCAAAAAGGTCAAAAACTGTCAAAAACCCATTTTTAATAGTAGTTTGTTTTTACATTATCTTTTTTCATTCTGTCTTTAGTATTAAGTTGTTTTACATGAAATATTCAATATCAAAAAGACTCTTAAGTATATTTATGCATCCGAGAAAAACAAAAAAGAACTGCACTAGAATAATACATATACATCTCTGTTAGCAGATCTCTATAATAATCTTAAGCTATTTGGCATACTCTGTAAAAATAAGATTTTTTTAAAGAAATTCTTTAACCCATAAGTGTAAGATTAAAAAATATGTGTAATTTCGGCAGAATTTATTGCACTCTTTAAAACTAAATAGCTTTCTCAGAAATTTCCTCAGAAGTAAGATTTCTTAACGTGTTAAATCCAAATTGTTTATTGATTATTTTTATTTCTATATAGCAAAACTTGATTTATATAAATAAATATATAAATAAATGAAATAAAATATATTTTAATAGTTGAGAATTACATACATATTTTGGGAGAAAGGAATAAGACTTGTTCTTCAAAGTTAAATCTTGTAGAGATTAAAATTGCAAATCCATATTAAACTTTAAATCATGTGAAAACTCAATTTTTAACTATATATTTTTGTTAAGTAATTTATTATTTGCTATTTTGTTAAGTAATTTAATTATTTCCTTAAAATAAATAAATAATTAAATATTACTTTAAAGCAGAAATGTAGATCCATTAATTAAAAAGTTAACTGCATTAAAAAATAAATAAAACATTTAAGAATCTCTCTAAATTTAATAATAATTTAAGAATAATTTTAACGGTAAAAGATTTTTACTCATACAGTCATATGTATGTAATAAAAATATGCAATGTGTTATTTCTTTCAATTCACTTTAAATAATGCCTAAATAATTTTAAGTAAAATGTATACAGGAACAGAAAATATATTATGATTTTTCTTAAATATTGTTTTGTTATGTGTTAAATTTTAAGTCTAAGAGCTTTCACCTGAAATCAGGTCCTATATGTTTGTATAAAGAAATTATTAATTTAAAATTTTAAGATTCTGCTTATTGAAGTGAAAATGAAAATCACTATAATTGCATTTATGAAATACGCAAGATAAACATTTGTAAATATTATATCTAAAAATATTCAAATTTATTCAATGGCCACAGTCCATGCTTCACATCTATTGTCATACCATATAACAGCATTTTTGCATCTCTAAAATAATTTTAATGTATTTTATTAAAAATGTATGCAGAATGTTATTTAATAATTTATAATAACCTTTTATTATCATATAATCAGGGTTGGCAAGTTTTTGACGCATGACGGTTTTTACGTTCATGTCAAAAACCTCTTTGTCAAAAAGGTCTAAAACTGTCAAAAACCCATTTTTTAGTAGTACAGAGATCTTTATAACACAAACCTAAAAACGCAAGGTTGTGCGTTATATGGATCACATCCTTAAATTCACTTTGTAAACATGGCCAAATATGTCTGAAACATATCAAAATACATTACAATATCTTAATACTGCATTCCTTGTTACCATGAGTTATCCAAATTATAAATTTTTGCATAAAATAGATCAGACATTGTTAAATTTACTTCATAAACATGATCCAAATATAACTGACACAACCATCCATTATATTAGACATTTTCAAAAATGTTTATTGTAATAGCATTTTTTTCAGTAAAAAGGTCTCAAAATTAGAAGATAAAGTTGAACTAATGTATCAAATTTAGCCCACTAGAGATTAGCAATATTTTACAATGTGAGGAACAGATGTGTTATTATCCCACCCTCCGCCATCTTGGATTTTTTTTGGCGAGAAAACCCCTTTTCCGCCAAGTAGTAAATGTCGCCAAGCACCCGTTTATACGCATGTTTGGCTCAACGAAAATAAAATGTAAATAATAAACAAAATTCGCTAAACTGGCAATCAGTAATCCTTGTATGAGCGCTTCGCGCACATTTAACGAAAAAAAAACATCGCCGAATTCAGCATTTCTCGCGATATAGCATTCTCAAAATTCAGCAGTTCTCGTCTAGTAGCAATCTCAAAATGTAAAAAACTCTTAAAACAGCAAAATATACCTAAAAAACGAAACTCGCTAAAGTGGCAATCAGCAATAGTTGTATGAGCGCTTCGCGCTCATTTACCGAAAAAAAAACATCACCGAATTCAGCATTTTTCGCAATATAGCATTCTCAAAATTCAGTAGTTCTCGTTTTGTAGCAACCTCAAAATATAAAAAACTCTTAAAGCAACAAAATATACATAAAATTATCAACATACCTTAACAGACATCTGCTTTCTTGAAACCTACAGCACAAAATATAACACCGGCGTCATTTTCCAAAATAGGCTTAATACGCATTGACACGCTATAAACAAACCTCCCTTTCATGTCAAAATTTCCTCATATTTCTTAATTACTTCAGCAAGAGCGTTTAAACGGGCTACAGAAACTATAGTCAATAAAATACATCCAATAAATTTAACATAAAAATAAAAAGACAGCCATAGCACACGATATCAAAGAGTATCTGGTACAAGAGTCAAGCAACCGTCAGCAACGACACCCGGCAGTGAAATGAATGTTCACGCAAAAAGCACGCTCTCGCGTCGTAAAAAAGGGGGTTGCCATAATAAGTTACTAAATGCCAAACACCGGGGTTGCCAGAGCGATAAAAATCGCCAAATACTCAACATCGCGGAGGGTGGGATAATAACACATCTTAGCCCTGCGGGATAAAGATCTTCTAGTGTAGTTTGTTTTTACATTATCTTTTTTCATTCTGTCTTTAGTATTAAGTTGTTTTACATGAAATATTCAATATCGAAAAGACTGAAGTATATTTATCTATCCAAGAAAAACAAAAAAGAATTGCATTAGAATAATACATATACATCTCTGTTAGCAGATCTCTATAATAATCTTAACCTATTTGGCATATTCTGTAAAAATTAGATTTTTTAAAGAAATTCTATAACCCATAAGTGTAAGATTAAAAAATGTGTATAATTTCGGCAGAATTTATTACACTCTTTAAAACTAAATAGCTTTCTCAGAAATTTCCTCTGAAGTAAGATTTCTTAAAGTGTTAAATCAGAATTGTTCATTGATTATTTTTATTTCTATATAGCAAAACTTGATTTATATAAATTAATAAATGAAATAAAATATATTTTAATAGTTGAGAATTACATACATCTTTTGGGAGAAAGGAATAAGACTTGTTCTTCAAAGTTAAATCTTGTAGAGATTAAAATTGCAAATCCATATTAAACTTTAAACCACGTGAAAACTCAATTTTTAACTATATATTTTTGTTTAGTAATTTATTATTTGTTATTTTGTTAAGTAATTTTATCATTTCCTTAAAATAAATAAATAATTAAATATTACTTTAAAGCAGAAATGTAGATCTATTAATTAAAAAGTTAACTGCATTAAAAAATAAATAAAACATTTAAGAATCTCTCTAAATTTAATAATAATTAAGAATAATTTTAACGGTAAAAGATTTTTACTCATACAGTCATATGTATGTAATAAAAGTATGCAATTTGTTATTTCTTTCAATTCACTTTAAATAATGCCTAAATAATTTTAATAAAATGTATACAGGAGCAGGACATTATATTCTGATTTTTCTTAAATATTGTTTTGCTTTGTGTTAAATTTTAAGTCTAAGAGCTTTCACCTAAAATCAGGTCCTACATGTTTGTATAAAAAAATTATTAATTTAAAATTTTAAGATTCTGCTTATTGAAGTGAAAATGAAAATCACAATAATTGTATTTATGAAATAGATAAGATATGCATTTCCAAATATTATATCTAAGACCGTTCAAATTTATTCAATGGCCACAGTCCATGCTTGACATCTATTGTCATACCATATAACAGCATTTTTGCATCTCTAAAATAATTTTAATATATTTTATTAAAAATGTATGTAGAATGTTATTTAATAATTATAATAATATTTTATTATCATATAATATTAATTTTCATTGCAGTTAGTAGTTATATTAGTGGAGATTATGACAAATATTGTTCTTTCCTTTTACTCTTGTATTTTTTTATTTTTCCCATTTAGGAAATGATCTTCTTTTAAATAAATTTAATAAAGTAATTGTGAATAATAATAACAAGAACAAGGAAAAATTAATCTAGAAATGTATTGTATGCTACACTTACACTATAAATTTGAGGAAAATCGCAAATGATAGGTTTTTGATGGAATAAACCGGTAAAAACACGGTTTTTACCACTGTCATGTCAAAAACCAGTTTTCGTCGTCAAAAACTCAACCCTGGTTAAAGGACCCTAACAGGACACTTGACAAAATTCTTTGCCTTAAAAATAAAATTTTCACAAAATTTTTTCCTCTCCAAGCTGCACTTTTCATAAATTTAATTATTTTAAAGTACAATCTGATCTACCAGAAAACAGCTGAAGTCACCAAAGAACCAATGGTCTAGCTTTTAGATATGTACTAAAAGATCTTTTTAAAAATGTTTTAATAACTATTTTTGAGTAATTATTTGGTAAGATCTTATATACAACTTGCATCATATTTTAAAATAAATAAAGCTGTTATGAGTCCAGGGATCTGTTTAGAGAAAAATTAGGTCCTTTAATGGACCTTTCACAACCTTTTTATTTTAAAACAGGACCCTTCACAAAATTTTTCAACTTAACAATTAGCTTTACACAAAACTTTTGCATTTCCAAACTGTACTTTTCATCACAAATTTTAAAAGTAATACTATCTAACTTGTCAAAAACCTATTATCAAGATATAGATATGGAAAGGGTCTTGTTAAAAATGTATAACAAGAACCTGAATATAACGATAATTTCAAATTCCCAAAATTAAAAAGATTTTTCATAAATGTGAAGGAAAAAAACTATTCACAATTTCAAAAATAGGACCCAGAAAGAAAAATCTGGACAGATCCCTGTGAGTACAATATTTACATAAATGATCAAAGTCATTCACTACATTTTTAACCTAAAGTTAACTAATTTTTGATAAAAAATTCATATGAAAAATCACCATTACTAGAATCAATACAGTAATTACAACAATGATGTTTTAGCAAGTTTAGAAAGCAGCATAACCTGCAATGAAAAGTAGGATTGGCACAATGTTTTTATAAACTGGGTTTAATATATCATTTAAATATCTTTAAATGCGTCTAAATTTATCAGGCATGAAAGTGGAAAACATAAAAAAAGTTGTAAAATTTTTTCCATCTATACAATATTTATTTTTGGACACATTTTAACTTATTTATACAACAAAATAAAATATTACTGTATGTATGATTTTCTTTTAATAATTTAAAATTTATTAAAAGAAATTTAAACTAACAATTTTACAGGTCTTTTGAATCAAAACAGGAAATTGAAGACAGTTTGCTAAGATGTAAAACCATAAATATCTGATGAATTTATGTGAACTACAGCGATTAATTTGTCAAAATAAATATTATTTTAGAAGGTTTGTCTGTTTAAGATTTCCCCCCTCCTTTCAAAAACAAACAAAAAAACAAACCTCCATGCTGCATAAATACAAGCAAGTCAAATTAATCTTTACTCCAGAAATACATCTCCAAAATTGCATCACTGAAATTACACGAAAGTGTTAATTAGGAAAAAATATTCTATTCCAAAAAGAACCTTATTGAAACTTCCTTTACCTTTTAAAGTCTAAAAAAATCACTCTGGAAAGACATTTTAGAAACAATTTACACCACTTTCAGATGCTGATTCACCTTTGATTTGATGGCTTTTTTGCACAGTAATTCAGAAACAAATTCTGACGATTTGAGTAAACAAAATTATTATTAAATTTCCTAGACACCCCCCCCCCTCTCATATATGCTTCCAATATTTTCTTTGCATTTTTGCATCAATCCAGAAAATGTCCAAAATTGCTTTAAAATAGGTGGAATTCCTCCTTTAGGAGGAATTGTTTCGTGCCTGATTTATTGATAAATTGCATTTCTTATCTAAATATTTTTGTTTATTATGAAAGAGCTTTTGAATTATTAGTCTTTTCTCATTTTCAATCAACTTTTCTAGAGAGATATAATAATTACTGACATAACTGTACATTCATCATATATTTTAACAATCATGTCAACCTTATACTTATTTTCTTAGATTGCTAATATTCAAACCAAGCGTCTGATATAATTTGTTTTATTAAGACAATAAATTTTAAAAGTTAAATCAGAACTTACTTCAATAGTTATGTTAATCCTTGGTGATATCCACTGAACATCATTTTAGAATATTTAATGCATATTCTAGCCTTTTAGATGAAATTAAAATTATATTTGCGAATCCTTGAGAGACATATTTTCTTTTCAGAAAGAGAAACAACGAAACACTAGGAAAGCACATGAAATGCGGGGAAAACACATGATACATTTTCGTGAAATAAAACATAAGTATCTAAATAAAATAGATAGTATAAAGATGAAAATCATGAACCATGTGCAACTTACGAAAACTGCGACTTGAATTCATCAACGATGGAATTTTCGACAACAGAATAAATGGCGACCGTCACTTTGACTTCGCTTCAATTTAACCGCCTTCGACTGGTCACGTAACCCGCCGGAGTTAGTTTAGCGATTTGGCCGATGTAGAGATGGCTGTGATCAAAGCGGTTCCAGGAAAAGCGACGACATCTCTATGGTACGATGCGCGCGCATTTCTTGACTTTGAAAATAGGACAATCGTAGTTTACAGCACACTAACTAGGAGCGCTGCGATCGTCTCCACCTGCGAAGAGCCTGCGCGCGCATCTTTCTGCCACACACTTGACGACACTTTTTGATTATCAATGGCCCAGATCCAGATAGATTTTTCGCTATTAGCGAGACGAGATTGACCAATCAGAAGCCAGCCTTTTTGCGAACTTTTCGCTGCTAAAGGTAAACAAATTTTGACAGGTGTCAAGGCGGGGCTTATTTCTCTAACTGCGAAAGTTGCGCAAAATGCTGTCCAGTTTCAAAAATAAGCTCCACCTTTCGCAATAAGCTAAAATATACACCTGGAGTCTGCGTCAACCTGCCGTTTTCAGTTTTACTGATTCAATTTTCAAATAATATTTGATTTTTAATAATTTATTTTAATTATTAAGGGTAGATAAGTGCGCTGATAACTTTTTCACATTGAAGTAGTTTCTATTATTGGATTAAAAATTGAAATATGCAGTTTAATGAGTAAAGTTTTCATTTTTTTGTATTCGTTAACCATGTTTTCTGTATAAATTTACGATCTTTTTACAAGCCCATAATAGTTTTTTCAGAAGCAGACTAGTAAGAAGTATATAAAATAAACTAAAAATAGCAATATTCAATGTCGAAAACTGATAATTCACTCATTTCATAGTAGAAATATTTCCCGGTGGTATCATGCCATCAACCAAAGCAACTGAAAATCTCTCATCTCTCCCGGTCATAATTGAGCTCAGTTATTTTCTGCTCATGTGACAGTTGAAGGCGCGGTTTAAAGTTAATTTTCGCAATTAACTTTTCTCGATCAGTAAAACAGAGAAAACTTCGCAGCTAGTTTTTCGCTATTTCGCATGAAAATCTGCGGATACTCAGAGATGCCGCAAGCAGCGAAAGCGTAAAGCTCGCAGTGGCTTTTTCGCAGTCTCGCTTGAAACTCTAGAAGAGATCAATGGGTGTTGCATTTGTAAATATTCATTGTAAGAAAAATCGCAGAATTTTTTGTTATTTGACGATTGCAAAGACATAAAAAAACCCATCTGTGGCGTTTAAGAGATAGAAGAAACTAGGGATGCACCGAATATTCGGTATCTATTCGACATTCGGCCATACTACAAAATATTCAGTTAGGCGAAATATCAAACTATTCGGTAGGCTGAATAGTCGGCTTGGCTGAATATCAAACTATTCAGTTGCCGAATATCGAAATATTCGGTCACTGAATATTTAAAAAACCTTTTTTTTTTTAAATTTTATCAATTAAAGAAGCTTTAAAACTATCCTTTTCTTAAATAACAATTCAAAGCATAGATTTTTTTAGTGCAAAACTTACTTATAAATATCAATATGGGTTAAACATTATGTAAAATTGATTTAAAATGTATCTTTTTAATGCTTTCAAACTCTGAAACTTAAAAGTATTTGGCAAGCCGAATATTCGGTATTCGGTCGAATAGTCACTATTCGGCTTGATAGTCACTATTCGGCTAGCCGAATATTCGGTTTACCGTTTGCTGAATATTCGGTATTTGGCCAAATTCTCTATTCAGGGCATCCCTAGAAGAAATTCATTTAATTTTAATGAAACTGGTTTCAAATGTCGTTTCAGATTATCAAAAAGAGGACACTCGATTGTTATGCGAAGAATTAAAGCCAATGTATACCATACAGGATATTCGGTTGAAATGCAGGTAAAAATCTGGAAACGGTCGAATAACTCAAGTATACACGTTGGATTGAAAAACAGAACAATACGTGTTACATATATTTAAAAAAAACTAATCAGTGAGACCAACGTTGACCCCCCAACTCCAATCCCCCAGGGGTTAGAGAAAG
This sequence comes from Maratus speciosus, assembly GCA_963932465.1. NCBI lineage: Eukaryota > Metazoa > Arthropoda > Arachnida > Araneae > Salticidae > Maratus > Maratus speciosus. Next base: position 558,505,970 of record OZ010787.1, on the reverse strand, counting down.
GGTCCAACTTTGAAATCTTGAACGAGAACCACCATTTCTTTTTTGCAGATTCGGATTCTACGGGAACATCCCGACGGTACTTTCCGACCCCTATGAAAATCATTCCCCCGGCCTGGCCCGCAGGACCGAAACTAGGGGGGGGGGCATATGCCCCCTGCGGCAGAATGAAGATTTCGCTTGTCGATTTTTCTACCATATATGTTTAGCACTGTATTGTTAAAATCAACCTGTCTGGGTTATGCAAAAGCATAGAAGAATCTAAAGATGATATGGCATAAGGATCCTGTGTAAAGCGGAATTTTCTTCGTTTCTTTTCTATTCCGTTTTCAAGATTTTTTAAATGAATGAATATTTGACAAAGCTTATTACGTAGTTCAGTGTTGCATATTTTTTGATTACATATTTCAAATTTGAAAATAATTCGGCTATTAGAAAATTAATAACATTTTCTTTGTAAATATACTTTGGAGAGGAGGAGGAGGGGAGAGCGCCAAAAACCATGCTTGCCCCGGGTGAAAAAAAGGCTAGTTTCAGCCCTGGTGTAAAAAAACAGTATAATGAGGCCAGACACTAGGAAAACTCCGTAAAATGAGGTCCGGCCCAACAACTTTTTTTTCAAAAACTGAAGATATTTTTAAATCGTAATAAAAATTAAAGCTCATTAAAACCTGTCCCTGATATCCTGTCTTAAAAGGAAAAAATCCCTGCCGGCCCGGCCTACAGGCAGAGGTAGATTTCGAAGTCAAATATACTAATTTCACAAACAAAAACTAAATCATGATTATAGATAAATCCACTTTATCAATTTTATCTGGCCGCTCTTGATGAGTTTTTATTTCATTTTCATATAATAGCTGGTTTTATCAGAATCATGTTAGGGCGGTATTCAAAAAAATACTTTTCCATGCTCAACAACTCGAAATTTTCTGGCATAATTCCAGATTCATTTTTAATAAAAAAAAATATGAAACTTGCTGACGTGATTTTTGAAGAGATTTATAAGCGACCTGTGTTTTTATTTTTTGTTCAATTAATTAAAACTTGATATATAAACAATTATTTTCTCAGAAGGACAATATTTTTCGTTTCTAACACAATCGCTTCGGGAAATTCCGTTCAAAATGTCCACTTTAACATCATTTTTTGAAATATATTCTGCCTCTATCTAAAAATCGATTATTACGGTACATTATATAGTTTCTGAATAAGCGAATCTACCAATTAAATGCGTTTGAGAGCAAAAAAGAATTTAAAAACCAGTCAGAAAATAAGCAGTTTGGATTTAAGCGCATCCTTAATACAATGATTTTTCCAACACAATCCGCTTCGGTAAATTCGGTTCAAAATGCCCTTTTTAACAGCATTTAAAAAAATATATTCTGCCCCTATCAGAAAATCGACCATTACGGTACATTATATAGTTTCTGAGTAAGAAAACGTACCAATTGGAAGCCTTTGAGAGCAAAAATGAATTGTAAAATGAGTCAGAAAATAAGCAGTTTGGATTTGAATACACCCTTACTAAGATCATTTTTTACTTCAACCGGTATGTATTTTTAATTTGTTTTTGCTCTAAGAATTGGTCCTATCCAAAACTTGTCTATATAGATGTTGTAGACAATATTAAGAAGATATATGATAAATTCATGGGGATTTTATATCTTTTGAATTGAGGGAGTTATGGATTTTTTTCTTCTTCAAACCCCCTTTTTGTTTTCGTTTTTAATTTTTTTTTTTGCGGTACGAATTGGTCCTATCAAAAACTTGTGAATATAAAAGTTGTAGATAATGTTAAGGAGATTCATGTTAAAATTAATTGGATTTGATATCTTGAGAATTGACGAAGTTATGGATTTTTTTCTTCTTCAAACGCCCTTTTTGTTTTCGTTTTTAATTTTTTTTTGCGGTACGAATTGCTCCTATCAAAAACTTGTGAATATAAAAGTTTTAGATAATGTTAAGGAGATTTATAATAAAATTAATTGAATTTGATATCTTGAGAATTGACGAAGTTATGAATTTTTTTCTCCCAAAAACCCTATTTTTTGCGCCTCTTGAGCCCATTTTTAACTTTATCAAAAATCTGTGATACATAAATTTTTGGCCCTATTTTTAGAAGTAATAAAAACTTTAAACTGATTTGATATGTACAAAAATTAAGAAGTTATGGGGGGTTTTCTGTTTTCACAAAACCTCTCCCTATTTCCCTCCCCTTGGTCCGATTTTGCCCATTAACGAACTTGACCGAGATTTTATGCCCATTGATTTTATGTATCAGTTTGGAAGAGATTGGTGCAGAATTACGAAAGTTATCGTGTCCAGAAGAAAGTGATATATATAGATAGATAGATAGATAGATAGATAGATAGATAGATATATAAAGTTTTTTACTGAGGGTGGTTTTGGGTTCTAGGGGTCATGATCGGTGTAGATCTGCAAAAATTTTTCAGAAATTCCAACATAGGAACGATCCCAATAGGTAGTATTTCATACGAAATCTACCTAAAATGTGTTCATCCGTACAGAAGGAATAAAAAATTTGTGCGAAAAGAATGTAAGACATTTAAAACATACAATGTACCTCCTAAGAAGGGAACCTGTCAATAACGGATTTTTCTTCTTTCCTATGAAATTCAGTCTTAGACAATTTTACTAGCGTTTTTCAGATTTTTACGTTTACAAGCAATGGAATATGGATTAACGATAACTTATACATTTACGCATAAATAGGGATTCATTAAAAAAATCAAGATAGTTTACAGGAGTACAGGAGAGAGAAATGTAAAGGGGGGGAGTAGCTTGAAACGGATGTATCTGCACGTAGCAACACAGAATGCTTTTTTAACACTTTCCGACATAGTTGAAAAGTGTTTATGATTTCGGTTTGTCTGCCCGTGCACTAACTCGCATAAATATACAGTAAACATCCTCTAATCCGGCACGTTCGGGATTTGAAGCATTCCGGATTAAGAAATTTTCCGGGTTACAGGATGAATGTCGGAAAAAACGTGTAAAAGTTAGAATTAAACAAAAAATGACAGTAAAACATGTTTTCTATTCTTTAAACAGCTTGAATAGAATAAAAAAATACTCAATAATGAAAAATAAAACATGAACACATGTACATATCTATAAAATGAAAACGTGCACTATAGTTCTACACAGTAGACTTACATGTAGAAGCCATTTTAAACAAATCTCGAATATCAGGTTGTTTTGTAGTAGTCTTCTCTTATTTTAGGGAGTCATTCCGTATGATGTGGAGTTACAGGGTGGTGACCCTACACACGTGCTGATATATTATGCCCAGCACGCACGATGTCTATCAATCGCGCATTCGGATGTTTTGTTCGATATAAATTTGTATGTACTCTTAAAGTTCATCAAAATTATTTTGTTTATCTTTCGCAGAATTTATTTTTTTTTTTTAATCTCATGATACACATTCATTATTTGATGATGAAATCAATTTCCGTTTCAAGTTCAGCAACCTTTTCTGAAATGGAAAAAGTATTTAATTCTAGTGATATTTTTTTCCCTTTCAACAGTTCCGCAAATTATCCACAGAAATATTTTTTGTCACCCCCGTTCTACCAAATTATTAACACCAGGTGGGATTGAACAGGAAATACTATTTTTTTCTTGAAAATCGTGCCGGATTAGTGGATGATTACTGTACTTTGATTGCCATGAAATTGATATATGTTATTGGGGTTTACTATGGCATGTTTGGTATTGAAAATGAAGCATATAGCACTTATAGTTCTTTCACAGAGACACTCAAAAGGATTTCGTTACATACGGCCTATGGGGAAAAATCGTTTGCGACGTATTTTAATGATGTTACACTCTTTTAAACATTTCAAATTGATACATATCACTGAGGTGCACTATATGGTGCTTACTCTAGAATACGGTGTACATAGAATGTATCGTTCATTGTTCATTTACAGGGACACTAAAAAGAATTTCGTTACATGACGCGATATGGGGAAATATCATTCACAGCGTAATTTAATATAGTCAAATTGATCCATGTCACCGAGGTGCGCTACAGGAAATTACTGTAGAGTGTAGGATTTGTAGTATGCATATAATGTACCGTTCATTTACAGGTACACTCAAAAGAATTTGGCCACAGTACTGTCTACGAACAATAATTGCTGGTAGCTCGTTTTTGTTGTGTTACGCATTTTTAAATGCAACTAATTATCTGCATATTAATTGGTGTATTTAAACTCTATAATCATGCACAGGACTGTTCAAAATATCCCACGTACACGTCCGTTTATTGAAAGAAATTGCTGAAGAGGGATTTTCAATTGTGCTATGCATTTCCTGACTGAAGTAAATTTTAGCACATACAGCATATATACATAGTAGTATACAGTAGCATACTACAGTATGTACACATACGAATCTATAGATCATATACAGGGCTACACAAAAGAATTCGGATATTTTGTTTGATTATTGGTTGTAATTGCTGAATTTGAGTTTTCAAATGTATTATGCTTTTTCTAAATTGTTTACTTAGTAAACAATAAAGTTTTGTTGCAGCATTCTGAATGTGTTGGAAAGTGTTTCATAATCTATATTTGACGCACGAATTTTCATTCTTGCTAACACTTTCCAAGGGAGTTGAAAAGCGTTTATGAATTCGTTTTGTGTATCTGTCTGCAGTTTGTTCATGCTCTAACTCGCGTAAATATATTCAGATTGCCATGTAATTGAGGCTTGCCATTGAAAATATTTTCTATTTATAGGGGACTTAAAAGTATTACGTTACATTATAGTATATGAGAAAAAATAATTTGCAGTGTATTTTTCACACTTTTCAAAACATAATGAAATATATGAGATATTGAGCTGCATTACAAAAACCTTTTTTTAAAATGTTATGCATACCACTTATAGTTCATTTACAGGGCACACAAAATTATTCCGTAATGTTATGGTCTATGAGGTAAAACGGTTTGCACTGTTACTAACATAACGAATTTATATGCATTTCCGAGTTGCACTAAAATTCGCTTTCTGTAGAATACCCCAGGTAACACAGCAATATCGGGAACAGCGATTTCGCAATACCGGCCAATATCGGTGAACGCCGGACTGGCCGATATTGCATGGCTAACCTTTTTACTTTCTTCTATCTTTACATGAAGAAAGTATTGGATATGTAAAAATTTTCGAATTCCGGTTTTCGACGGATTGACACGTTTTAGAGGTCAGAGATTCCGAAAAACATGTTTTTACAAAATGTCTGTCTTTCTGTATGTGACTAAAATTTTGTGGGCGCTCTATCTCAAGAACTAATGCATGGAATTCAACAAAAATTTATATTCAAGTAGTCCCTAATATAAATTGGGGCTGATTAGTTTTTGGGGTAAATCTCACAACAGGTAGCGCTGTTATGCTGCATTTTTCGCGATTTCTGCAATAGCTCTATCTCAAGAACTAATGCACGGATTTTCATCAAACTTCAGATTCAGTTATTCCTTGATATGAGTTGCTTCTGGTAACGTTTTGGTGTAAATTGCTCAACAGATGGCGCTGCTATGCTGCATTTTGCAACATTTACACGATCTTCGTAATAGTTCTATCTCAAGAAATAATGCACAGATTTTCATCAAACTTCAGATTCAGGTATACATGGATGTGAATTAGTGCTGTTTATGTTTTGGTATAAATCACTCATCAGATGGCACTGCTATGCAGCATTTTTCACGATTTCCACAATAGCTCAATCTCCAGAACTAATGCACGGATTTTCATCAAACTTCAGATTCAGTTAGTCCTTGACATGAATTGACCTTTTGTACATTTTGGTGTAAATCGCTCCACAGATGGCGCTGCTATGCTGCATTTTTTGTAATTTCCGCAATAGCTCTATCTCCAGAACTAATGCGCGAATTTTCATCAAACTTCAAATTCAGATATACTTTGATATAAATTGGTGCTAAATTGATGTAATTTCTTGTACTATTTAAATGATTTAATTAACGTGATTTATATAAAAGAAAGCTTTGTGATGGCCACAACATAATACTTTCCAATATCGGGGAAAGCCGGACAGGCCGATATTGGTCACAACTGGATTCGGCATTATAAAATGGCAAAGCTTTTTACTTTCTTCTAACTTTACAAGAAGAAAGTATTGATTCGTGAAAATTTTCGACTTTCGGTTTTCGACGGATTTACATGTTTTATTAGGGGTCAGAGATTCCGAAAAACATGCTTTTACAAATTGTCTGTCTGTATGTATGCGACACAAATTTTGTGGGCGCTCTATCTCAACAACTACAGCACGGAATTTAACAAAAATTTATATTTAATAAAAAATTATATTCCCTGATATAAATTGGTGCTAAATAGTTTTTGGTGTAAATCGCTCAACAGGTGGCGCTGCTATGCAGCATTTTTCACGATAGCTCAATCTCTAATGCACGGATTTTCATCAAACTTCAGATTCTGTTAGTACTTGACATGAATTGACGTTTTATAATTTTGGTGCAAATCGCTCAACAGGTGGCGCTGCTATGCTGCATTTTTTGCGATTTCCGCTGTATCTTTATCTCAAGAACTAATTCTTGATTTTCAACAAACTTCAGATTCAGGTACACATGGATATGAATTAGTGTTAGCAATAACCAAAGGGTTAATTACTCTGACAATACTTAAACAGAAGAGTTAACACACAGATGGAAACATCTGCTGACTTTGTTTACCCAAAAACCTGTTTAACTAAAACTGGTGAAATAAAGTAATATAAGAATATCTGCAAAAGAATATTTAAAGAGAAACAAAGTCAAGTTCAAACAAATAACAATTTTATTAAACATTTAAATAAAACAAAGGTAGAAATAAAATCATTAAAAAAAAGGATAAGTCTTCCAAACACCTGACATGAGTTCTCTAGTTCACTACTAGTTAAAAAGCAGTCTAACATGACTCTATATCAACATGATCGAAACATGAACCGGAGCACCAAAAAGTAAACATATTATTTCAAAGAAATCATATTTTACTATAATTGTAAAAGCTGCAATTAAACTTATAATCAATTTAAACGTTTAAGAAAAACACAATAATTAAGGAAAAAGATTACATTACTTAATCAAATTCAAACTCTCCTCTCCCATAAAAGATTTCATATAAAAAGGCAAGCACAACTTATTTATCATTCGCTTAACTGAAATCTCCAGATACTCTTAACTGCCACTCAAAAGTAAACTAAAGACCAGAAGCAGAACATTAACTGAAAGTTAATGATAAGTGGATTTCCAAATTGCAGCATGCCTAAATGGAAACACCCTAGCGAGTACCGGCTGATAGCGTTTCCTAGGAATCACAAATATCCCGATGTTGCAAGTCGTAACAGTTCCGACTACACCGCACGGTAATCCGCTGTTGCGTGTGTATCGGACTAACTTCCTATCACAACCTATCTGCAACACAGAGATCGAGAAAAACCCTGGTCTCTTAGAAACCATATTATAATCCTACAACTAGTTCCTCCACTATAAAAAGTAAAGTTGGCAAGATTTCAAAAAGTGAAACCAGAATAATATCTGGAACTTAAAACGTACTTTTAAAAAGGAGAGAGAATATTAACTGTAAATAAAAGTCAAACTATTTCAATAAATAGAAATAATTAAAAGAAACATTATCTGAAAAATGTGCGGCAGGCAGCAGACACTTCCCAATTCCAAAAGATTGAACTTCACACACGTACATCTCCAGGTAATTCCTTACGGAATCTTAAAATGGCAAATGCACGGTGACAGTTCATATTCATCCTCTGTTTACACTTCTATAAGAAACTGCACCTCTGTCACACTCCACAATCACTTGAAATACGATTAAAAATTACACGAGTGGATATAAGGCGTTTCATCCGTAAAAGCATAAATGACTAGAAAAACAGCACCGGGAAATATAATAGTTAAAATGCCATCCACTTCATCTTTAAAAACAAACGCAGCGATAAAAACATTTTAAAAAACGTGAACCACCTTCTTCCCAAAGCACCAACACGTACAGACACAAGACATCCACGAAGCTAAGTCAAGCTATAAATAGCACTGCCCATCCGCCGAGAACGTCCCCACGTGACTTCCGATCACCTGGTCTACGTTACTTCCGACATATGACGATTCGGGGAAAACTGACCAGTGAACGGACACGAGATAGAGTATGTCACGACGGACAGGCCACGCCATCTACCGATAGCTGTCATAACTCTTCAGTCTGTGAGCTAACTTTTCAGTACAGTGTTGACACCGGCGAAAAATGAAAGAACCTGAATGCCATAGGACATGTGGTAATGGAAGAAACGTGATGAACAAACGAAAGTGAACTTACGTAAAAGTAAAAATAAGGTAAGGTAAGAATATTGTATTTATTGTAAAACTATATTTAAACACTGAGAATAAAGATTAAAAAGAAGTGTTTAAATATGAGATTTGAAAGTATTAAAACTTAAAGCATATAACCAGAGTTTATTTAGAAATAAATACCAACTTAAATAGGAAATATTAAATGGAGTTTAATATAGTTAAAGATTGAATGGAAAAGGTAATTGGAATAACAAGAATAGAAGGGAAAAATGTATATTTTTCCTGTCAATTAGCGCTGTTTATGTTTTGGTGTAAATCGCTCAACAGGTGGCGCTGTTATGCAGCATTTTTCACGATAGCTCAATCTCCAGAACTAATGCACGGATTTTCATCAAACTTCAGATTCAGTTAGTCCTTGACATAAATTGACGTTTTACACATTTTAGTGTAAATTGCTCAACAGGTGGCGCTTTAGGCTGCATTTTTTGCGATTTTCGCAATACCTCTATCTCAAGAACTAATGCTTGGATTTTCAACAAATTTCAGACTCAGATATACCTTGATATGAATTAATGCTGTTTATGTTTTGTTGCAAATCGCTCAACAGGTGGCGCTGCTATGCTACATTTTTCAGAATTTCTGCTATAGCTCTATCTCAAGAACTAATGCACGAATTTTCACCAAACTTCAAATTCAGATATACTTTGATATGAATTGGTGCTAAATTGATGTAATTTCTTGTACTATTTGAATGATTTAATTGACGTGATTTATATAGAAGAAAGTTTTGTAATGGCCACAACATACTAGTTTTTTTTTTCCAACATAGGAAGATATTGATTATCTGTCTTGGCATAGTATTGTTAATCAATATCTCTTTATATTAGGAGAAAAAGTGTTAGCCATTCTATATTAATGAATCCAGGTTTGAATATACATGTATATAAAATGTTTTTAAAATATTTAAAATAAAATTTTTATTTGGTTGATATAGAAATATATATATATATTTCGATCATATAGAAAATTAAATTTTTAAGTTCACTTTCATAATAATGCAGAAAATATCTAAAGGACGAATTTTATAATGTATCTTGAGTGACAATTTGACAAATGATTAGTGATGGAAATGCTCTGAAATAACCTAGAAATTTTTTGGGGGAAAAAACTTTTCTTGTTTCGAAGGTATTTATTTTTTTTTAGTAAAATTGGAATACCGTTAATAAAATAATTTATTCAAAATTTTATAATAGGTACATTCGGGTGTTTTTTAACTTTTTCTTTTCATGTTCAATGTTCTACTTGAAAACATTAACCTGTAAAATTGATAATTAAATGCTACTTTTCATAATAAAAAAAAAAAAGAGTGATATGCAAAATTATACAAATTATTGCATTTTGTGGAAATGGTAAGGTTGAAAGTGTAATATAGTATTACTTGTATAAAATTATTTTTATTACCAATTTTTCATTCCCCCCCCCCCCATAATCAATAGAAATATTCAACAATTATTAAAAATAATATGTAGCTGAAAGAATTTATTCTTTTCTGCCCTTAACATAAATCTTCACATTGTTTAATTGAATTTATATATAAACTTTGTCCCCCCTCCCCCTTTTATTAAAAATCTTTTGCCACAATTTAGTTGAAAACATTTTGTGGTAACTCATTAAAGCCAGTTGGCAAGAAAGCTTGCCATGTAAGGCGAACAAAACTTTTAAATTTGAATACCAGTATTTTAATTTGGAAATTTTCACATTATCTATTCTCAAATTTTGGGCGATTAAATAATTAAAATTACAATGAGGAAAAACTGGTGTCAAAAAATTAAAAGAAATGTAAAAGAGGCTCATCATTAATGGGTTAAGGGGGTCTTCGGAATTCTTCTCCGTAATGTTACATCTATGGACTTTTGATGCATTTGTATGTTTAAAATATCTTCTCTCATATTTATAACATCTTTTTTCTGTGTACTCTTCTTAAAGTATGTCTCTTTTTTTCTTAGTTTACAAAATATTTCTAAATTCTATGCTGAATTTAATATTTTATGTGTTAAAAGCAAGCGAACTGTGAGTAAGCTTTTAACACTTCCTATAAAATTAAGGCAATACTTTAGAAATATTTTGAGAGCTAAGAAAAAAAGAGACATCTTTTAGGAAGTATAGACAAAAAATAGAAGTTAAAAATATTAATTTCCCAAGGAGATATTTCAAATATATGAATGCATCAAATACCCATAGACTTTACTTTAGTAAGAGAAAATCAGAAGCTGATTGACCAGCCCCCTTCCGTTACATATTCAAAAATCGGCATGTTTTGTTTCTTGAGACAAATTATTCCAACATTAAAAAAAATATCAAAACATTAATAAAATTTGATAGTTTCCAATTTCTAAAAACATTCAATTAACGCAGAACAAAATTTATATTTTATTATTATGACAATATTCATCCTGAACTTACCGACTCGACGATGCTGGGGGATGAATACTCTGTTGGAATACCATGTTTATTTTCACTCTACAATTTGATCTTTTTAATGTTCAATATTCTACATAAAAACATTAACTTGTAAAACTGATAATTAAATGCTACTTTTCTCATTAAAAAAAAAAAAAAGTCATATCCAAAATTATATCATATACTGATTTGAGGAAATGGTAAGGCTGAAATATGTATTATTTGAAAAAATAATTTTTATTACACGAACAGTTTTTCATATACTTTTTTCACATACTCAATAAATACTTAACCATAATTTAAAAAAATAACATGTAGCTAATATAGTTTATTCTTTTCATTTTTACTATAAATATTATTCTTTAGACTTATTTATTGCTTTTAATTATATATAAAACTTGCAAAAGAAAAGAAAAAGCAAATTTCTGTCAAAATTTATTTAAAAACAATAAATCCACCTGTTGTTGTGTTTTCAAACCCAACTATTTTTTTTAAATTACTCCTAAATTAAAAAATCTATATTATTAGTTTCAAATTTTTAAAGTAATTAAGTTAGAACAAAATTTATATTTTATCGTTATGATTGCCTTCCTTCTAAATCAGAGTCTGAACTACTTTATGGGGAGGGGGATAAACGATCTGTTCAAATCCCATTTTTTCATTACATAAACACAAATTGCAGCAAATTTTGTTTTATTTAAAAATCAGTTTTAATGACAATTTAAAACAGAAAGTGCAACCAAAATGGCCATCACAAACAGTTAAATAATACATTATAAACCATGCTGTTAAATTCAGCATGAAAGGGTATTCTAGAACTAAAATTTTTATTTCCATTTATAATATATTCATATGAAGTAAAAATAAAACCTTTTTATTTTTAGAGTTACATAAATTCAAAAAATGTTTAATATTTTTTATGAAAAGCTCTTATTTGTAAAAAAAATCCATTTTTTCCTCTTAAATAGAAAAATGCTTTTTTCCATCACTTCAAAACTTCCAGAAATTGTACACCTACACAAAAAATAGACTAATATATAACAGTAAAGCTATCTTAATTACAATTCAGAATTTCTAATGCCTACTTAGTTGATGAAATCAGTAAGACATGGGGGCTAATAGAAAGTAAAAATTATTTGAACACAACAAATTTCTGTGTAACAAACAGTTAAATTAAAAAATACTATAAAAAGTCTTAAGTGATAAAAAGAAAGAAGATAATTAAAACATGGCAATTTTCATTATATATATATATATATTATGGAGCTTCCTTACTGCCTAGGTAAAACTATATAACACTTTTTTAGAAATACAAATTGATATAATCTCTAAACTGCATATCAGGCATTTGAAATAAATAGAAATTAATACAGTTTAACTTTTCAATATCATCATAATTTATAGATGTTTCATTTAAATTAAAATTTTAGCTAGATTTTATCATTCAATTTTTATCAATTGTTTCTCATTTTTTTTTGGTCATGAATAGCAACTTTTAAGTTTAATTTAAAATAATTTTAAAAGTTTATAAATATTTTATTGAAATCTCAAACATGGAAGTGCTAATACAAAAAAACTTATAAGTAAATTCTTAGAAATGTAAATAAAACTTACTATGTAGCACAAATAAAATTTATTAATCACAAAAATGAATTAAATGTATTTTATTTACAAACTATTATTATTCATAACTATACTATTACATTAAAAAAAAAATCTGCAAGTCATCTATTTCTTGTTTATTTGTTCATTCTTTTCCTTTGAAAATAATTTCCATCTCAATCAGCAGATCTTGCAATGCAGGACCTTTCCAATGCAGTTAGAGATAGCGTGCCTTCTTCAAACTTCATTTCCACACACTAGAAAGATGCAATGAGTCAAAATCTGACGAAGTATTATACTAGCTATAATAATTAATAATTTGCTATAGTTTATTTATTCTGTTTATTAAATTTTACAAACTATGTAAAATTTGAGAAATAATATTAAGTGTGTAAATGTGAGATTTGAATTTATTTGCCAAAAGTTATAGCTTGAAAATTGAATATTTTTACAACATTGAGAATTTTAAAGAACTAATAGTATTTTTTCATGTAATTGCCAACCAACTACTTTAGGCAGTGATCAATGACATTGTGTAGCAATAGTCATTAATGACACTCTGTTATAACAATCAAACATAATTAAAAAAAGACAAATTCCAATTAAAGTTAATGTTTAAAATACAGTAAAACCCCCCTAAAGCAACCACGTTCCGTTCCAATAAAAATTGGTCACTCCGAGAGGTGGTCTCCTTAATGGAGGTCATGTTTAAATCAAGATTTTAATTGTTGAAAAAAAGGTAACAATTAATGTTACTAATCTTTATTTTTCACATTAGGAAAAAATATGAAAATTTAAGTATCAAAACAAAAGTTAATTACATAAGTTAATTACTATAGAGTTAAAAAAAATTAATACATTGACGTTTGCTTTGATTTTACGGTTTTATCTTTCATAACTTTTATTTCCAAGTCCTTTCGAAGTTCCGGTAAATAAATACATTTTTTTTTTTTTTTGGACAGGAACAAATAATGACGATTTCATTAATTTATCTATTTCTTTGAGAAGTTCCAGACAGAATAGGACAGGGGAGTTTATTGACTGTCATTCTTAATTTGTCATCAGAGTTAAATTAATTGCCTAAAAAGGCACACAGGGGTTTAAATACTTAAAATTACCCAAAATAAAAAAAAATTCTAAACTTAGTTTAGAAGTTTGATGAATAATGCGCTCTCCGGAATTATTTTTCTAACAAACCCTTCTTCAAGCGACCAGAAAAAAAACTGAATTGGTTTCATTTTCTTCAAAGAAATGGGTCGCTCATGGAGGGAGTTCAACTGGGATGGTCTCTGAATGGAGGTAAAATTAGTATTGAGCCTATGGGAATAAATTTCATTTCATAAAAAATGGTCGTTCAGGGAGGTGATCGCACAGGGAGGTTTCACTGTATGCTCAATTTAACCTGTTGATAGCTAAAATTCTTTTTGAAAATCATAATAAAAATAGTTTTAAAAACATACAGTTTTATAAGAATTCAATGTTTATCTTAAAAGTCACACATACACTTTGTTTCATCTTAATTTGGCAGTGCTGATTACCCTAGATTAACTGAATTGTTGCCGTAGAAACTGGGGATTGCTTGAACAGCAGAGGATTATTACTAATAAACAAGGAAAAAGTTTCTATGAAATTAATTTTATTATATAATCATTTATTAAAATAACGAATGAAAATTATTATTATTTTCTTATTTTTATCACTTTTTAAATTGATTTCAACACTATTTTATATTATATTAGCTGACACGCCCGACATACAAAATGCGAAAAATATCTAAAAATCACTGCACGAATTCCGGAAAAACTTTATTAAGTTTGAAATCTAATTCCATGCACAAATGACAAAAAATTGCATCAAAAATTATCTATTTAAAATCGCGGAAGGAAAAATTTCTTATTAATATTTAAGCTGCAAGTTTGAAACTGAATACCTTTTACAAATGTCAAAAAATCACTGCAAAAAGCAAAAAATTAGAGAAAAATTTAAAAATTGCTGTACGAATTCCGAATACATTTTACTGAAAACAGGAAAGCGTTATCTATATTGCGTTAAACGATTAAAACAGAAAAACTGCTATTTATACCAAGTCACTGGCAGAAATTTGGAAAAGGTTAGGTCGCATGACCTCAGACTGAGCCTGTCTCATCTTTAATGTACATATAATCTTTGTTATTAGGATATAAAAAAGACATGATTTTTATAAATTTAAATAAAATTTTTATGATTCCCCCTCTCCCTCTGCTTTAAAATATATGACAGCTACCAAGAAGTTTATATTCCCAAACAATTACATCTCTAATTGCTAATATAATCAATGTTTTATGTTTTAAATAATACAATTATGATTATTAGTTACAAATTACAAAAATTACATAAACTACAGAATTTCATTAGTTAGTATATAATAACTGAGGATAGATTGAAACAGTTTTTTAAGGCCGAAACCGAATTTCAGTGATCTACCTATTTTCAATCGAAAACGTCCAAAAATTTGTTTAAAGTAATTAAATTGTTTACATTAAAGTAATTAATACATACATAAATATACATAATTATTAATTATGCATATTTATTAAATATATATAATTATTAATTAATTACATATGTGGCCCAAATTGACTCTCTGTGCCTTCGACCCAAAACTTTTTACTTTCATATAAAATAAAACATAATTCATCCATGACACTCAAAGAGTATTCAAAACACTTCTGTGGTTTCAAACTGAAAATTTTCTATTACTGTTATGTGTGCAGCTTTTAATGAGTACGTGAAAAAGTTTAGTTACACAGTAGCCTCCCTCTTAACTGGCCTAAACGGGACTGAGGGCTAGCCAGTTAAGCGAAAAAACGGTTAAAGCGGAGAAGTAAAAAAAATTAAATAAGTAACTGCATATTTAATTAATCAAATGCGCAGGATACATTTAGTTTTTTTAATTTGTGTAAGTTTTAAAAAAGTAGATATTTTCTATATTTTGTGAAATGCATACTAGTCGTAATACACCCTTTCCGGCGTGGAGTAAGTCTGTTTCTAAAATGATGAAATAATGGACTGACACCAGGATTTACAAACGAATTTATTAGAAAATAAAAACTTTCTTATCTTCCAGTACTTATAAAAGGAAAATTTTAATTAAATATTCTTGGTGCCGTTTGTCAGCTTTGGAATTAAAATCAGGTGTCCTTCTTGTGGACACTGCCCGCTAAAGGGTTCACTGAATTGAAATAAAAATTATCACTAATAACAAATAATGAACGATATTTAATACATATTAAATTGTTGAAAATCTTGTCATGTACCTTTATAAGAAGTTGAAATTATTCTGCATTATGTAAATTTGAGTTAATTAACCATAAAGAGAAACGAAAATTTCCTTTCTGAATTTTGCCTAATGTTGAGAAAAAAATCATTCGGTTAAAAGCGGAGTTCCGGTTAAGAGGAAGGCTACTGTATATGCATTGCTTGCTTTATTATTTGCAGTCACATCTTGAATCAGTCATGACTGATAATTATAAACAACGAAGTTCGTAGCAATAAATAGTCTCATTTGAGTCGATAAAGTTCAAATCGATGAGCAATGTTGAAAATTTCCGAAAGAAGAAACCAGATTTTTGAAATACTGATAGTTTCGGTCTGGCCAAATTTTCAGCTGCATTTTCGATGAAATTCAGATTTTGGCCAGAAAATGAGTTTTCGGTCGATCTCTAATAATAACGTAACGCACATAAAAATTTTATAATAATTGTGGAAAACTATATTTAAAACTACAGATATTTACATTTTATTAAAATGAATAAAAACTGCATTTAACATTAAATTGTTAACACTACTTAAAATAAAGGGGCTACTTTACTCCCGCAAAAACACCTGCTTGCTAATGTTAATCCTATAAAAGAAATTAAAAAAAAAAATATATCTCATTTGCATTTCAGTATTTTTTTTTTTTTTTTTTTTTTTTTTTTGCATTCAATAGCTGAGGGCAATCTCCACAAAGAATCTTTTTTACTTTTTTGATTTTGTTTGCAGGTTTTTTTAAGGGGGGAGGGGGAAGGGGGGGCTTTGATTTTCAGAACCAGTTTTGAAAGTGAAATTATCCCAGTAAATAAAGGCCTCTAAAAGAAAATCGAAAAGGTAAAAAAAGGTCTTTGTGGTGATCAATCTCAGCTATAAAATGCAGTGAAAAAAAAATTTTTTTAAATATTGAAATGGCAATGAGGTTTTTTTTAAAAATTTCTTCCATAGGATTAAGATTAGCGAGCGGGTGTTTTCATGAAGGAAATAGCATCTCAATAATTATTAAACAATTGACTCTCTAATTAGAAACATAATATACAGTTTTATGCTTCAATTAGTAAAATGATAATAATTTAGTATTCATTACTGAAAGAAATTTAATATAAGAAAGCTGTCTATTTTTGAATACAAGTAAATTGTATATAGAAAACAACTTATAATACATATATATATAAATCAAATTTAACCAACTCCAATATATAAATTCAGAGCAGATGTAGGTGTTTGTGGCCCTCAAAATGAACTTCGTGACTTTTTCCCAAAATGCCATTTTTGAAAATGATCACCAATCTGAAACTCTGAAGTTGCAATACAGCAGTTATTTTCAAAACTAAAACTATTTTAATGGTACTTTAAAAAAGTTAATGCTTTAAAGTGATGGGCACATTTCAAAACAAAATATTTTCAGAGTTTCATAAGTGCAATCAACTTTTATAATGAAATTTTCTTATAGTTTTATACTTGCAATCAAATTCAATAATGAAATTTTCAGCCCATTAACATACTACAAAAACAATCAAAAATAAAAGAAATATTAAAACTTTCAAAAGTAAGCTTTGATTTTTAATAAATTTAGCATCTGAATATAAAACAGTGTTTCTCAACCTTTTTTACGTCACAGCACACTTAAATCTTGAATTAAATGTGACAGCACACTAAAATTATGATGACTTAAAAAAGAGAAGGATTATCTATCATTACAGAATAAATGACTTTATATAATTTTTTATTTATTTACTATCACAAGCAAAATGGGCCATCCGAGCTGAATAAAGGATAAGAAAATTATTTTAAATAAAATTCTTATAACCTTTTTTATATACTCCTCTTTAATTCAGATCAATATTTATAAGCAGAAGAAGCACCATTTTAAGCAACTTTTTAACACTAGATTTGCTATCATTCAGCACATCATCATCAGTGCAAAGCATAATGGAATTTTACCATATATATATACAAGCGGATTCAAGGTATAGGTTTATTGATCAATAGAAGCGCAGGAAATTACAGGTAACAGCCTATAGGAAATTGTATAAGGAAAGGAACTGCTAATGTTAAAAAATATCTCTTAATCTGACAGTAATTTGCCACATTAGCTTAGCATTTAAAGAGATATCCGAGTTTTCTGACTTTTTTAAAATGAGAAGACTTTCAGTGTAAGATAAAATCTTCAAATAGGCATACTTTTAAATCATTTTTTAACGATATTTTCTACTGCATTTTAATTGTTTATAAATTGTTATTTTGCTTCAGGAGACATGTTTTTTTTTTTTTTTTTTCTGAAAGAATTTAATTCAACAGAAGAAAAATCTCCAAATTTATGACACTAAATTTTATTTCAAAGTAAATCATATAATATGAAATGCCTGACATTATACATTCAAATTTTTAAAAATTTGACACAGCTTGCTTAAAAGTTTTGCGACACACCCGAGATCTCTTTGCAGTGCACTACTGTGTCACGGCACACAGGTTGAGAACCACTGATATAGAAGATCAGATCATAAAATTCAGTTAAACAGAAATACAAAAATATTACTTAAATTACGCAGAATTTTTTTAAAAGTTAGTTATGAGTAGGAAAGTTTATTTAAAAAAAAAGAAAAAAAAAAACAGAATAATTCTGATTGTTCAGTGAACATACATTTTTCCCAATTATGATTTATGGGAAGCTATTTACTGAATAATCACTTTAACTAAAATCACTTTAGAGTTATTTATTGCTATGACTGTTATTTAAGAAAATCCTTATTGATATTTCTTGAAATAATAATCTAAAGGCATTTATCCATCATAAATCAACATTTCATTTCCTGTTGCAATAGAAATATACTTAACATAAACAATTCAATAGCTTCATCCTTGTTGTGAAATATGTTCTTTTAACAATTAGCAATTTTGAAGCTATAATTCACATAAGTCATCCTTTCTACTTAAACATTTTCTCAGTTGTTTAAAAATAATTATTGTGATTTATATTTGGTGGTCAAGGACACTTCCTGGTTTTCAGTGCATCTCTACATTTGAAGAAAGAGTTGAAGTGCAACCTTCAGACTGAACGCATCAGCTCATCTTTAGTTGTGACATTTTTAATCAACGCAACCGGGCATCCACAAAGCCTGGCTCTTGTTAAAATTAACAAACCGCATGTCTGTACCCTCAGGAAGATGTCAATATATTTGTTTCAATATAATTTTATTTTAACCTCTAGTGTATTTATTAACTGTTGACACAACATATACAATTCATCGAACACTGATTTTAAAGAAACAAATGTAAAAATATCTACATACAAAATGTAAAAGCAAAACGAGATCGTAAAAATTTATTACTACCTCCTGAAACAATACAGCTAGCTGTAGTTGCCATAAATCTGGTTTGCAACAAAGAACAGTTCATTACCAAAATTTTGTCTTTTTCCCACAGGCAGGTTTCTCGTTGGCTTTTGACCAACATTAGCGATTTGGCGAAGAAATAAAAAAAAGTTAGCAAAATAAATTTGGCATAAAACATTGAAAAATTTATAGCTAACCCCTTATTGTATCCTTTTTTTTCCATACATCCTAAAATAACCCAATTTTTTGTAACTGTTTATAAAATAGAAATTTGAATATCCAATACAGAAACTATTAAAAATAAGTACATTCTACATGTCTCCTAAATGTGTAAATGTTTTAGACATTCTTTTAGCAGTCTAAATAAAAATTCAAAACAGCTATCGTTGATTTACCATTGTGAAAATGTACACTAAAAATTGCTATGAGATTTCAACTCTAACCGATAGAAAAAATTGACCGATAAATGATACTTTGCATACAATTAATAGATAGTATGGTAAACGGTTAATTTCAATGCCTTATTCCAGCAAAACTTTTACTCTATTTGGCTTTTGATGCAAGTAATTTTGCTCGTGTTTTTACTGGAGCGATTCCAGCACATAGATAGCGATTAACTGACAATATAGAAGTACCTATCGCATAATCATTTCTGTATCTTTGGCTATTACTAAACTGAATAGATGTTGAGTCTGTACCTCTATAAATAGAGTAATGTAAATGGCATGGTGTGACTGAGCTTGAAAAGCAATATCAATCGTTTAGTATCACAGATAAGATCTCGATTATATTGGCACACACACACAAAAAAGAACAGAAATTGAGCACTCGCAGTTTGGCGAGCCTGATTCTTTGTTTACTCGCCGAATGAAACATTTCGTCGCAATGACGAGAACCCTGCCCACAAGTTAATTTTAACTACTTTTCTGCAGACCACAAAGACATCTGTTCCATGAATTCTTATAAACCAAGCCGAAAAGGTCATAAGTTTTGTTTTCACTGCTGTTTATATCATTTGGCAACAACTCTCACTTTTTGAAGCCCAAATTGCAGCAAGCTTAAAAAAAATGCCCGGGCTCCTATAATGAAAAGTACTAAATAAATAATTTTTAAAATACTGCATTTTATTTTACAATTTAAAGATTTATGAAGTGGATTAAAACTTGCTGTTATAACGGTAAATTTTACTTAAAGAATATATTAATTTAAACGGTCTCTAGATACTTCATAACATTATATTAATCTAGTATCGCCTTGGATAATACTAGCAAATACAAAAAAGCACACCTTTTATGAGAAGTTCATAAATTATTAATCACTAACTTAATAAATCCACTATGGAGAAAGTCTTCTCCACAATCACAGAAAAAATATACAAATATAACTCGGCAACAACTGCAGTAAATTCAAATTATTAGATTTTTCCAGCCTGACTCGCAACAACAGTAGCAACATAAGCAAATGAACCTGGAACAAATATAAATGCTTAGGCCATATTTAATAATAAAATGCAAATTAAAGATAAACAAGTTAAGCAGTTTTAAAGATTTTTAAATGTAGGGGAAGAGTGGGGAGGAATGGCGCACTTTTTACACAAATAAGAAAATGAACTTTGTTTGACACAAAAGCATAAGACACAAATAGTCTAGTGCTGGCTACATACACAGTCTAACAAAATTGCAGGTTAGTAAATGGTAATATCTGTGCAAATTCGATCAAATTCCAGTATTTTCATCACTAGGAGGAAAATTCAAGACAGTCAGAGATGACTTTAAAAAATCACCAGTTCAATTTATTTACATTTTGAAGTAAATGAATATATTTTCAATGTTATAATTAATAGATTACCCTCTAAAAATATTTGCATATTAGCAATTTACATTCATCTTATTAAAAAGAAGGAATTAGACTTTCCCATTCCTCCCTTTGCTGGCATGTCCCATTCCTCCCTATACCCTTTTTTTTACGTTAAACTTCTTTTATAAACAAAACAAAAATGCTACTTTTAGGCATAGTTTAAATTCAGTATAGTGTTCCATAAATAAGGAAACTATTACATATATGCGTAACAAGTCATTAAGGCTCAAGTCGCAAGTCAACTGCTCTGCTCAACAAGTGCAAAACATTTCGACACATTTACAAATTCATTTTTTAACGGAAAGATATGAAATTGGAAAGCCTGCCTATGGAAGCAATTTGGAATCGAACTGCGTTTTCCATTTTTTGATCAATCAATTACCTATTGAGTTATAAGCGATTTTGATTATGCGAATGCGACAAACATGTTTTTCATCCTTTCTCGAGTGGTTTTTCTTCTTTCGCGTGGAAATTCGGTTCAAAACGCCCACTTTGACACTATTTTCTGAAAGAAGTATTGTGTTTGCAAAAAAAAAACAGCTTGATTACATAGTTTCTGAACAACAATACCCACTAGTTTCATGCATTTCCGAACAAAAATAAAATTAAAACTTATGCCATAAAGTTGCCCTTTTGGATTTGAGAACAGCCTTAATATACAGAAAGCATAAAAATGTATATGAAGCAAATTTACTTTTGATTCTTTAAGTAACCTTTTTCTTTATACAATTGTAAGCTTATGCCGATAGCAACTTTTTTCAACTGAAGATTATGGTACTATTGTTTCATCTAAATGTGTAATTGATGCAATGTTTAGAACGATACATAAAAAGAAAAACCTACTGTCCCATTCCACCCCACTTTCCCCTATTGGTAAAGGGGGGGGGGAGGCAGGGTTGGCAAGTTTTTGATGGTGTGACGATTTTAACTATCGTGTCAAAAAACCCTTTTTGATATAGTTTTTGACAACGACTGTCAAAAACCTACAATTGAATCCAAAAACTGTGTAAAATTATTTTTACTACAACATTAAATTTGCAATCTTTCATAGTTTTTAGTTATTTGAGTAAACTTTTTGACAGATTTAGACATTAAAAACCACATAACCTGTATAAAACTCAAAACATGATATTGGTTCAACAAGTTGCTTAGAAAACAGAAAATAGTTGCAAGCTATAAATATAGGGTAGATGTGCCAGTAATGGACACCCCTTGATGTTTTTGGTTCATAAAAAAATAACTAATAAATATTTAGCTTTAATTATTTTTTTTATAATACCCCCTTGCATGTTTTATAAATCTGGGTTATTGTTTACTTTTAATCAAACCAATCAAGAAGCAGAAAATAATGTTTCAAAGTTTCACTGTTTTTCTGTGAAAATCATAATGAAGAGGCTAAGAGTTGGCTTCGTTTAAATAATTTGTATATTATTTATTTTCTTGCAAAATTTGAATGTTTTTGTTTGAGTAGCAATAGGAAACTTAGAATATTATATACTAATGGCCATTTACTAAATTTCATTTCTTTTTAAGGTTTTAAGAGGGGGTGTCCATTACTGGGATGGTTAATTAGTCATTTTCCAGTAATGGACACCCCATGTAGACATTGCTAAAAATGCAATTTCAGTAATGTTTATAGTGCATAAAATATTTTGACTTAACTACAAACCTAAATAATCAAATTTAATTTTTAAATTATACTTACCAAAATGTAATAACACCAAAACTTTTATAAATAGCTGCTTTTAAGTTATTTTATGTGATTAATAAAATTTCAATATTTTATTTTATTCTTTTTTTATGTAGTACATATATATATAGCTCACATATTTTATAATCTGGCAATCAAACCAGCCAGGAAGCAGAAAAATACAGTTTAAGAGCACAGTCAGAGAGGGGCTCATAGGGCTTAATCCCTCTCCGTTTAAATAAAAACAATTAAGTTACAGAAGCTATTAAAAATCCATTTTCTGACTTAAATGTTTCCTTGTTAAAAAAAAAAAATGCAATACTACTAATGAAAGTTATAGGTAATATTCATGAAACTAGTAAATCTGCAGATCAGTGGCCTCAAACATCAGTTCTACAGTTTTATTTTGAAATTATTTTATTTAGTATTTAAAATATTCAACTCACAATATCATTTCTTTCATATTTGTAATATTAATTATTATAAATGATATATCAAGTAATCTCTGGAAGATTATTAAAAATAGTGGCACAAAACTAAACATTAATATTCCAAAACTTTTTTTTTATTATTATTATTACCTTTTAAATCCACCACTGTTTCAATAATTTGATAGCTGTAATTGTCTGATATTTAGTATTTTAAATTATCCATCTAAAATAATTAAAACATCGATCTTCTGATAATTACAATAATTGATGCAAACAGTAAATGATTATCACAAATATTTTATTAATTACCGGTATCCTAATTGTTAAATTTATTTAAAATAATTATTTTGTTTCATTATAACAGAATCATTATAACCTAGTATGTATTCATTAAATTCTGGTTCTAAATACAGTCATAAAAACAATTATATTTATTACTTTTTATGGGGTGTCCATTACTGGAACAGAGGGTGTTCCACTACTGGCCCAGAGGGTGTCCATTACTGGGCTTTTGATATATTTCTGTTAATTAAAATTAAATTTCTATTCATATGGGGAAATGAGGCTATAAGAATGGTTAAATATTGTTGATAGATTAATATAATATTGAAAAAACTGGAATATAATAATTATAACTATTAATAAAAAAATAATTTTTAAAGAAATTCCTTAAGGGTGTCCATTACTGGCACATCTACCCTAGAATAAAAAATAATTGAAAGGTTTCATTACATTAAAAATATATACTACTAACAAACTATGAAAAACTTTAATTTTTAAAAATGAAAGTACATGCATGATGAAAATACTTGTATAATTTAATGTATAAAATTACATATAAATAATATATACACAGTGCCATCGCTAAGACTTTTTATTGGTGGGGGAGAGAACCTTAAATTGCCAAGTCAAATTTCAGTATTTGCCAACTCGTTTTATAATTTTGCCAACTTACCACAGTTAGAAAATGTAATATAGTTCTTATTTGTTAAAAGTTTAATAATATTCCCAATTAGTTTTGTAATTTTTGCCAAGTCTATCAGAAATAGAAAATATATTATAGTTTTTTATTAAAATTTTAAACAAATCTGCCAACTAAGTTTGTAAATTTGCCAAGTGTAATAACATTCGCAAATGTTTGGGGGGAGGCTCCCCCCCCCCCTTAGTGAAGCCCTTGTATATACATATTTTTATTTTGTTTTAATGTTAGTCCCATTCTAAGTCTTTTCCACAAAAAATGATTAAGGATTAAGGCTAGACTTACAGCTAAAAACTTGAAATAATATGCTCAAATAAAAAATAAAAATATTATAAATTGCATAAAAATAAAATTTAACATAAACAAATTGTCCTAAATAATTAAACTGAGTCTAACATAATAAAATGAAGATATATTATATAGGTGTTAATATTGAAATTAACAAACCATTTTCTTTTAAGGGTACTACTTAGTTATCCCGTCGACCAAAAATCTATCACCAAACTATAAAATTAAACACCACTAATGGTTGATCGTAAATGTCACATTTATTTGACTTTAAGCAAGTTAGTACTACATGTGTTTACACCATCAAATGATTTTTATTTTAATGTTTTATTTGTATTTTTATTAATGTTACATAATTTATTTGTTCTCTCATAATTTAAAATAAAAATGTCAATTTGCATAATTTGGCAAAATTGGTCAATGGGATAACTAAGTAGTTACCCTTTTAAGTTATTGATTTAAAGAATGTTTAATTATATTGACTGCATAACATAATTCATTTAATTACCCACAGAATATTTGTGTTGCAACTGTGCTTTATATCAAATGGTTATGTACAAAAACAAACATTTTTAGAATCATTAAAAATCTAGGTAACTTGTCAGTCATTGAATAGAGGCCTCTTTAACTTTACACGAGTTTTTTTTTTCTTTTCTTTTAAAGCATAAATTAAGATTGCTAAATTTTTTCATAACAAATTGAACATATATTAGCAGAGGTGCCAAGTTTCAATGAAAGTTATCAGTAACCAGAGTCGGGGCTGATTCTGCATACGAAAATGGGGGGCGAAATTAGCCTTTTTTCAGCAACCCATTGACGAAATTCGCACTCTTTCAGTGATCTTTTAACATAAATCGCGCTTTGTCCGCGATCTTTTGACGAAATTTGCATTTTTACGCGACTCTTTGACGAAAATCGTGTTTTTTTCGTGATCTTTTGACGAAATTCGCGCTTTTTCCGCGATCTTTTGACGAAATTTGCGTTTTTTACGCGACCCTTTGACGAAATTCGCGTTTTTCTGCGATGTTTTGACTAAAATTGCGCTTTTTCCGCGATTTTTTTATATAAATCTCACTTTGTCCGCGACCTTTTGACGAAATTCGCGCTTTGTCCGCGATCTTTTGACGAAATTCGCGTTTTTCACGCGACCCTTTGACGAAATTCCAGTTTTTCGGAGACTCTTTGACGAAATTCGCGCTTTTTCCGCGATCTTTTGCCTAAAATCGCGCTTTTTTAAATATAAATCGCGGTTTGTTCGCGATCTTTTGACTAAAGTCGCGCTTTTCCCGCGATCGCTTGACTGAAGTCGCGCTTTTTCCATCACCCTTCGACGAAATTCGCACTTTTTCTGCAACCCTTTGACGAAATTAGCTTTTTTTACGCGATCCTTTGACTAGAATCGTGCTTTGTCCACGATCTTTTGACGAAAATTGCGCTTTTTACGCAACCTTCCTTTGACGAAATTAGTGTTTTTTCCGCGATCCTCTGTCGAAATTCGCTTTTTTTCCCGCGATACTGTGTTCGAAATTTTCGTTTTTTGAAGCAATCCTTCACAAAATTTGCGTTTTTTAAGCGATCCTATGACGAAATTCGCGTTTTTTTCGCCGTAATTTTTAACCGATGTCCGTAACGCCGTAATTTTTGTTGCGTATCTGTAATAATTATGGACAAACCGTAATACTTGGCACCTCTGTATTAGTAATAGTAATTAAAGATATAAATAGTACTTTGAAAAAGGAATTTAATAGTAGTTTCAACATTTTTACCTATTTTTCTGAGCATGACAATAGGTAAATAATTTGAATTATTAAAATTTAAATATTATGGTACAGCTAAATAAAAATAGTTTGGTACTTTTCGGTTAGCCGGGCACCAGTGTTACATGTATGTATATTAGTGATGCAACGAATAGTGGTTTGGCTGAATAACCGAATATTCGGCCAAGTTACAGCCGAAGGGAAGAGTCCCATATCCTGTGCCGGAAGATTTGGCAATTTTTTTGGCGCACTTTGTTTGGCGATAAATGTTTCGATCTGGTTTAAGTTTGTTCGTCGGATTTCAGATCGTTCGAACGGCTTTAGGGTTGCTTTTTTTCTGAAATGCCTTTTCAAAACCGGCCAACTGGATGACGTGAGATCTTGAAGCTTATTGGTTTACTAGTATCACGGGAACTGTTAGTCAGCAAATTTTGAATTCGGTTAGATAAGAATTTGCTCCCGCGGTCACGCCGACGCCACACTCACATACATTTGGATTACTCTCTGTGCCGGTCGATGTAAGTAAAGTCTCGTTAATTTTTCCAAGATTGCGGAAAAACATCATTTTTAAATCTTTATATTATTTATAAATCAATGATTTTACACCATTTTTAAAAAGCGAAAATGATGTAAAAACATGGATTTATAAATTACATAAAGATTTAAAAAGGAAGTTTTTGCGCCACTTCGAAAATTTCTTTCGATGCAATTGCATAAATTTTAGAGCATTCTAAATTTAAACATGTGCTTTTTTAGATGAATAGTTGCTACCCTGTTTCAGATCCTAACTGGGATCATTTTATAAACATTAAATTCTTGCTGATTGTTTTTTTTTTGTTGTTGTTGTGTGTAAACATTTTAAAATTATTTTTATACATTTTTTCTATGATTTAATACTTTTTTTTTCTTTTTGCCAGTTTCAGATCCTAACTGGGATCATTTTATAAACATTAAATTCTTGCTGATTGTTTTTTTTGTTGTTGTTGTGTGTAAACATTTTAAAATTATTTTTATACATTTTTTCTACGATTTAATACTTTTTTTTTTCTTTTTGCCAGTTGTGAGCGGTATTTTACCTGCATTAAAAATAATAGTTTTTGAAATATTGTTGAAATTTATAAAAAGTTTCTGGACAGATTTTTCTCTTTTTTACTGTCGAAAATGTTTTAAGAACGGGGGTTCAGGGGGGCAGAGCCCCCCTGACAATAACAAGTATTCATCTCAAAAAGGACATTTATTTAGAATGCTGCTAAAATTTGTGTAATTGTATTGGAAGAAAATTTCCAAGATGGCGCAAAAACTTAGTTTTTAGGTGCGTTCGTAATTATATAAATACGTAGCACCTATAGTCGTCGTTCAGTCCGTCCGTCTGTCCGCATGTAACAGAGCAAAAACTACCCAACCGAATGGTCTGAAATTTCAAATATATGATTGTTGCAAAATTTTGTCGAGCCATTTCAAATTTTAGGAAAATCGGATGTATAGTTTAATTACAGGGACAGTCAAAAGTTTTTCTTTACATTACGGCCAATGGGAAAAATTATTGCAAGTGCATTTTAATGATATTAGAGCGTTCCGAATGATCTGAAATTTTAAAGATATAATTGTTGCAAAATTTTGTCGAGCCATTTCAAATTTTAGGAAAATCGGATGTATAGTTTAATTACAGGGACAGTCAAAAGTTTTTCTTTACATTGCGGCCAATGGGAAAAATTATTGTAAGTGCATTTTAATGATATTACAGCCTTCCGAATGGTCTGAAATTTTAAAGATATAGTTGTTGCAAAATTTTGTTGAGCTATTTCAAATTTTAGGAAAATCGGATGTATAGTTTAATTACAGGGACAGTCAAAAGTGTTCCGTTACATTACGGGAATGGGAAAAAATTATTGGAAGTGCATTTTAATGATGTATCAGACTATGCACTTTATGAAGTGCAAAAAATTATACATTCAGTACAATATGGGGTGCAAAAAATAATTATAAAACTAGTTATAGTACGAACGCACCTCATTTGCCCCGTTTGACGAGCAATTTCCAACTTGTTAAATCTTTGTGTAATTTATAAACCCATGTTTTTATATCATTTTCTATCTTTAAAAATGGTGCAAAATCATTGATTTATAAATAATAAAGATTTTAAAATGATGTTTTTCTGCAATCTTGGAAAAATTTTCATGTCGCCAAAACGGCCTTTTGGCGAGATTTTTTTTCGCCAAAAATCTTCCGGCACAGGATATGGAACTCATCCCCAGCCGAATAATGAACTTATTTTTGCCTAAAAACAAAATATAGTATGCACTATATGCACAATTCTTGTATATTTCACAATTAAAATGTATTGTTTTCTTTAAAAAAATATATTTATATACAAATTTTTAATTTTTTAAAGCATTATTTTACTCTGAAAAAATATTCGGCTATGTTCGGCCTAAAAATTGCCTCAATAATATAATTCAGCCCCCCCCCCCCCAAAAAAAAACAAAAATTCTTAGCAAAAGTTCCTCATCAGGTATTGTCTAGTTGCATTTTAATAAATATTATGTGTGTTGTTGTTACATTTTAAAATAATGACAAAATTTGAAAAGTACTAGGAAACAAGTTTCAACTTTCAGATGAAATAAAATTAAAAATAAGAAATTTTAATATCTAAAGGAAAACCCCTGATAGAAAGGATGAAAGGAATATCCTCTAAAATGGTGGAAAGAAATCATTGTAGACTTTATAAAGCTCACAATTAACAAAAACATTCTTATCATTTATTATTATCATTATTTTTTTTTTCTTTGCTGTCAGCAGATAGCACTAGAGTTCTTTATAGGTATAATTCAAAATATTATTGAAAGAAATATTTTTTTATGTAACAACTAACAAGGGATAAATGTTAAACTTCCCATTATGATTAAAAAAAAAAGAAAAAAAATTGAATTTGCTTGTACAACTGTATTAAAACAATTTTGAATAGATTAATTTTAAATTTAACAGATTATTAAATTTAACTGCTTATTACAAGCAGGTACTTTTTGTACTTACTTATACAGCATAAAATTTTTTTAACATGATTCCTAAATTAACCTCTTGTATAAAAATGGGTAGATAAAACTCATTCGGGGTATGAAAGTTAATGGGGGAAAAAAGTGTTAGTTAATTTCAAATAAAATTTTCATTATACATGATGAATATAAATTGTCAAATTAAAAAGTTATACTGTGTAAATATAAAAACATTTATTACAGTATTATTCGGCCAAGGCCGAATAATGGACTTGATATTCGGTCGAATATTCGTTGCATCTCTAATGTATATTTACATATATGTATGTATATAAATATGTATAACACTGGCGCCCGGCTAACAGAAAAGTACCAATAAATTATATAACATAAATTATCATTTAATCAGTTTTTTGCTTGATTTAATATAAAATAACACTAATCACTTTTCAACAGTTTTTGACACTTTCCGACAGGTCATGTCAAAAACTACTTTTTGACGTCAAAAACCCAACCCTGAATAGTGCTTTACTTATACATTATAAAACTTGCAAGTGATTAAACTTCTATCCGACTTAAATATGAGGATTTACTTTTAAAAATATACCATTCCAGTATGTAAATTTGTATTTTGTGAATAGGGGCATAGAATAGGTCTTGAATAGTATATAGAATCAAACAAAAAGAGAAATAAACCAATAAAATTAATATAAAAAAAAAAAAATAACCTTTGATTACATTTGTTATTTGTTTGCTAACTGGCTTTGAGGCTTTTACCGATTTTTATATCTGGAAATTTTTTTATCTGTAGCAAGTGTGACTACAGCTTTTTTTTTTTTTTCTTCGAAAATCGGGGGGAAAAAAAGGGCTTCTTTCACTTGAATCAGGATATCTGAATTTTTTTATTCCTAATACGGATAAAAAGGATCTCACAATTATATAAATGCTAACAACTCTAGTGACACTTAAATAAGTAAATAGTTCAGCGTTGTAAAAAACCCGGGTTTTAAAAAAAAAAAAAAAAAAAAAAAAAAAAAAAAAAAAAAAAAAAAAAAAAAAAACCGCCCGCCGCGTACCCGGGCAGTTACCCAGTACAAACCCTGAAATCTGGTTTCAATTACTTAAAATAAAGAAAATCAAGTTTTAATATAAATAATTATGTCAAGAATAAAGTAAAGGGTCAATTTTATTAATATATAAACAATAAAAACACGTTTAAATAATATACAGTAAAATATCTGTAAGGCAGACTCTGTGTAAGACGGAATCTGTCTAACTCGGAAAGATTTTCAAGTCCCTGCGAATCCATAGATATACAGTAAAATTTGTCTAAGGCGGAATATTGTCTACTGCGGAAAATTTTCTTTGTCCTGATCGACACCGCCATAGACAGAGTTTACTGTATTTCAAACGCTGGCAAAAGTTGATTATGCATTTGTTTACAAACGTTGGCGATCATGTTTCATAAAGGTAATGCGAACAGAAAATACATACTACACAAGAATATGGCTAACTTACAAACTGGTATCAATGTGAACAGAAAACAATACTTCAAAATCAACTTAGAATATAAATTATAAAAGCACTTACCCATTTCAAATGATGATAAATGCTTTACATTTATTTTAGGCTTGTTTCTTCAGTGTTTATCGCTTGCATCAACTCCCATTTTGTGGCATTTGATTGGTTCAGACAACTGATCACGTGATTTCGCAAGTTATTTCTGGCTATTTCGAGAGGGGCTGGACTTCAACTTTGATTCAACTTGGCGAAACCACGCCCTTGCGAACTCTTCGCAATTTCGCAAACAGCGCAATATCTATCTGGACTTCGGCCAATATGGAGGATTTCCGTTCGAGTGTTTTACCACGTGCATTACTGGATTTTTTTTTTCTTTTTTAACAAATTTTATATTAAACGGCCAATAATAATCTCAAATGTCAACAAAAAAACCTCCGCGATCGTCAAATTACTTGATTCAAACCAAGTACCAACCCTAATTGACAACTCTTTACTGCACTCTTTCTTCTTGCCATCCTCTTCCAACTTCATATTTCGACAAATCCAGGAAAAACCATCACTAACCTTTTTTTTCCGAATCCTCATTTCTACCCCACATTTAGGACAACAAACCCTAGACTTAATCAAACCGACTTCTCTTAGAAATTCAAAAAATAAATCCTTATCCTTAATCAACTCCGTCACAAAATAGCGGTTGGCTACACCGTCTTTCCCTAAAATTGGACGATTATAAGAAATAGCAAAATGTCCTCCCTTTGCTTTCAAAATTCCCTGAAACTTAACAACATCGCAAACCAAAGGACGACTAATAACAGGAGCCATAACAAAAAATCAAATAATACAAATAATAATCAAATAAAGCAAAAAAACAAAATGGAAAAATACAACCTGACCACGTGTAGCAGAAGATAGCAACCGAACAAAACGCACGTGCTCACTGTCCAGCTTCCAAAATCAAAGTGACGCGACACCAGAATATCCGCGGGAGTGATGTAGAAACTCTAGGGTTGCCAGAAACAGGGGGGTACCATTCGTGCGATGCGTCAACTGTAAAGATTTCTTAACTGCTCACGCATTACGTCACGTGGCGGACAGATTCGCCTCGCTTCGCTCGTTTCAATAGTATTCTGTATGCCGTTCTGTGATGGATTTTTTTTTTTTTCCGTGAATGATTTTAATTATTCTGTAATTTTAACAGACGTTTTGAAAAGAACTTAGTGAATGCTCTATATCAACATGTTTTAATAACTCTCGGAGAACACGTATACAGATTTAAAAATACAGTACAAAGTCTCAAATCCGGACGTCGAAATCCGGAATTCTTCAAAAGCCGGGCATTTTGTTGACTGACGATTATTATTCTGGAGAATCGCAACGAGAAATTAGAAAAACACTAAAATAGCAGAGGCCAAATTTACTATATTAGGCTGCAATTTTAAAGCCGAATTCCTTTTACGAACGTCAAACAATTTCTGCAGAACGCGAAAATGTCTAAAAATTGCATAAAAGAATCGCGAGAATTTCAGAATAAACTTAAATGAAAGTGAAAAAAAAAAAAAAAAAAAGAGGACAGCCTTCTACTATATTGGACTAAAAGCTTAAAACCGGACTTCTTTCACAAATGCAGACAAATCGCCATAAAATGAAAAAACAGTTCAAAACTAGCAGAGGAGAAATTTTATTATATTTGGCTAAATGTTGGTAACCGAGTTCCCTTTACAAATCTTAAAACTCTAAAATTCGTATAAAAAACTCGCGAAAAATGCAAACTCCGAATAAACTTTATTGAAAAAATGACAAGAAGATTTACTATACTGGGCAAAAAAAATAAAGCCGGATTCCTTTTATTCATACGGAAAAATCGCCGCAAAATTAAAAAAAAAAAACCGTCAAAAATTGCATAAAAAATTTTAAAAGTTTCAATATTTAAATATTAGTCAGAACAGACCGTAGTTTATAAATACTGCGCACCAATGTCAAGTCCGTGACGAGTAGGATTTTCTGAAAATTCCCCACTCCTAATTTTAATGTTTTTGCTCTGGTCATTTATTAGAATTTGGGGGTTCTTATACACTTAGTTGTTATTACTGCAGAATATTAGAGCTCTTGTAGTTTTTTTTTTTTTTTTTTTTTTAGAAACTAAGCCCTGTGTATATATATTGTTACAGATATTTGAATCATATTGATGTGCATTTGAAACTAATGAATTTAAAAATTGAATTTTGTTTATTAATGAGAATCAATGATTTTGCTATCTGATATAGTGTGTAAA
Organism: Maratus speciosus; assembly: GCA_963932465.1. NCBI lineage: Eukaryota > Metazoa > Arthropoda > Arachnida > Araneae > Salticidae > Maratus > Maratus speciosus. Next base: position 558,473,152 of record OZ010787.1, on the reverse strand, counting down.
AAGTATTAGTCACATATTGATTTATTGAAAGTATGATAATGGTTCTTACTTTTTTTACCCTTTCTATTTTTTGAAAATGTTAATTCATTGTTAAATCTGTATATCTCCATAAATTTTCTTTCTATTGTTTTTTATTTGTATGGAAAAATGTTATATTCGATGTATTTTATAAGATAACATGGAAATTTTAGAACTGAAGTTGTTTTAAATTTTTCAGTTTTTGCTGAAATTTTGTATACATGAAATAACGATATTGCTATTTGTATATCATAATCTAAAAAATATGTACAGTACATATTTTTTTCATAATAGAATTAGTTTAATTATAGAGCAATATTTTTGTATTATTTTGATCCTGAATAAGCATAGTGACATTCGAAATTTTTTGAAAACTTTCATCTAGTAATCGGAGAATGCATTATTGTTAAAAGTTTTGATGTGTGACTTTTGTTTAATTTATTCTGTTTGATAATTCTAGTCATTTTATTACTGCTGTGCCATCATATTCATATAATTCATTTTATTTTGCAATAGTTTAAAAGTTTTCATTTGTACTTTTACGCATTAAAAATTTAATTTTTTTCGCGAATTTGCTCAAGTATTTGAATGTAAACAAACGTATCGCGATATTATTTAACAATTATGTATTTTATATTTAATTAACTCCAATCAGTGTTTGAACAAATTATTCTAAGGAAAGTGATTTCGTTCAATTAACTTTCGAAGATATGCTTTTTAAAAATTTATTTACTTCATATTCCGTTCTTTACGCATCCATTTACTTTCTCACGGCTAGTCGATCTCCGATCTTGTCCGCCACATGACGTAACAGCCCTGCTCCGCTCTGATTGGCTATCCTTCAAATGGAACAACCTTATGTAAAAGAACCTTGGCCAGAAACTGCTAACGGCGGAAGTCCAACGGGAGAAAATTATCGCCAGTAAAAAATTGCCAAAAAAGCTAAAAAAGCGCCAAACAATCCGGGCGTATTCGCAAGTAGTCCCCCGTTTTATTTCACTTTTAGTGATACTTTTTCTTCAATCTGGAGTAAAATGCATCCTGCATCGCCGTTATTCCGATTGCAAGAATACCACAAATATCGAAGGAGTTCATTTCTAAAGAAGAAGAAAGGTTAGTAATAAATTGTTTTATGATTATTTCTTTTTCGTCATGTATAAATTTGTTAAGTTAGACATTAATTAGTTGCAGGAATGAAAGCTCTCAGCTTATTTTTAATGTCTTATTGTCTGTTTCTAAGATTATGGTATACAATAATAATAATAAGCATAAAATATTTTTCACGATAAAGTGACAATTTAATTGTTAACTGCGTTCACCCTTTTTTCTAGTAGTGTTAGTAATAAATAGTAATATTTTTTTTTCAAATACAAAGTCAAGAAAAAGTGAAAAAAGAACAGTTTGCAAAAAATTTGTTTAAAAAGCAATAAACTAAAATGCATTGATGTTTTATTGTAATCTGTGCTCATAACAGGGTTGCAAAAAAGCCGGCTAAAATTAAAACAGCCACGCTGGTGGTTTTTATTGGTTTTAGGGATGTAACGAATATTCGGCCCTTTTGCCGAATATTGAACAGATATTCGGCCGAATACCTGTGGCCGAATAGTGGAACATTTGACCGAATACCTGTAGCCGAATAGTGGCATATTTGGCCGAATATTTTAAGATATTTGGTTAGATATGTTCCAGAAAATCAAAACGAAATATGATTTTAAATATTTTCGACAAACAATATTAAAAAATTATACCTAAATACATTAATTATTATAAGAAAAAGATCTCATTCTGAAATATGGGGTGGAGGAAGTATTATGAGGGGCTTGTTAATTTTGAGAGAAAGAAAAGAGAAAAGTATATCTTGGTAGCAGAAAAGAATATATAATATTTTAATGGAATGAATAATTATATTTTAAGAAAATAACCCTTTTTTTTTTTTGACATACAGAGTGTAAATTTACTAAGTTTAAGTTGCATGAAAAAGGATATAAAAAGACAGAGGACACATGCAAGTTCTTACTTTTAGGGGGTGAAAGGATTTTACTAAAATAAAAAAAGTTTCATTTTTACAGAGGTAATGAGTTCTATTTTAGATAGTATAATATATAGGGTAGATGTGCCAGTAATGGACACCCTTCCAGTAATGGACACCCCTTGATGTTTTTGGTTCATAAAAAAATAACTAATAAATATTTAGCTTTAATTATTTTTTTAATAATTCCCCCTTGTATGTTTTATAAAACTGTTATTGTTGACACTTTTAATCAAACCAATCAGGAAGCAGAAAATAATGTTTCAAAGTTTTGCTGTTTTTCTGTGAAAATCTTAATGAAGAGGTTAAGAGCTGGCTTCGTTTAATTAATTTATATATTATTTATTTTCTTACAAAATTTGAATGTTTTTGTTTGAGTAGCAATAGAAAACTTTGAATTTTATATACTAATGGCCATTTACAAAATTTCATTTCTTTTTAAGGTTTTAAGAGGGGGTGTCCATTACTGGGATGGTTAATTAGTCATTTCCCAGTAATGGACAACCGATGTAGACATTGCTAAAAATGCAATTTTAGTAATGTTTATAGTGCATAAAATACTTTGGCTTAACTGCAAACCTAAATAATCAAATTTAATTTTTAAATTATACTTACCAAAATGTAATAACACCATAAACTTTTATAAATAGCTGCTTTTAAGTTATTTTATGTGATTAATAAAATTTCAATATTTTATTTATTATTATTTTTTTATGTAGTACATATATATACCTCACATATTTTATAATCTAGCAATCAAACAAGCCAGGAAGCAGAAAATACTGTTTAAGAGCACAGTCAAAGAGGGGCTCATAGGGCTTAATCCCTCTCCATTTAAATAAAAACAATTAAGTTGCAGAAGCTATTAAAAATCCATTTTCTGTCTTAAATGTTTCCTTATTTAAAAAAAAAAAAAAAAAAAAAAAAAAAAAATGTAATACTATTAATGAAAGTTATAGGTAATATTCATGAAACTAGTAAATCTGCAGATCAGTGGCCTCAAACATCAGTTCTACAGTTTTATTTTGAAATTATTTTATTTAGTATATTTAAAATATTCAACTCACAATATCATTTCTTTTATATTTGTAATATTAATTATTATAAATGATATATCAAGTAATCTCTGGAAGATTGTTAAAAATAGTGACACAAAACTAAACATTAATATTCCAAAACTTTTTTTTTTTATTTTTATTACCTTTTAAATCCACCACTGTTTCAATAATTTGATAGCTGTAATTGTCTGATATTTAGTATTTTAAACTATCCATCTAAAATAATTAAAACATCGGTCTTCTGATAATTACAATAATTGATGCAACCAATAAATGATTATCACAAATATTTTATTAATTACTGATATCCTAATTGTTAAATTTATTTAAAAATAACTATTTCGTTTCATTAGTATGTATTCATTAAATTCTGGTTCTAAATACAGTCATAAAAACAATTATATTTATTACTTTTTATGGGGTGTCCACTACTGGGCCAGAAGGTGTCCATTACTGGGCTTTTGGGTGTTTTGATATATTTCTGTTATTTAAAATTAAATTGCTATTCATATGAGGAAATGAGGCTATAAGAATGGTTAAATATTGTTAATAGATTAATATAATATTGAAAAAACTGGAATATAATAATTATAACTGTTAATAAAAAAATAATTTTTACAGAAATTCCTTAAGGGTGTCCATTACTGGCACATATACCCTATATAAATTACTAGAACTATCTATGGATTAAATAAAAAATTATGAATTAAATTATTATTTACATTTTTAAAAGTCATATATGTTATCTTTAAAGTATTTTTTAAGACATTTAAAGTATAACAAAAAATACATTCAGCTGTTATGATTTTTTGAAAACTCAAACAAAAAATTAATTTCAATTAGTCCTTAATTTAATTTTTTATTTTAAAATTGAAAAAAAAATTAAACAATTAAAATAAAAGTCGTTTATATTAAAGTCAGTATTCGGCCTAAAACTTGGCCGAATATTCGGTATTCAGCTATTCGGCCAAATCACTATTCGTTACATCACTAGTTTTAACCGGCTTTTCTTGGCCAAAATTGGCTTTTATACAGTGAAACATCTTAATTATAGACTACACATTTTAAAATGTTTTTAATTAGTTTTAATGATATTTAGTTGATTTAGAATCAATAAGTAACCCAATTTCTCAATAATGAAGACATAATACTGAAAAAAAAAAAAAAAAACTTAGATCAGAGCTGCTAGTATTTTGAAGTGAGAATTGGAAATATGTCAGCTAAATTTTAAAAGAGCCATACCAATTGCTTTATCTGGTTTACACTGACCTTTAACCCCCCCCCCCCCCTTCTTCATTTTTACTGCTTTATGAAATTAAAGAGGACAATTATTACTAAGTTACATGTTTTATTACTTAAAAAATTTTAAGAGCTATTAATATGCAAGTCTTATTTTATTTCTCATTAAAAAAATACAATTTCTCACTATTAAAAACAATATTATGAACAGCATATGCATGAATATGCACTCTTTTAAATAGCAACAAACTTTTCAAAATTTTATTTCAATTTTACTTACAGAATGTATTTTATTTATTTTGCACAATTGCTAGATTTATTTTTATACACTTATGTACCAAACTCTCCTTAAATATTATAACCTTTTCTCATTTCTCTTTTTACGATTATAACGTTATCTCTCCATATGGACTCATAAGAATTAAGAATGTTTCCATTTTGATGTGCTACATTTTGTGATTGTTTAATGAAAATATAATCTTTAAAATGTGTTGTATATGTTGGTGTATGTAATATAGAATTTTAAAATACCAGTTTAAGGTCTAATTTATATTATTTTCAATATTTATAATTATTTTTTTAGATATATTGCCTTCACTGTTTGTTGCATTCTAGCGGTCAAGACTTATTTATTTGACAAAATTTAATAGAAATTTATAATTCTTTTAGTAGAAAATATTTAAAAGTGTATAAAAAAATAATTAATCTAAATTTAATATGAATTAGCAGAAAACCAACTTTTAATAATAAAAAACATCATTTTTTAAGTGGTTAAAACCAAAAAAAGCCGGTCGGCTTTTTTTTGGCCTGGCTAAAAGCCGACAACCCTGATTTACATGTACTAAAATTTCCTCAAATGTTATATCCTTTCTAATTTCTCTTTCAACATTGTTCATTCTACGATTTTACTGTCTGTATGGACATACCTGGAATAAGTTACATAACAGCTTAGTACTTAGTAGCAGAAAAACTTTTTACATATAGGGTAGATGCACCAGTTTTGGCCACTGTACCAGTTTTGGCCACATTGGATCAATTTGTCCAATATTTAGCCTGTGAATTAATGCTAACAAGTAATAGGCATTCTTACATTTTAAGCAAACTCTCTTTTATCATTTACAATATCATTTGTTTATTTTTTGATAAAATATGACTTGCAAAAAAAATAAATGTGTGAAACTGTAGTGTGTGCATATGTATTAAGATTTTTGCTTAGCTGACAAGTTTTCAGAATCTTTCAACATTAGGCACTTATTGGGTTCTATTTGTTCTGAAACAAATTGCTATTAGGTTTTATGAGGTAAGCTTTCTCTCTACTGCAATTTTACATTTAATTTAATTATTTTAACAGTTTAATGGGGGGTGGCCAAAACTGGTGCATTAAATTTGCTATATGTACCAGTTATGGCCATGGGGGTGGCCAAAAAGGGTGCAGCATTATGTTCCAATTTTGGCCACATGATTCATTATAAAGGGAATAGCCATTTAATAAATTTAAGAACATCTGGAAAAATCAATTTAATTTTGTTTTATATAGTAATGGCTTCAATAATAATAATAATAAAAGCAAGGCTAATGGCAGTTCTTATAAAAGAGATTTTGTTATTCTCTGTCCAATAGATAATTCAGTTTAGAAAGAAAGACATTGTGCTAGTCACTAAAGAATGACATTGCTAAAGAAAATATAGTATTGTGTTTAGTATTGATAAAACAAAAGGGGAGGTGATATGTAACATTTAGATATGATAAATAAACTAAAACATAAATTTTGAAAGATTTTACAACTTATAAATTAAAAAGTTCAATAAAATTATAGCATGATTTAATTGCTTGTATTTTTCCTAAAGAAATGAAGAAGTTCCATAATTTTTGCAATATTTCAGGCACACGGATTTAGAAATACTAAATATTGTGAAAATCTTTACTACAGATATTTAAATACAAGTAAGAATGTATTTCACATTATTAAAAAACAGGATTCCTTTTACCAAGTTTAAAAGAGATTCTGTGCTATTAAAAAATGGCCTAGAGGGAACACTGCTCTAAGATAGGAAGTAAAATTAAGGCCATTCAAAATGTAATGCCAGCACTACAAGCTAGCAAAGTTTTGGAGTAACCCGTTCTTGCCTTACATCACAAGTTTGCAGGATGGACACCACTTTTCTCTAATAATGTTGAATCTCAAGTAGTAGATCTAGGTACTAGGAATTGAAGTTAAGAATCAATTAGAAAAGTGGATTTTAGATATTGTCAGAATACTATTTCCTATAAAAATGGAATAACTTTTAAGATTCTGCCCAGAAAATTGTAGCCGGCAAGATAGAAACTCCATTTCAAGATGGAAGACCAGATATGAAATGGTATGATTTGCTTCTGAAATCACACCCTAAAATAACTTGCAAAGAAGCAAGGTAATTAAATAAGGCACAAGCTAATATAAACCAAAAGAGGATTTCATAACTTTTTGATGAAAATCAAACAAAAATCAGAAAATGCTTTCAAGAAATATAACTCTTTGATGAAGATTCAAGTGTTCTAAACAAGCCACAATCCATGAATAATTATAAAACTGATTAAATAGTTAATATTTATGTCCTATAGGTACTGTTGTCCCTTTTATTAATAAATTTAAATATATTTTTTGTTTTTTAATTGAAATTTTCAGTTAAAATCAACATAAGTATATTTTATTTGATGTTTTTATCAATTCATAAAGAAATTTGCAAAATTCTCTTAATACAGCAAACAAATATATGTGTGGTAAAATAGATGTTGCATAAAAATGCTTTAATTTTACTTATTATCAATTAAAATGTTTGTTAAACTACATGATATTGGAGTGGCCAAAACTGGTGCATAGAGATGGCCAAAACTGGTGTAGGGGTGGCCAAAACTGGTACAAATTGGAATAAATTACTTGATGAGTTATTACTCACAGTCTAAAATATTCTGTAGAAAGTCATTATAGTTAACAGAAAGACAATTAAATTTACTAAAGAATGATGTTATTATGATTTAATATGCTTCAATCGATCAAGAAATGTAAAATTTCTATTTCAAATTTTCTCTAAATGTGGCCAAAACTGGTACATCTACCCTATCATTTTTATAAGTTAGAATATAAATTGCTTATTACTGGGTGTTCTCAAGTATTATATAAGATAATTTCAGTTATTAAATACATATATGCTATTTAGTTTTAGGGCGATTCCATGCGGAGAGTCACACATGTAACGCAGGCTTTAATTTGCATTTATTCAATTATTTATATTTTAATGTTAATTCTGATTTTAGGTGGTATGGTAAATAAGTTATTAACATTTTTTTTTAGTTTAAATGTGTGTAAGTAAAACTCACAGAAATATATCATTTAATTTCATACTCAAAATGTGCTTTTTTTCTGAAGTAAAAAAAAAAAGCACATTTTGAGTAATGAAATTAAATGATATACTTCTGTGAGTTTTATTGCCCCACATTTAAATTTAAAAATAGCTAATAACTTATTTATCATACCACTTAAAATCGGAATTAACATTAAAATTTAATAAATAATTGAATAAATGCAAATTAAAGCCTGCGTTACGTGTGTGACACTCTCCATGGAATCACCCTTTAATCAATTTTCAAAGTAAATATCAGTATGTAAGAATACTATTTCTATTTTGATGTGCGACATTTTCTTATTCTTTCATATAATCTTTAGAATGTGTGGTATGTGTAGAGCTATAATAAAGAATTCCAAACCAATACTGATTTAATGTATTCTTCTGAATATTTATATTATTATTTTATTTATTAATTTTTTTTTTCTGACACAATGTCTTCACAGTACATTCTAGCAGTTATAAGGACTTATTTATTTGACAAAATTTAATAGAAGTTTATATTTTTTTAGTAGAAAATATTTATGTGTATTAAAAATAAATTAATCCAAATTTTATATGAATTATCTATAAACCACCTTTTTAAAAAATAAAAGCCGCCTTTTTTCAATTAAAGCCGGCTTTTCTTAAGTGGTTAAAACCAAAAAAAAAAGCCGTCCGGCTTTTTTTGGCCTGGCTAAAGGCCTGCAACCCTGACTCATAATCAGGGTTGGGTTTTTGACGTCAAAAACTGGTTTAAACTGTCATAAACTGTATCATTTACTATTAGTTATTATTAGGTACTATTAATAAACCCCTTATTCTTTTTAAAAATTTGAGATGCTATTTTTCTGAAATTTTCTTTAGTAATTGTTCAGTAGTAGTATAATTAAAACTGTAAAATCCAGAATATGAATTTTTTTCACCTGTCCCCACCTTTTTCCAGACCAAGGGTGGCTTAAATTGGAAAAATTCATATATACAGTAGACTCTCGTTTTTACGAACCTCTTTTTCACGAACACTTGCGATTTTACAAACTATAGAGTGGTCCCGAATACGCTCCCATAGAAGCAATGTAATTTTTCGCTCCCATTTACGAACTACAGATTATGAAAATCTCTTTTTTGCGAACTCAGTTTTCATACTTCTGAATTTTTTTTAAGTATCGGAATGCAGCGCCAATGTCAGTTAAACTCTATACAGATACAATGAGACATCAAGTGCATTCCAAGAATGTGCTGTTTTCCCCAATCTATTTCGGAGGGAGGGGGGTATAGCAACAATTTCCAGTACTGGTTGTCAGGACTAAGGAACTTTTTTGAAAGGAACAATAACTGTGAAAGGTAAACGTAGTAAAGGTTTCCATTGATAAATTGGAAACATATATTTTTCAAAATGTGATTAAAAAAAAAAATACGTGATTATTTCCATTCCTAATTTTTTATCTATTTTTTCATCTACTAAGTGCTAATACAGTTAGTGTTTTCATATGTAATATTTTCAGAGCATAGTAACGTATGTGTACTAAAATTATTTTTAGTGCATAAATTTGCATTTATTTCTTGTATATTTAAAAATACAGGTATAAATTTATTAACTAATAAATAATCTTGAAATACTGCTTCATCTATGAAGAGGGGTCAGTTTGATAAAAATAGACAAATAATATACGTATTCATATCATTTTTGGTATTTTTCTGTTTTACGAACTTTCTATTTTACGAACTATTTGGGTGTTCCGTACGAGTTCGTAAAAACGAGCGTCGACTGTATATATTTTTTTTTTCAGAATGAGTTTGAAGAACTTTCAAAATCCATAAAAGTTTTAATACAGAGTGTCTAGAGAATCTGCTGGTGTCAGGATAGATGCACATTTTACGATGTTTCTTGCTCTCAGGGGAACACAGGTGTGTAGTTCTGTATAATAAGCGACTACCATTTGTGGTCTTCTGCAAGAAAGTGGAATTTCTTCCAATGCCCTTCAACTATGTGCTATTTTTGAAACTTGTCAATCAGGAACAGTCGTAAATGTTTACTCGACCAGTAAGTATTAACTTATTATGACTGACTGTAAGTATGTAATTTTTTAATACATTTTCTGTTCCCTAAAAAAAGGGAATTTTAAAATGCATTCTACATTATTTATGTTGTTTTAATCAGTTTATTATGATTCTTATAATTTATTTATTTAAATTATAGAATCTTTTCAATGGGACTTTTTCAAGAATTATGCGTATGCTTGTTGATTACTACCTGTTGACCCCGCTTTCACTTTTGTAAATATCCTGTTAAGGGACTTTTTCATGCTTGTTTTTGATGATATGAGTTTTCAGTAATAGGTACTTGTAAGTATGATGCTTGTAAGTAAGTTACTTTTCTAAACACTACATTGTATATTTATAAATGTTGTTTTACATAAAGTCATGTTGTTTTATATAAAGTCATTTTTCCCATAAAATGGATCTGCATCTTAAAGAATCACTTAAAGCTATGTCAATTTGTAACACAATAATTATAATTTATTATAATTAATTTTTAACCAAGGTTTCTTTCGCATTAGCTTTCAGATTTATAAAATTGTGTTAAATGATCATTTTTTTTTTTTTTTTAAGCATGTAGTTATGTATAAGCAAGCTATATTTTATAAAAACATTAAGTGTCAAGGTCAAAATTAGCACTAGCTACTGGCCACAGGGCCAGTGAATGAGAAAAAGTGGCTATTAAAAAATCGGCTGTCATCGGCCACCTTATGGCCACTTTCCTACAAGGAGAGGGTAAATTTTTTTTTGCATTTCATCATGTTATTCTATTTTTTCTGGTTGCAGTATGTTTATATTTGTATATTTATTTGTGCTATTCAATTTTAGATTAGGGGAGAAGGGGGCTAGTGTGGACAACTTGAATAATTCTGTTATTTTTTAGTTAAAAGTTGCTCTGTAAGCTTTTGTAGATTGACAACACTGATATTACTCTTCCATGTGTAATTACATGAGAATAAATTTCATAGTTCATTTGCAATTTATAAAAAAAGGTTTTTATGGTGAAAAAGTAAATTCATGGTTTGTTTTTTAATTACTAATTAGACATATTCATTATTTCAAATGAAAGGGGATATTATATTATAAATGAATCTAATCAGTATATTTTTTTTAATTCACTTTTGCTCTTCATGGTTTACATTTACCAGTGTTAGTCCTAAAAAAATAAATGGCACCATGGGGCTAGTGTGGACACATGGTGGTGGGACTAGTGTGGACATGTCCACACTAGCCCCATTCAGCTTTCAGTTGTAAAAACATTATTTAGGTATATAAATATATCACATTTTATGCTATTTGTATACTAAATTAGATTCATTTGTGAAGTAATAACAGAATTTAAGTGTAGAATACACACATAGTAGAATTTAGTTTGATAAACATCTTTTATTTAAATCACTAATGCTAGTTTATTATAATAGCATAGGTAGGATGTATCCTAGAGTAAATTATAAGGATTATTTTCTTGTTGGTGCTGAAAGCCAACTGAAAGTCTAGATTTGCCTTCAAAAAGCGGGTGGATGGTGAAAGAACTATTTCCAGCTGTTTTACATCACATACAAGAACACACAAAATCTGATATTGAGCACCTTGTTTTTTTGCTTCTGGATAATCATAATTCATGCATTACTCTTGTAGCAATTACACATATGTGAAGGAAAATTACATTGTGTTACTGTCTTTCCCATCACATTCTTCCCATAAACTTCAACCCCTAGATGTTGCAATTTATGGTGTATTCAAAGGAATGTGTAAAGTTACATTTAATGACTGGATGTTAAATTATCCTGGCAAAACAGTATCTGTCTGATATTTGTTCCTTAGCAGCAAAAGCATATATCTAAATTATTTACACTAAGTAATATTATATCAAGATTTGAAAAAACCTGGAATTATCCCATTAAATTGATTAACCTTTTGAAATGATTTTTTTTTTTTTTTGAAGCTATGTTATTGACCGTGAATGCCCAAATACTACAAAAGATTAGGTAGGTAAGCACACGAGAAGACTGTGGAAACAGCCTTTTGCCATGGAAGTTGATGAATTAGAAATTGAAGAAATAGAAATGATTGAAAAAAACAACCAAGCCAGGAGATTTTGCATTGGCTCAAGTTTCTTTAATTTGCAAGAAGTCCATCCACAGCAGATGAGATTTTATAAATATGTAGCAGTTATTCAAAGTCTGTTTCTGTTGTTGAGTATGAAACAGTGCCTCAAGAGTATTAGCTCTAAGAAAAACCACTTTATTTATATTGAAAATGATGTTTCACAAATAAACATTATTGGAAAACTCTCACAGTCAGACATTATTCAAGAAGCCATCATGCTTATTATGCAATTTCCTGGCTGTGTAAACACTAATGAAAAACATTTAGTTGCTTTGACAAATACTTTAACCTTGTAAACAAACTTAAGATTTTAAGGTAGGTAAATACTTCCATACCTTTTTATTTTGACAAGTGTTTTGTACTAATGTATTTAATTTTGTCTTTGAAATAGATTTATAACATACCCAACTGCAGTCCTCAGTAATAACAAAAAAATATTAGGTATAACATTAAGTTATATTTTATTATGATTAATATATTTACTATGTTGTTTAGGTTCAGATTTATTTTATAATGGTTTTGCAAACACTTATAAGAGTTGTATTACATTGTCTAAATCAGTATTCTAGCTTGTCCACACTAGCCCCACCACATGGGGCTAGTGTGGACAAAAAAAATTTTTTTTTCCTAAATATTAATAAATAACTGTATTGCCAAATAATTTAATATATCAACCAAATCAAAGATAAAATAGTAATTTCTTGTAAAAAAAAATACTTGAAGTGTGAAAAATGGTATTTAGTACACTTTTTTGGAAAATTTATAAAAATTGTCCACACTAGCCCCCTTCTCCCCTAATACTAATAAAAAGTTTAACAAAAGTTTACTGTTTAGTGTTTTTAAATAAAACAGTGGCTGCTAGTTTAAAGAAAAACTGATACTACTGGCCACTGGCCAGTAATGAAAATTCCCAGTTTTGACCTTTAATTAAGTGTATGAGAATCATATTAGAGAGGAGCAGTTAATCTCTTCTCTCCCCCCTCCCTCCCCGTGCACACACACACTTTTCAAGGAATTTGATGTTTCAAAAAATGTTTAAGAACTATTTAAAGAAGTTTAAGGTTCATAAAATTATTTGATAAACCCTTGATATAACAATATTCTGAAAATCGGGTACTTTTATCATCTAATGACTGCTTTGGCTAGTTAAAAATATATATTTGAATATAATTATGTAGATTTCTTCTTAGTTGTATACTATAACATTAAATTATAACTCTCCCCATTTCAATGAAACTTTTAAAATGGTGTCCCTGGATAATTTTAAATTATAATTTAATATCAGCTTAGTAATTATCAGACTGCATATATATAATCATTTAATATTACTAATATTGAAATTTATTATGATTATATCAAGGTTATAATTTCATTTGCTTAATAATTATTAAGCTGCATATATTAGTCTATTTAATATGAAATAATCTAAAATGTATTATCTCAGGGATCTGTTTAGGAAAAATTTGGGTCCGTTAACGGACCCTTCACAATTTTTATTACGGTAAAAACGGACCCTTCACAATTTATATTACGGTAAAAACGGACCCTTCACAATTTTTATTACGGTAAAAACTGACCCTTCACAATTTATATTACGGTAAAAACGGACCCTTCACAATTTTTATTACGGTAAAAACGGACCCTTCACAATTTATATTACGGTAAAAACGGACCCTTCACAATTTTTATTACGGTAAAAACTGACCCTTCACAATTTATATTACGGTAAAAACAGACCATTCACAATTTTTATTAAGTTAAAAACGGACCCTTCACAATTTTTATTAGGTTAAAAATGGATCTTTCACAAAATTCTTTGTTTAAGAAACGGATTCTTCATAAAATATTTTATCTTAAAAATGGACCCTTCATAAAAATTTTCCCCGTAAAAGTAAAACCTTTCATAAATCGCCTTCGCCTTCAGTCAAATTGAAACGCAACGGCAGAAATCGGGTTCTTCTCTTTCACAAAACAGCCAACTAGCACCTGCGCCGAAAAGAGCTTTCGGTAACGTATTGAGCGAGCGCCGATCACAGCCAATGAGAGATACAATCTGAAATTGAGCGGTACAGTGCAGAGACGAAAAGTGATTCAGCATTTTTTGGGAGTAAAAATTCTTTCTCTTGTTTGGCAACACATCTCCTTATTCATTTCCTAAAGCTATTGTGTACTCGTCTCGTGGTTGCGTATAGTTTTTTGATAAATTAATGTGTTGAACTACCATGAAGAGTATGAAGCATCCAAATCAGAATTTGGGTGGTACGAGAAATGCTGATTACTACGTTTAAAAGGTTAAGAAGTCAGATGCTAGGGGATGCCCCAAAATTCAGTCTTTTAAAAAAAAAGATTCAAATGATGCCGAAAAAGAACCTGTTGATGATGTGTCATGTGCTGCAAAAAATGACGCTGAAAAAGAACCTGTTGATGACTAATTTAACTAACAAACAAACTAATTTAATAGCATTAACAAAATTCTGGGCTAAGAAAAGAGAAAAAAATGCTAAAATTTATTGTATTTTCTTTATAAATACAAATTTTGCTTATATTATGAGTTACTATAGTTTCTTACGATAGTAAGCTAGGTCCAGCATTTTTGGGTTACATATAAATTTTGGTTTGCTGCAGATTGATACAAAAAATTCTGCTACTAAGATTGTTTCTTGTTATCTAGTTAAGAATTTGAAAACCGAAAATTATCATTAAAGTAAAAATCTTTTTATGTACATTTTAAAGAACTTAATTAAAAGTTGAAAGGAATTATATGTTTTTACACACACACATACAGGGTGTCCCAAAGGGTACGCAGCGCCTGATTTGTACAGATTCGGATACAGCACATTAATATGAGTATTTTGAATGGTAACATGTGGGGACACTGAATATAGCGTGATTTCTTGTTTTTTTTCTCTTTTCTTGTGTTTTTCATATGACAAGCTTCACACTTTACTTACACTATCACGCTATATTCGGGGACTCCACATGTTACCATTCAAAATACTCATATTGATGTGCTCTATTCGAATCTGTACATATCAGACGCTGCGTACCTTGTGGGACACCCTGTATATACATATATATATATTATTATGTGTGGTTCATCCAAACGGGAACATTAATACTAGTTTTGCAAAATTTTGTTTTTCACAATTTTACAAAAACAGGACTCTGTCACTGAAATCCGAAGGTACCTGAATTTAACGTTAATTTTAAATTCACAAAATTAATAATACATTTTTCACAATTTCACAAAAACAAAACCCTGTCTGAAAAGTCTGGACAGACCCCTGTATCTATATTATTAACATTATAACTTCATTTGCTTAATAATTATTAAGCTGCATATGTACCTAATAATGTATTCGATTTAATATTTACTAATGTTGAAATAATCTAAAATGTATTGCCAATATTATCAAGGTTATAATTTAGGTTGTTTATTTACAATTTTTTAAAGTGAGATGAATTATTTATTTAATTAGCATAAATTATTGAAATTATCAGAAGCATATGTGTATTTTGGAATTCTGTTAAAATGCATCAATATCAATATAGTAATTTTTGGAACAGATGTGTTGTTATCCTGGGGTCTGCCATCTTGGATTTTTTTCTTGGCTTGAATTAAAAATTTTTTTATTATATAGTTATAATCATTATATTCCTTTTTTTTTTTTCAATATTATATTAACCTATCAACAATATTTAACCATTGGCGACATTACTACTTGGCGAAAAAGGAGTTTTCATGCAAGAAAAAATCCAAGATAGCGCACCCCGGGATAATAACACATCTAAGCCTAATTTTTAAAGAGATCTGAGCTTGAAAATAAAATTTAGTGACATTGTTTGTTTTGCTCAGTCAATGTTTGTAATTTACTTTTCAATGTCTCCCCAAATTAGAATTAATATACATATCCAGCAGTGGTGCATCCAGGATTATGCTTTGGAGGGGGCTACAAATATTTTAGAGGCCTATATGTGCCCAGATTTGGCCTGGCCTGCTGCTGAGCTCTTCCTTTCATTTGATTTGATGAGCCGTGCCGGATGAGGTCCTGACTTAAATTTTTTCTGCTGACTTGAGCAGAGTCAGATAAAGCTCTGGAAAGTTTTTGTGGGGCTAATTCTGAATGTTTTTAACATATTACGTAATAAAATAACTGTACTAAAATATATCTTAGTTTTTGTGATTTTTTGGTGTGTTTCTGCATCTGAATAGTTTTACATTGTGTTTGCAATCAAACAATTTAAAGTTTTATTATTAATTATCAAAATATTATGAAGGTTAAAGATAGCAATAAGTTGCATGGGGTATTAAATTTGGTACTTCTTAGTTATCCCGTCGACCAAATTACTGTCGCCAAATTGTAAGATTAAATGCCAATAATGGCCATTAAAACCATTAATTCGATGTTTTATTTGTATTTTTATTAATGTTTTACTAATTTATTCGTTCTTTCGTTATTTAAAATAAAATTTATGTCAATGTGTATAATTTTGGCGAGTGGTTTGGCGATTTGTATAATTTGGCGAAATTGGTCGACGAGATAGTTAAGAAGTACCTTAAATTTTTAAGTAAATTTTAAACATGCTAATATTTTGAATTTAATAATAAATAAAAGAGAAAAAAATTGTGTGACAAAATAAATATCTTTTCAAAAATTCTGATTTTTTAAGGACCTATTAAAAAATAATAGTAACTCTCTCATAATTAAAAAAAAATTAAATGTCTAGCCTGGGAGGGGTTTCAGCTCTTTCGTGGGTGCACCAATGATATCCAGTGCCATAAAAGGCTATAGTTTGAAAAGAGTCTTCTAAATTTTTGCATTACTGAATTCTTTAAAATTCGTTACAGAAAAATTCAATGAAATTGGAAACCATGCTTTTAGATTTAGCTTACTGAATTTATATTTCCCCTATAATATATTTTGCAAGTAAAGGTTAACTTCATACTTTATTTTAAATATATGAATTAACTAAGAAGATTTAAGTATATCACATGACTTTTTTTTTAGCTCAGAAGATTAATTTTGAGATGTTAATGCTAATAGCTATTGAATCAGAATTTAGTTCAAAAGTGTCTGGAAAAATTTAAGTCACCATAGTTGCCACAGATATCATTCATATAGTTTGGTTATTTTCTTAAGTTGTAATTAGTATACAGTTTCAGGTAAGTTCAGCATAGAAAATAATGATTCTTATTTTTAACACATATTGCACATCAGCTGTATTATCTCTTCCTACTCCTTTAAAAAAAAAAAAAAAAAAAAAAAAAAAAAAAAAAAAACCTTTATAAATAATTGCATTTTATTCAAGCCTTCCATTTGTGGAAAGCATATTCTCATATTTTTTCAATTTAAATTATTCTACAATGACTATTATACTCATGCTGGCTAAACTATTTAATGCTTATTAACAACTTTAGAGTATTTTTGGTACTTTTATGTTAGTCATACACAAATCTTGCCAATAACAGCTTTTTTTTTTACTAAATTAGAAACAATATTTTGATGATAATTTTATGGTTATTTCTTTTTCTCTGTATTTTAATTGAAATGGGTGAAAGGCATATATATTTTAAATGTATGCAACGTGTATTTTAAATGAAATGAGAGAGAATGACTTATATTTAAAATTACCATAATTTCCGGCCTATAATCCGCATTGGCGTATAATCCGCAGCCGCAATTTTTACCCCTTATAAAAAAATTTCAGCAGATAATCCGCATCGCCGTATAATCCGCAGATTATATGCCGGACTATACGAGAATTACTCATCGTTTTCAACATTCCAAAGTACTACTAATAAACCACCTCCCTATATATTTAGTTGCTCTATTTAAATGATAATTGTAATAAAATAACTGAAAAATAATAATAATAAAATAATTACAAGTTAAAAAATACAAATAACTTTTTTCATTGAATCTTATATCTAAAACGTTGAATGTCTTGTGAATACAAATAATTCTGTAATAATTTCTATTTTTAAATAATCTTCTGCTTTTTAAATAACATTCTGTTTCAATTCTGCAGCGTTAAATAACAGGCTTTCTCTTAGACATTATTATAACTTTAAACGTGATATACCATCAAATACGTTTTGGTTTTTTAAATTACAAGGACATAATTGTATTTTATGATCCTATCCATAGAGAGCAGCAGCAAAATTATGCAACTACGATACGATAATGATTCATTCGATTAATGTGTGATGGATTCCCATTGGTTGCATCGTAATATCAATCATCGTAATCTGTAAAATTGCCGTAATTTTGGGAGGAGCTATTTCATAAATGATTGAGATTGCAATTTTTGAAAGGGATGAGTTGAGAAACGTTTTGTTCTTCATAGAAACATGTTGCCAACAAAAGGCTAAAAATAAAATCATAATCGGAAGCCATTCCTACTAGCACTTTGACGTCATATGTGAACCAATCACAAGCAACTCCACGAACGGTCGATAGCAGACAATTGTTTGATAACTGTTTACATTTTTATTTTATGACTGCTAGTAGAAACTGGATGTCTGCCTTGAACTTCTGCTTAAAAAATTTCAGCAGATAATCCGCACTTAAAAATTTTGAGGTTTTTTAACAGATAATCCGCGGATTATAGGCCGGAAATTATGGTAAATGGATGCAATGCGAATGATGCTAGTTATGCAACGATGCATGCAAACTAATATTAAACCAATGGCAACTTTCTTTATAAATTTCTTGTTTACATTTCAATATTTTAAAATTGTTTTTGTTTTGCATGGGATATTTGAGGTCAATGTCTAATTTGGTATCTTTTTACTCTTTATTTCAGGTACAGTTTTTCAGAGGAAAATTTCAGTTTCAGATCCTGTTCCAAAATTAAAAGTGCCCTCAGAGAAAAAAAACTGCACATAAAAAAAAAATAAAGATATTTGATTAGATATTAGCCTCAGGTAACCTAGGCCTAAAAAAAAAAATTCAAAGTATCGAAATGCAGATAAGAATTTTGAAAAGAACACTGCCATTGGTTTAACATTTAGTTTGTGTTCTCCCGTTACTACTATCATAGGCTCTTACTGTGAGGCGACTCATAGCCATTTTAACATGAAAACTAGCCTCACTTATGATTTTTCTTATTTGCGTTACATTGTTTATTCAGATGTAGCCCTCTTTTTATTCATGATCTCCCCCCTGCCTGAAAAAAAAGTAAGTTGTACCCGTTAATACTTTTAAATAATTTTTACTTTTTATTTGTACTTGTTTGTAATTTTTACTGTTTATTTGTACTTTATAATAATTTTCTGATTACAATAAATGAGAGTCTGTGTTCTTAATTTTGCTTTAAAAAGTTGCAACATGCATTTAAACAATGTTCTGGGGGCAGATGTAAGACATTTACTTCTAACTTTCTTCTTATTTTTTAAAAAAATGTCTTCAGGTTATATTACACTTTCAAATATATCATACTTTTTTGTTATCTTTTGGCATGTGACATAATGAGATATCATCATCATCAACAACAACAACAACCGTTTTCAATCCACTGCTGGATGTAGGTCTCCCCCAGATTTTTCCAATGTTTCCTCTTTCCTGTGTAGTGCCTTAGTCATCCAATTTACACCGGCTACTTTTCTGATTTCATCACTCCATCTTACTTGAGTAAATACAGATACTGAATAATTTTAAGCTCTGTTTAGATGTTTCTAATTATATAAATATTTAGCACCAATAGTCCAAAAGCTATTTTGTCTTGCCTATATTCTGCCCACACAGTAAGTTTCTCTTATTTATGAGTAGTAAATACAGTATTCTAATTGTAATATTGTAATGTTTTTAGAAATTTTGATGTGTAAACCATAAAGGTTTTCTTTTTAATAGAACAGGAGTGTAAATCACTTGCATTTCTGATGTCTTCAAATCTGCTGATATTCTTAGCAGTTTGAATGAGGCTTATTTCATTTTGTCTCACTAAATATTATTTACCAATTATTGTTTATTTCAATTGATCAACTGAAATTTTCTTTCTCTCTTTTTTTTTTTTTTTTTGGTTTAAGTATGTCAAGAAACATGCTTTTTAATTTTGATGTACTATTTATTACTTTTTAATTAATATACGAACTGAAAATTATTAATTGATTATCCCACTTTATAAAATAAAAACTGTCTTAATAGTTCACAATTTCACTAGTTATACAGTCTATTTGGTACTTAATGCACCAATTATCAATAATAAATGTTGGCGCCGAAATTCATCTGACAAATAAATTTTCAAAATCCAAGTGAGATGGGAGAGCAATTAGGTTAAATAGTTTATTAAATAAAACTGAAATAGTATGTAAATTCTATTCATCATTAGAAGTTAATAATTGTTCCATAATAGTAATTCTCCGTATTTAACAGAGCCAATACAAAAAAAAATGTGTTCTCTGCTTGGTTGCAGAGTCAGGACTTCCACTATACACTCTGTATTAAACAGAGCCATGATTTAACAATTGGCATCTCTGATTACAGAGTCAGGACATGTTACATGTTCTCTGCTTGGTTACAGAGTCAAGACTGACCATTTTAAAAATGATACATATTATATAAAATAAACATCAAAATAAAAATTACAATATGCAGTTATAAATCTTCTAAATAGCTATAATATTCATTTAAATGACATCCAAGTAATTATAAAACTAATAAATCACCATCAATTCAAAATTATTATAAAGTAAATAAATCTATATTACATGACCTTGAAATCATAATGTTACTCATAAATATTGATTCAGGGTTATAAACAATTTAGATAAACAGATTAGATTTTTTCTGTCAAAAGAAATCAGTTTTATAATTATATTTCGCAATATGAAAGATAAACAGAGTTAAATTATAAACAAATAAATTTGAGGGCATTTACGCCGTAACATCCTCCGCCTCCATGAACGGAGTTCATCGAACAATTATAACTTACCAAATTTCCACTATCACATACTAAATAATCAAATATTAAATACAAATTTAAAATATTACCTTAAATGTTAAGTATAAATAAAATGAAATGCAATTAAATCCTACTACTTCTATAAAAAACAGTTTCTGGAACAACTAAAAATAGAAAAAGACATTAATATACAAAATAGTTCAGAAAGTTACAAAAATTAGACATAGAAAAAAATAATAATAATAAAGTTAGTTAAAATAAAGTAAAATTCTATTATATTAAATGTCCATCGGTAGAGGAGACAATTTTGTGATAGGGCGTTTCAGTTCACCAGTAGAAGTCTTTAATTTGACAACACGAACAATATTATCATCCCCAGGAAATAGTTCAATTATTCTGCCCAATTTCCACCTTAATGGGGGCTGGTTTTCTTCCTTTATCAACACCAAGTCATTGATTTTTAAGTTCGGGTTGCTTCTAAACCACTTTGTACGTTGCTGCAATTGTGAGAGATAGTCTGACGACCACCTTTTCCAAAAACTTTGGAAAATCTTTTGTAGCAATTTCCAACGTTCCAAAGGAGTTACATAGGTAGAGGAGATATCAGGCTCAGGTAAGGAGGTCAAGGGTGCTCCTATAATAAAATGTCCTGGCGTCAGAGCCGTAAAGTCATTTGGATCAGAAGACTCAGCGACAAGCGGTCTTGAATTTAAGCATGACTCAATTTGTGCAATTAAGGTCAAAAATTCTTCATAAGTTAAAATCTGATCACCAATTGTTCTCTTCAAATGATTTTTCATTTGTTTTATTCCCGCTTCCCAAAGGCCTCCAAAGTGAGGGGCGGAAGGTGGGTTGAATTTCCATACTATCATTTCGTCAGTAAGATACTTGTGCAATTTTTCATCAGAAGCAATTAGAGACATCATTCTCTTTATTTCGCGGTCTGCCCCTACAAAATTTGTACCTCTGTCGGAAAATATTTCTAGAGGTTTTCCACGTCGAGCCACGAATCTTTTCAATGAGGCTAGAAAGGTTTCAGTTGTAAGATCAGTGACTAACTCAAGATGGATAGCTTTTGTTACGAAACAAACATACAGACAAACATAATGTTTAAAGGGTTTCACACCACGTCCCTTACGAGGTTTGATCAAAAAGGGGCCGGCTAAGTCGACTCCTACTCTTGAAAATACTCGAGCTTGTGTCACGCGTGCTGATGGCAGATTTCCCATCAACTGAGATGAAAGGTGTGATGAATTTCGGAAACATTTCATACATTTCCTTATTTCTCTTTTCACAGCTTCTTTAGCATTAATTATCCAAAATTTTTGTCGAATTGCTGAAATTGTCAATTGAGTCCCGCTATGAAGATGTTTCTCATGAAAATACTTTATTATCAAGTCTGTAACATGATGCCTTTTAGGGAGAATGATTTGATGTTTTTGATATTCAGACAAGTTTGCATTTTTTAGCCTACCTCCAACACGAAGAATATCATTTTCGTCAAGAAATGGATGTAAAGGAAGGAGTTTGCTTTTAGAATTTAGGATCTTTCTGGATTTTAGAATTTTCAGTTCGTCTCCGAATTCATGGTTTTGAATTAATTTCATAATAGCATTTGTTGCCCTTTCAAGTTCTGGAACAGTCAAAAAACCATAGACTCGTTCAGATGGGCATGTACTATTTTTGATGAATCTGAGGCACCAAGCCGTAATTCGTTTTAATTTAGACCAGGATGAAAATTTAAATAAAAGCTCAAATTCTGGAATATTTTGGGATATGGAGCAAACAAGCGTTTTACGTTGTTCTTGCAAGACCTCTTCATCAGGTAGATTAGGTTGAGTTTCAGGGGGAAATACTGGTAACGATTCTTCCTTCAGCCAGCTAGGACCATGTAACCATACCTCGTTATTAATCAATTCAGATGCAGAGCAACCACGAGAGAGAACATCTGCAGGATTTTCCTTTCCTTTACAAAATTTCCATTGTACAGGAGCAACAAGTTCCTGAATTTCGCGTACGCGGTTTGCCACAAAGGGCTTCCAGTTGTTAGCACTTCCTTTAATCCAGTGCAAGGTAATTTGGGAGTCACTTAGACAAAATATATTTTCATTCACAATTTTAAATATTTCCTTTAAATAATTCGCTAATCTTGCAGCCGTAAGTGCTCCAAGAAGTTCGATGCGCGGCAATGTAATTTTCTTGAGAGGCGCTACTCTCGACTTTGCTATTACAAATGAAGTTTCACAAGAAGAAGAATCACGTAAATAAGCCACTGACCCATACCCCTTTAAACTAGCATCAGAAAATATGAAAAGTTGAGCGGTTTCAGGATTTAATTTTGGGATAGTTACAAAATATTTTCTAAGAATTTCAAAATTTACCAAGTCTTTTATTTCATTATGCCATTTTCTGAATTTTCCACTTAAAGAATCTGGTAATGTAGAATCCCAGTCAATTCCATGTTCCCAGAGTTCTTGCATTAAAAATTTAATTCTTATCACGAAAGGGGAAATGAGTCCAATAGGATCATAAATTTTTGCCACAGTTTGTAAAACAATACGTTTGGTAATAATTTTATGGTCAAATTCTACTAAAAGTGGTTGTATGTCTATTTTCAAGGTGTCACTTTCTGTTATCCATATAATTCCCAATACCTTCGAAAGATTTTGTTCAAGAGTGTCTTCCTCAAAGTTTATTCCATGTTCCTTCCATAAAAATTTTAAATCGGAAGAATTGGTTTTAAATTTTCTGAGTTTCATATTGGCCTCACTCAATATCTTCTCTGCATCGTTTGATAAAACAAAAGCTTCATTTACTGAATCAGCTCCATGAAACAGGTCATCAACGTATAAGGAAGTATCCAGCATATTAACTATTTTTCCAAACAAATCTTTATACCCCTCAATGTGATGTTTGATGGTTGCAGAAAGGAAAAAGGGTGAAGTTGTTACACCAAAAGTTACACGGGTCATGCGAAAAACCTTCAAAATGGGATTGTTACTAGTGATATTGTCAAACCACAGGAACCTCAAAAAATTTCTATCTTCTTGTTGTATCTGGATTTGCAAGAATGCCTTTTCTATATCGGCCAAGAAAGCAATTTTGTGGAGACGGAATTTTAAAATAATGTCCAATATGTTAGGATTTAGATTGGGCCCAGGAAATAAGCACTCGTTTAACGATTTTGCCCCCTTATCTTTGGATGATGCATCAAAAACAATTCTTACTTTAGTTGTCGATTTATCTTCCCTTATTACTGGTCTGTGAGGCATGTAATACGTGTTTATTTCATCTTTATTAAACTCACATTCTTCAATTATACCCAAACCACATTGTTCATTTAATATTTTCTCATATTCCTTAAGTAACCATTCATTTTTGCACAATTTTGATTTTAATCCCCAAAGTCTATGTTTAGCTACATCAAAATTGGATTCCAATTCATTTTTATTTACTTTCCACAAAAGTTTAGTTTCATATCTTCCATTTAGAAAATTTAAATTATCATTAAATAAATCAAGAGCATCTAAATCCTTTTGTGAAAATAATTCATTTTTACTATCACAAATACCCAAAGACTCTAGTTTCCAAAACTTTTGCAAATCAAAATTTTCTATTTCATTAACAGATACAAGATGAGCATTAACTGTTTCGTTACCTTTAGAGTTTATTTTTCCCACTATTGTGTACCCAAAAAGTGTATTAGCTACATATAAATGGTCATTAATTTCTTCAACGACACCTCTCTGAACATTCCAGAAATAATCAGCTCCAAGTAAAATTTGTACTTTGGATTCCTCGGGCGTAGGGTCGGCTAACCTCCATCTTTTACTTTCAATGTATTTTATAACTAGAGGGTCAGAATTGGGAACCTTCAATGTTGTTGCACTTATCAAATCGGTAGCTAGCACCTCAACATCTATAAAACGATGATAATTCATTTTACTTCGCAATTTAATTTTAAAAACATCATATTCTTCTTCGCGACCTTGATCCATGCCAAAAGCGAATACAGTTAAATGTTCTTTTCTTAAAACAGGCAAATTTAATTCATGAGCTAATGCTTTTGTTATGAAGCTTTTTTCGCTTGCAGAATCAAGTAATAATCGAACTACCTTTGATTTAGAATTACCTTGAGCAGTTACACAACATGTTTGCAATAAAACAGCATGCTTAGAATTTCTAAAATTACAATGAGAATTAGATACAACTGTTTGATTTTGATTTTCATTAATTTCCGGTTTCAAACTTTTCTTAAAGCAAAATAATTTGTTATGTTCAGTGCTTTTACAATTTAGACATGGCTTTAATTTTATGCGGCATTGCGAAGATAAATGCGATTTCAAAAAGCATTTGTAACATCTACCCTCCTTACGTAACATTAATCTTTTCTTATCATCAGCTAAATTTTTACACTCGGAAGATAAATGATCATTACCTTTGCAAAATACACAAAAAACTTTAATAGTGGCATTTAAGGTATTAGCATGTTGATATTTATTTGATGTTTTCTTTTCACGAAATTCAGTTTTATTTTTATGTACAAAAGAAGAGGATGCATCATTTTTAGAACTTGTCATTAACAAAGCCTTTTCTCTACATTCTATTTCACATTTCAGAAAGGCAATTAGATCGGTTACATCTGACTCTTTGCTAGTATCACGTTTTCTATGATATTCAATCACTAATTCATGGGGCAATAGCTTTAGCAAAATAGGATTTAGCAATTGTCCATAAGAACTGGATGTTACCCCCAAATTTCTTAAACTTCTAATATTAACTTCGCACATGTCATGCAATCTTCTTAATGCATTTAAATTTGAACAATTTTTAACTGGTTCCATATTTAATAAATTAGTCATGTGTTTATTAATAATAACATCAAACTTACCAAAACGGTCCTTTAATAAATCAATACAAGTATCATAATTTTGTTCTGTCAAAGGAAACCCTTCTACCACATTATAGGCCCGATTACATAACAAGGATTTTAGATAAGCGAATTTTTCTATCTTAGATAGTGATTTATTCTGGTGTATCGATGTTTCAAAACAGTTAAAAAATTCGACCCATTCTTCGATTTCACCAGAAAATTTTGGAACATTTAATTTAGGCAATTTCATGGCAGAACTCGTTTCTGTTCCACTAGCAGAACCATTCAATGAATTTACACGACTAGTTGCTATCATAGAAACATTATCCTTTTTACATTTTCTTAATCTATTTTTAATTTTAAATTTAGCACTGATCAATTGGTCAGTGTACTTTTCACTATTAGCAATGTCCTTTTCATATTCTTTTAAGTCGGATATTTGAGCTTCAATATCACGATTCAAACTTTGGAAAGCCGTTTCTTTTAAGAGAAATATTTCTTGAAGCTCTAATAATTCATCGGTTTTCGTATTATCAATGTCATCATTTAATAATGTTTCTAATTTTGTAATTAATTTCGTGAAACTCGTTCGTTCAACAGAACGTTTTGCTTTCAGCTTTTCAAGATTTTCCATTTTAAATAAAGAATAATTCTTATTTTAAAACATTAACCATTCATAGAAAATGAAAAAAATATTTTCTTACCTGTTAATTCCAGGTAATGTAGATGGCATGTCGTAATCCAAATGGCACAATAATAATTCCACACTAATCACAGGTTGAAATATAAATCACACACTAATCACATGTTGAAAAATAAATCACAGTTGTTAATCCCAAATCTCTTTCACAATAGCTCACTATTATTTCCAAAAAATGTTTCGCGGGTTACTCGGCACCAATAATAAATGTTGGCGCCGAAATTCATCTGACAAATAAATTTTCAAAATCCAAGTGAGATGGGAGAGCAATTAGGTTAAATAGTTTATTAAATAAAACTGAAATAGTATGTAAATTCTATTCATCATTAGAAGTTAATAATTGTTCCATAATAGTAATTCTCCGTATTTAACAGAGCCAATACAAAAAAAAATGTGTTCTCTGCTTGGTTGCAGAGTCAGGACTTCCACTATACACTCTGTATTAAACAGAGCCATGATTTAACAATTGGCATCTCTGATTACAGAGTCAGGACATGTTACATGTTCTCTGCTTGGTTACAGAGTCAAGACTGACCATTTTAAAAATGATACATATTATATAAAATAAACATCAAAATAAAAATTACAATATGCAGTTATAAATCTTCTAAATAGCTATAATATTCATTTAAATGACATCCAAGTAATTATAAAACTAATAAATCACCATCAATTCAAAATTATTATAAAGTAAATAAATCTATATTACATGACCTTGAAATCATAATGTTACTCATAAATATTGATTCAGGGTTATAAACAATTTAGATAAACAGATTAGATTTTTTCTGTCAAAAGAAATCAGTTTTATAATTATATTTCGCAATATGAAAGATAAACAGAGTTAAATTATAAACAAATAAATTTGAGGGCATTTACGCCGTAACATATTTCTATCCTGATCTTTGATCAATGAAATGTTTACTGCAATGCTAAG
Source organism: Maratus speciosus (assembly GCA_963932465.1). Lineage (NCBI taxonomy): Eukaryota > Metazoa > Arthropoda > Arachnida > Araneae > Salticidae > Maratus > Maratus speciosus. The sequence goes on along the minus strand of OZ010787.1, from coordinate 558,445,883 downwards.
ATATTTTTAATTTTATACCAGTAGTTTAATATGAGTTTTATTTTATTACTTTATTGTATAACAGTTATTTGTTCATTTATTTTAAGTATATATTGGTGATTTAATAAAATAGTTCTTAAAAGTCTGTAATTTTCAAATGTTATATTTTTAAAAAAGCTCACTTTACTATTGACAATGTTTTTTCTTTTATTTTTCAAATGTTTCAATTTACGTGATTTTCATTTTGTGTCAACTATTATGCTTGGCAACAATGGTGTCCATATAACAGAAAAGTACCGTCTATTTTTACTCAATTTTTACAAATGCTTTATCTTTCTTTTAAATTAAAATATAAATATCTCTTTCTGCAGATCAATAAAGTTTCCTGCAAAGCATTGTGTCAATGTTATTTTATTTATTATACATAGTAATCATTATATTCAATAATAAATTTTGTTATGTAATAATATTTATAATATAAAGAAGTTTTATTTTGTTTCTGTAACTTGTACTGTCAAATAAAAGAAATTTATTAAAAATTTGTTGTTTTCATTTGACTATATGATTTTATTATAAATGGTATTTCAAGTATTTACTTGCTTTGTTTATCATGTAAGAAATAGTTTTAATTATCTATTTATTTTTAATAACAATATGGCTAAGATATAAAACAATGAGAAAATATTCTCATTTTTAACACTTTCAACATGGTTGAAAAGTGTTTATTCAGTAAGTTGAATAGTTTTGGTTTGTCTATTTTCCCACTTTCTAACTCTCATAAATATACTGGGATCGCCATGTAATTATTTAATGTTAATGAGGTCCATTGTGTGCTATTTAAATGCAAAATTCAATAAATATAATGCATCAAAAAGTGTTATGGGACCAACAAGTGCTGAAAATGATTTTTACTCAGTTATGTTTTTTTAAATGGCTCATTAATATATTTCATTTCATTGTATGAAAAAAATAAAGTTCTTATTAGCTATTGTTGATGAGAATTTCATAATCTAAGCCTAATTTTTCATAATTATTATTTGTGTGTATATTCCTTATACCAGTGGGGCAGCCAATATACTTATTTGGAAGGGGTTTGGGAGAATTGTTACTCCTTGCATGATACAATATCTGACAAATAAAAACCAATGTGGGCTATTTTGAAAATAAATATGTGCATATTTTCTAACATTCACCCAAGTACGAGGAAGAAAACATAGTACGTTCATTTTAGGCCTAAACTGAAGGGATTAAAACAATTTCCAGTTTTCTCCTATTTAATTCTGAGTTCAACCCCCTGACCTCAGGTCTAAAACTTTAAACTGGAATTGTGACCTAAGTGTAGGTACTCATTTTACTCAGAATTTTAAGCTCTACAACATTTGTATTGACAATGTTTTTGACAGAGTTAGTTGTTTGGAGATACTGTTATGGTATGTAAAAAAATGTGTTTTTTGACTGTAAATCTATACATATTTCCTAACGCTCACCTAGTACGAGGGGGAAACATAACATATTCATTCTAGACCTAAACTGAAGGGATTAAAATAATTTCCAGCCTTCTCCTAATTAATTCCGAATTCAACCCCCTAACCACTGGACTAAAAGCAGAAACAAACAAAATAAGTTTAGCATTAATGTGTTTAAAGGCTTCATAGAAAAGCCGCTGTAATCTTCAAAGAGAAAAAAAAAAAAAAAAGAGTGTGGGAAAGAACAATAGTAGTAACATATAAAAATAAAAAGGAATTTTAAATATTGATAATGATATCATTATGTAGGGGGGGGGGGGGGGGGAGAGGAATAATAACATATGATACTGTAAGTGAGGGGGAAGGGGCTAAAATTACCTAAATATTGCTAACATTATACATGTACAACCCCATACACATTAAGGTACCATTTGATTATCCCGTCCACCAAAAAAATGTCATCAAACTATAAGATTAAATGTCAATAATGGATGATCGTAAATGTCATATTCACTGGACATTAAACATGATACAAGTGTTTATGTCATCAAGTGATTTTTAATTCTACTTTTTTTTAATGTTTTACTAATTTATTTTTTCTTTCGTTATTTAAAATAAAATTATGTAAATTTGTATAATTTGGTGAAATTGGTCGACAGGATAATCAAGTAGCCCCCACATTAATAACACACTGATAATTACTCCTCACATTAGCCATATTGCTCTTAACTTTTTCTTTCATTAAATTTGTGTTGAAATAAAGATTCCTTTTATAAAGCCTTGAAACAAATGATAAACGTTTTGTGATACGTATGCTTTTCTTTACATTGGTTTTTACATATTTTTATCGTAACATAAGGTATTTTTAATACATCTTATCAGTTTTTTAAATACTCTGGGAGAAAATTTTGAAATGCGACCCCTTTTTGCTGCTGCAGTGTTTATACAAATCTACATTTTTTGGCTGATTTGCATGATATAACTTGATATAAGGGCTGTGCATATATAATCATTTTAGGTTGGGCGAGAAGTCTGACATTTGGTTGTCATAAGATATTTCTGGGGAAAAGGGTATTGTTTTTTGAAATTGTTATTTATTTATCCAAACAATATATATTTTTTTTTGTTATTTTTTTTTTTTTTTTTTTACATCAAAATAGTCATACCTTTTAAATAGCAACTATCTCTTTTAGATGTTAATTGATATAAAGTTATTTAAATGTAAAATCATATTTTTATATCGCTGCAAACATACAAAAGTAAAAAGAACCCCCGTTTAAAGTAATTGTTGAACACTTAAATCAAAAAGAAAAATAGTCTCTGCCCTCCTGGACACGCGTTTAGGGTAATTTTTGCGCACAAAAAGAAAAAGCAAATTTTATTTTATTTAAATAACTGTTATACAAAATAGAAACATTTGATAGAATTTAGGCTTCATATCTCTATGAACATCTACAGTGTACCCATTCATACTTTTCTAGTATATATACAGCTATACCAAACCCTATGTTGTATAGTTTTTTACAAAGCTTTATTTTTCTTTTAGTAATGATTTTTTTAATAATAGAGTTAATAATTCATAGATTTATTGTACAGAATCCTCTGAGAGCGAGTAGTACTCGCACTTGATCGTTTATTTTTGAATGAAATAAGTGAAAGATTTATATTTTAAATGAAATGAATGCAGTACAAATGATTGTGATGGGAACACTATTTGTCAATTTATCAACTGGGCCTAACTAACAAAAAATACAGTTTTTCTCAAAGAACTATTATTATAGTAATCAGGGGTGATTGCAAGTTCATGAAAAAATATGAATCTGAAATTTTATCACGAAAAAGATTTCGCATCGAGAGAGAACATGTAATTTATTACAGAGAGGTCCAAATCATTTCATTATGAAAAATATTAACATTAATTATGTTTAGAAATCATATGAAATTGATATTTTAGTCTTATTTTATTAATTTAACTATCAGAAAAACTAGAATTCCGATATGGAAAATGAAATAAATACCTGAATTCAGGTATATTATCTGAACACAATCACCCCTAAGTAATAAAATACAGTCAAGGATCTATAATCCACAATTTTCTATAATTCACATTGCTTAATGAATGTAAACAAATTTACAAATTCTGGGTCCAAAAATGATTTAAAAAAAATATCTAAAAATTTAAATATAAAAGTAAATAACAATCAATTTTTTAATAAAAGAATTTGAAAAATGCATTTTTTGAGATAGCATATTAAATTAATTATTATATTTCCCATTTTTATTTTCATGTTATACTGAATATGGAATTAAAACAGTGCCCAGAAAAAAGAAAATGATATAATCTATAATACTCTATAATTTGCACAACCCTTGGTCCCAACTTGTGCAGATTAAAGAACTTTGCCTGTACAGTAATGTCTCATCAGAAAAGTGCTAGAGATTTTTAAAAAGTTCTGCTTTAGACAGATATTAATTTAAGCATGTTTAATGTTATGGTATTATTTTCGTTGGGGTTTGTGATATTCTTTCATTAGTGCAGGATTTTGGTAAAGACAGTCTTTTCATTACATACAAAAATTTCATGGCTCTGGTGAAAGAAATACCATACAATCATATTTGCTGAGTGAAATCTATCTAAAATGAAAATTTCCCTTTGTCTCTAGCGATTTTGTCTTAACAAGTTTTAGTACATTAGTTTTCTATTAACTTAACAATTAATAATGAACTTTAAAGTAAAATAAATCTGTGAAAACACAACAAACATAATCTGTAAAAACTTTCAAAACATTTTTCAGAGTTTCAAATGTGCCATCAGATTTAATTTAAGAAACATCTACAGCACACATTCAATTTGTCAATGTTAATTAATATTAAAAGAATGCTTAATTTTTTAGAGCAGTGATAAGTGCTGTAAAGGAAAAGCTAAAAAGCTGACATTTTATGACTTGTGAATATTGCTAATGAATATTAATATATACTCAATTTCTTGAATTATATCATTTATTTTAAGTATTTATTTTACATTAGTATTTAATTAGTTTTGTAATTTGATAAATTCTAATACAATAAAATAAAGAAATAACAAGAAATTTAAATACAATACAATTTCTGTGTGTCATGCTTTTATTATTAATAATAAAAAAAATGCATCCTGGTTTGACATTACAGATTATATTAAAATACGGTTTTATATATATATATAATACATATATAGGGAGTAGTGTAGCTACGCTGGTCCCCGCCAAGCTTGGCGATGAAACAGGTTTAAGAAAGAGATAAAGTCTTGGGGATGGTTAGAGCGATAACTTGCTTTGGATGGTTGAATAATGCTAGCCAATAAGTACGCCAATAGATACGTCATTGTGTTTCTGAACTAAGAAGGAGTAGGAGGGTGTGAAAAGCACACATATGTTGTACGAGTCAAGCATGAGGGATGTGATTAGTGACAACGATAAATAAGAAACATGAATTACAATCCTTTAGATTGGCAGTTTTTTAACAACGAAAAGTTTTATTATGACAAGAATTTCATTTACTTTATTTTTAAAATTAAATGTTAAAACGTAATTTAAAATGATCAAAATGTGCTATGGTTTCATTTCAAGCAATCGATATTCTGAAACAATTTTCATTTTGTTTATTGAAATAATCTGTTCCAACTTAACTCATATAATTCTCATTAATTCATATAATTTTAACTCATATAATTTTTAAATTATGCAAGGAAATATGGAAAATGGGTGATTGAATCACAGTTTTTTTTTTTTTAAATCTATACTAGTAATAAAAGAAAGTCGCTTTTCTGTCTGTGTGTGTGGGATGGCTAGCGAAATCTACCGCACATAGAAGTCTGAAAATTTGGATGAGGCTAGTCCATGAGGTCCTGATGAACCTGAAGCTCAGATTTTTAAATTTTGAAGACCGGGCCCCCTAGGGCCCTTTAAGTTTTATGCCTTAAATTGTTAAAAACTTGTCTTTTTTCGATATTCGTCGTTTTGGATGCCCTTTCTTCCTTTAGTTATTCCTTCACTTCTACATTTCATTTAAAACCCTGCAGGGGTGATTGTGTTCCGGGTGTATCCCGGATTTCCGGGTTTTTAGATCGATCCTTCCGGGTTTATGAGATTGATATGTTTAGTGGAAAAGCGCTTTTCGTCAAAGGATTGGTGGAAAAACGGAAATATCGTCAAATGATCGCAGGAAAAACGCGATTTTCGTCAAAGGAACGATGGGAAAAGGGAGATATCGCCATGATCGCAGAAAAACGCAAATTTTGTTAAAGGATCACGGGAAAAAACATGAATTTATTTAAAGAATCGTGAAAAGAACGCAAATTTTGTGAAAGGATCGCAAAAAAAACACATAATTAGAACCAAGAGTGATTCCCCCCCCCCCCCTTCTGCTGTAACCTTTCATACAAGTTGCTGTGAATTTCAGATACCTTTTTTTTTTTTTTTTTTTTTTTTTTTTACTCAGAATCACCTCTCCCTGGTATTGTGTCATCCATCTCAATCTCAGTACAAAAATTTTATATGCGTAATGTGTAATACCCAGGAAGAAAGCAGGAAAAAGAAATTTACCTTGTGAAAAAGCAAAACAAAAAAAAGAAAAAAAAAAATTTTTTTTTTTTTTTTTTTTTTTTTACTTAGCCACTTTGAAGTAAATTTTTTTTTTTTTTTTTTTTTTTTTTTTTTTACTTAGCCACTTTGAAGTAAAATTGGATTGGTGTTGACATTTTTTCACTGCTTTCAAATATCTAGGTGTCATATATATGACTTGCATTAAATCTACTAATAAGATATACTACTCTTAACAGTTAATTTGTGCTTGTTTCATGAGTACTTGGAATAAATTTATTTACTGATTATAGAATTGGAACGTTGCATATTTAGCAAAATTGCACTTTCCATTTGATGAAGTCATTTAGCCAGGAATGATTCTGTTCTGAAAAATTAAGGCAGTCATTTCCGAAAATTAAAAAAATAAAATCGGTCGTAAATCCAAAAATTTGGACAGAAAATATATCGCGAATTTTGATAAATGATCGCTGAAAAAGATCAATTTCGTCAATCGTGCGAAGAAAAATCGGCAATTTCCTCTAAGGATTGCGGGAAAACGCGAATTTCGTCAGAGGATCGCGAAAATAACGCAAATTTCGTTAAAGGATCGCGAATTTCGTCCAGGGATCACGAAAAGAAGCAAGCTAATTTCGTCAAAGACTCGCGGAAAAAACGCAAATTTCGTAAAGGATCGTGAAAAAACTTCAATTTTTGCCAAAAGATCGCGAAAAAACGACAAATTTCGTCAGAAGATCGCAAAACAACGACAAATTTCGTCAGAAGATCGCAAAAAACGACAAATTTCGTCAGAAGATCGCGAAAAAACGACAAATTTCGTCAGAAGATCGCGAAAAAACGATCATCAGAAGATCGCGAAAAAACGGTAAATTTCGTCAGAAGATCGCAAAAAAACGGCAAATTTCGTCAGAAGATCGCGAAAAAACGGCAAATTTCGTCAGAAGATCGCGAAAAAACGGCAAATATCGTCAGAAGATCGCGAAAAAACGGCAAATATCGTCAGAAGATCGCGAAAAAAAGACAAATTTCGTCAAAAGATCGCGAAAAAACGGCAAATTTCGCCAAAGGGGCACGAAAAAACACGTAGTTAGTACCGTAGTGGATTCCCTTCCCTCTCCCCCTCTGTTGTGACCTTTCAGAAAGTTTGCTGTGGATTTCAGATTTTTTCTTTTTTGCACAGAATCACCCCTACATTTAGCTTTCAGTGAAATTAATGTAAGTTTACCAAATTGTTTTTCTGCAAATGTATATTTCAAAAAACAATAGCAGAAATATGTCATTTGATTGTCATGCTGTTGCTATGTAAATTAATATTGGTATATTTTGCATTTATAATTTTCAGGGTTTTTCACTTTGTATCAGTTAATTTTCAGGGTTATTCACAGGCTATCTAGAAATAAGGCTATTTGTTTGGAGGTACAGTCGAACCGCGTTAACGCGAATACTCAAGGGGAAACTTTTTTGTTCATGTTAAAAGTAGTTCGTGTTATCCGAACTTAAATACCTTACATGCAATTGGATGGGGCAATCAGAAACAGTTTGTGCTATGTTCGTGTTAACGAGGTTTGGCTGTAAATAAATATAAGTGATTTTCCAATTGTGTGCTGTGTTCTAGAGGTCTTCTACTTAAGGGGATTCTTCACTCACTTGAAAACACCAGCTCCGTAATGTTAAACCTATGGAGAGGTTATTTTCGAATTTCTCGTTTAAATTTGAATATTTTTAAACGATTTTGCATAGGTTAGTTGAGCTCGATCTCTAGTAGGAGCATCCTGTTCTTTTTCGATTTTGAGTGCAGATTTTTTAAATAAAAGTACTTTCACTTTCGAAACCGGTTCCGAAATTTAAAGTACTTTTATTAAAAAAATTGCAACGAAAATCGAAAAAGTACAAAATAGCAATATTGCAGATAGATCTCAGCTATCCTATGCCCCCCCCCCCCCCCCCCAAAAAAAAAAAATCGTTTAAAAATATTTAAATGTTAACGAGAAATTTGAAAATAACCTACTCGTATATTTAACATTACGGAGCTGGTGTTTTCAAGTGAGTGAAGAGCCCGTTAAACAACTACTTAACCTCTTTAATCTGTAATTAAATTTTTAAAAATAATCCATTCCACTTTTTCTTTCACGGTAATTGAAATAACAGTTCAAAGACCGCCGTGAAATAAGCAACAGTTTTTATTTTAATTCAGTCAGTTACTATTGATGATCAACTTTGAACTCAATTTACTCCAAATCAAAATTTTGTCACTTGTATCCCTTGCCTTCTGGGATACTGATATATAAAAGCACTGCTGCTTTTATATATTTTTTTGAAGTTTGATAAAGAATAACGTTTGAGTATGTGCAGGGCCAGTGAGAGGGAGGGGGCACATGGGGCAACTGCCCAGAGGCCCGGGACGAAAGAGGCCGGGTTTCAGATGGAACGAGTACAGAAATTTTATACTGTTCCAAATCTTAACTTGCTCATATTGTTTTCTTTTACAATCTGAAAAAAAAAAAAAAAAAAAAACATTTCCTAGTAGCGTACTTTAGAAGATTTCCAACTTAGAAGATTTCCAACAAAATCACAGGAAGCTCCCTACTGAGAGGGCTGAAAGCTGTGAAATAGTTGATGATGTTACTACTAATGTTACCATAGTACAAATAACACGGAACTTCCTGTCTTCCTAAAAAATGACCAGATTCTAGGGTCATGCTTACACCTTGAGACATTACTTATTATCTCCTCTTATCTCTCACCCTCTGTGGGTATTGTCGTTTTATCAGGTAGTAAGCTTTCGGCAATTGTCAAATTGGGATTTTTTTTTTCTAAATTGATGATACATAATACTTGCAGGGACCAATTTAAAAATTTGTGTCCCTGGGCACAGATGCTTACAGCGGGGCCCTTGAACCGCTGCTTGCAGTGGGCTTGAGTAAAAAAAGAATATATATATTGAAAACGGTACTTACTACGATAACCACTATTGACTTTAATAATTACTTTAAACTATCTATTAAAAAATTTAATTTGATAATCATTATTATTAAATAATTATTCAATAATTATGAAATTTAAATGATAAGTAGTAGTGCGTAGAAGTACCCGATATGTCCAAGCAGCATAAGGTAGGTTAGGGGCTTGACCCTTCTTCCGTCAAAATAGGTCGAAAAGGTCATCCCCGTTGTCTATAAAAGATAAAGTTTGAGAAAAAAGTTATTTTTTTGCAGTTTTGTTGTTGTTGTTGTTTTATTCAGAGTCAAAAGTTTTACGCAATAGACTTAAAACTTCTTTTCAAAATAAAAAATAAAGACACCTATTGATTTCCTGTGATTAAATGATATTGTTCAAAGTATTTTTCTCAGATTCAAAGGCACCTGCTTGTCTTGCGATTGGCGTGCTGGTTACTGAACAAGAGTTTGCTTGTTTCGAACCCACCCAGGTATGGATGTGTGTTGTGGGCCAGATTCCATTTTAAACTGAAGTCCCGGTCTGTTTAGCTCACATGTGCAAGAGATGACCGTAGCATCCCTAACCAATAAAACCAGTTCCAGATTCTCTGAGGATTACTTTCATAATTATACTTAAAACTGCATATTGAACCGAACCTCTTGCATAAAAAAATTTTTCTTTAAAATCTTTAATTTTCACAATTACGTGTAAACCTTTTTCGTTTTGTTGCTTGGACTGAATAAGTCACTGATAAAATCTCGTGCATTACAAGAGGCTTGTGCAAAGGCCATTTTGTTCCAGAAATTTGTTCAAGGAATGATTGATTAAGCTAATTATAACAAAATGAAAAATCTCAGCCTCAGGTGGATTCGGATCTGTTTATGTGTATCCTTATCCAAATTTGTAGACTTCTACGTGCAATAGATTTCCCTAACCATCGCCAACAAACAAACAAACACGCAGAAGATACACGGACAAGAAACCTTTTTTTATTAATATAGATACTTTAATATAAAATATTGAAAGTACTTTTACTTAATGTGTGTTTATTATATTTTAAATAATAATACAGTACTATCATCAGTATGAACATAATAAGCATTTTAGACTATTAACCCGGGAATGCTCGCGCAAAACCGGGTTATGTACGATTTATACTTTGCTACCAATAAATTCAAACAAAAGTTGTCATTTTATATAATGGGTGACATTGCTAACAAATTCCGCGCTAAAATAATTTGCAGATTACTTTTCAAATATTAGGGTGTGAAATGTAATAACCGTGCCCACCCTGGGTATGCCATACCCAGCGCGTGTAATCCCAGGTTAACCCTTTTGCAACAAGCGTTATTTAAAGAATTTTTAATCTCTTATCACCGATAATTCACAAAAGAATTTTTTTTTCCAAATTAATTGCAGAAATTCTGCGATTGAAAAAAAAAAAAAAATTCTATTCAAATTTGCTACTATTAGTTCTAATCAAGGATTCTGTGAACCATTCATATCACAAATACGTGAAACTCGTAGCGAAATGGTTAATCTGTCATGCATCACAACCTCATAGGAATTTGTATTGAAAAGCTGTACCCCACCTCCTCCCCCAGTGAACTATGCTTATGTTATTTTTATTTCTCTAATAGCACACCCGCCCGGCGTTAAACGGGCATAACATTACGGACGATAATATTAATTATCTCAAATTTGTAGATATATGTAACCTGATTTTGTAAGAATTTATACTTCTAAACGAAAATTTTCCAAACGAGTCTCGTATCGAGACTCCCGCATTATTTATATTTTTTTTAAACAGAATGTCTCGTTTTAAAGTAAAATGTATACGTTCTCTAAGGCTCCTGTTCCTTAAGCCAAAGACACCCGTGAAGTAATGCTAAACCTATGGGGAGGTATTTTCTAATATCTCGTTTGCATTTCGACGTTTTTAAATATTTTTGCATTGAATAGCTGAGGTCGATCTCTATATCGTTTTTTTTTTGTTTTTTTTTTCGATTTTGGTTACAGATATTTTTTATAAAGTTAGTTTTACTTTCGAAATGTTTCCGAAAATGAAAGTGTCATCATAAAAAATATCTGCAACCGAAATTGAAAAAGTAAAAAGGGGGCAATGCAGAGATCGACCTCAGCTATTTAATGCCAAAAAAAAAAGAAAAATTTAAAATGTAGAGAGACAAACGGGATATTTGCAAATAACCTCCCCATAGGTTTAGCATTAGTTTGCGAGTATCTTCGCCTGCAAGGATAAGAACCTTAAGTGGGTTTTATATGCTTTTGAGGGAAAAAAAAAAAAATTCAGAATTTTAAAGTGTGCGGGTTTTTTTTTTTTTTTTTTTTTTTTTTTTTTTTCCGGTTCATGGTCTAGCATGGCTGAAAAGGCCGAATACAGAATAGATACCGAATATTCGGTACATCCCTATTAGCTATTATATATAATCTATATTGTATCTTCGAAAAATTAAAAGTTTCTTGAAAAATTATTTTAAAAAAATGCGGGAAAAAAATCCTTAAGGGTGTTTTCAAATCAAAAGAGCTACTTTCTGAGACATTTCTGAATTCATTTTTGTTCGGAAATTGGCAAGTATTGTTAGGCGCATCCCACACTAAGGCAACACATAAGACATGTCGCTTGAATTCTCTGGAAAAACTGGTTTAAAACAGGTTTGAAACAACTTCGTTCTTTGTTTCGACTGGTTTTTGCGCTACATGTCGCTTTTCGTCTCAGTGTGAGATGCGCCTTATTCAGAAACTATGTAGTCGAAAGACGTTTTCCATTTTCTGGTAAACGCAAAAGATTTTTCAGAAAATATTGTCAAAGTTGGTATTTTGAACTGAATTCCAGACACGGAAGGTCGAGAAAGGCAAAAAACTTGTCGTCATGTGACCCCAATCGCTTATAACGCGATAAGTAATTTTATCAAAAAATGTATCACTAGTTTCCATTGTATTCCACTTCAACAGTCAGGCCTGCCAATATGCTTAAAAATGAGACAGAAAATGTGTCAGAAAATTTTGCGTTGTTTAGTAGGAAGCTCGAGAACCGCTTTAAAGAAAAATAATAACTAGAGAACAGGAATTCTGCTTTTTCAGAATTTAGTGTCGCCTCTTGCATTTCCATTACTTCATTTTCTTCTGATGGACTGATGGCTTCTATTATTATGAAACAGTCATTATAAATGAAGTGATAAGTGAAGATGAAAGAGCAGCCGTAAAAAGTTAGAACTCTGATTTTCTAGTCAGAATGGGGAAAAAATGGCCATAATTTTTTTTTTTTTTTAACGGCTGCTCTTTCATCTTCACCTAACACTTCGTTTATAATGGCTGTTTCCTAATAATAGAAGCCACCAGTCCATCACAAGAAAATAACTTGGTTAAGCGGAACTCTACTGCAGTACAAAACATATTTCAATTTTAAGACTTAAAGTACACGTTTTAGTTTATGCAATATGACGTCATTCGCATCCGCTTAAGAATTCCACATTGACGATCTAATCTTAAACACCAACAGTAAAGCATGCATAGCACATCACTATCGCGAAATAAGGCACAAATGCAGCAAAAAGATTCCATCAATTCAAGAAAATCGAAAAAAAAAAAAAGGGGCTATCCAATGATTCATAGATATTTACAATTAAATATAGCATATAATAGCTCCATTGTTTTAACAGAAATCATTCATTTATATTTTTTTTTTCAAAATAAAATGCATTTTAATTACATTGTCTTTCGGTTGTTACGAGAAAATGGCAACAAAAAGATATAATTACTATTTTTTAACTATTTTTCCTTTACTTTCTACAGAAATGGAGTACTACTTCCGTTGCCAATATTAAGCAAATGGCTCCAAAAATTACAAAAAAATTAATATTTCAAACATAAATTAGGCCTGACCAGGCCTAATTTATGTTTTCTGTACCGAGCCGGGACTGGTTTCATTCTTCCAAGTCTTCACGGGCCAAAATTTTCAGTCCCAGTTTTCACCCAACCCGTATGAAAATCATTGTCTCAGCTTGGCCTGGTAGCAAAATACAGCTAAATTAAAATATAGTAATACGTGTGAAAAAGAACCGGCCTATGATGGAATCCTGTTTTAAGCTGCAAAATGTGTTGTTCCATGCGAAATTAATGTAATAATATGTAAAAAAAGAATATATAATACATTTACACCTATTAAAAAGGGAACTTATCGATAATGCACTTTTTTTACTTTACTGTGCGATTTCGTCTTAGAAGATTTTACTGTATAGCCTTTTTTAGATTTTTAAGTCTCCAATACATGAAATATAAATTAACAAAATTAATGATAATCGAAACATTTGCATATAACAAATAGAGATTTATTAAGAAAAAATAAATATTGCAGCCTACGGCATTTCTATAAAAATGAAGATTACAAAAAAAAAAAAAAAAAAAAAAAGAATGAAAAAGCCAAGATTAATTATTTTTAATCAGAATTCCTCATACAGACAAATTTTTAACCAAATCGACGTAAAAATCAATGTTTTGTAAAAATTTACTGGGCCGTGCCAGGCTTGAGTCGAGATTTTCATTTTTTCCGGGCCAGGATGGTCTCAGGCTGAACTTTTAACTGCTATAACGCCGGGCCAGGCCAATAATTTTTTTCGACAGGTCTGGCCGAGTTCAGGCCTACCTTTTATAATGGGCCGGGTCGAAATTTTTTCTACGGGTCGGCCTGCCCCGGGCCTGAAAATGTCTACCCGTGCAGATTTCTAACTTAAAATTTAAAAAGTATTGCAAATTTCAAACTTTGAGTTATAAATAAAAGAAAAAAAGATTTTTTTTTAAATATTTTCTATTGAATTTATTTTTATTGTAATAATAAATAATCAATCTAAATCTGTCTTTTTTTACACCTCACCCCAAATTACTGCCTTTACCTTTGTGCCCTCCCCCCTCACTGAAGTATCGAGCACGAAAAGCTTAAACCTTAAGTGATGAGGTGATTTATATATATATATTTAATCAATTCACTTGATTTTATGGTTGTTTGGGCACAGGGGAAAATAACTTTTAGCTTTAGCTTATTTTTCCCACAGAAAACAACCATTTTGCTTATATCATTGAATTCTGTGCCCTTGATAACGTAATTCAATGTATAAGCTTTTCAATTTTTGTCGGTGTCCACTTTTCTTTTTCTTCCATAATAATTCATATATTAATTATTATTATTTTTTTTAATACTTACAGCTTTAATTCATAATATTTGACGGTGGAAGGTTATGTTTAATTAATGGTTATATATATATATATATATATATATATAACGTGGTGAGGTGCTGTGTATGCTACCCCAAAATTTGATTTCTTGTCTTGTGCCAGCGCCGAAACTAGCCTTTTTTGCGCCCGGAGCAAACATTGATTTTGGCGCCCCCCCCCCCCCTTTCGCAAAGTATATTTACAAAGAGAATTTTACTAATTTTCTAATAGCCGACTTACTTTAAAATATGTAATCATAAAATATGTAATACTGAACCATGTAATCTACAACGGCGGATCCAAGGGGGAGGTCACAGTGGGTCATGACTCCCCTCTGAACACCAACAAAAATATTCTAAAGCTCATTTTTTAAATGAAATGTACAGTAGAGCCCCGATTATTCGAGTCTCGCTTAACCGAGTTTCCTCTTTAACAGAGTTTTTTTCTTTTGATGGACTGATGGCTTCCATTATTATGAAACAGCCATTATAAATGAAGTGTTAGGTGAAGATGAAAGAGCAGTCGTAAAAAGTTGCCATTTTTTCCCCCATTCTGACCAGAAAATCAGAGTTCTAACTTTTTATGGCTGCTTTTTCATCTTTACCTAACACTTTATTTATAATGGCTGTTTCATAATAATGGAAGCTATCAGTCCATCAAAAGAAAATGATCCATTCCAAAGGTATATGTATGTGAAAATACTTTTGTTGTTAGAAAGGAAATATTATTTGTGATGTCTTAGAATTAACAACAATAGGTGAAAAGATTATCTCAAAATATTAAATAAATGTCTCGTGCAAATATATTTTTTAAATTAAACTGTTTTGCATTATTATTTGGTCATTTTGAATAGGACGCAATTTTCTCCATTTACAATTTTTTATTTAAAAATTTCCTTTCTCTTTTAAAATTCAAGTGTAAATATAGTTTTTATGACACAGTTTTCAATATTTTCCTGCTTTTAACACGTAATCATTTCATTCTAATTTGAAAGTTTTTTTTTTCCGTTTATAATAGCCACGTGTAAATAAATATTTAATTTGGAGGAAATATTGTTATTTGCACTGTTTTTAAAATTGGCAATAATTAATAATACCCTTTTCTAAAATATTGTGCCGTGTCCTAAGAAGGTGGTAGCGATGGTCGAGGGTATTAACTTCGAAGGCTTAGCAATTTATATTCTCTTAGAATATGATAACATGAAATTTATTTTATAACACAATCAAAGATATTCTGGAGTAATAATAAGTTGCTATGTACACAATAATGTAATTCTTGTTGAACTAAAAGTTTATGCATCAATCAGAATAGTGTCTATGAGAAAGTGGCAGTTAGCCTATTAAGTTCACAGGCAACGCATTATATATTGGAAGACTCTTGTCTTGTCTCTGAGATCAAGATCTCTTCTCTGCGATTGCACCCCGGTGCCCTGTCACCGCTGATTCAGGTCTCATTCCCCGGTATCAGGAATCGTAAATCCCGGCCTTCAAACTCTTCCACTCCAAAAGTCGCTCTTCCAACCCCAACCAAAATCTCTTCTCTCCTCCGCATCCTCTCGTATATATATCTCAATTATCTTCTTCTAAAAACAATAGTGAGTTTCTCAGCCACTAACTGTCCATTCTTTTTAAGAACCTCCCAGGGACCTTTACTGTTGTCTCCTGAGTGGACACCTTAGGAAACTCCTCTTTTTTGCACATTGTGCTGCGATCATATGCTCTTGTGAGAACGTATGTGAGTTCTCTTCCCACGCTTAAAGATCAAAAAAAGTGCCGGCTGCTCCTTAGCATTAGCAAACTGTCACCGATTGTCAAATGTCTAAGAGCGATGGCGACTGAGTAGTTTCTTTCATCTTACCGCACGTCTCAGTGGACTTTACCATATTTTTACTCTGTTTTAGAAATGCATTAGTTCTTTCTATATGGCGAATCTGATATAGTTCAGATCTTTACAAGCACCCTCCCCCCTCCTTTTAAAAGAATATTTTGGCCGCAGGACGAAATATTCTGGAAAAGAGAAAGGTGACTCAAAATTTATATGAATGGCTCACATGCAAAAAAAAAAAGAAGAAAAAAGAAAAAAAACTTTATTTGCCTGTCTGGCCCCTCCAAAAAAAGGTATTCATTATACAGTCTATATAATATTTTACACTTTATTCTATTTCAAAACACTTCTCATTATATTATTTTTTCAAACATTAAAAGGAATGATAGCATACTATATACAGTTTTCTTTTCTTTTTTTTTTCAAGATTACTCTGCCCTACTCAAAAAATCTATTTGGACAATGTCCTTCCGTGGCCTTTGTACTCTGGCATATTGGTCAGGTTGCAAAGTATGTGCCCTTTTGAGCAGTTTACGAGTCATTTTGTTTTTGCTATTCCTAGATGAAAGCGCACTGCTATCCGTTTCTATTAAAATCTTCTTATCAGTGCAGCTCTTTAATTTTTTTATGGCAACTATTCTCGTAGCCCCAACTTTTCCCATATTCTTTCGTTTATTTGTCGAATGCCTCTCTGAATTTTGCCGATCCTCTTGCCTTTCACTGATTTCTTTTTGATCAATTTCCTTGTTTTTATCTAACCCTTTCCTGTTTTCTGTTTCCCTTTTAGATTTTGACAATGTATTTATCTCCGTTATTTTAACTACCGTTGGCTTTCTCGGATTTTTGTTTATTTTTACCCTGATTTTGGCTTCTAAATCTATGTTCATGCTTTTTTGTCCCGTTTTCCTGTTGCCAATTCCTTTCCATTTTCGCCTTTTCAATCTATTCATGGAATTATGAGTGTTAAACTTTTCTCCTTGACCAGCAATTTTCCAGACCTTTAATCCTTTATTACTTTTCATTTTCGTATTAATTTTTCTAGCACGTTTCACTTTATTTGCTTTTGCCTGTTTTTTATTTTTGGGGATCTCTATAAGTTCGTCCACCCTTGCTATTTTTTCTTTCCCTTTCGTAATGTCTTCCCAACTATCAGTTTCATTTTGTTACCCACACAACACAGATTCGTCCAATTTTCGCCTAAAGTACGTAATTTGGATGAATGGACGTGTCCAGTTGAAGTCTAAAAGTCCTCCAGACTTCACCTAAATTTTGTCAAATTACGTCCAAATGTCACCCCCCTTTACGTAAGAAGTACGTCTTTTGGGCCATGAAATGAGCATAAAATGAACGAAATTCGGATGAGCCAAAATTTGTCCATATTACGTCCAAAAAATACCTCCATCCGGACGAAATACACATGAATTTTGGCTGTAATATAGGCGTCCAAAATTTGTCCATATTACATCCGAAAACACCACCCACATTTGGACGAAATATAGACCCCTTTTAGCCTTAATCTGAATGTGTTTATTGATCCAAAATACGTAGTTTGGACCAAAATGAGACGAATCTGTTACCTCCCCTAGGCAAGGATGACGTTATATTAAAAAAACTGAAATAACAAAAGTTTTTAATATAAATAATTTTGATAGAAATTTACTTAGAATTTTTTCCCCCAAAATCATATTAAATACTTAAATATTTTAAATTAATTCCTTGCCAGGACTCATTCATATAAATCAGTAAAAGAATATATATTTTATACATATTGCGAATAAACTTTTTTTTTATACTTTTAATTTTCTAAGATCTTTAAAGAAAATACATTAATTCCTAAAGTATATGCTATAGCATGATTTGAAAAACAGAGGCTATACCAGACTTTAATCCGCTACATTCGGCCCAAACACAACTACGTTCTTTCACGATAAAAGAAGAAAATTTTTAGTAATACAGTTTTTAATTCATAATACAATGAAATGCTACTTCAGAATGCTTAAACATAAGCCGATCCCTTTCATTTCGAGAAAAAATGCACAGGTGATGTTAAAGAATTCGGTCCCTGTTCCAGGTGCTTGTTTTGTTTGGGCCGAATGAAAGCATTTAAATTTGAGCGAAAACTGGTTTCATATAGTAAATAGTTTTTGTGGCACATATATATGCTATAAAAATAGTTTACTAATTTTAGAACATTTATTTTAGTAAAAGGAAATGACACATTTTAATGTTTACAATCTTATTTCATTATCAGAAACTTTCTATGGATAATAAGGAAATGAAAAATGCAAGATACCTACCAGCATACTGGCTTTTATGTTTTGTGCATTTCTAGATTCTAGAAATCTATGCATTTCTGCTATTCTTCACATTTTTATTTTATATGCTATTTCTCCTGGAAAAAAAAAAAAATATATATCTTGGTTTTCGTTTATATAATCATTGGTGATGATAATGCTTCTAAAAAGGTCCTATATTTGCATAGCTGCCAACTGCTACAATTTTTAGCTAGCACTAATTTTTAATGGAAATCTTCACTTTACATAATAACATATATCTGTAATTAAATCAGATGAAGATTTTAAAAAGAAATTAGTGATGGCTAGAACTCGTAGAATTTTGCTGTTGTATTTAGAAATTATATTATATTATTATTTATTAGCATACAATATCGTCAACTGTAAAGTTTTACATTTTGTGAACAATGGATTTTCTCTTTTAAATTCTTTGTAAATTCAACTACTCCACTTTTTTTTTTCACTTGAATTAAAATAGCTCTAACAGGGAATGTAATTTTCCTTTTAAGGATGGTTACCCTTAAGAATGGAATGTATCAAAGAAATTGAAAATTTTGAGTTTTTCAAATGCTGCTAATTCATGGAAGAAAATGCGATATTCCCTAACAACTTTTATGTATTGTGAATAAAATTTTACACAATGAAATTTGCATTTGCTGCCAGGTGTGCAAAAAAATTATTTTACATTTTTAATAATAATAACAAACAATATTTTGAAATATCATTAAAGAAATTTAAAATGTAATACGAGCGCAAACTTTGTTTTTCATATGCAGACCTACTCCCTTATGTAAAAAAAAAAATATATATATATATATATCCCTGGACTGCAAGATTAACCTTCCATTACTCATGCATGGATTATTAAAAAAAAAAAAATAGTTCCATTTCATTTATTTTAGTAATTGACTTTTCACTGATTAATGTAAAAATACATACTGTATATTCTGGTATGTAACAATAACTTTTGATAGAAGAAAAATTATCAAAATTTATAGGTGTACATTATGCATCAATTTTAAAAATAAATTATAAAAAATATGATCATAAGAACTAAGATTTTTGATTTAATCAACATGCGATTTATATTTAAAAAATGTTGCTATTAGAGTATATGAAAAATAATAGTATTGTACTTTAAAATAATTTACATCTTATTTTTCATTATGTATCTCATGAAAGTTTTTGCAAACAATCAAACAACAATCTGCACAGCATATGGCGATTGTAATAAAAAATACAAAAATTAAATCTAAAAGTATACGTATGTGTTACATGCCAGAATACAATATCAGTAAAATGGCTTCATATACATGATAAATATCTTTCAAAAAATATTTTTTTAAGTATATCAATCAGTTTAAGCTAACTTTGTGAAATAGTGTTAGGGAGTTAGTGTTTACAAGACTCACTAAAAGGAAAATTCTTTTGAAAAGCCATTGGGAGAGGCAGGGGGGGGGGGATAAATTAAAAATATTATTGCATATTGTTATACACAATATATTATTGTAAAGCAAAGATAAGAGTACTAGTACAAAATTTAGTATATCACCAAAACTTATTCATTTAAATACTGATTTTTATTTATGTTATCAACAAACTAAGTCTTAAAAAATTAATCTGTGCTCTTAATTAAATATCATATATTCAATTAAATATTGAATAATCATTTATAAATGAATTTACATTTTGTACAATTAAGTATGTAAATTATCAAATGTATTTCAGATTAACCTGATTATTTGTAGTATATTATAAAATAACAAAAACAATACATTCAGTGTATTTAAGTAATGTTTTGAAATCAAAGTTTATTTAAACTTTGCTTAAGAATTAAAAATGAAATTTATCAAATATTTTCATGCATAAAATATGGTTAAAAATTATGTACAAACTTTTAGTTTAAAATTATTCAAAATCTTTAGTGAACAGAGTACATATATTATCATTGTTATAAAGGAATATACAATAAAGATGCAAGAAACACTTTCAAAAATGAAGTTTTATTTATTTATTTTCCAATCTGGCTCTTGTTGACAACAATATTTTCTTTTTACAATTCATATATAAAATATATTTTTCATTGAAAGGCAAAAAGGGTGCTATATTTCATTACTATAAAGTAGGCAGGATGATCCTGAGGAAACTGTTTGGGGAAAACTCTGTTCTATGTTAATGCTTCTCAGACTTATTTTCATTATATTTTACAGACAGCAGCTTCAAAGCCTATAAATAAAAAGAATAATAATTCATTAAAATGAAAAGATGGATTGTATAGCACATATCAATAATTCATAACGTTAGATGCAAATTAAAAATAATTTAATTTTAGTTTTAATTTTTGCTTACAGGTAGCATCATCAGATATCTTGTATTAATTCATAATAAAATGAAGTTTTTTCATCCAGCTTTGAATGATATGAAAAAAAACATTTATGTATTTTTAAAAATTACTAGCCGGTGTTTAATTTATTTATCATTTTTTTTTTTTAAAAAAACAACTACTGATGCAATGTTTACAAAATACATAAAAGTCAAATACTTTATAATGTTCAACTGTGTCCTTTATTTTGAGTATTTAAAGATCTATATTTATATAAAGTAAGGATAAAAAAAGAAAAATCAAATAAAATTTGGTGCTTTCTTGTTATAGCAGCCTCTTCAATTACAATTATGTCAAGGTAGCAGTTTCAAATTCGCTAAAGATCATCACCAAGCTTATATATACACATCATACAAACATCATGCACAATATGTATAAGCCAAATGCTCATATATGAGCCATATAAGTAAATATTTATATCATATATCTGTCATATATATCTTTAAACAAAAACATAATTTTCAGAACAAAAAAAAAAAAAAAATTACACATTGTTTTTGCTCGAGAAGGGATAAATACAGTAGATTCGCTCAAATCCGTGCAGTTTCGGACCAGAGGTTGTGCAGATTTTAGAATTTTGTGGATTTCTGGTTTGTTAACATTTTTTTGACAATAATTTGAATGTAATAATGCAATCAAATGTATAATGAATGTTTGAATTAAAGCAAAATATTAAAATAATTAAGTAAAGTAATAAACTAAAATGATAAAAAGTAATATAATTTAAAAAGTGATTAAATTATTAAAGGTAAAGGTCAAATAAATAATTAATAATGTATAATTAAATATGCATAATAAAAATGAGATACATTTTCTTGAATCATTCAATGACACTTTCCTCATAAAGGTAACCCTATTAATTCACATCAAAATCAAAAAGTAAGGAAGTTTTATTTCAGGTTTGCCAGCGTTAATAACTATAAAAAAAAATTAATACATATACATATTTGGTTAAAAAGCTGACTAGCAGTGATATCAGCAACATCCTTCTTTTTTTTTTTTTCAGTAATAAATTTATATTTCCTTCATGAAAAACAACGAGTTTAGTTTCATCATATTATCGAGAATTACATATTAAAATACATACGAAATTATATAAAACTAAAAAATTCTGTTACTTTGCCTCTACAGCTTAACTGAAATTTTCATTGTTTACATCTGCGATGATGTGCGGATTTTAGGCGGTTGCAGATTTGAGGGAGTCCTGTATTGTAATTTTTCTTCAGCTGCTTCTACAGTTAATGTTAAAGTCTTGCAAAAATTATGTTTAAACCAAATGAATTTAAAAAAATAAAATTTGAACAATAGGATACTTAAACTACATTAAAAACTTAAATTACAAAGATACATGGAAAATGCAAACCTTTAAAAAAGACTCAGCTTCATTTCCATTTTATTCGAATGGAATGTAAGTTTTTAGATAAGTTTAAGTATCATATTGTTCAAATTTTATTTTTATTTCTTTAAGTTCAATTGGTTTAAACATATTTGTGGCAAAACTTTAACATTTACTGTAGAAGCAGCTGAAGAAAAATTCTAATATCTATCCCTTCTTGAGACTATACAATGCATGAAATAAACGTGTTTTTTTGTTGTTGTTCTGCAAATTATGATTTTTTTAATATATCAAGTTTTATAACTACTGCAATTCAGAGGAACTTATTACAAAATTAATAGAGGATGTTATAATTAGGGTTTGATATATAGGGTATTGCATCACAATTTGTGATGTAACTAAAATCCATAATAAAAACAAAAAATTCAAATTTAAATTTAGTTATCCAATTTTTCACTGGTAGTGGTCTCTATGAATGCAAAAGTAAATTGTGTTGCATGTTTGCTGGTTATTTATGCTACTATGAATGGCAATTCTGCAGCATTGAAACATTTCACCTCTAAACTGGGAAGGCCGGTGAGTGAATCAATTTCTTTTCACCAGTCTCCGACAGAGGAGTTAATTATTGGTAATATTAAAGAAAGTTGAAATCTTTTTGAACTGCTTAAAAAACAAAACAAAAAAAACATAATAAATTTATCTTGTAATCAACACCAGTACATTTTAAGTTGTCCTATCAGAGCCTAACACCATTTGTCAGTTTACAGGTGCATAAATGTCTGAATACTTGCATTACTAATAATTTAAAACATGAAAAGAGAGACACATCTGTAGTATGATATCATATATAAATAAAGTTTAATTAATTTGTTTTTATAATAAATATTAAAGTATTTTTAAAGCATAATTTTTCCTTTTTTTTTTTCGTTGCAAGTAAAGTGTCAAACACTGGCTCATTTTGTGTCAGTTATTGGTTTTTCAAAATGGGGTTGTGTCAGTTACTGAAGTTATTCACCATATTTATGAAAAGCATTTATTTTTAATAATACAATATATAATTTTTCAAAATTTTGTCAACAGTAATTTTTAAATGTATCTCTACCATCCATTCAAAAAAAGCATAGAATGGATTTAAAATTTTGTAATAGTGATTTGAACAATAATTTTTAACGTGTCTGTTACTGGGGGTTTCACCCTAAATCAAGTAACAAAGAAATTTAAACAGATTATTAATAGAACATAAATTTCTTTTTAATTCTTTTTTCCATTTTAAAATTTTAAACTATATGTATATATAATCAAAAGTTATTTTCTTTGTTGGAAAAGAAACTTGGTATTAGGCTGCCGAATATTCAGTATTCGGTTATTTGGATACATCACTATTTGTCCCATCCCTAATTACAAGTAACTTTGATTCATTACTGTTTATTGATTATTTTTTGATAAGGCAGGGGGAAGGGGGGGGGGTGTCGTTGGCACATTACAGTTACATAAAATATACTTTTGGAAGCCTTTGACATGCGAATGTGAAAAGGTTTGCCATCCCTGAACTATTCATTATTTATAATTGCATTACATTTAACTATTCACTCTCACAATTTTAAACAATCATTTTTAATATCAACATTTTTATTAGTTTGTGGGCTAAACCTTAAAATTCAGGCATGCTACACCTGCTGAAATCCCAACCCCCAGGCATGTAAAATTGTTTTATGTTTTTAAATTTACGTATATTATATTAACTTCCAATATATTTCAATTTAACCTTAAAAAATATACTGTTTATTCTCCAAACAGAAATTTTTATGAGTTATAAATATATGTTTTCCGAAACTGAGATTATACACTGTGCTGTAAGCGGGTGATGCTGCCCGCCACAAAATTGAATAATTTGAATTTAAATAGTTCTTTCTTTAAGTATCTCAATCAAAAAATTTAAACATAATATCACATTAGAATTTATAGTAGATAGATAGACACATTTACACACAGATGGTATTATATAGTAACAGAATATAAGAAAAGAGATTAAGGATATAAAAAAAAATATTTAAACTGAGTTGTAAATAATAAATAAAATAAAACGATTTTTTTTTTTCACTCATCATTACAGTTGAAGTACAAAGGTTTAATAAGAAACAATAACACAAACCAAAACATTTTATTTCAATTTCTAATCATTGTTTCATATAATCATATTTACTATGTGGAAAAAAAAAGTTGCTACTGGCAAAGAAAAAACAAATTCTGTTAACATAATTTGCACCTGGCTAACATAAAAGTACCACATTATTCATTTTTTATGCAAGCTAACAATTGTAAAATCAAATACCCACAGACATATAAATTGGAAATTTATTTAATAACAACATTTATGGACTTTAACTGAAAATTTACCTTATTCAAAGTTAAAACCTGTTTGAAAAGAGTTGAGTCCTGCTGAGTCCACCTTTTATTCAATCAATAATGATATATATCCACAAAACAGTTGTTTTTCCAAAGACAAGAAGCTTGTATCTACTGGGTGAAAAAGAAGGGAAAAAAATGAGTGGATCCAGTATAATCTTATTTTAAAGCAATTTTAAAATGCATGAATTTTGCAAATATTGTGATTACTTTAACTCATGCACACACACATAAAAAAATAACAACATTAGATTAATTTGTTTTCTTCTCTGATCGAGAATCAAGCATAGATCAATTGTCTTGTTCACAAAAGAAATTAGCACCTGATAAATGTGCTTTCCACAACCAATGTTTTATGTGCATTGTACTATAAAAGAACATAGCTACTCAGTACTGCAAAGATAGTGTTGACTCCAGGCCAATTTGGCAGGAATCGGCAGCCCTTAATGCACCTAGTGGCTCATTTTAATTATTTTATATCTATTGATTATAAGAAATATTAATTCAATTATTTGGTTGCAGGGAAGTAACGTGAAATATATCAGATGCATGAAAAAAAATCAAGATACTCATCCATCGATCTATCGCGTAAAAAAAAAAAAAACCTTGAGAGTTTTGCCAGTAAGTTAAAGGGAAAAATTCAGAATTTCACCTTCTGTTCATGTAAAAAAAAATCATGAAATTTGTGGATTAGTCGCAAATTTGCAAATTTCACCAATCGGTCATAAGGAAATAAAAAAACCACAAAATTTGTCAACTGGTAGAGATACAATATTATGAAATTCATCAATTGGTT
Organism: Maratus speciosus; assembly: GCA_963932465.1. NCBI lineage: Eukaryota > Metazoa > Arthropoda > Arachnida > Araneae > Salticidae > Maratus > Maratus speciosus. The sequence goes on along the minus strand of OZ010787.1, from coordinate 558,420,656 downwards.
GAAAAAAAAAAAAGCGAAAATTGTCATTTACTGGTCAGAAAAAATCGCGAGATTTGCCAGTCGATCCTCAGAAAAAAATTGAGAAATACTTCAGTTGGTTGCTTTAAAATATTGCGAAATTTGCCAATCTGTCACGGGAAAAAAATCATGAAATTCATCAGTCTATCATTAGAAACAGGGTTGGCACGGTTTAAACCAATTGGTTTTTTTGTCAAAAAAACCATTTGGTTTTTTTTTAGAAAAAACATAATATAATATTTTCTCTTTTTTGTAATTTAATTGTTTTGAATTATTGATAGAAGTAATTTCTACTTTTAACACTTCATCTGAGCAGTCAACATGAGACATAATGAGCCTAGGTCATGTTTCTATGCATGTAGAATGAAAATTAGCATGTGCTGATGAACATATCTGGCATCCTAAAGATTTTTCTTAAAACATGTGAAATTAGAAAAGATAAAATAGATAAATGGGTGATTCTACACAAATAGACCATAATGATGAAACCGGAGGATATTTAAATTTTTTTCAACAGAAAAACCTAATGATTTTTTAAATCATGTAGTTTAGACATGGTTTTATCATATTAGCTCATAAAATTGAAGCATTAATTAAAATATATATTTAAAATAAATTTTTAAACCTTTAAAATATCATTCCCTCACATGCTACTACCACCCAAAAATATAAAAAATATCATTTCTTACTGAAATATTTATATTTATTTTGTCTGACTTCTGTCTTTTAATATGAACACAAAGTATTATTTCTATGTATTACATTATTTTTTTGGTCTGCACATGCAATTTTTAGATAGCAATTTTCATATTTCAGATCATTCCCTCACTAATTAGTAATTCTAGATATTTGAGATAGGTGGTACTACTGTAGACAGAGAACACTGTTCATTTGCTGAGTGCATGAATCTTACTTGTCTGTAAAACAGTTTTCAGCCATCCTGGAGAAATAATTTAGTGTGTAAGGAATAATTTAATATGCAGATTGGGCAAATGTTAAGATGATGTTATCATTCCCTCATTTAAATTTGTAAAAATAATTTATTTTCTAAAAATGTATTAATGGGTGTTTTAGTTTTCCCTGAAGGGATAGTTTGAGAACATATATTGTTTTTTTTTCTTTTATTTTATGTGTACAAATTTTAAAAGTTAAAAATGTACATTTTATCATTCCCTCATGTGAGGGAATGATTCTTATGGGAGAGAATTGTTCTATTACTTTTAAGAACTTGTAGAAAAGATATTTTTATTGAAATTAATTCTTTTGATGAAAATAAAAGCATATTTTTAAACAAATCGATGTATAAAATATTATTTATTATGTAAAAGATAAAGAAAAGTCGCTAAGGAAACCAAAAAGAATTTCAAATATGTATAATTCGATGTGAACCAGAAATTTCTTTAAAAAAGAATTAAATGTATATATCATGCAAAAATAAGTTAAATAGATAATTTAAAAAGCTTTAAATAAAAATTCTGGTATACATTTTTAAAAATATAAAACTTGAGTGAAATTTCTGGCGCTTCTAGCGTTAAAAATCTAATAATTATAGAATTTCTTTAATATTAAGCCTGACGGCTATTTTTTTGCCAATAAGTATCTTTTCTAGTGCCTTGCTACAATAAATTAGAAACTTCTGACATAATTTATTTTTCTTCGTCTTTATGATGAAAATGGCCTATTTGCGTAGAACTACCCAAATAATATTCAATATTTAGCATAAAATATTTTCATTTAAAAAATGCAAATTATTTACAGCAGTTAATAACAAAATACAATGATCTTTAAGATTTTGGTTAAATTGTAAAAGAAAATTTTCTGAATTGGGATTGGGAAAGATTATCCTTAAAGAATTTAAAAGAGTAACTTAAGATATCAAATTGAATAACACAGCTTGCAAAAACTGAGTGCTAGTTATAGCATTTCAATAATACCAATCAATCTTTTCTGTTAGTTGTTGAATCTAATGGCCAAAAATGTTGATTTGGACACTTGGAGTTATCACTTGGAAAACAAAATAACCAGAAGTATTTGGATATTAAAAAAAAATAATAATAATAACAACCACAGAATAATATATTATATTCATGAAACTTCATCAAATGTTTATTGATTGATTATTATATTATTAATCAAAGGATTCTTCATACGATTTTCAAGGTATCGATGTTTCACTGTGTAGAGCAGTTTACTTGAACACAAGACATAGCTGTTACTAATAATGTTTAAATTAGAAATTATTTCAATTTTCTATATAATTGACTGTAATTATTTAATTTAAATATTTTCAAAAGTTATATTACTTATATAATATCCAAAAGTGTTTATTTTATCAACAGATATGCATCTGTATGCAATAGGAAATTATATTTAAAAAAACCCGGTTTAAACCAAAAAAACCTGGTTTAAACCAAAAAAAATGGTTTTTTTTGGTTTTTTACAAAAAAACCCGTTTTTTTTCCAACCCTGATTTTAGAAATATTGAAAAATCAGGTGTCGATCCAGACAAAATTTGGGGCCTATTTAGGGCCCCTTCACAAAAATTAATTTAATAAAATGGGCCCCTTCACAAAAATAAATTTAATAAAATGGGCCCCTTCACAAAAATAAATTTAATAAAATGGGCCCCTTCACAAAATTTCTTTTAATAAAATAGACCCTCTACGTAACATTCTTTTTCATAAAAACTGTTTTAAAATGTGTAATTTGTAAATAAAACCATGTCACGAAAAACAAAAACTTTAGCAAAGGGATTTAAAGAATGTTTTTGTTCATAAATTCTTGGTTTGAATTTTAGAACTGGATTTCAACTTTCGTTACAAAGTGTTATTTTTCACAAAATGGGCCCCAAGAATAAAAATCTGCATCGACCCCTGAAAATTCATCAGTTATTTGTAGAAAAAAAAAAAAATGAGAGATTGATCGATAGGTCGTGGGGAAAATCACAAAATTCGTCAGTTGATCAGGGGGTAAGGGGAGGAATCACAAAATTCAATCAGGCACAGAAAAATATCACAAAATTCTACTGATAAAATGGGACTTTAAACCAGTTCAATTTTTTTTTTCTTTTTGACGAGCTATAAGAGTGTCGTTTTGAAAACAGTATAGCCTTTTTTAAAAATTACCACCCGATGACTTTTTTTTTACTAGAATCAACACCAACAGATGCCACCACTTACTCTTGTTATATAATAACAATCATATGTAACTTGATTCATGAATTTAATACTCTTTAGAAAGGGGTTATGAAAATATTGAAATAAATTATCTGCAATAAAAAACACATGAGTGACATAACTTTACTTAATTACTTGATTGTTTATTTAATTACTAATAATGATAATGTTGTTTAAAAATATATATATTAAAACTTTCTTTTAATTGCATTAAAGGCTTATAATGCTTGCCAGGGTTCTTAAATATCATGACATTTTCGAAAATATCAAAAATATCCGATATTTTGATATATATCCGATATTTTCGATATATATCCGATATTTTCAAAGCAGCCAACTTATTGCTGATAATAAATGTTTTTGAGCATAACATAGATTAGAAACTAAAATATATTGCACTTAACATGAAAACTTAATCAAAGAATAATATAAAAATGCATTTTTCTTTTTCTTTTTTTCACTTAGAACAAAATTGAAGATGAAATAATTGAAAACAGTAGCAATTTGATTTATACACTTATAAGAAAACTAACTATAGGATTCAGTGTCAAGACCAAGTATAAAAAAATTAGATATTTTCAAAACAAAATTTTAATATAAATGTAAGTATAAAATGTTTTATTTCATATTTCCTAACATGCTGTATAGTTAAACTCAACTGAACCAAAATTTGAAAAAAAAATTTTTTTCTAATGAAGCTGTATATAATTGCTTATTTAAATTAATCAGTTTATCTTTCAATGGTTGGTCTGAATTATGTCCCACATAATTATTAGTTCAACATTTAATTTTAAAAAAATGCTTCAAATCGAAAGTTTGAAAAATATATTTGTTCTCTTTTTTGGCTAAAAAAAAACACATCCAGAAGAGACTTTTTTATCTACAGATTCACAGTCAATAACAGTTGAAAATTTACTTAATTTACACTGGAATATTACAAATTACGACTGAAAATATCAAAAATATCTTATGCACATTCATATTTTGAAAATAAATATCAAATGCAGAAAATATGAAACATCTTGATATATTGAAAATAAATATCAAGTAATATGAAAATATCAAAGATCTTGATATTTTGAAAATAAATATCAATTAATATGAAAATATCAAAGATCTTGATATTTTAAAAATAAATATTGGATATATATCCATTGATATACATCAATGAACCCTGGCTGTATATAAATGATTATCAAAATTACATTTTATCTTTCAATGGCTGCTCTGAATTGACTGTCTAACATAATTATTAGTTCTACATTTAAAAATAAAAGTTTGAAACATAAAGCTTGGAAAAGATTCGTTTTCCTCTTTTCCTAAAAAAGTCACTGCCAGAGGCAAAAGTTCATTATCTACAGAATGACACAGTCAATAACAGGTGAAAATTTCATTTACACTTGGTTTGAATGTGAAAAATATCAAATTATCTTGCACGGTGATATTTTGAAAATAAATATCAATATACAAACTATCAAACATCTTGATATTTTGAAAATAAATGTAAAGAATTTGAAAATATCGAAAATATCAAAAATCTTGATATTTTAAAAATAAATATCGGATATATATCATGATACAGTAGACTCTCTCGAATCCGCAACCCTAAAATCTGCAACTCTCTAAAATCCACACATAATTTACAGATGTAAACAATGAAACTTTCAGTTCAGATGTAGGGACAAAATTTGACTTTTTTAGATTTATGTCAATTCTATATATTTTTTAATCTGTATTTTTTGTTAATATTACTGAATTTGTGCTTTTTCATGAAGGAAGAATAAATTTATTTCTGAAAAAAATCAAGATATTGCTGGCATCACTGGTAATCACAATCTTTTTACCAAATGTATTTAATCATTAATCAAGCTGTTTTGATTATTAAGTCTGAGCAAACCTGAATTAAAACTTCCTTATTTTATTATTTTGATTTGAATTAGTAGTGTAACTTTATGAGGAAAGTTTCATTGAATAATTTAGGGAAAATGCATCTCATCTTTATAATGAATATTTAATTATACATTGATTATTTACTTGACCTTTGCTTTTAATCATTTAAAAAAATTATCTAATTTTTTATTATTTTAGTTTATTACTTAATTATTTTAATATTTTACTATACTGTAAGCATTCATTATAATTTCGATTACATTATTAATCACATTCAAATTACTGTTTAAAAAATGTAAACAAAGCAATGACCAGAAATCTGCAAAATTCTAAAATCCGCACAACCTCTGGTCCCAAGCTGTGCGGATTTGAGGGAGTCTACTGTATATATCCATCGATATATATCAATGAACCCTGAATGCTTCATAACATAAAATTACATTATTACACCATTACATTATTCATTATTACGAGAATGAATCACCAATCAACCAGGATTTATCGCGACATTATAAAGCACATATGACATTAAAATAACATTAAGATGTTTTTAACTATAACATTTTGTGACACATAGGGCCCAGTTATAGTCAAATGTGACAGATAATATCAGGGCCGAAACTAGGCTTTTTTTGCCTAGGTTCGCCTAGAACAAACATGGATTTTGGCACCCCTCCCCCTCATGCACAATAAAAATTATCGACCGCAGGTAACCTATGCAAAAAAAAAAAAATCTTTTAATAACAATTAAAATGCTAGCAAGATATATCTAAACAATGCTCCCATAGGATTAACATTAGCTTGAGCATTTAGAGCCTACACTAGTCACACGTAGAAGTTTGGAATGCTAATATCAAACCTCCGGGAGCGTTCTTTTTAAAATTTCTCACTTGCATATTAATAGTTTTAAATGACTTTTTGTCTTGCTTAGAATAGCTGAGGATTCAACTCTAACCGGGCTAGTGTTTACTTTTTCAATTTTGGTTGTAGATTTTTTTTATATATATAAAGTTACTTTCACAAATTTGAAAACAATGCTTCCATAGGTTTAACATCAGCTTGCAAGTTTCTTTGTATTTCATATATATGTATATATATACCATCAAAGCAGAATATGCTTATAAATGTAATGTACATCGCAAAACATTTCAAATCCTCATTTTCAAGAAAATTCACCATTCAGTCTTAGAAAAAATTGTGAAATTTGCACTCAATGGCTGGAAAAAAAAAAAAATCGCCAAATTCTTCATTTAAAAAGATTGTGAAATGACAACTGGTCGTATGAAAAACTCGTGCAATTCGTCAGTTTATCATGGAGAACAAATCATGAAATTCTTCAGCCTGTTGTGGGAAAACACAAAATTCAACAAACAGTTCCAGGAAAAAAATCCACGATTTTCGCCAATCAGTTGCAGATAAAAACCATGAAATTTGTCAGTGCAACAAGGAAGAAAACTGCGAAAGAAACTCACGATTTTCTCTAATCGGTCTCAAGAAAAAGCCTCAAAATTTGCCTATGATACAAGAAAAAAAAATCGTGAAACTTGCAAATCGGTTGTGGTTTAAAAGATCGTGAAATTCGTCAGTAGATCGTCGGAAGAAACTACAAAATTCATAGATCAGTAGCGGAAAAAACTCATGATTTTCTCTAAGTGGTCTCAAGAAAAAGCCACAAAAATTTGCCTATTGGTTCAAGAAAAATATTGCGAAATTTTAAAATTGGTCACAGGTAAAAAAAAAAAAAAATTTCAGCAGATAGTCAGGAAAAATCAGAAATTCATTGATCAGTCGTGCACGCCCCCCCCCCCCCCCTTTTGAGATTTGGCCGATGAGTCGTAAAAAAGCGACGAAGTTTTCCAATTGACTGAAAGAAAGTATTGCGGAATTCACTGATCTGTCATGGGTAGAATGCAAAATTAGTCGATCAGTTGCACTCACAAAAAAAAAAAAAAAAAAACGAGATTTTTACCAATTGTTTGCAAGAAAAAGCGGAAAAATTGCTAATCAGTAGAAAGAAACTATTGTGAAATTCATCAGTGTCCGTCAGAAAAGCTGCAAAATTTGTTGATCAGTAGCAGAGAAAATGTATGATTTTCTAAAATTGGTTGCAAGAAGCTGCTGCAAAATTTGCTTATCGGTACAAGGAAAATTTTTCAAAATTCCCCAATCTGTCGCGAAAACGGCCAGTGAAAATCATAAAAAATTGTAAATTCATCGACCAGTCACGGAAAAATCCACAATTTTTGCCAATCGGTCGCAAAAAAACCGACAAAGTTTGCCAATAAGTAGAAAGTAAATATCGCAAAATTTGCCCATCGGTTGCGGCTAAAAAATTGCAAAATCCTTTAGTTGATCTTTTAAACAAATCAGAAATTTGTTGATTCAATCAGTCGCAAGAAAAAGAGAAAAAAAATTGCAAATCGATAAAAAGAAAATATAATGAAATTCGAATCAGTCACGTGTAAAAAAAAAAAATGTCAGAAAAATCACAAAATTCTTTGATCAGTCATGAAAAAAACAATGATTGTTTCCAATCTGTAGCAAGAAAAAGTTGAAACATTTGCCAATCAGTTGTTGGTAAAAAACATGAAATTCATGGATCAGTCATGTGAAAAAAAAAATACGATTTTTACCAAATGGTCAAAGAAAAATATTGCAAAATTCACCCACCAGTTGCAGTTAAAAATCGTGAAATTTGTCAGCGAATTGTAAAAAATATCTCAAAATTCTTCAACCAGTTGTGGGAAAAAAAGTCGCAAAATTTGATGATTGGGTCCGAGAAAAAAACGTCAAATTCACCAGTTGACAGAGGGAAAATTCTGAAATATTGCAAAAATCAATTGATTGTCGGAAAAAACAGTGAAATTCATCATTTGACCACAGTAAAATCACAAAATTTGCCAAGTTTCTTTCGGTTGAGTATGTCAGCGTTTTACAAAATGTATTTTGCATTCCTATAAAAGATGCCATTGCACTTCTTCATGCATTAAGAAAATCTCCCGGCGACTTTCTTTTTTAAAGTTCCCACAGAACATTTTTGTTCAGATGAAGTTTGTTGCAAAACATTGCAAAGTATTCTGCTTTGGGGATATATACAGTTTTGTATGAAACGACAAACAAAATCTTCATTTGGTGCCCCCCCCCCCTTTGCCTTTCGTTCTGGCACCCGGAGCACATACCCCCTCTGCTTCTCTGTACCCCCCTAGTTTCAGCCCTATATAATATAAATATGATATAAAATGTATAAATGGCATCCAAGAAGTAAATAATATGCATATAATGATACATATAAGGCACATATATACGAGCATTAGTAGTACTGTTTCTTTTAGGCCATCATTTTAAGGGTACAGCACCCTGCTTATTTCAAAATTGGCAAAATGCATCCTGTCCTTTTTAAAAATTGTGAAATGAACCTTCAGTTGTATCTAGAGCATACTAGTAAAAACTTTCCTCATACATTTTTCATGCACACAATAATATAACAATTCATGTTGTTCAGCAAAATAATTCAGACTTTTTTTTTTAAATTATTAGTATTAAGTAAATAAGTTCACATTACAATATGATAATGAATGAATAACATTTGAGTAATGATCTTTCATTAGAGCACTAGAAAATTTAAAATATAAAAAGTTTGGTGTCTTAGTAAGAACTCGATATTACATAAATTTAAATCAGTCAAAAAAAGAAGTTGCAATCAAATGGGAAGTTTTTAGAAAATGCGTACTTGCAACACATAATAGGGTAGATGTGCCAGTAATGGACACCCTTCCAGTAATGGACACCCCTTGATGTTTTTGGTTCATAAAAAAATAACTAATAAATATTTAGCTTTAATTATTTTTTTTATAATTCCCCCTTGTATGTTTTATAAAACTATGTTATTGTTGACACTTTTAATCAAACCAATCAAGAAGCAGAAAATAATGTTTCAAAGTTTTGCTGTTTTTCTGTGAAAATCTTAATGAAGAGGTTAAGAGCTGGCTTCGTTTAATTAATTTATATATTATTTATTTTCTTGCAAAATTTGAATGTTTTTGTTTGAGTAGCAATAGAAAACTTTGAATTTTATATACTAATGGCTATTTATAAAATTTCATTAATTTTTAAGGTTTTAAGAGGGGGTGTCCATTACTGGGATGGTTAATTAGTCATTTTCCAGTAATGGACACCCCATGTAGACATTGCTAAAAATGCAATTTTAGTAATGTTTATAATGGATAAAATACTTTGGCTTAACTGCAAACCTAAATAATCAAATTTAATTTTTAAATTATACTTACCAAAATGTAATAACACCAAAACTTTTATAAATAGCTGCTTTTAAGTTATTTTATGTGATTAATAAAATTTCAATATTTTATTTTATTCTTTTTTTATGTAGTACATATATATATACCTCACATATTTTATAATCTGGCAATCAAACCAGCCAGGAAGCAGAAAATACTGTTTAAGAGCACAGTCAAAGAGGGGTTCATTCGTAGGGCTTAATCCCTCTCCATTTAAATAAAAACAAGTTACAGAAGCTATTAAAAATCCATTTTCTGTCTTAAATGTTTCCTTATAAAAAAAATAAATAAATAAATGTAATACTATTAATGAAAGTTATAGGTAATATTCATGGGATGAGTTCCATATCCTGTGCCGGAAGATTTTTGGCGAAAAAAAATCTCGCCAAAATGCCGTTTTGGCGACATGAAAATTTTTCCAAGATTGCAGAAAAACATCATTTTTAAATCTTTATATTAATTATAAATCAATGATTTTGCACCATTTTTAAAGATAGAAAATGATATAAAAACATGGATTTATAAATTACACAAAGATTTAAAAACAAAGTTTTTGCTCCATCTTGGAAATTTTTTCCGATACAATTACACAAATATACGCATTCTAAATAAATGTCCTTTTTGAGATTAATACTTGTTATTGTCAGGGGGGCTCTGCCCCCCTGAACCCCCCGTTCTTAAAACATTTTCGACAATAAAAAAAGAGAAAAAAACTGGCCAGAAACTTTTTATAAATTTCAAAAACTATTATTTTTAATGCAGGTAAAATCCCGCTCACAACTACCAAAAAGAAAAAAAGTATAAAAAAGATGTATAAAAATAGAAAAAATGTATAAAAATAATTTAAAGAAATAATAGAAAAGATGGAACATAGAAAAAATGTATAAAAATAATTTAAAAATGCTTACACACACACACACACAAAAAAAAAAAAACAGTAAGAATTTAATGTTTATAAAATGATCCCATTTAGGGTCTGAAACAGGGTACCAACTATTCATCTGAAAAAGCACATGTTTAGATTTATTTAGAATGCTGCTAAAATTCGAGCAATTGCATCGGAAGAAATTTTCAAAGTGGCGCAAAAACTTCGTTTTTAATCTTTATGTAATTTATAAATCCATGTTTTTACATCATTTTCTCTTTTTAAAAATGGTGTAAAATCATTAATTTATAAATAATATAAAGATTTAAAAATGATGTTTTTCCGCAATCTTGGAAAAATTAACGAGACTTTACTTACATCGACCAGCACAGAGAGTAATCCGAATGCGAGTGTCAGTGTGGCCTGTGGCGTCGGAGCAAATTCTTATCTAACCGAATTCAAAATTTGCTGACTAACAGTTCCCGTGATACTAGTAAACCAATAAGCTTCAAGATATCACGTCAACCAGTTGTCCGGTTTTAAAAAGGCATTTCCGAAAAAAAGCAACCCTAAAGCCGTTCCAACGATCCGAAATCCGACGAACAAACTTAAACCAGATCGAAACATTTATCGCCAAACAAAGCGCGCCAAAAAAATCGCCAAATCTTCCGGCACAGGTTATGGGACTCTTCCCATATTCATGAAACTAGTAAATCTGCAGATCAGTGGCCTCAAACATCAGTTCTACAGTTTTATTTTGAAATTATTTTATTTAGTATTTAAAATATTCAACTCACATTATCATTTCTTTCACATTTGTAATATTGATTATTATAAATGATAGGATCAAGTAATCTCTGGAAGATTGTTAAAAATAGTGACACAAAACTAAACATTAATATTCCAAAACTTTTTTTTTTTACCTTTTAAATCCACCACTGTTTCAATAATTTGATAGCTGTAATTGTCTGATATTTAGTATTTTAAACTATCCATCTAAAATAATTAAAACCTCGATCTTTTGATAATTACAATAATTGATGCAAACAGTAAATGATTATCACAATTAATTACTGGTATCCTAATTGTTAAATTTATTTAAAAATAACTATTTTGTTTCATTAGTAGGTATTCATTAAATTCTGGTTCTAAATACAGTCATAAAAACAATTATATTTATTACTTTTTATGGGGTGTCCATTACTGGAACAGAGGGTGTCCACTACTGGGCCAGAGGGTGTCCATTACTGGGCTTTTGGGTGTTTTGATATATTTCTGTTATTTAAAATTAAATTTCTATTCATATGGGGAAATGAGGCTATAAGAATGGTTAAATATTGTTGATAGATTAATATAATATTGAAAAAACTGGAATATAATAATTATAACTATTAATAAAAAAATAATTTGTAAAGAAATTCCTTAAGGGTGTCCATTACTGGCACATCTACCCTATATTAATTGTCAAAGAATTTTTTTTTAAATATGCCCCTAAATCAATGTAAAATTCGTTTCAACCCAATAAATGTTTTTTTTTAGTTTTTATAAAACTGCATTATTACCGAGAAAAATCATGTAAACAAAGCATTCTTATTTACGTAATCAAACGCCGATCTCTCCTATCAAAAAGACCAGACTAAAGTCAAAACTATTGATAAATCAAATAAATAACAAAACACAGAATCGTGACAGAAATGTTTTATGTAAAGTATGCACACAAACACAATAAATCTAGAAAACAAAGTCAATTTACTTACCTGCATTCACACTCATTTTCATTATTTCCGCATGGCTTTGATTTCCGCGATGAGATAAACAAATTTTCCACACGTTGATTGATTGATGCGGAGCGTAACTCCACAAAGTGATATTCTGGTAAAAATAAATAATGCATTACATTCTTTACTTGTTGAAAGCTGTATAGACCCCTTGCATTGACGTCACGTTGCTATTAGCAACGACTGATGCTATGGCAGCTGGAGCACACACGTGGAGCACAGAACTGCATTTTTGCCGTTAAAAGCACGTGTTATCTTTCTGTTTAATTTAAATCTTCCTTATTTTTATTATTATAGTGCAAATAAGTCTAAAAAGCAAATGGAGAGCACCATTTTGTCTTATATTTGGGCGCCATACGAAGCGATTTCAAACATGTCACGTCATGTGCAACCCGTCTGTAAAAAAATAATAAAACAAACAAAAATAAATAATACAAGTTTCGGTCAATGAGGCCGAAGTCTGTATATGCCGCCATTTTAAGATGGCGGTTGATAGGTTAAGTTTTTGTCCAGATTATGTCCGTACATTGCGAGGTCAGGTTTTTGTCCCGGAATTAACGAAAATTAGATTAGTACTGTTTCCATCCAGTTTAAGTTATTAAAACAGAAAATTGGACAAACAGGTGGAGGTTTAGTTTGGGAGTTGACGGAAATTGGATTAGTTGCGTTTTCATCCAATTTATGTTCTTAAACTGGTGTCCATATTTTGTAGTTATTTCGTAGTTACGTCTATGTCAAACATTCAACAAATTCTGAACGTATTTTAGCTGGCTGTATACGTCCAAATTACATATATAGACGTATTTCGGAAATGGTAGATGAAAACTGAATATAATCTGGACGTATGTGTTGTGTGGGTTGACCGTTTGTTCCTAAATCTAGTATTTGTTTCCCGGGTTTAAAATCCTTTTCTACTGTTTTGCATAAATTCTGTAATTCGCACTTTTTATTTTTAACTGAGTTTTCACTCTCCCTTCTGACTTTTTTACCGACGTCATGCGACTTAATCTGCTGTTCCCTCATTTTAATCCCTTCTATCTGAGATGAATCTCTGAACAGCTTTTCTTGTCCAGTACTTTGCCTATTTTGTATGATTTTTACCGGTATTTTTGACTTCTTGTCTTCGCGAGTTATGTGTGTGTCTGAGTTTCTTTTAATCCTTAAGTTTTTGACCTCACCTGACAGCTGTTTCTCTTGGTTTTCTGACCCATAGACTTTTCTTTTATTTCGTTTTCGAACACTGTCTTTTGTTCTCCCCTCTTTCTCCAAGTTTGACGAATTCGTCGCTATTCTGTTTTTCGGATTACCGTTATAATCCTTTTCCGTAACGCCCGTTTGTTTTTCCAAATCCCTATCGCCTCGAAAGTTTTCTGACCTGGAAATCGATTCCTCACGCGACTTGACTATGTTTTGTGCATTTTTACAATCCGTCTTACTTTTTTTCCTTAAGCTATAAGTTTCATTTTCAAACGGTATTTTGTCATTCTCATTCGACTCCTGTGCGAGCGGTTGTAAAGAAATTGGTTCCTCCTTTTCGCTCACGTTCAACTCATCAACTGCCGTGACGTTTTCCGGACTAATCTCTTGTGATTGACTCACCCCTTGAATGCACCGTTGAAAGTTTCGAATGCTATTGGTTTTGTTTTCTCTGGCCGGCTGTTTAGTTTTTTTACGCTCATACGAATTGATTAAATCTTGTGTTCTGTTTCCAAGGATATAGTAATCCAAATCTGACTCGTTGTCTGTGATAAGTGCTTTAGTTGTTATCACCGTTTTATCCGCTAATTCTAACTTTATTTCCGCAACGGGAAGCTGTTGAAGTTCCCTGTCCAGAGGTTGTCTTAACCACTTAATTTCTCCGTTTAATTGCCCTTTATTAATGAATCTTCTTGAACATAAATCGTCCATAGTTCCGGTATCGCGTAACATTGTAATTTCTACTCCATTTATCTTTCCCTTACTTAAATATGGTTCGAAACCTTTATCTAATTTCGTACTACACCTAACATGATGTACCGTGCTTATTTCTTTTTCCGATCTTTTTAAATCTGGACAGTCTCGTATCCTATGTTTTGGACTTCCGCATTGAAAGCAAGTGCTTTGTTTTGTTTTTTCGAAAGCTTTTTGCCTTTCCCTATCATCATTTTTCTCCCGCCAATTAGATTTATTATCAGTATTTTTCCTCGGGTCCCTTTCCTCGTAAACCGTGCGATTGAACCATTTTTCGCTGTCGTTTTCCGCATATCTCGGTCTCTCGAATCTTTTTTCCACGGGGGGATCTGGCATAACCTTTCCAGGACGTCGCGCCCGTTATTGCTTCATACCCGTCCAAATCTTTTGCGAGTTTGTCTGGTTTTTTATACTCTGCCCACGAATCAATAAAATGATTTTTAGTGTCGATCGGCACTCTTCGTTTAATTTGTTCCGTAATAAGCAGGTCTTTTAGCTCCTCTAAGGTTTTGATGCCCAACCCATCAAGCCACCCGTCTTGAAAACTATTTAATTCGAAGATTAGGTCTTTCCATGGGGTGTTTGTATTTTTTTTATGCCTCATTAATTTTAAACGATAGGCTTCTGCTGTTAACCTATATCGTTCTAAGAGAATTTTTTTCACGTGAGCAAAATTGTCCACGCTGTCAGACGGTTCTCGTAAAATTAATTCTGAAATTTCTATGGGCAATAAAGCTAAAAGATGAGTTACTAGATCATATGACTCGATCTCCGATCTTTCTGCCTGTCTCTCAAATAAATTTAAAAATAAAGTTATGTCTGATTTGTCTGGGTCGAACGAATGCATAATAGATTTTATGTTTAATTTTGGGCCTCTATCAGAACGATTGCTCGCGCTTGAACTGCTTCTCTCTGTGCCTTGCGTTAATCTTAATTCTTCTAGTTTGAATTCTCTTTCTTTCTGTCTGTCTGCGTTGTCTAATTTAGCTCTTTCTAATTCTAACTGTTCCTTTTCGCGGTCCCTTTCTGCCTTCTCGCGGTCTTTTTCTGCCTTTTCGCGGTCTTTTTCCCTAGCTATATAGTCTTCTCTATCTTGTACAATATATTTGGCTTGCGTTAGCGCAAGGTCCTCGTCGTAGCTATCTGATTGCTCAATTTTTTGGATGATTATTTGTATTGTATCCCCATTCTCAAGTGCTACACCCAATTCTGCTGCTAAATTCTGTAAATCAACTTTTCTGCAATGTTTTAATGCGGTCACCTTTGTCATAATGAAGCCTTATTTTTAACACAATTTCAATAATTTACACCAATAATTTCCTCGGAGAATTTAAAGCCTGTCAATTAACACTATAAAATATGTTTACATAAACAAATTTTAAATACAAATACAGGATATAAAGTATAAATTTACAATATCTGTGAAATTTTTTGGATACCTTCCCCTTTTGTTAAAAATAACCAATGTGCAAGATAAATTTTTCTGTTTAAAGTCCCTATACACACAGGATAAAACACAATATATAGTAAAATCTTATAGAAATTGCACACATATATTTCGAATAAACTTTTCAAAATTTTCAAATCTGAGCACTTCTTTGCAAACCATGACCAGTGTAATCAGTGTTCTGACCATAAATTTCTAGAAAATATCTTTATTCAGTAGTTTAACTAACATAAATTAATTTTCCTCACAATTTACATGTAATATTACACTACTTGCATCTCTAATTTAAAAAAACTGTTCCCCAACCTTTTTTTTTTTCGGCTCGCTACTGCAATCTCCCCTGAAAATTTTCTCCGCTTCCTTTCTTAGAAACAAAATTTTCCTTTGTATTCGTTTCGAATACAAACCAGATTTTAATCTGTTCCCTAGCATGAGCTATCTTAAATGCCTATGAATTTGCCTCTGTTATACTTGGCTTGATGCCCCTATCTTAATGTTTACTTTACAAATTACAACAATTTTACTATCTCACAATTTTAGATCCCGAATTTAAAACATTTAAATTCTACTAAAACAAAATTTGAGAGCCATTCAAAAAAATAATGAGCCTACCTGCTCTGTTGTGTTGAGGTCCCGTCACAGTTGCTTTGGCCAGTGTGCTGCCGTTGAAGTATCAGTCACTCTCTTTGCGTCAGGGTCAGGCCTTTCCGAGGGAGTCTGTCGGTTGTCGGCTCTCTCCGTCTGGCTTTAGGTGGATCGCCTGGATGTCCCTTTGCTCTCTCCTGGGTCGCTGGACTGTTGACTCCTTCGCAGTGTTGCGGCTATGACGTTGTCCTGCTGCTCGATGCTCAGCTCTCTTTTGTTTTTAATCACAGACTGCTAACAATCTCATCTGTACTATTTTTTGCACATAAAAGTTCGTTTCGTTGGCTGCCACCAGTTGTGCCGTGTCCTAAGAAGGCGGTAGCGATGGTCGAGGGTATTAACTTCGAAGGCTTAGCAATTTATATTCTCTTAGAATATGATAACATGAAATTTATTTTATAACACAATCAAATATATTCTGGAGTAATAATAAGTTGCTATGTACACAACAATGTAATTCTTGTTGAACTAAAAGTTTATGCATCAATCAGAATAGTGTCTATGAGAAGGTGGCAGTTAGTCTATTAAGTTCACAGGCAATGCATTATATATTGGAAGACTCTTGTCTTGTCTCCGAGATCAAGATCTCTTCTCTGCGATGGCACCCCGGTGCCCTGTCGCCGCTGATTCAGGTCTCATTCCCCGGTATCAGGAATCGTAAATCCCGGCCCTCTCGGCCTTCAAACTCTTCCACTCCAAAAGTCGCTCTTCCAACTCCAACCAAAATCTCTTCTCTCCTCCGCATCCTCTCGTATATATATCTCAATTATCTTCCTCTAAAAACAATAGTGAGTTTCTCAGCCACTAACTGTCCGTTCTTTTTAAGAACCTCCCAGGGACCTTTACTGTTGTCTCCTGAGTGGACACCTTAGGAAACTCCTCTTTTTTGCACGTGAATCCTGTGATCATATGCTCTCGTGAGAACGTATGTGAGTTCTCTTCCCACGCTTAAAGATCAAAAAAAGTGCCGGCTGCTCCTTAGCATTAGCAAACTGTCACCGATTGTCAAATGTCCAAGAGCGATGGTGACTGAGTAGTTTCTTTCATCTTACCGCACGTCTCAGTGGACTTTACCATATTTTTACTCTGTTTTAGAAATGCATTAGTTCTTTCTATATGGCGAATCTGATATAGTTCAGATCTTTACAATATGTAAAAAATATCCCTCAAAATGTTGAAAATTGGAATTTAAAATGGAAATAAATCCTCAAAAAATGAATCAAATTAAAAAAAAAATAAACGCAGTCTGCACAGAGGGAACTTCTAATGTATATCTTCGGAAAAAATGATTACCGTATTTTATGGAAGAAACGCCGCACTCGTCAAATTGGCCTGAATAAGCATAAAAATATCGTAATCGCCGCACCCGTTGTAAACGCCGCATCCGTCGGAACGCTACTTTTGTCGACAGCGTCACATTAACCTAACTTTAATTAAAGTTTTCTGAGCAGTGTAGGATGCCTCGTTTTCAATATCTTAAGATGTCTGAAGTTTTATTTAAAATATTTAAATCCGATTTTAACTTCGATTTTTATGAATTTTTAAATTAAGGAAACTCAGTTGGTATTTTTAAAAAATCGTAAACGCCGCACATGGTGTAAACGCCGCTCTTGGAAAAAAATTAACTTTTAAACTCGTAAACGCCGCGGCGTTTCTCCCATAAAATACGGTACATTCCTATGTATAGTTTTTGCTCCTATAAAACTTTTTGAATGGAACGATTTTGACCCACTATAACATTAAATATCGCTTAAAATAATTATTCAATTTAAAATCTGTCTGCATCAGCGATTTTATCAAACATTTCTCTATAATACCACCGATTTTCATATTTTTGTATACAGTAGTTTTCTTAATATTAACAAAGAAGGATTCCCGGCCACAAAAAATTCATAAACAGCGGCGGTGACAGCGTTAGTTACCTTTTTTTTTTTTTTTTTTTTTTTTAGAATAGGGAAATTCTAATGCAATATTTTGTTTCTTGCTTTTTTTTTCGTAATTTAAGGGCTCCAAATTATAGAATAAAAATAATGAGTATCAGAATCAGAAACACGCCGTCGCCGGGTCTGCTGGATGTGAGGGAGGGGATCTAACTTGGGTTTCAAAAACAATTCAAGGGCACAATTTTCAAATGCAGATGTTATGCCTGGTTCATTTATTCTTTTTTCTGAGAACGCTCAGATTTCTTCCTGAGAAGAAGAAAGTCCTGGTCCCTACAGACAGAGTTGGGCAAAATACATCGAAAAACCATTTTCGATACAAAATACAAAATACATTGTTTTTTCAACTTAAAATACAAAATACAAAATACATGTATTTTGAAAATACATTTAAAATACAAAATACAAAATACATTAAAAAAAAACGATTGTGCATTAAATTGCACTAGTCAAATGAAAAGCTGGTTTGCAAAACTAATTAAATTTTTAGAAATTATAAATTTTCAAATAAAGAAGAAAAATTAATTAAAACTCAACGAAAGATATCAAAAACAAAACTGAATGATTGGAGCAACAATGTGCATAAAAGTGTATGAAAGTTACAAGAATAACTAATAACGAATAAACTAACCTTTAAAAGTAGTTACGCAGTAGAAATAACTGCATGAATTGATTGTACTAGAGGTCTGCACGGTCCCGGGCTTGTCCTGAGGTCCGTGCCCATCCTAGACCGCGGGCTGGCAAAATGAAGGCGAATTTTCAAACGGGCCGGCAGAATTGGAACAATTTTTTTAACGGGCCAGGCCAAGAAACAAAATAAACGGGCCGGGCTGATAAAAGAAATTAAGCAGGGCTACTGGCCCGCTATAAAATTTTAATCAAAGCCGATAAAATGTGAGCCATTTTCAATGAATGTGACTTTCGCAAGAGTAAGTAATAAGTATAAATGTCCGTCACGAGTCGATGCTAGTTTGACAACATCAATACAGAAATGTAACATGTCCAGCGTAGAAATCAACATCGGACAGTTACATGGTGTCTGACCCTTGGCTTAATTTTTTCAGCGGTCTCGGGCCGGGTCGAGATCAGGCTTGCATTTTTTTCTACATAGTCTAGCAGGGCCGGAACCGGACTTTATTGTTCTCAGGATATTTTGTGTAGGAAAGGCAATATGTTTTGTAAAAATATTAGTAGCGATAATGAACTTCTCTTAACGGAATCTTTGTAAATATACCTCAAGGTGGTTTTCAAATTCACTGCTCAACAATGAGAAATTTCCTGACACATTTTCTGACTAATTTTTTACTGTAAAGGCTTAAAATTGACAGGTCTGACAATTAAAGGAATTTGGAACCGAATAGCGTATTTCCTTTTTCTTATAAATAAATTACTTCGAGATATAAGAGATTATTGTCACGTCACTGCAAGTTTTTCTCCTTTCCCGTGATATCGCTTCTGGAAATTCGATTCAAAACTTTAACTTTGACAGTATTTTCTCAAAGATATATTGCCTTTATCAAAAAATGATAACGTTATTCGATTACATAGTTTCTGAATAAGAGCACCTGCCAATCTTATGCGTTTCCGTAAAGAAATGTATCAGAAAGCTCCTTTGGATTTGAGAAAAGTCCTTCCGGCCAGTGCCGGGAGGAAGAGGTAGCTTTCATATTCCTTACTTTTAAAAAGCCAGCTTATATTATTCAAATGCACAAAGCTCAATTTAGTGGAAACCGATTATAGGAGATTCAATACTAGTTTTTATTAATACTAAATCATTATGAATGAGAATTTAGCGAAATTAGTCAGCTTTATCCAAGCTACTTTTATTTAAAATAACTTATATTTGGTTGCCAAATTCGGCGATACATTGAAGTGCCTGCCATTTTAAGACAACAAGGTGGATGAGGCTAACCAGTGAGCTTGGTCGAGACCTTAGTAATTCCTGTGCACATGCTCACTCACATCGTAATCGGTTGATATATACGAGTGCTGTCGCAGGCAAAAATCAGATTTTTAAAAATGTCACCCGCATTAGAAATTCAAACTGCTATATCTGAGCCATTTTTCAAGATAAATTCAAAACAAAAATTGCGCCGGAATCCTTATATCAAGGTCAAATACTTAAAAAAGAAACCTTTTTCAATTTCTAATTTTTTTGCACCTGACTTTAAATGATGAATGGCAAAATGGCCGCCATTTTGAAACAAGATGGCGGATGAAGCTGGCCAACGAATTCGGACGTGACATTGGTATGCACTATGTACACACCAAATTACATCCAAATCGGTTCATAAATACGCCTGTTATCGCGTGACAAAAATCAGGTCGTTTCAAAATGTCAGCCACGCTAGAAATTCAAAGTGCTATAACTCAGCCATTTTTTAAGATATAAACGAAACAAAAACTGCTCCGGAATCTTTGAATCAAGATGAAACACATAAAAAAAAATATTTTTTAATTTTCAATTTTTTGGTACCACATTTCAAATTTTAAGTTTTCAAAAAATTTTAAATGGCCGCCATTTTGAAACAAGATGGCGGATGAAGCTGGCCAACGAACTCGGTCGAGACATTGGTATGTACTATGTATACACGAAATTTCATCCAAATCGGTTCATAAATACGTGAGTTACAGTGTGACAAAGATCAGATATATATATATATATATATATATATATATATATATGGATATATATATATATATATCAACTTTTGGACGGAGGGTGGTTTCGGGGTCTGGGGGTCATGATCGATGAAAATATACCAAATTTTTTTGAAGTCGGTTTCCTCCGAACGGCTGCAATAGGTAGCTTTTTGTAATGAAAGCTACCTAAAAGCCTTATTAAATGGCAGAAAAAAAAGTTTCACAAATCTTCTTTCTATTATACAGCTTCAAAAATGATCTGTTTTTAACCCTCCTTTTTACTACATTAATGTTCTAAACTACATTAATGTTCATAATTCTAAACTACATTAACGTTTTAATGAATCTTTATTTGAATGCTGAAACGTCTAAGAGTCTAATCATTAATTTTGCTATTGTGTATTTTCTGTCTTGCGAACAAATAGTAATTTTAAAATATACTGTAAAATTATCCCATAAATATGTATGCAGTATTCTTTAAGGCTGTTCTTAACTGCTTTGCTCAAAACAAGCGCAAAACGTTTTGACACATTTACAAATTTATTTTTCAACGGAAAGGTATAAAATTGGAAAGCCTGACCTTAGAAGCGATTTGGAATTGCACAGTGTTTTCCATTTTTGGATCAATCAATTACCTATTGAGTTACAAGCGATTTTGGTCACGTGACAAACACGTTTTTCGCCCGCTCTTGAGTGCTCTTTCTTCCTTCGCGCGGAAATTCGGTTCAAAACGCCCACTTTGTCGCTATTTTCTGAAAAATCTATTGAGTTTGCAAAAAAATGGAAAAAACAGCTCAATTACATAGTTTCTGAACAACAACACTAGCTAGTTTCATGCGTTTTCGAACAAAAATAAATTAAAACTTATGTCAGAAAGTTGTCCTTTTGGATTTGAGAACACCCTTAAAAGAACCTTAATTTTATGTTTAGAAAAATCTGATTTTTTTGTAGAAATTGATTGAGTCAGGCCTCATTTAATTGATTTTTCCACGGGCCGTGCCGTGAACTGTGAAAATATAAATGGGCCGGGCTCGGGCCGAACTTTTAATTTTTTCATCGGGCTGGGCCAAGTTTGTATTAGTGCTGGCCGGGACGGACCCGGTCCTGGAAATTCCGACTCGTGCAGACCTTTTAGATTGTGGATCCGATAAGGAATCTCTTTCACGAGGCATAGGATAGCACCGCCCGCTACTGAGTGTTCTAAGCCAAAATTGAGACAGTATTGATTTTCAGAAAAAGCATAAAAAGTTTGGTGCAGTTCTTAGGTGTAGAGATATAAAAATCTCGAAAATCCTAAAAAGCACAGCACAGAAAAAAAAAAATCAACTGTAGGACGATATACACCAAAATGTCATCCGTACTAACTGAATATGATGCAGTTTGATGAAATTCCGTGCTCTAGTTCTTAAAATATAGCTCTCACAGCACACCTGCCAACTTCAGATTTTTTAAAAATCAGTACTACGAACCAGAAAATTTATTTTAAAAGGTACCTTTAATCTAAGTGGTACTTATTTCATTTAAATTTGATTTATAAATATGGTCATTTTGACATGGAAGAAAACAAACAAACAAACAAAATAAACGAGAATTTTAGGTACATGTTACGGTAATCATAAAAACACAGCATAACAACGCCACCTCTTGAGCGATGCACCCCAAATTTTTTCAGAATTAATTTATTTGAAGATTTAAAATAATATGAAATTGGATTAAATTTTGTCCATTAGTTTTTGAATATAGTTATCGTGGAATCATGAAAAACCCAACATAGCAGCACCACCTATTGAGCGATATACACTAAAAGTTAATCGGCAAGTATTTCTGTTCAGGCCTATATGCAGTTCAATGAAATTCTGTATATTATTCTTACAATATAGCTATCATGGAATAAAATAATTAAGCATAGCAGTGCCACCTGTTGGGCGATATAAACCCAAAGCTAAGTTATACCTAAGTCTATCTTAATCTGAAGTGTGATTATTATTAAACTCCATGCATTAGTCTTGAGGTAGAAGGGCCACACAAATTATGTCTCACGCAGACTAACAGACATACACACATTTTCCAAAAATTGTTAAATTGCGCTCAAGACATTCCGAAACGTGTAAATCAAGTAAAAAACGAAAGTTAAAAATTTTCTCGATTCCAACAATTTCTTCTTATTTATCAGAAAGAATGTAAAAACAAATTAGTCTAGTATCAGTCTTTTCAATCAGTCTTTCTTAGTATATATCTAGAAAACAACATATTTTATAATAATCTTATATGTACAATGACACCGAATAAAATTGTTTAAATGCGTTTAAATGTATTTTTTTTATATAATGCGCGTGTGTTTAGTAAGAACTCCCAACTTACGCAAGATTTTTTAGATCTTCCACTAGAGATGTGTCATTTGTTGAGGAACGACTCCAAAGGAACGATTCCGGCAGTGAAACTGAAGGAACGATTCCATTCTGTAAAAAGGAATCGGTCCTTTTCGGAACGATTCCGAAAAGGAACGACTCCTCGGAATCGGTCCTTTTCGGAACGGTTCCTCGGATTCGGTCCTTTTTGGAACGGTTCCTCGGATTCGGTCCTTTTTGGAACGGTTCCTCGGATTCGGTCCTTTTCGGAACGGTTCCTCGGATTCGGTCCTTTTCGGAACGGTTCCTCGGATTCGGTCCTTTTCGGAACGATTCCTCGGAATCGGTCCAAAATGTACCGACTCCGAAAAGGGTCGACCGATTCCTGGAGTCGTTCCGAAAAGGACCGAATCCGAGGAACCGTTCCGAAAAGGACCGATTCCTTGGGAATTGGTTCTTTTCTTGTAGACTGGCCAGTTTTAATAAATTAAAATACGCTATTTTATTTCAAAATAACAGATTTTGATTCTATTAAAGCTGACATTATTGCCAAAATATCCTTCTAATGTGTGTGCCCCTCCTCAAAAAAAAAGAAAGAAAAAAAAAGATAAGTAAAGAATGAAAGAAAAAAGAAATTGAAGTGCGGGGCGGAGTAGGGCGTTTAATAAACATTACTATTTCATCTTCTTGTGCTAAATTAATCTGAAAGAAATTAAAAAAAATATTTTATACGAATTGGATTTTTTACACCTGAGTGAAAAAGTGCCCGAGATGGGATTCGAACCCAGAAACTTTATGTGCTTTACCGATTGAGTACCTGGACTCCGAGGGTAATGGAACACCATGTGTACTTTAATACACTAATACATTTTCTAATTGGTAAATGTATCATACGAAATTAATTTTTTCTAAATGAATTCTTAAGGCTGTTCTCAAATACAAAAGGATAAATTTGTGACAAAAGTTTTAGTTTATTTTTATTCGGAAATGCATGAAACGAGCAGGTGTTGTTGTTCAGAAACTGTGGAATCGAGCTGTTTTTTCCGTTTTTATTTTGCAAACGCAATAGGCCTTTCAGAAAATAGTGTCAAAGTGGGCGTTTTGAACCGAATTTCCGCGCGAAAGAGGCATCATTTCTCTAAAATGAGTGAAAAACATGTTTGTCACGTGATCAAAATCGATTATAACTCAATAGGTAATTTACTGATCAAAAAATGGAAAACACAGTTCGATTCCAAATCGCTTCCATGGTCAAACATTCGTATTTTATATCTTTCCGTTAAAAAATGAATTTGTAAATGTGTCAAAACGTTTTACGCTTGTTGAGCAGATCACTTAAGAACAGCCTTAAGAAAAACAAAGAAAATGCTTGTTTAATTACTAGTGAAAAATATTTTTTTAAATGTGACTAGAAACAGTTTTGAATAATGTAAGAAATATATCACTAGGCCATAAAAATTGCATTTTAACAGGATAATAATAACTGATTTTCAATTATTTTAATAATTGTAGAGTTACGCACTTTCATGCATATTTCACTATTTCATGTTTTTTCCTCAAACATAATTTCAATTTGAGAATCCTCTTTGTCAAAATAAATATATGACTAGCTACGAGCGCGCGAGTACCACTTTATTTCCACAGTTTGGCGTCTTGTTTTTCTCTCCTGAAGAAGATGATTAAAAAAATCTCGAAACTCCCTAAGATTGTTGTTTTAATCAACTTACATTGAGGTTTATTACATAGAGTAAAATCTGTTAGAACAAGGAATTTTTGTAAAACGTTTCTTTCTTTCTTAAGACAATGAATATTTCAAAAAGCATAATGTCTAATAATAATAATAAGATAACAGTAACAGTGGTGGGTGGGATTGAAATAATTTAACCGCGGTTCGCTCTCTTAATGGCCGTTTTGAGTATAAAAATGGGAAAGAAAAATCACGTGCTACATATAGATTATTGGACTTTCTCCAACACTGCGACATATGTATATATATATATATATATACATATGTCGCTATACGTATGTATATATAAAGCTGCATATTTTATGCTTGTTTTGGTTTAATATATTTATGTTAACCCTCCGCCTACCAGAGGGGTTCAATGGCCCCGACAGGTACATTTATAATGATATTTCTAATTTATTTTAAAAACTGAAATTTCTGTAAATATGGGTTTTTTCTGGGATGTTCTATTCTTTTGAGTAGAACATTCCAGAAAAAGTCACATATTTACAAAATTTTCATTTTTTAAAATGTGAAAAATCAATTTGAATGTATCTATCGGGTCTGTTGCACCGGTCTGGTATGCGGAAGGTTAATATTGCATTTAAAAAGTTTTACAATATACGAATTTAATTATTGGTTTCCAAAGAATGCACGTTGTGATTTTGTACAGTTTTTTTCAATTGTTATTTTACTTCTATTTCTTGCTAAATAATTAGAATTTAAATAACTGTGACTTTGTTTTAATTCAACGTAAAATAAAAGAAATAAAATCGTTTATCGTAATAATTTCTTATAATAATTCAGATTTCTTGATCGTTATTGATACTCGTAAATCCCGAAATCAATGCCACGATTAATGCCTGTTACTGTGGTGATGGATAATACATATCTGAGTTTAGTTTCGATCAAATCAAGGCTCCCTTCATGCTAAACTAAATTTAATGTTTCAAGCCTAATACCAAACTTCCGTTTTTATTGAGGTAAAACTTACTGAAAATACGATACTAAATTTTATGTATTTTCCTTTCTTATTGTTATTCTTTTCACTTAGAAGATTTATTTATTTATTTTCTTAAATTACATAAAGTTTTCTGAAAAGTTCGAATTTAACAAAATGTTTTATCTATTTTAAATAGTTTTGACAATAAAAAGTTTAACTCCGAATAAAAAATAGTCAAATTCTCAAAAAATTAAGGTTGGTAATATCTATAACACGTTTACAACAGATACCTTTCATTCAACGGCCGAAACATCGTCAAAGATAGTTCTTTATATAGTACTACACTCTGTAATAATAATGGACATACTTTTAATTTGTTTAATTTAATTAAACCAATAAACCGTTTTTCAGTTAAAATGTTTGCAAATTTCAAATTTAAAGAAATAGAACTTTGAAGTTTAGTGAATCACTATATCTTTTGGCGGAGATAATATGTACTATATATGAATAAAATCATATATATTACTATACATATATATATATATTATAATATTAATATATATAATATTATCTTATAAATATCACTAGCCATAGCCATGCTGCTAATGAATCTGTTTACAAATCATCTGAAGGAACTTCTACCCTTTCGTGTAACACAAGTGTTCAATGACTTCATGAGTTATGAAGCTCCAAAGATCCCAATCCAAACATATTAGCATCGCAATTCACTCACACCGAACTGAGGTTCTGTATGGTATAAGTGGAGAGAGGGTGACGGCGGATGAGGGTGTGAAATAAGAGAAATTCCTGTAGGTTCTCGTGAAATTGGAGATTCAAAAAGAGTTGTAAGTTTATTGAAATTCTACGTAGTTAACAGCAGTTCACAAATAGCGATGTTAGGGTAAAAGACAAGACATACATCAGTCACTCAGGAAAGACAGTGTGCAAAAACGTGCTTTACTTTTTAACTCTTTCCAATAAAGTTAGTGTTTATGAATGCGGTTTGTCTGTCCGTCAGACCGTCTGTTCACGCTCTAAGGCAAATCACACACTAAGGCGACACATAAGACATGTCGCTTGAATTCGCTAGAAAAACTGGTTTAAAACAAGTTTGCAACAACTTCGTTCTTTGTTTCGACCGGTTTTTGCACTTCATGTTGCGCTTTGTGTCGTTCTGTGGTCTCAGTGTGTGATATACCTAACTCCAGTAAATATACTCGGATTCCTATGCAATTGATATGTGTTAATGATGTTTACCATGGGATGTTTTGTATTCAATATGAAGAGTGTAGCATTAATAGTTTATTTACAGAGGCACTCAAAAGTATTTCGTTACATTATGGTCAACGGGAAAAAATCGTTTGCAGCGCATTTTAATGACATTAAGCTATTTCAAATGCATTAAAATTGATATATATCACTGAATTGCACTACAACATGATTGCTATAGAATAGGGTGTTTCACTTCTGAACCAGATCCTGAAGGCGGTGATAATAATGTTGATGAATTATGCGAAATATCCTGTGTGCGTAAAGTTAAGGAGCTGAGGAGAAAGACGACAAAGGGGATAAAGTTATTGAAAGTACGGACACTGGAACAAAAATGTAATCTACTTTAACTAGTTACATATCCAAACCAGTAGGGCCATCCAAATGAAAAATGAAATTAAGATTACCTAGAGGTAGATTTTGAAGAGGAATCTATGAGACTAAAAATTCCTGGACCCTGGTGACAAATATCAGAGCAATAATAAAATTTCCTATACAGGATGTCCACTCTCAACGATGTCCAATAGCTAATTCCTAAAACGTTAGTCATAGCCATGTAGTTCCAATTACAAAAATGTTTTAAATGGGGGTAAAGAAGTATTTAAAAAGTGATTTGGGTCAATAGAATCATTTCTTGAAAAATTATGAAATTTAATTTTTTATACGATCCCCCGGTCCTTCAAGTTATAGTTAGTAAAACTTTCCTATTACACTTATAAGTAAGACAAATAAAAGTCCTATTATTCTACGACTAAAACTGACCGAAGTAATGGCTGTTTAAACTTGGAGCATATTTTTTGCTGCGAAATAGGGGTCATTTACAAATTTACTAGAAATATAAATAATCTTCAGATATATAAAAAAAATATTTGATAGTAAAATTAACATTGCATTATAAATTTGAAATCTATAATCATTCTGA
Source organism: Maratus speciosus (assembly GCA_963932465.1). Classification (NCBI taxonomy): domain Eukaryota; kingdom Metazoa; phylum Arthropoda; class Arachnida; order Araneae; family Salticidae; genus Maratus; species Maratus speciosus. Next base: position 558,392,801 of record OZ010787.1, on the reverse strand, counting down.
AATATTAATGCAAAATATACAGCTTGTACTAAACATATAACGGGAAAAAAATAATAGAATTTTCGTTAAATAAAATGTCGAAAGGCAACAGCCTCGATTCTTTACACACTGAATACAAAAATGGCCTTCATTTTTTATCATAAAGTACAGATTTTTGTAAATCGTAAATTTGAAAGCTAAAAAGTGAAAAATTTTCGGAAATCTGATTCTGATAGTATAAAATAGACGTGATTGTTATTTCTTTAACTTTTGATAATTGATTTTTATGTATTTTTTACTATTGAATCCGAAAATGACCTTCATTTTTAACCATCACGTCAGGATTTTTCGCAAATTGTAAATTTCAAAGCTTAAAAGTTCAAAGTTTTAATTGAACCACTTCCCTTCCCACATCATCGGATCCCCGAGCTGTTTAGCTGTAAAAATCCCAGTATAAGCCAAAAATTGAATAAATTCTTGAATTAAATAAAATTAAATTGAATAAAAGAAGTTTTACATCCATTTTATAGTATCAGATTTTCGCTATTTTTATAACTTTGAAATTTACCATTTACAAAAAAGTCTAACATGATGGTTAAATATGAAGGTAATTTTTACATTCACTGCTAAAAAAGCACATACAAATCAATCGTAAAAGTGAAAAAATACAGCCATCGACTCTATTTTATAGTATTAGCTATTTTTTCAATTTTGAAATTTACTATTTTAAAATTTACTACTTGCGAAAAATTCTGACATGATGGTTAAAAATGAAGATAATTTTCGGATTCAGCGCTAAAAAATACATAAAAATCATAATTTTAAAAATACATAATTTTAAAAATAAAAAAACACAACCATCGCAGTCTTGTGTTATCTAATCTAAAACTTTTTAGTAAACTTGTTGGCAGTAATCTATCCAAATTTTTTTGTGTTACCCTGTAAAATAAGTACATAATGATAAGCACTGAAAATCATAATAATATTACATTGTCATCTGATTTACGTCAATATGTAAAATTTAACCTCGATCGCATATTTTAAAGTGAGTTGAATTTCGAGTACAAATTTTGAACTGGAAAGACATATATACGATCGTTTCAAGTTAACCCGTTACCGGCTGGTGTTGCGTTCACGCAACGGTCAAAATAATTGCTCATGCTTACATTAATTACTTTATCACCACTATTTTACAATTAAAAAAATTGCGTTATTTATTGGCAAAAATTGCGATATTTTAATAAAGCGGAAATTACCTTTCTGAATTTGTGGTGACAAGTGACTTACAACAAGAAATTTGAAAATTCCTACTTATAGTTTTGGAGGTTAATAGGTTAAATAAAAGTTTATAAAAATAGCATAATTTTTGTTAAAAAAATTATGAAAAGAAACAGCTTCAAATCCTTACAAAAATCTGTCGCAATACGATTTCTTTCAAAGCGCAGCTACACATGAAATAAATCCTTCAAATACTTTAAGCACTTTATTTACGACCCCTAGAAGCATGGCTAAACTCATGTGTATTCGGATGCAGAAAAGTGGCATAAGTCTTGCATTTCAATGTTTCGTATAACTTCATGAATTTTAGTGTTAGATGAATGGGACTTCTTTTGTCTTTCTTTTAAGAGAACATGAAATTTTTACTAAATATCTCTTATAGGGCGGGGGACCGTATAAAAAATTAAATTTCGTAACTTTTTTACAAATATTTTTATTGATCCAAACGACTTTCAGAATAATTTTTTACCTTATTTAAAACATTTTTGTTTTAACACACAACAACACACAATTGGAACACTATGACTAACGGTTTAGGACTTAGCCACTGAACATCTTTGAGAGTAAAGACACACTGTATAAAATAATAATATAAATGGACGGTCATTTGACGACATATTTTCAAGAGAAACCAATGATTACACTGAAAATCGAATAGACCTTGCACCGCCCTTATATTTCCAAGAGGAATTATGCTTTATACCATAAATCATAAAGTTAGAAATAACTGCAAATTAATTTGCACACACTGATCAATGAAATGAATTCTTAAAAACAAAATCATCTGTCCAAAACATTACAAAATTAAGGCGACTGGATGCGTAAGAAAATGGATGGGTACATAAGAAATTAAATTAGTAAAAAATATTATGGATTGCATGTGGTTCTCTTTATCTCGGAAGTGTTTTTTTTCCCGTTGGAATCCTTTATTTTTCAAAATCGTTCTTTTTTTCTCGGAATCGTTCTTTTTTTCTCGGAATCGTTCCTTTTTTCTCGGAATCGTTCATTTTCCTCGGATTCGTTCCTTTTTTTCGGAACGATTCCGAAAGGAACGACTCCAATGAACTCGTTCCTTTCGGTGAACGATTCCGGCTGGAACGATTCCTTAAAAGGAACGATGTTGCCCATCTCTATCTTCCACTAATAAAATACATTGGGCACAACTTTTCTATTATGATGCATTTTAGAAATAATGCATACGAAATTTAGAATATGTATTACTGAATACAAAAATATAAATGAAAAAAAAATAGATAATTTTTAACACAAGTTGAATTATTATTATTAACAAAAGTACGAATTCTTCGTATAAAGTAGTTTTAAAATTAAAACACTCAGGTAAAAGATCAAACCATATATAAATGCAAAGAAATAAGAAATCATTTGCACTTACTACGAAAGTCTTGAAACTTTTAATATAGAACAGAAAAAATATGAAAGCTCTTACATTCGTAAATAGAAAACACTTATAAAATTTTTATAAAAAGAAGGAATAATTCGAATGCAAAATTTACAAAGTCATAAATTTCATTTTTTCATAGTCAAATCGTTCCTTTGAAAGTTCATTGTAGCAATTTTCTTGCGGTTACTGTCTAGCAAGATTTATATTAATGAATGAAACATGCGAATTATTAAGAAATCCTTTTTCGATAATTTTAAATAAAACTACTAGACTAGAAAAAAAAAAGATTGAGCTCCTTATATGTGTGGTCAATGGGCAATTGTCGGTAATACAAGGTTGCACCTGCGCAACTCTGAAAGATCCTTCCGGTTTATCACAATTACATGTTTTTTTTATTTTAATTCTCACAGCAGCATTAAAATATATAAGTTATTTTTGTAACTCAGCAAGAATATGTTTGCTGTATCAAAACATCATATTCATCAACCTCCTTGTTTTAGCAATAGTCGAAAAGTGTGCTTATATTAACTTCCAGACTAACGGAATTCGAAAACTAATCAAAAAGATAGTCCTGTATTTACTTTTAATGAATCACAGCTTTTCTCTGTGCGGTTTAAACATGGCAGTTTGAAATCTGGAAAAAATGTATTTTGAGTATTTTCAAAATACAAAATACATTGTAAAACTATCAGAAAACACATTACAAAAATACTTTGATCTTATCGGTTTAAAATACAAAATACAAGATACAAATGTATTTTGAAAATGTATTTCAAATACATGTATTTTCGATACTGCCCAACTCTGCCTACAGAAGACTAATCAATTTTTCCGTTGACAGCTATTTAGAAACTCTTTGTACAACAGAACTTCAATCTTCCTGCTTGGAAAACGACTTGATGCAATCGGTTTTGGTGAAAAGCACTGCAGAGAACTGCCCTCACAACAGTCAGAACTTCCTGTTTTCTTAAGAAATTTAGAAAGGACAGTTCTTTGACGACAGGCCGCCATGAAGCCTCAGGTATAGGCAGGCATGACTGATGAACATATGTCTCACTAGGCACCTGGGTTCATCTGGCAGCAAGGTCGCTGCAATCATCGGGTAAACGGAGCGGCTGCTCACAGTCATTCAGTGCCCCGCGCCAATTTAATAGCAACATATTTTTTTTTATTTAATTAACAAATATTAAACATGTTAATATTTTTAATTTAATGAGGGAATCTAAAAAAAGGAAAAAAAATCTACGTCATCATCAATATTTGCCAAAATTTTTCCTTTTCTAAGAAACTTCAAAAACATTAACCTTTCACAACTTTTGAGAGACTTTAAATCTTTAATGGGTTTTCAGCTCCTTCATCTCCACGGCGTCTTTACGCGAGATACGCATTTATGCAGACAGAAACATCGATATTCATGTAATAAAAGAGAATCTTGATTACACAAAAAGGAAAACAAATCTGTGTTGTTACATTAAAAATAGTCACTAAAATAATAGTGAGCAGTTAATCATTAAAATAATGTTGTGCAGTTTGTCAGAATCATCATCAGCATCAATCTCATAACAATTAACATTTAGTTCATGCCAGGGCCGAAACTAGCCTTTTTTGCACCCGGGGCAAACATGGATTCCCCCCCCCTCCTCTACAAAGTATTTTTTTTAAGCCGCAAGCTTTCTCTGGAGCGAGGCCCTGTGCGGCCGCACCTTTCGTGCACCCCTGAAGACGGCTGTGACATTAGCATTTCAGTTTCTAGCAGGGCTGCGGAGTCGGAGTCGTAGAGTCGGGGTGATTTTTCGATCAAAAGAGTCGGAGTCGGAGTCGCTAAAAATATGCCGACTCCGACTCTAAACTGTTTGTTGAACAGTTTGAAGTGAAATAAAAAATAAAACCAATTACGCTTAATTTTAAATTTATGAACTGAATTATTATTTTATTTTTTAACTCTATACATTAATAAATATTTAGTTATTTTTCAGTTTATTGACATGTTAATGAGTATATAAGTACTCATTTTATACTCATATATATATATATATATGAGTACTCAAATATATTATATATATATGAGTATATAAATATAAGACAAAAGGGCGGATGTGATTTTTTTGCCTACATCGATCATTAAATTGATTCATTTACTTACTTCTTCAGCTCATAGACGACACTATTGTACAATAATTAAATTAAAGTGAGTTTTTAAAAGTTTTTGTTTTGTTTTGTTTTTTGTAAATTAAGTCCAACTCAACCCGAATCCCGTGTCGGTCCGACTACCCAACACAATGAAGGAATCTACCTCAGACAAAAACAGACGTTTCAATTTAACCTCTGCCCATCCGTGTTCGGATCGGGTCCTAAAATTTATATTTTAAGTCAGTCCGAAGCGAACCGGAAGGAAACCTGAACCATGAACCCGATCCGAAATGAAATAAAATCAAAATTTTATTGGAATTATGAAAAATAGTCATCTCTAACAGCACTTTTATCTTTTGTGTAGGAAAAGGAATATATATTTACTTATTCGACTTATACGTTAAACGATATTATGGACTTTCTTTTGAAACATCGGGTCAACCCGACCCGAACCCGCTTTAATAATTATCAGACTGGCCCAAAACGAAAAAAATTTAGCACCAACTCAATCTGAACCACCGTTCGAATCGGATCCTAAGGAATGCAACAATCTACTTAAGATAATAATGGATATTTTACTTATCCTTTGTTCAACTTATACTGCCTTATTTTTCAGTATTTCAGATAAAAGAGAATGTGTGTAAAATATGAAACTGATTAAATCCGAAATCACTGCAATATAGGACAACTCATACAGAATTTTTCTCATTAAAACAAAACAATATATTTAATGTAACATTTAAAAATATATATTAGACGTCACATTTAAAAAAACAAAAAAATTTTTAATGTGGCGTCTAATATATATTTTTTAAATGTATTTTATGGAAACTGACCTGTATATATTTCAGTGATTAAAATTGTCTTTAAAGTATGAATTAATTTCTGAAATTGGTATATAAACTGTAAATTATAAATACAGGCATTAAAATCTCAAATGAAGATAACTATATTTTTATAATATGAAAATAATTACTCGGGACTTTAAGAGTAATATTCCTTTCATCTAATACATCATTCTTCAAGTAAGGGGGAAATTATTATTTCAAAAAACTGGTGCAAACCGAACAATTTATTTATTTATTTATTTATTTATTTAAGGCTGTTCTTAACTGCTCTGCTCAACAAGCGCAAAATGTTTTGACACATTTACAAATTCATATTTTAACGGAAAGGTATAAAATTGGAAAGCCTGGCCATGGAAGCTATTTGGAATTGAACTGTTTTTTTTTCATTTTTTGATCAATCAATTACCTATTGAGTTATAAGCGATTTTGATCACGTGACAAACGTGTTTTTCGCCAGCTCTTGAGTGCTCTTTCTTCCTTCGCGCGGAAATTCGGTTCAAAACGTCCACTTTGACACTATTTTCTGAAAGATCTATTGCGTTTGCAAAAAAATGAAAAAAAAACAGCTCAATTACATAGTTTCTGAACAACAACATCAGCTAGTTTCATGCATTTTCGAACAACTTATGTCAGAAAGTTTCCCTTTTGGATTTGAGAACACCCTTAAAGCGCTAAACTGTCTATAAAGCTTGGCAGGAAATCCTACCAGTCAGATTATATGGGTTATCTATCTATATATCTATAAATAGGGTAGATGTGCCAGTAATGGACACCATTAAGGAATTTCTCTAAAAATTGTTTTTTAAGTAATAGTTTTGTGCACTATATTCCAGTTTTTTCAATATTATATTATTTTATCAACAATATTTAGCCATTCCCATAGTCTCATTTCCCAATATGAATCAAAATTTAATTTGTAAATAGCAGAAATATATCAAAACACCTAAAATGCCAGTAATGGACACCTCATAAAAAGTAATAAATATAATTGTTTTTATTACTGTATTTAGAATCGAACGAAATTTTCGGCCGAAAATAGAAATATTACCGAAATTCGGTTTCTGTTTCGGGTCGGTCGATCCTTAATCTTAATTACTATTTAATTTTGAACACTTTTTCAATTTGCATTATCGATATATTTCCAACAGGTAAAAAATTAAAGCGCATTTCAATCTTTTTGAGAAACCCAGTGAATATGCCGGAGTCGGAGTCGATTGTTTCAGAAATCCAGGAGTCGGAGTCGGTCATTTTTCCTACCGACTCCGCAGCCCTGGTTTCTAGTGTAGAGAGCCTAAACTAGTCAGGCAACGAAACGCTCAAGTTAATGTTAACCCTATGGGAGCATTCTTTACAGATTTTTCGATTGCATTTTAATACTTTTAAATGATTCTATTTTGCATAGAATATCTCGGGGTGGTGGGGGGGGGGGGCGATAATTTTATTGTGGGTCTGTACATTTTCGATTTTGATTATAGTTTTCTATATGAAGATAGTTTCAACTTCTGAGCCGGTTCAAACAAGTTCCAAAAATGCAGGGGCGCGCCAGTGGTGTTCGGCGCCTGTGTGCAAAACTTCAACTTGCGCCCTATGCTCCTCCCCAAAAATCTATCGTTTTATAAAAAACTTATCAGCGAGTAGAAATGAAATATTACAAAATATATTAATTAAAAATACATATAAAGAAATTATAAAACGAATATCTATGAGAAAAAATACATACAGGGTAATACAAAGGTTAGAAAATAAAACAATTTATGTCGTGTATAAAAAAACCAAAAAATCGGAAACCATATTTCAGATTTCATAAAGTGGCTTCATGCTGGTTTACAGCTAAATGAGCAGTTAAAATATTTCGCTGATAAACAGAAAAGAAAAAGAATATTTCTCAGGGTATAGTAAAAATCAGTATCTACATGCTTCATGATTAACGTCATTGACTATCAAGCTTAGACTACTATTTAAACATGGCACACAAAATGCATGAAAACTTAAAACTAAAACTCTTCTTTTTTTAAGTATATTTTTTGCCGCGCATATTAGATTCATCCTAGTATTCCAATCTCTTGTATATTTATGTCTAAATTACTTTTTTTTTTTCAATAAAGCAGTTAAAAATAGCGTACCTGAAATAGTGCCCTCTGCGGAATCTAAAATTGGATGGAATGCAAAAAAATGCTCAAGTTTTTTGTAATGTTTCAATTTAAATTTCAAGTTAATTACGTTCTGAATTTAAATTGATTAATATATCACATTCATTTTAAAGATTAATAACATTTAAGTTAGTCTAAGTAATTTATTTATATGAGGTAAATCTATAAAATATAATTAAAATTTGAAGAATAATTTTAATGAAATTAAAAATATGTATTTTGAAATATTTATTATCGCTTGAAATGCTTAGCGCCTTTACTGTTCTGGCGCCTGTGTGCGCCGCACACATTGCACAATAGGTCGGCGCGCCCCTGCAAAAATGAATGTATCCGCATATAAAAAAAGTTACTAAAATCGAAAATTACAAACGCACAATAAAAATTTATCAACCTCAGGTATCCTATGAAAAAGAACAAAAAAAAAAAAAAAATCAATTGATAATAATTAAAATGCGAGCAAGAAATATGGAAACAACGCTGCTATAGGATTAACATTAGCTTGAGCGTTAAGCGTCTACACTAGTCACGCTAAGAAACTGGAACGTTAATGTTAAACCTATGGAAGTGTTCTTTACAAAATTTCTGACTTTTATATTAATAGTTTAAAATGATTTTATGTTTAGAATAGCGCTGAGGTTGAATTCCAACCAAATTAGCGTTTACTTTTTCGATTTTGGTTGCAGATTTTTTTTTTTTTTTTTTTTTTTTTTTTTTTTTTTTTTTACAAAGTTACTTGCAGTTTCAGTGGCGATTTAGAAAGTAAAAGTATAGAAACGCTAAAGATCAATCTCAGCTGTTCTAAGGGGAAAAAAATCATTTTAAAATATTAAAATGCACGCGAGAAATTTGAAAAGAACACTCTCATGTGTTTAACATTTGCTTGTGAGTTTCTTTGTATTCCACAAACACACACACACACACACATATATATATATACTTTTGTATGAAATGATAAACAAAAGCTTCGCTTTTCGTTTTGGCGCCCGGGGCACATCTCCCTCTAGTTTCGGCCCTGTATGCCTTACTTTATTTGAATAATAAATAATATAGCTATGTTCATTATTCTACATAAAAGATAAAATTATAGATTTCTTTTCATACATTAAAACATAGGCGTAACCAGGGGGGGGGGGGTGCCCTGGGTGCCCGGACACCCCCCCCCCCCGCTTGAGCAGACTGAAGCACAATTACAAAAAAAAAATTCGAAATCTATAAAAGAAAAAAGAAGTGAAAGCAGAGTTCAATTATAGTTTAGCAAATTAGTTTAGTTCAGAAAACTAACAGCCTAAATTTTGAAATGTGATAAAAGAAGAACCCCCTTTTTTTTCGTTTTTTTTTAAAGAAAATTATGTTGTTTATATTTTTTAAAACTAGAATATTTACAAGAATCTATATTAGTCATAGTAAGTCGAAAAAGTGGTTTTATAATCCCACTTTGACGTCTTTTGTTTGTGGGAGATTTTTTTTTAACACCGTTCTTTCTATTGCATGTTTCTACAATTTCATGAGAAATTATAGCTAGTTCTTGACGAGGATAAAAACTACTTGCCTCTTTGCTTTCGTAGTCTGAAGTCTGGAAAGGGAATGCAGATGTGAAATGATAATTCCAAAATGCGATTAGCCTGGGGAAAGGGAGGGGGGGGGGGGTGCACAGACCCTGTCTCCTCTGAAAATGAAAAATAATAGCACAGAAAATTCAAATTAATCTGGAGGTTGATTGAATTTCGTGTTTAGCGGCCATTTTTTGACTTTCGTAAATGAATAGGGTTGCAGTCTTTAAGGTCAGTATAGTAATTTTTTTCCTCTGAAAAATTGTATACGATTTTTAGAGTTACTTCTCGTTTCACAGCGTTCTTTTGACACTAGGAAAAGGAACCAGGTTTCAATCTTTTAGCCCAGTGCAGTAAATTTTGACGAAATTTAGTCACCACGATTGCAGAATAAAATCGTATATTTTGACGAAATGTACGATTTTATTCTGCGATCATTTCATGATATTTACAATTTTTTCCCAAAATCGTTTGACGAAATTCACGTCTTTCTATGCAGTTTTTTTTTGTCGAAATCCGGACTTTTCACCACTAACCTTTGACAAAATTCGTGTTTTTTACCGCGATATTTTGACGAAATTGGCATTTCTTTAGCACGATCCTTCAATGAAATTCGCGTTTTCGTTCCACGATCTTTTGACGAAATTCGCGTTTTCTTTCTGCGATCCGTTGACGAAATTCTCGTTTTTACGGCGATCCTTTGGCGAAATTTATTTTCTTTTGCGACCGATTAACGAAACTGATTTTTTTACAGGGGGCATTTGTCGAAATTTGCGATAGTATTGCGCGACCGATCGGGAAAGTTCTCGATGTATTTCCGTACCAATTAACAAAATTGCCCACTCTTTTTCGCGACCTTTTGCCGAAATTTGCAAAAAGTTTTCGTCAATCGTTTATCGAAATTCGTGATTTTTTTGCGCAATCTTTTGATGAAACTCGCGATTTCTTTCTGCACTCTTTTATCGAAATTCACGATATTTTTCCACGATCGTTTGAAGAAATTCTCAAATTTTTCCGGGAGCTATTCACGAATTGATTTTGAGAAATTCCATAAAAGAAATAAAAATCGCGGACTTCAATAAAATATTTAAAATACTCACTGAAGAATCACAGGCCTATGAAAGAATTTGGAGGGGAGAAATACCGCACAGCATTTATTATTATGTGGGACTTTCCTTTTCTGTGCACAAATCGCGCGATCTCGCGCGTTATTTCAAACCCTGCCCCTCAAAGAAAACTTCCTTACTAGTGAAGTTTCGCGGCTTGATTTTTTTTTAAAGCGAACATAGAATTAAACAAATCTAGGATTGGGGGGAGGACTGCTTTCGGCAACGTACTCCCGAGAAACCTACGACGACTTCAGTCTTGAAACAAGCTAATCTTGAATTATTGCGCATTTTTATTTCGAGCCAGGTTAAAATTTCAGCTTTCTTATAAGAACTGATTTGACATTCTTCCAATTCGAACTTAATCACGGCAATTGCAAAAATTACCGGAGTTTTTTTTTTCTGTTTCAAAAAAAGCCAAAAAATCGCCTCACACCACGAAAAAACCCGCATTAAAAATTCAGAAAAGATTAAAAAATAACAGGGAACGAAATTAACTAATTGGGTAAAAGATTTAAACCGAATTCCTTTTAGGAATAAAAAAAAAAAAAAATCACCGCGAAATGCGAAAACAACCCCTCTAAAAATAACATTAAAAAATTGTTAAAAATTGAAAAATCGCTGTTAGAATCTCGAAAAAACTTATTGAAAAGAAGAGAAAGTTTACTGGGTAAAATATTGAAATCGGATTCTTTTTTAATAATTTGAAAAAAAATTGCCGCAAAATGCGAAAAAATTCTCATAAAAAATTAATTGAAATATTCCAGAAATTGTCTTCGATATTCATGACTTACGGCATATAGGTAATTTTCTGTCAAATCCTGCGGCTGTGCGGGCTGCATTGTCTTTTCAGAGTTCAGCGCGTACACACACACACAGACAGACAAGTACCTATCTTTATTATTACTGTCCCATCATGATAGTATATTTTTTGTCATCTTGATAAAATATAGTGTATATTATCATGACCTGCTTTACCTAACATATTCGACACATTCTGTGGTAAAAACATGAATTATTAATGGATATTAAAATTATTTATAATATTATAATAATTATTTATATAGACTTTCCTCTAAAATTTCTTGGGTCCGTCCAGTGATCCTTAAGAAGTCATGGAGTTACATTCTGAAAAACTTTCGTGCGTATGTACTGCTGTATCGCATGTATTATCTGAGATTTATCATCCGGCAAAATTTCATCTACAGACTTTGACTGAGATAATTTTAGATCTCATACAGTGTTCCCCTGTGCCTATAGAAGTTTCCAGCATGATTAAAGGCCTTTTTTTAATCTTTATAAGAAGTTAGGGTACCAAAATATTTTACACTTGCGACCACGCTTAGTCACTCTCTTATGTCACTGCTGCAAGAAGATTTACATATCTTTTTTTTTTTACTATTAAATTTAGTTTTGATGTTTTAAACCCCTTCTCATTCACACTCACGCAAACAAAAATTACGTTTGAGCCCTTCTTTAAAAGAAACACCACACAATTATACCTTCTAAGATGAAAACCTGTCTAAAACGGAAATTCGAACGGTTTTTTTTGTGTTCCCTTTTAGCAGGTTTTATTATATAAGATATTGTTTGTATCCAACATGCTCAGGTTAAAATGCCTGGGCACCCCCCCGTTCAAAAGGCTGGTTACGCCTATGTAAAACATGAATTAATTTCTTTCATTCCGAGTTCGGTCAGTACAAATTGCGCAGCAGTCTAAAACACCGACAATACGATTTAAAAAAAAAAAAAAAAAAAAAAAAAAACTTGACTTATTCATGAATTTGAAACATACATGGAAAAGGAATGAAAAAAAAAAGCTCGAAAAGCTCAGTACGCATTTTAATATTTACATAAAATATATATTTTCTTATTCTGTACTGAGATAAAATAATAATTATATCAATATTAATATACCTTGGCTAAATATATATTTTCTTATTCTGTTCAGAGATAAAATAATAATTATATCAATATTAATATTCCTTGGATATTCTAGAGAATCTAATATTCCTTCCTTTCTGTAAAAAGAATCTTTTAATTATGAATTTTTATATATCTGTCTGTATTATTTAAAAAACAGAAAATTGTATTAATACGGACGAATTCATTCAACACCTCTCCCCTCCCTTCCATCTTTTAAATATATATTTAATGGTACTAATTTTCAAAATGTTACGTTTTTATACTATGTTCACACTACGATACTTAAGATATCTTAGGCCGCCGAACTCTCTTAATTTTGAGGTGGTACCCTCCCGGAATTGGAAACCTGTTCACATGGAAAAACTCACTTAAGATAACTCAGTGAACGTCACTGTGTTCTTTGCGCATGCGCTTAAGATAAAACCGCCCGCAACACCCAATCAGTTAATGTGAAGCTTTACAGCCAGCGAGAGTGAACGGTCGTGACTGTCTCTAGCCCGAAGAAAGTTGAAACTCTCTCAGAGAGTTTGTGGAACTCCCTCAGAGAGTTCGGAGGTTTAAGAGAGTTCCGATAACGCAGTGTGAACAGGGTATTACCGTATTACTTTCGCGATTATAATTAAATATGTAAAAATAAGTATATTAATAAATTCAAAAGCTTATACTGTTTTAATATACATTATTTTTTGTGTTTATCCCCCCCCCCCCCACACACACACTCCCGTCACCAACCAATCTTCTCTTCATTAGCACCACGGAATAAAGCGAACATAGCCATCTTGCAACGCCAGCTATGGAACAAACCGCTTTTAGTCAGTCAGTAAATAACAAATGACCCTGACACCTGTCTCTTGGGGTTGCTGAAAAGACCCTGATGTTGAACAATCATAATTGGCTGAACACAACGGCACAACACGCCAACACCCCACTTATCATTCTAGCAACCATATTTGTCATTTGCCAAGGCTTGGCGACTTCTTCGGACTGGGACCAGCATATCAACACTACTCCCCATATATACAATAGGCGTTACGATTGAAACATTTAATAAATATGGAAGATTCCGTTCGCAATATGTCAATCAATCGTTATATTTTTTGTAACTACAAATTTTCATTTACTTCATAATAAATAATCTTGAGTGAAAAATCATTTTTTTATTATATGATTATAGCTGCTAATGGAACCTTTTTATCCACTGTATATTTAATAAATATTTAAGTGATAATTTGTAACACTGATTTTATTAATATTCTTTAATATATTATCTTAAATAATGTTTTTTATAAGTTATTATCCTGGTTAATAGCTTCTTGTTTACAATTTTAGTATGCCAACAAAAGTATACGAGGTTGCCAGAAAATCGCCAAGAAAATCACCAAATCTCCCGCTCCATTAGCGGTGATGACGTCAAAAACATGGAAAAATATGGACATCACGTGATTAGTTGCCACCTAACGAATTGGTCTATACAACCTAGTTCCAACTTCTTTGGGTCGACCCAAGGTTTACACGCAAGTTTAGACCTAAGAGTTTAGGTCGTTAGAACGGGATTTTGAGGTTTTATTTCTAGCACAGCTAATCCAAGCAGGCCCTGATTAACGAATAAGCACGAGAAGCACATGCTTCCCTTAGAAAATTTTGAAGGGGCCCAAAATTGAGAAAACAGGGGCCTCCAAATTTTATATTGGAATAATTCCATTCCAAAATTCTATCTAATTTCTTCTCAAATTAGTAATTCATTTTACATATTGAATTTGAATATTATTGAATTCAGCTAATATACACAATCTAAAGTAATAATTTCAACTATCGCCAGAACTGAAGAAGTATTTCAAAATATTAATATTTTAGTTTTTTCACAAGTGCTAAATTCAACTTTATTAACCAATTTATATTTTTATGCTAATACTATGCAAAATACTTTTTCCATATTTTTCTTGATTGTATCTAATTTTTGTGTGTGTATATAAGAGGGAACATTTTTTTTTAAATGCTTAATGAAATATATGTGAATTCAACTGAGCCACTCTTTGGAATAATATTTGTAGCATTGGTGTGTTTGCGGGTATGTCGAATTTAGAAAACTATTCTCGAAAGAAAAGGGGACCCGAAATGACACTATGCTTCCCACAGCTTCAGAGGTTAATCGGGCCCTGAATCACTGTCACCTCCACAGTGGAGGTGGCAGTGTCCAAGCTTTAAACGTTAAAACCCTCCTGGATACCCCTGTCTCAGCCATGTTGCTAACCGACAACATTACCTCAAGATTTTTTCTGCACAACATGGATCCTCAAGTGGATTGCAAAGACATAGCGGAGGAGCTGGAATACTCTGGAATCCCTGTTCTGGAGGTGCGACGTTTCGTACGTAAGGACACTAGCCCCACTGCGACCGTTCTAGTGACGAAGTTGGGTTGCACTATACCTGAGGTTGTTAGAATGTGGTACCATGTGTACAAAATCTCTCTCTTCATTGATAGGCCTAGGCAGTGCTCAAATTGTTGGAAATTTACCCATGGCGCCCGCGCTTGCCGTAGCAACCGAGTATGTAGCCAGTGCGCTGCTTCTCACACGGGTCCTTGTACGGCTGATTCCCCGGTTTGCGCCAATTGCAAAGGAAGTCACTGCGTCACGGATAAAGCCTGTCCCAAGTATATCCATGAAACTAGATTCTTGAAGCTCAAAAGAGAAAACCACCTGTCATTCAGTGAGGCTCGAAAATAATTTCCGACCAGTGTTTATGCTAAGGCTGAGTCGTATGCCCACGTTGTCTCTGCTTCCCTCCCCCCGCCTGCTGACTACGTTACAAAAATTGATCTTCAAGCCATGCTTCAAGGTTTCGCCGTAAACATAGCTGCCATGATGCCATCGGTCCTGGATGCCCAGGCCATAAACTGCCAAAATACGTTGACTACCATCACCTCGTCGGTTGTCGGGGCCCTGCGGGACGCATTTGTCCCAGGTGCTCCCCCCTCTTCGCAGAGCCCTGTTGGAAAACAGCAGCGGCCTGTAACTCCTCCGGCTCATCCGCCTTCACGCATCAAAAATAGTAAAAAATTGTGTACAGCCATGCCCATCCTGTCCCCTTTCAATCGCCAAGTATGGACTCTTCTTCGGGGGATGTCTGGATTTTGGAAGAGCCCTCTTCAATGCTTGACAAGACCGATCCTGGCGCCTCCGTCACCTAGGGTGGTTAAGGTAGGTTTCTTTTTCCTTTTTGTTCCCTTTCGGTGTGTTTTTATTGTTTGTTTTTCTGTATTCATGTTTGTGTTGCAGTTTGCTGTATTATTGTCTTGTCCTGCCAAATTTTTTCCCTCGGGTTTGGGTTGGTTTTACGAGTCACCCTCGTGTTCGGTTTCTGCTGCCGGGTCCCTGGGCTGGTGGTCACGGGTCCCTGGCTGTCTGGGTTCTGTTTAGCCTTTTCTTCGTGGTTTTCTTTTATGCTCAGCTTGTTAGTTCAGTGGAATTGTAGGAGCGTTCGGCCCAAAGGCCATTGGCTCCGCTCCCCTACCTTCGCCCAGGCTCGTATCATCTGCCTTCAGGAAACTTTAATTTCTCCATCGGATGTCTTTGTGCTTCCGGGCAAAAACTTGTTCCGTAAGGACCGCTTGGCTGCCCGTGGTGGTGGCCTTGTGACGGCCGCTCAGGCCTCTTTGGCTGCTCTCCTAGTGCCTCTGCCTCCCTGCCCACAGCCTGATTTTGAAGCTTTGGCGGTTAAAGTCTGGCTTAATCGCGCCTGGATCTTTTTGTTGAACGTCTACTCCTCTTCGGGCATCTTTCCAGAGGAGTGGCTTTCTGGCGTCATCGATACGTGCGACTCTCCGAGTATTATTTTGGGCGACTTCAGCATAAACATGCTGGCTCGTGACCCACCGCTTTCTCCTAGAGTTCGTCAGCTGATGGATTGGTACGCCACTCAGGAGGTTTGTTTCTTGAATATGGACTCACCGACTCGCTCTGCTCCCAATGGGCCTTCCTCCCTGCTGGACTTGACTTTGTTATCTCCCTCCCTTCATAGGGGCATTCACTTTTATGTTCACCCTGACACTTTAGACTCTGATCATCATCCTATTTGCTTGTTCTCCAACAGCATGATCGCCCCGACAGGGCCTGGCTTGACGTCGGTGAATTGGTCTAGGGCAAGGGCCTGTCTCAATGAGCTGTTGAAAGCCCCGGATCCCTCCTATGCAAAGTTTGAACGTTTGTGCCAGCAGGCAATTAACTCTTACCGGGTGGTTCGGCGTGCTCCATCCCCCCTCCTTGGTGGGATAATACTTGTCAATTCTTCTTGCGTCAGAAGCGGAGGTTCCTGAAGTGGGCCCGCTCGACTTGTTCTAGAGATCACTGGAAAAACTACAAGCTGTTCCCTGCAAAGCTTCGGAGGCACATTAAACTTGTGTCCCGCCAATATTGGGACAAGTTCTGTCGGAATAGTTGCACGAGTGGTAGCATCTTCAAGATCTTGAAGCGCCTCGCGAACCGAGAGACTCCACACGGTGGTAATGTGCTGTGCAACCCATATCCAATTGTTTCTGCGCCTCTTCAGGCCGAGGCTTTCTTGCACCCCTTTCAACAGATGGACGCCTTTGAGCCCCTGCCCTTTGATCTTAGCGACTGCGCCTTGGATGCCTGCTTTTCCTTGGAGGAGCTGTCGCATGCGCTTAACTACACTAGACCTACTTCCCCTGGTGCTGACGGTATCTCCGCCCGTCTCTTACAAAACTTGCACTCTGTCAATCGGCAAAAGCTTCTTTCGATGTATAATGCTTCTTTTGAGAGTTCAACGCTTCCTGACTCCTGGAAGTTGGCTACCATCATCCCGATTCGCAAGCCGGGCAAACCAGCTATGCATACAAGTTCGTACAGACCAATAGCACTGACTTCAGTCTGCGTCAAGGTCATGGAGAGGATGCTCCTCCGTCGTCTCCTGGTCTGGACGGGCGTGCGAAATATTTTCCCTCCCAGCCAATTTGGTTTTCTTCCCTTTAAGGACTGCGTTACGGCTCTGTGCACTCTTATTGACCATGTGCGCCGTGCGCGGGAGCTCAACCAGTTCGTGGCTGCCGTGTGCTTGGACATCAAGGCTGCTATGACTCGATTTGGATTGATAATCTGATCTACAAGTTGGCTTTCTTGGGCATTCGCGGATGTATGGATCGTTGGATAGCAGAATTTCTCACGGATCGCCGGATCCAAATTAGGTGGAGGTCGGCTTCTTCTGGGTTGGGCCCTTGTCGTCATGGTGTCCCCCAGAGGAGTGTGCTCTCCCTCCTCCTCTTTCTGATTTACTTGGCTGATATCGTGGAGATCCTGGAAGACGGCATTTATCTCATAGTCTATGCCGACGATATTATTGTGTACGTCATCGGCCCCAACGAGTGTCGTGCTCGTGACAAGTTAAATAATGCACTTCAGAGGATTGGCACGTGGTGTGCTTCCAACAAGTTGAGAATCTTTCCCGAAAAGTGCTTGGCCATCAACTTCTCTCGTCGCCGCGACCCGGGTATCCCTCCGATAGTTGCTGGGCGGGATGTCCCGTGGAGCGCCACTGTGAAAATTTTGGGAATTTGGATCAGCCGCACCCTCACCTTTCGCCAACACTTCTCGATGATCCGTGTTAAAGCTCTTCGCCGTCTCAACTACATCAAGGTTGTGGCAAGTCATTCTAGAGGCGTAGCTAGCACGCACTTGCTGTGTATTGTCAACGCTCTGGTGAGAAGCCTCATCGAATACGGAAGTGCGCTTTTCTTCGACTGCAATCAAACTGCCATGACGACTCTGGAGAGAATCTATTATGCTGCTCTTCACACCGCTACCGGTCTCCCTTTGTGCACTCCTATCCCGATCCTCCGCCGTGAAGCTGGCGAGACCACTAATCAAAGCCGGCTCCTGTTCCTGGCCAAGACCTTCCTTTTAAGGCAGCTCGCCATGCCCCCAGGACTTGCGCTTAGCAACTCTCCCAGGTCACCCCTGCCTGTTGGACCTGGATCCAAATGGTCTCGTCTCTGCGACGAGTTGACTGTCTCATATGGCTTTGATCCATCCCAGATAATCCGCTTCATCTGGACTCCTTTTCCTCAGAATCTGTCCCTCCACATCATCACTGAGGGTCTCCCCTTTCAGGACATCTCTCTCCCGGACCGTGCTCTGGTTGGCGAGTGAGCCCGCTGGCGCGAGGCCCACCGCTCCTGCGCTGTTTTATCATCAGATGCCTCCAAAGATAATGCGAAGACGTCGGTGGCGGCAGTTGATGCTGACTCTAACCACGCAGTTGCGCCTTGATCCCGCATTACAACTTCATCTTTACTGCGGAGGCGATTGCTCTGTGGTTGGCCGTTACTCATCTGCTCCCTGTTAATAGAACAGTCTTTCTTTTGACGGACAGCCTGTCAGTCCTGCGTGCTCTCCAGGCCTACTCTCTTCGTTCGCCTAAGGTTATCCCCCACCTGATCGATAGTATATATATATCCAGATATATATCTGAATGATATCACCTATACCCATGTCGCATCTGGATGATATCACCCAGATGCGACATGGGTTACTTCATCACCTTGGTCTGGTGTCCCGCTTACAAGGGCATCATCCCGAATGAGAGGGCTGATTCTCTTGCTAAAAATGGTCCATTTCTTTGCCAGCCTATTCCATGGATTTCCCCGGAGGACTTACGTTCCCACTTCAAGAAGAACTGGCTCACTGAAATCGACTTTTTGTGGCTTAATAGTGACTATGCGCCCACCCACCCTCATCTCACAACAGACCGGTCATTTTCCCTGTGGACTCCGTCCCGGGCCACTGATGTGCTCAGTGCCCGATGGAGAGCTAGGATGATCCTCACTCGACAGCGTCTATTCCGAATGAATCAAGTTTTCTCCCCGCTTTGCAGGCATTGTTTCGAGTCAGACACACCGGAACATGTGCTGCTTCATTGCATGTACCTTAGGGTGGAACTTAAGTATAGGGTAAAAAAAAAACTTTTTTGTTTTAATGTGTAATAGCGAAAACTTTTTTCCTTTTTCGATGTCTAAACTTTTGGCTGAAAAGGTTTTTTAAAATTAATTTGTTTTCCGGTTCCTCAAGGACGTCAAAGTTTTAAAATTTCAGTATAAAGTAACTTGAAGTAAACAACGTAGCTGTTAGCTCATATCTGTGTATATTAAGCAAATATTACTCAGACGTCACCACGAGGAGATGGCTAAATATCAACTTCCGCCCTCCATACCTCCCTTTGTTATGGATTAATTCAATTGGATATTCAACATACTGGCTTCTTAGGCAAACTTTGTCATTACATTGAAGGAAATAAACTTTCCCAAGATAAAGCCATCTCTTGCTTAATAGCTAAAGACGGTTGACGCAGCTCTTTCCACTGTTTGAGTATGACAAGAAAAATCTAAAATTCAGGTGTATCCCCAGTTTATACTTTTTTTTTAAGTTCTTCATCCGATCAGTCTTTCAAGACAGGATCCATGTTTTTATAGTCTATAATTTCAATATGTTCGCATTTTTTCAAGTTGCTTTCCTATTGGTCCAGAATATCCTTTAGTACCCGTAGTTTTTCCAGTAAGATGTTAAAATAAGTATATAAAAAAAGTTCATTTGGATGCAATAAGCAAATTATCCATTGTTAAGTTTTTAGAGTCTTGCTTCCGATGTTTTGGCAACTCCAGATTTGCGTCCTGCATTTGACGGCGTTTCTGTTTCATCGAATAAATTTCAAACTGGAAATGTCTGTACTATTATTTTGAAAGTACACCAAAATTGCAGTGGCTGTATTAATAGCATACATAAAAAGCGGATGTCAATGAAATATGACCAAAATATTTTGATCCTTTTTTTTTTAACTAAGACCATGTGTTCTTCTGTAATGATTCTTAGTTGTACTTTTTTCCCTTTGCTTCAGTTATCATAGTGTTATCCTTTCTGCCATCATAATGCAAACCTTCTAAAATTAGCTCATTTCGTCTTTCTTGTTCTTTCAAATTCTTTCTTTTCTTTTCCCTTTGTCGTCTTCAAGTCCTTCTTTCAGTTACCTTTTCTTTATTATCATCAGAAATACCCATATCTTCATGGGTGACATTTGCAATATTTGCAGTTCTGTCTAATACTCGGGTTCTTTCACTTTGTTGATTATCAAATTCAGGATTAGAAGAACAACCGATTGAACTATTTCCTCCCGAACTATTTTTTTCACTTGACGACCATTCAATCAAAACATCACATTTTTGTTTTAAAATAACTTTTTCTTTCCTTGCTATTTTCTTTTACAGTCTTGCTACACATTTTTTGTAATTTTTATATCTATTGATCCTATTGCCATCACCCCATCTCTCTTTGTCCTTTTAGAAAGTGACGTTCTTGTTCTGATACACAATAATATTTAGTGCATTTACTCAAAGGAAAGTTTTTTGCACGATTACCTAACATTTTGCAATTTTATATCGAATGTGTGATTGTTCTTTCCAATCTTAATATTTTTTTTTCAAATTTTGACATTTCTCACGATAGTCTAATCATTTTTTATGATTTGTGTATCAGAAACTGTTGGAATTGAAGGTCTCAGCAAAATACTTTTAATTGTATCAGCAACAGCTTTAGATATTTCAGAAACAGTGTGTTCCAGATTCCAGATTTTAAGTTAAATTGAACCTATAAATAGTATTTCATAACATCTTCATATGTTCGCCAAAGATGACAGTCTGATGTTAATTGTTTTGGTTCGCAAAATATAAGACACTTAAACAATTTTCAAGATTTAGGTACATTAGCAGACATTGTCACATTTGACACCGACTGTTTATTGAAAAATAATCGAAGAAACTGTTAACACACGGTAAATCGGGCTAACTTGTTATAGGTCTCAGCCAAATAAATCAGAGACAATGAAAGCCGGCGCCCACCACGCTGGCTTCTACAGAAGTCAAATAAAGTGGGGCCATCTTTTCCATGTCACTAAAACTAAATTATTCTCTTTATTACAGGACATTAACACTTCATTAATTCAATTTTGCAAAATATAAATTTAACAATAAGCTTAGAAAACTTTATATGCAATTATTGGCTTTTATTCATTTTTTATGGAAAATCAGACGCTTTGAGGAACCGGAAAATATTATTTTAAAATTAAAAGAAAAATATTTTCTTTTTATGGAGTTAAAAATCGAAACTTCGTTTTTTATAATGTACCTCAACGGCCCTCGCCGTCAGCTCTTTTCCACGCTCAAACTACCCGCCAAAGAAGTTGGAAATTGTATTCCTTCTTCCATGCTACCCGCTTCCTCAAGCGACGTCATGTTGGTCGCCCTTTCTTCTCCCCATGGAGTTGCAGCGCTCATACGTTTCTCCCGTCTGGCTCTCCGCTTTGGTGGTTTCTTGGTCCGCCTGTTTGTGATACCGCTTCCTTGGCCCACAGTGGCCTTGCTGTTTTTGATCTGTACCTGGCATTTCTGCTTCTTGCATGTTTTTCTGTTTTTTTCGAGGGGTCTCTCAATGGGAGAAATCGTGTACGAGATTACGGAATCACCTTGATTACAGCTGTTTACTATGATTACATGTGATTATATCTGATTACACCTAGATTACATGTGATTATACCTGATTACACCTAGATTACATGTGATTATACCTGATTACACCTAGATTACAGCTGTTTACACTTGATTACAGTTGATTTCACTTGGAAATACGTGATTACATGTGATTAAATTGCTAAAATTTAATGATTTAACAGTTTTAGTCGATTTTAAGATTTCAAAAATCTGTTTTTTTTTTTTTTTTTTTTTTTTTTAAAGATTTGTCCAAAATAAGAAATAAGTATCAAGCAGGACGGTGATTTGCCTATCACTGTTCTGCCGACAGTGGCGTAGCTAAGGGGGTGGGGTCTGAATCTCACCCCAAACGATGGGCTCGTACACTAAATCATGAATAATAAAAGTAGTAACTTCTGCTAAAACGGCAATTTTTTTTTCTTTTTTTTACATGTTAACTTTTTAGATTTGTTAAAAATAGGAAAATAGTATCAAGCAGGACGGTGATTTTCCTATCACCGTTCTACCGACAGTGGCGTAGCCATGGGGGTGGGGTCGGAATGTCCCCCTCTAACGATGGGCCCGTACACTAAATCATGAATAATAAAAGTAGTAACTTGTGCTAAAACGGCAATTTTTTTTACATGTTAACTTTTTAGATTTGTCCAAAATAAGAAAATGGTATCAAGCAGGACGGTCATTTGCCTATCACCGTTCTGCCGACAGTGGCGTAGCCAAGGGGGTGGGGTCTAGCTTTGTAGTTAAAGCCCAGCTTTGTATTTCAACTTTTTTAAATTTAACCATTTATATGCTATTTTGCGCACGAACTGGCATAAGCATTGGATAATTCAAAATAACCAGAATTAACGTCTTCACGTTCATAGAAGTAATTTCTGATGCAGTAGTCAAAGCTCAAGTAAGAATATTTCCTCTGCTCTATTTTTCAGAAACGCGGAACTATTTTTCCTTTTTTATTTTCATAGAACTATTTAAATGCACATGTGGGATAGATCTCTTGATTACTATCTTTTGATTCTGACTATTGTCATTAGGGTTTCCTTCATCTGACGAAACCCTATTCGTCTCACTCGTCTGTCTGTCACATTGCCCGTAACTATATATGTTGGAGACTTGAAATTTTGCATACTTATAGCTGACTACCTCACATCAAACGACAAATCGTAAAAATTTGAAAAAGTAATAATTAATGGACGTTGTTAATTAAAAAAAAAACCCAATTACAAGATCTGAAAGGCATTCATGATTCAACAAAAGCATATTTTTTTTAATCGAATTATAAAAACTCTCTTCCATCGATTAAAACCAGGTGTCATTTTAACGGTAGATAAGGACTAGCGATTGCTTTAAGGCGCTTTTATTTCTTTTCTACTCATCCCAGAAATTCGAAATTAGTACCACAAGACGGGGAAAAAAAATCAGCTTTCAGAAATTCTAAAAATTATCTCGATCGTACCATAAAAACTTTGAAATTCGTTAAAAATCGAGAAAAAAATCTTTTATTTTCCTTCATTTGTGAAGGCGACAGATGTCTGATGAATTGAATTTTCGGCGATAACCAGAGAATATAAAACAGGTGCGGTCTTGCGGTCAGAAACAGACTCGGAATTTTTATATAAGACCAAATTTAAATATCGATTTTCGAGCTATGATTTTTATGCCATCCGACGTAAAATTTCATTCTCTTTCAGAATATGTCTTTATTTTTTAATTTCGATAATCAGAAGCGAAGATAATTAATTTTTTGGTAATTAAAACCAGAATTGCATTTTTTGCACGGCAGGCCAAGTGACACGGAAAGAAAAAAAGAGTTACATTTTTACCCGGTAGCAAAAAGCGCGTGACGTGTGTCGCAGATTTATTTTGGACCTTGCAGATAAATTTGCCAACTTGAAAAAAAAAGTATTTCCTTTAAAAAAAAAAATAATAATAATTACGAAAATTCTGACAAAAAATATCGTGAATTTGACAAATGGTCGCACAAAAAATCGTAATTTATAGCCAAAGGGTCGCTGCAAAAACACAAATTTCGTCAAACGATCCTGGACATAAACATGAATTCCGTCCTAGGGTTGTGGAAAAAATACAAATTTCTGTCACAGGATCGCGGAAAAACGCGAATTTAGTCAAAGGATTGCGGAAAGAAACTTAATTTAGTCAAACGATTGTGGGGAAAATGCAAATATAGTTAAACGATCGCAAAAAAAAAAAAAAAAAAAAAAAAAAAAAAAAAAAAATGCAAATTTATGTCAAATGATCGTGAAAAAACGAAAATTCATGTCAAAAGATTGCGGGAAAAAAACGCGGAATTTCGTTAAAAGATCCCAAAAACCGTAAATTTCTGCCAAAAGATCGCTGTTTAAACTTGAATTTTATCCAAAAATTCCAGAAAAAACATGAATTTCGTTCCATGGGCGCGGGGGAAAAAGCAAATTTCTGTCACAAAATCGCAGAAAAGGCTTGAATTTCGTCAAAGGATCGAGGAAAAAACACGAATGTAGTCAAACGATCGCAAAAAAGAAAAGCAAATTTAGTCAAACAATCGCGAAAAAACGTAAATTTCTCTAAAAGGATTGCGGTAAAATGCGAAATTTCGTCATACGATCGCGAAAAATGCAAATTTCTGCCAAAGGATCGCTGTAAAATCGCGAATTTCGTCAAAAGATCTCGGGGAAAACTTGAATTTCGTCCCAGGGGGAAGCAAAAAAAACGCAAATTTCTGTCACAGGATCACGGAAAAAACACGAATTCCGTCAAAAGATCGAGGAAAGGGCACAAATTTAGTCAAACGATCGCGAGAAAACGCAAATTTCTGTCAAAAGATCGCGGAAAACGCGAAATCTCATCATAAGATCGCGAAAAATGCAATTTTCTGCCAAAGGATCGCGGTAAAAACTCAAATTTCGTCAAAAGGACGCCTGATGGATGTACAGAATTCCTAAATTTTAACTTAGTTTATTTCTGACTCCTACTCTTCACTGTAAAAAAAAAAAACAAAAAACAAAAAAAAAAAAACGGACTAAAATACACAAATACTACTGGCAATTTAGACGCCAGTACTATTTACGTTTTTTAACGGAACTTTTTACCGCTAAATTACAGAAAATTTTCCGTTAAATTCCAAAAAAAACGGAACATTTTCTGTAATTTAGCGGTAAAAAATTCCGTTAAAAAACGTAAATAGTACTGGCGGCGCGCGGCGTCTAGATGGCCAGTAGTATTTGTGTATTTTAGTCCTTTTTTTTTACAGTGTTGTAATGATAAATTCTTATCATTAAATGTAATATATATATTTTTTTTTTCAGTTAAAGAAAAAAATAAAGCTCTGTTCTCTTAATATATCTCTTATTATATATGAAAGATCTGATAAGATTTCTGTGAAATAGATAATCAATGTGGTCACTATTTTCCTTATGTGTTATTCTATGCCATTTTTATGCAAGTATCTAAAAGTGTGCTGGAATAGTATTTGTTCTCGTGTATATGAACCATGTTACATATTCATTATTATTTAATTCTTCATAAAACATTAATTTTTGCTATTTACTTATTTAGGTTAATATTATAGTTGGAATATAGTTCTATTTATTTATAGTATTAATCAGTAAGAACCCTATTTATTTTAACACTTAAAATGTTTGTACATAATCGGAGTACAGATTTTTTTAACTATTGATTTTACAAATTTGGTTCTTTCGCATCCGGATGTTATTTCGTACGCTGATTCGTAAAATCTAAATTAAAAAAAAAAATCGGACCACAACTTTCCGGTTTATGAAAAAATCGATTTTTAAACATAAAAAGGATGCTTTTTCATACAGACAATTGACGGGAATTTGTTAAAATTAGGAAAACTAAGGAAGCGATCGATTTTAAACTTTGACATAGTTCATAACACATAATAAGAATTTAATGAATTTAAGGTGAGCTGAATTTGTGTGTGTGTGTGGGGGGGGGGGGGGGGAGAAAACAAGGGCCCCGTGAAAAAAATGGCTAATCTGATTTAAAAAAAAAAACTTCACGCATTTTGTTACGTCTATTTATTAATTACATGCATTATCATTTAGCTTTTTTTTACCGTTTATTTGTTAGCTCCCAGACTATCAAAGCTTGATAGCTAATGTGTCCGCATGTTCTGTATGTACGTATGTATATACGTGACGCGATAATTCTTGATAGAAATATCCGTTTTGTTTTAAACTTTGTATAATATATAAAAAATTGAAATATGGGAGTGGATAATTTTCAGGGGGACGCATTCCTAAATATAATAGTGCTGCCATTTATGCAAGGAATTATTAATTTTCTATTAACAATTTTGATTTGTTAATTTAAGGATAAAGTGTTTTGAAAGAGATATTAAACGAAATCCTCTGCACGATCTGTGATCACACTTACCCACTTGTTTTCTTTAGGATAAAATAATGCATAATTGATGATTTTTTTATGGTTTTCTGGCTGGTTTTCTCCTTACGTCCGGAAATTCGGTTCAAAACTCCAATTGATGGTATTTTCTGAAAGATAATTTACGTTTACCAAAGAATGGAAAACGTATTTCGATTACATAGTTTCTGAATAACAACACCTGCCTATTCCATGCTTTTCCGAACGAAAATAAATGAAAACTTGTGTCATAAAGTTGACTCTTTGGATTTGAGACCAGCCTTAAGTACAATTGAAGAATATGGTAAAAAAGGAAATATGCTTTAGATAAATCGAAGCAGAAAACTTGACATTTTTTTCTTCATTCTTCCATCAAAATACTATAAATTAAATAAAATTTTGTATTTAATACTGTGAAAGTAAAAACATTATATAAAAATACTGAATATTTTTATTTAGGTCTTTAAGGGGAGCCCACTTTGAAAATGTGAAAAATTAAAAAAATTCGAATTATTAAAATCAGTGTTTAATTTAAATTTTTGTATTGCTAAATTATCTGGATTCATCTTAAACCAGAATGAGTGGGATCGTATCAAAAGTGTTTTTCGCTAAGAATGGCGGTTGACTTTCTTTCAGAATGTTTCTCTGATAACGGTTCTGAACTCCCTAATTAATTACTTTTTCCACACTACATTTAAGGTTGTTTCTGAGCTTTGATAGTCAAGAACGAAAAGAGTGGAAAAAACGAGTTATCTGAATTTCCCTGGAAACTAGTGATGGTGACTATAACAGTTTACCGCCAGTTGAAAAAAAAAATGAACTATTAATGTTACTAGATTTAAACAGCTCTAAAATCTAACCGATGATTAAGATGTCGCATACGAATTATTTTTTCAATCAATCCCTTTCAAATTTCTCCTGTATGCTAATTTTGTTTTTTTCCCCTTAATATATGTGTATCAGTATGAAAAAGAAGAAATAATTATCAAATGAATTATTAAGAGGAAATGTCAAAAAAGCTCGCCCTATTTGAGGACAATCTATACTAATAAAAAAAAGTTTCGCTTTGTGTGTGTGTGTGTGTGTGTGTGTGTGTGTGTGTGTGTCTGCGTGTATGCAATGGCTAGCAAAATCTAGCGTAAGTACGAAGCTGACAATTTTTGTGAAAGTAGCCCAAAGTCTCTTCTGATGCACCTCAGATTCAGAATTTTTAAATTCTAATAATTAATTGAGTTATAAATTAAAATTCGCAAATCACTCTCATTAATAACTCATCTCGGCCCTTGCGAAAGGGAAAAAGTGATGGCGCATACGCACAAAAGCCTTATTTATGCATCGAGAGAAAATGCAGTTCGAAAAGAAGGAATTTTGGGAGTATTTTGTCATTATTTATTAACTTACATCAGTCAAACTGCTTAGTAAAGTTAAAAACGGATGACATATTCTATAAGATCATACTCTTATGTCTCAAATGCCGCAATCATTTCAAAAAAAATATCACAGTTAATACTTTGAATTTTTTTTCCAAAAAGGCTCGGTTTTTCTGTCCTGTTGCAGCGCCCCTCGAGGACGCAATTTTAGAGGTACCGACAAATTAAAAATGCGCTCTCAAAACTAAAACCTTCTAATCGATGGTTTTAAAAAATATGAATTTTAACCTTTTAAAATACACTGGCAAACTCAGGTCTATTCGCGTTTTATGGAGACGATATTTTTTTAACCCTAAAAGTAACAAAACGTCCATTCTTTAACACACTTTACTTTTTACTGTACACACCATACTTTTTTTTTTCTGTTTAGAGCATCTCTATAGACCAGATTTACATAGCCTACAAAATTTTTGAAACGTTCGGACGGGTATAAAATATTTTTTAGAAGATAAAATATGTGAAAAATTTGATGGAAATAAAAAATCTGAGTGTTTCGTCACGGTTTCGCCCCTTCAGGGCACAATTTTAGAGGTACCGACAAACCAAAAATATGTTCTTAAAGGTGAAACATTCTTCTAATCGATGTTATAATAGGCTTTTAAAAATAAGAATTTTAACCCTTTCAAATATACCGGCACGGAAGTCACTTTGCGCCTCACGGTGACGATATTTTTTCTATGCTAAAAGTAACTAAACGTGCGTACTTTAACAGAAACTTTTTGGAGCATTTGGATAGACCAGATTTACGTCACCTGCAAAAATTTCAAAACGTTCGGACGAGTATAAATATTTTTATAAACTAAAATATATGAAAATATCTACTAAATCAGTAAAAACCTGCGTGTTTTTGCACGGTAAAAAAAAAAAAAAAAGACGTCTTCATTTAAGTGTATGTGTGTGGTGATAGGGAGGGAGGGTATAAATGTTTTTTTAAAAATGGCCTTAAAATTTTTGCCCCCCCAGTCTTAGAGCCCAAGTTACGCCTATGGTCATGGCTCTTTTTTGGGGGGGTGGGGGAGGGGGGGTTACACCACTTCATGATCAATTTTTATATTGAAGGCTATTCTCTGATACTTTCGCGAAATCATTTTCATTCCTAAATACAAAATATTTGCAGTAGTATTCGTTAATATATATATATATAGATAGATAGATTTCATTGAGATACCAAAAAATCGTAGCATTTCCCATTTTCTTATAAATGCGAAGAATGATTCAGAAATGTTGTCAAGTTAGCATTTTAAGCCAATTTTTAGGACTTGAGAGCCACAGAAATGTCATCATGAGAGAGCAATTTGCATTCGCGTCCGGAAATTTAGTTTAAAATGCCAAATTTTATGGAATTTTTGGTAAGATTCTTCGCTTTTATTGAAAAATGGAAAACAGTTTCGATCACATAGTTTCCGAATAAGTGCACTTTCAAATTTCTTGAGATTAGAAATATTTTCACGGATGTATCAGAAATTACCTAACTTTGATTTGAGTAGAGGTTTAAAGAGTCAGAGAGATTCGCATTGTTGAACAAACTTCGGAGGAGGGGGATTGAAAGAATTTAAGATATATTTAATTTTTTAATAACTTTTAGCATTTTTCTGTTGTTTACGAGGGGGGGGGGGCGGTCATGACCCCCGTCTCCTTCCCCTTGGATCCGTCACTGATAATAACCGCTTGAGAGCATAAACGTACTATAGTTAAATCTACGACATTAGAACATGTCTGTAACGAAGCGTGCCATAAATGGAAAAAATTTAAAGTTTTACGAAATTAACACTGTACAATTTATACCCGCTAATATAAAAATCTATGTAAAATGGAACATTTATCCAGACCTTTGCGATTCCTTCTTTGTAGCAGTAATGCCTGTGATGTCCGCAATAGAACATTGAACTGGAATCTTCAGAACGTTTTGTTATCCAAATCAAATTATAAAAAAACTCTGCATCCTATACAACGAATTTAATAAACTCTACTCTTTCATCAAATATCGCTTTTAAAGAATCTTTTTTTTTTTTTCTACGTTGTTTCTGCCTGTTTATCTTCGTGAACTTTTATTGAACTTTATTATTTTCCTCATTCCTAAGCCTTTCGTATTTGTAAATAACTTTAAACACTGTTTTCATTTTGTTTTTATTTTAATTTTTGTGTTTACATAGAAGTCATGTGTTATTTTTGTATATGTCTATACTTTGTTTTTATTCCGTTTTCTTTATGATTTTGTGTTTACTTATAAGTCATATGCTTGTAAATGACTATAATTGCTGTTTCTTATACTTTTATCTATGGTGCTTGGGTGCCATAGTTTTCGTAATACAGTCGGCCCCACTTAATCGGGTAACGGATAATTGCATACCCCGCTTATATGCATAGAATGCCGTGGAACAAAAACGCTTCCCATAAGGTTAATGTTAAATATACTCGTTTTATCGCATAACAATCCCCGGTTAATTGCATAAATATTTCCAATCTAGTAATCCGCATTTTATAAATTCCTGTTATAGTGATGAATGGGAAGAAAGAAGAACTTTTTGTTGTTGTAACAATGGTTTGTTATATCTACGATCGAAGAACAGAAACCGTCGTGAAAGAAGACTTTATTATCTAAATTCTAGGAAACGCATAGGAGTGTTGAATTTGGACAATTATGTTTTTCTTGTCTTTTAAAGCTTGTCGTACATACAGTGACTCAATATGCTGGGGGTACTTTTTGGAAAATCCTGGAATCGGGGGAAAATACAATCGGGATGGTCAAGAGAATAAAGGAACAATATTTAGCGCCGGAAATTGAGAAATACAGTATCCGAGGTAGGAAAAAACAAATTTCCCTAAAAGATTTTTTGTGTAGGCAACAACAACAAGAAAAAAAAGTGATAAATTGACAAATAATTGAAAAATAAAATGAATTTATGCAGACATGTGATTTATAAGACATGTGATTTTGTATGAAACAACATACTGAATTTTCATTTTGCGCCACCCCCCTTCGCCTTTCATCGCCTTTTCCCCCCTCGCACTAGTTTCGGTCCTGTTTTAGCGGGTGTGTGTGTGTATGGAGGGGGGGGGGGGCGCATAGAAAGAGAAAGAAAAATGAATTGAAAATTATTAGTGATATTCTTTTTCATGAAAAGTGTTAGAGTAGGAAAAATGATATCAATAACTATATGAAAATGCAAAAGAAAATTACTTAGCAAAATTCATTTTCAAGTAAACACTTTTTAGAATTATGAATATTGTCAATAGCATGTTTAAAATATTGCTCAAAATTTATTACAAGATTCGCCCAAAATATTTAAAGAAAAATACTTTCACTTTCACAAATTTGAAAAGAACACTCCCATAGGTTTAACATTAGCTTGCGAGTTTCTTTGTATTTCATATATATATATATATATTTGTATGAAATGACAAACAAAATTTTCACTTGGCGCCCCCCTTCGCCTTTCGTCCTGGCGCCCAGGGTACATGCCCTCTCTGCACCCCTCCCCCGCCTAGTTTCGACCCTGATTTCAAAAGAATACGTTAACATAAGTTTGTTATCGCTATTAGTATTTTTACAAAACATATTGCCTTCCCTACGCATCCTGAGAACACCCAGGTCCAGTTCCGGCACGGTTCTGGAAAAAAAATCAGGAAATGGGTCAGAAAGTTTCGCATTGTTGAGCGGTGAATTAGAGAACCACCTTAAGGTATATTTCCAAAGATTCCGTTAACAGAAGTTTATTATCGCTATTAATATTTTTACAAAACATATTACCTGTCCTACACATCCTGAGAACAATCCGGTCCAGTTCTGGCACGATTCTTAAAAAATAGTCAGAAAATGGTCAGAAAGTTTCGCATTATTGAGCAGTGAATTTGAGAACAACCTTAAGGTATATTTCCAAAGATTCCGTTAATATGAGTTTATTATCGCTATTAATATTTTTGCAAAACATATTGCCTGTCCTACACATAGGGCCGAAACTAGAAGGGGAGGGCAGAGGGGTACAAACGGGCGCCAAAACGAAGGGACGCCAAATGAAGGATTATACCTTTGGAATGGATCATTTTCTTCTGATGGACTGATGGCTTCTATTATTATGAAACAGCCATTATAAATGAAGTGTTAGGTGAAAATGAAAGAGCAGTCGTAAAAAGTTAGAACTCTGATTTTCTGGTCAGAATGGGGGGGAAATGGCCATTATTTTTACGACTGCTCTTTCATCTTCACGTAACACTTCATTTATAATGGCTGTTTCATAATAATGGAAGCTATCAGTCCATCAGAAGAAAATAACTCGGTTAAGCGGGACTCGGATAATCGGGACTCTACTGTATATTTCATTTTAAAAATTGTCTTTAGAATATTTTTGTTGGTGTTCAGAGGGGGTCATGACCCCCGTGACCTCCCCCATGGATCCGTCATTGTGGATTACGTAGTTCAGTATTACATATTTTATGATTTATATATTTTAAATTTTAAAATAAGTAGGCTATTAGAAAATTACAAAAAATTCTCTTTGTAAATATACTTTACGGAAGAAGGGGGGGGGGGGGGGGGGTGCCAAAATCCATGTTTGCCCTGGGTACAAAAAAGGGTAGTTTCAGCCCTTCCTACACATCATGAGAACAATCAGGTCCAGTTCCGGCACGGCTCGGCTGTATACAAAAAAATGCAAGCCTGATCTCGGTCCGGCACGTGTCTGCTGAAAAAATTAAGCCCTGACTCAGATACCGTGAAGCTGCCTGATGCCAATCTCTATGCTGGACATGTTTGAAGTTATAAGGGGAGGGGGGAGGGGGCTTTGAGACCTATAGCGGCATGGCTGTGTTCTCGAATGATCCACCAAAACTAATAATAAATCCAAACATGTTACATTTCTTTATTGATGTTGTCAAATTAGCATCGGCTCGTGACGCACATTTATACTTATTCTCGCAAAAGTCACATTCATTGACAATGGCTTATATTTTATCGGCTTCGTTTAAATTTTTATATCGGGCCGGTAGGCCCGCTAAATTTTTTTTATCGGCCCGGACCGGCAGGCCCAATGATTTTTTTTGCCTGCCCGTTGAAAAAACTGTCCTAATTCTGCCGGCCCGGCCGTTTTGAAAGGGCACCCACATTTCGCCGTCCCGGTCCCAAGCCCGGGCCGGTGCAGACCTCTAGGCTGAGGCACTATATGTTTCCATTTTCATTCTCTTTTGCGACATATTTTTCTGATTCTTTCTAAGCTTTAGACCACGAAAGCCGAGACAAAAGCGCAGAGAAAAAAGTTTTCACCCGCATCGAGAATTTATATTTCTTTCTCCTCGAATTGCAGAAACAAGCAAATAGAAACTACGCTGTTTAAAGGAAAAAAAAAAAAAAAAGAGAGAGAGAGAGAGAGAAACTCCCAGAAAGAAGGTAGCATTTTAACTAGAGGTCTGCACGGGCCCACATTTCCAGGCCCGGCCCGATACAAAAATCAAATGTTCGGCCCGGGCCCGGCCCGGACCGTAGAAAAAATAATATTGGCCCGGCCCACCCGAAAGAAAATTAAAAGTTCGTCACGGGCCCGGCCCCAGTGGATTTCTACAAAACATTGATTTTTGCGTCGAATTGGTTAAAAATGTGTCTCGTACGAGGATTTCTGACCAAAAATATTTATCTTTTTTTTCATGTCATCTTCATTCATCGTTTTTTCATATAATCTTCATTTTTATAGAAGTGCCGCAGGCTGCGATATTTATTTTTTTAGTGAATCTCTATTTCTTGTATGTAAATGTTTCAGTTATCATTAATATTGTTAATCCATATTCCATGTATAGAAGTGTTAAAAATCTGAAAAATGCTATACAGTAAAATCTTCTAAGACGGAATTGCATAGAAAAGAAAAAAAAAATGCATTATAGACAAGTTCCCTTCTTAGCAAGTGTAAATGTACTATATATTCTTTTCTAACTTATTAGTATATTAATTTTGCATGAATCAACACGTTTTTCAGTTTAAAACAGGGTTCCATCATAGGCAGGTTCTTTTTCGCATATTTTACTATATTTTAATTTAGCTATATTTTAATATGCGTAGAAGTCTACTATTCTTTAAAAATAATAAATTTTAATGTTTGACGATTCAAAAATGTATACATTTTTTCCAAAAATTTTTGCGCCAGGCCTTATTTAATTGACCTTTAAATGGACCAGGCCACGCTGAGACAATGATTTTCATACGGGCTGGTTCAAAACTAGGACTGAAAATTTCGGGCCGTAAAGACTAGGAATTAAACCAGGCCCGGCTCTGTACAGAAAAATTAAGTTAGGCCCGGCCCGGCCCGAGCCTTCAGAAAAAAGTATGGCCCCGAACAGAGTGGAGAGCAGACCCGGCTCGGCCCAAGTGCCGTGAATGAAAATCGGCCCGTGCAGATCTCTAATTTTAACGTCTTCAGTTTCGAAGCTAAAATAATAATACAAATGCTTATTCATTGGTTTTTTCCAAACAGATGCCCCCTCTGCCCTACCCTAATGCCCCCTCTGCCCTACCCTAGGAAACTACTATCCCGAAACATCGACCCGGAAAAAGTTAAAAAATTGCCCCCCCCCCCCCGGGTGACAATTAAAATTCCCTCGGAATTCCCTCCCCCACTTCTTTAATTTTTTTATACGTTTTAAATAATATATATCAGATTTAAAAATTTGCTTGCGTTCACCCTCACCTTCCTCGTATTTTAAACACACTCAGTCGATATTAACTTGTAATATATTAGAATGTAATCTAAGTTATATTTAAGAAATATATAATTAGAATTGACTTACAATCCATTACACGTTAACTGGATTATTCAATTAAAAACGTAATCGAAATCATCGCGTAATCGATTACAAATTAATTTAATTAAAATTTAAAAGGTTAAATAAGAATTGATTTGTAATCCATTACACGATTATCGGATTATACAATTCAAAAGCTTAATTGAAATTACTTTTCAGTGCGCTGCATGTTTATCAATTGCACTGTGAGGTGATTATAATGTATTTTAATCTATATAGTTTCATTACTTTTCCATCAGATTCTGCCCAACACTGGTCATATCCATTCAAAATTGTTCATATTTTATCGGTTTCGTTTAAATTTTTAAATCGGGTTGGACAGCCCGCTGATTTTCTTTCTTTCTTTCTTTTTTTTTTTTTTTAGCCCAGCCTGCCCGTTAAAAGTATGTCCTAATTCTGCCGGGCCGGCCCGTTTGAAAGTTTCCCTTACGCTGGCAGAGCCCGATTATACAGGGCCGAAACTAGCCTTTTTTGCGCCCGGGGCAAAAATGAATTTTGGCGCCCCCCCCTCCCCTTTCTTCCTCAAAGTATATTTACAAAGAGAATTTTACTAATTTTCTAATGGCCGACTTATTTTAAAATTTAAAATATGCAATCATAAAATATGTAATACTGAACTACGTAAACTGAGTGTGACGTTTTTTGCAATTATACTTCGTTCACATAAAATAATTCGCATGTATTACCGGCTATTTACAGTGTTTGCTTATACAGTAGCGTTCCGATTATCCGAGTCCCGCTTAACCGAGTTTCCGCTTTCACCGAGTTATTTTCTTCTGATGGACTGATGTCTTCTATTATTATGAAACCGCCATTATAAATGAAGTGTTAGGTGAAGATGAAAGAGCAGTCTTAAAAAGTTAGAACTCTGATTTTCTGGTCAAAATGGGAAGAAAAAATAAATGGCCATAATTTTTTTTTTCAAAGAAAAAATTATGGCCATTTTTTTTCTTCCCATTCTGACCAGAAAATCAGAGTTCTAACTTTTTACGACTGCTCTTTCATCTTCACCTAACACTTCATTTATAATGGCAGTTTCATAATAATAGAAGACATCAGTCCATCAGAAGCAAATGATCTATTCCAAAGGTATAATCCTTCATTTGGCGCCCCTTCGTTCTGGCGCCCGGGGCACATGCCCCCTCTGCCCCCCCCCCTTAGTTTCGGCCCTAGCGATTAAGATTGTTTGGGGCCCAAGGCCCAGCACCTTTTCGGGGCCCCGTCGCACCAAAATAGTTGCTATATTTTTTTTGGGGGGGGGGATTATTAGATATACGATACGGTTGCAAAGTTAACCAAAATATATTTTGGTTTTTGAGAAAATAATTGCGGAAACTTCATTTTTAAGAATTATTTTTCTAAATCATTTTATTCAATTTGGGGCCCTTAACAGCAGCGGGAACAAGCCCACGGCCTAGTTGGCCTGTGCGGTAATCAGGCCCTGTACGCTGGGCAGGGTACGGGCCAGATCCGGGCCCATGCCGCCCGCTAAACGCTCTTTGAATAAAAGCAAACACAAACTCTTAATCCCCCCCCCCCCCCCTCAGACTGCTATCTTATCTGGCTTATCTCTCTTTCCCGAGCTCGTTCTTCATCTGCGAGCTTGCCTTTCTGGCATTTCTGCTTCTGCCTTCCCCAACTTCTGTCTAGAGTCTAGACAGAAGACAGAATGTTGAAAAAATAGATTTTTCTCGAGAATTTTAATTTGAGATTATACTTGATTATACTATGATTATATAGATTACAATTGATTACATGTGATTACATCAAGATTTCTTTGATTATCACTGATTACATGTGATGACATGATTACGCATGATTAAGACATGATTACAGTATGATTTCACTGATTACAGGGTCGGTTGTACGAGATTACACCCCATTGAGAGACCCCTCGGTTTTTTTGCTTTTCCCAACGTTGGATTTTCCAGACAAAAGCCATCCCTTTCAGGTAGTAGCATAGGTCTCAGTACGTACCAACCAACCAACCAACTAACCAACCAAATAGTAAACAATTGTCGTGAATGGAAACTCAAGAGTGAATCCTTCAGATTAAGCGCAGTAATCGTAATATACGTTTAAAAACTTAACCCATTGACGTAATGATAGTAGCTTATTATGATACCAGCTTATAATTTTTATATGTTAAGATTCTAGGTGAAGTTTAAAATATCTTTTTGAGGCATGTGAAACAATTGATTATTGGTTGTAAATCGAAATGCTTGTTATATTCTCATAGATAATACAGATATCGACAATAAAGTATCAAGTAAGTAGAGTAATCATATAAATTTTCAAATAGGGGGGGGGGGGGTCACAATGAGACAAAAAACACTTAATTTTTTTTTTAAATTATTTATTAAAGTCGATGGTACATAAAGCATGTCAGATACCTATTTCACTAAACATATATTCCACCAATTTTTAATCTCATATTAATGAAAACAACTACTTTATTGTATTTAAGAAAAATAATAATGTCTTATTGTGACCCTGGGGTGAGCTACTTTGAGACAATCTTAAAATTTTGTACTAAATTTATATAAAATGATTGATTTTAAATGTACTAGTAGTAGGTATGAACACTAATGCAATATCTAATTCATTCAGAAATAACTGATCCATGCATAAGTCAAGAAAAAATAAAATAAAGTGCAAATTGAACAAACATTTAGAGGATGTTATATTAGTTTAGTTTTAGTTCAAAGGAGGATGATCTTGCTGCAGAAATGCACCACCTGCAATAGATGGCTGAGGCAATTTAACCCTTTGCACTCAAGAGCAGGGGTGCCATTTGAGGGGGGGCATAGCCCCCCCCCCCCCCAAGGAATTTGATATTTTAGAAAATTTATCTGTCATCGCAGGTCAGACTCAAAAGAATTAAAAAAAATTACTCAAAACCTAAAATAGCTTGTCAAATTTTATTACATTAAAAACACGTATAAGTAAACACTTTAGGTGCATAAACTAATAATTATAAAAAAAAAAAATTCTAATTTGCCAATTTATCTATTTTTTCCAAGTCTAATTTGCAAATTTTGCAATTTTTTTCTGCGGCCAATTGACAAATTGATTTTGCGTCGCTCTGCAAAAAAAAAAAAAAAAAAAAAAAAAAATAAGCAAATAAATAAATAAAATAGCATGGTCTTCCCTTGAAAATTAAACAAGAGAGAAAAATCATGCGTCAAGCATAGATTATGAAACACTTTCCAACACATCAAGAATGCTTTAGAAAAACTTAGCCTTTCAATAAGGTAAATAATATATCTAATTAAACATTTTAGAAAACATCAAGGACTTTTTCCTAGAAATCCGCACAAACTTTGCAATTATGTAAAATAGCAAAGGAAACCGAATCAGGTGAAACTTGCACGTTAAGTGTTGTGCTATGGTATATAAGAGCATGGCCATTAGCCAAGAGATCATTAAATAATCTGTGTTTTCCGAGAATAGAGCTGCAAGAGGAGTGTCTATGTATTATTGTGTACAAGTTTTACGAAAGCAATTTTCATCAAGGAGCAAGTCCATCGTGAACTATTTATTTTCCGAAAATATCACCAAATGAACTGCATACGATGTTCTAGAATGTTACTAGGAGGGACTCTCAGCCAAAAAAGAACTGGGATCGGGTAGGAAGGCAAAAAAAAAAAAAAAAATCTCCAAGCCAGAGTTAGAGCAGTTGAAAGGACTGTTTGACGAAAACGACCGAGTATTAATCCATCCCATGCCTTCGAAATACAGTGTTTCACCTAACCACCAACAAAAGACAATCACTAAGAACCTGAACATCAAATATTACAAGAAATGGTCATAACAGAACGAACAAAAAAACAAATGGTTGTCGTGAAAACGAAGTGTGGTCACTTGTTCAGAAAATTCTCTGATAGAATATTCATCTTCGATGACGGTGACGGCTCATATTTTAAGCTCAAGCGCTCCATGTTTAACTATAACGGTGGCTATTATACATCTGACGTCTCCATGACCCAAGATATCATTAAATTTTCTACTAAAGCGAAATTCCAAGACAAGATCCTCGCATGGATTGCAATGGGTCCGAAAGGTTTGAGTCGCCCGTTCATCCGAAAGTCTGGGTTCGCTGTCAATGGGCAACGACATTTGAACAAGGGCATTCGCCGTCTTCTTATCCCCTACATCTGTAGCAACTACAATGACGGTGATTACGGTATCTTTCCAGACTTGGATAGCAGTCATCTCTGCAAAATCGTTCTCAGCCATTTCTGCCATCAAAACATCACTTTCATAAAGAAGTGTGACAACCTGGTTAGCGTTCCCCAAATTTGACCAATTGAGCGGTTCTGAAAGTATCTGAAGTCAAAAGTGTATGCCAAAGGCTAGAAAGCAGGTAACATCCAGAAATTGATCAATCGAATCAAGTATTGTTTCAAAATTATGAACTTAAATTTTGTACAATGTCTAGCAAGTACCACCAAAAGTAAAATCGATGATGTCAAACGAAACGGTTTAATTGAAATCCGATAACAGTTTTACAGAGGAATGTCGTTATTGAAGTCACCTTACAGTGCCCATTTGAGTTCTTTATCTCGTTTTTTAATAACTTTCAATTCAAGAAAAGTTTGTGCTGATTTCTAGGAAACAGTCCTTATACCACATTTAAAAACCATATTTCAATAATTACCGCCCATAACCGTAAAAGTAATCCAGTTCTTTTGTGAAGCTCTGTATATGATCTATAAATTTGTATATATGCTACACAGTGTGCTTAAATTATGTTTAGTAAGAAAATGCATAACACAGTAAAAAATTCCCCTTCAGCAGTTTCTACCGATAGGGGGAAACGTACTTAAGTTCTTTTGTACAGCCCTGTATATGACATACAGATTTTAATACACGCCACATATTAATGCTGAAATTTAATTCAAGCAATGCTTAAGTTACTTAAATTACGCTTCCATGAGTTAATATCCATAGGCGATTATATATCCAGTTCTTTGCATAGTCCTGTATATGATTTTATTTATATGCAGCAAACTTACCTTAGTATATTATACTAAATGTAGTTGAGCTTGAAAGACAACTTGAAGCTGCCTAACTCAAATTAAAAATAACATCTTTAAGCAATTCCTGCTGTTTCTCAATAATGCTTACGAATTTTTCTGTGTGTCTTACGAATTTAAAAATTGCTCTGTATATGTTCTATAGAATTTATGCACACCATGTAGTATTAAAAAATTTAGTTAAACTAAAAAACCATACCATAAGTGAAAACAGACTTGCAGCAATCATTCCTAATAGCCAAACTTTGCATACAGATTTGTTCCTGAAATCTTTTATATGTCCCTGTAAATGAATGATAAATGCAATCCCCATCCTATTTTACTACAAGAATTTTGTTGTTAGCTTCAGTAATATATATCAGTTTCATCATGTTTGAAATAATGCAATATAATTGAAATACGCTGCGAACAGTTTTTACCCGTAGACCATCATATAATCGAACTCTTTTGCATAACCTTGTAAATGAGTGATGAATGCTTCGCACCCCATATTCTGCAAAAAGTATGTATTAGCACTAGAGATGAGACGGACTCAACCCGAACCTGACACGGGTTTGATTTTTATACTAGCCTTCGGGCTCGGGCCCATTCTTTCTCAAATTGGCAATTTTATTTATTCTCGTACTCGTGTAGAAACAAAAAATAACTTTTTTACCCCTTAAAAATTAATTATCCCATTGCAAGTCTTTTTAATGCTATTTTGATCAGGAGGAAAGAGATATAGATTTTTTTTTTAAGTATCTGTGTCGAACATTATTTTGAAAGAAAACTTGTGATATTTGATGATTTATGTCTGTAGTTTAACGCGAGTAATGACCTGTTGATGTTGGCGGCAATCAGAATATGGCGCCCGTGCCATTAGGATACTGTTTAATTGGAATGTTTATTTATTATTACTTTTTTCAGAGATCTAATGCGAAATAAATATTTTCTTTTACGTCAATCAGCATTAGCCTAAGATTTGCAAAATTTTAGTCTCCTATTGTCTGCGATTGTAATCGCTCTTTATATGAAAATAATGTTGGTGATTTTATTCATGCTTCTTCTTGAAGTCTGCTCATCCTGTGTCTCTGTTCTTCATATTCATACAATCACTTTCATACGTAAGTAGATAAACTTGGCATGCGTTGTTATTCCCGATTGAAAGCAATCAAACAGCGTTTCCTCTTTTTCTATAAAAGCATCGAATCTTTTCGGTAACGGTGTCAAATTTATAATTTAAACTGATTTTCAAAGCCATGATAAATGCGAAAGATGTACATCTTTTATAGGAAACAGAAAACGCTGTTCGATTCTTCGTCGTATAAATCATAATTTCTGCAAATTTCATTAATTTATACATAAAATGCTCTTTATTATTGTGTCCATCAGAGATACCTACTTGTTGCGGGAGAAAAATTTAAAAATCTTTTTAGGGAAGTATATTTCTATTTGACACTAAACGTCTCTTTTGATAAGATTTAATGTAAATTTCATAAAATTAATTATGTGCTAGAGATTAACAGTTGTTAAAAAATGAGATCTGTTACATTTAGAACAGCTTTTAAATATGCATTTTTGTTAAACCCTTTTTTTTCTGTGCATACTTTCGGCATCGGAATCGGGCTCTGATGACACAAACTTTTTCGGATTCGGATTTAAAATTGTTGGCTCCGGGCTCTGAAAAATGAGCCCGAACTCATCTCTAATTAGCACATCTCAAAAAATTTTATCAATTTCATTATGTTTGTACCGGAGTAACATTATTAAAATACATCACAAATATTCTTTCTTCATAGACTATAATATAACGGAATACTTGTGAGTTCTCCTGGACGTGAACTGTAAGTGCTAAACATAACATTACATGTAGTAGTCATCTTTTAGTACACCTCAATAATGTATATAAATGTTATTATGTTTAAATACTGTAATACAGCAATATTAAAATATACCGCAAATGATTTTACCCGATAGACCATAATCTAACGGAATACTTTTGAGTCCTCCTGTAAATGAACTATGAATGATACACACTTCATTTTGAATACCGAACATTCCATTGTAAACTTTAATAACATATATCAATTACGCGTTAATCCGAGTATATTTACGTGAGTTAGAGCATGACCAGACGGGCAGACAAACCCAATTCACTTTTCAACTGCGTTGGAAAGTGTTACAAATATTTCTTGAAGAATCCCATGCTTATGAAAATGTTAAGAATGGCATGCTATTTCAAACCCTTCCCCTCAAACAAAATCTTGCCTCCTCTCCCCACTCTAAGAAACTTATTAAATGGCTCCCTGTCCTGTCCGTAAAGCCTGCAAAGTCAAAAGAAAAAAAAAATCTCCTTTTTAGACAGGTATCCTTCTTAGCAAGTATAATTATATAGTGCTTTCTTCATAGAAACTTAATTTTTTCTTTCCGTTTACGAAACAATTCTTTTTTTGACAGGTTTTGTATTCGCAAGTTTTACAATAAATGTAATATACCTATACTCTTCAGAGGTATACTATAGAAAGGATGTTTTAAATGCCTTTAAGAATACTTGTAAAAAGGGAAACTGTCTATAATAGAATACTGTCTTAAACGGAAAAAATGTTAGTCGCTATCTTGAAATTATACCTGCTAAGATAAAAAAAACCCTCCTTAAAATGGAATTTTTCATAGGTTTTCATTTTGATGGGAGAGAGTACAGGCTCCCCCTTCCCCCCCCCTACCCCCACCGAACCCCACCCCACCCCACCCTTGGCTATGCCGCTGTCCTCAAAGACAGCTTTGCCTCCCCCCCCCCCCCAGAAAATTCTGAAATGGCGCCCTGCTCGAGAGGTAACTCTCACTAACCACCACTAGTGTTACTAGGTGTCCCACGTAAATTGGTGTCTCCAAATGCTCTGGACAGTAGTATTTTAAAGTAAGTTTCTTCGCCTTGTGCAATTAAAGATGGATGAAATAAACTGTTAGAAATTAGTTGTGTTCAGCACACTTGGAGCCCCAATTTGCGTGGGACACCTAGTAACACTAGTGCTGAGTGAGAGTCACCTCTCGAGTGGAGGTGTTTTAAGAGTAATGTTATCTGTTTTTACTATTTACATGTCATCATTTTGTGGAAATATACGGAAGTTGTGGGAATATGGAAATATGTGGAAGTTGGTACTTTTATTGCTTTTGTAAGAGATGGAATACTTTTCCCTTTTGCACGCACAGTAAATTTGTCTAACTATCTTTTTCTTTGTTTATTTAAATTAATTTTTTGCTATTCTATTCCCTATATAACTTGAAAATATAAATAGTGACCAATAATATTCACACATTTTCTTTTTTAACATAATTTATTACTGTATAATCTATCTACCAATTATTAATCATTACAAGTTGTCTAAAAGTCTATTAAAATTCTATATCTGTTTTCATTGTTTAGGAGTGGGGCCAACGAGACGTCTCACTGTTGCCCAAACAAGAAAATGGCAAAAATTTGTCTTGTGTTAAAAAATACTCTGTATTTTAACATAATTATAGATTATAATAATGAGCTATATTAATATGTTTTAAGGAAATACACAACACTTATCTCTACTATTCAAATGAAACTGAATGATAGTAGGGGAGACTTGATCCCTTTTTCAGTTTTTAATTTTTATTTTGGAAAAAACAAAACTTTTAAAAAATGTTTCCAGTTATTATTAAAGTCTCATGTGTCTTTCTTGTTGTAGTATTTTTTTTATTTTTGAAAAACCATTTTTAAAATAAAAATAAATTGTTTTCCAAAAAATAAAAAAAGGATCAAGTCTCCCCAGTTGAAGGGAGACTTGATCCCTGAAACAGATGCATTGAAATGATTCAAATTAAGTAGTAGAAATCAAATTTATTGTTGGCTAGCATGTAAAAAGGGGGGGGGGGACACGATTAATGTTCAAAAAATATTTTCAAAGCTTGAAAAATCAAATGTAAATATTGAAATTATTGCAGTTTGAAGAATTCCATAAAGTTGGGTAGTTTTTTGACAATGTCATCATTGTCCACAACACTATTGTCTACATTTTCTGGATAAATAAATTGGTTGAAATTAAGTCCTCGTTTTCTTAGAAAATTGATTTCAAATTCAGATGATAAAATCTTTAAAATTTTTCTAACGAAATGACTAATTTTCTTTTTAATGTTTTTACTTTTTTTCTTGAGGTGAAATGATAGCTCTAGACAACTTGAGT
Source organism: Maratus speciosus (assembly GCA_963932465.1). Lineage (NCBI taxonomy): Eukaryota > Metazoa > Arthropoda > Arachnida > Araneae > Salticidae > Maratus > Maratus speciosus. The sequence continues at coordinate 558,349,057 of OZ010787.1, read as the reverse complement.
TTTTCCCGATTTTTGTTTCTTAGTCGACAATCTTGTATTTCTTCTTCATTCTGTCTTTTAGTTGGTGTGCTTGTCAAAATTTTTGAAGACCCTTTTTCCATTTCTTTAGATTTTCCCATTTTTGGTAATGAAACTTTAGGGAAAGCTTGTATGTCTTCTGGTGTGACTATGTTTGGTTTAACTGTAATTTTTTTACTGCTTGTTGGAGTTAATGGTTAATTTGAGAAGAAAGGTGATAAAAAATCATCTTCAGAAATTCCTATTTAAGGGATATATTCCAGTGATTTTAAATCCATGTATTATGTTTGTTGTCACCATGGCTTTAGGATAGGCAATTCTGTTATCAGTTCTGCAATTTGATAAATCTTTGTCATTTAAGCAGGATGATTAGTCATCCAGTCTTGAACAGTCACATTAAACTATCTTTTAAGTGGTCCATATACAGTACGATCCAGAGGCTGTAATTTGTGAGAAGTGTGCGGTGATATTTTTTCCATTTTCTTTGGCATAATTCAAACTCTCAATGCTTATATGGTTATCATGATTATTTATTATGATTAACACATTACTGTTTTGATTATAATATTTTACATTCTTTACGAAGTGCTGTAAAAATTTTGCAAAGTTAGACGTATGTCTCACATGTGCATTCATCCACCATATGCTTGCTAACCATCATATGCAGCCACATATTACCTTTCTATCTTTGTCAACCATCTAAAATCAAGGCAACCATATTCTCATACTGATATTATCTAAATGTCACAATGAGAAGTAGAGTGTTAATAAAATTTAACATTAATTTATTTTAACTTTGGGGACACTTGATCCCCAGGATCAAGTCTCCCCATACAACAGGGATCAAGTGTCCCTAATGTGCATGTTTGGGGGAAAAAATTGCTAAATAAAAAATAAAGAAGCTGTATTGGATTTAAATAACAATATTTAAGCAGTAAGGAATGTTAGTATATTATATCAATAAAATTAAGTAATTTAGTTATATTTAGCAAAAAATATGAAACGCAAACTACCTACTCAAAAAGAAGTTTGATGGTAAGAAAACAGAGATTCCTTTCTTACAAAAAAAAAAAAAAAATGGCTGAATGAAATTATGTTGCTAGATCTATTGATAAGGAATCACTTTATTAATGTTTCCAGGTTCAGAAACTTAATTGCATTTTTTCTCTGGTTTTAGACCCTAGGGATCAACTCTCCCAAGTCTCCCCTAGATCAAAACTTCTGTAACAGTAACTTTGCAAGTCGATACCCAGACACAAATAACAGTTTCTGTAATACATGAGCTAGTACCTATTTGCATCAAGGAATTCTGGATAACAATTAGCTTCTGCTTATTATATCCAGAAGGCAGAAGTTGTGTGTAAAGTAGTTATTGGTGAAATTGCAATCTCTTATTTTGGCCCATCATCCCTTACCTTAATTTTTTGAGGAACAGCAGTTTTAAAGTCTCTGTTGCTGATCACCTATAGTGCGTCTCAAAAGTATATGGACAGGCAATTTTTTGAAGTAACAGTTCAAAAAATGAAGCCATAATCACGAAAAAAATAATAAGCATATGGAATTATAATACAAGTTTATGCAGCAAAGAAATACCGTATAGGTTTTACAGAATTTTCGTAAAAAAATAAAAATCAAAATAGGCTGTCTCAAAAATATATGGACTTTTCTAGTTTTTTGCATTTAAATTCAAATTTTGGATCCATTCCTTTGAACTATCTTGAAAATCGTATCAAGTAAGCTTCAAACTAGTGTTTGGAGAATGCATGGCTCTAAAGAGAACCAATTCTGTTCTACGTTTTGCTTTAATTCCTACATAGTAGAAAAATGACGACCAAGAGCATGTACATCTCGTGCAAGTACTCCCCAAAGGTTTTCAATTGGATTTAGATCTGGGCTGATAGCTGGCCTGTCTATAACAGTCACCTGATTCTGCGTAAATCAAGCTGTTGCTGAATGACAGATGTGAATCAACGCATTTTCCTCTTTGAATTTTCAGTTATTCCTTCCAAAAATATTTCCAAATGACAGTAGATTGCTTTTAAGGGCATTTTAATAATCCTCAGAGAACTGCTGACTATTAAGAGAAGCAATATCCGTTCTTCCATTGAAACAAATCGCGCCCCACACCATGAAAGAATCCCCTTCTTGTTGTCGACTAAAGAACTCCCGAGATTATCGTCACAGATCATGCCGATTTAGCTTTTTTCATGATCAATTCATGAAATTCACATTTTATCTGCGACCATTTCACGATTTTTTCCAACGATCATTTGATGAAATTAGTGTTTGTCCTCGCCACCGATGGACGAATTTCGTGATTTTTCTTCTGCGACCATTTTGTGGAAGTTCGTTATATTTTTCAGCAACAGATTGGCGAAATTCTCTGTGTGCTTCTGCGATCTTTTGACAAAATTCGTTCTGTATTTCCGCGATCTTTTGTGGAAATTTGCAATATTTTTCCTTGATTATTTACTGAAATTTGCGTTTTTTTCAGCGACAGTTTTACGAAATGTACGATTATTTTCCAAGATCGTTTGAAAAAATTTGGGGGGTGGGGTTCGCGATCAATTGCCAAAATTCATGTTTTTTTTTCCGTGATTATTTCATGATTTTTTTCAACTATCTTTGACAAAATTTGCATATTTTTCCCGGGACCATTTGTCAAAGTTCGTGATATTTTTCAGCGACAGACTGGTGAAATTTGCTATGTGCTTCCGCGATCTTTTGACAAAATTTGCTATGTATTTCCATGATCTTTTGACAAAATTTGCTATATATTTCCATGATTTTATGATAAAATTTGCAATATTTTACTGAAATTCGTGTTTTTTTTTTGTTTTTTTTTTGCAACCATTTGTCTAAGTTTGTGATATTTTTCAACAACAGATTAGCAAAATTTGCAATATTTTTTCTGACAAAATTCGGTATGTATTTCCATGATCTTTTGATGACATTCACAATTTTTTTCCGTGATCGATTGACGAAATTTGTGATTTTTTACCGCGATCATTTGCCCTAATCAGCAATGTTTTTCAGTGACAGATTGGCAAAATTTGTGATATTACAAGCAATTCCTTGACAACCGTTTTGTGTCTTCCATATTAATCTCCCCGATAAGAAACATACTTGTAACTATTAATTTAGAGCTACTTTTTTTTCCGTGATTATTTCATGATTTTTTTCAACTATCTTTGACAAAATTCGCATATTTTTCCCGTGACCATTTGTCAAAGTTCGTGATATTTTTCAGCGACAGACTGGTGAAATTTGCTATGTGCTTCCGCGATCTTTTGACAAAATTTGCTATGTATTTCCATGATCTTTTGACAAAATTTGCTATATATTTCCGTGATTTTATGATAAAATTTGCAATATTTTACTGAAATTCGTGTTTTTTTTTTTTGCAACCATTTGTCTAAGTTTGTGATATTTTTCAACAACAGATTAGCAAAATTTGCAATATTTTTTCTGACAAAATTCGGTATGTATTTCCATGATCTTTTGATGACATTCACAATTTTTTTCCTTGATCGATTGACGAAATTTGTGATTTTTTACCGCGATCATTTGCCCTAATCAGCAATGTTTTTCAGTGACAGATTGGCAAAATTCGTGATATTACAAGCAATTCCTTGACAACCGTTTTGTGTCTTCCATATTAATCTCCCCGATAAGAAACATACTTGTAACTATTAATTTAGAGCTACTTTTTTTTTACTTTACTTATGTAAAATAAAAAAGTTATATTATGACCTACTGGTATAAATAACTATAAAAGCATCAAGATAAAAAATTTCAGTTTTTTATGAAATTTATTATGCTGCTTGTAAATAATGTGTAGCTATTTTCATATTTTGGATGTGATGTCACAACATTATTAACTCATCCCCCTTCTTCTGTCATATTTTGTAGATTTCATGCTCTCCTCTTAAAGTGTGACATAATTAATGGATGGCCTCTTTTGAATTATTTCCGAATAAAATTTAAAAGGAAGTTTTAGTTTCTCTTTATGCAGCTTTCTGTTTTTTCAACATATCTGCATATGAGTATCAAATTTTAGACAAACTTTTAAAGATTTTTTTGCCCTTTTTAATGTAGATTTTACTGAATAACCATGGTATTCTATAAATTATACATTAAGGCTCATAGCATAAGGAGAAATTTTATTATTCCTGTCACTATTTCAAAAAAAATTATTTTCCTGATATATTTTTGTTGCTTATGTTAAAGAAATTCACCCTGAGGATTATTTATTTGGAATACTGGTAAAAATAATAAAATTTCTCCTATATGCTGCAAGTCCTGTATTGTATATACATGAAATTTCTATAAAATTTGCACCAGCACAAACAATTTCGACTTTTAATTAAAATACTTTTGAAAGTTCTATTTGGGGTAAAACATATTGTAACAGAGGCTACCTATAAATAAATTTTTTGTTTCTAAAAACTTTTTTTTATATACAAAAATTTGGAAGAAAATTTATCTTTAAAATCATATTAAAAGCTAAAATTGGAGTAACAGAAGTTACAAAAAGAAAATACAATAATTACCTCAAAACTCTGAAATATTATTTTGCATTCTATTCTAAACAGGTGATGAATGAAGTCAAAATAGAATCGAATTTCTTTTGCAGTAAGTGTATTTTGCCATATACAGATTAGTAGTGCTTTGCATTTCTTCTTGTTATTGTGTGAAATAGAAATTCAGTAACAGAGGTTACATTTTTCTAGGACAAATTTATAGTATGAAGTTAGAAAATAAACATTTTATTTAATCAGGACATAGGTATTAAACAATAAAATCTGTTAATTTGATTAAAACATATAAAGATATGTTACTCATGTTAGAGGTCTGCAGAGGTCGAAATTTCCATGCTCGGGGTTGGCCTGACTCATAGAAGAAAAATGCAGCCTGGCCTGTAGAAAAACAATGTTGGCCCGGACCGGTAAAAAAGTTAAAAGTTCAGCCCAGCCCGGAAAAAAGTTGAAATCTCAGCCCAACCCCAGTGAATTTCTACTAAACATTGATTTTTATATCAATTTGGTTAAAAATTTGTCTCATATGAGGAGTTCTGACCAAAAATATTTATCTTAACTTTTTTTTTCATGTTTATAATCTTCATTTTTATAGAAGTGTGCCGCAGACTGCAATATATATATATTTTTTTATGAATCTCTATTTCTTGCTTGTAAATGTTTGAGTTATCATTAATATTGTTAATCCATATTCCATGTACTGAAGTGTTAAAAATCTGAAAAATGCTAACAGTAAAATCTTTTAAGACGGAATTGCATAGAAAAGGAAAAAAAAATAATGCTTTATAGACAAGTTCTCTTCTTAGCAAGCGTAAATGTATTATATATTCTTTTCTTACATATTAGTATATTAATTTTGTACGGATCAACACATTTTTTAGTTTAAAAGAGAATTCCGTCATAGGCAGGTTCTTTTTCACACGTTTTACTATATTTTAATAAGTGTAGAAATCTACTATTCTTAAAAAATAAATAAATAAATAAATAAATAATAATGTTTAATTGTAGAATAATGGCTATTTAAAAATGTATGCATTTTTTGCAAAAATTTTTAGGCCAGGCCTAAATTAACTGACCTTTGAATGGTCCAGGTCACACTGAGACAATGATTTTCATATGGACTGAGTCAAAACTAGGACTAAAAATTTTGGGTCGTGACTCATGAAGACTAGGAATGAAACCAGTCCTGGCTGTGTACAGAAAAAATAAGTTAGGCCCGGCCTTTCAGGAAAAGTAATGACCGAACCCTGCCCAGCCCGAGTACCATGAATGAAAATATGCTCAGGCCACGGTCTGGCCCGTGCAGATCTCTGACTCATGTTGTTTAGAAATATATGCTATTTAAAGTTGCATCTATAGGGCAGCTTCATTGTATATCTGAAAAAAAGAGTCAAATGGATCTAATTAAGATTAAAAGAATTAGAAAGAAAATTTGTTTAAACAGCTATTATTTTAGACATGACTCTGAGAAATAAATTATTGTCTCTTATGCATGAAGCGATAAAAGCTAAGCCCCTTTTAAAATTTGATATCCCCATTTTAAAAAATAGAAATTTAAATGTAGAAATTAAAATTAAAACTTTTTAAATGCTTTAGTAATTGTGTCTCAATTGATTGAATGCAGTTGCCCCTTTTAAGTCAGTTTTTCAGCATCGCATCTTATAACTTTCAAAGATCGTTTTGGCCCATTTCATAAGAATACTTTTGCTGAGGTAAGTGCAATTTTAAAGTCTAGCAGCGACCCGTCGGCCGAGCTGAGCCAACGCCTTTGGCCCAGGCAATCAATCATTCAGCTAGCGACCAATTATATTTTAAAGACGCCTCCTTTGACTTCAACAACCCCTAGCAGGAATAATGCCAAATACATGATACTTATACCGCTGCACGGGCTGCAAGAGAGGGCTTTTTACCATCTAAAGATTGCCTTAACTCCACGCCACTCTGCTCTCCATGGATCGCTTTGCAATCCACCTAAGTCCCAATGTCCAGAATGGATTAAACTAGCAGCTCTCATGTCAAAAGGGCCTGATTCCTCAAAAAGATGTAACCAAAGATCAATAAATCAGGTCCCCGAAAAAACTGTGTCTTCCTTTAATCGGACACTCACTTTATCTGACTTTTATTAATTCCCGGATACCACTCACTCTGTGACTACAAAGATATTATAGAAGCTCAGAGGGAGCGATCCAAAGTCGGCACGGACGCATCTGCCGTCCGTGCCCCTGCACCCATCGGCACGATCAACACCGAAACAGAGGAAACACAACGGGAGTAGCGTGATATCCTTACATCCATAATGCCAAAATATTTTGTAAAGTTTTGTGCATTGGAAGCTCACATAAAATTGGTTTCATCCATATGACATTTAAACGCAATATAGCTCAAATCTGGAGGTTGCGAAAGTTTCATGAGTCTGTAGTGTTGACTCTAAGATGCTTTAGCAGGGCGCAGCGCCCGGCGGCCCTTTTTATTTCTTTTTTGCACCCCATGGATCTTTTAAACCCTTCCGATGCACCCGACTGCCTTTTTTTAACACTTTTCATGTGCCCCGTGGCAGGGCTCGGGGTTCGCCTAGCCATATGCCACAAAGCAGGTTCCCAAGATGGGTGATATCCCGTGGTAATTCAATTGATCCCAGGAAAATATCGCAAATTCTAGAAACTCTAAATAAAACAGTTCAAAATATTTTTTGTGAACAAGGTACAAGTGTCCCCTTTTTGAAAAAATGTGCCCTTTTTTAGAATAGTATGTTTATAATGTGTTTCCTTTTTGAAAAAATGTACCCTTTTTTTAGAATAGTGTTCCCTTTTTGAAAAATTCCCGCCTGGCGGTCCTTTTTTTCTAGAGTCAACACTAGTGTGCAAGGTGCAACTCAGTGATTCATATTGAGAGTTTTTATGTTTTCTATTTTATCTCAAAGATAAGATTTATGTACAATCATCATTTAAAAACCTAATTGTAAAAGAAGGGATAAGTTTCTAAAAGCAAAATTACCCAAAAGTCGAATTTCCGAAAATACCCATTATGGCAGGGAAATCTTTTCTGGATATAACTTGGGAATTAGTCACTATTATAACTTTTAGCTATTTTATTTAAACAACCTGTTCCACTGAAATACTTCCTATATTTTTCTGTTACTATAAGGAAAGGGCAGCTGACATCACTGTAGAATAAATCACTGTGGTATAGCAAGAAATACCTGTTTGTCTTTATGACTCTTAATGTACATATGAGTTCAGGGGATCTGATTGTATATGTCAAAATTAACTTTTTTACTCACTGGCCACTAGCCAGTACATGGATTTTTTTTCACTGGCCAGTAACAAATTTACAAATACTTCGTAAAAAAAAAATGTGCAACATCATAACTTACTAATATCCTTTATTTACCCTTTGATAAGATTACACTTTATGTAAAAAACTGGCATCCCACTGAATAGAGAAATATAAGCAAGTAATTACTGCACCCAAATTATAAGTGATAAACTATATTTAAAGATATGGTGAGGCATTGTATAAAACAGACAAGAAAAATGGATTTTTGAAATTAAAATATATTTTAATTTTAAAAATAATTTCACATTTGAGATATTTTATTTTTACACAAAACTTAGTAGGATGTATTAACCCTTAAATGCCCAGGGTAGAATGTGTTCCAGAAATTGCTTAACTCAGAGAATTGGAATTCATACCAGAAAAATGTAAATAGCAAATTTCAGTTATTTTAATAATAAAATGTCTGTTATTAAATAAATCAAAAATTTTCATTTTAAATTTCTGGTGTGATTATGAAATATGTGAATAAAAAAATCCACTGAATCGGGAACACTGGTGATATGATAAATGATACCATAGGCTTTTAAGGGTTAACAATTGCAATAATGTAGTGCCGGATCTCGATCTATATATATAAAGTGAGAGGTTGTAATAACAACAAAAATAAATAGTCAAATGCGAGTATTACTCACGCTCAGAGGCTTCTGTCCAATAAATATATGAATTATTAACTGTATTATTAAAAAAAATCGTTACTAAAAAAAAAATAAGATTTTGTAAAAAACTATATAACGTAGAGTTTGGTACAGGCCCGTAGCTAGGTGGGGGCCAGGTCGGCCTTTGCCCGACCTGGAAAAGTTTTTGCCCGACCTAGCGCGAGACTGTGCAGTCCAATCACAACAACATAGAATTTATAATTTTTACCCTCCTATTTTTATGCAACCTAGCATAAAGCTTGGACATTTTGATCCCTTTATCACCCACTATTTCACTTTAAACAACTTTTATGTAATACAACATTAAATTTCCATTTTTATCCTCTTTCATGCCAGACCTAGCCATAAAGAACCCCTCGCATCTAACCCTCTACCCCTCAATTTCGTTATTAAACTCGAAACAAAAATTTCATCTATAAACCTTTTCTCTCTCTCTTTGACAGACCAATCGGGGATTACGACATTGGGCATTACTCGCTTTTTTGCTTTGTAGAAATTATTCCATACTGCTGTATTAGCTTATATCTGTAAAGCTTGCATTCTTTGTACAATTGTCACTATACAAAATTTATCGCAAGAAGACAGTATTGAAACGAAAGGCTTCTTAAATTAAAAGTGAAACAGCCTACAATAATGTTTCCTTAATTTGAATTTGCTGTACATGACAGTTAGTTGCTTCTTTCATGGTCCGATTCCATGAAACAGCAACTATTAAGCGTTGGGATTTTTTTCTTTCTCTTTTGTAATGTTTACCCGTTCCACTCCTCTGAAATTTATAAAAATTGGCGATTCTAAAATAAGCCAATCATTATTTCGAATTTAAATACCTAGTATAATATGTCGGGTAGAATTTTACAAATCCAAATTGGTTATTTACTTGTACATTCATAAAGTCATTTTTATTTTTAAATAAAAAAATTGTATAGGTTCTCTTAATTTTATAGGTTCTCTTAAATCCTAATTCTTAAATCTCTGTCAAAAAAATTGAATAGTGTTTTGCACTTTTTCTTAAAAGCAAATAAGTTTTCCGAAAATGTCGTAAAAGTGGCCGTTATAAATCAATTTTTTGGTAAAGGCCATCATAAGACAAAAATCGATTAAAACTCTAGTATAATGCATTTATCGAAAAATGATATTCAGTTCGAAATCACTTCAGTAGTAATGCCTGCAAATTATATTTTTTGTGTATAAATATGATACTGAGAATTTGTAAAAAATTTCATATTGCTGAGTCTGAAAAATATTAGGTAAATATAGGCATGTATACATTTGTTCCGTGCTATAATTTAAAACGAATAAACACTATTTATACAGTTTGTTTAGTACCGAAAAGTATGTGCAAATATCAAATTTTTTTTAATATATATACGTACAAAATAGCTTTACCCCCCTTCATACATGAATTTCCAAACTCCTCATTGATATTCTAAACAATTGAATAGCATTTTCATTATCTTCGGTGATGACTTCTTGGGTGAAGTCGATTTCTCCTTGATAACTAAACTGCATTCTCACGCACACAATTGTGTAGGTCAGGTCCCAAAGGGCTAGAAGATGCAACTTTCTATCATATCACTGGACCACCTGTGGCATTATCCTTCCTCTGAGCTATTCTTTAAACTGCTCTGGGATTATTATTTTTCAAATAAAGAGGTAGTGTGGACATGTTTTCTAAAAGATAGTTTTTGGCAATTTTACAATGGGACGTTATAGATGCAATTTGTCATTCCCGTGATTATGCCGACTGCGGCCTGTGTTTGTGCAGGGCCGCACTGGAAGCTTTTGTATCCCTGTCAGAGATTTCGATGACTAGATTTAGGAACTCTTAAAAATCCGCTTCTAAAAATAATGCACTATGCGTTACAGTTTTAGCTCAATCGCTGAAGATTTTAGTTGCTAATCGGTCTTTGGTGAGTGTGAAAGAAAGGGGGTTCTCCTTTTAAAGCTCAGTACAATTCTTGTTACTTACTTGTTCTTTTTATTTTATTATTTTGTTTAACATATCGTTATTGTATGATGTATGCATAATGAATCATTATTTAAGAAATTATAACCTGAATGTATCGATAACAATAAGTAAAAAAGTTCGTGCGTGAGTGTGTCGACAGTGTTCTGAAGAGACCGCTGGAGAATTTGATAGGAAGATACCTGATGTATGAAGTTTGGCATCTTGAAGCACGATTTTAGATTTTGTGGTGAGATTTCTTTCTTTATTTTTTATGCGATTTTTAGCGCTTTTCATGTTTCGAGAAGATTTTTCTAGATTATTAAAAGAAATATATCTTCACTTTTTTAAACCCAATATCATAATTCTTGTCTTTTTTTTTTTTTTTTTAATAAAGTTTATTCGGGATTCGTACAGCAATTTTTGAATTTTTCGCGAATTTTTTTTATTCGATTTTTAATGTTTTTTTTAATTTGCTTAGAAAATGCAATATTTTTCCAATGAAAAAGCCGAAAACTGAATAGAGTTTGATCGTGAGCGAGGAGCGAGGGTAACTTTGAAGAATGAAAATAATGATAGGATTGCCAGAAATCCAGGTTCCTAGAATGAATAAGAGAGTCAGAGATTTTCAGATACATTAAAAAAACTGGGGTAGGAATTTGAAAATTGGCACATATACATAAAATAAAATTCTATTTCAGAAATGCGAAAAATCTAATAAAATCTACCAGTAACATTTTATTTTATCAAAAAACTGATTTTTATACGAAACTAGTATGTTGTGGCCATCACAAAACTTTCTTCTATATAAATCACGTCAATTAAATCATTTAAATAGTACAAGAAATTACATCAATTTAGCACCTATTCATATCAAATTGTAACTGAATTTAAAGTTTCATAAAAATTCGCGCCTTAGTTCTTGAGATAGAGCTATAGTGGAAATTCTGAAAATGTAGCATAGCAGCGCCACCTGTTGAGTGATTTACAGCAATACATAAACAGCAATAATTGCTATCCAGGTATACATGGATCTGAAGTTCGTTGAAAATCCAATCACTAGTTCTAGAGATACAGCTATTGCGGAAATCACAAAAAACAACATAGAAGCGCCACCTATCGAGCGATTTACACCAAACTGTATAAAATGTCAATTCATGTCAAGGACTAACTGATTCTAAAGTTTGATGAAAATTCATGCATTAGTTCCTGAGATACACCTATAGTGGAAATTCTGAAAAATACAGCATAGCAGCGCCACCTGTTGAGCGATTTACACTAAAATGTACAAAATGTCAATTCATGTCAAGGATTAACTGATTCTGAAGTTTCGGGAAAATTATTGCATTACTTCTTGAGATACAGCTATAATGGAAATTCTGAAAAGTGCAGCATAGCAGCGCCACCTGCTGAGCGATTTGCACCAAAACACAAACAGCACTAATTCATATCAAAGTATACTTCAATCTGAAGCTTGATGAAAATCCAAGCATTAGTTGTTGAGATAGAGCTATGGCGGAAATCGTAAAAAATGCAGTATAGCAGCGCCACCTGTTGAGCGATTTACACCGAAATGTACAAAACTTCAATTCATGTCAAGGATTAACTGAATCTGAAGTTTGATGAAAATCCGTGCATTAGTTCTGGAGATTGAGCTATTGCGGAAATCGTGAAAAGGGCTGCATAGCAGCGCCACCTGTTGAGCGATTTACACCAAAAACTAATCAGCACCAATTTATATCAGGGACTAACTGAATATAAATTTTTATTAAATTCCGTGCATTAGTTCTTGAGATAGAGCGCTCACAAAATTTGTGTCACATACAGACAGACTCACAGATGCACAGACTCACAAACAGACATTTTGTAAAAACGCGTTTTTCGGAATCTCTGACCCTTAAAACGTGTAAATCCGTCAAAAACCGGAAGTCGAAAATTTTCATGAATCTAATACTTTCTTCTTGTAAAGATAGAAGAAAGTAAATTGACTAATTTAGTCACTTCCTCCTCCGCGAATTTTAATGCGGTTTTGAATGGAATTTTTAGTGAGATTTTTCGAGTTCGGTGACGATTTTTTGACATTCGGAAAAGAAACATCATTTTAAACTTTTAACCTAATACATTAAATTTTCTCCTGTGCGTTTTTTTGAGATCGTTCTATCGTGATTTTTAGCGTCTTTTAACGTTTCCGGGCATTTTTTGACGTTCATTTCAAACTTTTATCTTAATATGAATTTTGTCCCTCGTCATTTTTGAAGTTTTTCCGATTTTTACGTTTCTTTGCGATCCGTGACGATTTTTTGGCCTAATAATATATTAAAATTATGTTCTCTTTTCAACAAATTTTTTTCTGATTTCGTATAGCAATTTTTGAATTTTTCTGGAATTTGTTTTATTATTAGTTCTTTTTTGCATTCCCCAAATATTGTTCGAACTTCGTAGAAGAAATCCTGTCTTTAAGCCCAAAATAGTAATTTTTAACCTATGTGATTTTATTTTAATGATTTTTCGCGATTAGCTGCGATTTTTCCACATTAGTAAAAGGAATTTGGTTTCATTCTTTAGCCTAATATAGTTTTTCTTTTTCTCTTTTTAATTAAGTTTATGCGGAATTCATGTAAGTATTTTTAAATTTTGAACAATTTTTCTTTTTAGATTTTTGGAATTTTTTTCGTGCCATTTTTTGACAGGCTCGGGCAACGCCGGGCGTATCAGCTAGTTATTAGCACATAAAACATGCATGTATTTAAATTATTTAATTAAAAGAAAAACAACTTATTTACATTATGTCAAATTTTTTATTTATCTTTGCTATATTTTTATTGTGTCTTGGAAGGAACTTTAAAAATTCCATGCTGCATTTTGAAAGATCTTATGTTTTAAATGAAAAAAATATATACCCGATAATTGCAGTACATATTTATGAAGAACTACGGATAAGAGACTGTAAAAATCAAAGACATAATCTGCCCCTCCTGGAAAAGCATTTGCCCTACCTGGAAGTACGTTCTGGCTACGGGCTTGGTTTGGTAGAGCTGTATATATACTAGAAAAGTGTGAATTGGTATACCATAAAAGTTCAAAGAGATATTAATCCTAAATAATATTAAATATTGCTATTCTGTATAACTCTTAAATTTAAATCCTATCCTAATATGTTTATGATTAACTTAATTCAGCACTGACAGTAAAAGTAGTGTATATTTAAACTTCATTTGGCATTTCATAAAACTAAATTCAGTGTCATAATAATATTTTCTTTTTACAGTGTACCTAAAACAAAACGCTTGTTCAAAGTTTAAACTTGGCATTTTGCTAAGCGTGCTTCAAAAGGAGATCGCAAAGTAGCAATGCCGCCTTAGTCTGTGTCCCGTTTTTCCAGATAGGTTTTTAATTAACTTTTAAAGACATGGGAGGCGTATTGAGAGATCTACTCAATGCAAACTAGTCACAAATCCCATAGTATTTATGTGATTAATTCTAATTAAATTAGTTTGTTTTTAACATTTTGACATTTAATGCTCATATACTGCTACTGGATATTGTATTGCACAAATGTATCTTTAAAAGTTGTTATCTAGGCTTTAAAAGCCGATGGTACATACAGTATGCCGTCCCTGTCATTATGTATGTCCAAACCACCCAGGTCTTTAAGGGTTAATATCTCGGCTAATTACTGACGTTTTTTTCAAAAATCTTTATCAACAATGCTTTTATACTTCTGCTATGATACGTACCTTGAGTGCTCCTTAACGCCTTTGCTGAATGCCTGCAAATCGAAATTTGTGTGTAATGGAAAAATGCGCTTTTCTCAAAAAGTATGTGACCTAGGATAATCGCTATAATTTTCCTGCAAGGTTTAAATTAATCTCTACTACTTCTAATTTTTTCATAATTTTAGTTTTAGTAAATTTGGAAATAGATGGGGGGTAACATATTTTTACACTACATTTTCAATGATATCTCTGAAAATATAATACCTAAAATTAAACAAAATGTATTTTTGAGTTCAGCGTTACAAAAGCTTTAACACGATAATCCCATACAATATACAAAGAAAATATGGAAAATGGGTTTTTTTGGTTTTGTTTTGTCTACTAGCACATACTATAAGTTTTTTAAGTTAATAAAAACATAGATTTTCTATCAATGATAATATTATTTAGAATGACTAATTCTTGAAAAGTTTTAATATTCTGAATTGTTAAATTATTTTGATCATTTAAAAAGGACTATTGAGTACCTCCCTTAATTTTTGAATTGCTACACCTTTGATAAAGCAGTCTTCACCTCCTTTATCTTATTTAGAATAAGTAAAAAAGATCATCTGTTACTTAATTTTTGATTTATTAATCCTGTATATGACAAACTTTGAGCATACATATTCCATCAATATTTAATAACTTATTTTTGATTGTAAATTTTGTGCTTGTATGTGTCTGTGCACTCATTTGTAAATGTATTATGTATTAATTTTTTATCTTAATATTTTTACAGGTTATTATTTGGATTTCTTGTTTATGACTGATGTGGTTAAAAAGATTTTTGATCTGCTCTGCCGCAGTTACTGGGTAATTGTTTTCAATCATCAGATTCACATTTTATTCATAGGGATTTTACTAATCATTTCATTAAGTAAAAATGGATCACAGTTGTCCAATGGTGTATCTAGACATAATTTCGGATGGGGCTGAGATATAGTAAAAGATTCTAAGAGGGAATTTGCACGAAATTGAAAAAATTCTTCTTTAAACAGGTTTTTATCATGGCACATAGCGCATCTATTATACACTCAAACCTGCAAAAATGGAATAGTATGGGACTGGGAAAATTTTTGTTTTAAACAGGTTTTTGTCTTAACAAGTATAATTCCATAGTTATACCATATTTTTTTTTAAACTGAATTCTGAAAATTACCCAGTAATAGGTATATCAAATAAATAGTTTATAAAACCGAAGTAAACAGTAAATTAAAAAATATTTAAAAGAACTCTCGCTCTACCCTCCACCCAACGCCCTCACACACACACACACACACCACCTCCTTCAACACATTTTGGAACATACATGCATGACATTTGCAATACTTAAGTATCAAATAGCATTTTTTCTTTTTCTCATAAATGGGATACATTTGGAATAGCAGCTTTCTGAGATGACTTTTCCGAGAATGTCATGTTCTGAAAATAGACTTTAACTGTCAAATTTGATATTATTTTCTGAATTCTTTTTTATCATAAATTGTGGTTGATAGGAATCTTTTTGTGCATTCGAGATTCAGAATCACTCAATTAGATTTATGATGTATTTTAAACGTAAATAAAGCTTATTTCTAATCAAAAAGTTTTCATAGAACAACCTTTTTGTCAATATTTTGTAATGCTATAGAAATAAAATAACACATCACTGTCATGTAACAAGCTGAATAATGGGTATAACATATTAAGCATTTAAGTAAATTAAAGAAGAAAAAGTTCAAGGCTTTTCAGTTCATACTAAGAAGATGTCTCAATCTATGCAAGTAGAAGGAAAATGACAGTTCTATGTCAGCAGGAGGTGTGAGCTGGTGGGTGTGGCCAGAGTTGTATAATATAGACGCACGTGTGCACGCTGTGCGTGGAAAATGTTCCGCAAAATTCGGAAATTTGCAGAAAATTTTTTGAGAGAAAAAAAACTTAATTTTTGTTCTTGTAATTTTTTTTTTTTTTTTTTTAAATACCGAAAAATAAAAAACATTCCCCAATTTTATGTACGATTTATTTGCCAGAGGTGATTCTGTTCGAATTTTCCAAAAATTTAAATCATTTGGTTCCGAAAATTAAAAAAAAAATCTCCCGTCAGTTCGAAAATTAAGTCATAAAAAAATATCATTAAAAAATATTGTGAATTTCAACAAATGGTTGCCGAAAACACCAATTCCTTCAATCGTTCACAGAAAAAATCCCCAATTTCATCTAAACATCGCAGAAAAAATGCGAATTTTGTCAAAAGAGTGCGGAAAAAATGCGAACTTCTTCAAAAGATTGTGAAAAAAGATATTTTTGTCAAAGAATCACAGGAAAAAGGCAAATTTCCTCAAATGAGCGCAGAAAAAAAGAATTTCGTAAAAGCATAGCAGAAAAAGCCCGAATTTTGTCAAAGGATCGCGAAAGAAACACAAATTTTGTAAAAGAATCACGGAAAAAAACTAATTTCCTCAAAGGATTGCTAAAAAAATGTGAATTTCTTCAAAGGATTGCCAAAAATTGCGAATTTCTTAAAAGGATCACAGAAAAATTGAGAATTTCGACAAAAGAGTGCCGGAAAAAAACGAATTTCTTAAAAGCAAAGTAGAAAAAGAATGAAATTTTGTCAAAAGATTTCTAAAAAATGCAAATTTCATAAAAGAATCAAGGAAAAAACTAATTTCGTCAAATAATCGCAAAAAAATATGGATTTTGTCAAAACGCCACGGAAAAATGTGAATTTTGTCAAAAGATCGCGGGAAAAAACTGATTTCGTCAAATAATCGTGAAAAAACATGAATTTCATCAAAGTGCCACTGAAAAAAACTTTACTTTCGTCAAAGAGTCGTGGTAAAAAATGTGATTCAGTTGTTTCAGAAGCTGTGTCACATTATTTTTGTGAACAGAGTGACTGGCATTTTGTGCAAAGAGGTCACAATATTAAGGTTTGGTCTATTTCTGAATTCATTGACAACCCTTCTTATCATGGATTTAAAGCT
Organism: Maratus speciosus; assembly: GCA_963932465.1. Lineage (NCBI taxonomy): Eukaryota > Metazoa > Arthropoda > Arachnida > Araneae > Salticidae > Maratus > Maratus speciosus. The sequence goes on along the minus strand of OZ010787.1, from coordinate 558,331,840 downwards.
TTATTTTTTTTTTTAACCAAAATAATTATTCTTTAATTAATATTAACTTTTAATTTAAGTGGTAATTATTTTAAAAGTACTGTTATTAATTCATATCGTTAAAATAATATAACACGTTATTTTACTAAACATTAAATTAATTTGCAGAAAGTTTTTGACCCAATATTTATGTACGCAGAAAGTTTTTGCTTTTATACAAGTCTGGGTGTGGCCAAGGATGAGTGACAAGGGCAGAGTTGAGTGATTGACAGGTGGGGGAGATATGAAAGTGATTGATAGGTGGATGGAGTCAAGACACACCCCTGGCAGCATGCACTAACAGAAGGATTCTATTGTAGGAAGATGTTAGAGCAAATGAAAGTATTAATGAGAGGTGATTTAGGTCATTAGTGAAGGAAATGAATGAAAAGTCTACTGTAAGAGGAGTGTTAATGAAGGTTATGTGTGAAAAGTCTGTTGTAAAAGGAGGGTAGAACAAAGGGAAGATAATGAATGATTAGGAAAAGTGTATTAGAAGAAAAGGGTTTAGAAAAGATCACATCCAATGAGTTGAAATAACTTACCACAGAACAGCGTGGAGCCACGTCTGACCTCTATAAAATCCAGTGGGCTAATGTGCAAAGGTGGGTGCATAAACCGGTTTCACCCAGATGAGAAGCTGGCTTCTGATTGGTCAAGAGTGGAATCTAGGTGGCAGCATAATCATTTTCATCGACATGAGTGCCCTCTCTTGGTAGAATTTTTTAACTCACCTGAGACGACCTCAGACTATTTTTTGAAGGAGCTGTTGAAATAAAGAGGTTAATACATTTTTTTAAAGTCATTTGTTAGATTTTTTTTAACGAAATAAGTTGTAATTAATTTTATAATTTTTTGTCATTTGTTAATTTTCGAAACAAGTTTTCAATTAATTTTTCATTCAATAACTTGTTAATAACTTTTTAATAAATTAATTTCCTAAACAAGTTTTTTTTTTCATTTAGTAATTTGTTAATAAATTAATTTCCGAAACAAGTTTTTTCTTTTCATTTAGTAATTTGTTAATAAATTAATTTCTGAAACAAGTTTATTTTTTTCATTTAGTCATTTGTTAATACATTCATTTCTGAAACAAGTTTAATTTTTCCTTTTTCAATAAGTAATTTTGCAAATGAAACTTTTTTAATAGTTAGTTTTTTGTTTTATTATTATTTAGCAATTTGTTGATAAATTAATTTCCGAAACAAGTTTAATTTTTTTTTTCATTTAATTATTTGCTAATAAATTTTTTTTTTTTTCATTCAGTCATTTGCAAAGAAAGCTTTTTTAATAAACAAGTTTAAATATATTTTCAATTAATATTTTAAAGAATGTGAATTATTCTTTAATTTATTATTTTTTTTTATCGAAAAGGATGCAAATAAGTTTTTGACAATAATGTTTTTTGTTTAATTATTGCCAAGAGTGAAAGTTAGCCGAAACATAAGCTGAAAACAATTTTTTTGTTTTTTCGAACTGAACTCTTTTTTAATATAGACATTTAAATGGCTGACGAAATAAAGTTTTATTTTTTTTTAAAGTGGTGTGAACTTAATATTTTTTATTAGTTACTAATGAAGGAATATATATATATATATATATTTTAAGTTAACAAAAAATTTCGGTGAAAGCTTGTAAATTTTCTTAAGTTTTTTTTTTCTTCTTGTTCTAATCTAAAAGAACGCAAATTAGTTTTTGTCAACAATAATTTTGTTTAATTATTGCCAAGGTGAAAGTTAACCGAAACATAAGCTGAAAACGACTTTTACATTTTTAAACACAGAATTCTTTTTAATTAAGGCATTTCAATAGCTGATGAAGTAATGTTTTTGTTTAGCAAAAAGTGGTGTGGATTGAATATTTTTAGCATGTTGGATTTTTCACCTTTGCATGCTTGGCAAGCTTCTTTGAAAATGTCTGAAACACCGTTAGAATTGTTGACCGACATCGATACGATGTTAATGGCTGAAAATGGGATTCTGGGAGGTGTTAGCATGATCATCCAATGTTATACCAGAGCGAACATCTCAGTACGATCCTAATGTTAATGACAATATTCATTAACATGTCGCACAGTCTATAAAGATGTCGAGTGAAAACATTAACATATTTTATCCTTCACAGACATTCTCTTACAGCATCCAATCCCCTATGCTGTGTATGCTGATACTCTCAAGTTTTAAACCCTCAAACATATAACCAGACTTCTCATTTTTAGCTCATCGTGCTAACCACTGGACCACATGGGTCCCATTGTTTTATCACATAAATATGCTTTTTATCTTTAAGTTTTTTAGCTACTTATTTTGATACATGTTTTTAATCTAAAAGAATTTGTACTAGTTTTAATCACTAGTTTTGTCTCATGTCTTCTTTGAGACAAGCGGTTCCTATATACAGGGATCATAATTAAACGATCCTACTTTAAAGTTGTCTACAGACAAAAACTATTGTTCATAAATTTGTGAAATTTTGTGAAAGACATAATAAAGGGATGGGAATTTGTTTAAGCTAAAAAAATGTAAATAAAAGTAATTCAAAATTTTGCCACCAGAGGGCATTTTTTAATAAATTACACATTTAGCATTACGATAGTTTAAAAATTTTATTTATTAACTTAACCTTACTTTAAAGACAGCTTTTCACAACATTTTTCTAACTTTTCCCTGAACATACTGCGGTCAACTGTGGAACATGCTATCTCACCATTCCAGATGGTATCTAAAAATGATGAAAGTCATGCAGAACATGTTTGGTTATAACAAAATTTGTTAAACTATCGTAAATGTATGCTTAATGTGTAATTCATTAAAAAATGACCCCCTAATTTTTTTTCGCCCACACATATTCCCATACTTTTATTATGTCCTCCAAAAAATTTCACAACATTCTGAACAACAGTTTCGTCTGTAAACAACTTTAAAATAGGGTTGATTGATTATGAACATCCTGTAAATAAAATTTCTAAATTATCTTAATGCTAAATATGTAATTTATTAAAAATTGCCCTCTGGTGGTGAAATTTTAAACTATTTTTATTTATATATTTTTTTAGCTTAAACAAATTCCCATCCCTTTATTATGCCGTTCCCAAAATTTCACAACTTTGTGAACAATAGTTTTGTCTGTAGACAACTTTAAAGTAGGGTCGTTTAATTATGGACACCCGGTATACAGGGTGTCCAGTCTCAACGGTGTCCAATGGCTAATTCCTAAACCGTTAGTCATAGACATATAGTTCCAATTTAAAAAATGTTTTAAATCAGGTAAAGAAATACAGGCAAAGTTCTTTAATCCACACAAGTTGGGCCCAAAGGTTGTGCAGATTATGGAATATTGCAGATTATGGAGTACTATGGATTATATGTCATTTTCTTATTTTTGGACACTATTTTAAATATGATATATAATAATTAATTTAATATGCTATCTCAAAAATTGCATTTTTCAAATTCTTGTATTAAAAAATTGATTGTATTCACTTTTACATTTAAATTTTTCAGATATTTCTTTTAAAAAATCATTTTTGGATCAAGAATTTGTAAATTTGTTTAATTGTTTACATTCATTAAGCAATGCGAATTATAGGAAATTGCGGATTACGGGAGTGCGGATTATAGATCCTTGACTGTATTTTAAAAGCGATTTGGGTCAATAAAAACATTTCTTAAAAAATTATGAAATTTAAATTTTTATACGGTCCCCCGGTCCTATAAGTTATATTTAGTAAAATTTTCCTTTTGTACTGACAAGTAATACAAAAAAAGTCCCATTGTTCTACGATTAAAATTGACCAAGTAATACCTGTTTAATGTTAGAGCATATTTTTTGCTGCAAATTGGGGGTCATTCACAAATTTAGTCGAAATATAATTTCGTCAGATATATTAAAAAATGGTTGAGAGTAAAATTAACATTGCAATATAAATTTGAAATCTTTAGTCATTCTGACATATTAACGCAAAATATACAATTTGTAATGCACATTTAAGAAGAAAGAAAAAAACAGAATTTTTGTTAAATAAAAGGATGCTAAATTAACAGCCTCAATTCTTTACAAAATGATACGAATTTTAAAATATTATTAGATTACACTAGCCTGCAAAAGTTGGGTTATTTCATGTGTTTTAGCTGTTGATAATTGATTCTTATGTATTCTTACCGCTGAATCCGGAATTAACCTTCATTTTTAGCCATCACATCAAGATTTTTCGCAAATTGTAAATTTCAAAGTTAAAAAGTTCAAAGTTAAAATTTAATCTCCTCCCCAATCTCATCCCACCACCCAGCTGTAGGAATCCCAAGATAAGCAAAAATATCCAATAAATTATTGAATCAAATAAAATAAAAAAAAATTTAGATATGTTTTATAGTATGAGATTTTCGCTATATTTTAACTTACACATTTGCAAAAAAATTCTAACGTGATGGTTAAAAATGAAAGTCATTTTCAGATTTAGTGCTAAATAGTACATAAAAATCAATTATCAAAAGTTAAAAAAAACAACCATCGCCTCTACTTTATAGTATCCGATTTTTGTTATTCTTTAAAATCGACAATTAATGATTTGCGAAATATCCTGACATGATGGTTAAAAATTGAGGCAATTTTCGGATTCAGTGCTAAAAAATACATAAAAGTTAAAAAACACAACAATCTCCGTCTTGTATTATCTAATCTAAAATTTTTTCATAAACTTCTTGGCGGTAATAATATCCGAAATTTTTCGTGTTATCCTATAAAATAAGTATAAATGGTAACCACCGAAAATCATAATAATATTAGATTGTTATCGGATTTGCACCAGTATGTAAAATGTAATCTTGTTCGGATATTTGAAAGTGGGTTAAAGTTCGAATACAAATTTTGAACTGGAAAAACATACATAAGATCGTTGAAGTAACATAAAAAACTTATAAAAATAACATAACTTTATTAAAAGAAATCATAAAAGAAACAGTCTCAAATCCTGACAATATAAAACATATGTTATTTCAGCCAATCTGAAACTTAATAAATGTTAACTTAATCATAATACTTGTACGATTTTTTTCAAAGCGCAAATACACATGAAATAAGATCTTCGAATACTTTAAGCACTTGATATGTGACCCCTCAAAGCCAAGCCGAACTCATTTGTTTTCAGAGAAGAAAAGTGGCATAAGTCATGCATTTTTAAAGTTTCGTAACTCGCACAATTTTAGTGTCATATGAATGTGACTTTTTTTGTCTTACTTGTCAGTGTAATAGGAAAATTTTACTAAATATAACTTATAGGACCTGGGGACCGTATAAAAATTTAAATTTCGTAATTTTTTAAGAAATGTTTTTATTGACCCAAATCGCTTTTAAAATATTTCTTTATCTGATTTAAAGCATTTTTCTAATTGGAACTACATGTCTATGACTAACGGTTTAGGAATTAGCCATTGGACACCGTTGAGACCGGACACCCTGTATAGTGTAAGCTTGGTCTGTTTCTAACCATGCACTTATGCTTCAACGATGGTGTTTTACTGGTATTGCGTGCATTAATATTTTCCTGAATATGAAAATGACTTTTAACTTAGACATTTCAATGATTGCCTAAGTAAAGTTTTATTTTCTAGAAAAAATGGTTTGAACTTAATATATTTTTTATTATTAGTTACTATATAAGTAAAAACTTTCTTGTTTCAAATTAAAGTTATTCATGGAAAATATTGTGTAATTTTTTAGAAAGAAAAAAAATGTATAAGATTTTTTAAAGAATTATTTCAAGTTCCTTTCCTATATTATCAACACACAAATATATATATTTTTTCCCTTTTCAGTAAAATATATCTCATACATTTTTAAAACCTTTTTTTCAGTTGTTTTTTAAACAATTATATAAGTTTTTTTATTAATAAATGTTTAACGGTTAACTAATTACACTTTTATTAAGTGATTTAGATAACACTAGACTTCTTTTTGAAAATACAAGTCAAAACTGTTTCAAACAACACTTGTCATTATAAACTTTCTCGCTAAAAATTTTTGTTAATTATTGATAGCATTTTTTCAGAAAGAAAAAAAAATCAATATTAAAACAAGTTGTCACCATTTACTTTTTCTTTAAAAGAATTTAAAGAAAAACATATTAAATATTTTTAACACAATAGAAAAAAGTTTAAACTTACTTTTCTAAATTTGAAGTAACATATAGTTTATAAACAACAACTTGTGAATGATTTTCACACAACGTAAATTTTCCAAATTCTTACTGTGGCCGAGAGGTTCTGCTCTTAAAGCTTGTAGACGGGAGGTGCTGGGTTCGAACCCAATCGCGCCCATCAGCCTAATTGTTCGGAGTTTTCATGTTATCTTCGAACCATGCATTTCCATGCATAAATACGGGTTAGGTTCAATTAGAAAGACCCCCACAGAGGGCACCCCCCTTCAGGGCCTATATCCCTCGTGTTGTTAATTGGCCATCAAAAATCAATCCAACCCAACCCAAATTCTTACTAATAATTTTTACTAATTATTTAATAATATTTTAATAATATTTTAATAATATTTACTAATAATTCTTACTTGACTTGCAGCTGTTTCAAGACTGTGGGGTCAGGGTTAGCATTTTTGCCAGGACAGTGGCAAAAACTGGAAAAAACCTGGGCAAAAATGGAAAAAACCAGCAAAAATGGCAAATTCTCATTTGTCTTTAATGTGTAATAAAATCTATGAGCTAATAAGGATAATAATGGTATAAACAATTAAATTTAATAACATATCATTTAATATTTTTATTTAATTTGCTAATAACTGAATATAATTAAATATTTTTACATATTTTAAATCTTTATAAAATAGATGGGATTCAGTCTAATACTTAGGAATTTAAGAACCAAATAAAAAATCAGATAACTAATTTTTTTTTCTTAAGTAAAGTATTTTGTCAGCTATTAATACTTTTTTAATTATCAAAAGGTTTTATATAAACTTGCTACTTTCGTTTTACGTAATGAATCTTAAAAATGTGTAAATATTTAAGTCTTTGGTACTAATTTATAATTATTTATTTGATGAAACTAGTCTGTTACAGATAAAAAGGTAATTAAATTAAATTGAAAACTATATAGTATCGAAGAAAAGTCTGCTATGTCTTGCTAGGAAACTAGATTTCCCCCTCCCCCTCCCTCTATTATGTGAATAATCATTAATAATTGTATAAACATGAGTAAATAATCAAGTTTTCTATTTATTTATATAAAATTAGTATTTTTTTCATTTCTAATTTTGTTTTAAAAGTTAGTATTCTTTCATAAATGCATAATTATACTTATTTAACTTAAGAGTTCAAAAATAAATTTAGAATATTGATTTCTTAACTAAGTACAGGAGACTCTCAAATCCACACTAATTTGGACCAGAGGTTGTGCGGATTTTAGAATTTAGTGGATTTTTGGTCATTGATTTGTTTACATTTTTTAAACAGTAATTTGAATGTAATAATGCAATCAAAATTATAATGAATGCTTACAATATACTAAAATATTAAAAATAATTAAGTAAAGTAATAGTTTTAAAAATGATTAAATTATTTAAAAGTAAAGGTAATAGTGTATAATTAAATATGCATAATAAAAGATGAGATACATTTGTCCTGAATTATTGAATGAAATTTGCCTCATAAAATCAAAATCATAAAATAAGGAAGTTTTATTTCAGGTTTAGTCAGATTTAATAACTAATAAAGCTTGATTAATACATAAATATATTTGGTAAAAATTATTGTGACTACTAAAGATATCAGCGATAGCTTGAATTTTTTCAGAAAATTTTTTTTACTTCCTTCATGAAAAACCATGAGTTCAGTCATATTAATGAAAATTACATTTAAAATATGTACAGAATGATATAAAAATATAAAAAAGTCTGTAATTTTGGCCCTACATCTGAACTGAAAGTTGCATTGTTTATATCTGTGATGATTTGCGGCTTTTAGAGTTTCGGATTTGAGGGAGTCTACTGTATTAAGTTTCTTTTTTCTTTCATGAAATATTTTTCTCTTTTTCTGGGAAAAAAATTAAATGGACAGCCTATTTTTGCCACCACTTTGACAAAAACATATTTTTGCTGGGATGGTTTTAACCAGGTTTTTTCCATGGACATTCCAAAGGACAATGTTTTTCCACCTATGGCAAAAACTTACCAACCCTGCGTGGGGTTGTATCATTCTGTTTCACATAGATGATATTTTTTTAAACAATCATCTGTTTCCAAGTAAAGAAATTTACAACGAATGACAATCTCATGAAATTTCGTCACTATTTACCCCCGCCTGCAAACTTTTCAAAAGCGATTTTCTGTCTGTGGTGAAACTACCAACATTGTTATCACTCTGTCCTCGGGTATTTAATGAAATCTGTGCATGCAGGGTTGAATGGAAATCCTTGGGATTTTTTCTAAGTAAAAATTGGTATTTCCTTTTGAAGGATTTTAGTTTAAACAAAGATTTTTTAACTGACTTTTTAAATTAAGAACTGTAAATGAATTTCAATTTTTTTTTCAGAGATTTGATTTCGAATAATGAGTTTTTTTTTTCCTTTCTTTGAAAGATTGTTAAAATAATTTTATTTTTTCTGTTTAAAGAAAGGTGTTAGAAATCTTAGATTAATTTTGATAAATATTAATGAAAAATGAATATTTTTTAAACATTTTAGTTTTAAATAGTTTTAATTTAATAAAAAAAAAACAATGGTTAGTTTTCTGAAAAAAGTAGAAACAAGATTTTTTTTTTGGCTGTTCACAAATTTAAAAGGACAATTTTTTATATAAATTTTCATTTTTGTTTGGAAACTGATAAGTTTACCATCTGAAACACACATTCATTCTAAAAGTTTATTAGTTTATAAATGTCTTGAAGATTCTCTTTCAGTTTTTTGTTCTTATATACTTACTTTTTTCAAAAGAACAATTATGAATTTCTTAAAAAAATGTTTTAACAAAAAGAAAATATATATTTTTCAATCACTTGTTTGTTATAATCTCAGCTAAATATGTAATAATTCTATCTTTTTAGGTGTGCTTAGTGAAATCTGACTTTCTTGTTAAACCCACAAATGATAAACAAGTCCTCTTTTTTTTTAGATTACACATAAAACTTTGAAAGAATTTGTTATCTGAGAGGATAAAAAAATATTAATGTCTTGTAGCTATCGAAGCATAAATAATAAAATTTTTTTTACAATAAAGGTATCTTAATTCAGACTATGAAATGCAATCTATCATGTCATTCTTGAAATTCACATCATTTGAACATAGGAAGAAACCAGCTCATTTGTTTAAGTTAGAAAAAATACTGTTGTTACTTTTGTGATGTGATAAAATTAGGAATTTTACATGCTTTTTTTTTTTTTTTTTTTTTTTTTTTGTCAAGCTTGTTAGAATGAATAGTTTTAAAATATATAATATTTAGAAACATTTCAAAATATAACAATTTTAACAGTAATATTAATATTTCATGAGCGATGTAATAGAAAACAAAAGTGATTTTCATAGCATTTCTGGAAGAAAAGATATATTATGTTGATGCAAAAACATTTTTTAACTAACTGATAATATTTTTGAAATAACTTAATTTTCTCATGAAAACGAAAAAGAATGTTTCAGAACATGCCTCTGAGCATGGTTAAACATAACTTAAAGCATAGTTATACATCTCAGAGTATGGTTAAACATGTTCGAACATAACTTTGCACACGGTTAAACATGTTTGAACATAGCTTTTGACATGGTTTAACATATTCGAACGTGGTTAAACATTTCTCGTTGCAAACCCTTCTCATTGTAACAAGCCTGACAAAAAAAAAAGCATGTAAAATTCCTAATTTCATCACATCACGAACGTAACAACAGTATTTGAACAAATGAACTAGTTTCTCCCTATGTTGAAATGATGTTAATTTCATGAGTGACATGATAGATTGCATTTCATAGTCTGAATTTAGAAACCTTTGTTGTAAAAAACATTTTTTTACTTATGTTTCGATAGCTACAAGATGTTAATAATTTTTTACGCTCTCAGATAACAAATTCGCTCAAAGTTTTATGTGTAATCTCAAAAAGGAGGATTTGTTTATCATTTGTGGGTTCCAGAAGAAGGTCAGATTTCACTAAGCACACCTAAAAAGATAGAATTATTACATATTTAGCTGAGATTATAACAAACAAGTGATTGAAAAATATATATTTTCTTTTTGTTAAAACATTTTTTAAGAAATTCATAAGTGTTCTTAAAAAAAAAAAAAAAAGTAACTATATAAGAGCAAAAAACTGAAAGAGAATCTTCAAAACATTTATAAACTTTTAGAATGAATGTGTGTTTCACATGGTAAACTTGTCAGTTTCCAAACAAAAATGAAAATTTATAGAAAAAATTGTTCTTTTAGATTTGTGAACAGCTTAAAAAAAAAAAAAATCTTGTTTCTACTCTTTTCAGAATACTAATCATTGCTTTTTTTTATTAAATTAAAATTATTTAAAACTAAAATGTTTAAAATATATTAATTTTTCATTAATATTTATCAAAATTAATCTAAGATTTCAAACACCTTTCTTTAAACGGAAAAAATAAAATTGTTTTTCTGTCTCGAAGTCTTCCTTCCTTTGAAATTGTCTTTCAAAGAAAGAAAAAAAAAAAGACTCATTATCAAATCTTTGAAAAAAAAATATAAATTCATTTACTGTTTTTAATTTAAAAAAAGTCAATTAAAAATCTTTGTTTAAACAAAAATCCTTCAAAAGGAAATGCCAATTTTTACTTGAAAAAACCCCCCAGGAAATTCCATTCAACCCTGCATGCACAGATTTCATTAGATACCTGAGGACAGAGTGATAACAATCTTGGTAGTTTCACCCCGGATAGAAAATCGCTTTTGAAAGGTTTGCAGGTGGAGGTAAATAGTGACGAATTTTCATGAGATTGTCATTCGTTGAAAATTTCTGTACTGGGAAACATATGATTGGTTAAAAAAATATCATCTATGGGAAACAGAATGATACAACTCCACAGTATTGAAACAACTACAAGTCATTAATTTGTAATAACTTGAAAAATATACATTGTGTGAAAGTCATTCTCAAGTTGTTGTTTATAAACTACAGTAAAATATCTTTATAACGCAAACCTAAAAACGCAAGGTTGTGCATTATATAGAATTTTGCGTTGTATGGATCACATTTCACACATCATTAAATTTATCTTGTAAACATGACTAAATATATCCAAACATATCAAAATACATTAGAGTATCTTTATACTGCATTCCTTGTTACCAGGAGTTGATAAATTTTTGCATAATACAGATCATTCCACACAATGTTAAATTTACTTTAGAAACATGGTTCAATTCAAATATACCTGTATAAAATCATTCATTACATTACTCATTTTCAGAAATGTTTATTGTAATAATAGCAATTTTTTTATTAAAAAGTTTTGAATTAAGGATAGAAAGTTGAATGAATGTATAAAATTTAGTTTTCTAAAAAGTAACAATTCTTTATAGTGGAAATGCTAAACTGCAAAATTCATTGTTTACATCTGAGAAGTTGTGCGTTATATGGAGAATTGCGTTATATAGAATTGCGTTATAAAGATCTTCTACTTATATGCAATTTCAATTTTATTAAAGTAAGTTAAAAATTTTCCTGTTGTGTTTAAAATATTTAATTTGTGTTTCTTAAAATTCTTTTAAAGAAAAAGTAAATGGGGAAAACTTGTTAACTTTCACCATGGCAGTAATTAAACAAAATTATTGTTGACAAAAACTAATGCGTTCTTTTAGATTAGAGCAAGAAGAAAAAAAAACTTAAGAAAATTTACAAGCTTTCACTGAAATTTTTTGTTAACTTAAAAAATATATATATATTCCTTCATTAGTAACTAATAAAAAAATATTAAGTTCACACCACTTTAAAAAAAAAAAACTTTACTTCGTCAGCCATTTAAATGTCTATATTAAAAAAAGAGTTCATTTCGAAAAAACAAAAAAATCGTTTTCACCTTATGTTTTGTCTAACTTTCACCCTTGGCAATAATTAAACTAAAAACATTATTGTCAAAAACTTATTTGCATCCTTTTAGATATAAAAAAATAATAAATTAAAGAATAATTCACATTCTTTAAAATATTAATTGAAAACTGAAAAATTATTAAATGAAAATATATTTAAACTTGTTTATTAAAAAAAGCTTTCTTTGCAAATGACTGAATGAAAAGAAACTTTATTAGCAAATAATTAAATGAAAAAAAAATTAAACTTGTTTCGGAAATTAATTTATTTATAAATTACTAAATAATAAAAAAAAATAACTAATTTATTAATTAGTAATTTTTTTACTAATTTATTAATTGAAGTTTTATTTGCAAAATTACTTATTGAAAAAGGAAAAATTAAACTTGTTTCGGAAATTAATGTATTAACAAATCACTAAATGAAAAAATAAACTTGTTTCAGAAATTAATTTATTAACAAATTACTAAATGAAAAAAAAAACTTGTTTTGGAAATTAATTTATTAAAAAGATATTAACAAGTTATAGAATGAAAGAATAATTGAAACTTGTTTCAGAAATTAACAAATGACTAAAACTAAAAAATTAATTACAGCTTATTTCATTAAAAAAAAATCTAACAAATGACTTTAAAAAAATGTATTAACCTCTTTATTTCAACAGCTCCTTCAAAAAATAGTCTGATGTTATCTCAGATGAGTTAAAAAATCCTACCAAGAGAAGGCACTTGTGTCGATGAAAACGATTGTGCTGCCACCTAGGTTCCACTCTTGACCAATCAGAAGCCAGCTCCTCATCTGGGTGAAACCCGTTTACGCACGCCTCTTCGCTCATTAGCCCATTAGATTTCATAGAGGTCAGACGTGTCTCCACACTGTTCCATGGTAAGTTATTTTAACTCATTGCAAGTGATCTTTTCTAAACCCTTCTCATCTAATAGGGTCAGGTGGGGGAAAGTGGGCACACAGGATAAAGTGAGGGTATATTGAAAAACACCTATTTTCTCTTTTGAAATTAAGATATTTAGTTAATTCTTTTTTAGAGACATATATTGAGATTACAGCAAATATTTTTACTTTAGTTTTAGAAACTGGAAACAAATTTAATGTTTACAAACTATCTTGTTTATGTTCATTGCATATGGTACTTAAGTTTAAGCATGTGATGAACTTGCTTCTAAAATCATTATTAACTGTCAAAAACTGTTAATTTTAGTCCAGACTCAAAGAGGAACATCTAGGGAACAGATCTGCATAGAAAGTTAATAATAAATTTTACAATTCTATTTATTATGAGTTGTTTCCTGAGGTGGGGTGATTTGGGGGTATGGTTGGGCTTAGCTAAGTTTTCCATGATAGGGATTTTTTTTATCTCTGTGTTAACTTTAGTAGATGTCTGATGCTTAGTACTTTATAATAAAATGACTACACACATATAATAAAATAATTACGGAGCAAGATTGGTGCAGTTTTAACGAATGAAACTGTTTTGGAAAGATTGGCTGCTGAATAATGTGACCATGCAAAAAAAGTCTTTCAAGCAAATAAGAAAAGGACATAAAAAGTGCAAATGAAGCTGACCATAAAGAAAAAATATATCAAGAAAAGGAAAGGAAGACATCCAAAATTCAAAAAGCAGAGTAAATTAAAAAAAATAAAAGAAATTAAACAGATAATATAAAAGTAGACTTTAAAGAAATAAAGCAAGGTTCATGGGTTCAAGTACAGATCAACATTCGATCAGCTAAATTCATCAGTCTAGTGATAAAAGTTAATACATTTTGTCACATAAAGTATTTGACTAAGTCACCATTGGGGAGAACTATTGCACTTTTCCTGCTATTGGCGATGAAGATTGTATAGAGTAGCATATATGCTACATACTAACTGAACCTAATTTTAATAGCATTATTTCTTAAATTAAATATGTAAAAATATTTTTTTGTGCATTTGTACCTTTAAATATAATTAAGATACATTTATTTTAGTGTATTCTTATTTCAAAAACAATATTTACATATTTTTATTTAAATATACACTAATTTTGGAACTACCCTCCCACCATGGGATAAAGTTAGGGTATCAAAACTGATCTTTTAAATGTATCACTGTGAGAAAACAATTGAACAAAATTGAATGATTATGCTTCATGTTTAATCTATATTAATCCAATGTATATAAAATAAATCAAAAGTTTCATTAAAATAAATTTAATAGTTTTGTTTTATGGCCTTCTCTAAAAAGAGCTTTATTTTATCCCCACCTTCTCCCACCTGACCCTACACTTTTCCTAATCATTCATTATCTTTCTTTTGTTCTATGCTCCTCTTACAACAGACTTTTCATTCATAACCTTCATTAACACTCCTCTTACAGTAGACTTTTCATACATTTCCTTCACTAATGATCTTCCTAAATCATCTCATTAACGCTTTCATTTGTTCTAACCTCTTCTTACAGTAGAACCCTTCCGTTAATACATGTCACCAGGCAGTGGGCGACAGTGTGTCTTGACCAGTCATGTGGGATGGGTAAATACCCAGCGGGTAGGTATTTATTTTTGGGGTATATACCTGGATATTTACCCAAGCCTTGGGTAAATACCCAAAAACTGGGTATTTTCATATTTCATTGTAAAAAATTATAATCCTGAAAAATATTTTTAATCACACTGGGACATGTGACACGGTCGAACATCCCTTCAAAATGTATTTATTTCACAGGTTTTAATTTCATATTTATATTCCTTAATAGCAGTATAATAAAGAATATTTTCAACCTTAAATATGGTCAAATCAGGGTTGTAGTGGGTAGCTGCCCGGGCACCCACCCAGCTGCCCACCCGGGCTGGGGTTTTTACAACCCTAATAAGATTGTTGAATATATTTAGTATAATGAAACCGACTAAGACAGAATTTCAAGGGACAGAAGAAAAATTAAGTGTTAAACAGGTTACTGTCTTAGCAGGTATGGTATTCTTACTGTAAGGACAATGTCATTTTTACATTTAACACAGGATGCCGTTGTTAACAGGTTCCATTATCATAGGGTTTACTGTATTTTATTATTTTATTACTGAAGATTATTATTTGTGATGAAGGTGGAATCATAGTCCATATTTTGGAATTCTAATCCAATTTACCCGGGGAAAATTGCCCATTTAAGACTATGAAATCATTCCCATCTATTAGACTATTAAGTGTTCACAAAGATTGTATTTGAGATCAGGATTGCCATTTATTTCGCCAATCGAATTCCTCGCACTTTCCTGAGCAAAAAATTGAATTTTCCTAGAGTAATTCCTCTGAGAATATTTAAAATTTCAATGGATAAATTTTGCAAAGTACTAAAATTTAGTAAAATTTCTTGTTTTTAATATTCATTTTTAAATTCCCTCAGTTTTTCTAGTTTTCCTTATACAGTGGCAATCCTAAAGATTATCATTTATGAGGAAGGTAAAATCATAGTCCAAATTTTGGCATTTTAATCCAATTTGCCCTTGGAAAATTGCCCATTTAACCTGGGTTTTTTAACAAAACCTGCCTGGCCTGGGTTTTTTATAAAAAAACCGGGTTTTATATAAAAAAACCCGGGTTTTATACAACCCTGGGTCAAATACAGACTTATTCATTTTGTTGTTTTTAGCTACCAAAAGTAAAAATGTTTTGTTTTTTGAATCTTAGATATTTTGTTAATAAAGGCAAGAATTAGGAAAAATAGATGAAGCGTACAGATAAGCACTCATTTATCGTTAATTTTATTCAAAATATGCCGTTTTATATAAAATGTTATAGAATATTTTCTTATTCCATGTCTACATGAGTCATCCCAAAATAGACCACTCTTTTATACTTATTTAATAGTGAAAATTTAATATAAAAAAAAAAAACAGATCATCGTCTCCTGATTTGAAATTTAAAATTTAAAGTA
Source organism: Maratus speciosus (assembly GCA_963932465.1). Taxonomy (NCBI): domain Eukaryota; kingdom Metazoa; phylum Arthropoda; class Arachnida; order Araneae; family Salticidae; genus Maratus; species Maratus speciosus. Next base: position 558,315,850 of record OZ010787.1, on the reverse strand, counting down.
TTTTTATCAATATATTCTAGTAAATTTTGTTATTTAAAAAAATTGAAATGATTAAAGAGTTCAATTATATCTGCGTAATTTTAATATCTTGAAGAATGTGACTACCAATTCATATTACATCGAGAAAATTTTATAAGGAAAGTTTTTTTTTTTTTAACCCATTAACCGCTGGTCTTGCATTCACGCAACAGTCAAAATAAATGCGTATAAAAAATTAGCTATCAAATGAATTTTATATTAAAAGTAATTTTTGAGTAGGGTATATTGTAGTTACTAATTCAATAGAAAAATATTTTCTTTCAACATTTTTTTTTCTATTTAATAACAAGTTCAAAACTTAAAGCATTTTTAAATGAAAACTTTCACGTTGTCTTTTTCGCAGAAGAAATATAGTTAGACAAACGTAAGCTTTCGAGTAAATCTATTTTTAGACAAGGTCAAAGTACATCAGAACATTTAACGAATCAGTTGTTTCGTTTTAATGGGGGAGGAAGAGACAATGGGTGTTGCGTTCGCGCAACATCAGCGGAAAAGAGGTAGTTCCAGTACTCACTCGTATCGTTCGACTCTGTGGATTTTTTTCTTATTCTGTGCTCACAGAAATGCTTCAAATACATATCTTACGTTCTTTGAAGGTCTTCAAAGAATTTTTAATAAAGATTCATATAATTATGACAGGAGCGAAACAAATATTATCGTATTTCATCAGAAATAGCAGAAATTATTGATGAAGAAGGAAATAATAATATATCAAAAAGTGATAATGATATTTTACCTTTCGATACTGCTGGCGAAATTGAAATGTGCGTGAAAAAGAAGTTTGTACACTCTAAAAGTAGTGCAAATCACACATACAAAAAAAAAGAAAAATCTGGAGATTTGGAGAGGATAAAGGTAGAAAAATTGATTATGACTCAGCCAAAAAATGAAGAAAAAATAAAACCTTGACCAATGCAAGAAGGTATAAAGATTATGTTCGAAAATAAATACTGTCACTTAGATTTCAGACATGAAGTTGCATTGTACCTTTTGCAAACACCCTTTGAAAGTAAAGAGTTAGCTATAAACAAATCAGCCAAAAGAAGGCATAGTAAGTTCTCCATGCAAAAGCCATTACAGACAGAACACGGAAATTTAACCCTTTTCGGGGCAATGCAATTAAATTTCTAAAATGTTGAAATGAATGAATGACACCGGTATTTACGAACTATTACATAATAAAGGACAAATACTTTACCACAATTCTGGTGCCATTATGGCATTTGGGTCATTCCACGTGAAATCAACCAATTTAAAGAAAAAGTGTTGCACCATAGTCACAGATTTTTTTTTAATTTTTATCATAGAAAGACACAGTAATGAAACCCTCAAACCTGAAATTTAAAAATAAGTTTCGCAATATTGGCTGAGATATAGCCATTTGAAAATTGGTCATTTTTACCAAATGTTGGCCATCTTGGAATCTTATCAATGTCTGTAAATGGCCATAACTTGACAACTAATGGCTCAAATTCTATGTTTCTGATACCAATTTGAAGCTATTTGTACAAAGAATGCATATTTCACATCAAAATAATAGTAAATTTTCATTTCTTTACTTTTTATTATGTGCAAACTGAAAATATCACCCAAAAAAAGATCTGACTATAATGGTCCATAAAAAAAATGAATCATCATGAATTTTTCTGAAACTTGGTAGAAACATTACTCCATCTGTGTGCTTTAAATAAAAAAAAAATTGGAGAGGTAAAATTTGTTGTTTTAAAATAAATGGTTTTTTACACATAGGGTGTGTCTTAACCAAATAGTGATCATTTTAGAATCTGTAAGTATTCCTAATTTCAGAAATAATGGTTAAAATAAAATTTTCTAACATCTGAATTAATGTACTGTGTGCATATTATATAATTAAATAAAGAAATATCAATTTGTAGCTATTTATACTAAATATTCATACATTGTATTAAAATACTAGTAAATTTTCATTTCTACAGTACTTTTTATTTCATTTAAAACATGAGAATAAAATTCTCAAAAAATATTTACACAAATATTAAATCCCTTAATATAATGGACTACATAAAAAAAAAAAAAAAAAGCCACATAATATTTTCCCCTGAAATGTTGGAGAAATACTAGCTGTAAATTACAGTTGAATTTACAGTAAAATACAGTTAAATTACACAATTGAATAATTGTGTAATTTAAATAAAATAAAATAAAAAAAATATAAATGAGTTAATTAGTTCACATTTGATGTTTTTAGTTCACACTGAGTTCAAATTTATATGAACAAAAATCTAGATACAGTGAGACAAAAAAAAATTAATATAATACAAATCCAGGGCAAAACATTGAATGTGATGAGAAATAAACCTAAGTTTAAACTTACACATGAAACAAATCTAGACAAAATAAGAACAAAATATTTACTTACATGCATATAACTTTATAATATAATACCTAGTTTTTTTCTTCAGATTTAAACTACCAAGGTTTTTTTTATCAATTTTATAAGTAAGTTCAATTATACTAAATACATTGAAATAAAAATTACATAAACTGACATATTTACATCTGAACATTTAATGCAATCTGAATGATTTAAATAAATATATATATATACATGCAGTAGAAGTTTTACTGTAAAGCATCACACATTAATATTAAACTTTATAAGTAGAAAATCTGTAAAGTGAGGAGTAAAAATTTACCCATATAAATTTAATTTTTGAAGTGGGAAAAGGTCTTAAATAGGTTCTATGCATAGGGGAGAGTGGGGAGGAATGGGACACTTTTTACAAAAGTGAGAAAATCATTTTTGTTCGACACAAAAATAAAAATTTCAATTTTTAGAATACAAAAGGGAACATTTTCTAATGTCCTTGAACAATATAGAAACATAATTTTCAGAAACAATTTTATAATTAAAGAAATTGTAAATTTCAAAATGTGTCCCATATCCCCCCCCCCCCCCCCACACACACACACTAACAGGGAGGTATGGGACAACTATAAAATTATTATATTGTATATTATACATTATATTAAAATTATAATGTATTATAAGAAGCAAATAGTCTAGTGTCAGCTATATTTACAATATAACAAAGATTGTAGGTTCATAATGTCTGTGCTACAATATCAAATTCCAATATCTTTATCACTGGAAGGATAATTCAGGATTGTTAATCAGAAATGATATTAAGAAATCATCTGTTCAATTTATTTATATTTTGAAGTAAATGAATATATTTTCAATGTTATAATTAATATGCTAATCCTTTAAAAATATTTGCATATTAGCAATTTATGCTCATCTTATTAAAAAGTAAGAATTAGACTTAGTCCCATTCACCCCTTTGTTGACATGTCCCATTTTTCTCTCTACCTTCTTTTATATTAAACTTCTTGTATAAACAGAAATACTGCTTTTAGGCATAGTTTAAATTATGGATTATATACAGTATAATGTTCCATAAATAGAGAAACTCTTAAATTAGGAATACTTTCAGATTCTAAAATGATCCTTATTTGGTTAATGACACCCTATGCATAAAAAAGCATTAATTTTAAAACAATAAATTTTACCTCTCCAACTTTTTTTTAATTTGAAGCACACAGATGGAGCAATGTTTCTACCAAGTTTTAGAAAAATTCATAATGATTCATTTTTTTTATGGGCCATTATAGTCAGCCCTTTCTTGTGGTGATATTTTCAGTTTGCACATAATAAAAAGTAAAGAAACGAAAATTTACTATTGTTTCGATGTGAAATATATATTCTTTGTACAAATAGCTTCAAATTGGTACCAGAAACGTACAATTTAAGCCATTATTTGTCAAGTTGTAGCCATTTATAGACATTGATAAGATTCCAAGATGGCCGCCATTAGGTAAACATGACCAATTTTCAAATGGCCATATCTCAGCCAATATTGCAAAAAGTAATTTTAAATTTCAGATTTGTGGGTTTCACTACTATGTCTGTCTATGATAAAAATTTTAAAAAAATCTGTGACTATGGTGCAACACCCATTGGTTGAATTCATGTGGAATGACCCATTTGGGAAATAAAATTAATTGGCTTCATAAACATACTACTGCCGCTGAAAGGGTTAATTGTCAAGTCCGATGACAGAGGAAGATTGCATTGTAAACAATGCCATAGCCAGAATATTTATCACTTCAGTACATTTGTGATGTTGATTTACATCATAAGTGTAGCAAATATTTTGATACTTGAAACTGTTTTCTGGATAAGATCAGTAATTTAAAAAAATAAAAAAATTTAATTTTAATAATAAATTAATTACATTAAAGTGATTGCTTGCTGTCTGAATTGTAACAAAGGTAAAAAAAAATCTTACAGTGCCCATATATGCAAGAAAATCCTGCTGATGCTCAATTGAGCTCAATAAACATCAGTACTCTTATTCCGCTGACGTTGCATGAACGCAACACTCCATTTTTCGTAAGCTAACACAAATTTTGTTATTTCCACTATAAATTAATGTTATATATGTTCAAATGAATAACCAATATATTTTGTATAAAAAAATTTTAACCCCTTATAGATTTGGCGGTTAATGGGTTAAAGAATTTAACAGTTATAAAACTTAAGACATATATAGCTAAACCTAATTGTGTACATTTTTAATGAGCCATATTGTTCTTTGCATTACTTTATTTACATACATTTAAAACATGCTAATTATTTTTTACTAAAACTTAAATATGTACAATCTTGTTCAATATACCTAAGGGGGCATACAAAGACATCGTGCCACAAAATCAATTTTAAATATTTTTATTTATATGAAATGAATCCGTTGTGTTCTGTACTATTTAATGCATTGAAAAAGAATAGCTATAAATTTCTAATAAAGTACATTTCCCTTGAAATAGTTATTAATACTGTTATTTATCTTTCACCTTTCATATTTTACTTGTGCTTCATGTGCTGTTCCACTTTTTTAAGCTTTAAGAAGTACTTTTCTTTACAAATTATTAAAATATATACTTTAAGAAAATTATATTCAAGAAATTTTTACTGTAAATTGATCTTTAAATTTCAAAAGGAAAAAAATAAAACTTTAAAAGTGGCCCAGTGGTTAACGTGAAAAAATGAAATAAATGATTTGACGAATTTAAAAAAGGGGAATATTACATCATAACTTTTCTACAGCAAGATTCACTACAATACTTCACTTACTTCCTTTTGATTTTTAATTTTTTTTTTACAATAAGAACTCATAACACCAGTCTGATTTTTAGATATGTTTTACTAAATATTCTTTTTCAATCTGACAATGCTTCAAATATGACATTAGTTAAAAAAAAATATCTGCATGTTGTCCGATTAATTTGCTCTGCCCTTATTTTACGATTACTATATGTTCTGATATTTTAGTATACAAATTAATTAAAAGTTATGTTTCACAAATGGAATCAATATATTGAAGATCATCACACGAAGTAACTGTTTACATGCAATCAAATTCAATATCAAGAAGGCCAAAAAAAAAAAATAATCCCTTAAAAGTGCCAGAAAAACTAAATGAGGAAGTCATTTCCATTAAATTTAAAGCTGAAAAGATAAGTTAATATGTAATGTATGTAATATGTATGTAATATGTAATGTATGTAAAATGTATGTAATATGTAATATGTAAAGTTAATAATTTTACTACCAACAAAATTTTCATCTAATTTTTCAAGTTTACTATCAGACAAGAGATTCCTACATAAATTAGGGTTATACAAGACATTCTTAAGGATAATTTGATTGAAGCTGACATCTTTATAAAAAAATTTACAGTACCCTTCCCCTGAACAGGACTTTCCTTTTATCCATCTGCATATTTAAAACTGGTTCAAAATCCAAAAACAGGTTTTTGTCATTACAAAAATGAGCCATAGCAGCTGTGTCAAAGACCCAGCTACTACTTTGGCCAAAGTCAGATGAATTAGCTTGATAAAAGTTTGGAGAAATTTCAATTAAACTACTCTCTTGTTCAGAGAAGATACATTTTACACTATTATATTTTATGTTATTACATTTTAATTCTACATTAGTAGATTCTGAAATTTTATTTTTAAACTGAGAATTTTTAGATTGAAAACTTTTAGACTGATTTTTAAATTTACAATTAGCAATTAAATGACCATATGATTTGTAACAATAACAGGAACCTATTGATTTACTTTGATTAGCATTATAAATCTTAGATTTAGAAAATTTACATTGATTTACATTAAAATTATCAGACTTAGAAGGTTTACTTTAACACAAAAATTCTCAGATTTGAAAGTTTTACCTGTTTTACATTTAGTTACTTCTCCAGAAAAAGCAACATTAGTGTCAGAAAGATCTTTCTTAGCTAGCTTCAATCATTACACTAGCTTGAACATAGATCATTAGCAGCTGTGTCAAAGACCCAGCTACTACTTTGGCCAAATTGACAAAATGAGCCATATGTTATCTTTCAGCAGCAATTCAGACTCAATGTTGTCCAGAACAAACTCGTTATCAGGCCACCTGTAGATTGCCTGGACTGTAGACTGGAACTCCTCTGGCAAACTCCTGATCATTTGATAGCCCATGTACAGAGGCTGTAGAGTATGTCCCACTTCCCGAAGTTGCTTGGCTGCTTGCTTCACTCAACAGAGGAATAAACCACTGGGAATATAACAGGCACTAAAAAATTCATCTAACAGCTGTATAACACGAGCTCTTGTGGTAGGTTCAAACTGGTCTTTCAGGATTTTCCAGGCTGCAGCTCCACTAGTAGTACCGGCAATCAAATGCTTGAATTTAAATTATAAGGTCTGGTATATTATTATGTAGGATCTGGCTTTCCACATTCATCTCTCTTCTTTTCCTCCATGTCAACTGGTCTGCTACAGGAACTGTTTTTACATCTGTAGTTTTCTCCCCTGATGATTCACCACTTTTGTTACCTTCGGTGTCCGAGTCAGGATTTTCAACGAATTCCCATTCACCAAAATGCACCAACAGGACCTTTACTTCGACTTCCCATGTTTCCCAGTTCATTGAGGTCAAGAGAGCAACATTTGAGAACTCCATCTTTTCATGGCCTCCATTGAAATACTAGTGGAAAACTTTGGAAAAACTTTCACGGCCTCCGTCGAAACACTTGTGAAATACTTTAAAAGTGTCGAAAAAGTCCACGAAAAAGATCGTCAAAAACACAAGTCACTAACTGCATGCAGACACATGTCAGAACAGGAAAAAAAATTTCATTGCTCTGCAAGAGAAATACATATCTTCACTTCCACAAGGCCTCTGGGCCCATAACTTGTCAGATGTGTCATGTGAAAACCTGTCAGACGTGTCACGTGAAAACATGGCTGAGCAGAGTATTGCAATGGTTGATGTGGAAGATTTAATTTAAAACACCAGTTCCATAAAAAGAGATACTTATTATACGTGAGATGAGATGAATTTTACACTTAAACAGCAATACTTTGTCGTTAACTAAAACAGAAACTTAAAATAATATTTTAAATGCAGCTACAATATGAAGATATGATATACGTGTAAAAATTACAAGAAGCTAAAGATCCATAAACAGTCCAGACATTTATACAACAAACTAGCAGTTGTTTTGCATAATCTTGTTGCCAATCCGTAAGTAAACTTATATCCAAAATCCCATTGGCCACAAAGTATGATGTCGTAAAGCAACTAGTCATGGCGAAAGATGTGATCCCGGAATCACAGTTACTGGCAGTTATTCAGTAATGTACTAGCCTCAGAAGCCAGTGAATCAAACGAACTGCCGGCCATTTCGGATATGTAAACAATTTGCTCAAGAGTGGGTGAAAAATAAAATATGCATCTATATTAAAAAGTAACTCTTTTCAAACTTTATAGTTTTATTTAATCTTTCTGAATGCTTAATTAAGCTTTAAAAGTAATAGATGTGTAACAGTAAACATTGACACAATACATTGGTAGATTCAGTTTTGGTTTGTTGTCAATCATTTTTCTCTGTATTCAAGACATTTAAATATTTATATCCAATTTATATTTAAATATTTATTCATTAGAAAATTGATAACTGAAAAAAAAATTAACTTTATGAGTTTAACTCTTAATGACAATTTTCATTGTTTACATTCCAACGTGTAGTGCAGATAATAGACGTTTGCGGATTTTACATCTGCGGATTTCACAGAGTTGACTGTACCTTGATCTTTGTACTTTCCAAAGATCTAATTTTGATATTTTTATCATGTCTGGTATATTTAAAAAATATATATATACAAAAGAAAATGATAAAAATGCACAATTGTTCAGGATTTATCTTGAACAGATGTTGGGGAGTGTAGCTCTCCACTGGTTGATTTCATATGATGTTTCAATATGACTTTGCTCTGAATAACATATTATTACTTGATTTGTGCTTACAGAAATATTTCTGTAAATTATCAGTAAAAAACCTTTGTTAGTGAATTTTTTATATATATATTTTTTTGTATTTATGGGATTGCTGATATTTCAGATACTTTTGTTTGTATTTAAATATCTTCATTAGATTAAAATGAGCACAGGGGCTTCAAATTTTCAAACATTAAGGTAGGTTGAAATTTAAAGCATTGTGGATAGAAACTATTATATAAAAACCTTCAAATGTTTATTCAAAATACTGCATTTTGCCTATGTAATGTGTGAACATTTACCAGGATGGATGCATAATATATTATTCTTATTATTGTTTATGCTCATCTTTTCAATTATATGTACATACTCCATAGCTGCCAACCTTTCACTAATCTTCCATAATAACGGGATTAATTTGACCCAGGTTAACCACTTTCGAACCAGAAAATTTATTTCACAAATTTTTATTTATTTAATTCCATGTTTCTACATGAAACATATTTAATTTCATTTCTTAAAAAATTTTCTGGTTTGAAACATACTAAACCAGGGTCAAATTAATGCATGTATTACGGAAGATTAGTTTGAGGTTGGCACCTATGATACTCATGGGAGTAGTGAATGGTGTACAAAGGTATTTGCCATACATCTTCTATATTTTTTATAAGGAGTTTTGTATACACCATGTTTCTGAAATAAAGCTATAGCGTACACATCCTCTAGCAAATATCTTCTGCCTATAGCATACACTCTTTGATTTTTTATGACTACAACACGACTACAGTAGAGAGCCACAAATCCGCCAGAGTCCAAAATCCACACAGGCTTGCTGATGTAAGCATCTTTCCTCCATGGCGCTAAAAGAATGAAGTTGGGAGAAAATGATGATGTCATTCCAAAGCGAATGATCGATTCAGGACGTTTTCATCTCTGTTTACAAAGAATGCAGCGAAAATTGGGACTGAAGTGAAGAGAAGAAGACTGAATATGCACATGCGTATTGACTGATTTGAGAAATATATTTGGGAATTTCAGTGACATTGACTCTGTTATCTGTTTATCTGTATCTAATCACGTGCAAGACATTTTTATTCATCATTTAAGTTGTTTTTCAATATTTTTTCTGGTGAAGTATCGTTTTGAATCCAGCCAAAAGCAATTCTGATGATGATTATGTCTTACAAGGAGAGGGCCAACCTTGTTAATCACAGATTTTGATTATTTTAATATATGTTGTAGAGTAGAGGCCCCTTAGTGTCAGGTTCAACGGATTTTATCCAATGCTCCTTAGTTCTTGAGAAACCGGGGGGGTCTAATATTAGTACACAACTTAAATACTTACTTTACTACAACAATGACAGGTCAGTCGTAGCTCAGTTGGTATGGTGTTAACTGGCTGATTGGCGGGTCCGGGTTCGATACCTGAATGCGCTACGTTTGTTTTTCTCATTTTTTGTTTTATAAATTTACTTGTAAGTATAACTTAATAATCTCACTGTCAATTAAAATTTTTAATATTGTACATCAATTATAATTTTAACCTATTTAATTTTTTACTTTTAACTGAATAGTTGTAATAAAACATCATAAAACTGTTATTATTATTATTTTTTTTTTAATCACTTTAAAAATGTATTTCATATATTCTTTATCGATGCAATGATATTGAGCAATTGTGTCAATTCGTGATTTTAAAGAAACATCATTTACGCATTGCTTTAACAAAGGAAGTCAATGAGATAATATTATTCTGTTTTTAAAGTAACAAGCATAATCATATTAAAAATTAGCATCAGAATTAAATTACAACCAATTTTTTGCATATTAAAGATTTTTAAATTTGTAATAAGTATGCTTGCGCTTTCAATTATTTTGCTTTCCCCTTTATCTTTTTTCTGCTTTTAATTTATTTGAATATTCCTTTTTTTTATCATAACTAAATGGCACCACAGCAGAATTTGTCACGATTTTGGAATTTTTATCATTCAATAATAAATCCAATTTCTTTTTAAACCTCTTTAATGGTTGAGAAATAATAGTTTACAAATAAGAAATGATAAATTTAAGTTTGTTAACATTATAATTAATGTTTGATGTTAAAATTTTTAATTGAAATTATTAAATTATAATTACAACTATATTTATAAAACAAAAACAAATGTAGCGCATTCAGGTATCGAACCCGGGCCCTCGGATCAGCCGGCAAACACCATGCCAACTGAGCTACGACTAACCTGCCATTTTTGCTACGAAGTAAGTATTTAAGTTGTCTACTAATATTAGACCCCCTGGTTTTTCAAGAACTATAAGGCATTGGATAAAATCCGTTGAACCTGACACTAAGGGGTGTCTACCCTACAACATATATTAAAATAATCAAAATCTGTGATTAACAAGGTTGACCCTCTCCTTGTTAGATAATTCTGAGAAAATTCAGTTTGATGAGGGTTTAAATTTGGGAGAGAGCAATACCTTAAATTCTTAAAGCAAAAAAATTGTGTAACTGAGCAAGAACTAATGACTATCTATAACCTGCAAAAAAAAACAAACTTAAACTAGAACAAACTAAAGTTTTGAAACTGGCCATAATTGAACAAATGTTTTCAAAGTTTAAAAAAAAAAAGTTGTTTTGTTTATATTGTTTTCAGATATTCTTTTTTTTCTGTTTATTAAAATTTTCATTTATAATTAAGTAATTTAATAATCTAATATAAAAGTGTGTTGCTATTAATGTTGTTTTATTTTATTTGTCCTATTAGTTTTTTTAAACCTGTATTAATTATTGTTCTTTTTATGACCTAAAGTCCACAAAATCCTGAAATCCACACGCCTTTTCCCAAACAGTGCAGATTTCTGGCTCTCTACTGTACTTGAATTCTATTCTTATGACTACTTGAATAGAATACTTAAATTTCAACTCATAGCTTTTTTATATTGTAGTGTAGAATATTTTATTTTATTAATTTTTATTAATGAATTTTTATATGTGCAGATTGGGTAGTGTATCACATAGATTAATTTGAAAAAAGAAAAAAGTTAATAATTTTATCAATATTTCATCTTAATGTTACCCAGTGCTTTGTTACCATAATGTTTATTAATTCTGAAAACAAAGCTGTTTGACTTTATTAAAGTTTTCTTTGGTTAAAATTAGATCCAACTATCAAAATTAATTCATCCAACCCTAAATATAATTCATTCACCACTGACTAAATGATTTGCAAATTTGTATGTCATGTCAGAAGAAAAATAAAATTTTTAATAGAATTCTGAAATTTTTTCCTCATAAAAATAATACTGGTTGTTTCTTCTTATTATTGTTAACCAATAGCTACTCGTAAATTTTCAATTCATTAGTTTTAGATGCATAGTTCTAATTGCACAACATAACGCAACAGTGTTAATCTAAAACAATTCCTTTTCTTTTTTCTTTTCTTTTTTTTTTTTTTTTTTTTTTTGAGCTAGGAAAATCTGAAATCTCACAAATTCCAAAGAACAGTGAAATATGTTTAACACGAAAATGCTTAACATGAAAAATTGGTTAACACAAAATGATATAGCCGTCTGGACAGTATACTATGCAATTTAATACATTTTTTTTTCTTTTAACATGAAACAAAAATTGTTTAACATGAAAAAAATTTGCTTTCGATCTAGTTAGTTTCAGTTGAAATTGGGGAAGATTGGGTGAAAATCAGTGAATTTCGTGTTTTTTGTAAATTAGCTTATGTTTTATGAGCACAATGACTGAGAAATCGGTCTGAAAACAAACTGCTATTTCGCTTCAAATGAAAATGAAGCTGCTTAATACAGTTGATGAAAAAGAAGGACAAAAACAGAAATCTGCAAAGAATTTGGCATTGCCAATTCTATTTTATCAACAATAATAAAATACAGGGATCCCATTACGTTAATATTTGAGCACTGTATGTTTAAGTCAGAGAGAAAATGTATGACAACCGCTAAGCATGAAGATCTGATTCAAACAAGCTAGATTTCACAATGCTGAAAAAGACACTTAAAAAAAAATCTGATTTTCTCCCCCCCCCCCCCCTAAAAAAAAAATTACTTGCTTTTTATTCTAATGGATGCAACCTACTCGTATTTTAACAGGAAATCGAAATAAAATTAACGATGTCGAAAATATTTGTGAGTTTTGTTCTCTTTTTTTTTTGAGAATCTTTTAATGCAAAATTCTTTTAACGCAAAAAAAAAAAAAAAAATCGGACCCCTCAATTTCATGTTAAACGTATTTCACTGTATCATAGCTATATGAGTTTTGGTCATAGAAGAATGAAATTTTTACTGTTTTACCTGTTATACCAAGGAGTAAGTTTTTCTAAATATGAGTTTGACCCAGGAGTCATATAAAATTTTTAATTTCATATATTTTTTTAAAGAACTATTTTTATATTAATGAATTTTTATATAATGAAGAATAGAATTTTATAATATTTTTGAAATTGGAATGCTGCTTGTAAAATTAGCAGTTAGGAGTTAGTTATTAGTCAACAATCAGAAGGAGTATCCTATACTGATTTATAAAACAACAAACGTTTAACTGTTAATTAATTTAAAAAGATGTTTCTGAATAATTTTTTAAGGAAAAAAAAACCAAAGGAAATCAAAATTTTAAAATCGTTTATTAAAAGATTAATGTAAGGACTAGTTTTCATTTATACAAATATATTTTCTTAATGGATTTCTAGTTTTTAGATTATGGGTATAAATTTAATTATGGATAATTTAGTATGAAGGAGTTAATAATTTATTATTTAGGAAAAAATTACTTTTATACCATGGTAATTTTAGAATATTTTTCATTGAGTTTGTTAGCATATACAAACCTTCCTTGTTCACTTATACACTATTCAATTACTTACAGTTAGTTATCCATTTCCTTTGTTTAGACTTCTTTTCAACTAAATCTAAACAACTATTTCATTCTTTTCAATTATCTTTTTAATTTATTTAACTACTGGCCCTTATTTATTTAAAATCTACTTTTGAGAGTTTGCAATTGCATCATTCTGTTATCATCACATCATTTCAACCTGCTGTGAATCCAGTTTTCTTTTTTTGATAGTTGTTTGACATTGCTAATTTCACAGAGAGCCCATTGCTCATAATCTTTCACCACTAGATGGCTTTCATCAATGAATGACGTAATGCAACACACCTACTGTCTTGCGTAGTAATATAAAGGCAGCCATTTCCATTCATGTGTCAGCTGATAGTTTCTGGTTGCTATTAAAGATGAGGTCACTTCCTCTTTGGTATCTGTTTTTTTTTTTAAATGTTTACAATACCATCTGCTTTCAAGCACGATGGAGTATCGCTACATTAGAACTTCATTTTCATTAAATGAGCAGTCTTTATTTCATTTCATCATAGTGATATGTCAGCTGTTTTTCAGCAAAAAAATGTTTGTTCTAGCCTCTGCATATTTTATGAATTTTATCTACAATATTGTAACTGTTTATATTATTAGTTCTTCAGGTTATTGTACAGTATCAAAATGTATGCAGCTATTGTGTTTATAAGTAGAAATTGTATATTTTAAAAGTGGAAAACTATTTATTATGAAAAGACTGTCTCAAAGTTATCAGCCATTAATGTTGTCATTGCCTTTGCCGTTTATGCCTATTGTTATGTAAGTTCATCTCCTTTTGAAGTTCATTTCCATTTAAGTTTTTCCTTATTTAAATATGTTTCACTGTCAATAAACGTTAAACTTAAATGTGTTTTGTCATTGTGTTACACACTCTGCCTTTGCTTATTTTTCAGCTTCCAATACTCTGCTTCAATTTCAGTATGTTTCAGAAGCCGAGGTTGACGTGTTAGGTTTATATACCGACTGACCTAATATACTGAGCAATCAGATTTTATAAAACTTAATTTTTAACTTATAAAACAACATAAAAGAAATAAAAGAAAAGAAAGCTGCTAAAAAAAGGGTATGTTTTACCAATTTTTCTCTCCAAATCCTTCTGCAGTAGTCTCTAAAATGTATAAAATTCGTTAAAACTCCAATCACTAATTGATGTATGGGCGCTACATGCCTATTAAGTAAACAACAACAACAAAAAACGCTCACTGGATGCATGAAATTTTTTTGTGCAGCAGTCTAAAATTTATGAAATTCATTAAAACCCCAATTGCAAACTGATGTATGGGCGCTATGCACCCATTAAACTGGGAAAAAAAAAAACATGAAATTCTTTATGCAGCTGTTTCTAAAATTTATGATATTCATTAAAACCCCAATCACAAACCGATGTATGAGTGGTACATGCCCATTAAACAAAAAGAAAAAATCACTGGATGCATGAAATTCATTCTGCAGCAGCCTCTAAAATTTATGAAATTTGTTAAAATCCCAATCACAAACCAATGTGTGAGCACTACATGCCTATTAAACAACAACAACAAAAAAAAAATCACTGTATGCATGAAATTCGTTGTGCAGCAGTCTCTAAAATGCATGAAATTTGTTGAAACTGAGATCACTATATCTAAATTTATTCTAGTATCTGCCATAGTAATGTAAAAGTATCATAATTTTATATGTTCAATATTTTATTACTGTATTATAATATGTTAAAAAACTTACTGTAAAATCCTGACTGCAAGCCCCCCCCCCTTTTTTTTCAAAAGCAAAAGCAGTTAAATTTGGGAGGCGGTCTTATAATCGAGATTTTAAAAAATATATTTTTTAAAACCTGTTTCTATCATTAATTTAGAAGTAAATAAGGTAAATACAGGGGTGAGAATCTTCCATATTTCGTCAGCTTTCCAATTTGTAATATATATATATATATATATATATAAATCCTTCCCCCCCACCCCCCCACAAACAAAAAATCTCTTAGCAAAATTTTAAAACTTTACTCTTTTTTCAATTGTACATGGGGCATTCTCACAATCTTTTGACTTTTCAGGAATAAAAATCTGGTGAAATTAAACTTACTAAAATAACATTTTAAACTTATAGACGAATGCCTTAAGGGGGCTGGTCTCTCGGCTTCCGATTTCTCCTCACTAATGTAAAGTCGATGGGCATTTGATGCATTCTTATATTTAAAATATCTCCTCGGGAAATTAATATTTTTAACTTCTATTTTTTGTGTACACTTCCTAAAAGATGTTGCTTTTTTTCTTAGTTCTCAAAATATTTTTATAGTATAGACTTAATTTTATAGGAAGTGTTAAAATCTTACTTACAGTTTGCCCACTTTTAACACATAAAATATTAAATTCAGCATAGAATTTAGAAATATTTTGAAAGCTAAGAAAAAAAGAGACATCCTTTAAGAAGAGTACACAGAAAAAAATATGTTAAAAATATGACTTTCCCGAGAAGATATTTTAAATATTTTTACAAATGCATCAAAAGTCCATAGATTTTACATAACAGAGGAGAATTCCGAAGCTGAGTGATGAGCCCCCTTAATGATTCAAAATAAAGAAAAAATGGTCAGCAGTGAAAATTTTTTTACTTAACTGAGGTTTAAGTTAAACTTGTGAGTTTAATTTTACTTACAATTTTACCACTATAACTTTTCATTTTCTTGTAAATTTTTACTTATAATGAATTTGTGTAATACCCACAGGATATTCAAATAAGAAATAATAACAATGTAGTATTTTTAGTACAAAATTTTGGCATAACATTGTCTTAAAAAGGTGTTAAAGAAGGGATGGTAAGGAAAAAAAGGGGGGACGGTATAGGAAAAAAAGGACGGTAAGGAAAAATAGGGGGATGGTAAGGATGGAACAATAAGGAAAATGATCACCTATTTTTAGGCAAATCATGTTAAGACTAAGTTATAGCCACAATGTTAATTGACTTTTAGAAACAGTTATTTACATTGGATTAAATTGAAAAAAAAAATAATTTATCTTGAAAAATGCAGGAATAAACCTTGGGGGCGGTAAGACTACCAATAAAGCTACAATGCTTGAAATTCATATTTAAATGCTTATTTAAATTGTGCAATAAATTTCCTGCCAAAAAATTTTTGCCATTCTTTATCTAGTATACTTCTGCATGAGAAAAAAGTTGAAAAAAATTCTGTGGCTGCATCTGAAGTGATTTTCTGTTTAGCAAGAGGGGCGGTAAGGAATCTAAAACCCAGGGACAGAGTTAAAAAAACAATAACAACCCTAAAAATGTGTGCAGGATAATTTTTTGCTACATATTTATATAAAACAATAGTCCCAATTTTGGAAAAAGCTACACTGAATTACTTTTATTGAAACAATTTTATACAAACAGCTCCAAACTTAAAAATCATCATCAGAGACACAGGACGGTATAGGAATTCTGTGGTATATTTGGACCACCAACATCATCCAAAACTCATTTATCTCATTAATATTTTTATGCAGTCATGCAATGGGATGTTTTCCAGTATAAGAAATAAAAAAAACCAAGGATATGTACTAAAATAAAAATCATTATTCAGGGATGGAAAAATATAGAAAAGTCAAACAATTGTGAGAATGCCCCACATCTTTATTTTTTATTTTACTGCAACAATATTTAATCAATCATCTACCCCCCCCCCCCCAAAAAAAAATATATATATTGCTTCACCCTCCTTTTGCCCCTCCCCTCGGGTAGCAAACATGCATAATTAAACCTATAAAACTCTTTAATTTTAAATTTCTTAATACAATATAACAACAATATGCAATACAAATACACTATAGTTACAATAAATAATCTGTCAGCTAAATTATTCCCTCCTCCCAAAATCTCTGCTTCTCTCCCTTTATCTCCTGACCCTCATATCATGATATTCTCCCCCTCTCTGCATCTCATGCAGTTTAAAATCTGTAATTTTTTTTAAATTTTCTGCTCAATTTGTGATTTTGTCATAAAAATATTTAAATAACCACCTAAATTACGAGGGTGTATCAATAAGTTTTTGCCCTCACATAGAAATAATTGAGTGAAATTGCTACATTGTATTAGTCATTTTATATATAGTCACCGTGCACAGTAACACATTTCTGCAAACAGTATTTCAAAGAGAAGGGTGAGGATGTATTCTAGGAGGTGCGATAATAGACACAAAGGGGGCATTTTTCTAACTTTTGCTGACCCCCCACATGTGACATATTGTTGGAAAGGCCTGTGAATGCTATGCACCTCCCGAGTCCCTCCCCTCAAATTTACCTTCCGGCAGGCACTTCTCTAAATTTTGCAGACACCATTCATGCAAAATACCTTTCTCTCGAAAAAAATTTACAGCTTCTTCCTCCGTTTTTGGCAGATCCCAAGTTTTCATCATAATGAATTGAAGCGCAAAGACACAACAACACTTCAATCATACCACATAAACTGAATGATGAGAAATCGTAACAAAAGGAAAGACAGGAAAGGTTAAAATTCAAATAATGCCAAACGAAACAATACTTACTGAATTATCACTGGTGCCCAGCTAACAGAATAGAACCAAAAACATTGATACAATACAGAGCTAAAGTATTTATTATTTTTAGATTAATCCTTGACTAGTCTCCCAAGACCCTAGATGAAGGATCATCAGCCTTTTCTGGCTGCGGGTCACAATCAAACAAAATGCGTGTACTAAGAAGACGTTTCTGATCAGTGGTATTTTCATTTAAAAAAGTCCTTTTTCATGAATAATAAAATACATTTTATTGACAAAATAATTACAATATGCTTTTCAAAACTGTAAACATAAAAATTATAATTATTACAAAAAGAAACTTAAGTGAATGAACTTTACTTTTCTCAATGGTAATAATTTGTTTTAATAATGATCATTCTTTTACTGCATAAGTATAATTATATCACTGTTCTTGCATTACTGAACAAGTGCTACAACTAAGAAAATTAGGGCTCCTAACCACCAAATTGTAGCAGTAACTCGAGCTGGGTTTTGATTTGGACAAAATTCAAATGTACTACAACTATGTTAAAGGCAGTGATTGGGCATGCCTTCTGCCGTGCCTTTGTCAAATTGCTGTGTGAGTTATTCATGCTTGTTACTGCAACTTTGCAATTGAACAAAAATGCTATTGTTGTTATTTATTTTCAGTTTATTTTTTTATGTATTCTTCAATTGTTCATTTCATATTTATGTTTTATAATTTTTTTTTATATATTATACATTTTTTCAGAACTCAAGTGGGTCATAGGTTGCTGACTGCTGCAATAGACTTTTTTCCCTAATCAGTTATACAAGGTGGCTATAGTTAAAATGACAGTATTCAACATGTTCTGTAGTGCAGTCTAATTTCGAGAATAGAGACAAATTTTTTGGGATGGTTAAACAAAAAGGGGGATGAAGGATTTTGTAAAAATGTTCCAAAAATCACCACTAGGGAATATTCGGCACTGGTTTTTTACATGAAATCCTTCCCCTCCCATCTTCTTTAATCTTCTTATAAAATTTAGCTCCATTCTCGTAATTAGATCACACTACAGAACACATCAAATACTGTCAGCTTAATATAGTCTATATGTAAAATAGCCGAATATTTTCTAAAGAATGTTTTTAACCCTTTGAGAATGAGCGTCACGTATATGTGATGCATAAGATGCTCAGATTTTGTGATTATTCCCACTGTTATTTTTTATTGCAAGTTTTGCCTTATTTAATTGAAACATTTTTCCAGTTTAATTATGCAAAAATTTCTGTTTTGAAAAACTGGTAATAAAAGATTAAAAATTCTGTAAAAGACACTCTTCACGAAGGGGTTAATAACTAATGTCGTTTTTAAATGCTCTTTGCAATAGTTTTTGTATGTTGCCTTATATGTTTAGGCGTACTGAAAATATATTTTCTCCATTAATTATAGCAACTTTAAGCTTAACTTAAATCAATGTCATTTTGGTTAATTCTTTTCAGTTTAAGTCAAATATAATTGAAAAAAGTCTTGTTGAGTTGGACAAATCCTAAACTAGGGAGAAAAGTGGGTGTTTCTATAATTATGACCTTCTTTGTATTAGGGTTTACAGTTTGTATATTTGTGATGAAAATTAAGATAAAGCCTTAAAGCCAGTGAGAAATCTTTGATTAAATTTTATTTTTATTGTAATCAAGTAGAATTTTATGCTTTATTTTCTTTATTAGAGGCTGTAACATATGCATATGGTCATGGAACAGCTTTGCGAATTTTGGACCAAAAGAGGCAGAGACATCACCAAAAAATGCCGAAAATTCTACATTTATATATCTACCAGAAAATGGTGGTAAGTTATATTTTTTCCCTTTTTTTAACAAGTTTTTTTGCAATTCAGACATTATGTACTGTTCAGAAAATGTAAATATTTCAATTTGGACTAATTTGTTCTGTTCCACAATTATTTTTTAGCTGTCTAAACAGTTTGAATTGTTTGTGTTGGCATGCATACTATGCAGATTTATCACATCAGCCATTAATGATCCCTTATTGTATTCTTGCAGTGCAATATATTTATGATGGCAGCAACAAGAGTTGGTAGTTTGAGAACTTTGCTATAGAATGGGGGTTGGTTTGAAAGAACCCACAGAATGTTCTCCTCCTAGATCCCCTTATTAGACATCTGTTGCACAACCATAGCCATTGGATAGAAATTATGAGGGTCAAATACCCCAAAATTTTAGAAAGATGATTACTTAATAGAAAATTTTTGAATTATTTCATTTTTAAGAATTTTTATATGCAGTCAGACATGGTTAAGACTCATTTAAATGGAGTTGTCAAAAGTTGCATATTAAGTGGGATTGTGTATTAAATGTGATTTGTATATTGTTGCAGAAACTGGGCTTATTTACACATCTAAATGAACCAGGGAGTTTTCATTTCAAGGTTTATGGTAGAAAATTGTGTATTTTACATACATTTAGATTAATTCTTGATTGTATTCAACTTTAACTCATTGTTTTTTTTTATATGTCCAACTGGAATAATTACTGAAAATAAATATGGATTCAAATGACTTAATTATCGATTAATACGTTACAAACAAAAATAAAATGACAAAAATACTTTTCCTGCTAGACTAATTAACACAGAAAAAAATTAATCTTTGAAGCACAATTCAGTTATTAAAATTATATTTATTACTTGAGAAAGTGAATACTATTGTAATCTGTCCTTCATTTTTTATATAATAAGAAAAAAAACAATCATTATTACTCTTTGTACAAAACATATTGTTAGCAGAGTAAAAAGTAAAGAAAACACAAAAGAATTATAAAACTACAGTCTTATTTGTTTAATATTTACACATTTCATTTTTTTTCCACCTATAATATGCATTATAAAACATAGTAGTGATATAGCATACATTTAAGACCTTACTAACAACAAGTAAAATCATCTCTAATCATAGTAAATTTTATGATATATCTGATCATTCTGATTTCATCTATCTCACACTACTACAGTAAAAACATACACAAAGCGAGAAACAAGGAGTGTTAGGATGTGGAGTCAAGAATTGCAGTGTTGCTAATTTAGCTTTTTTTTTATGCAAATATCTACCACTATTTCCAATTAGTAATGTTTGCCTTAATTAATCTGTTATTAAATAAAGTAAATATACTACTAAAATATTACTATTTGGAAACAGTGGTTTTTTTTATCTGAATAAAAAAATCCGCTAAATTGGGAATACTGGAGAAGAAAGAAGAGATTTCCAGATTGATCTATGAATTTGCATCTTAAGCGTAAATTTTTGCTTCAAAGGACCAAAAATCTATTGCATATTAAGCAGGATTGTGTAATAACCATTCATGTATTAAACATGCATTAGTCTTGTGGTTGATGTTCAAGGGATCAGAAAAATCTACATATTAAGTGGGAATATCAGAATATCAGCTGTTAACCACGAGCATCTTAACCGGGCCGACTGTAAATATAAAATGAAATACAATGTACTAAATTTTTATAGTATAGGCTAGTTCCATTGGTTTTTGTAGTGTAAGTCACATAGCTGATAACTACTATGCTTGTTGGCCACCGTTATTTTCAAAAAGTTTGCTTTGCCTTATTCAGTTAATGAGATACCTCCCATAAAATATGTTAAATTTTTCTGTTCTAAAATACTGTTATCCAAAAATTGTAGCATGTGACTTGCACTACACATACTCATGGAAATAGCCTATAGTGAATTATAATTAACACGCTATTCACTATACTGAATGCACTATATTAAAACTGAAAAATGCCCAGATCCCAAATTATTTTTTGAACTATGGTACTCTTCTCTTGATTTTTATTTACGAGGCCAGTTTTGGATGCTGGTTTATAATAATACAGTAGACTCCCAAATCTGCAACAGTAAAATCCATAAACACCTAAAATCCACACATCATCACAGATGTAAACAATGGAACTTTCAGTTCAGATGTAAGGACAAAATTGCAGAATTTTTTAGTTTTATTTCATTCTGTTTGTATCTTAATATGTAATTCTCGATAATATGACTGAACTCATGCCTTTTTCATGAAGGAAGTGTAAATTTATCTCTGAAAAAAATCAAGATATTGCTAATATCACTATTAATCACATTCTTTTTAC
The DNA here is from genome assembly GCA_963932465.1 of Maratus speciosus. NCBI lineage: Eukaryota > Metazoa > Arthropoda > Arachnida > Araneae > Salticidae > Maratus > Maratus speciosus. The sequence goes on along the minus strand of OZ010787.1, from coordinate 558,293,895 downwards.
CAAATATATTTATGTATTAGTCAAGCTTTTTTAGTTAAGACTGATTAATCCTGAAATGAAACTTCCTTACTTTATGATTTTTGTGAACTAATAGGGTACTTTTATGAGGAAAGTTTCATTGAATAATTCAAGGAAAATCTATCTCATCTTTATTATACATATTTAATTATGCATTATGAATTATTTACTTGACCTTTACTTTTAATAATTTTATCATTTTTGAAATTATCTTACTTTTTGTTATTTAGTTTATTATGTTGCTTAGTTATTTTAATATAGTTCAAGCATTTATTATAATTTTGATTGCATTATTACATTCAAATTACTGTTTAAAAAATGTAAACAAAGCAATGACCAGAATTCCACAAAATTCTAAAATTCACACAGCATCTGGCCCCAAGCTGTGTGGATTTGAGGGAGTCTACTGTACTTGCCCACTAAATGTAGTTCCTCTTAATCAAAAGATAATCTGTGGTTGGAATTATATGAGTTTAGTAGACTACTAAATATTTCCTGAAGAGTTATTAGAACTCTGTTATGTATTGGGACTGGAGAAAAACATTTTGAGAATGCTTTGTGAATTGCTTGCTTTGAATCCTGTTTATAGTAAATTTAAACTACATTTGTCTTTTTTAAATGATCTTCTGTATAATACTTTATTTAGATGCATTTGTGATGCAATTTTTTTCATACTTGTTAGTATATTTCTTATCTAATAACGACATCTTCAATTTATGTAAGTCTCTATTTTCATTGATGAAATAGCATTTTTAATGGTAAGAAAAAGTGATATGTCAATTTTTTTCTTTCATTTTAATTGAGTAATTTTTTGGGATATTGGTATATAACTTTTTTTAATAACCTTCTTTCAACAAAAGGAAAATTTCTCTAATTTACCAGCTTTGCCAAAAGACTCATACCAAAATTAAAAAGTATAACTTTTGAAATTTAATGGCAGACTATCTCATTAACTTTATGCCCTTTTGCATTTACATTACCTTCTGTCTCCCCTTATCTACAACAGGTGAAACATAAAAGCATGTCAAAAAAATTGACACCCTTTATATATAGTAATTGGGTGATATTTTTTAAATTTTTTCTTGTTGCCACCTGATATTAAAACTAAATTGTAGTTGCAGTAAGAAGTTTATTGTGTATTCTCTTAAACACATGCATACACACACACACACACACATATATATATATATATATACAGGGTGTCTGAAAAGTCTGGAAACGGTCGAATAACTCGAGAAATACAAAGCAGATTGAAAAACAATAATATACGTGTTAAATATTTTTAAAAAAGCTACTCAGTGATACCAAATTTGATCCCCGCAACCGACCCCCCTGGAGTCAGGGGGGGTCCAACTTTGAAATTTTGAATGATAACCCCCATTTTTTATTGCAGATTCGGATTCTACGGACAAAAATACGTAACTTTTGTATTTAACATTTTTTGTTAATCCTCGTTGATAACGGTGTAATTGAGCAAATAAAGCAGATACATATTTTGGTTTTCCCAACCAGGTTTTGACATCTCGAAATCTGATTGGCCAGAACTTTTAACGTCAAAGTTGCTGTCTTTTGCAGAAATAGTGTTTCTCAAAAACTATCAGTGGAGATTGTTTTCATGGCGCTTTATATGCTTTTTCCATAAAAATTAATAGAAATATATTAAGTTAGTTTTCTATTTGCATGTCTTTTTATCAAGTCCATCATTTTAAAATAATAAACTGCGTATTTTGATATTTTAACAGGTAAATAAGCACCTCCCCTCCCGAACAGAAAAATCATAGTATTCATTATTTGGGGGCAGAGTGTGTTTATATTCTGTGTTTTGATGTCTTCTGCTGTCAAAACAATCACTTAATTCAGGGCCGGATGGGAGTGTATAAGTTTTTTTTAATTATGACTATAGAATAACATAAAGGAGCAGAAAAACAAACAAACATATAAAATCTTTTTGTGCTGGCTGATCAAAGGATGGGAAGTAGCGTAAATTTCAAGTGGAGGAGGGTGGGATTATAGGTTTTGAATATTTGATGATTGATTTGTTACTGCAACTACTGACTAGCAAGTAGGGCAGAAAACATTAAAAAATTCCAATAAATGTAATACTTTTTTGTAAATTAATATTTTTTTCCATTTTAATATTTTTTTCCTAATTTTAAATTTATTATTGGGTTGTTCGGGAAGTTGTGTCCATTTAGAAAAATCAATTCGCACCGGAAAATCCTGCCCGGTAATTATTAGACATTAGATATAGGAATCAATGTCTAATTATTAAATGATAGAATTTTCCAGTACGAATTGATTTTTCCAAACGGACACGACCCAATAATTTTAAACAATTGAAAATTTCTGATCTTTTAAACTTTTGAATTTAAAATATAATTTAACTTTTTAAGCACTGTTGATTATTTCCTGGAGGGGAAGACGTTTTAATTTTCATGGGGGAAGGATAATGTAGAAAAGTGTTTAATTATTTATTAATTATTACAATAATATAAGAAATGTGAAAAAATATATAAACAAAAACGTTATTTGCAGAACAAATTAAAAACAAATCAGTTTTTCCTACATATTTTAAGCCCGAGAAGGGACATTTATTCATATATTTCATTCAGTTACTTCGATGTTTAATGTTAAAGTTTTGTAACAAATAAGTTAGAGCTTCTGCAGACAGTGTCCTTAAAAAAGGACTCATAATTTTTACTTTACTGGCACCCAGAATATTTAATTAAAATTTTCCATTTATAACGTACTTGAAAATAAGAAAGTTTGTATTTTCCAATAAACTTGTATATAAAGTCTGATGTCAGTCTATCATTTCATCAGTTTATAAACAGAATTACTCTGCACCGGTAAGGGTTAAACCAAATGAACATTAAAAAATAAGAACAAAATTTAAACAATATGATAATTTAAATACCCTAAAAATCCCTAAAATTTCCCTTCAGATTAAATCGAAATAAATCTTAGACTTTTAAAAATGTTTTTTTTGTATTTTACATGTGCCTTATCATTTTGTACACACTCATCATAAGCATAATACAAAATCTGCAATACAAATATTTGCAACTTAAAAAGGAAAAAAGTTTAAATTTATTTAGATTTCTTTTTAATGGAACTTAAGTTTTTAATGGGTTTTATGTATCATGTTGTTTGATTATTTTAAATTGTTCAATTGGTTTAACTTATTTGTTATAAAAATTTAAGAATGTAGAACTAACTGAATGAAATACAGTCGAACTTGGATAATTCGAAGTGCAAGGGACCACTGCAAAACTTCGAATTATCCAAAAATTTTTATTTTTATGTCGTAAAATAATCAATCGCAACAGAATTGTGAAAAAAATGTGTTTATTAATTTTAAATAAAAAACTACAGCTTTTAAAAATATTGAGATATTTCAGATTGCTTTAAAGAGCTTACTTGATTCTTTTTAACAAAATCTTCAAGGATATCTACAGCTCGAAACACTGCTTCACTCACGTTAGATTGTCCTTCTACATATCGACGATATTCGGCTAGATGAAAGACTGCCTCACTTGAAGTTGGAATCGTTCTCTGTTCTTCTACCTCATCTTCAATATCTTCATCGTCTTCTGTTGTAATGTTCTTATTGTTTAGAACTTCTGATGGAATATCTGTATCAGACAGCTCTCCACAAATGTCTATGTTTTTATCAATGTCGACATAATCATCAAATGGTATGCTGTCTTCCCATGCAACTGGGGGAGGTAAATTTTATTCTTTTAAAAGCTCGCTAGGGACAGTGTTCCTGATGAATCCTGCTTTCCGGAAACAGTTTGCTATTGTTTTTTGGCTCACTTTGGACCATGCATTTAAACACATTCTTGATGCATCAAGGAGGGTAATGGGAAGCTTTTGGGAAGATTCAGTAAGGAGGTGTTGAAGAACTAGGCATCTGTAGAAATGCTTCAGATTTTTAATGATGCCTCGATCCATTGGTTGCACCACTAAGGTCATGTTTGGCAGAAAAAATTCAACCGTGACATTTTCCATAGCGGGTATCGATTTATGGGCCGCGCAGTTACCGATAAACAGGATGATTTTTCTGTTTTTTCTTTGGTACGTGCGATTGAGATCTAGAAGCCATTCTTCTAAAAGATTCCCCGTCATCCAGGCTTTCGTGTTAGAACGGTATTCTATAGGCTTTGTTCTGACATTGTTAAAACACCTTGGATTTCTTGATTTTCCAATCATCAGTAAAGGTAACTTCTCAGTGCCGTCCATGTTTGTTCCTACAAGTAGGGTTATTCGATCTTTACTGCGTTTTCCCCCACTACAATTTTCACCTTTAAAATCCAAAGTTTTTGCAGGGGTACATTTGAAAAAAAGTCCAGTTTTGCTGACATTAAAAATGTCTCTGTCCTGTGTATGCTCAGTGATTTGAACAACTTTTTCTTTCCACTCATTTGCTGCATCTTGGTCCAGACTTGAACTTTCACCACACACAGACTCTTAAAGGAAATTTCGTTTCTTTCTTTAACCATCCAGAGCTTGCTTTGAAGTTGTTGTTTCCTAAGCTGACAGCAAATTCTTCCGCTTTTGCATGAACAAGAGTTCCACTGAGAGGGATGTTTTTGTCCCGCACTTGCTTAAACCACTTCAAGACACACTCGCCCACATCAGGATTATCAGGTTCTCTAGCTCGTTTGCGATTTCGATTAGATTTCAAAAATTTTTCTTTATTTTTCAAAAAGGTCGAAAGAGTGTTAGGTGCTATTCCATACTCTTTTGCGATGATGCATTTCTTCTTTACACCCTTTTCTACCTCACGAATCACAGCAATTTTTTCATTGAAAGATAAGGTTTTATATGAGGCACGGAGCTTACTCAACGACATGCTTGCACCGAACTCTCACCACAAAAACTAAAAGCATAATGAAGAAAACTCAAGCGATTATAGTCCTGGTTTCGAAGAAATTGCAATGCGTGTTATCTATGATTTATCGCACTGGCAAGAGTAGCATGTGTCACTTACAAGGGAGAAAGGGCGTTTGTTCCTCCTCCCTTTATCCCTGCTCTGTTTCCTAGAACAGATAAGAATATTCTCCCACCCCCTTCTCTTCCCTAAAGAATTTTTCACAATAGCTGAAAATAACGCAGTCACTTTTCAAATAACTGCATTGAAACTAGATTTTGTCATTTTTGAAAGGATAAAAACTTCGAATTAAAGAAGTTGGACTTCGAAATTTCCACAATAGCTGAAAAAAACCCAGCCACTTTTCAAATAAACTGTATTGAAACTAGATTTTGGTCATTTTTGAAAGGGTAAAAACTTCGAATTAAAGAAGTTGGACTTCGAAATAACCAAGATTTTTTAGCATTAACTGAATAGAAGTTTCAAGGGACTGACAAAAAACTTCGAATTATCCACAAATTCGAATTAAAGATGTTCGAATTATCCAAGTTCGACTGTATATTAATAACTGCCCCTTCTAGGTCTTAAAAAAGGAAGAAAATAAACTGATCTGTTTTTAATTTGTGCTGCCAATTATGTTTTAGATTATATTTTTTGTCACATAAATTATTTTATTGTAATAATAAACAAACAATTTTCTACATTATCCTTCTGTTATGAAAATTAACACGTCGTCTACCCCAGCAAATAATCATACACTTTAACCCTTTCAAGACCGCATCACGTACACAAATTTTATTTGGAATACACCGTGTTTTTTCAACTGTCCCCTTTACTCGTGAAATACCAAAAAATCTTTTAATTAAAAACTTAAATATATTAATTATATTATTCATTTATTAATGGTGCCCAAAACAAATTCCACATGCACCTTTTGATGATGAATATATATGTGTCTCACAAATCCCGAAAGAGTTAAAGAGTTAAATTATTTTTTTAATTAAAAAATTTCAAATATCAAAATTTTTCTATTGTTTAAATTTATGAAAAAAAATGTTAAATTGAAAAAATATATTAATTTACAAAAAATTATTACAGTTATTAGAATTATGGAAAATATTTTTGCCCTACTTGTTATTTTCTGGTTGCAGTAACTAATTAATGATCTAAATCTCCAATCCGACCACCACCTGAATTTTACGCTACTTCCCCATTCTTTGTTCTGCCTGTACACAAAATAAATTATATGTACATTTTTTTATTTTGTCCTATATGTTACTCTATCGTAATAGTAAAAAAATCCCATACACCCACCTCCTGACCACAATTTAGAGCATAAAAGAAAAAAACAGCAGAAGCCATCGAAATGCCGAATATCCATGCCTACCTCTACCAAATAACGAAGATTATCTTTTTTTTCTGTTCGGAAGAGGAGGGACATGTTTACACATCAAAGTATTAAAAAAAAACGCAGGTTAATTGATTAGAATGGACTGAATGGATAAAATAAAAACACAAATAGAAATCTAATTCAATATATTTCTGTTAATTTGCATGGCAAAAGCATATAAATCACTTTTGCCATCAAAACAACCTCCAATGATAGTTTTCGACAAACACAATTCCAGCTAAGGTGACCCACTTTGGCAATGAAAGCTTTTGCCCATCACTTTTCATGATTACAAAACATGGTTGAGAAAACAAAATATGTATCTGACACATTTTGCTGGATTACACCGTCATCTACAAAGATTCGAAAAAAAAATGTTAAAAGCAAAAGTTGTGCATTTTCCCATGTAGAATCTGAATCTTAAATAAAAAATGGGGATTATCATTTACAATTTCAAAGTTGGAATGCCTCTGACCCCCAGGTGATCGAGGTGGGGTGTTAACTTTGCTATCACGGAATAGCTTTTAAAAAAATATTTAACACATATTTTTTTGTTTTTCAATCTTATATGAATTTCTTGAGTTATTCGACCATTTCCAAACTTTTCGGACACCCTGTGTTAAATAATTAAACAATTTTCTACATCATCCTTCCCCTATGAAAATTAAAGCGTCGTCTTCCCCAGAAATAATCAAGAGAGCTTAAAGAGTTTAATTATTTTTTAAATGAAAAAGTTTAAAAGATTAAAAATTTTCAATTGTTTAAAATTATTAATTTTAAAATTATGAAAAAAAATGTTAAATTGAAAAATATTTTAAATTGCAATAAATTATTACATTTATAAGAATTATTGAAGAAGCTTCTGCCCGACTTCATATTTTGAAGTTACAGTAACTAATCGATCATCAAAATATATAACTCCACCCCCACTGAAATTTATGCTACTTCCCCATCCTTTGCTCAGACAGCATAAAAAGTTTTTATATCTTTTTTTTTTAAATATTTTGTCCTATATTTTGTTCTATAGTAATAATTTTAAAAAACTGTACACCAGCAGGAGCCATCAAAACGCAGAATATCTGCACACTCTGCTCCCAAATAATGAAGATTATCCTTTTTCTGTCCGGGAGGGAAGGTGTATATTTACACGTTAAAAAAATCAAAATAAGCAGGTTATTATTTTGAAATGATTGATGGGATAAAAAAATATGCAAATACAGTACTAATTTATTTCTATTAATTTTTATGGAAAAAGTATATAAAGCATCATCAAAACAACCACCACTGATGGTTTTTGAGAAACACTATTCCTGCAAAAGACGGCTACTTTGATGATGAAAGTTCTGTCCAATCAGATTTCAAGATGTCAAAACTTGTTGGGAAAACCAAAATATGTATATGTTTTTTTTGCTCAATTACACCGTGATCAACGAATATTAGAAAAAAATGTTAAATACAAAAGTTAAGTATTTTTGTCCATAGAATCCGAATCTGCAATAAAAAGTAGGGGTTATCATTCAAGATTTCAAAGTTGGGCCCCCTCTGACCCCTGGGGGGGTCGGTTGTGAGGGTCAAATTTGGTATCACTGAGTAGCTTTTTTTAAAATATTTAACACTTATATTTTTGTTTTTCAATCTGCTTTGTATTTCTTGAGTTATTCGACCATTTCCAGACTTTTCGGACACCCTGTATATATATATATATATATATATATACATGTATGCAATTATGGATAAAAGGTTAAAAATGAAAGACTTGGAGCATCTTTTTCGCTGATTTGTAAACCTCCCCAAAAAGGTATATATAATATACCTTTGAAATAAAAAAATAACGTTTTTATAATAAAGATGATCAAATCTTTTATTTAAGGATGACATATAATAATAGTTTAGATTAATTAGTACAGCAAAAAAAACAAGTATATAGATGTAATAATATGGTTGTCACTCATTTTCTTTTTCCAGTCATCAGATTTAATTGGTGTATAGTTGCGACACAATAGCGAGAAACAATTCCTATTAGATTTGACTGTTTATTTGTTTTATGATACTGTTTTACTCAAATCAGGCCCAGTTGGAGAGAGAGTGTAAGTTTTAACATTAGATATTCCAAGTGTTAGCCTACAAGTGTTGCAACTTATATGGACACTTGATTTGAGGAAAAGGCCAATGATTTTTAAATGTCCTACTATTTAAATTAATAATTTGGATTATTCCTGGCATATGGCATTATTAGCAAAAAGATGGATCTTATCTTTTAATTGGATCTTTCCTTTTATCAGCCTATATTGTATTGTACTAAGTTTCATCTTAACTTCCATGTATTACCAGGGTTAGAAATTGGGATTTTTAAGTAAGGCGTCAAATGACGCCTACAATTTATTTTCTAGGCGCCAAACTGCATTTCATGGTTGCAATTTTACGTTGTATCGTATTTTCTCATTTCTTTTCACAACCGTGTTAACATTAATATTGTTCCTATTTTTATGTGTTAAGGGTAAGGGGGTATATATTAAAAACACTATCATTGTTAATCACTAAAACAAAGTAAAAACTGGTTTTCTATAAAACAGTAAAATTTGATTAAACTACAACATATGGATGCTAGAAAAATGTTTAACTAATTATTTTTATATAGCTTATATGAATACAAAAGTTGAAAATACAAAAATCACAAACAAAGAATACAAAAATTAAAATAATATCTTGAATTAAAATCAGGCCTCCTAACTCGTTAAATTTTTAAAATCAGGCCTCCTAACTCGACCGAGTGTTACATCAGAGTACCATAAATTAATGGCTTTTTGTGGATTGAAATTATCTAATGTTGGTCCATACAGTTTTATTAAAAGAATGTCATTGATCAAATTCAGTGACAAACGATTCCTTGTGTTTGTCTTAATAAGATTAAGTTGGCTGAAACCCCTTTCACATTCAGCAATGCTCAAGGGAAGAACCATAACAAATTCCAAAATTTTCCTGATGTTATAAAAACTCGTATTAGATTTGGATTCTGCGATTAATCGCTGCCAAGCAGCTTTGCATGGAATATTTAACTTATCTTTAGTCCACATTTTATAGTCAGAGAATTCCTCGATTAATGCATCTTTATTAATGTTTTTTCTTACATTGTGTGGAAGATTATTTATGAGTTCTTCTAATTGATTATTAACTTTGTTCTCATCATCTTCTTTCAATTCATAAAGGGAGCATGGGTCAAATATTTTTAAATTTGCAAAGATGGTTTCATTTGTCATATTATAGAACCGTTTATTTAAAGATTCTATTATTTCAGTTATAAGCTTTCTCCGGTCTTCTTCAAACAAACGTAAATTCGAATCATTCCGAGACAGTGTTATATCTTTATACTTTACTTCAGTACCTTGAAAACTCTGGGCATTTTTAAACTCCTGAAGGCTTTTTGCATCTTCAGAAATCATTTTTGAAAGTCTTTCTTTACTAGATTCAAACTTTACAAAAAAATCGCTCAGAAGCAAGAACTTTTGCTGAAAAGTTTCAGAAAGTCTTGCAAGAATGTGAGAAATATCTTCATATAAATGAAGGAAATTCAAAAATCTTTCACATTTCAAGGTTTTTAAATATCCTCTTAATTTTGCACATTCTGTCTTTTCTTTTTCAGCAGCAACAACCTGTTCCATATGAATTATAACTGCATGCCAGTTCTTAATAAGAACCTGAACAGCTCGATGCCGTGATTGCAACCATCGAATGCCATGCAAACCAACAGGCCGCAAAACTTTTTCATCAAGGATTTCGGAGAGCGATTTAAGTTCCCTTGTACGTTTGGCATTGTTGTGGTAAAAGGAATAAATTCCTTTAATTGTGTCTTCAACATTAGTAACATACCTCACACATTTTAGTGCATCAGCTAAAGCTAGCTCTAATCTGTGTGCTACACAGTGAACTGTTGCTAAATCTCCACAGTCGTCCTCCATTAATTTGACAATACCAGAAACAGGTCCCATGTTTACGCTAGCACCATCAAAACTGACTGCAACCAGTTTTTCCTTCCAATCTGGTATAAATTCTTGTACAGCAGTTTCTATTGCGGATTTTATTCCAGAAGCACATTCATTTTCGCATTCTTTCAAACCAATAAAAGTACATCTTACATCTCCTTCATACAAATAATAAACATATATTATTTCTGATGATATTGTTGCCCTGTCAGTGGATCCATCAGCCATCATAGAAAAAAAATCAATTGAAGAAAACTGTTCTTTAATTTCTGATCTCATGCTTTCTGCAATATATTTAACGAATTGTTTAGCTGCTTTATCATTCACATATGTGTTGCCAAACTTTATTCCATTTTTTTGTTGGAGTGCACATAAACTGGGAAAGTCATCAAAAGCATAATCCTCTTTAGCAATTAGATATGCTGTATTGAAGAGCTTTTCCATATTCGAAAGTAATTGGGAATCCATTTTCTTAACTGCAGACATCAGTGGTGCTTTAGATGGATTATCTTTGGCTAATTTTGCTTTGCAAGAATTATAATGCGTAGCAGACATACTATGCTGTTTTACCTGAAAAAAAATAATATTTTAATACAAACTCAAAATAAAATTCATTAATTTTTTAAAAAAGGCCAGAACTTTTTAATTAAATATTTTTTATGTGTTGTAAAAATGATGAAAATTTTAAAAATGACTTAATTTTTCTTATTAATTTTAAGTTATTTATTCACCTACATAGAGATGTTGCAAAACAAAATAAAATTACAGTATGCTACTTATCCCTCTCTCCCCCCTAAAAAAGTAAATCTTTTATTAAATTATACATTAAAAAATATATATATATATATATTCCTCTTGGTAGAATTTTAATCCAAAACTAATGAGGATATAAAATTTGTACTATTGATTATTCAATTACTGGAAATATTATCAATTTTTTTGTAGTATATTATTCTAGGCCGAATGTTCTGACACAATAATAATTAGAAATCGACCGACCGAAACTTTCATTTCATTTTCGGCCTAAAATCCAAGTTTTGCCGAAAATGAAATCGGACCAAAACTCGACAGAGATTGTGTATTCCAAATCTTCTTTCGAATATTTTCAACTTTACTCACGACTGAAATGAGACTATTGCTATGAATTCCATTGTTTATAATTATCAGTCATGACTGACTCAGACGTGAATGCAAATTATAAAGCAAGCAACACATATTTGCCTAAACTGTTTTACGCGCTCATTAAAAGCTGCAGCCTTAAAAAAAAATAGAGAATTTTTAGTTTGAAACTACAGAACTGTTTTGAATATTCTTTGAGAAAGTTCTAGTATAACATATAATCATTTACAAACAGTATTATAAAAAATAAACCTACATTGTATGTATACCTAAAATCAAAATATTTTAAAAGTATAAATAAAATTCTTGTAATTAGAAAATATTTCTGTATTCGTTGATAAATTAATTACGTTTTATTTTATATGGAATTATAATTTTTTTATTTATATCCCAAAATAAAAAATTTTGGGACTAAGGCACTCAGAGCCAATTTTGGCCACACTTATAATTAATAGTTATAAATATTTAATAAGCATGTATAATTAATAATTATATAAATTTAATAAAAACATATAATTAATAATTATGTATGTATTGATTACTGATTACTTTAAAAAAAGTTCCAATGTTTTTGTTTTCGGCCGAAAAGAGAAAGAACGCCGAAATTCCGTTTCCATCAATTCAATCCTTAATAATTACGGCTATTGCCAATTATCCTGCATGCTTACCAGATAACGGATGTTTTTAAAATAGAATACGAAAAAAAAAAAAAATCTCCACACAGTTTCTTTCTGCATAACAAAATGTTATCCATCCAAAGCAGATCATCTTATTTTGATAACGTTTCCAACCTCACGGTGTTTAAGTAAACAAAACAAACCGCATTGGTTCTTCTTTAGAATTGTTCTATAGTGAGTGATTTTTGTAGAGGCTCTAATTTTCTAATCACTTATTACATTATAATAAAAATTTGTTTCACTGCGTAATTTACTATATTTGCAACTTGCTGAAAATTTCAAGAAAATCCCTCCATTAACAACGAAGATATCTTTTTTTTTTTTTTTTTTTTTTTAATAGTAAGGAAAAGCACAAGCAGAGCTGGCTTTTCATTTATTTTTCTTTTGTATACTTATTCTGTTTGCTTGCAGCGCAATAATTTCTTTTTTCCGCTGAAACATTTGCAGAGTTCTTTTTATATGTGAGGTTGAATATGAATAGAATTTGAATAGTTGCTCTCGCTTTAAAGAGGGAAAAAGAAATTATAATGAGGCTACTTGTGCACGGCTGTTCTAAGATCCAAAGTTACTTTCTAAATTAAATTAGTTTTTGTTTAAGAATGCATGAAATTGGGAGTTGATTTCTTACCAAGAAACTAATGTAATCGAATAGCGTTTTCCATATTTGGTAAATACATCTTTTAGAAATTATTTTCAAATTTAATTATTTTTTTATTTATTTTAAAATATTTAAAATTTTTTTAGGGCATTTTATTTTAAATATTTATGAACATATTGCGTAAAGTAACAATTTATTTCTGATAGGTGGTTCTGATGAGTTTTTCGTTTTTGGGAAATAAATTATTTATCGCGATTCGTGTCACATGACGACACTTTTCGACTTTCCCGAATTGCGACGTCGGAAATTAGGTTCAAAATGCCGCATTTTGATAGTATTTCTGAATAATCAACTTAGGAAAAAAAATATGCAAAGTAGATAATATTGTGAGTGAAATTTGAAATTAATTTCAATTCGCATTATCGGCGATAAAGCTAAGTAATAGGTTCAAGTAATTGATAGTTCCCGATTTTGCAATTTACTCAGTGGAGAGATGAGTGACAGTGAATATTATTTTATAAAAGAAAAATAATAACAGAACAAATTATTCTTAGAATGAAATTACTTACCGTTTCATATCTCAATGCTGGACATCCATTAACAAAGTTTGTCTCTTCCGGTTTAGCATATTCTTTACATAGGGTACATAGCATCAAATTTTCTTCTTGAATGAGCCATGGGTGCTCTTTTTTCCATTTTAGGAATGTTGAATTGCTGACTTCTTTACGAATTAATTTAGAATTCTCATTGTTAGAATCTAGCGGTTCTTTATTTTCGATTTTTAAACGTTTATTTGGAAATGGTAAGGAAAAAAACGAAGTTATATCGCGTTTTGCCATTTTTAAACACTCGTGTCATCTAGAAGCTATACTGAACTCAAATATCAATTTTAAACCATGCTTTCAAACAAGTAGTGCAATAATTTTAAGGGTGTGGTTTTTAAGGTAAGTTTTATTAGTTATTGGTTAAAATCAAGTTAGCTTAGAGGTGATTGACAGGTGCATAGCAGTTTTAAACCAGGCTTTTGAACTAAGTGCGCAAGCTTTTTAGAGACAGGTGCCTCTCTGGTCAGTTTTATCAGTTATTGGTTAAAAAGAAGTCAGCTAGGAGGTGATTGACAAATCCTATTGAACCCCCCCCCCACCCCCACCCCCCACTGCACGCACGTGAAGAACACCTGTTTTCCATAAAAGAATGGACAGTAGCATGTGTTTGAAAAAGAAGGAAAAAAAAGAATAACAAAGAAAGAAACAGGCTATTTCAGACGTGACAAAACGACTATGTGTAAAAAAAAAAAAAAAAAAAAAAAAAAAACCTTGCGCTGAAGAATGAGAGCGTTTTTTAAACAAAAATTAAAGTGGGAAAAAGCTAGTCGTCAAATTTGACGACTAGGTATAATTGTCTAGTCGTCAAATGCAATAATTTAGTTGCATTTGGCGACTAACGACCGCTAATTTCTAACCCTGTGTATTACTCATTTAACCCAACAGAAAGCCATTGAACATGAACAGGACTATGACCTCTTAGTTACTCAACTTAGGGCAGTTGGGAAGTAACACATTTTTCATTTTCCCTTTAAGTTGGAAATAAATAAAGAAACAAGCATATGGTGTTTTGACAACAAATTTCTGCATAAAACCAGGTGTATAACCAATTTTTGTTATTTTTAATAACTAATTCTGATATATCAAACGTTTAAAAAAATCTTCCAATTCCCCAACTACATCAGAAATATACATGTATATATATGCTTTTTTTCAGTGTTTATGTAATTAACTTGCATTGAAAAAAAGGAAAATTGGCTTTAATATGTATATTTAAAAAAATGTTTAATCAAACTATTTTCTCAGGGAATGATTTTGATGAATCAATGGAATCCAGTTCAGTATTTCTGAGAAAAAATATCCTACCTACCTATTGGAAATTACTAAAGTTATGCAGATCCAAACATCATAAAATTCGTTTGAAAGCTGTAGACTCTCTGTCCAAATTGACATCTTTAGAAAGTATGTATACATTGTTTATCTTCTTTTGTATGTGCTTTAATCTTCTATTGTTGTTGTATGTAGGATTTTCAAAACAGAGGGTTTGAGTGCATTACAAATTTAGATTTTTAAAATGTATCTATAATTACATACTAATTTATGCTAATTATGCCTTAATTTTAATTAAGTATTAAATTAGTTGTACATTGATTTATATTTATTACATCTTAATTTATACTTCCTGCATATCATCAAAATATACACGATATGGCCAAAAGTTACTGCCCCCTTTGATGCATGCCCCTTTTGATGCTACTGTGCATGCATGAACAATTTACAAAAACGTTTTTGCATATAATTTAGTTGTCAACTAGGTAGAGCAATTAATATAAAATTTCCTGTTAAATATCATGAAAATTCAGAAGAATATTGGAAATATATTGCACTGCTAAAATTAGCCAGGTGATAGGTGATTTTCCACAAACTGTCCTTTTTTATTAAATGACCTCTAACAAAGGAGTATATGTATTTAATGTCTGACCCATATAGCTTTTGGATAGATACTTCAATTTTAATAATTTCTTTTTCCTTGGAATGGGCTAATTATGATGGGTTTTTTTCTTCCTAAAAAAACAATAAAAAATGACAATTAGTGGAAAATCCCTTATCATTCAGCTACTTTTTGAAAGAAAATGAAATTCAGTTCACAATATCACTGATATCTTTCTGAATTTTTATGATATTCGACCGGCCTTTTTATATGAGTTGCTCTATATAATTTACTAAATTATGCAAAAAATTTCTCCTTTTTTTATTGTTTATGCATGCACAGTTAAAAATTATTTTATACAAATACTCATATTTAATAAAATATTTAACATATTTATATTTTATTTACTAAATGTGATGTTAAATTTGATTGAAATGTCTGCATGCTTATAAACAAAAAACATGAAAAAATTTCTTAGATATTTTAAAGAAACTTTTATACCTCCATGAATATATGTGCTATGTACACAAATGTGATACAGAACCTACATTCTCATATAAAGTTCTAGAAGCATTCATCAAATATTTATCTAGATATTCAACAAAATGTCTAAAATCGAAAGTATCCAGTGACTTTTGGTCATATACTGTATGTAATATATGACATATTGCCACGACATTCCAAGTTACAAGGAAAGTACAATAACTACATTTTAATGTCTGAAATATCAGAAAAATACTTCAAAAATTATGTTTTAAAAATTAAAGCTGAAAACTAATAACAATCTGATTCTTTTTTCCACACACACTCCACCTGAACTTTTATAGAGTTCATCTATCGCAATTCTATCATGAAAATACAATTTTCATATCAGTGATTGGTTCAGTAATCTAATAACAATTTAAAAATTTAAATACACAATATCAAATTCAAAAATTAAAGCAATATCTAATTAATTACTTAATTAGTCAAACTCAAAATACCAATGAATTCTAGATAAAAATGAATTTAAAAATTCAAACAATGTAGGAAAATAAATCTAAGATAATGACTGCAAAATAAACACAATAAATGACAATTTATTTTCAAGCAGTTAATATACTCACTTATACTAAAAACTCAAAAGGATATTGCATTTGAAGAAACAGTAAAATTGAAAAAGGAAGAAAGAAAAGTTTTTAGAGCTCTAAAGCAGAAGGGAAAAAAAAGCCTATAAATGGTTGTTGCTGGATAGATCTTTTTAGGATTCTATTTGCTATTTTTATTTTATATGAGTGAATATTGTCATCTCTACCTGGAATTGCTTTCTGAATCTTGCCAATTTTTCAGATAAACTTATTTTTCATGTCATCTTCAATCAAACCATCATCCACTTTTTGTGGCATATGTGAAATAATGTTTTTCAGGGAATGGGCTGTTTTTAAATCCAGCAAATATTGCTTCTTCCATTTAGACCCCAATTGTTTTAATAGTAATGATTGGTATTTTTTTCTCTTTAGAAGTACAGACCTCCTCGAACCATCTTCAATCACATCGGAAAAGTTAATGAGAAATGAAAGTTCTTTACTGAAATTTAAAAAATGCATTGGAGTAAGAGGTTGTGGTTCGTCATTGTCTTGTCATTATATACATATATCAAGAGACACAAATTGAGGATAGCTTCTACTTCAACCAATAGTGTCAATATTTCTTCATAGAGCTTTTCCAATAATCTTTCATAAACACTCTTTTACTTATTTTACAAGCCTTTCATAAAACCTTCCTCACAATGCAGCTCTTTCAATGAGGTTTTTCCAAATGATTCTTTCTTTAGCCAGAAATTTCAAAAACAAGTTGTTGGAAATGACATTGTATAAATTTTCAATTTCTTGTTTAGCTTTCCTGAAGGTCTTGGTGTTACCTGAATAAATGATTGTACAATTGCCTGTTCGAGCTAAGAATCATTTATAAGCAAGATTAAAGAGTCTGTTGTCATACTGGTAACAATTTCTAGATGTAAAGCTCTGATAACACTACAGGTGAACAAAACAATGTAGGATTTTTGAATTTCACTGAGCTTTTTCATGAAATAGCTAAGCCACAAAATCTAAACCACATATCGAAAATAGTGGAGCTTCATTCACTCTTATCTTTGGCCAGTGGCATTCTGATTTGGTCTGCAGGTTTAAAAAGATATTTTTGATAAACGAGGCATTTTTAATAATGCTTTTCACCATTGTCTTCCTTTTAGAATTTAATATCGGGATAAAATTCTTATCAAAGTATTGGCAGGTCCTGCATGTATCCCTTTTTTCATGATCTTGACGTATAATCAGAACTGTTAACCAGAAATGTATAAGCAAAATTGATTGGATGTTTTTCTTCTATAGAAAGATCACCAAATTCCAGTCTCCCTCCTAAACATGTAATTTCAGTTTGATCTATAAATGGAACAAAATTGAGGAGGGGTGAATTCTCTATTAAATTATTATTTTTAAGGGATTCAAATTCTTCTTTGTAAAATTACTTCTATTCACTTCGTATTAAGTATTTTTCAGCTTCTAATGTATTCAGCTGTTAGTAGGCTTCAAAGTTCATTTTTCAGCCTCAATAGAAATCTTTTTACCCAATCAGTTATTCTTATTAGTTTCTCCAAATTACTAAATTTTGTTATATGAATAGGATTTTTAAGCTCTTTGATTATAACACTTGCATTGCCATATACCATTAGATTTCTTTCTGTATTCTAATTCATTTTTCTCAATTGTTTCTTTAACTTCAGATCTTGGCCAAAATTCAGGTGGGAAGCTAAACCACTATGGCCAAGTTCGGTCGTAGATGAACTTTGAGACTTTTGATTCTCTTGAGACAAGGTCTGTGGGATTGTCTGTCCCTGGGCAATGATGCCAATCTGAAGTAGAAGTCAGCTTATGAGTTTCTTCAACACGATTTCTCACAAAAGGTTTAAATTTTTCAGGTGATCCTTTAATCCAAAATTATGCTATTTTTGAATTGGTCCAGTAAATGCATGGAATTTCCAGATGTTGCTCCTTCAAAATGCTGCAACTTAATCTAGCGGAACATAATGCAACAATCAATCCCAGCCTCAGTAGAGAGAGGCTTTTTAAAGGAGCTACTCTGTTTTTAGAAGCTACG
Organism: Maratus speciosus; assembly: GCA_963932465.1. Lineage (NCBI taxonomy): Eukaryota > Metazoa > Arthropoda > Arachnida > Araneae > Salticidae > Maratus > Maratus speciosus. Next base: position 558,275,627 of record OZ010787.1, on the reverse strand, counting down.
AAGACTGTTCAAATGTTTTTTTAAGAAGTTGATGCATGTAAATAAGCAATCATGCCAAAGGCTGTTGTACTTGAATCAGAAAATAAATGCAATTGTAAATTGTCAACCTTGTATGGAATTTTTAAAAAATAATGTTGAGGAGGAGGAAATTCAGATATTTTTGAGGAATATCATTACACTAGTCTTTCCAAAGTGAAATAGATCTTTTGGTATAACCTCGTCAATCTATGCCACATAACCAGATTTTTTGCATTAAACATTTTATTCTTAATGTGAAGGGTCCTAAGAATCCATTAGGATCAAATACTCAACCCAAAACTTACAAAATATACCTCTTGGTGTCAATTCTTTTAGAAATAAATGTTGTTAATTCATGAGTGTCAAAGTATTAGAGATGGGAAATATAGTTACTTTTGGTTAACAGGTTACATCATTCCACACTTGTACTGGTAACAGGTTCCAACAACCTGTTATTTTTATAACATATAACTAATCACTGTGTATCCGGTCGATGGATGTTTTAATTAGAAAGCATTTAAAAAAAAGTCTAAAATAATTTTTTGATGTAATTATAAATGCTGTTTTATATCCTGATGAATCAAAATCAGTTTCTGGTTAAAAAATTAATTTTTGCAAGACAAACTTACCTAGTTATAATACTTTGAATTTCATGCATTTTTGGCATTTTCTGACACTAAAAACATGTTTTCCATTTATGGTGATTAAAACATTGAAAATTCATAAAATTCTAAGTACCATAACCCGGTAACTTTTGACCATACAAGAATGAATATTTGCTGTTTTACTTGTTAGAACATGGCAAACCGTTTTCTGAATAAAACTTATAGGATCCAGGCATTGTATAAAATTTGTAATTTCTTATCTATTTAAAAAGTAATTATTATAATGTAAATTGATTTTTATTTGATGCAAAACAAAATTTGAAACATTTTTGCAACTGGCTATACGTCTAAAACTAACGGCTTAGAAATTAGTTATTGGTAAACGATAAGAAACACGCTGTATAATATTAAACACAGTTTTAACAACACAATTTCTAAAAAAAAATTGGATACCACATAGATTATGAAACTTTTCAACACATTCAGAATACTATAATAAAACTTCACAATTTACAAAGGTGGAAAAAGACGTCTTAATGAACAATTTGGAAAATGTAGAATGCATTTGAAAACACGATTTCTGCTATTACCATGAATAGTAGTCAAAATATACGATTTTTTTGCAGCCCTGTATATGATCTACAGCATACTACATAGTATGCAAAAAGTTAGTTCAGTTAAACGCATAATACACTTTAAATTTTCTGCTCGGTAATTTTAACAATGTTGTAGAAAACTTTTGTTTGACCTTGTATATGATCTAGAATTTATACATACCAAGTAATGTTTAAAAAAATAGTTAAATTTAAAAAAAACGTACCACAAATGAAAACGTACTTCCAGCAATTATTGTGCATAGGCTTCAATAGTCTAATTATTGTTCATTTTCTTCTATATCCAAATACTTTTGTTTGTTCCTATAAATAAATGATAAGTTCTACGCACACCATATTCTATAGTAAGAATCTTGTTGTACACCTCAGTGAAGTATATCAATTTCTATATGTTTTAAATGCTGTAATATCATTAAAATACATGGCGAGCGATTTTTCCCCCATATATCTTAATATAACGGAATTCTTTTGAGTGGCCCTGTAAATGAGCCAAAAATGCTACACACTTCCTTTTCAATACCGAACATGCCATACTAAAGCTCAAGAATAACATATATCCATTTCGTGGCAATCAGACAATATTTACATGAGTTAGAGCAAGGACAGACAGACGGACAAACAAACCGAATTCATAAACACTCTTCAACTATGGTGGAAAGTACTCAAAAAGAAAAATTTGATCCCTGATTTCATAGCAGCCATATCTATCAATGCATATTCAAAGCTAATTTCATAAGAACACAAAAATATTATTTATATACTTTTAATCAAATGAAATTCATCCAAACAAATTTCGTTCATACAAATATATTTTTCAAATTAATTACAACTGTACTAAAATTAAGTTTTCTCACAAATTATAGGAAGCTATTTTCTTTCCTTTTTTTTTCAGCGAAATAAAATCACAGAAATTAAATGTTTTCTGCCTCCCATTAAACGCAATGATAACACAAAAATATTGAAAACACTTGTCCAAAAAGTGAAATTTATAGTGTGAGAATCACCTTTCCCCCTATCCCTCCCCCTTCTCCAAGAAAACCTCCATGAGTACGTAGTAATAACCCTTTTAAATATTCATAGAAACTGCCCATAAATATCTCTCATTCAAAATATCACCACAGATCAAATCATTTCCTATTACTCATAATAATTACTGCATGTGCAAAACATTCATTCAATCCAAAAAACATGAAGAGTAAATCAGACAAAATTATCCTTTCAGATAAATTTATTGTTCAGCATATTTTTTTTTATTTTTAAAACACTTTCATAACAAATGTTTCAAAATAAGCAAATGTTGTATTGACTGCAGAAAATTTTAACAGATAAATAATTGCAAAGATGCTCTATTATCTCTGTTTATTCGGATTCGTACTAAACGATAAAAGAACATTTTATATGTTAAGAACTGGATATACTGATGGTGTAATGAAAATGTATCCCAATGAATTAAAGAATTAACTGTGGTTAGTTTTCAATTGAAATCAATCTAATTTCTAATGTACACATTTTAAACATGTTAATCAATTAAAAAAGGATAAATTCCTGCATTTTATTTGGATGTAGTCAAGTAATGTTTTGTTATTTTTGAAAAAGATTTTTATCCAAAATCGAGAATTGAAATTTGTAAGGCATAAATTTAAATATAAATGCATTTTATTTAAACATTGCAAAAAGGTACTTTTTATAAATTTAATGATTCTAAACTCAATTTTTGCTGCTTTTTTTTCTTTGGGGGGGGGGGGGGGAGTAGAAATTGATGCTTTTAAATTATGTATAATTGTTCAATTTTAGTTTGGAATATTGAACAGGGGTGCTGTTGTGCTGTCTTAAAAAAAAAAATCCCTGAATCTTTGCAACTCCATGTTCAAAGAAATTCATCATAATTTCTAATGTGTAACTGGGCTATATGTTTGGCAATATAATTCATAGGTATATAAATTTTTTAACTTACTTGTTGAAAATTAGAAGCAAAACAAGAAAAAAAAAGCACAAAAAAATATTTTTAGTTGGAAAAAATCTGGTCAGATCAAACGCTAGAAAAAACGTTGCTGGGTTTTAGAACGTCAAACTTAGCCTTTTGTTAAGGAAATGCTAAATGAAAACAATTAATATATATACACGATTCTTGTGTACAAAACTTGTCAAGCATGAGCTTTTTTCTTACCAATTTTCAGATGTTTTTCTGATCTACTATTTATTTCAGTGTTTCGTTTATGCTCTACTTTGGACAATCAGAATTGGAGAAAGTATGTGATAGTGATGACCTGGCACTAGGCACCAAGTGAAAAAGTGTTTAAATAGTGTTGCAAGTTGTTACTATTCATGCATTAGGGATTGATGAATTGTAAAATAATTTTTTAGCACCACACACCTAACAGAGTTGCCAGTAACTAGAGAGTGAAGATAGGGCCAAGTTAAGGGCGCACATCTCAAAAGAAACGATTGAGGATGTTTTTAGTGAATGTTGTTCTATTTTAGAGGCACAAAATTGAATTCTTGAATAAGGCAAATGAATCCATTTAAAACCATATTTTATTTAATTAACAGGAACGTTTCGGTAACATAATGGAATATTAGTTTCCAGCATAGCAACAGTGTTTTTTATCCTAATACATTAAATAATGCACATCCCTACAAAGTATAAAAAATTATCTTCACCCTTCGATGCTACACCTAAAACTTTGTAAAGGACATATTCTGTTTCAAACATTTCCGTATTATCACTGGAAATTATATCCTTATTTTTCCATAACTCTTTTAGGGATTTAGAATTAGTGTGCCACTTATGTAATTGCATGCTTGTTTCTTTGAAAATGTCTGTAGACTCTAATGTAGTGGGCAAGGCTTGCTGGACATTCACTTCTAATGACATCATCTACATAAATATTTTCATTCAAAAACTCTACAGTTTCTGGATACTTTTTGATATATTTCTTTAAGTTTTATTGTAGCTGCTCATAGGAATGGACTACAATTAACCCCATATAAAGCTCTAGTAAACCTATATATTTGAGGGAGGCTGGATTCATCAAAAGGATCTTCTGAAAACAAAAAAACAGGAGACATTTCAGTCTTCTTCATCTTCTAATATCTGTAAAAATGCCTGTTTGTTAAACTTAAATTTACACTATGTGCAAAACTACTTAAAAGATGACAGAATACTAAAAAGATGTTAAATTATTTTAATACCTTAGTACTTTCAACTATAAAAAACATAGTCTTTATCTGAGGAATATAAGAAATACAATTGTTGTTGGCGTCTAATTTTCAAAATTCACGTAGATGGTGACGAAAGGAGTGAAAGTTGAAGTTAATTTTTAGATCCGGAAAACATTAATAAATAAAACATGGATATAGGGAAGTGGAATATTACTCGTTTTATGATTATTTAAGTAAACTGAGCCAAATTCTGGGTATGTTGTAGGATAAAACATCATTGCAAACAGTATTTTCTTTAGTAATAATTTCTATTGATTCGCAGATGATTAAATCATGATAATTCTTTGAGGGATATATAATTTTTGCGTCTTTGAAATTAACTTGTATATTTTGCTTCTGGTTAAGTCTTGACAGGGCTGTTGTAGGTCGGTTATACTTTAAATCTCTCAAATGTTCTTTAATATGGACTTTAAGTTTACGTGAAGTCATTCCTATATATTCGAGATAAATATTTTCTGTTTCCAGTGGAATTATATATACTCCAGAAATTTCATCTTCCGGGATCGGGTCTATTTTGGCACAAATTAGGTTTTTCAGTTTGGCTGGAGGAGTGGCGATTAAATTTACATCAAAGCAAAAAAGTGCATGTCTGAGTTTTTCGAAAAGTCCTGGTATTTACTTCATCTTGCAATATTTCATATTACACCGTGGAGTTTTTTGTATTTTCATATGGTTCTTCTGTGAATTGATTAGCTTATCAATAATGCGTATTGGGAAACCATTCTCAACTGCCATGTTTCTAATGGTATTTAATTCATTTTCAAGGTGATTAATAGAGCAAACACTAAAAGCTCGTCTTACATAAAAGTTGAACGGAGCAAGTTTGTAGTTAAAAGGTGAGGTACTTTCAAAAGGAATGGTGCTGTTAGACTTATTTACTTTTCTGTAGACTGTGCGCTCAATTGTTAAGTTTGATAAACCTTTAATTAGCATTATGTCAAGAAATGATAACTCGTTATTATTTTCTATTTTGATGGTAAATTTTATGTTAGGGTCCATATTATTTATCCTGTTAAGAAATGCGTACAATTCAGGTAAGCCATGATCCCATACTATGAAAATGTCGTCCACATAACAATACCATACTGATGGAGTCAAAATGCTGTCTGCCAAAATTCTTTCTTCAAATGGACGTAATTTGAATTCGGCTAAAATACTTGAGATGGGGGAACCCATTGGTGCTCCTTTAGTCTGCTTATAAATCCTCTTATTAAAAATGAAAATATTATTTCCAGTTACTAGGTTAAGTCCAGATTTTACGGTGGTCTTCATTTCTGAGTTTAATGTTGGCTCGTTATCAATAAAGTTATTAATGATTAATTTTACTTCGTCAACGTCGATTGATGGGAAAAGTGAAATGATGTCAAAACTTGCTAAAATACTCTCTTTATTGAGCTTCAAATCTTTAATCCGGTTAGTGAAATCAGTGGTCGACGTTAAACTATGGTTAGACGGGGGTAGAAAAAGGTTCAGAAAAGGAACAAATGCTTTTTCAAGGAAATATGTTGGGCCTGCACATTTTCCAACTATCGGCCTTAAAGGAAAATTATTTTTATGGTCCTTTAATCTCCCAAATAGCCTTGGAGTGGTGGCAGTGTTATTTACTCTCAATTTGCTTTTCATTATTGGTGGCCAACATCCTCTATTGATTAAAGCTTCAGTATTACTCTCGATTTGGTCATAATTAACACCGCCACCTCTCCAAGGCTATTTGGGAGACTAAAGGACCATAAAAATAATTTTGCTTTAAGGCCAATAGTTGGAAAATGTGTAGGCCCAACATATTTCCTTGAAAAAGCATTTGTTCCTTTTCTGAACCTTTTTGTACCCCCGTCTAACCATAGTTTAACGTCGACCACTGATTTCATTAACCGGATTAAAGATTTGAAGCTCAATAAAGAGAGTATTTTAGCAAGTTTTGACATCATTTCACTTTTCCCATTAATTGACGTTGACGAAGTAAAATTAATCATTAATAACTTTATTGATAACGAGCCAACATTAAACTCAGAAATGAAGACCACTGTAAAATCTAGACTTAACCTAGTAACTGGAAATAATATTTTCATTTTTAATAGGAGGATTTATAAGCAGACTAAAGGAGCACCAATGGGTTCCCACATCTCAAGTATTTTAGCCGAATTCAAAATATGTCCATTTGAAGAAAGAATTTTGGCAAACAGCGTTTTGACTCCGTCAGTATGGTATCGTTATGTGGACGACATTTTCATAGTATGGGATCATGGCTTATCTGAATTGTACGCATTTCTTAACAGGATAAATAATATGGACCCTAACATAAAATTTACCATCGAAATAGAAAATAATAACGAGTTATCATTTCTTGACGTAATGCTAATTAAAGATTTATCAAACTTAGCAATTGAGCGCACAGTCTACAGAAAAGTAAATAAGTCTAACAGCACCATTCCTTTTGAAAGTACCTCACCTTTTAACTACAAACTTGCTCCGTTCAACTTTTATGTAAGACGAGCTTTTAGTGTTTGCTCTATTAATCACCTTGAAAATGAATTAAATACTATTAGAAACATTGCAGTTGAGAATTGTTTCTCAATACGCATTATTGATAAGCTAATCAATTCACAGAAGAACCATATGAAAATACAAAAAACTCCACAGTGTAATATGAAATATTGCAAGATGAAGTACATACCAGGACTTTTTGAAAAACTCAGACATGCACTTTTTCGCTTTGATGTAAATTTAATCGCCACTCCTCCAGCCAAACTGAAAAACCTAATTTGTGCCAAAATAGACCCGATCCCGGAAGATGAAGTTTCTGGAGTATATATAATTCCACTGGAAACAGATAATATTTATCTCGAATATATAAGAATGACTTCATGTAAATTTAAAGTCCGTATTAAAGAACATTTGAGAAATTTAAAGTATAACCGACCTACAACAGCCCTGTCAAGACTTAACCAGAAGCAAAATATACAAGTTAATTTCGAAGACGCAAAAATTATATATCCCTCAAAGAATTATCATGATTTAATCATCCGCGAAACAATACAAATTATTACTAAAGAAAATACTGTTTGCAATGATGTTTTATCCTACAACATACCGAGAATTTGGCTCAGTTTACTTAAATAATCATAAAACAAGTAATATTCCACTTTCCTATATCCATGTTTTATTTATTAATGTTTTCCGGATCTAAAAATTAACTTCAACTTTCACTCCTTTCGTCACCATCTACATGAATTTTGAAAATTAGACGCCAACAACAATTGTATTTCTTATATTCCTCAGATGAAGACTATGTTTTTTATAGTTGAAAGTACTAAGGTATTAAAATAATTTAACATCTTTTTTGTATTCTGTCATCTTTTAAGTAGTTTTGCACATAGTGTAAATTTAAGTTTAACTTTTTAAAGATGAATTAAGCATTTCTATTTATTTATTTACTGATGCCTGTTTGTTATTCATTTTGAAAGCTATTGGATGAAATCGGAGCCACAACAAAATATCGAAAATTTCTGGATACAAATTAGCATATGGGTGACAGTTATTGAGAGAAAGGGAGTTTAAATCATGAAGCATAAAAAACAATATGCTATTTATTAGTTACACAATCTTTTCTTATTACTCCTCTGTGAAGTATTTTCTGATCTAAGAACTAATTATATGATCCCATGTTTTAAATAATCTTTCAATACTTCCTTATATTCAAAAAATAATTGGGAGTTTCCAATAAATATTCTATTTAACTTAACTAGTCTAGATTCTGTGATTTATGATCTAAATGCCATTTTTTCAGTTTTCATGGTAATCTTACTGTATATCTTTTGTTTTCATATAATATCAGACTCATTGTTTCGTTATTTCATTTTCAGAAGGGTCACAATCTTGTTTAATACTAATAAGTCCCAAAGTTTCAAGGTCCCAAAATTTTCTTATTTGATCAGAAATCCAATGTTCTTCAACAACTAGATTTAAAATTAGAGAAGATCGGTTTTCCCTTTTTTTTTTTATCTTGGAGGCACCAGCTAAAGATGGTTTCAACAGCAACAAAAGTTTTGTTAAAATGTTTTATATTTCCTGTTGTGTGACTATATTATACACTATATGGCCAAAGGTGACCGGTCACTTGCAATTTTAGAGGGTTTTTTTTAAATATCTAGAAAAATGCATGAGGAATTAACCTGAAACTGCATGTGTGTAAAAAGTATAGTATAGGTCATATATTTCCATGAAGATTTTTTGCCAAAACCCCATAAGGGACCGTCAACAAATTGAAAAAGACCGAATATCTTTTGGATAGCCCTGTAAAAACTAATATAGTAAAAGTGTTCAAACTCGAGATTATTAATAAGTGGCTTATTGTAATATACTTTGTTCATTTTTATGAGGATAGCATGAATACTCGCAAAGAAATTAAGGTTTCTATAAAAATTGTCCCAAATTTCACCAAGTTTTTTGCTGATAATTAGCAGAGTTCTTAATGTAAAAAAAAGTTCTTTTCAGAAAATATGACAGACTACTTTGTACACAATACACTGCAATCAGTATTAAAAATAATAAAAATGGGATGAAAAATAAGTAGGTTTGCTAAAAAAAAGTTTCACTGTGCATACGCGAATGCAATCAAAATATAATGTGCATAATTTATTAGCTAAGTATATAGAGTAACTTTTGTGAAAGTCTCAAAACCATAGCTTGAAAATTCTGAAAATTATCATCGATTGAATACGCTTGAAATCCGTTGTTCCCAAAAGAAAACAAAATGATGAGGGGTTGTATCCAAATATTGTAGTACGTGTGATATTGTATACACTATCTTTGCACTAATCAACAGATATTTGATGCAACCCCTCATCTTTTTGCTTCTTTTTGGAAACAACGGATTTCGAGCTTATTCTATTGACAATAATTTTCAGAATTCTCAAACTATGGTTTTGAGACTTTCACAAAAGTTGCTCTATACACTTAGGTAATACATTATGCACATTATATTTTGATTGCATTCGCACATGCGCAGTGAAATATTTTTTAGTAAACCTACTCATTTTTCATCCAATTTTTATTATTTTTTAATTCTGATTGCAGGATATTATGCACAATGTTGTTTGTCCTATTTTCTGAAAAGAACTTTTATTTATATTAAGAACTCTGCAAATTATAAGCAAAAAACTTGGCAAAATTTGGGACTGTGTTTATAAAATCCTTAATTTCTCTACAAGTATACATGCTATCCTCATAAAAATGAACACAGTATATTACAATAAGCCATTTATTAATAGTCTCAAGTTTGAACGCTTTTGTTATATTAGTTTTTACAGGGTTATCCAAATGATATTCGTTCTTTTTCAATTTCTCAATGGTCCCCTATGGGGTTTCGGGAAAAAATCTTCACGGAAATATATGACCTATACTATACTGTTTACACACCTGCAGTTTCAGGTTAATTCCTCATGTATTTTTCCTGATATTGAACAAAATGTCTAAAATCGCAAGTGACTGATCCAATTTAGCTTAACAACATCATAATTTCTTTGAACTGGGGTTTTACTTCCGAATATGAATGCTGATAATTTTTCATCTCTCAATATTTTAAGTTGTCATTTTTCTGCAATTTCTCAAGATAAGAAAGTTCACATCGGTCTGGAATTCAATAATAATCAAATGACAAGTTCGTTATTTTTTTCACTTTTTCACTCAGGCCTCTAAAAAGATTTTATTCTTTCCAATGCACAGTCGTGGAAAAAAAAAGTCAACATCCCCTACTAACTCCTCAACAAATTATTGTAGACGGAAGTTATTGGTACCGATCAATTGGAAATAAAGTCTACTTTTAAATGATGTATATAAAGTTTGCTTAGGGGGTCATCTACATATTAAAATGAACTCAAACCTAATTTTTTTCAATGATAATACAGAATTTTAATGAGATATTTCAAATCTTCGGTTCAAACTCTGCCTAGACAACAAATTTCAAGCCATTTGAATGATAAGTTTTTGAATTATAAACATTCAAAATTTAGTGCTTCTAATGTTAAATTATATTTTCATATTTTTATTTATAGCTCCTGAAATTATGCTCCTAATGTGCTAATTTTTTGTGTAGCAATAATGCTAATGTGCCCAAACATAAATACGCTGAATTTGCAATTTTTATAATTTTATATGAATTATGAAATTAATATTCGAAAAAATTATGAATTGCAACCTACAATTTTTTTGATGGATTTAGATTTATTAAGCACTGCTTTATGAAAATCCGAAATTTCACATTTTTCTTCCAAATAGTTTACAAATTATGCTTAAAAAACAGCAAAATGATGGTTTAAGGGGCTGTCTATGATAGAATTGAGTAGATATTTTGAAATTTCTTCTGCTGTCCTGTTATCTAACAGGCTTCATAAGGTGCCTTGATCAAGAAGGGGGCTCTCTCGGTTAACAATCGAGTACCGAGCTTCAATTTGGATACAGCCCTTAAAATACGCTCGTTTTAAAATAATTAATTTCTCAGAAACTTATGGTACGAATTGCATAAAAAATTGTTTTTAGGCTAATTGAAGGGTGTAGAGTTCATTTATGCTGTCAGAATTGGGTATTGCCATTGAAAAAAATGAAGTTATGGTCCGTTTTAATATGTAGATGGCCTCCTAAGCAAATTTTATATACATCATTTAAAAGTAGACTTTATTTCCAATCGTTCGGTACCAGTAACTTTCTTCTACAATAATTTGTTGAGGAGCTAGTAGGGAGTGTTTACTTTTTTTTTGCACGACTGTACAAGATAGCCAAAATAATTTCATTACTTGTTTTGTTTTGTGCATTAATTGTTTCCAAATTTTTATCTGAATAATTTTTATTATTGGATGAGTTAGATTGTTTACAAGTAGTCTAACTATGCCTATCTCCACATGCACAAAGTATTCTAGAAGCACAATCTGAGATTCAATGGAATTTTTTTAGGCAAAGAAAGCAATGGCCATGTGATTTCAAAACATTTTTCTTTTTTTCAACATCAAATACGTTGCACAATTCTGATAAATATGATTATTACGTCAAAAAATGCAATTTTGTTTTTCTGTATTTTTTTTTTTTGTTCTGAGACTCTTGTCATCAATTCAATTCATATGTGTATGAAGAGTTTAATTCTCACTTCAGAGGTTTTGTAAATTTTTGTTTGTTTCCTTCTTATTTATTTGATTTTGAAAAGGAAAAAGGCCATTTCTCGACTTTTAGTTTGCAGAAAATTCAGCAATCTATTTATATCAGTGTTACATGATAACTTGATGTTTTGTTTATAAGTATATTCTAAATTTAATACTGAGGACAGTAATTTCAAAATTATGACTAAATGCATGAAGCTGTAAGCCTGTGGTTTGAGTCCCAGTATGGTTAAAGGTCGTACATACAGGATGATTCATAAATATCGAAACAATAGGCTGTTTCCTTAAATATTGCCCCTAGACCCATACTTGCAAAGTTTCTTTAAAAAAGGGGCAAAATTTAATGACATAAGTTGCAACTCCAATGGGGTGTCTATTTGAAAAATACAAAAATTAAATTTTTATACGGCCCCTGTAGTGTAAAAATTCCAATCAGAAAAACTTTCCTTATCCATTCCTGATTGAAACACAAAAAATTGCATCTTCCTATCTGAAAAACTCGCAGAGTTATGGCCATTTAAATAATTCATCAGGTTTTAAGGGATTAGACACAAATTGAAATGCATGCAATCCAAGAAACAGTGTTACTTTAAGAGTTCTAGGAAACATGTAAAAAATATATTTGTTGAGTTAGAATTTTGATTTTTTTTCTTTTTCTGTGATGGTTAACCATATAATTTGCAAACAAAATCACATCCTAATATTTCTCATAAAGTTTTTAAAAAATTTAAATGATTAGTATTTTTTTAAGCGGATTTAATTAAAAATCTTTATAACTGGATACATTATTAAACAGATTTAAAATATTTTTCATTTAATTAAAAAGGAAAGTAAAATTTTAGTTTTGTTTCAGGATTTTTTAAAATATTTGTTTAAAAAATTATGTAATTTATTTTTTTTAAAAAATCATATTTTCAAAAGTAAATTTTTTTTCAAATTTGCTGAAACAAAATTAATATAAAATAATAAAAAAAGACATGTTCCAAGTTTTCACCTTTTTTATTTATGATTCTTGACTTATACTAATTTAAAGACGAGAAATGGTAAAAAGAAAACAAAAGAAAAGAAAAAAAACATGCAGAAAAACGCATTTAAAGTTTTAAACAAAGATTGGCTCATAATAAAATGTTTAAATGCTTTTTAAAAAATTGCACATGAAAACATTACTTCTTTCTGTGGCTGAAACTTCTGATTCAGTTTAACTTTTGCCGTTTCCATCTCCTTTTTGTACTATTTAAATGTCCATAAATAAATGTTAAACGTGTAATTTGAAGCAATGCTTTTTCTAACATGCCAATTAAGAGTTTTTCATAATTTTAGCCCTCACAAATTCAGGCTTTTTATCATCCCGGCGAGGCCATTAAAACAGTCTGTATTCTGGGGCCGGGCCGTGCCAGACCCAGGATTGCGACTTTTTTCTGAAGACTTGGTCAGGCCGGGTTCGTATTTTTTCAAACTTAACCGGGTGTTGGTGTGATTTATGACGGCCAATTATCTACACGAGGGATATGGGCCCGAAGGGGAGGGCCTTCTAAGGAAGCCTGACCCATATTTACGTAAAGATATCCAAAGTTCAAAGAAAACCACTGAAAACTCCAAATGATACTGAAAACTCCAAACGATTGGGCCGAAGGGCACGATTGGGTTCAAACCCAGCACCTCCCGTGTACCAGCTTTGAGAGCAGAACCTCTCGGCCACTGTTTATACCAAACCGAGACTGGCTTCTTTATTCCTAGGTCTCCCCTGGGCGAAATTTTCAGTCCCGGTCTCGAGACAGCCCGTATTAAAATCATTATCTCTGACTGACCTAATCCGTGCAAAAATAACTAAAATTTGGCTCAGCCTAAAAACTTTTACAACAAATGCATATATTTTTAAATGACCATTATTTTACAATAAAACTTTAAAATTCATATTTTTAAAGGATAGTAGATTTTAGGGCAAAAAAATTAAAATACACTTAAAACTAGTGAAAAAATCTGCCTATGACGGAATCCTTTCTTAAACAGAAAAATCTGTTGATCCATGGAAAGTGAATATAATAATACCTGAGAAAAAATAGACTACAACTCCTAAGAAGGGAACTTGTCTATAACGCTTTTTTTTATTTCCTATGTGATTCCATCTTAAAAGATTTTACTTTATAGCATTTTTCATTGTCTCCAACTCATGGAATATGGATTAACGATATTAAAGGAGAAGGGAATCATTTACATATAAATAGAGATTCCTTAATAAAACAAATAATCACAGTTTTTGGCGCTTCTTTAAAAATAATAATTATACACATGAAAAAAGAAAAATATATAATAAATATTTTTGGTCAGAACTCCTCCATATGAAACAAATTTTAACTACATCGATGTAAAAAACTATGTAGAAATTGAGTCAGGCCGGGCCAAACTACGATTTAAACTTTTTTCCAGGCAGGGTCGAACTTTTTTTTCCTATGGGTCGGTTTGGGACCGGACCTAGATATTTCGACCCGTGCAGACTACCAGCATACTTTGAAAACAGGTGTAACGTTAAATCTATACGCCGCCTATTTTATGTCCAAAGGAGAGGCACTGTCTTATATCGACTTTTAATAATGTACAATTTGTGGATGATCCCTATCTTGCATTCAGATTGAGTGAAAAACTCGTCGCTCAGAGGCATGGATAAATGGTGTAAGTCACGAATTTTGGATTTTGATATCTCTGCGAATTTTGAAGATATCGAGATGAATTTTTTTTTTATTTAATTCAGGAATGGATAAGGAAAAATTTCCTAATTGGGAATTTTACTCTGCAGGGGCCGTATAAAAATTTAATTTTTGTATTTTCTCATACAGACCCCCCATGGAGTTGAAACCTATCTCATCAAATTTTGCACTTTTTTTTTTTATGAAACTTTGCAATTGGAAGTATGTGCCTAGGGACAATATTTAAGGAGATAGCCTATTGTTTCGATATTTATGAATCACCCTGTATATTTCAATATTGTCATAAAGTTTCTGCAATTTTGAAATATGATTAGACTTAAATACAGGAGATAAATTTAATAATTTATTCATGCGATGATTAATAATAATTTCTTTATTCCCAAACCTATTTTCAAGAATTTTTACCGCTGTGTCATAATTTGACTCTGAAATTTCCAAGACTTCTAGGACATTTGAAGTGGATGAACTTAACTAACTTTGCAGATAACTGTACTTTCCTATTTTTGTCAATGAATTATTATCGTGTATAGAAACTTTAAAAGTGTTCCAAAAGTTTGTGAACTGAGTGCAGTCCCCATAAAAATTTTGTATATTCAGTTTGGGAAGCTTCACAAACTTATTTTCATTATTGGGGAGAGAATCATTTACCGAATTATTATTCAGAGGAACAATATTTCTTTAAGTTTATTTTCAGCGCAAAAATTTGTTAAACATATTTTTATGGCATATTCATAGGTTGTGATCATTTCTGCTTCATAGTCATCTAAGTTTAATAAAGGTTCTATTTTATTATTTACTTCATATAAATTAGATGCTTTAATTTTTAACTGATTAAAAGTTTCTTCAAGAGATTCTAGATCTACCTGTACCTTTTTTCCATATAGTATCTATATCATTGATCAGTTTAGTAACAGAACTTCTCAAGATAGTTCTATTTTTCTTCAGTTTTTCAAGGCCATCCATGTTAAATTAAAAATTAAATCAGAAATCAAATTCTTACCTTGAGAAGTCTTCGCACTAAATGCTATCCATCAGTTTAACTAAATCATTAATATTCGATACTTTTCTGGATTAAAAGTTGTAATGCACCATGAAAAAAAAAAAGATAAAACTTGATAATATATCATACATTGAGTCTTTCAGGTATTTGAATTGTGAATCAAAAACATCTTGATATAATATCTGACAAATGAATAAATAACTACATATCACTATGTCAAATCGAAAGTCAATAAATCTGCGCTTTGAATATTCTTTAAACAAAAAATTTTAAAGAAAGTAAAAGTATTTACAGTTATCTTACATATTTGCAAAACTTAAAATCATAATACTAGGAGGCGCAATTCTCCACTTTCATTTTTCAATTATTGATGATAAACATCACATCTTTTTATCATGACAAGATCATTCTATTCTAAAAGTAACATTTTGTTGTGTTCTGCTTCAAAACAAAAGAGGTGTTCTGGAATTCAAAGGGAAAGTTGAAGTACATAGTGCCAACTTACTGTAATTCTTTTTTCCATCAGTGCCATCAAAAGAATACTATAAAAATCATACCTGCTAAGACATAAACCTGTCTAAAACAGAATTTTTTTCTGTGCCCTAGAGATTCTTTTTTTACTGGTTGCACTGCACATTTATGTATATAGTAAAAATTAATGAAACAGAAGTGATATAGTCTGATAAAAAAATTCTGTTATAGCAAATATTATTTTATGGTATTTCTTCTGTCAGAACCATGAATTTTTTCACTTAAGACAGGATTTCATTATAAATAAGTTTCATTATCACAGTTTTCACTTTATTTCTTCATTTTTCTGCCTCAAAAATGCTTTTTAGAATTTAGTTATAAAAGTAAATTTAAGAGTAAAAAGTAAAATTCTACATTTATTTATTTATTTATTTTCATAATTCTGCCAGTCATTTCTTTTTTGCAGAATTTCATAAAATCAGTATTTTGAAATTAACAAACATTTAAAAACGTAAAAAAAAAAAAAAAAAAAAAAAAAAAAAAAGGGGGGGGGGGGCAAAAAATTGTGGTCAATTGATTTCTGAAAAAATCAATCGCTAATTTTGTCAATTGGATGGCAAAAAATAATGAATTTAGTTAATCAGATTGGAGGGGGGGGGGGGGGGGGATCGCAAATTTCATTAATCAGTTGTTGAAACAAAATATGTATTTCTTCAATTGATCACTGAAAAAATTGAGAATTTCATCTATCAGACTGGGAAAATATTGCAATCTTCATTAATTAGACGAGGAGAACAATTGAGATCTGTGTTAATTAATTATTGAAGAAAAAATGTGAATTTCATTAATTGGTTGCTGAAAGAAATTTTGAATTTCATCAAGAGGTTAGAATAAAAATTCATGAATTTCATCAATCAGACAAGGAAAAAATTTCAAAATTTCCCAATCACTTGCTAATTTCATCAGTTGATCATGAAAATTATTAATTGTTTGCTCCATATGGATGAAAGAGTTTTCATTATTAGTGATCTACAACGAAAATCATGTTGAGGCTTACTGTGTCTGTTATCTTTCTCCTTCCACAATATGAACATCAGACTTTATGTTAAACTACTACATATATATTAAATTGTTGCAGATGAAGTGTTCAAGTTTGGGTGTAATAGATTTCTTATTTATAAAGACTGATAGATTGTGCAAGTGGTACTGATTGTCAAAGTTAAATATCCCTGCATGCGAACAAAGAATCATTAAAGCTATTGTCTGTAATATAACTACAGCCTCCGTCTTGGAAAGGAGCTGCTTAGCAGTATACTAGAATAGCATCAAATTTACCTGAAAGCATTATGCTTTTAACTATCCCCCCCCCCCCTTTAAATGATATAATATGAGCTTTTTACTAAAAATATTTTCACTGATATATAATTGGTTCATGCTCATGATCCTCTCTAAGAAACAAAAGAAAAAGAGAAGAAACTTATTTTGGTTGATGCCCCTGAATACACCGTTATACATTTATTTTTTCCCATTCATGTCTATTTCACATTCGCATAGGATTTATATACTAGACCCTTCTGGTGCCTGCTCAATGATGAATTCATTGGTGGCATAGATAGAATATTCTCCCCTAAAGCATCAAAATGTCCCTCTCCTCCAGAAAGTTATATATTTTGTGCTCACTAATAATCTAGAAGTGCAAATTCTCCTCTTGAAATTCTATGTAAAACGAATGAGGGGGGGGGGGGGGGCGGGAGGTTGCAGATTCCCTCCTGGAGATAAATATATGACACATTGCCTGATCAATTTACATTTAGATTTCACTCTAAAAAATGCTTTGCTTTAATGTGCCATAATATACACTGCTACTAGAATAACTGCTAGGTTGAAGAGAAGACTGAAATTGGTAACAATCATGCTAGGACACATATTGACTCAGTATATGTTAAATCAACTGAATGTGGTAATTTTTATAACATATTCTAGAACAAAGAAAATCTTATTGTTGAAATCTATTAAGCAATTTTCTAGGAAAGAGAAATGTGAATGATTTTTTTAAATGTTAATAATAATCCTTCATATAATATATTGACTTAAATTTGTAATTAAAAATTATATTTTTTCATATAAAAATGTTGTCATTAAATTTATGAATATTTCATCTGTTAACTCTATTGTACTTTGATATAAATTTCTGACGATAAATATATATATATATATATATATATATATGTGTGTGTGTAATTTAATTTATCTAAATTAATGAGTTTGCTGTCTCTCAGAAGTCAATTTGCTTATAAATAAAAATGAAATGTATTTTAATAGCTGTTTGAAAATTCTATAATTAATTTAAAGAGTGGTTGATCTTTCCCACTAGTTTCGAGCTCACTTTAGTAGTTTGTTCCATTGTAGTGGACAGATTTTATTGGTTTTATTTTAGGTACTAAAATTCCTTATTTCAAATACCCCAGAGTTTAAAATTTAAACATTATATTTAAGCTTTAGATATCTATCCTCGTCTTCTTGAAATTTTTTATTAAATTTCTTATAATAGGCTTAAATATCTCAAATGATACCAGAAAGTTACTTGAAATGTATATTACAAGCATTTGAATTAAAAAGAAATTTTTTAAGAACACATTTTTTTCTAGCAAAAAGCATCTTCCCTTACTTTGCTAAAACAGCTTTATTTTAAAGTAAAAGTGTCAATTAAATGATGTGACAGCCCTTTCTTTCTTTAATGAAATATTCTATTGAAATTTTTACAAAAGGATTGGCATGAAACTGTATGGACCACTTGAAATGTATGAGTTTTTCTTTGTCAGCTGACAAGTCCAAAATACTGATTTTGTAGAATTCTGGAAAAATAAATGTTTCACAGAATTCTGTGAAAAAGAAAAATATATACATTCGCAGAATAATTACTATTAGTGTTATAGCACAAAACTTCAGGAATTTCAGGATAGGTTACTATACTTTAGGACATTTCAGGATATATTTTCATTTTTCAGGAATTTTAGGACAAGTACGACCACTGGGATAGTTAAACCTCTGACATAACTTAATTTTTTCAAAGTGAATTCCTTTCTAATTATATCCTAAGTGAGGTCTTCTAATTATAGTAAGTTACTTAAATATGCGAGTCTGTCAATATATCTCTTGCTAAGGACAACAACACTGCTACTAAAGTCTGTTGATCTTTTCTCCATCAAACTTATCATTTACTTAACAGGCTTACATATTTTTTAAAAATCTAATCTATCTCTCATTACAATTTGTTTTTACTCTTTAAAATTATAGAATGTATAATAAAAAATTAAACTAAAAATAATAAACTTAGAAGAAAACCCAATCATCCCATTCAATCTCAAACTCTTGCGTGCTACTGGTATACTACTTCAGAGCAGATTAATCCTTACTTCTATGAAAAAATAATTTGTATACCTTGTCTTGATTTCAGACCAAACATACGATGCTATTCTCAGCTTGTTGCTGTAAATTTATTTTCTAAATTACTGTTCAAAAATGTATTCATTTTCACATTACTTTGGATAAGTTTTGTTTTATTTCTCTTGTTTTTAAAAATTTTGTTCTGTTTGCTTAAGTATGGCCACAAAATATAATTTTACTTTCTAAATCTGTAGAATACAGACCTGCCAATTGCTACGAAAAAAAAAATAGTTTCTACAACTTGGATCTAAAAACTACGATGCTACGAAAATTGGCCTAAAACTATGATTTTCTGCAAAAAACACACATGCTGAAAAAAATCAATTTCGTCAATCGTACGTCAAAAAAAAATGCCAATTTCGTCAATTGTTCACAGTCAAAAGCCATCTTCATCACTCGTTTGCAGAAAAAACACCAATTTTGTCAGAAGATCGCAGAAACACGTGAATTTCATGAAACAATCTCTATAAAGATGCAAATTTGGTCAAGGGATAGTGAAAAAAGCACAAATTTTGTCAAAGGATCACGAAAAAAAGCAAATTTCTTCAAAGAATCACGAAAAAACAATGCAAATTTAGTCCAAAGATGGCAGAAAAAAACGAAAATCTTGTCAAAGAATCACGGAAAAAACATTAATTTTGTCAAAAGGTTGCAAAAAAACGCAAATTTCTTCAAAGAATCGTGCATCAAACAATCATAGAAAAAAATACAAATTTTGTCAAAAAATCGTGAATAAAACGCAAATTTCATTAAAAAATTGCAAAAAAAACGCGAATTTCATCAAAGCATAAAAAAATTTTTGAATTGTTCCAAAGCATCGCAAGAAAAACGCAAATTTCATCAAGGGATCGTGAACAAAACACTAATTTCGGCAAAGGATCTCGGGGGAAAAAATGCTAATTTCATCAAAGGATCACAGAAAAACATAAATTTCGTCAAAAGCTCACAGGAAAAAATCCAAATTTCATCAAAGAATCGCTGACAGAATGCTAATTTTGTCAAAGGATCATGAAAAAAATGCGAATTTTGTCAAAGGATTGCATAAAAACAGAAATTTCATCAAAAGATCACAAAAAAAATCCAAATTTCACCAAAGGATTGCTGACAGAATGCTAATTTCGTCCTTCGGAAAAAAATCGAAGTTTCCTCAAAGGATTGTAAAAGAAATCACAAATTTCGTAAAGGATCGCACAAAAAACATGAATTTGGCCAAAAGATCGCAGAAAAACATTAATTTCATCAAAGGATCATGGAAAAAACATGAATTGTGGCTAGGGATTGCTTAAAAAGAGTGAATTTCGCCAAAGCATCATGGAAAAAATGTGAATTTGATAAAAGGACTGCAGAAAAAATGCATAATTAGCGGCGTGAAGAAATTCCCCCCCCCCCCTCCCCCCACTGCTGTAACATTTCAGAAAATTTTCTATGAATTTCTGATTTTATTTTATTTTTTCTCCTCAGAATCACCTCCGTTCTGTGCTCGCTGCTGGAAACATCACACACAGGCAAAAACTATGTTTATTTTTATGATACATATAGTTTTTAATTTGAAAGAATATACAGAACTAACTTTAAAAAACCGGGTTAACCCAAACCCAACCTTCAGGACTCTAAACTCGATCTGAACCAAAAGCAATCAGGATTAACTCGACTTGCAGTGTAAAAAACAGAAACCAACCGACCGACCAACTTCTAGATTTATTTGAATTTTTGGTGCTACTATTTCTCATTTTCAAAGGTTGGCAGGTCTGAGAATATTTTCAATTTTTAGTTAAGGGGTTTTGCATCATACAAGGAAATTGCCTCGTCACCTTTTTTCACTGAGTGTTCTATTGTTATTTTTTGTTCTTTTCTATTTTTCTGTATAATTATATGCTATCAAAATTTAAAACTACCAATATAATATGTTTCATATAAATAATTAAAAATCTCAAGTTCAACCCAAAAATTTACTTATTTTTCTACCTCTGTTTTAGACCTTCAATCTTCAGAGAAACATAAATTATGCTTCAGTGTTTATTTGATTAACATTACATATCTATGCGATAATCTGTATTATTCTGTTTTATACTTATTCAAAAATTATTATTATTTTTTTTAATTTTTAGAATGGCAATATGTTGTTATTGCTCAGGCTTGTGATATAGATACATCTATAGGTCTTGCTAGGAGCCATAATGCCAGCCCTTATTTTTTCTTACCTTCTCCATTTAGAGATTTAGATCAGGTAAAATTGAATTAATGACAACTAATAATTACCCATTATTTTATTGTATTTCTCATTTTACTTTGATGTTGTGAACTTTGCCATTTTTGCATTAGAAAAATTTTAGGATTTAGATTTTTGGGAAAATATTTTACTTTTTAATCGCTTAATTGTCACACCCAATAAATACATTTAGGGGCAAATTACACTTGAAATGAAAATCCCTGATTATTAAGTGGTTAATGATGACTTAAATATATATATATTCTCATGTAATTGAAATAGATTATAGAAAAATTATCATAGCTTCTTATCTTATAAAATGCCATGTGCAATTCATATTTTGCATCTTATTAGTAGCAGGCATTTTATTTATCATTCTATAATGACAATATGTGGACATTCATTTTAGGTACTCACTGTTCCTTATCTGTTGATTTATTTATTAGTATTGCCTAAAGCTATTATTACTCTTTTTAATTAAAGCCCTGGAAATTCCAAAGTAGATTCCCTCCAATTTTGGCCTAAAGGGATTTTTTAAATTATAGTTATGTTCCTTAAATATACAAGTCAGTCACTATAGCTCTTACCAAAGGAAACAACTCCATTACGACTCTTTATGTGATCAAACTCCATCAAACTTACCATTTACACTACAGGTTTTTATTTTATATAATCTGTCTCTCTAGAAAATTTGTACTTTCCCTTCAAAACTAGAGAGATACATGTTAAACAATAAACTAAAAATAATAAACTTAGAAGAAAAGTTAGTCATACCGCTCAATCACAAAATCTTGAATATTACTGACATGTTACTTCGGAGTAGATTGATCCTAGCTTCTATGAGAAGATTTGCTTATCTTTCTATCAGAGTAATAAGGAAGCATTAATTTTCCCAATTGATATTTGCTGATTTATTTCTTAGTCTGCAAGCTTAAAATGTTCAAACTCTTATCTCTGACAACATTGTATTTACTCATTCTGTGCATATTATATGCTGTGTGTGATGGAAATATTTCATAAGGACATATTGATTTCATTTTATTTATTTATTTTTGCTTATTCTTGACAGAATAAACTTATTGGAACTTGTTGCAAAATTAACAAAAATTTGTGAGTTTTATTTTAAAAATGATTAATTCAAAGTTATTTTATGTTTCACCTTCAAAATGCAAATTATTTCTTGATACTGCCTTTCATTTGTTTTATTTGAGATCACCTTTATTTTTCTGTAAAAATATCATTTTTATCATCTCTTGCCTTGCTGTGATTTTTGATAGAATATTTTTAATTTGTATTATTTCAGATTTATTTGTAGTGCATATATAGGAAAATCAATTCATGCATTTACATGCTATATTATTGATGTTCTGTGAATAAATAAAATATTACATATTATAAGATGTTATTGATTTAAGGCCAACTTAGAGAGGTTTTATACATAATTTTCAGGTACCGCAAATGACATCTACCAGCTTTTTTCTACTTAAATCTACATCAGTCTTCTGTCTATTTAGCAAGAAAGCTGCTTTACTCAAACCTTTAAGATTATGATTTTCTCAAATTGAATGAGCAGCTTTACTATACATTTGGTAAGAGTTTCATTAGCAAAACTTTATCCTTTCAAATACCCACAATATTAGAAACTGCAGAGAAGTCACCTCACTTTATAGATTGTTTTAAAACAGCTTCTTTTGTATATAAATGAATTATTTAAATAGAAAAAAATCACATGTGTTTATAAATCTGTGTGGCTAGTGTTTTTTACCTTGCTATTTTCCTTAAGTAATTGAAGCATTAGTATTTTTGTGATCCATTAACCCATATTTTCTCTACATTCCCTTAAATGATGCTTACTAATAGTATAAATATTGTGTACCTAATGCAATCCACAGTTGTTTTTCCTATTCTTCATATCTTTCTGAAAAGTTTTGTTTGTTCTTGATGCAGAATAAATAAAATTAAGTACCTGTTTGAATACTTATCTGTTTTTTTAATTTATGAATGTTTATATTAATACAAAAGAAGATTAAATTCAATAAACATTATCTTATATTGTTATTCTGATTAAATGACCATTAGTGAATAATTTTTTGATTGAAATATGTATAATCTGAATTCTTAGTACGGTTTAGTGTTTGCTGCAGAAATCTGTGGTTCCCTTTCATTTACAAAGGAACTTCCTGAGGTGCTAGTCACCAATTTTGATAAGAGTGATATCGTTGGAAAGGTCTTGTCGTGAGAAACAAAAAGTCCAATAGAACTACCTGTCTGAAAAGAAAACTGTCGGAGCTGCAAGGCAAATTTAGGCCACGAGTGGAAAAACATATACAACAGCTGCATTAACCAACATCCTACTAACCAGCTCCACTTCAGGGAAAACATCAAAGCAGTTGACTGAATTGTATTTTGAAACGTTTAAAAAAATCTATACATGAAGAGAAGAGCCTCCTTATCTTGGCTAAGTACATTACCATGTACATTCTGAACTTCAAAGAAAATTGGGAGTCATGACCTGGAGGTACAATGAAATATTTCCAGCCTCTTGATGTTGAAACGTTTCATGTCTACAAACTTATAGTCAAAAGTATGACTGAGTATTGCAAAACTCACCAGCTTATATGTGGTGGAGAAATTTGACTACAAGGGAAGCTATTAAAATTGCATCATTTGGCTCATAAGCAAATCTCCACTCTTGCATTTGAAGGCATGCACCAATATGCTTTCCAAAAAGTGTTGCTATGAATTGAAATATCAAGTTTCAGATCTGTGAGACAAGTATGTTTCACACTAACAGCCAAAACTTGTAACAGATGTAAAACCCAACTGTTTATCAAATGTGCCTTGTGTGAAGAGTCGCTATGCTTTAAGCACTCTTACACTGACACCAACTTTTACCAATAACCAAGTGATTAGCCAAATGTCTTAAATGAACCTACTGTCCTATGGTCTACAACTTCTTCACTAATCATAGCATTTGTGGCACAGCAGCCTTTTTTGTGTTAATAATTCCATATTCATAACATTCCATGTCAAACAGTACATTTCTTTCATTGCATTATACAGCAACATATTGTCTATATTAACAACATTACAAACACATGCCAATTACTCACAGTCATATTTGAAAAAATGCTTATTTATTTATTTATCTGTTGGTGAAGTGCTTGTGAAAATTTCCTTGCAGTACCTGTGGTATTCCTTTCGGATAGGTAGTTCTGTCTGATTTTTTTCTTTCTCATGATAAGACTGATTTTTTTCTTTCTCATGATAAGACCTTTCCAATGATATCACTCTCATTAAAATTGATGACTAGCACCTCAGGTACTTCTCTTCTTGAGCTACAGTAGAACTCCAATTATTCGAAATCCAAATCACTTTCAGAATTTCAGAAAAAAAAAATTAATATGGAAACTTACTGCGATTCACTAATATTCAAAATAATGGTTCTGTCTACACGCGCTATTGTCCTTCCCTCCACAAAGTTAGTGTATGTGCAGCAGGAAAATTATTGGGATGATGAATAGAGCTGTACAATATCAGAAATTTAATATCACAATATATCAATGAGTTAATATCAATATTGGTGGTACATTGCGATGACTACCTCAAAGCGTATAAGAACAGAAAAAAATGTCCAATTTCGAAAGATGAAAGGTAGGCTGCAGTAATTTGTGTAAAAACAGATGTAGAAAGCAACAAATAAATGTTTTATACCTATTTGCTCACACAGCATCCTTTAAATACATACAGTCGAACCCCAATTTAACAAATCGATCGGGACTAGAAACTTTGTTCGTTAAATCGAGATTGGTCGTTAAATCAGGATAATCAAAATAATATTTTTATACAACAAAACAAGTTAAAATATGGCAATAAATAAGAACAATGCTCACTTACCTTAATAATTATGTTAAACATTTGTTGTTTTAAGAAAATACAAATATACTGTATAAAAATTGATTATTTTTTATGCACTACTATAAATCACAAGTATTGAATTTAAGAAAAAGAATATAATTTGTTCATATTTTATAGATAAATTATAAGATAACTTTTATATATGTTTGTTTGCTGTGTTTTGATTTCATATTCCAAACTTTTTTATAATTTTTTTTTTTTCTGAAGCTGTGAAAACAGTGTCACCAACATCATGAGCTATTACATACCATTTCAAAGTATTCAAACTGCAAACTGCTTCTTTGAATGTTGCATGCTTCATTTCTATTTCATCTTCTTCATCCGATCCACTACTACTGCTACCTTGGCGTAATGTACATTTTTACATGTAGCTATTTCTGTGTCACAAGATACATATTTAGAAAATTAACAATCAGGGACATTGAAAATTTTCAATAATATTCGAGAATTTCTTCAATTTTTAATTTTTTTGACATCGAAAATTATTTGTTAAATCGGGATTATAAATTCACTAAATTGAAGTATTTTTGTTCCCTTTTCATCGGGATCATAAAAAAATTCGTTAAATCGGGGCTCGACTGTATGTATTTATATAAAATAGAAATATCTTAGAAAAAGGAACCAATGTTCGATATATATTTGCACTTATACCATTGATTGCATAGCGTTTTTCTTTTAAAATAGTACATCCCCATCCTTCTTAATTTTATACATTATTCATTAATAATATTATAACTATTTAATTTCTTCATGAATGACAGTATATTATAAAAAATAAATTAAAATATAATATTCTTAAGGATGTTGTGTATTTTAATATTATTAAAATAAGTGAAAAGCAAAGGCAAAAACTAAAATAGATTTAATGTCACATGCCATGCTAATATACATATAATTAGATGGCTCACATTACATTAGATTACATTAATTGGATGTCAGATACAGCAGAAATGTTGTTTCTCAATCTTTTTCCAAGTTATCTATGTATTCTTAATATAAATGGATAAAGAAGAAAAAAGCAGGAATTCTGCTTTTTGATAACTTGGTGTCGCCCCCTCCCCTCCCCCCCCCCCCCCTGAGGGAAAAAAATTATTATTATTATTACAAGGTGGAACCCGTCGAATTTTGACAAAATAAAATGTTTAACAAGGAACTGTTATATTAAATTATGGCAAACCTGCAAAATTAATTACAATAAAAAATGCATCTTATATTGGTTAATCTAACTCCCAAACAAATATTTATTTTAACACAAAGGTTCCTGCTGCTCTATAAAGACACTATTTTTTAAACTTTGCATTTTATCAAATGTGTCATTCCAATTGTATTATTTTCAAAAGTGAAGCATTTCCACATGTGAAGAATTTCAAAGCCACTAGAGTGAAAATGATGCACTTCTACAATACTTATTTCCATTTTAAGATGAAATGCACACTTTTATTTTATATAAAATTACGTCATTTGCATCTGCCGAAGAATTCCACATTTACAATCCAGTCATAAATAACATCTATAGAAAAGTATGCACAGGCTGTCACTATCACGGAATGTTACACAAATCCAGCAAAAAACGATGTCGTAAACTCGGCAGAAAAAATCAGCTATCTAATGATTCATATACCTTCATTTTTTTGTAGCCAGCACCGTGCAAAAGGGGGGGCGAAGGGGGCACTCGCCCCGGGCGCAGAGATTCAGGGGGTGCCAAATTTTTACTATCAACTCAGTTTTTAATTTCTTAATTTTGACCATTGATTATTTTTTCTGGATTTTTTTTTCTTCAAGGTAATTCTTTTTTCTCTTTTTATTTGTAAAAAAATATACATATTATATGCAGATTTGGAATTTTCCCCAATGTAATTACGTATTTTTTATTTTCAAAGTTATTGCATCGTCTCCTACCCTAACTCCAAAAAGAAATTTTTGGCTAAGGAAAGGACTTTTTCCATTTTAAAACTTGTTTTAGGTTTTTGTAAGCCTCTTTTTTAGTAGAACATTCTACTTCACTTATAAGTAAATTTTTTTATTGGACCTACATTTTTCCTTGGATTATATTAGTAAGTTCATATTTACTTGTCATTAGGTTCTTTAAATTTGATCGTTTTATGATGTACTTTGTAATATCTTATTGCAGTGTTTCTCAAACTTTTGCACTCTGCGTCTCCCCCCCCCTCCCCATTTACATCATCTACGAAACTTGTGCGCTCTCCCATCCACCAATAATAATGAATTTTACCTAATTATGGGAGGCATTTTCTTTCTTTCTTTTGCTAATTTTCCTTTTTTGTTAAGAAATAAAATAAATTATTGAAAATATAATTTTTTCATTTTGGTAAATCTCCTATTTATTTATCTAAATTTACTCAAAAATGTAAAAAGTTGAAAAACAATTAGCATTTTCCACGTTTTGTATCTTATAATACATATTTTAAAAGAATACTTTTTGAGGGAATTTATTGATACATAAATGTAATTTTACTTTCAATTTTTAAAGCACATTTTGAAATACCCATATATATATGTATAAATAAATAGTTTTGTAAAATAATAATAATAATAACAAAATGTTAACACCCATATGGTCCCTTAGCAAATTTGCTTTCTACTTCTGTTCATATACAGACAATTTTTGTAATGGATCGAAATTTAGCCGATATCTCTTGTTGTTGGGGAATCATTCTGGATAAAATGTAAAACTGAAGGTAATTTTAAATTTCAACACTGTCATATGTATCATATTAACAAACTTTAATCAAATTTATTATAAATTGAATGTTGGTCTCATGGTTTTATAACTCAGAGATTTACACTTTCCTTTCTTTTTTTCTTCGTCATAATAGCACGAAACAATTTTAGGGCATTTCGTTTTCAAAAGATAATTCATGTCATAGATTTTTTAAAACAAAAATAAGTTTTGTCCGCTTCAGATATTGTATTGATTAACATCAAATCAACGATCAAGGAAAAAGAATAATAAAGACATGTTTTGAAAATAACATATTATTTCAATTTTCATAAATAAATTAATGACTAATCTGGGTCTTCTTAATATTTTTTACGAACAGCAAATAACATTACAATAAAATAAGACGATGGTTCTGAAACTGTGGGGTGTGACCACTGGGGGCTCATTATATGATGAAGAGGACGCGAGATATTTCTGAAGAGTTAAAATGTAAAAACAGATTCTTTTACATTATTATTATATATTTGACAGCATATATCTACTAGGGTGTCAACGATTTTAATCAGTTGGTTTAAATCAGCGATTAAATTGTGGTTTTAATCAACCGATTTTTTAAAAAAAAATCATTGATTAAAATCAAAAATTTTCAAAATGTTTAAAATGTCAAAAAAAAGGTATTAAAATCTAAGATGAACATAATTTGAAAGTTTCTACAGGTATTTTGACTTATGAATAAACAAAAAAAGAGCTATAAATAATCGTTTCTAAGCTTAATTCCTGAGTATTGTAAAAAATTAAAAACAGTTAAGTTTGTAAAAAGCATTGTTTTAATCCAACAATCCACTTTTATTTATCCACTTTCATTTAAAAATGATATTTAAATCGAATATAATGTAATAAGTTCCCTTATGTAATCGATTTATGCATTATTTTATATAAAATGAACATAGCAAGTATAATAAATTTCTGCAACTAAAAGAATAAATAGTCAGTGTCTTAGTTTCTCGTTCTACTTTTCTAATAATAAATTAATCGTAATCTCGAGTTAAAGAAGAATAAAAGAGTGAGTGACGTCTGCTCAACAGCTAAATTGTAAATGAATGCATAAGAGAAAAAGAGCTAACTGGTATAAAAATGTTAAGCACAGCAAGAGCTTCTTCGGTATAGGTTAAATTAAATGTTTTTCTTTCTTTCTTTTTTGTTTTTGAACTTTTTAACTCATATATACTAAATAAAAATAATAATTAGTGATTGAAAAGGCAGCAATTCAGATAGTTAAATACTTTGAACACTTTAGATATATCTGGCTATATTTATGTTTATTCTGTATGTGTGTATTAATAGGTTTAACTCATTTTAATATTTTTTTTAGTTAGAAAGCATACATATACATGTGTATAAGTTTAGATTTTGGTGATTAACAATAATTTTTCTGAGTACAAATGCAAAACAAGCTGCAAATAATATTTGTTAGTTTTGTTATTTGTGCTGCTAACTAATAAAATCACTTAATTGCAATTTTTTTTTTTGTAATTACGTACTGTTTTTTCTAGACTATTTTTTTCACTCTGCCCCTTTTGAAATTGGCAAAATTCATCCTGCCTTAAAAAAAAAAAAAAGTTAATGTCACCTGTATTTGTGCTATAGATTTATTGCAAAAAACTTCCTCATTCAATTTTTATCTAAATTCATGTGCCCAAGATCTTGCAAAAATAATAGAACTTGATTTCTTTAGAAAAAACAGGATATTATTAGAACATGTTACTTAATTGTATTTTTCAATTTGTGATTCATAAAATTATTAAAAATTAAGGACACTTTATTTATCATACTAAAAATTGTTCTTTTTTTTTTTGCTTATATAATTACTAAACACATTACTAATATATATCCTCATGAAATAGAGTTTTTTTTTTTTTTTTTCGAATCAGTATCCTGCCCCTTTTTTCTTTTAAAAATGAATTACATTATTAATTATCATTTTAATAATGAAAGCTTAAAAATGTATAATGTGTTCCTAATTAGAGAGTTAATTGTGTAATAATTATTAATTTGACATTGTGTTAACTATTTAATATTTAATGCAATTATTAATAATTTTAATAAATGTTAAATATCACTAGTATTTAATAAAGTTTTACATAATTATTACAATATTAATGTATATAACATTATTGTGTGATACTAATTAATAAAACTACTAATTTGTAGTTTTTATAATTTCTATAATTACTAACTAATAATTATAATTTTATTAATTAAAGTGTAAAAATATAGATTATGTTAGCAAGTAGTGGTTTAACTGTTTTGGAAACCTAAAACTCTTGGTAGCAATCCAGTATCTGAATGCTGGGGAAAAATATCATAAAAGTACAATTTAAATAAAAAAAATCTGATTTTTTTAATTTTTTAAATCATGATTTTTTTACACCCTAATAGCTGCCAAATTTAGCTATGTAGTTTAGCTGTATCAAGTTTAGCTATGAAGTCTACTACGAAGTATTTATTATTATTATTATTTTGTTATTTATTCTACTCAATTCAGTGTTATTACATTTCCTACTCAGTGGTAAGACTCAACCGGTACGGGTAAACTGGTTGTTAAAACCTTTTTCTAATCATATTTTAATTTTTCCATAAAATAATCAGTACATTCTTTTATGAAATTGTCATAACTCTATAAAAGATTGATTTTTAACTCAAATATTCAATTGGTAAATAAATCATAACAATTGTAAACTTCCAAGTGGGTAAAAAAGTCCGATCTAGGATTCGAACCAGGGATTCAGGGAGCTGATTAAGTTTCAGACCAGATGCTATGCTGCGTTCATTTAAGGTCAGTTGGGTGAATGAGTCCTCCAGATTTGTCCGAAATGGCTCACTTGATAGAGCATTGGCGGCTTCAGCCAAGACTTATCCCTGGTTCAAACCCTGGCCCGGACTTTTTTCATCCACTTGAAAATTTACAACTGTTTTCATACCCCTGCTTTTTTGGAAATTATTATACCCATACGTTAATTATGGGAACATATTTGAGTCCCATTACTCTTCTGACCTGGAAATCTTGAAAAGAAAGAAAATTCGCTTTTTTCTGACAGATTTCAGTTTAATATTAACCTTAAAATAAAGTTATATAAAATTTTTTGAAAACTTTTGTTTGTTGTTTGTTTAGATATGAAGTTTTGTTTTAAAAATTCCCCTCGCTCCCGATTTTTTTTTTTTTTTTGGCTGCCTTACTGCACATGAGGTACAATAATTTTTAAAACGGCCTGCAACCCCAAATGAGTTTTATACCTCTGATGATTGGAGCTATTTAACAGGAATTAACAGGAGGAGACAAAAAGTGTAATGTCTACCGGATGTGAGTGAATAACGGACGAGGTAGTCACAAGATGATGGTTGTTGTTTTTTTTACATCAGAACAGAGCCTGATTAACGCAGGATTCAACTTCCACAAATAGAAATTTTTGCCTTATTTAGCACAGAAATTCTGCATGAATAAGGCGAAATTTCTTATCTAAATTTACATGTGGAAATTTGCCCTAGCGGTAACCAGATTCACCGACATTGACTGGAGGATTGTTTATGTAGTCAAAATATGGCAGAACCACAGAGTCTGACTATCGTGGGGGCAAAGTTCCTCCAGAAAAAACGAATGAATAATTTTGTGTTAATTATGCATGAAAATTCTGCATGAAAAAGGCATTTTAAAAAGGAGGAAGTTTCTATTAAAATTTACTGGTGGAAGATCCCCGATTGTAATCTGGCCCTGCAGAACCGGTTAGAGTTAAAGTTTTACCACTTTTAAGATATGTCAATTCCTCTTTATTCATAGTTCTATGCTCTGAACTACTCTTAAGAGTTCAACGGTGACTACGAAGCTCCTGATGTAAGTGACAATTTAAATTAAAGTGAAGGATTTCGTGTTACATAGATAAAGGCTATCGACACCATAATTGAGCAGCTGAACTGGAAGATTCACCAAACTGCGAAATATATCACAAGATTTTGAGTTTCTGACTGGTGCGAATCTAAAATCTGTTAACGAAAATCTATTAAGTAAATATTGCATGGATCTTGCAAATAAATATACTGCTGATGTAAATGAACTCTAACTGATCAGCACAAAATAATCATTTGCAACATCGGATGAAATTTTTTATAAAATTTTTAGAAATTTTATAATCCGTTAAAACCATTTAGAAATCCGTCAACTGCTGCATAATTTTGACTTAACAGGGAATTACAAAAAACATGGAGAAAGCGCACAGAATTTTTCTAAGCATTCCGTAACCACCGCATTAGCAGAAATGTCTGGATTTACT
The DNA here is from genome assembly GCA_963932465.1 of Maratus speciosus. Classification (NCBI taxonomy): domain Eukaryota; kingdom Metazoa; phylum Arthropoda; class Arachnida; order Araneae; family Salticidae; genus Maratus; species Maratus speciosus. The sequence goes on along the minus strand of OZ010787.1, from coordinate 558,243,262 downwards.
TTCTATCGAATTCAGTATTATGCAATCTTTAGGTATAAAAAAAAATAATAGACGATTTCCCTAGCAAGAAAAAGCAAGCAAAATAAAATGGTAGTAAATGTATCTGCCTGATATTATATATTTTTATTTTATGTTAATTAAAACATTGCATTCATTATCTTCATTAATTACAGTACAGAAATTATAGTTTATTTCCATCTTTTATATTATGTGCTACTGGGCTTTTTCTTTATTTTTCAGTACTTATTTGTTAAAGGGGGCATTCGTGTCTTACCTGCTTGTTAGCGATTTTTCCCATTTTCTCCAACTCAAATACTAACAACAAATGAAAATGGTTAGAAAAAACTGTGCAATACATCTCGTCTTATGTTATTTAGTTTTTCAGAATTTCTAAATTAAAATTAAACCCTTTTAAAATTCCAAAATACACACGAAATATTTATTCAATAGAATTTATTTTTATTTCAGCTATTTATCAAGTTTGTGACATCTGTCACAAAGAGACAGAGAAAGAGGGGGGGGGGGGGGTGCCAAATTGAAACTTCGCCCCGGGCGCAGTTTTCTCTTTGCCCGTCCCTGTTTGTAGCATTAATATGGATACTTAAAATTAAATATAATTTATAACAGCTCAATGTTTTGTTAGAAATCATTTATTTTCATTCTTTAAATAGCACGTATTTTAATTACAATTTTTTTTCAGCCGATTTGAGAAAATGGTAACAAAAAGATATAGTAATCTACTATTTTCCCTTTACTTTCTACAGAAATGCTATACTTCAGTTGACACCATTACAGAAATGGTATTAAAAATTACAAAAAAAAATAATATCTCAAAGATAAATTGAGATGCAGTTTTCAAACAAATTGCAGTTAAAAGTTTTTTTCTTTAAAGCATAAGTAAGCAGATCTAAGTTTCATAAATAAGTCCTTGCACAGAGACTTTGTTAGGGGATCAGCTAAATTGTCTTTAGACTTAACGTGAACAATGTCAAACACATTTTGTCGATACAAATCTCTTACGAACATATATTTTAAATCTATGTATCTATTCCTGATATTCTCAGCTTGGTTCTTAATGAACTGCATAGCTGCAGCATTGTCACACTTTAATATTGGTTTTTGGCTGCCAATAATATTTGAATCAAGGTTAAAAGTAGAATATTGCTGTTCTAAGGTTGAATTCAGGTACTTAAGTTCTTTAGCAGCTTCTGAGGCTGCATTAAATTCAGATTCCATCAGAGACATGGCTACACATGTCTGTTTCACCACACGCCAAGTTATCGGGAGGCCATTTAAGAAAATAGAGTAGCCAGTCCAGGATCGGCGGTCATTCGGGTCGCTAGCCCAGCTAGCATCAACATAGGTAGAGAGTTGAGTGGGAGGGTCTTGAGGGTGCATTTGGATTCCTGATTCCTTCGTAGTTCCAAGGTAGCACAGGATTTGTTGAAGGCATTTCCAATGGATAGGTTTTGGATTTTCAATAAATTGGGAAAGAGCTGCTACTCCATAGCTGATATCAGGTCTGCTATGTCCAGAAATATAGAGCATGCATCCCAATAAATTTCTGTATGGAACATCTTCCATCTGGTTGTCATCAGTCAACATATCTTTCCTAGAAGGAACAGCTCCAGGTTGGAGAGGAAGAGAGATTTTAATAAAGTTTATAAAATTAGATAAGATTTTTCAAGACATTTCTCAATGTACTTTTTACAATGAATTTTCATGGAATCTCCTGTCGTATCAAACTCGATATCCAAAACTTTAGAAATGGGCCCCATATTTTCTACTTCATATAAACTTTTTATAAGAGAAACTACTTCTTTTAAAATTACTTCACTTTCTGCAAATATCGGCAGGTCATCCACATATACTAGTGCCACTGCTTTTCTTTTATAAGAATAAACACAAGTAAGTCCTGGTATTTTATTAAAACCATTACTTGTGAGTTTGTTGTGCAGTTCTTCATACCAACACCTTCCCGACTGATGAAGGCCGTATAATGCTTTATGTAATTTTAAGACATGGTTTTCCTTTCCAAGTGTTACATAATCTGCAGGTTGTCTTATGTACATATATCTTTATCTATGGTTCCATATAAATATGCACATCGTATATCCAGAAGACAATGCTTCCACCCCAAGATACATATGAATAAAGCTATAAAAAGTCTGATTAATGGGAAGTTTACCACCAGACTGAATGTCTCTTCATAATCCTTCTCTCTGGTTATTCCCCAAGGCTACTAATCTTGCTTTAAAGTTTTCAAACCCACCATTGACTTTTCTTTTAAGAGTATATGCCCACTTAGTACCTAAAATTTTAGTTTTCTGGTTGTGGAACTAATGTCCAGACATTTCAGTCATAGTTTTATTTTCTGCATCCATTGCCTCTTTCCAAAACTTAGCTTCAGGGAGCGATTTTGCTTGATTTGGAGACCTTGGTATTATAATTTCTGCACAGCAGCTTTCCTCACTATCTGGTTCATTTGTGTTACTTTCCATTTTTAAGATAATAGGACCTTCATATTCATCTTTATATGAAAAGCTTATTAGATCTTTGTCATAAATTATTTTATTTTTCTGATAATACTCTTGCATTTCTTTTTGGCTTCTTAAAGTCTTCCCTTCAGGTGTAAAAATATAAATGTCAATTTTTCCCTTTGAGGCTCCTTTATTTCTTATTGTTCTTATCCTATGAAATTAAATTGTATTTGATTCTAGTTCAGGACTTGGGGTGAGTGATCGGGGTTCTTCTTTTAATTCAATCACTTTTTCTAATTCATCTTCGGTTGGTTGGGGTAAAGGCACTGATTTTGGATCACCTTGTAATTCGGGTCTCGAAACACCGTTTCTTATGTTGCCCCCCAAGTCATCATCATCATCAAACTATGAGGAAATATTATGACCCTCTTTTGCTTTTCCTAACATTGCTTTGTCAAAAGTCACATGTTTACTTTCTACAATGATATTTTCATCAGGGATCCATATTCTATAACTACTCGTCCCATACCCATATCCTACAAAAATGCCTTTCTTGGTATGAGGCTGAAATTTATTTCTTTTCTGTGGGGATTGATGAACATAGGCAATACAGTCATATCTCTTAAGATGATTTACTGATGGCTTTTTATTATACTACTGCCTGAAGGGAATGTCATTTATGCAGGGACCGCACTAAGAAATTATGACTATTCGCCAACACATTAGCCAAATTTATCTATTATTAGCCAAAAGAATATATGCATATATTATATATACATATATATATGATATAGATATACACCGGCTATCAAAAATTAAGGAAAAGTCACAAAATGCTAATTTTCAAATACGCGAACACTCAAAAGGAAATAATATAATTCAAGTAATTACTATCTCTACAACACAGCTAGTCCATATAACATCTCATTCATGTCACACATGGTCACAAAAGTCAATAGTCACTATGTAAAACAGTCACTACGGTGAAGCAAAAAAATAGGAAATTCCATACATCTCATTATGAGTCTCAAATGATCACTGATGATCACATGATGACTTTCAGGTGACAGAGAGACTACTGTGAAGTCACCATTGTGCTCTTTTGGGAAAATTCTCCATGTGACTATAATATGATATTATTTGGTGACTTATCATAATGCAACATTCATGAGGACTATGAAATTGAGTCTCCAAATGACAGTCACATGAGAGTCACAATTTAACTACATTGTAAAGTCTTCTGGTGACTCGTCACAAAGCAGCAGTCACATTGACTTCTCAGTGGAGTCACATATAGTGATATATATTATATATATATATATATATCATATATATAATTATCATTATAACCCTTTCAGCCCTGACATTATCAATGGGTAAAAAAAGAATTTTTTCACCATATTACAGCTACTGTGTGTTCAAATACAGCACACATTTTTATTTTCTATTAGAATTTATTACTCCACATAAAAATAAAAATCTTATTTTTGACTATTATAAGTTTTATAAATCATGAGTTTATAAAAATAATTTTTCTTTTTTTCTTCTTATTTTTGTAACACATTTTTAGAATATGTAAAAAAATTGTTATTTTTAAACAAAAATCAGGTATATAACTAATAAAATTACTTACTTTAAAAAGTTTTGGACCACTCAAACACAAATATGGAATAAATTTTTAGCACAAACCATAAAGGAACTGCAAACTTGATGAAACAGTATTCTAACCATAGAATTCGAAAATTCCTTGTATGCAGTGTTGAATCCAGACATTTTTCTCCAGGGGGATTTCTGTGGCTCAGGGGAGGGGGAGGGATTGCACTTTTTGACCATTGAAAACACAAATTCTCAAATCTCCTGGAGGGGGTGTGGCCCCTGAATTCAACACTGCTTCTAAGCTATGACAAGAAATATTTACAGGGATCAAATTATTTCATTAAATGTACAAAACAAAGAAGAAAATGCAAGCAATTAAAGGAAAATTTTTTTAAAAGATTATTATCATAAGTTTACTTTTTAATAACCTTATAATTATTATTTTTAAAAGGAGTTTTCTAAAAAAAATTAGTTATCTAATTATTTAAAAAAAATTTCTCCTAATATAGTTTTATTATATTAAGAATAATAAAAGATTTTATTCATATTTTTATTTCTCATACATTTCTACCAAATCTTCAGGTACACACCAGGGGTAATTCTGAGTAGAAAAATAAATTCTGAAAGGTTACAGCAGAGGATGGGAAGGAGGTAGGGGGATATCCTATGGGAACTATGCATTCTTTCCTCAGCCGTTTGACAAAATTTGCGTTTTTCCGCAATCTTTTAACGAAATTCATCTTTTTTCGCACTCTTTTGACAAAATTAAATGTTTTTGTTTTTTCACGATCTTTTGATGAAATTGCGCTCTTTTTTTTTGCAATCTTTTGACAAAATTTGCATTTTTTCGTTCTTTTGATGAAATTTGCATTTTTTCGTGATCTTATGATGAAATTTGCTTTTTTTCACGATCTTTTGACGAAATTTTCATTTTTTCCGCGATCATTTGATGAAATTTGTGGGTTTTCAAGTGACCTTTTGACAAAATTTGCATTTTTTTGCAATCTTTTGGACAAAATTTACATTTTACCGCGATCCTTTGACGAAATTTGCATTTTTACCGTGATTCTTTGACAAAAATTCATGCTTTTTTTTCCATGATCCTTGAACGTAATTCGTGTTTTTTCGTGATCTTTTGATGAAATTTGCATTTTTTTTAGTGATCCTTGGATGAAATTCACATTTTTCCACGATCTTTGTGTTTTTTTTCATGATTCTTTGTTGAAATGGTTTATATTTTCTGCGAAAATTTTCCATGATATTTTTATGTTCCAATTTTCATACTGGGTGACTGATTTTTTAAAAGTTTTGGGACTGGAAATATGGCCGTACGCGAACCAAAAAATGCTAAACATGGTACGCTAAAAATGGTAAAAAACCGTAAGCTAAACATGGAAATTCATTTACATTCCAAAACATGATTACAACAACAAAAGAGTCCCAAAAAAATCTTAAGCCAACTTTTTCACCATAGTAATTTTTTCTCGCCAATTTCACTATGTATTCACATTTGGCGAGTAGGCGAATGGTTAGCACAGCCCCTGATTTATGGTAGTGTGAAATGTTCTACTTCTTGTGTAATTTACTGCCATCATGGCTTCTAGCCAAAAATTAGCTGTTAAATTTGTTAGATTATTAAAATTGAGACTAATGTGATATAAAAATAATCACTTTTAAATCATATAATAAAGGTAAGGTAAATCTGCTTACCTTCTTCTTCATGATCATCCACGGTAACTTTCTACATATCCAAGAAAAAATTTGGCTTAATCCATTAGATATCTGAAATATCCAGTTTTGTTTCACCTGTAAAAAACTTGATTTTTTTTATTAAAATGTGTATTTTTTACTTATGTGAATCCCAGGAATTTTGCAGAATTTTTGGTTTTAAACTAATATTTTTTATATATCTTAAAATACAAACTGGAGTGTACATTTTTGCTCCTGTCTCATTTAACACATACACATACACATAAACTGAAAAACAATAATACGTAACATTATTTAGTCTTGATTAATAGTATAAATAAAGTCAAGGTTACATCTATTAATAAAATACTTATTGTCATTTAAAGTTTATAAATTGTTCTTATAGTTTTGTAATGCCAATACTGCAGCTTTATAATGTAAATGTTTATACAATTTTGATTGACACTTCAATAGAAAAAGTAAGTAATTTTCCATTTTTGTAACATGATGGGTGAAGAAGTAATCAGTCTGATTTATTGCAGGCATTAAGTGTTTTTGAAAAGTAATTAACATGATATATAATAAGTTTTATCTTTTTCTGAAGAGATTAGTATTTCCAACATGCCCCCTTAATTGCTTCAGATTGATGAGCAAACAAGCTCATTGATTTTCTGTGATTTAGTAATTCAGGTTTGGGGACAGGTTTAGTCAAGGCATCGGCAATCATATATTTCGATGGACAGTACTTTAATTCAATTATTCCATCTTCTTTGAGTTGTTTGATTGTATGGAAATAGATGTCGATATGCTTACTTCTTTTTGAAAACTTCTCACTTTCTACCATTTTGATACAACTTTGGTTGTCTTCATATAAACTGATAGGCTTTGTCTGTGGTAAATCTAAATCTTCCCTGAGTTTCACTAAATACAAGATTTCTTGCCCTGTACTTGCAGCTGGGGCATATTCAGCCTCTGCTGATGAAAGAGCAATACATGATGCCTTTTTGTAATCCATTGAATTGGATTATTACCTAAAGTGAAAAGATTGCTGCTGGTTAATTTTCTTGTGCTAGTATCACCTGCCCAGTCGGCATATGCATAAGCCTTTAAAATCAGTTCAGTTTTAGTGTCTATGTGCAGGTTTAGTCGTTTTGTGCAGTTTAAATATCTTATTACTCTTTTTACTGCCATCCAATCTTTTTTACGTAAGATTCATTTCTTCTACTTAAAATATTCATAGCAGCAGAAATGTTAGGTCTACTGACAGATGCGATATAAAGTAATGAACCTATCGCCTGTCTGTATTTAACATTATTTGGTAATAAATTGTCATTATCTTCTAATCTATTAAAATTATGTTCCATCGGAGTACCTACTGGTTTAGCTTCCTCTAATTTAAACTTTTTTACTAGTTCTTCTATTTCAGTTTTTTGATTTAATTTGTAACCTTCTGCTGTTTTCTCAATTTTGATACCTAAATAAAAACTTAGTTCTCCTAGATTTTTTAATTCATATTCTGTCTTAAGTTTTTCTATTATATCTTTAATTTCATCATCTTTTCCTGCTATGAGGATATCATCAACATAAATGATTATATACGTTTTGTTTTCTTCTTCATTTCGAATGTATAAACATGTATCCGAATTAGACTGTTTAAATTTGAATTCATTTAATGATTTTGTTATCTTAGTGTGCCGTACCCTGGCTGCTTGTTTCAATCCATAAATGGATTTTTCAATCGGCATACTTTGTTTTCCTGATTTGGAATAATATAGCCTTCTGGCTGAGTTATGTAAATTTCTTCATCTAAATTACCATACAGGAAAGCTGTTTTTATATCAACGTGGTTAATTTTTAATTTGTGGTAAGCTGCTGCTGCTAAGTGTAGTGTATGAAACAACAGGGGCAAAAGTTTCTTCGTAATCTATGCCATATTTTTAATAATATCCTTTTGCCACTAATCTCACTTTATATTTCTGTATTCTTCCTTGATCCTCATATTTAGATTTAAAAATTCATCTGGATCCAATTATTTTTTTTACCTTGCGGGGGATCAACTAGTGTCCATGTTTTGTTTTTATTAAGAGAATCTATCTCTTCTTGTGTCGCATTTAACCAGTTTTGTTTTTCTTCTGGATTTTCAATATTCATTATGTCATGAAAATTTTCTGGTTCTTTAATATGTTCGTGAGCTATCATGTAAATGAATCGGTCTGGAGGGACTCCTTTATTTGATCTATCTGATCGCCTTGGTTCTGGTGTTAATTGTTTAGACTCACTTGATGTGTCTTCAGTGTTTGTGACTTCAATTTCTACAATGTTTTTATTCTGTGATTTTTCATTTTCATCAGATGGTTTTTCTCAAATTTAATTATGTTTCTACCGTCTCGTGTATATTTTTATTTTCTAGAAACTTTACCATTCTGGCAATTATTATTTCTTTACCACTTGTGTAAATATGGTACCCTTTGGAGTAATTGTTGTAGCCGACAAAAATACCTTCAACCGCCTTATCATCTAATTTTTGTCATTTATTTTTGTTGACATAAGCAAAGGCTTTGCAGCCAAACACTCTAAGGTAATGTAAATTTGGTGGTCGTTCATTCCAAAGCTCAAATGGGGACTTATCATTAGCTTTTGTAGGCAATCAGTTTTGAAGGTGATTCGCCATACAGATAGCTTCACCCCGGAATTTTTGAGGCAAGTTTGCTTCGCCAAGCAAAGCTCTGGTCATTTCAATTAGCATTCTGTTTTTGCATTCAGCAACATCATTTTGGCTCAGAGAGTACAGAACAGTGTGTTGGTGCTTTATGCCATTTTTTCTAAGATAGTTGTCAACTAAATCATTGTTAAATTCCCCTCCATTGTCCATTCTTATATTTTTCGGTTTTTTGCCAAATTTATAACTAACTAAGGCAACAAATTCCTTATGTTTTTCATAAACTTCTGATTTCTTTGATAATAAATACAGAATGGTAAATCTAGAATAATCATCTATAAATGTTAAGAAGTATATTTTCCCCCGTATGGTTGGTGTTTGGAAAGGCCCACATACGTCAGAGTGTATCAACGCCAATCGTTTAGTGGCTCTATAATCTGCTAATTTTGGGTAAGGTGCATCTGTAAGCTTTGTTTTGATGCAAGTTTCACAAGTTGTGTCAAGTTTACATTTATTTATTTGTATTCTCTTCGCTAGGTGTTTTCCTTCGGTTTGTTTGATAGATGCAAAATTTTTATGACCAAACCTTCTGTGCCATAGTTCTATGCAATTATTATCATTACAAGTGTAAGCTTTATTTACATAGTTTATGTTTATGCTTTCATTTGCTAATTGAATTTCATATAAGTTATTTTTCTTTACTGCTTCCAGGCAGGTTATTCTGTTAAACGTTAAGTTACATTTATCATTTTTGAATAAAATTTTGTATCCATTTTCTGTAGCTTTACTAACAGAAAAAAGATTTGACTCAATATATGGAACAAATAAAACATCTTTAAGTGTTATGTTGTGCATTTCACCATCTAAAGTTATTGTTTTTATTAGTGTGTTTCCCGATCCATAAGACACTAATTTGTTTCCATTTGCAATAACAACATTAGTTTTTTCATTTGATTTAATTTCTGTAAATAAATGTTGATCATTTGTTATGTGACTAGAACTGCCACTGTCAACTATCCACGCTTAGTTATTGCGCAGTTTTATTATAAACACACAGTGTTTATTACCTTGATCACTTTCATACTCATTACAATCGGCATATTTATCCGAATTTAATGCATAATCATTTCTAATATTTGTATCATCTTTTAGGAAAACAAGAGAAGAATTAAAATTTTTTTTATAGTTTTGTTTATAATATGTATTATGTGAAGGATTGTTTTGCTTATACGTAACATTATTTAGTCTTGATTAATAGTATAAATAAAGTCGAGGTTACATATATTAATAAAATACTTATTGTCATTTAAAGTTTATAAATTGTTCTTATAGTTTTGTAATGTCAATACTGCAGCTTTATAATGTAAATGTTTATACAATTTTGATTGACACTTCAATAGATGAAACAGGAAGTAATTTTCTATTTTTGTAACATGATGGTTGAAGAAGTAATCAGTCTTATTTATTGCAGGCATTAAGTGTTTTTGAAAAGTAATTAACATGATATATGATAAGTTTTATCTGTTTCTGAAGAAATTAGTATTTCCAACAAAATTAGCTGAATGTATTAATGTTCTCATTCCATCAAACAGTACACAATTGTATCGCTCTGCACAGTCATTCATTTGCGGCGAGTAAATAGTGGTGTGATCATGTCTAACTCCAAGATTTTCTAAAAAAATTTCTAATGGTCGGTTGCAGTATTCTAACCCATTGTCTGTTCTCACAATTTTAACTTTCTTTCCAGTTTGTCTTTTTACCATAGCTATAAAATCTTTAAATTTACTATAAACTTCATCCTTATTATATAGTGGGTAACAGAAAGCCCTGCGGCTATAATCATCAATAAATGTTAAAACATATCTATAGCCTTGTTTTGTTGTAACTGGAGTCAGATACCATACATCGCTGTATACAAGTTCCAATAGCTCTCTACATCTAATTTGTGATAACTTTGGATGAACGGCTCTTGTACTTTTACCTATTACACATGATTCACATCATGTTTCACCACCTTTGAGTTTTACAGGATTTTCTATTAGATTTTTATTAAACATATCTTTCAAAGTGCTTAAGTTTACATGTGTCAGTCGCTCATGCCAGAGCATGATGTTATTCCTGTCTAAAGCATATGAACTATTATAATTGTTTTCTTTACTTAAGTTTATTTTATGTTGTGTCTTAACTGTTTCATTTTTCCCTTTAAATTGAAAGTTTTCTTTAGTAGGCCAGCCTTTTATAGTGTAAAAATTACCCTTTAACTTAGCACTTCATAAGTATTTCTACCTAGGTGAAAAAATTTTAAATCCTTTATCTAGTCGGGCATGTATTTTTGCCTTATCCATTTTAGACATACTAATTAAATTTCTATGAATAGAAGGAACATACAAAACATCATGTAAATTTACAGTCATTATTTTATTTCGGTCTTTAATGTTAAATTCATTTTCACCAATACTCTGTACTGTGTGAGAGATGGTTCCCATATGTGCTATTACACCTGCTGGAGGTTTTCTTAATTCTGTAAAAAATTCTTTATTTTGGCATATATGTGCCGATGATGCACTATCCAAAGTCCATTCTCTATTTGCAGGAAAATGTTCATTTGCATAACACTTATCTACCATAAATTCAGAGACGAAAGAACTGACTCTAGGTTTCAGTCTAGAAACTAAAGTTTTGTTTCTACAAAATTTAGCAAAATGATCACATAAAAATAAGTTAACTTTTTCCTTATGCCTGGTTCAATTGTAATTGGTTTACTAGAATTTAACTTATCTTTACTTTTAACAGTTAATAAACACTCTTGTTTTTGAAGATCATGGAAATTTCGTCGATTATATTCCTTTAAAATTTCTGCCTTTAAATTATCAAACTTAAATTTATAATCGACACAATTTTCAAATTCCCTTGCAAGGTAATCATATTCTTCTGTCAGGCACTGTACCAATTGATAATACCTATGATCTTCAGTAATAGACTCCCCAGAATCAATTAATTTTCTATAACAATCCTCAAACCTAGCTATAAATGTAGGTAACTCTTCATCAGGAAGAATTCTTAAATTTCTGAACTCTGCAAGCCTATATGTTTTTAAGGATCTACACTCAATTTCTAAATTTGTTTTAAGTATATCCCAGATAATTGAAGGATTGCTTAAATGATTTATCTCAAGATCAACTTCTCTACTACAGTATGTTTTCAGTAAACCAGCAGCCTTACTCTTACTTTGATTTAATTTAAACTTATCAATTTCACCTAAGTCATCTCCTTTTGGCCATTTACTCTGATCTATCCAAATTACTAAACCCTCTGACTCTAGAATCTTCTTTCTATTTGTTGCCCAAGAATGGTAATTATGCCTTGTCAATAACAATTGAGGGTTAGAGCTAGCAGCCATGTTTATTTACAAACACTGAAATACTTCTAACTTAAAACTCATCAAATTATGCCTTTAAAATGGTCCAATACTGGGTTCCATAACCCTTTGTTCTTGTTTAGTAGTATATAGCAGAGTATAATTAATTTAAAAATTATGAATTTTAACTATCTTTAATTTCATAGTACAATACCTAGTTACTCTCATCTTAGTAGAAAATAAAATGTCTACTTACAAATTTAAAGAGGCTTGTAGTAGAAATGGGGATAGATGACTTTCAAAATAATAAATACTAGTAGAAAAGAAATCAACTTCTGCATGTAAAAACCAACAGCTTTTATTAAGCAGATCAAGAGACATTCAATTCATACACTAGCAGCACCAAAGCAGGAACCAGATGAGATGCATGAGAAACTCTCGTTTTATAATGGTTTGCAATCAATCATCACTGCTGCTGCTGGAACTCTTTTGCATAAAAAACAGAAAGTTGAGTAACATTCTGGAACCTGAAAACATGTTAACAAACAATGCTTCTTGTTTAACTGATACATTGTTAGCAATCAACCAGCCATTCAACCATTTAACTATGAATTTAACTGAAAACCATTTAAGTAAAATGTAAACAAAATGGATGCCTGCGTGCTGTTGGAGTTAAGTCTTAGGAATAGTTTTGTTAGTAAGTTAGTAGTTTTTATCATTGAAATATACTAAAAAGGTACCTTTTTAAATAAATAAAACACTTAATACGAAAATAAAGTTGAAAAATGATAGAAAAAAACTTAATAAAAAGTGTGATTCTTCCACACTTTCCTGGTCGGTAGTGACGACACAAAACACAAGAAAGACAGGACACGAACAAGAGGAGAAAACATGTTTATCATCCTTAGTATAGCAAAAAACTAAGAAAAAAGAACATTAAAGAGACAATAATAGTCATCAAAGTAGATGTTCGAAATTACGACCCCGGGCCATGATGCATGGAAGTGCATCTCCGGTGCATGGAAGATCTAATGTTCTCGAAAATACCAGAAGTGTTCCGGACTTCCCCAGCAGCCGCCACGATGCGTCCAACAAGTTCTTAGGCACTTTTCAGCATTGTCCCTGCGTTTTTGCTGCACTAAGAATAATAAACATGTTTTATCTCCCTGTTTGTGTCCTTTCTTTCTTGTGTTTTGTGTCGTCACTACCGCGCAAGGAAAGCATTTCTGACCATGGGTTTCTATGCAAATCTGAATGCTTGTGATATCCCCTACCTCCCCTTAAAGTTTGTCCCATGATTTTAGACTCGCCCTGTATATATTTATATCTAAATTTTGTCATGTTGTAACTCTCGAATTTTTGAACAGATTTGGATGAAATTTTTCATATGCATAGTACATACTAATGTCTCGATCGAGTTCGTTGGCCAGCTTCATCTGCCATCTTGTTTCAAAATGGCAGCCATTTGAATTTTGTAGACCCTTTTGGAAATTTTTAGGTTTCTTAATTTTCTCTTTAAAATGACCTATGTTGTTAACTTACACTGTGTGACTCTTTAAAATATCTTTTAATGTTCCTAACACTCTGTTTAAAATGATATATAAAAGTTTGCATTTTGTGGAACGTAACATTTTCTGTAAGTATACAATGTTAGAAAACATAAAAAAATTTCAAAAATTCAAATGGCCACCATTTTGAAATAAGATGGCGGATGAAGCTGGCCGACGAACTTGGTCGAGAAATTAGTATGTACTATGCACATGAAAAATTTCATCCAAATTGGCTCAAAAATTCGACAGTTACAGCATAACAAAATTCAGATATAAATATTTATATATATATATATGGATATATATATATATATATATATATATAATATATATATATATATATATATAGAGAGAGAGAGAGAGAGAGAGTGTGTATATATTATATATATATATATATATATATATATATAAAATATATTTGTGATATGTCAGCATTTCAATGGAGGGTGGTTTTCGTATCTGGGGTCATGATTGGTGAAAATATAGCAAAATTTCCCGAAGTGTTTTTTTTCAGATGGCTGCAATAGGTAGCTTTTTACTTTTTGTAACGAAAGCTACCTAAATGTGTCTACAATTTTAGCCACCACTGTACAGATACACGTATATCAGTCAAAAAATTTTATGAAATGTAATATTAAATGTATCTGAAAATCCATGCGCAGTCTTATGTAATACACATTTGAAAATCTTAAAATAAAACATTGGGCAAAAATATCAATATTTTAAAAAGTAGTAGCGATTTCAAAAAAGGCATTTCTTTTAATTTTTTAATTAAGTATGCATTTTTTTTTTAAATTCACTGTCATTTGAACATTGAAATGCAGTGAGTTCACCATTTGAACAATATTTTAAAACATAAACATAGTTATTGAAAAGGTAAACTGTCCCCTTTACCGTACAATGAAACATATGCTTTGTTTTATGTTGGCTAATGTAACATATTACTTTTTAGGGACGCCACTTTAATTGTTGTCCAAAAGTAATAGCATATCAGGAGGGGGGGGAGGGGTGTAGTATTTCACAATATTTATATCTTTCACTGCATGAATGGAACATTGAAGCCTTTTTTGAAATATGAGTCTTCAAATCACAATTGAAAATAGTTTATACTAATTAAAATTTTGTTTTCTTTTTAATATAAATATTTATTTTAAACTAAAATTTCAAGACAGGATATAATAAATTCACCCTGTAAACCTTTATTTTACCGATAATACTACAGAAAAAGCTTTTTTTCAGTATTTGAAGTCGTAGTCAGTAAAAAAAATGTTCTTGGGATTTATGGGTTAGAATAAAAGCCTAGGTATCGATATTGGGATATATTCTTAGAGTCAGAACTTGAATATTGTTATTGTGATAATTAAAAAATATCAATATTTGATGATATGTTTATAAATAATCCAGCCCTAATGATGAGCTATTACCTCATAGTGCAATTCAATTATTGGCTACCGTCTGTCACCAGGTGGCCGGCCTGGCCCATCTGTCACTGTTTGTTTTGATTAGTCAGTCAGACTTGACCTGCTACTTTGACAGTACTCTTTTGCATTGGTGTATTGTTTGTGAGTGCGTTTCATCGTTCACCATGGCTTCTAAAAGACAATGTGTTATGTTATCGTTACTGGATAAACTGAACATTATAGAGCAATCAGATAAAGGAGTTATGGGTAAAGAATTGGCTGAGATGTACGGTGTTAGATAATCAACTATTCCAGACGTTAAAAGGAGCAAACCTACACTTTGAAATTGTGTAACAGTGTTTGAAAACGCAGATGGAAGTTCTTCAAAAAAATCGATGAATGCAGCAACAAACAAAGATTTTGAAGATGCCGTTTTCAAATAGTTTTTGCAACAGCGTTCTGTGGGAAACCCAATTTCGAGTCCTATTCTTTGTGAAAAAGCTAAGATCTTAACTCAGAAACTTGGTTGTTCATCCTTTAAAGCAAGTAATGGTTGGCTAAGAAATTTTAAGTCCAGGCACAGTGTCCGTGAATTAGATTTCAGTGGCAAGAAATTATCAGCAGACTCCAAAGCTGCAGAAGATTTTATTGAAAAATTTAACGATGTAGCAGACTCCTGCGATCCAGAGTTTTTGTACAATGCCCATGAAACCAGTCTTGTTTGGAAAGCTCTGCCTAAAACCACTTTAGCATCTAAAAGGGAGTTTAGTGCTCCAGGACATAAAGTTAGTAAAGACCGTGTTACGGTGCTTAACTGTGTGAACTCTTCAGGAAGCCATAAAATACACCTTCTGTTGATAGGGAAATCAAAAAGCCCAAGAGCATTTAAAAATATGAAAAAGCTTCCTCTCTTTTATAAAAACCAACCCAAGGCTTGGATGACTGCAGCATTGTTTACTGAGTGGTACAATGAAATTTTCATGCCTGAAATGAAAAAGCACCAAAAAATGTCTTGGAAAAGAAGGCAGCAAAGTGCTTTTGATTGTTGATAATGCACCAACTCATCCCACTGAAGAATTGTTGGAAAGAGGAAATGGCCAGTTTAAAACAATCTTTTTACTGCCAAACATCACAAGCTTATTGCAATCAATAGACCAGTCTGTTACCGAAACCATGAAATGCCATTACAGAAGGCAACTTTTAAAGAAACTTTTGGTAGAGGGCAAAGATGAAGAAGGTGTGTTGGCTAACCACAAAAAAATAAATTTGAAAGATTGTGCTTACATGGTGGCAGAAGCTTGGATCTTGGTTGAGGCAGTCATATTAAGACATGCATGAACAAGTTGAAAGGCATATCAAGTGAAGAAGAGAAGGAAAAGCTGAAAAAGGAAAAAGAAGATAAAAAAAGGAAAGGGAAAAGACAGGAGAAGATGAGGATGATGTGCCACTTGAGGAATTCAGAAACATTCTTTTGAAAATTCCTGGATGTTCAGAAGTTAGTGTTGAAGATACAGGAGAGTGGATGGTGTGTGATTCGTCAGACCTTGGGTTTCAAATTCTAAACGATGATGAACTTATTGAAAAGTGTGAGAGAAGAAAATCATCAGCTAGTGAAGCATTTGCCGGCCTTGAAACTGCATTGAAGTGGATGGAGCATCAGCCCAAGTGTGACCACATGCAGCTTCTCATTGTCAAGCGGATGCACGACTTGGCTGCCTGAAAGCGGATGAAGACTGTCAAACAGCTTACTTTGACTGAGATGTTCAGCAAGCAATGACTTTCATTTATAGTATGGTCAGTGGCGTGGTGTGAAAATTTTCGGTGGTCATCGCAATTATTTAAGTTTGTGGTGAAAAATTATTAATTCTAAAATTCAATGGTTGAATGTTCAAAAAAGAAACTTTAAATCTTACCTTCACTTATACATGAACTCCAAATGTTCTGCTAAAACTGGATCGTAGAGTTTTAAAAGCTTATTAAGAGTTTTAAAATATTGCTTGGTCATCGCCGCATCGTGCGATGACCAGACGCCATGCCACTGAGTATGGTACATACATAATGTACAGTACTTATAAGCACACTTAACATGTAAAAGTGTTGCCTTTTCATTTAATTAATTAAAAGCTTTTTTCCTTTAAAAGTAGTTTTTTTCCCATTTTCAACATACATACAGTAATTAATTAAAATAGACCCTTTTTTCAGAAAAAATCCAATTATCCAAATTTTTGATTATCCGAATGGGGTCTGTTCCCAATTGATTTGGTTAATTGCAGTTTTACTGTATTTATAAAGAAAGTAATGTGTTTCTGGTGAGACAATAGATGCATTTCTATTAATTTAAAGTTGTGATCTGCAGAAAAATACCTTTATTAAAACATTAGAGTATATATTTTAGCTTCCAGAAGCACAGAAAGTTGTGTGAATTGGTGTTATGTGCCATCATCACTCTTCTGACTTGCATCTTAGAGATAAGTTACAGTAAAGCAATCATATCTTGAATGAATTTGGCAATGTTAATTCACAAATCTCTCGAAAATTGAGATTTTTACAAAATCTATTAGCCGTAGTAATTTTTGTGTTTTTGTTTGAAATGATCATGACTTTTAATGTGCTTTGTATATTTACCTTAGTAAGATATCATCTACTCCATTGAGAAACTCTATTACTCTATTTTATGTAGTCCTCTGTTTCTTTTTTGTTCTCTCTTTGTAATTCTACTATAAGGAGTGAGATAAAGGAGGATCTTGATATGATTAAACTTCTTTTGTCCATACTTATTTGTTAATCATTGTTGTTATTTAGAAATCCTTTAGAAATTTTGAAAATATTAAACCCCCTTTGAATGTTTGACAATATCTATAATATCATCAGTGTTTGTTTCTTTGTTTTCATCAGCAGTTGATCAGAACAGTTATACAAATTTATGCATAATCTCCTCAAGTTTTAATCAACTGATGAGAATTTCTAACCAGCAGCATGTTAGAAAGTGGAAAATTAGGAAAGAGTGGATGTATTGACATGTAACAAATAAATACTTTCTCATTATGTGGCTGAAAGTGTTCAATTTTTGTATATGTGATCATCATAGTCTCTCTCTTCTACAGAAAAAGAATTTAATGTCGGCTTGATGTCAAGCTGTATGTTTCAAAAAATATTTCTAGCTGTAGTAAAAAATTGCTGTGCAAGTGAGATTGTATTTATTATAAAAACCAATGTTTTCAGTGAGTGTAAATAAATAAATAAAATTACATTAACTAGCAAAATAATGTAATATGCAAACTTACTTTAGAATGTAAAATAGAACATTAATATGAATATTTTGAACAAAAATAAATATACAGGGTGTCCGGTCTCAATGGTGTCCAATGGCTAATTCCTAAACCGTCAGTCATAGACATATAGTTCCAATTACAAAAATGTTTTAAATCAGGTAAAGAAATATTTTAAATGCGATTTGGGTCAATAAAAACATTTCTTAAAAAATTACGAAATTTAAATTTTTATACGGTCCCCCGGTCCTATAAGTTATATTTAGTAAAATTTTCCTTTTACACTGACAAGTAATACAAAAAAAGTCCTGTTGTTCTACGATTAAAATTGACCGAGTAATACCAGTTTAAAGTTAGAGCCTATTTTTTGCTGCAAATTGGGGGCCATTCACAAATTTAGTCGAAATATAATTTCGTCTGATATATTAAAAAATGGTTGAGAGTAAAATTAACATTGCAATATAAATTTGAAATCTTTAGTCATTCTGACATATTAATGCAAAATATACAATTTGTAATAAACATTTAAGAAGAAAGGAAAAAACAGAATTTTTGTTAAATAAAATGATGCTAAATTAACAGCTTCAATTCTTTACAAAATGATACGTATTTAAAAATATTATTAGATTGCACCAGCCTGCAAAAGTTGGGTTATTTAATGTTTTTTAGCTTTTGATAATTAATTCTTATGTATTCTGTACCGTTGAATCCGGAATTGACCTTCATTTTTAGCTATCACATCAGGATTTTTCGCAAATTGTAAATTTCAAAGTTAAAAAGTTCAAAGTTAAAATTTAATCTCCTCCCCCGTCTCATCACATCACCCAGCTGTAAGAATCCCAAGATAAGCAAAAATATTGAATAAATCATCGAATAAAATAAAATAAAAAAGTTTTACATATGTTTTATAGTATAAGATTTTCGCTATATTTTAACTTACACATTTGCAAATAAATTCTAATGTGATGGTTAAAAATGAAAGTCATTTTCAGATTTAGTGCTAAAAAGTACGTAAAAATCAATTATCAAAAGTTAAAAAATACAACCATCTCCTCTACTTTATAGTATCCAATTTTTGTTATTCTTTAAATTCTACAATTTATGATTTGCGAAATATCCTGACATGATGGTTAAAAATTAAGGCAATTTTCAGATTCAGTGCTAAAAAATACATAAAAGTTAAAAAACCCAACAATCTCCGTCTTGTTTTATCTAATCTTAAACTTTTTCTTAAACTTCTTGGTGGTAATCTATCCGAAATTTTTTGTGTTATCCTGCAAAATAAGTGTAAATGGAAACCACGAAAATCATAATAATATTAGATTGTTATCGGATTTGCGCCAGTATGTAAAATGTAATCTCGATCGGATATTTGAAAGTGGGTTAAAGTTCGAATACAAATTTTGAACTGGAAAAACATACATAAGATCATTGAAGTAACAAAAACTTATTAAAGTAACATAATTTTATTTAAAAAAAATCATAAAAGAAACAGTCTCCAATCCTGACAAAATAAAACATATGTTATTTCAGCCAATCTGAAACTTAATAAATGTTAACTTAATCGTAATACTTGTATGATTTTTTTCAAAGTGCATATGCATATGAAATGAGATCTTCGACTACTTTATGCACTTGGAATATGACCCCGCAAAGCCAAGCCGAACTCATTTGTTATCAGAGCAGAAAAGTGGCATAAGTCATGCATTTTTAAAGTTTCATAAGTTGTACAATTTTAGTGTTATATGAATGGGACTTTTTTTGTCTTACTTGTCAGTGTAATAGGAAAATTTTACTAAATATAACTTATAGGACCGGGGGACCATATAAAAATTTAAATTTCGTAATTTTTTAAGAAATGTTTTTATAGACCCAAATAGCTTTTTAAATATTTCTTTACCTGATTTAAAGCATTTTTGTAATTGGAACTGTATGTCTATGACTAACGGTTTAGGAATTAGCCATTGGACACCGTTGAGACCGGACATCCTGTATAAAGATAACTAAACTGTACTAGAAGTATACAGTTACATTAGCAAGTCATTTTGGTACAGCTTTATTGTTTGACGTTTAGAGCTAAAGTTGTGATTTGATCCTGATTTGTTTTTTGGTATTGACACATAATGTTATCATTAGATGACAATAAAAAAGCATAGTGTAAAATTTATTTAATAGGGCTTTAGAGAGGTTAAAGTTTAGAATTTTATGCATGCTCTGAATAAGTGTTTTTTTTAATTACAATTTGTATATATTTTTTAAAGTACAATTTAAACACTGTTGTGAAATCTATTCTCTTAATGTATTATTTTACTTCTAAAAAGTGATTTCTTCAAAGCCTTATTAAAAGTTTGTCTTCTTTATTGTTATAAATCATATTATTTTTCCAGTACTTATTGAGAAGGATATTATTTTCATTATCTTCTTCTTTGAGATTTAAGTTTACATAGAATTTGTAGTTAAAGGTTAACCTTTATCATTCATAAATATTCATATTAAATGGTAATGGACACTATAAAATATCTTAAGTCATTATTTTCCTTAGAAAAACTAATTGTAAAAAGTTTGTCAATCACTTTTATTGTAAAAATTAAGTTTTTCTATTTAAGAATGAATTTATCTGTTTAATTTAATTTTTTCAGTGCTTTTTGATAGCCTTTGCTCATATTCTTTATCCATTTGTCAAATTCAGTCTTTTACATTTCTTTTTTATTTCTATATATTAACAAATTATTTAAAATTGATTTAAAGAGTGATTACTTGGTAAGGTAAACATGCATGCTTCTAAAAATTGAAGAATGATTCATTTCTTTTACTGATACTTGCTTTTTTCCAAGAAATCTAAAGTGCACTGAAGGTACAATATAGAAAAAGAAATATTCTCCATTTCATAATGTTTTTATTTTTTCCCCCTATCTCTTTCTCTCCTGTCCATAAATAAACAATATAGTTTAAATGTAAGAAAATGAGTTATGTCCATTGAATAAAAACAATCATAACACAGTGCAACAATGAAATTGTTTCTGAAGTGAAAGTGTGCAATTCTGTGTAGTATTAACCCACTGAACCAGGGATCTGTTTAGGAAGAAATCAGGTCCTTTAACAGACCCTTCACAAAATATTTCATTTCAAAACAGGACCCTTCACTAAATTTTCCATCTCAAAACAGGACCCTTCACAAAACTTTTCACTTTAAAAAAGGACCCTTCACAAAATTCTTTGTCTTAAAAATAGGCCTTTTACAAAATTTTTCCAGCTCTAAATTAAATCTTTCACAAATTTAATTATTTAAAAGTAAAATGTGACCTGTCACTTTTACATATATAAAGAAAATATATGTATGTTACATACATATATCTTCTTTGAAATATAAGAACCTGAGTATAAAGTTCGTTTCTAATTCACAAAATTAGGACTAAATTTTTCACAAATATAAAAAAGCTCTTCACAATTTCACAAAAACAGGACCCTGAGAGAAAAATCTGGACAGACCCCTGTGAACATGAATGTCATGATAAAAAATCTTCATTTGTGTTAGATATTTTAGATATGTCACATGTTTTAGATATACAGATATGCAACATTAAGATTTTTTGGTTTTCTACTGATATAGTAGTAACTACTATAGTAGTAAAAGCTCAACTAACTGGCATGCTCGGGAAACGCCGATTGCCGGATACTTGAAAAGTCCGGATAGTTGAGCGCTACAAAATATGTCATGAAAGAAGGGGGGGGGGGAGGCATCAACGTAAAAATGAAACAGGAAAATGATTTTTAGGCTCTTTTCCTGCCATTAGGAAGTCGATCAAATAACTCTTATTATTATTA